>OX422209.1:42856934-44231934 GCA_949130495.1 Sambucus nigra
GGTGGCTTTACAATACAAAGTATAATTACATTATAAACCTTACTAAATGTGTATTTGTATGCATACTATAGTAAGTGGTCATGACATCTTAGTATATGGAATTCCCCATTGTGGAACATTTTTTTTGTCTTCCAATTATTTGTAAGCAATAGTTTTGATGATTCTAATGTAAAATAGTGTACACACATGTTCTAAAAATATATTGATCATCTCATAGTGTGATGCTCACTTGAAATAATATGTCCCGCTCTCTTAGAGATTTTTTTTTTTTTAAATTTCCTGATGTCTATAAATTACAAGAAAGAACTTACAAGCTCAATTCTATAATGAAAGACTTGAATTATTTTATGTTAAAATGCTAAAATATTTCATAATAAAATGATCTTATTGCTTAGTTGTGTCGCAACTCACTCAGAGTTGTTCTAATACCAATTTTGTTAATCTGCCCAGCCTTCCAGCTTGAGAATTGAGATAGAGACTTCAAGAGTGCGGGAAAAATTGGTGCACCTTATTTCCTGATATGTAGCATTTTTTTCGACAAGCCACGTGTTGGTGGAAATCAGAATTGCCCACAAAAGTGATTGGCGAATTATGTATCTCTTATCTGCTAAAATTTATTTCATACTCTTATCACCTACTTATGAACCTATTGAATACATGTGTGTGGAGTCCTTGATTTTCTTGTGAATGACACAATTTCTTAGTACAATACATGTAGCAAACCCTTATTGTGTGATTTATAATCAAATTTAGGGAGGAGTTGTTCCAACACTGTCTACTTCCTCCTCCACACCTCTTTCAACATTTAAACACCAAATTATCAAAATATTATCTATGCATATATGTTTTGAACAAAGATAGTATTTTGGACAAAATTTTATTTATTTAAAAAAATGTAATACTCCGATAATAAAAATAAAAACATAATATTTCGAAGATAAAAGTTCCTAACATTCTTCAAAATTGAAAATTTTAATATTCTTAAAATATAAAAATCATAAAAGGCATTTATTATTTAAAAAAATTATGTTACTTATAAAAAGCTTATTATTTTATTTAATAAAATGGAATTTAATAAAAAAAATTGTTTAATTATTTATTTAACAAAATGGACTTTCCTTTTATCAAAAAATTTTGACGCTAATTATATTAAAAAAAACTGGACATCATTTTTTTAATAAAAGTTGGACAAATTAATCGTGCCATTAGGGGTTCTTTTTTTACCTAACATTAATAAAATGACACGATTAATTAGTTATTTTAGTCGTCCAACTCGTGTCATATAGTATTTAGTGTGGTTTGAAAATTACAAATCAAGCGATTAATATCGTGTCATCTTGTGTATTAAGGTATAAAATTAAAAGTTAGTAATGTTTTAAAGTCAAAACGTATTTTGTTACAAAAAAATATAATTTTTCAAAAAAGTTATATTTTAATAAAATTTGTAAAAAAGTAAATTTTAAAAAAATATATAGTTTATAATAAAATTTCCCTTCAGTTTTTATTACAAAAATATGGAGATTTTCTGATCAAATTTAATGATAAGTGTTTTTCGTATGCTATTAGGAGTACGAAGAAGTGAGAATTTTTGGACTTGGATTAAGGCTCAAAATCGGTTGTCGAATATGAGCAAGAGTTTACAAATTTATCAATGTTATTACCGGACGGAGTCAATACTGAGGCGAAGAAGATGGAGGGTTTTATCAAAGGTTTTTCTTGGTCTATTAGGTAGATGGTGTTGGGGAATCTGGTGTACACTAAGTACACTCAAGTGGTGGACGTCGCGATGTCGCTATGATAGGAGAAAGTAAATTATCAAAAGAAATTGGGGAAAAGAAAATAGCCAAACGGTCAAGGAGGAGAGAACAAGGGTCGCACTGACAGGCATGGAAGAGTTATAGGATAGGTCAGGAATAGCAGGGCGGTAGTGTCCCGTAGGGCCCTCAGGGGAAGGTGAAAGGACAGTTCGGTGAACGAGCGCCAAACAGGCAATACGAACCTTTTTGAGGTGCGTGTTTCAATTGGGGGGAGATAGGGCACCAAGCCTCTAGGTGTCCAAAGGTGCAAAACTAGAAGGGTCATGGCGAATAGGGCCCGCAGGGCCAAGGTCCTCTAGCACCGGCAGCGCCAAGTGTACATGGAGCGACAGTTGCAGTAACACCGATAATGACCTCAATGGGTAAGTGTTATATGCTTTCGACTCGGGTGCCTCGGGCAGTGCAGGCGCCGCAGCAGCCACGACATGGATAGTAGCACGATAGGTATTATTTTCTTAGATACTTATATATATATATATATATATATATATATATATATATATATATATATCGTATATTTGACCGTGGGTAAGCACAAGTAGGATTGAGTGTATGGGCACCTGATCGCGATATTTATGGCTAGGCATACGTGAGCCTTACTTTATGTTACACATTAACACTTCATCGAATTTCGATGATGAAATTCTTGTGCTAGTGGGGATGAAAGTAACACCTCGTAAAATTAAATCGGACTTTAATTAAAAATAAATCGGTATTCGAACAAATAACATTCTTGGAATTGATTATTTTTAGTAATTAAATATGTTGGTTTTTATTGTTGGAAAGTTATATTTTAATCATAATCGAAATTGTGGTGAAAATTAGAATTTTAATATATATATATATATATATACAATTTGATAGGCGTTCTTGGGCCCTTCCCAAGACCGAATTGATTCGGATTTAAACTCAAATCGATTCGACGAGTGACAGGTTCAATGCTGCTTTGGTTTTTATAGAGTTTTCTTTAACTCAGATTCCTCCAACTATTTATTTGTTAATATTTCGGGATTAGGACTTTTAAAACTCATTTTTTCCTAAAACCTAACAGCACTAGTCTCTCATCTTTTGCATCTCCTTCTACCTCCAAACACTAGCCCCATTTAAACCATGATTTTAGTCCAAGTTTTGATGGCCCAAACTAGATTTTCTCAAGTTGGTTCAAAAATGAATCTTTTCATCCCTTCTCGAGGAACACGTTCATACATTCAGATTTATTCAAACTAATATGTGTCGTGGTTACCTCTATTTCTTTCCCTTTGTATTATGCGTAGTAATTATGTCCTACACACTAAATACATGTGTTCTCTCTAAACAAATTAGAGATATTAATTAAGGAAAGTGGAAGGAAAATCGGGATTGTTTTTATGAAAATTTCTAAAATGAATGAAGACTCAAAACGTTGCATGTTAGGTTAGAGATTTGGGTTCCGTCGACTTTAAGATTTTAGCATGTAAATTTTTACGTTGGGATGTCTTTTAATATATTGTATGATGTTAAATCATGGTAATTTTGTGGATGTTGCGTGGTAGAACATCCATATTGTATTATTCGATAACATGCATCTAATTAAAAATTAAATACTTTGATGAGAAAGTAGGGTTTTAATTAAAATTATGACTAAACAAACATTAATGAATTAAGTGGTGATGTGTGGATTAAATTTGTAGAATTATCGTGATAAATGGAAATTTAGTCTTATGCCACTTTTTTTTAATACTTATCGCACCGTGGGGACAACGGGGTTATGAGATAGATAGGACTCTCCCTTTATTTGGTTTGCTTTCTAGGTATGAGACTAGTTAGTAGGCCTTTTGATTATTATCTCTTTCTAGGTATGGGACTAGATAGCGGTGAGGGTTTATAGATAAATATTTTGGGGTTGGGTTGATTTTTACGTTGTGCCGAATAGGTCTTCATCAAATAAGAAAAGGTCTTTATTCTTTATTCTTGAATGATTCTTGGAAAATAAGCTCCAATAGTGCTTTAGTTAATTGATTTTACTTGCTACTCAAATCGTGAATTTTAAATCGTCCCAAATTGAAAGAAAAGAATACTGAGAATAGGATTGCCAATAATGAGAAAAAAATAATAAGAATAGAATTTCCAATCGTCCCAAATTGATACTTTCTCACACTTTATCCATGATAAATAGCTTTTCCAATACCTGTAACATGTTGATGTCTCTCATGTAATCAATTCAGCTTTTTACATGTTGATTGTGAGTCTTTTTTGTGTGTCTTTTTATGATCAGAGACTATGATCACCAAGTTGTAAAAAGTCCCTAACTCATTATGGAAAATAGTCGGTTCCCGATTCTGGTATGATGTTCTTTGATGGGTTTTAAAAGATCTCAAAAATTTTCTGCAATGTTTCTTGATGGGTTTCAATTTTCTCTCTGTGTTTAAATTCCTTAAGGATTTGGTTTGGGTTTAAATAAGTCGGTACTTGGATCGCCAAAAATACAAGGTCAAAATTTATGCCTCATCGAGTTTGTGATGAAGGCCAAATCATCACAAACCTGTCTTCTTTAATTTCCCACTAAGGAATTCGCCTCACAGTCAACGCCTTTGTCAACTTGAAGGTTCTAATTAGTTGGAACATCTGCTTTAAGGACTATAAATTATTATGTTCAGAATATATTGGAGTAAACATTAATAAACCAACATTCCTTATTCGCGTTTAAGCTCAAGGACGATCGACTGGAGTGATTGAATCAATATATGGCATTGTCAAGCCTATCTGCGTTGTGTAAGTCTTTCACTGTAACAAGTGATTGAGATGTAATGCATGCCGATTCATTTTTATTGCTTAAAAAAGATTTGAATGTTTATTTGGGTTTGTTTTATTCTCAGTGAATGCATGTTGTACATATATATATATTGATTTGACTATTATTACTTCATTTTAAAACTATTTTACATTAGTGTCTTCTAACACAAATACAAATAGTAACGGAACAAAATTTCATTAAAATTCAAAAATATTTGTGGAATTGATCTCCTTAAAATTTGACGTTTCCCTTACTTTGAGCGTCTCTTTCTGTTAACTAAAGGATGAAAAAAATGAGTAAAGAATTCAAATCTTATAAACTAGGATTTTGAGGGGATGGAAATTCACAAACAGGTCGCGACTTTTGTAGCGAACAAGAAACAAATTTTTTTTTTCGTTGAATCAGTCGGCACTTTGATCCCTTAAACTCGATATTTTTTTTAAGTGGCGGGTCACATTCGTTGCTAATTTTGCTCACGCTGATGGTAGAGGATACTTTAATATTCTTGGCGTATGTAGATGTCATCATCTGTTGCAACAGATGTTAAGGTCGGCTTGTGCATAATTTGAGAAATGTCTTGAGTCGAACTCTATAGGAATTAAGTTCATCTGAATTGTGTTTGGCTATAAGGCTTGACTTGGTTTTGTGGGGAATAAGAGCAACCCTTATGGGTATGCTAAAACTCTAAATATACAATTTAAAAGGTTGCTGTGGGTATGGTATAATTCTATATATACCATTTTCAAGGGCATAATTTAACAAATATAGAAATAGAATAGAAGTCGAAAAACTATTTTTTTGTGAGCCCAAGCCTTAAGCAGAACATCATGTTCCGCGGAAGCCACCAATTAAAAAAAAAATAGTCCTTAAACGGAAAAAGATGTTCCGCCCAAGATTCTTACCAATTTTTATTAATTAAATTTCTAACCCCAAAGATTTATTTCTTCCCAACGGATTTATATGGCAACAACTATTTTTTTTATTTTTATAAATACATGTTGAAAATTTAATAGGGGTATTTATTTAATTAATAAAGGGTATTTATTTAATTATTGGTGGGTAGTTAGGTAGGTAAAATATTTAATAGGGGGTATTTATTTAATTAGGAGAAGTTATGTTTTGGGGGTATGTATAAATCCCAAATCTCTTAAAAGGAAAATGATCTTCCGCTTTAGGAATAGTGGCCCAAGCCTTAGGCGGAACAACATTTTCCGCTTAAGAAATAGTTCTCCAAAACGACGTAGTTTATTGCTAATTGGAGGTCAAATCTACACTACCCATAATATTTTCTTCCATTTTATTCGGGTATATTTGCTTGACTTGGTCCTGGGGAATATTAAATACCCATTTTTTTACTGTGCATATCTGTTGTATTTTATTTATGAACTATTTTTTTAGGAGAGAAGGTGGGACATTAGTTGTTTACAAACTAAAGTCCAATTAGTTTTTATAGTTGTGTTTGAACGTAGATGTGAAGTTGGGGAACAAAATTATGAACAATTTTATTTACGCAAGCAATTATGCACAAGTTTTAACTACATTCAGGGGGAAAAAACTATGTGCAACAATTATGCGAAGTTGGTGGTCCTATCTGTTACATTTGCTTAATAATGTAACTAGCACTAGAATTACTATCGTTTGACATGAAATCCTTATCATTTGTAGAAATTATTCCTCACATTTAGGAATTTTACATTATTTCCCCTTTAGTATTGTAGAAAATAACATGAAATTCTTATCATTTGTATCCCATGTTGTACCCAATTGAATATAATACATACATTCATGTGTTATTTTGTTGATATGCTAGAATATTCTCCCAATGAGATCATCTTCAGGTATGATTCCAGCATCGAATCACAATTTGGGCTAAGATAGAATGTGTCAATGTATTTTATGTGCGATGTTTTTTCCATGCATCTCTTATATTCATGCATTGTTAAATTTTATTGATTAAGCGTTATTTGTCGTGTTGAATATTTTTTTGCCAATTTTGTACTTATGGACATTTTGACATCAAAATAATCTTAATTTGAAATTTATGATTCCAAATTTCATTTGTTTGATTTTTAAAGTTCATTTATTTTTCGTAGGGTGCTTTGACAAAAGAAATTATTGGAGAAGGTTTTCCTTTATTGCTTATGGTTGTTGACTGCCCAAAGATGAAGATTTAAAATTTGTAGTTGCATTGTAAGTGTTTGAATAAATGCCCATATGAATATTTTGATTCAGTTTATCTAATTTTCTTTATATAATTTTCTTCTCTGTGTGGATTATCATGATGCCCAACTTTCCTTTTGTATCATGTATACAATATTAAAAAGTCATGCTATACAACTTTCCTTAGTATCATGCTGTCCAATTTTCAGTATTATGTTTTAAATATTTAATGTGTGCCATCATTTGTTAACTGTTGGAACATATTTTTTTAGCATTTTTGGGTTCACATAAATTTGTAAAGCACAAATTCCCTGTTATTTCTATTAGTTTGAAATTGCCATTTTCTATTTTATTATTTTAAGATCACGGGGATCTAACACATTTAACTAGTCGTTTATTGAATTTAACAACTATTTTTTGAATAGTTGTGATATATTTTTTTGATAAATAAATGATTGCATTAAAACCAAACGCTAAGGGAGCGATCCCGTATACAAGAAATATACAAATAAAAACTAGCTAAAGGGTAAGAAAATACGAACAAACCCCAACAAAACAAACTCCTGAATTACATAGCTGAGAGGATCTCCTCCACGAACTCAAGAAAGTACAAGGTCGTAACTGTGACTCTCTCCTTGTACCAACTGAGAAGGGTGCTAAAAAAAATAAAACGAACTCTCGACGGAGAAATATCAATGCCTTCGAAACATATCAAATTCCTTTCCATCCAAATCGCCCAAAAAATGTAGTGAGGAACAATTTTTCCGACCCACTTGTCTCCCAACCAGGCCCATGGAGGCTTCCACATTTCTAATATAGTTGTGATATGTTTGTAATTTGTAGAGTTTTTGATCTACAACTTTTTGTATTTTAAAAACTAATTTGTGAGTGTGTTTTAAGTTTCTTATCTATATGTTTTTTGTTCATGTGGTGATTGATACTTTTATAATGATATGTGTACTGCATTTATGTTTGCTATACTATATTTATCTATTAGATAAATTGTAATTGGTAAAGGATGCAAGTTTCAGTTTGAAATTATGGCAATGGATAAATATTTTTGGATAGGTTAATATATTTTATTTGGTTAACTTTATTTTTCCATTTTTTGCCTCGCAAATGTTTGAAAAAGTACAATGTAGGATTGGGACATGTGAAGAGCCTCCTACCTGAATCAGAGGCCTAAACCACGATGATAATAACCTCTCTTGGTGTTATTAATTTCCTTTTGTTGTATCGAATTGTATATATGTATAACCAATTTGTTTATAAAACTATTAGTGTTGTTATTGTTCGATTTTCTTTTAAATATGACAAAGGGAACTTTGATTGTTTACATATTTGGTTTGTAAAAAAACCTTTCTGACTCAATTTAATTTTTGATGATTATGATGTTGTATATACGAGGTCAAGAATAGATTATTAATATTGTTGTTGGAGTATTTGTTTTCTTAAACAGCGTGGATAGTACTATATACAAAGGTGTTTCGGCCTAAATTTTCAAAAATATTTACACATTTCTGTTGTAAAAAAACTTATCTCTTAAATTATTTAAACATTCAGTACTTTTTTTTTCTTACTTATTTTGTAGATATATCAATGTGAAGCACTAAATTTAAAATTATTTTTTCTATAAATCGTTAAGCTTTGATCATTAGTATGGTTGGTGCGAGCAAATAAATAACATTTACTTTTGGTCGTGGTTTACCACACTATTAGGCCTAGTACTTGGGAAATTACATCAATGTCTTTCCTCAGTTAAAGTTAGCGATGTACGCTTTCGAAGTCCACATCAATATCATTGACACGGTTCGTATTAACAACGTACACTTTTAAAAATTTTCATCAAGCCTTCAGGTACGAGCGTACCCTTATATATATAGGAGCAAGCTCCTGTGCACACTAAGGTTTCACATTAATTTTTTAAGATAGCAAAAAAAATTGACTCGATTTTTTTTATATGAGTTCCTTGAAATGTTTAAATATAAAAACAAAACTCAAATTTTTTTTTTTATCTGATTTTTTTTTATAGATTTTGTACTTTTAGGACTTAAAATAATATTGATTATGGATATAGGACAACAAACATTTCATTTCCAATTTAAGTCCCTATTTTCAAATTAGAGGGACCCGTGGCATGCTGTGATTGGTTGACGTTTTATGAATATGGGTCCGCGCCAATGGATTTATTCTAAAATAGGGACTAAAACTATAAATAAAATATTTGTTGTCCTATTTCCAAAATACATATTACAATAGGTCCTAATTTTACAAAGTCCCTTTTTTTATATGGGTTTCTTGAAATGTTCCAGTATCAAACAAAAAAAATCAGGTCAAAAGTATTTTTTTTGCTATTTTAAAAAATTATATATATATATATATATATATATATATATATATATATATATATATATATATATATATATATATACTGCTCTTGTGCGGACTAGTCCGCATTTTAAGAATGCGGACTGGACATGTGTCACCTGGCGGTGAGCCTAGGAAAGAGAGAGAGTGTGCCTATAATTTAGGCGATAATTTCTAGGTGCACCTTTAGATCACACATGTCCGGTCCGCATTCTTAAAATGTGGACTAGTCCGCACAAGAGCATTTATATATATATATATATATATATATATATATGCTCTTGTGCATACCAATCCGCATTTTAAGAGTGCGGATTGGACATGTATCACCTGGCGGTGAGCCTAGAAATTATAGGCGCACTCTCTCTCTTTTCTGGGTCATCACCAGGTGACACATGTCTGGTCCGCACTCTTAAAATACGGATTGTTATGCACAAGAGCAGTACTGTATATATATATATATATATATATATATATATATATATATATATTGAACTTGTTTAGAAAAATGTATAGTTTTTTTGTTGGAAAAAATTGTTATTTTTTTAAAGCAGTTAAAAATATATAAGACTGTTAGTAAAAAAAACTGTGATGACCCGGATATGATTATGAGAAACCATGTTTAATTCAGGCTTACCGTATGGGACGGGGATAATTTATTATTAGAATATATAGTTTTAAGTTATTGTGTTTAGTCTAATCCTACCTTCATAACTTATGAAATATTGAATTAGCCACAAACACAAATTTGTGAAGTCTTCGGTAAGAATAATCAAGTTCGGGACTAGTTTTGGCCACTATAATATGATAATTGATACGGGAAGAAAGCTAGATAATTGTAGATATATGAGTTAAGTTTGTAACACAACAAACGGTGTATAAAATAAAGTTCCGAGGAAGGAGTTATGCTGAAATTAAGAATAGGGGGTAAAGTAGTCATTTAGCTTTAAAGGATATTTTGTCTTATATGGTGACACATGTCATATTTTGATTGGACCAAGGGAGGTAACTTATGCCGACTTTAAAACCTTGAAATGACCTCCTCCTTAAGCCAAAATCATTCATGAGAGATTTTGGCTTGAGGAGATAGAATCGGGAAGCTCTGGAAGTAGAAAGTGAGGAGAAAAATTGAGAAACATCTGTAGGAAATTATGAAAAAATCCCCAAGGTAATTCTACGCATAAATCTTATTATTATTTTTGTATTATTGATTGAAATGATAGAAAACATTGATTTTTTATTTTAAATTTCATGACTTATTGTATATGTACAGATAAATGCAAGTTTAAGCAAAGTTGAACGTGTAAATCATGTATATTGCTTCGATTGGAAACCTTGTGTATTCAAACTCCTATAACTTTTTGTATATTTATTGGAATTGAATAATTACAATTGTATATGAAAATTAACTCATATATGTATAACATATCGGAATATTATGTGAAAATACTAAGAAATGAATCTTTGGTGATAGTTTGAAGTTAATGTATCAAATCTTCCCCAAAGGTGTAAGCATGCACATTAGGTGTTCGATGTTTTGCATGACATAGAAAATGAACCTTTAAAAATTATGGAACTTTAATTTTGTATTTTTCAATATGTTTATGGATGTTGGGTGAAATATCAAAGGAAGTTATGATGCAGAAAAATTATAAAAATTCTTCGAAGTTGACTGAATGATAAAAGAGTCTATAGGGTAGATTTGATTTGTAATAAGGAAATGGACACATCTTGCTCTAGCAATCTTGAAATGACGTGTTGTCTTTTATATTGGTAACCTAATATGATAAGAACTGGATTACAAAGAATAAATTAAAGTATGTTTGGGATATGGATTGGATATGTTAAATATTGTAACATGAAATTGGATGAGACTTCATTTATGAAAAATGATTATAATGGTTTGATATGATGCTTATGAATTCGGTTAAGGTTAAGTAATTCTTTGTATTTTTAATATCCTTATGATGATACTAATATTATAAGACTTTAAATGTGATGGGGAAAGAAGAACCGGTTGAACAAGTGCGAGAAAAAGGTAAGGGAAAACACATGAAGTGGCCAAGGTTAGTGTACTCACTATTAAAAGATGTATTATACATGGATATGGAGATGATTTGAATATCACTAAGAGATAAGATGTATTACGCATAGTTATGGATAAGATTTGAATATCACTCACTAGTAAAAGGTATTATACATGGTTATAGATATGATCAGAATATTATTGATTATGAATTTGTACATTTCAGTTTACCGAAACGGAAGGTTACTCCCTAACCCGGAATGGGGGAGATTTGCCTATTAAAGACAATGGGTTACTCCTCGACCAGTAATGGGGGAGAATTGTCTATTGCAGACAGGATATGTGAATTATGATTCGGATAAGTTGGTCATTGTTTATGAATGAGCCGGATAAGTATATAATTGGTCATTCTTTATGAATGAACCGGATAAGTATATAATTGGTAATTATTTATGAATGAGTCGGATAACTATATAATTGGTCATTCTTTATGAATGAGCCGGATAATTATGTAATTGGTAATTCTTTATGAATGAACCGGATAAGTAATACATAATTATGAATGGGTCGGATAAGTATACATAAATTACCACATGAACATGATTTATTTCATTTAATTATATGCAATAGTTTAGTAGTGATGCATTCACTGGGCTATTTTGCTCACGGTTACTATGGTTATGTGTTTCAGGTGACGTGATGTCACTACCAAATTCAAAAGGTCGGGTTGGGTTATCAAAGGATACATAAAACCATAATTTTGGTGAAATTAAAAGTGGTAATTTAATCCTACTTATGCTTTAAGCAAGTTTGAATAAGCATAATTACTTTAAAATTGTGAAAGGTTCTAGTTTTATTACTTCATGTTAATAATCGAAAAAGCATACTTTTGTTTATGGTTTGATTAAGGTAATTATTATTTGACTCACTTTGACTTTCAAACTTAATTATAAGTAACTGGGTTGGGGTGTGTCAACTTTGGTATCAGAGCCTAGGTTTTAGAGGTTTTGGGGTGCGAAACGCCTAGGTAATAATCCCAAATTTAAGAACGTCAAGCATAAGAAGGCCCCAACTGGGAATGAAACTGATACAAGAAAGGCATGGTCTCGGAGGTCAATTTATTTGACTTGCCTTATTGGAAGAATAACCTGGTGCGCCATGTATTGGATGTGATGCATGCAGAGAAGAACTTTGCTGAACATATTGTGGGTACTTGACTTGGGGGGAGTCATTCGAAGGATGGAGAAAATGCACGAAAATACCTTAAATCGTTAAAACTTAAGCCACAACTATGGTTGAAAGAAGATAGTAGGGGAAGGACAATAATTCCCCCTGGTACGTTTACTTTGACGAGTGGGGAAAGGAAGGTGCTTCTAGACACAATATATAATTTGAAAGGCCCATCTAATTTTTCGTCCAACTTGCAAAGGATTGTGAATTATGCTACTCATGATATACATAAGTGTAAGTCCCACGATTGGCATGTGATAATGCAATTGGTTCCTCTATTGTTTAAGCACTATTTCTCCAAGCATAAGGATTTGCGTAGGGCTATTATTCAAATTAGTATTACCTTCTCCCTCTTGTGTGAGAAGGTAGTCAATCGAGAACACATAGTGGCCGTAAAATTGGCGGTAATCGAAGGGATTTGTCTATTGGAGAAGTACTTTCACCCAGCATTCTTTGACATAAGTGTTCACTTGTTGGTACACCTATGTGACGAGGCACTTCTTTGTGGTCCAGTTAAATATCGGTGGATGTATCTGTTTGAAAGATTGATGAAAGTTTTTAAAGATTACGTCAAGAATACGTGATACATTGCAGGATCAATTGCATAGGAATACATCACCGTGGAGTCATCAATATATACTTAGGAATATATGCCTGACTCGACCATCGTTGATGACACTGATGAGTTCGTCGATGATGGTGGTCATGTGATGGGGAAACGAGTGAAATTAACGACTTTGCAGCATGAACAAGTATCTCGTTATCTATTTGACACACATGAAGGTGTCAAAGAATGGAAAAAAGTAAGTTTTGATTATTATAATGTTTAACATTATTTTATACATGATTAATTTTGTAATATGCAGAAAATATGAAGCCTATGAGAACAATAAAAGATGAAAAAAATGGTACAATCAGACATCGAATTTAGGGTGTGGTTGACACAATAGGTAATTATAATGAAAATAGTCATTATATAACGTTACATTACACTCAAATTTTACCGCTAATATAATTAATTTATCTATATTCTCAGCTCCTAAAGATGGGTGATGCGACATCAAGGCTTGCTCGTCTAGCCACTGGACCCTTGTTCGTGGCACAAGAGTATAAAAAGTATCGATTGAACAGTTACATTTTCGGCGATAAAGTGTATGAGGAAAGTACAAATGTAGAGAACTATGGAATTTCATACAAGGCTCTCACTTTCTTTCGAGCGAGCGCAGAAGATAAAAACCTCGTTGAAGCTGAAATGACTTACTATGGTGTAATCCAAAATATATTTGAATTGGATTATAAAAGCTTCAAAGAGGTCGTATTTTACTCTGACTGGGTAAGAGTTGAGGATAAAAATTCTTGTAAAGTTGATCCTGTCACCAATTTGATCATGGTTGACTTGTCCAAGTTGAAGACCAACGACCACGTGAGCGTTGAGCCATTTGATTTTTGCATTTCAAAAGGTTAAGCAAGTATTTTATTCGGAGTATATCAACAACGAGCCATGGACAATTTTCCAACACGCGCCAAGGCGTCTAAATAGTAGTGTGGATGACTTGGCTGCTCCTACCGAATATCAATCCATTTTTTATGATAACCCAAATTTGAAACAATTTTTCAATTTGTAATAAATATTCCAATTTGTACCAAAACATCCATTTTTAATGCTTTTAATTGATTTGCACTTTATCATTTTCACTCTTGTATAATGTGCATCTGTGGAGAGGAGATTAATAAAAAAATATTCCTACTACATCTAAGTTTTGTTTATACTAATCCATGAATATACGCTTCTTACCTTTAATAAGTGATTAATACATAGTTATTTGGGGTGTCCTATTTGTGGAGAGGAGACTGAATCTCATCATCTATCCGAACACTAAGAAATGCCATTATCCTAGGGAGTGATGTTCTGCAAATTCCTCCCAATTGTTATGTAGCCAAACATCACCAGTTGAAGTTGTCAATTCCACTTTCCATACCCCACCACTTCGAACCTCTAGCAAAACATGGGAGACCATTGGAAGGTGGAATTGACAGCTTCAACTAGTGATTTTTGGGTACACAATGGTTGGAAGGAATTTACAGAGCAAAACTCCATGGATTATGGCATTTCTTAGTGTTCAGATATGAAGGGAATTATATTTGAAACGATTTCCTAGAGTACTTTAGTTGGAAGGAGGTGCCATATGAGCTCAAGTTAACTTTTTGGGTCACACTACAGGTAATGTATTTATATTTATATGTCAATTTCGATTTCGATTCATATTTATATTTATATTTATATTTATCTATATTTGCAGGGAGGATACTAATTTTACTTTATTTTATTTCAGGGGACAAGGAGTGACCCTGGGGGTAGGCCACATAGGCTCGATACTTATGTGGCTCTTCGAATGAGAAGGGAAGGATAAGGACGTGTCCCCGAGCGTCGCGATACAAAATCTCTTTTCCAGGTAAATATTTTGTAGATTTGAGATAATTGATGGTGATGTTGTTTCTTCTTAAATAGTTTCTATTTTGAATGTATATTTGCATTATCTCTAGTTTATTTGGATATATGATATTTGAACAGGTACAAAGTTGCTATATCAGGTACAAATATACTACTCGGAAGTGGCAGTGGCAATACTACCCAACAAATTTTTTTTAAAATTCTGCCCAGAATTGTCACGGTCATTGACCGTGACAAGTCCTTGACAAAAGTTGTCCCGAACTTGTCACGGTCAGCGACCGTGATAATTTTTTTAAAAAGGGTCAAGGCTTTGTCACGGTTATTAACCGTGACTAAAATTGTCACGGTCATGGCTCGTGACATGACCGTGATAATTTTAACGAATTTGTCACGGTCAATGACCGTGACACATTCGTGACAAAAAAAGTTGTCTCGCCCCGAATTGTCACGGTCATTGACCTTGACAAGTTGAACTTGTCAAGGTCAATGACCATGATAATTAGGTAGATTTGGTGTAGTGGAGAAAACTAGATAATTGGAGATATATGAGTTAAGTTTGTAACACAATAAACGGTGTATAAAACAAAGTTCTGAGGAAGGAGTTATGCTGAAATTACGAATAGGGGGTAAAGTAGTCATTTAGCTTTAAAGGATATTTTGTCTTATATGGTAACACATGTCATATTTTGCTTGGACCAAGGGGAGGTAACTTATGCCGACTTTAAAACCTTGAAATGACCTCCTCCTTCATCCAAAATCAGTCATGAGAGATTTTGTCTTCAGGAGAGAGAATCGGGAAGCTCGGGAAGTAGAAAGTGAAGAGAAAAATTGAGAAAAATCCGTAGGAAATTAAAAAAAAAGTTCCTAAGGTAATTATATGCATAAATCTTGTTATTATTTTGGTATTATTGATTGAAATGATATAAATCATTGATTTGTGTATTGAAATTTCATTACTTGGTGTATATGTACGGATAGATGCAAGTTTCAGCAAAGTTGAACGTGTAAATCACGTATATTGCTTTGATTGGAAACCTTGTGTATTCAAACTCCTATAACTTTTTATATATTTATTGGAATTGAATAATTCCAATTGGATATGAAAATAGACTCATATATGTATAACATATCCGAATATTATGTGAAAATACAAAGAAATGAATTTCTGGTGATAGTTTGAAGTTCATGTATCAAATCTTCCCCATAGGTGTAAGTATGCACACTAGGTGTTCGATGTTTTGCTTGACATAGAAAATGAACCTTTAAAAATTATGAAACTTTAATTATGTATTGTTTAATATGTTTATGGATGTTGGGTGAAATATCAAAGGAAGTTATTGTAATACCCCGTACTTTTGACTATAATTATTTTTGGGATTAATTAATTAATTAGCATATTAATTGGAAATTAATCCGGGTTATAAATACTAAGGAGATGCGAATTGGTATTTGATTATGTGCATATATGATTATATATGTATCTGGTACTATAAAATTTGTCGTGAGATTTATATACGGCATTTTAGAAATTTTGTTGACGCGTGGGACCGCCGCGTCACGGTATAATATATTGATGATAAAAGTGAATTTAAAATATATAATCCATATGGTCGTTTTGAGTGCGTCAACGCATCCGGAAGGGTCGAGATAGTCAGAAAACACTAGCCGGGGGTATAGTTTGGGTCCCGGGGTATTTTTAGGCCATACCGGTAACTTAAAGGATATTTTAGTAATTTGGTATTTTTGGGTAATTAAAAGTGACGAAAATTGAGAGTTGTAATCTGATAAGGAATTGACCCAACCAACCCTTTATTAACCCCATAAGCTACGTAGGTTATCATTTAGTCTTCCAACTCTCCCAAAGCAAACCCTAGCCACCATAGCCTTTTGGAGAAGAAAGCTTGGAGAAGGAGAGAGAGAGAGGAATTCTGCAGAGATTCTTCACCAAATCAACACCAAATCCGAAATCAAACCAAGGCAAGTGATTTATTCCATTTAAATTTCAGAGAATGCTTCTTCCATGTTAGATTATTCATAAATTTTGTATGTTCTTTGAAGATAATGAAAAACCCATAAGATTGGAGTTATTAGTTTAAATTGTGGGATATAGGTTGCATGTAGAATGTTACTGGAAGATTATATTAAGAGAATTATCGACTTTTGTTATACCAAAAACGGATTTAAGATGAAGTTTATGAATGTTCTTGAGATAAAATCTGGAAACTAGGTTTTTGATGAAGTTTGACCCATATGTAGCCTTTAGATGTTGAATTAGTGTTTTGTGGACGTTAGTAATATTGTAGGATTGTTATATGACATTACTATAACGTTATATTTGAGAATCATACGTTAGAAATAAGTTTTGGGACGTTTTCAAATCTGCAGAACGAAGCAGTCCGTAGCCATACCTGTTCGATCGATCGATCGACATTCATCAGTCGATCGATCGACTAGATCGATCGATCGATATTCATAGGTCGATCGATCGATCTTCCCAGAATGAGTAAAATTTTCCTTAATTTGATATTAATGGTGGAAACCCTCGGAGAATATGTTTGGAGAGCTTATGAATACCCTCACCCTTAAGGAAGACCAGTAGGTGTGATTATTATAGTGGACTGTAATTAGAATGCAATTCGGGGAATTATTCTAGGTTATTGAAATTCGTTAGAGAGGTAACGTTTGGGTTAATAGTGCAAAATTGTGTAATTCGATGAAATAAGGTTTAGAGCAGAAGTAAAGACCTTAGGAATAAAGATGTTATATTTGGGAATAATCGGAACCTAATAATCTATTATAGATAGGTTTTAAGGTTAAGGGACTACGACGTGAGACGTGTTGGTAATTTAACTTTATATTAACGGGAGACTTGAAATACATAAGTTTGGGATAATGGTATTATGATGTAGCTTATACCTTATTAAAATGGTGATATCTAAGATGTGTGAATGCTTAGTATATAGTTTATGTGTATGACATACCTACCATACTTGCTATCACGGGAGGTTACGTTCGCTTAGGACCCTCTAATCCTTGTGTGCCTACGGGGGGGGGATATAGACTGGTACCTTGATGAACATAGGTCATAGAAAGACTTATTGTGATATTAATAAGTCCGCTGACCATGGGAGCGTAGGTATGTGCGTGACCCATGTGATGGTGACTGTGTTCGCCTCCACTATTTGTGATTTGTGTTATCTGAACTATTCCTGAGAGATTCGGAATATGTGATCCTTATGTACGTGATGTACCGGGATGGATAGCAGAGTATGTGTGCACCATAGCTTAGATTGCGGGGTGCTTGTATCGTATATTTATGATGTGAATAATATACATTAAATTAATGGAAATCCTCATGTTAATGTTGTAAAAATATTACGGTATTGTTTCGAGATATATAATGAGTTAGCTGATAGTTATATCAATGGCATAGTTAGTAACTGAGTTTATGTTAAAACCTCTATTAAAATACGAGCGTTGTTATGTTAAATTAACCGAGTAAAATGGGTAGAACCTTTGGTAGTCTAGCTAGTTACGTTGTCACTTAGCTAGTGGAAAGGGTAGTTATAGATGGGTACTTACGTTAGGAGTGCACAGTTAGTCGAGAGGTGAGAATTTAATGTGAGTGCACGTCCTAACATGTACTTTGCATTTAATGTTTTAAATGTTTTTAAAGCACTTGCAGGTTTTTAAAATGATTTCCACTTTCGGGCTCTGACCCATTTGCTTTCAAATATACTTTCTTGTAAAACCATTTTAGGTGCCCAGCCACAAGGACACCAAGCATAGGATTCTCATTCAGAAGACGAGCTGTAGCTGGTTGTGGAAGCTACAGGGACTTGCTTTTAGACGCCTCTCTCATTTGGATTCCAGTCTCAGCATCTATCAGTTGTAGGGCATGTTGCCCAATTCTATTAGACATTTTTACATTTCAGTTTTCAGACTCTAGCATGTATTGCTCAGTATTCAGTTTGAATTATTTATTTCAGTTTACTTATCAGTTGTGGGATTTGTATTGAGGAGTTTTTCCTCCAGAGTTTATTTACATTTTGTGATGGTTATTTGTTTTACTTCAGTATGGTGAATGGTGTTATTTAGTTATTCATTACTCTTGTTGCATGTTAATCAGATTTAATAAAATTTGGCACTTACTTTTTAAATACTAGGTGGTTAGTAATAATAAAACGTTTTCGACAGTGATGCTATTAACTGAGCCAACTTGGCATTTTGAATTAATTTTATAAAGGAGTAGCTACCCGGTGTTTAATTAGTCGGGGTGTCACAGGTGGTATCAGAGCATCAGGTTCTAGTGTCCTTTAGGATCTGTACGGCTATTATGTTTCCGCTACGTTTCTTTGATATAGAGCCCTATATTTTAGGACTGTTGTATTCTTTTTGTGTATGCTTCGTTCTTCAGCTATTTTTAAGTTTATAAACCGTGAACTTATAAACTTTGTTCTTATTTCAGATGCCTCCACGATGTGCACGACGAGTTCCCAGGAATGCAACGCCCGAACCCCAGCCCGCTCCAGTTCAGGGCATGTTGAACGCCACTGAGGTTGCAGCTATAGTAGCTCAAGCGGTAAATGCCGCGATTGCCGTTATTCAGCAGGCACCACCACCGGCGCCGGTTGCCGCGCCAGTACAGGTTAATGCATTCCCGTCTGCTTGGGAGCGTGTACGTGACGCTTTTCAGAAAGCGCATCCGCCGGAGTTTGCAGGTAGCTCAGATGTGGTAGTCTCGAGCCAATGGAGGAAGGACATACAGAGGCATTTGAGGATGCATGAGTGCACTGATATTCAGAAACAGGTGCTAGCTACGTTCAAGCTAGTGGGATCTGCGTTACAGTGGTGGGAGTCTATTACCACCGCGGAGGAGAGGGATACCCTCACGATTCAGGAGTTCTGGGTGCGGTTCGACCGCAAATACTTTCCGTCCGCAGTTCATACAGAGATGAGGAGGAAACTGATGAGTTTGAAGCAAGAGGGCAAGACAGTGGCCGAGTATGAGGCCGAGTTCACTAACCTGTTGAATATCATTCCAGACGAGATTCCAACAGAGAAGAAGAAGATTGAGAAGTTCACCGACGGGTTGAATTGGAGGATCCGTCAGCATCTACTAGGGAACCTATCGTTGGCCACGTATTCTGATGTGGTTAACGCTGCATTGTTGCACTGCCAGGACCACCGTTTTCATATGGCCGAGGGCAAGCGGTCAGGGGAGTCTAGCCATCAGGGCAGGACTGGAGGACATGGTGCCAGCGGGGCACAGACCGGTCAGGGGCAGAGACAGACTGAGCAGGGTACCCAGCAGGGGGACAATAAGAGGTTCCGGTCAGGGAACTACAGGTAGGGAGAGGGAGGTTTCCGTCAGGGCCATCAGGGTCCAAACGGTCAGCAGGGCCAACAGGGGCAGAATGGGCAGCAGTCTCACCAGGGCCAGCAGGGCCAGGGGAGGAACGGTAACGGCCATCAGGGCCGGGGACAGCAGGGTCAGAGAGGAGGGAACTTTCCAGGGAAGTGCTTTACTTGTGGCGAGACTGGCCATAAGAAGCAGGATTGTCCTGATAGGGGCAGGGCCCCACAGCAGCAGCAGCAGGGTGCTCGCCAGGAGCCACAGAGGCCTATGTTTCCCGCCGCTCTTCCTGCACCGCCACAGATGGCAGCATTGCCACCCATTCCAGCAGTCCCAGCTCAGCAGGGGCAGCTACAGTATGGACGTGTCTACAACGTTCACCAGGCTGCAGTTCCACAGGCACCGCCCGCGATCGAGGGTACGTTTCCTATCCATGGCTCTATGGGTTGGGTGTTATTTGATACGGGTGCTACACACTGTTTTATTGCTACACACTTCGCGAAAGCTTTAGGATTGTTAGCTACGGCAGAGAGCACAGTGACGTGTGTCGACTCACCATTAGGGAGTGGGTCACTTATTTTCTTTATATGCCGGGGAGTGGGGGTAGAGGTTGGTGGTTTGGTATTACCTGCGGACATGTTAGTGTTAGACATGCATGTTCACGATGTGATCATCGGTATGGATTGGCTCGTAGCATATAGGGCCATGATTGATTGCTTCAGCAGAAGCATTGTTTTTGCCATTCCGGGGCAGGAGATGTTTATAGTGGCGATGCCTCGCCCAGAGGGAGGATCGACCGCTCATCTGTATTACATAGAGGAGGATACCTCTAAGGAGGTTGTGATTCCTTTGGATTCGATCCCGGTTGTCAGGGAGTATTCAGATGTGTTTCAAGAGATACTAGGCTTACCACCCAGTCGAGAGATAGACTTCGTTATAGATTTGCTACCGGGTACGAGACCTATAGCACGTGCACCATACCGTATGGCTCCAGCTGAGATGCGAGAGCTACGGGATCAGATAGAGCAGCTGTTAGGACAGGGCTTTATTCGCAGGAGTACCTCACCTTGGGGTGCTCCAGTTTTGTTTGTGAAGAAGAGGGATGGTTCATTGCGTTTGTGCGTGGACTACCGAGAGTTGAATAAGGTCACGATACGGAATAAGTATCCGTTGCCTCGAATCGATGACTTATTCGACCAGTTGAGAGGAGCTTCTTTCTTCTCGAAGATTGATTTGAGATCGGGATACCATCAGTTGCGTATCAGGGAGGAGGATGTCTCGAAGACTGCGTTCTTGTCGAGATATGGTTCTTATGAGTTTCGGGTTATGCCTTTCGGCTTGACCAACGCTCCAGCAGTGTTTATGGACTTGATGAACAGAGTGTTCAGGGATTTCCTAGACCAGTTTGTCATTGTCTTCATTGATGATATCCTGGTTTACTCTCAGACAGAGGTGGAGCACGCCGAACATTTGAGGCAGGTTTTGCAGACACTTCGTCAGAACGAGCTGTATGCAAAATATGAGAAGTGCGGGTTTTGGCTGAAGGAGGTCCAGTTCTTGGGTCACATTATTTCCGACCAGGGAATATCAGTTGATCCAGGGAAGGTGTCAGCGGTGAGGGAGTGGGGACAGCCCACGACACCAACAGAGATTCGTAGTTTTTTGGGCTTAGCAGGATACTACAGGAGGTTTATTCGGGGTTTCTCGGAGATAGCAGGTCCTTTGACACATCTTACTCGTAAGGGTGTGCCATATATCTGGAGTGATGCCTGTCAGTTGGCATTCGATGAATTGAAGGACAAATTGACCTCAGCACCTGTGTTAGCATTGCCGAGACCGGGAGTTGAGTATTTGGTTTACACC
Source organism: Sambucus nigra (assembly GCA_949130495.1). Taxonomy (NCBI): domain Eukaryota; kingdom Viridiplantae; phylum Streptophyta; class Magnoliopsida; order Dipsacales; family Adoxaceae; genus Sambucus; species Sambucus nigra. The sequence continues at coordinate 42,878,979 of OX422209.1, forward strand.
GATGCGTCTTTGCAAGGGCTTGGAGGTGTTTTGCAGCAGGAGAGACATGCCATAGCTCATGCTTCCCGTAAGCTTAAGCCTCATGAGAAGAATTACCCCACACATGATTTGGAGTTGGCGGCAGTGGAATTTGCCTTACGGATTTGGAGGCACTATCTTTTGGGGGAGAAGTTTCAGCTGTTCACGGACCACAAGTCACTACAGTATCTGTTCACGCAGAAGGAATTGAATATGCGGCAGCGTAGGTGGCTTGAGTTTGTGAAAGACTACCAGTTCGACATCCAGTACCACCCGGGTAAGGCTAACGTGGTAGCAGACGCGTTGAGCCGTAGGCCAGCAGATGAGGTGGCAGAGGTGTGGAAGGCTAAGTGGAAGGAATTGGGACACCAGGATGCAGTGGCCCGATCTTTCATGTCTGTGATGACCGTTACACCGCAGATTGTCACGAAGGTAGTACGGGCACAGGCCGATGACTCGTTCTGTCAGGAGCAGGTAGTTCGATTACTAGCAGAGGGAGCTGAGTCCTATACCGTTAGCTCAGACGGGGGATTGCGCTTCAATGGGAGGTTGGTAGTTCCGGAAGGGGAAGAATTGCGGCACGATGTTATGGCTGAGTCGCACGGCTCACGGTTCGCGGTACATCCCGGAGGGGACAAAATGTACCAAGACATGAGACGGCAATATTGGTGGAGCGGTATGAAGAAAGATATCGCTGAGTTTGTCTCGAAATGCGCCACTTGTCAGCTTGTAAAAGTGGACCATCAGAGACCAGCAGGATTGCTACAGCCATTGGAGGTTCCGGTGTGGATGTGGGAGAGCATATCCATGGACTTTATCACGGGGTTGCCTACGTCGCAGAGGGGTCACGACTCCGTTTGGGTAATTGTGGACAGGTTGTCCAAGGTCGCTCACTTCTTACCCGTAAGGACTGACTACACTACGGGACAGTATGCCCAGCTCTTCATTTCAGAGATTGTGAGACTTCATGGTGTGCCCCTAAATATCGTGTCTGACAGAGACAAGATATTTGTTTCGAGGTTTTGGGAAAGTTTCCAGGAGGCCATGGGCACGGAATTGCGGTTGAGTACGGCTTATCATCCGCAGACCGATGGGCAGACAGAGCGCACCAACCAGATGTTGGAAAACATGCTACGCATGTGCATTATTGACTTCGGGGGTGGATGGGAGCAGTACCTTCCACCGGTGGAGTTTGCTTACAACAACTCCTATCAGTTCACGATTGACATGGCTCCGTTCGAGGCATTGTACGGTAGGCCTTGTCGTTCCCCAGCATGTTGGTTGGAGGTGGGGGACAACAAACTACTTGGGCCGGAAGTGATTCAGGATACTTCGGCAAGGATTGAGTTGATTCGGAGTCGCATTCGGGTAGCTCAAGACAGGCAGAAAAGTTATGCTGATGCGAAGAGGTTTTTCAGAGAGTTCCAAGTGGGGGACCAGGTTTTGCTCAGGGTTTCTCCGATGAAGGGGATTATGCGATTCGGGAAGAAGGGGAAGTTGGCACCGAGGTATGTGGGGCCGTTTCCTATTATTGAGCGAATCGGACCGGTTGCGTATAGACTGGGACTACCGGAGCACTTGCATCGGATTCACGACGTGTTCCATATTTCCTCGCTGAGGAAATACCTTAGGGACAATTTGGCTCATTCTCACATTGCTGTGGAGGACATTGATCTCCAGCCGGATAGCTCTTACGAGGAGGGGCCAATTGCTATTTTGGACCGAAGCGAGAGGAAACTGCGGTCAAAGATAGTCCCGTTAGTGCGTGTTCAGTGGCGACATCACAATGTCGAGGAGTCCACATGGGAGCGCGAGGATGAGATGCGCGAGCGTTATCCAGAACTGTTTTTAGCAGGTACTTTCTAGTTTCGAATTTCGGGACGAAATTCAGTTATTAGGGGGGAAGTATGTAATACCCCGTACTTTTGACTATAATTATTTTTGGGATTAATTAATTAATTAGCATATTAATTGGAAATTAATCCGGGTTATAAATACTAAGGAGATGCGAATTGGTATTTGATTATGTGCATATATGATTATATATGTATCTGGTACTATAAAATTTGTCGTGAGATTTATATACGGCATTTTAGAAATTTTGTTGACGCGTGGGACCGCCGCGTCACGGTATAATATATTGATGATAAAAGTGAATTTAAAATCTATAATCCGTATGGTCGTTTTGAGTGCGTCAACGCGTCCGGAAGGGTCGAGATAGTCAGAAAACACTAGCCGGGGGTATAGTTTGGGTCCCGGGGTATTTTTAGGCCATACCGGTAACTTAAAGTGTATTTTAGTAATTTGGTATTTTTGGGTAATTAAAAGTGACGAAAATTGAGAGTTGTAATCTGATAAGGAATTGACCCAACCAACCCTTTATTAACCCCATAAGCTACGTAGGTTATCATTTAGTCTTCCAACTCTCCCAAAGCAAACCCTAGCCACCATAGCCTTTTGGAGAAGAAAGCTTGGAGAAGGAGAGAGAGAGAGGAATTCTGCAGAGATTCTTCACCAAATCAACACCAAATCCGAAATCAAACCCAGGCAAGTGATTTATTCCATTTAAATTTCAGAGAATGCTTCTTCCATGTTAGATTATTCATAAATTTTGTATGTTCTTTGAAGATAATGAAAAACCCATAAGATTGGAGTTATTAGTTTAAATTGTGGGATATAGGTTGCATGTAGAATGTTACTGGAAGATTATATTAAGAGAATTATCGACTTTTGTTATACCAAAAACGGATTTAAGATGAAGTTTATGAATGTTCTTGAGATAAAATCTGGAAACTAGGTTTTTGATGAAGTTTGACCCATATGTAGCCTTTAGATGTTGAATTAGTGGTTTGTGGACGTTAGTAATATTGTAGGATTGTTATATGACATTACTATAACGTTATATTTGAGAATCATACGTTAGAAATAAGTTTTGGGACGTTTTCAAATCTGCAGAACGAAGCAGTCCGTAGCCATACCTGTTCGATCGATCGATCGACATTCATCAGTCGATCGATCGACTAGATCGATCGATCGATATTCATAGGTCGATCGATCGATCTTCCCAGAATGAGTAAAATTTTCCTTAATTTGATATTAATGGTGGAAACCCTCGGAGAATATGTTTGGAGAGCTTATGAATACCCTCACCCTTAAGGAAGACCAGTAGGTGTGATTATTATAGTGGACTGTAATTAGAATGCAATTCGGGGAATTATTCTAGGTTATTGAAATTCGTTAGAGAGGTAACGTTTGGGTTAATAGTGCAAAATTGTGTAATTCGATGAAATAAGGTTTAGAGCAGAAGTAAAGACCTTAGGAATAAAGATGTTATATTTGGGAATAATCGGAACCTAATAATCTATTATAGATAGGTTTTAAGGTTAAGGGACTACGACGTGAGACGTGTTGGTAATTTAACTTTATATTAACGGGAGACTTGAAATACATAAGTTTGGGATAATGGTATTATGATGTAGCTTATACCTTATTAAAATGGTGATATCTAAGATGTGTGAATGCTTAGTATATAGTTTATGTGTATGACATACCTACCATACTTGCTATCACGGGAGGTTACGTTCGCTTAGGACCCTCTAATCCTTGTGTGCCTACGGGGGGGGGATATAGACTGGTACCTTGATGAACATAGGTCATAGAAAGACTTATTGTGATATTAATAAGTCCGCTGACCATGGGAGCGTAGGTATGTGCGTGACCCATGTGATGGTGACTGTGTTCGCCTCCACTATTTGTGATTTGTGTTATCTGAACTATTCCTGAGAGATTCGGAATATGTGATCCTTATGTACGTGATGTACCGGGATGGATAGCAGAGTATGTGTGCACCATAGCTTAGATTGCGGGGTGCTTGTATCGTATATTTATGATGTGAATAATATACATTAAATTAATGGAAATCCTCATGTTAATGTTGTAAAAATATTACGGTATTGTTTCGAGATATATAATGAGTTAGCTGATAGTTATATCAATGGCATAGTTAGTAACTGAGTTTATGTTAAAACCTCTATTAAAATACGAGCGTTGTTATGTTAAATTAACCGAGTAAAATGGGTAGAACCTTTGGTAGTCTAGCTAGTTACGTTGTCACTTAGCTAGTGGAAAGGGTAGTTATAGATGGGTACTTACGTTAGGAGTGCACAGTTAGTCGAGAGGTGAGAATTTAATGTGAGTGCACGTCCTAACATGTACTTTGCATTTAATGTTTTAAATGTTTTTAAAGCACTTGCAGGTTTTTAAAATGATTTCCACTTTCGGGCTCTGACCCATTTGCTTTCAAATATACTTTCTTGTAAAACCATTTTAGGTGCCCAGCCACAAGGACACCAAGCATAGGATTCTCATTCAGAAGACGAGCTGTAGCTGGTTGTGGAAGCTACAGGGACTTGCTTTTAGACGCCTCTCTCATTTGGATTCCAGTCTCAGCATCTATCAGTTGTAGGGCATGTTGCCCAATTCTATTAGACATTTTTACATTTCAGTTTTCAGACTCTAGCATGTATTGCTCAGTATTCAGTTTGAATTATTTATTTCAGTTTACTTATCAGTTGTGGGATTTGTATTGAGGAGTTTTTCCTCCAGAGTTTATTTACATTTTGTGATGGTTATTTGTTTTACTTCAGTATGGTGAATGGTGTTATTTAGTTATTCATTACTCTTGTTGCATGTTAATCAGATTTAATAAAATTTGGCACTTACTTTTTAAATACTAGGTGGTTAGTAATAATAAAACGTTTTCGACAGTGATGCTATTAACTGAGCCAACTTGGCATTTTGAATTAATTTTATAAAGGAGTAGCTACCCGGTGTTTAATTAGTCGGGGTGTCACAGTTATGATGCAACATAATATAAAAATTCTTTGAAGTTGACTGAACGATAAAAAAGTCTATAGGGAAGATTTGATTTGTAATAAGGAAATGGACACATCTTGCTCTAGGAAACTTGAAATGATGTGTTGTATTTTATATTGGTAACCTAATATGATAATAATTGGATTACCAAGAAGAAATTATATTATGTTTGGGCTATGGATTGAATATGTTAAATATTGCAACATGAAATTGGATGAGACTTCATTTACGATAAATGATTAGATTGGGTTGATATGATGCTTATGTATTCGGTTAAGGTTAAGACATTCTTTAGATTGTTAATATCCTTATGATGATAATAATATTTTAAGACTTTATATGTTAAGGGGGAAGAAGAACCGGTTTAACAATTTCCAGACAAAGGCAATGGAAAAACACATGAAGGGGCCAAGGTGAGTGTACTCACTATAAAATGATATATTATACATGGATATGGAGATGATTTGAATATCACTCGCGGGTAAGATGTATTATGCATAGTTATGGATAATATCTAAAATCACTCACTAGTAAGAGGTATTATACATGGTTATAGATATGATGAGAATATTATTGATTTTAAATTTGTTCAATTCGGTTTACCGAAATGGGAGGTTACTCCCCAATCCGGAATGGGGGAGATTTTTCTATTAAAGACAAGGGGTTATTCTTAGACCAGGAATGGGGGGAGAATTGTCTATCGCAGACAGGATATGTGAATCATGATTCAGATAAGTTGGTCATTCTTTATGAATGAGCAGGATAAGTATATAATTGGTAATTATTTATGAATGAGCCGGATAAGTATATAATTGGTCATTCTTTATGAATGAGTCGGATAAGTATATAATTTGTAATTCTTTATGAATGAATCGGATACGTAATACATAATTATGAATGGGTCGGATAAGTATACATAAATTATCACATGAACATGATTTATTGCATTTAATTATATGCAATAGTTTAGTAGTGATGCATTCACTGGGCTATTTTTCTCACGGTTACTATGGTTATGTGTTTCAGGTAATGTGATGTCACTGCCAAATCCAGAATGTCGGGTTGGGTTATCAAAGGATGCATAAAATCACAATTTTGGTCAAATGAAAAGGGGTAATTTAATCATACTTATGTTTTAAGCAAGTTTGAATAATCATAATTAGTTTAAAATTGGGAAAGGTTCTAGTTTTATTAGTTCATGTTAATAATTGAAAAGGGATACTCATGTTTATGGTTTGATTAAGGTAATTATGATTTGACTCACTTTGACTTTCAAACTTAATTATAAGTAACTGGGTTAGGGTGTGTCAAAAACATCAAGAAAAGTTATACAAAATTGTTAAAACTATATTTTTTTTATAAAAAAGAGAGAAATTGTACAATTTTTTGTAATATAATTTTTTGTTTTATAGCAGTAAGTGCAGCGTTCATTTCATACGCTCTTGACTGAGTGGTGTAAGGCTGTCATTAGAACGATTTTAGGGGTAATTGGCTTTGGTCCCCGTCAAAATAATGGTTAGCCAGTGAAACCCAGGAACCGCGAATGTGGATTAGTCGAGTTACACTTAAAACTGCCATGGACACCACGTAATATGATACCCCAAAAAATCTAATAAGCTCAATCGAATTTCTAAAATAAAATAATTTTGTGTTTACTTCGGTTTTTTATTGTTCGTTTGTGTGTTTGCTTATTGAAAAAAAATATTGGTGTTACAACCCCTTTTTAAATTAGTGTTTATGAAAATGTTATTTTTACATTTAAAAATTTTAGTTTTAATTTGACACCCAAAAAATATGAGATTAAAATATGAAAGAATTAACCATGTTTATGATATATATATATATATGTGGTGAGGGGTGTACAAAGAAGAAATTATTAGGTGGTGGTTATGAAACATTAATCGCGCACACCTAGTCTGGACAAACTCACCCACGCACTTTCTTGTATCCCACATCACCAAGTTTGTGGTAAATAAAGAAATATGAAACAATCATCTGTATAGGAAATAAGAGAGTAATTGACACATTTTGAGGGAGAATTTCTACTTGCTTCATCTATAAAAAAAAGAATGAATCAATACCTACTACTAATTAAATATTGTTGACGCTGACAACTGGCACGACCTTCTTACGAAGATCATGCTTTCCCTTTTTGACAGTGACAATCACCATATCAATGACAATGGAATCAACAGAGATTTCTGTTCCATTTAAAACAACTGCAACTGTGATTGAAAGATTAAAGTTAATTCACGAAAATAATCATATGTAAAATGAACCAAAAAATGGAAATCATGTGATAGCGTAACACTACATTAGCTAGTCGATTTCCCCATATTTGCTAGTCGATTTGAACAAAATAATCTAGGCTAAGTTGACCCATATAGTGCACTAAACCAACATTAGCTAGTCGATCTTCCTAATTGAACCAAAAAATGGAAATCATACGAATGTATAACACTACAGGGGGCACCACCCTATCAATATAAAATGTTGATTCCTATATCGTTACACCGACTACATCATGCATAATGGAACTGTCTCCCTAGCTTACATTATGACAGAGATTAGAAGTAAATAACAGTGAACCAAATAAAAAGATCCATAAACAACACTTGCGACAACAAAATGTTAAAAATAAATACTACACTGATCAACAGAACATAAGAGTTCTTCAACAGACACATAAAGTTCTCTCTTACCATGAACTAAGGTCTTCCATTTACACTATGAAAAAATAGCAAAATAAGAGTACTGACAGCTTGATGCAAGCATATAACTTGTACGTCACAACTAAGTAACCACAAATTGAAGTCTGGCTTGGCTCTACAGTCAAAAGAAAAATCACAAATCTTTATCCTAGAAAGTAAATAAGTTGACAATGCTCTAATCTTAACTGATGACAAAGATTAGAAAATTGGTACATAACTGTCAACCAAATAAATAGATCCATAAATAACACTTGCGAAAACAAAATGTTTAAGACTAAAGACTACAATGATCTACAGAACATAAGAGTTATTCAACACACACATATAAAGTTCTCTCTTACCAAGAACTAAGGCCTTCCATTACACCATGAAAAAATAGCGGAATAAGAGTACTAAGAACTTGATCCAAGCGTATAACTTGTATGTCACAACTAAGTAACCACAAATTGAAGTCTGGATCTACGCTCAAAAGAAAAATCACATATCACACTGGAAACTACAAATATTTTGACGTTAATAAAGGGATAAAAAAGCATCGAAATTGGAGAACAATGAAATAGGTGATTTCAATGTGAAGATAAATTTGGGGGTAATAAATTTGCTGGATCTTGCAAGTGCGCATCAAGCAGTGTGTATATACACTAGCTTTTCAGTGAGTCAGTTGCGTAGAATCGGGTTTGAAGGACCGGAAATAGACTAGTGTTAGCAAAGCCAAACATATGAGATTCGCAACTTTTATCTTTGGTGGCCAAGATTGCCTGCAACTAAAGCTAAATAAAAAGTAAATACGGAAGTAAAAAGTACACATTCAAAGGAAAGAAACACACAGTAACATCAAATTTTCCATATATAGTGAAGACATCATGAAAGAAATCGCATTTTATTTCTCTTTTTGCCATATATAGTGAAGAAAAAATGAAAGAAATGGTTATGTTTCAAGCCCTTTTTGTTTCTTTTTTATGTAATAAAATCAAAATGTAAATTGAATTATTAGTCTTATATGTTTCTAAAAATATGTAAGAGTACAACATCTGGACATATTAAAAGAGAAAGCATTATAAAATTTCAAATAAAACTGAAAAACTTTTTAAAAATCAGAAAACTATTGAAAACAATATCTGGATGTATTAGAAAATATATTTCATATATTTGAATATTATCAAACAAAATAAAAAAATGTTGAAATAGGAAAAAAATTAAAGAAAATATAAAATAAGGACAAAAACCCTCTCATATGTAAACCAATAATGATTTTTGGAAGCTAACTAGTGGGGCAACTCATTTGCCTCTCTTCTCACCCATTTCAACACAACATGAGAGTTTGTTTTTGCCAACAATCTCTAATAAAGCTCAATAATCTCGAACAAATCACCAATCTAAGAAGATTTGAAGGGTTCAAATTAACATTATCCAAGAATTTTCTAAACAACCTAACAAGGACAATATACATGCAAGATTTTACAATATTTAATCACTTTCCTTTATATTGTAGGTCTAAACCATTGGGTATGGTAGTCTACTGGTGGTCCTCTCCCTTCACCGGCCAACTTCTGGTGACGGCAGCGGTGTAGGACGATCGTTGGCCTCTTAGCTTCCTAGAGGTGTCTCTTCACATCTAGAGAAATCCCTTACTCTCCCCCAAGGCTTTCTTTATAAGTTTTGTGAATAAACTATGAATCTTACACCTTTTATACTTATAAATACTCTTCAATTTTGGGGGTTACTATTCACTTTCGAAGTCAAATGACCAAAATACCCCTCCGAGGTGTTTATTCGGTTGCAAATTATATAGAGAGCCTAATCGAACACCGATGCAGACCTTTTCAACTATTAAAACCCCTCCGGACACTTTGCCGCAGTCAAAATGACCATTTAGATGACATAAAAATATTTTACTTTTATTTCCATTTAATTATAGTCCCGACGTCACTCACACGCGCGTCTCGACATATTTATCATAATTATCGTATTCGTCCCTCACGTCAATTTATTAAAATCACTATCATTTGTAAAGTCATAATCACACACACACACACACACACACACACACACACACATATATATATATATATATATATATATATATATATATTTTATTCACAAGTAACACAATTCACATATTACTTTATTCCCGAGTAATATTTAAATTCAGATTAATTTTTAATTATCCCATAATTAAGTCTAATTAATCCCATTTTATAAATCATTGATGTAAGGACTTTTTTCTCATGTACAACATGTTACATTTGTGTATGTCGTACGCCGCTACATTTGGCACGTCACCTCATGATTTCACATGATGGCCTCTATCCGAATTTCGGGAATCAAGCATGCATTATCTCCATTAATGTGTCCCTCATCTGCATCAACGACTTCACGTTCCTTGATTCTAGGCTCGTAATGCAAGTGGTACGCAAGAGAAGTCAAATTAGTGAAACAAGGCATGATAGGGATGTTCAAGGGAAAATTGGTAATTTTACAACCACTGTCCGGAGGACCGGTCAACTGAAAAGTTGAAGAGCTTGCCGCAACAAAGATACTGGAAGCAACGGCACCTCAATCCGAGCTACGGTGAACAAGTTATGGCCCGTTGAAAATGGAGATATTTACATAGAAAATTCTGGGAATTTTTTCTAAGTGTTTAACCCCCTGTTCCCAGCACACTTCCCCGAACCCAGCCCGAAACCGGTTCGGGGGGGCGAATCGGTTCGCAGGGTACCCGAACCGGTTCGGGGTACCTATACGCTGGATAGAATTTCAGTGTTTTTATTTTGAAAAACTCTTCATATGTTTTGCTATTTAAACCACCTTCGGGGGAGAAGTTTAGCAAGACTTTAGAAGACGTTTTTGAGAGTCCAAATTACTCTAGTCTTCATATTTTTGAGTCCCAAGACTCATGTTTTGATTCACACAATTGCCAATTCTTTGTGAATCTTTTTGGTAACCCAAGAACACAACGTTGTGTTTGTTCAAACCTTTGTGGAGAGATCTTTGCAACCGAGGGCTGCGTGTCATTGCTGAGGGAGTCTCTACAAAGTATATGGCTGCGTGTCATTGAGGAGTGCTACGGTTCTTCCTTTGTTGGACTGAGGTTCATGTGGGTTCACTGCGTGTGGATTCATTGCTGACGACACCGACCGACGCCTGCGGGTATTCGTGTGTCACTGTATTTCATTGTAATCCGTGTAAGTTGCGATTTACTTATTATACTGAAATAAAAGGTTTTGCCCTGCGGGGTTTTTTTTCTTAACTTTGTGTTGCATGCTTTATTTATGGTTTGACACACGCACACACACACACACATAGTTGTTTATTTATGGGTTGTTTCTAAATAGACTCGAATTAAATAAGGGTTACTTGGAATCTTGCGAATTTAATTTAATTTAAATCAATTATCACACACCGAACCTATTCGGTTTCTCAAATTGGTATCAGAGCAGGTTGCGCTAATTTATTGCGTATTCCTATTTTTCGTAAAATCGTGTGATATTGATTTTTTTTTTAAAATTAGTTTTGTGAAAAATCGCAATTTTTCCTATGGAGCACTTATATAATCAGATGCCTATTTTTTACGGGTCTAATTATGCCTACTGGAAAGCTCGTGTGAAATCGATTTTAAAATCTGTTGACGAGCGTGTTTGGTTGCTTTACGAAAATGGTTGGACTCCTCCCACGGTCACTGTTAATAACCACACCACTTTAAAACCCGTGTCAGCCTGGACTGAAGATGATTATAAGTTGTCCAATTTTAATTCCCGTGGTCTGAGTGCTATTTCTGGAGCTGTCTCTCCTGATGAGTTTCTCCGAATTATGACGTGCACCACGTCTAAAGAGGCTTGGGATGTTTTGAAATTGACACATGAAGGTACGAACGCGGTTAAAGAGTCAAAATTACAAAATTTGGCCACCCAATTTGAGACTATCACCATGTCTGAGTCCGAATGCTTTGATGATTTTTATGCACGATTTTCGGACATTGTTAACACATGTTTTAATTTGGGTGAAGTGATTGATAACACGCTTGTCGTTAAAAAGATTTTGAGATCTCTCCCAAAACGCTTTATTCCTAAAGTCACTGTTTTGAACTCTTTGGGAAATTTGAAATCACTTAAGTTGGAAGAACTTGTAGGAGATCTTCAAACCTATGAGATTGACATGTTTCCCAAAACCATTAAGGCTAAGGATAAAGGCATTTCTTTAAAGACTCATTTTAAGAAAAAGAAAGAAACAGTTTGTGAGTCCGATTCTGAGGGAGATTTTGATTTTAATGATATGGCCTTGTTTGCAAAAAAATTTAAAAAATTTCTCAACATGAACAAAAATAATTCTTCCAATAAAAAGAATATTTTTGAGAAAAATAAAAAGAAAGGAAAGGCCAAAGAAAGTGGTGAGAGGGAAAAATAAAATAAATCCGATGAGGAGTGTGAGGAAGATTTTGAGAACGTCACTTGTTTTGAATGTGGGGGTAAGGGACATAAGTCGTTTGAGTGTCCTACGTGGCTTAGAAAGAAAGGAAAGAAAGTAGCTATGCCCGCCACACTTAGTGATAGTAGTGAAGGTGAGGGTGATGAGACTAGTGGTGAGAAGTTTGTAGTTTTTTCTAGTCGTGTGAGCACACCCACCTTGTCCCACAATAGTGCACACGAAAGTGATAGTGATTGTTTGAGCGCTTCAAGTGAGGGAGAAAGTGAGGGAGAAAGTGAGAGTGAAAGTGGAGATGAAAGTGAGCTCCAAAATTCTTTTAGAGAGTTGTACACCGAGACCTTGAAAACAAAAAGGTATAATAGGGATTTAGGTCGCCGGGTTTTAGATTTGGAGAAAGAGATGGAGGTTTTGAGAAAGGAGAAGTGTGATTTGGCCGACAGGTTGTCTAGTCTGACGACACGTGTATCCCAACTCGAGAGTGATCTCGAACGTGCTAGGGTGGTCAAAGTCAAGTTTGAGAACGCACCTAAGAAGGTTGAAAGGGTGGTTCTTAAGGGTAAAGGTGAGAAGTTAGGAATAAGTCATGATGGTGCTTCTTCTTCCCAATTAGCACCCGAGCTGGTTCCCACTTTAGTGACAGTTTCACATGTGTCTCACCCTAACCCACCTAGGCGTCCCATTACTTTTAGGAAAGTGCGTCCTAGAGTTTTTGAGAGAGGTGTTCCTAGGCCTACTTATGTTTGTTCCTATTTCAAGAGGAAAAGACGCCGTAGGGAATTTTGATTTAAGTAGACTTATGTGTCACGTTTTTCTTCTACACGTGTTTCTGGCACACATGCACCCACACATGATACTTTACATGCTCCCGGAGACTACATGAGAGAGTTTGCACATTTTGGAGAGCAAGTTATGTTTTTAGTCAGAACTTCACAAGAACTGATGGATGTTTTTCATAAGTTGTCACCACCTTTGGAAAACCCCTCTGCACCTAATGATTGAGGTTTGACTTGTTTACTAGCATAGGGTGATTTTCATGATGACATTGTTTGCCTATTGCTAGTATGTATCATTTTGTATGTTTTATTTCTTTTTTGAAAATTTTGAAAAATACAAAAAGATTTTATTTTCATAAAATTTTGAGAAAATCCAAAATGATTTTTTGTATTTTGTTTTCACCGTTTATGGATGAACACTTAGGATGACCGAGTCACAACATCATTCCATTATTTTAATGTGACTATTTGATAGTGTTTTGAGACAATATGTCAATTCATCCATGTGATTTATAATGTTTGGAGTCATTAAGATGTAATTAAGTGTTACTTCCTACATGTTTGACTCATATTTCCTTTATTGCACACATGCACGGATTTATTTGATTATTGTGCTTGTCTTATCACATGTTGGTTGGGTGTTTTCACTCCAATCCTGTCCTTAAAACGAACCAAGCGCGACAAATTTTTATAAGGAAATTGTGCATATAAAAACCGTTTTGTGAGTTTGTGTGCTTTGTTTGAATAACGGGGAAGGGCTGCAAAAGGTTCTTTAGCCTTTGCGAATACTAAGCCACCGTTAAATTGGACCTAAAAAATGGAGGAATTTTATTATCCGAGGTCCAAAGAGGTTAAAAGAGCCCCGAAAAAATTGAAAGGCAATAAAAAGATCTTCATGCCAAAAAGGGGCCATTTAGGTTTTTGCACCAATTCTCCAAAGTTTGAGAATTTAGATTACTTCTAAAAGAATATATACATGAGGGAGTTTGGTTGGAGAATTTAAAACGGGTTTGCACGTCCTTGATTTGCTTGAAAATGCGCTACATACTTTTGGGCGTTATTGGTGTGGAAATCACTTTGACTTTGATTTGTTGATTTGCATAAGACGATGTCATCTAAATTCAACAAATATTTTACACCTAAGGATACTTTTGATGTTCATTCGTTAGGAGTACACGTATGCATCGTGCACATATGATTGATTGAGTTGATTTACCTATCGAATGTGTTCACACCCATTCATTCCATTTCCATGACTTGATTGTTTGAGTCTAAATCCATGGTGTGAATTTTGTATCATATTTGTTCATATTGGTATCCTACCTACGCCAAAAAATTGAAAAATAAAAAATAGTTTGTGTATTTTTTGATTTTTGTGACACCCCGATTTTTGTTGTTTGATTAATTCTTCTTATTTGTCTATTCGGGGACATCATAAAAAGGGGGAGAAAGAATTATCTTATTCTGGGGGAGTTTTTGAGAGTTAACTTACGGTTATCATTTATTGGTATCTATGTTTATCACATTTCAAACTCGATATGTCACTTGGTATTTTTCTTTATCTCATCTGTGTAGGTACTACATTGATGATCTCTGAATTGCACACCCTGATGAGAAAAGATTTGATATTCCTGAAGATTTGAAGAACAAACGATGAAGACTATGCATTTATACCTTTTCAAGTTTTGGGTTCATGGGAGGGTAGATTTGTATAGGCAATTTCATATTTGATAATTCAGATTTTTTTATATATGTACCGGCATAGACATACGGGGAGATTTGTAAGGACATTTTTCTCATGTCCAACATGTTACATTTGTGTATGTCGTACGCCACTATATTTGGCACGTCACCTCACGATCTCACATGACGACCTCTATCCGAATTCCGAGAATCAAGCATGCATTATGAGAGTGCAGCTACATCGGAAATATTGCGACTTCTCAAATAAAATCCAGTTTTTAATTAAACCCAAATTTTAGTTAAACCCTAAGACATGCATCTAGATGATTTATAAAATATAGCATGCAGGATTGAAAAACGTATGTGCTCGCGTTCAAATGATCAACTTATATATTAAACACCTTTTAACCCAAACAAACCCTAAACATGCAACTAGGTGTGGTTGAAACAATATGAAATCATCCAAGAGTTATTCAAACACACATGATTAAGGAAAAATCCCCCACAGGGGCAAAACTATTTATTTTCACTATAATTTGTAAGAAAACGGCTTACAATCGGATTACAATGAAAATACAAGTTGACTAAGAATTACCCTCGAGTATCGGATTCTATAGTCACGGCTGGAATTATCCCTTTCCAGTAGGGCTGCAATGGAGAAGAAGAACGGTCTCACAAGGGTTGAACTGCAAAAACTGCGTTCCTGGGTTACCAAAAGGATTCACAAATGTATGGAATTTGTGTGAATCAAAATACCTAGAGTATTGGTACTCAATAGGTGAAGACTTAGGGCTTTCTCTGCTCTGAAAATCGTGTGTGTAAGTCTTGGAAAAACCACTTCCCGTAGTGGGATTAAATAGGAGAACTTGAGCCCTAAAATTCAGAACATGATCTGAACACGATCTGTTTGAAATTATCCTCGTCGGATCGGTCCGGTATCATTAGGCGGATCGGTCCGGTGACATCAGATCGGTTCCTTTTTGAATGTGGATCAATCCGGTTGGCGTCGGATCAGTTTGGCTTTTTAGCTTCATCGGTTCGCTATGGATCCGGGGTACACTGGCCTCACCTCAGCATGCGGATTGGTCCGGTCTCTTTAAGCGGATCGGTCCGTATGAACCGGATTGGTTCTTTTATCTGGTCCGGATCGTTCCGGTCCTCAAAAACTAGATTCCTTCGAGGAATTCTCCACATGTTTAAAGGGCCATATCTTCTTCACCGTAGCTCGGAATGGGATGTCGTTTCTTCCAGTATCTTTGTTGCGGCAAGCTCTTCAACTTTCCAGTTGACCAATCCTTCGAACGGTAGATGTACAATTACCAAATATCCCTTGATCTTACACATCGTGGCTTCTTTCATTGATTTGACTTCTCTTGCATACCACTAGCATATAGTCCCTAAAAGCATGGTACGTGAAGTCGTTGAGGACGATATGGGACACATGATGGAGGTCTTGGATGCTTGATTCCCGGAATTCAGATTGGGGCCGTCATATGTGATCGTGTAGAGACATGCCAAATGTAGCGGCGTACGACATACAAAAATGTAAAATGTTGGACATGAGAAAAATGTCCTTACAAATCTCCCCCTATGTCTATGCCGGTACATACATAAAAATCCAAATTATCAAATATGAAATTGCCTATACAAATCTACCCTTCCATGAACCCAAAACTGAAAGAGTACAAGTGAATAAGACTGCATCGTTTGATCTTCAAATCTTCGAGAATCTCAACGCTTTTCTCATCAGGGTGTGCAATTCAGTGATCATCAAAGTAGTACCTACACACATGAGATAAAGCAAAATACCAAGTGACATATCGAGACCAATTTTTGAGCAAACTCATACTTTCAAAACTCCCCCATAAAATGATAATTCTTTCTCCCCCATTTTATGATGTCCCCAAAATAGACAAATGAGAAGAATGAAACAAGTAAGCAAAATCGGGGTGTCACGGTACACAAAACAGCACAAACTATTTTTGAATTTTCAAATTTTTCATACAAAGAAAGGATACCAATATGAACAAATATGATACAAAAATCACACCATGGATTTAGACTCAAACAACCAAGTCATGGAAATGGAATGAATGGGTGTGAACACATTCGATAGGTAAATCAACTCAATCAATCATATGTGCACGATGCATATGTGTACCCCTAACGAATGAACATCAAAAGTATCCTTAGGTGTAAAAACATTTATTGAATTTAAATGACTTCGTCTTATGCAAATCAACAAATCAAAGTCAAATGATTTCCACACCAATAACGTCCAAAACTATATAGCGCATTTTCAAGAAGTTCAAGGACGTGCAAACCCGTTTTAATTCTCCAACCAAACTCCCTCATATATATATTCTTTTAGAGGTAATCTAAATTCTCAAACATTGGAGAATTGGTGCAAAAACCTAAATGGCCCCTTTTTGGCATGAATATCTTTTTATTGCCTTTTAATTTTTTCGGGCTCTTTTAACCTCTTTGGACCTCGGATAATAAAATTTCTCAATTTTTTAGGTCCTTTTTAACTGTGGCTTTTGCGCAAAGGATAGATAATTACCTTTCATAGCCCCTCCCCGTTATTCAAACAAAGTACACAAACTCACAACACAGTTTTTATATGCACAATTTCCTTATAAAAAAAAATTATCGCGCTTGGTTTGTTTTAAAGACAGGATTGAGATGAAAACACCCAACCAACATGTGATAAGACAAGAACAATAATCAAACAAATCCGTGCATGTGTGCAATAAAGGAAACATGAGTCAAACATGTAGGAAGTAACACTTAATTACATCTTAATGACTCCAAACATTATAAAGCACATGGATGAATTGACCTATTGTCTCAAAACACTATCAAATAGTCACATGAAAAAAATGGAATGATGTTGTGACTCGGTCATCCAAAGAGTTCATCCATAAATTGTGTAAACAAAAATCTTTTTGGATTTTTCAAAAAATTTTATCAAAATAAAATATTTTTGTATTTTTCAAAAAAAATTCAAAACCAAGAATTTATACAAAAAGTACAAGACATCACACTAGTAAAAATATATCATGAAACCACAACTAGTGTATGACAAACATGCAATCACAATTAACCAAAAGATTTCACATGGGGTGAATTACGTGCAAGCAAACGGGAATCGTGGACAAATAAACCATAAGCCTCTAAATCCGATTTTCTAACCCAAATAGATTTGTAACTAAGTGTGGGGGTTTTGGGAATCGAATTTATTCTTTCATTAACCTTCCTAGGTCCATTTAAAATCTTGAAACAAAATCGTCTAAGATGACCTTGCCTACCGCAATGTGTGCAAGTGTAAATCGGGCGGTGTGTGTTACCTGAAGGTGGCCCTCTCCTCAAATTTATCGGTTGCTCTCTCCGAATTTGCCTAGGTGGGTCTCTCCTAATGATCCTAGGAGGTTCTCTCACGATGTTTCTAAGGGGCGCTTTTTTAACAAACTTAGGTTCCTCTTTCTTAACAATCCTAGGAGGCTCTCTCACACGTGTG
Organism: Sambucus nigra; assembly: GCA_949130495.1. NCBI lineage: Eukaryota > Viridiplantae > Streptophyta > Magnoliopsida > Dipsacales > Adoxaceae > Sambucus > Sambucus nigra. Next base: position 42,896,984 of record OX422209.1, read on the forward strand.
GGAATGGGTGCAACATATTTTTCAAGACCAATCCCACCCCTATCAGTTTTGATCTCGACTGTGCCTAAAATCTTATCAAGTTTTTCAGACCTAGACTCCAAATCAAATTTCACTTTACTTGAATCTTTAAATTTCACCTCAAGTTCACCTATCCTAGATTCAATTACTCGTTTAGAATCCTCAAACTCTAAAAGTTCCTTTTTCATAGTCTCCATCAACCCTTTAAGACTATCTCTCTCACCCTCGACGTACTCAAGCTTCTCTTTCAAAATTTTCACATGAGCCCTAAGTTCTTTAACTAAAAAATCATTATTTTTTATGGCACACTCTTTCAACTGAGCTTTCAATTTCAAATTTTCTTTCTTTGTTTTCAAAGTTTCAGCATAAAGTTCATTGAAAGCAGTTTGCAAGTCATGCTCATCTACACTTTCCTCCTCACTTTCATCCACACTCCCATCACCTTCACTATCACTAATCACATGGATGGCAAACTCTCGCCTAGAAGCATAAAAAACTTATTCTTCCGAATCACTATCACTAAGGGTAGAAATATGAGAAATCGGTTTATTCAATTTCTTCTTTAAATTTGTGGTACACTCATGTAACGTGTGACCAACACCCTTACAACACGAACACCTCTCAGATTCGTTTTCAACAAAAGATTTAAAACAAGAGTTCGTGTGAATTTTCCAATTAAATTTTTCAAAAATTTGACATCGAAGATCATCAAAACCATCAAAAGCCATTTTTGTGCAAAATCAGGATCAAAACACAATAACTTAGTGCAACCCGCTCTGATACCAATTTGAGAGTGCAGCTACAGCGAAAATATTGCGACTTCTCAAATAAAATCTAGTTTTTAATTAAACACAAATTTTAGTTAAACCCTAAGACATGCATCTAGATGATTTATAAAATATAGCATGCAGGATTGAAAAACGTATGTGCTCACGTTCAAATGATCAAGTTATATATTAAACACCTTTTAACCCAAACAAACCCTAAGCATGCAACTAGGTGTGGTTGAAACAATATGAAATCATGCAAGAGTTATTCAAACACACATGATTAAGGAAAAATCCCCCACATGGGAAAAACCATTTATTTTCACTATAATTTGTAAGAAAACGACTTACAATCGGATTACAATGAAAATACAAGTTGACTAAGAATTACCCTCGGGTATCGGATTCTGTAGTCGCGGCTGGAATTATCCCTTTCCAGTATGGCTGCAATGGAGTAGAAGAACGGTCTCCTCCATAAGGGTTGAACTGCAAAAACTGCGTTCTTGGGTTACCAAAAGGATTCAAAAATGTATGGAATTTGTGTGAATCAAAATACCTAGAGTATTGGTACTCAATAGGTGAAGACTTAGGGCTTTCTCTGCTCTGAAAATCGTGTGTAGAAGTTTTGGAAAAACCACTTCTCGTAGTGGGATTAAATAGGAGAACTTGAGCCTTAAAATTCGAAACATGATCTGAACACGATCTGTTTGAAATTATCCATGTCGGATCGGTCCGGTATCGTTAGGCGGATCGGTTCGGTGACATCGGATCGGTTCCTTTTTGAATGCAGATCAATCCAGTTGGCGTCGGATCGGTTCGGCTTTTTAGCTTCATCGGTTCGCTATGGATCCGGGGTACACTGGCCTCACCTCATCATGCGAATCGATCCGATCTCTTTAGTCGGATCGGTCCGTATGAACCGGATCGGTTCTTTTATCTGGGCCGGATCGGTCCAGTCCTCAGAAACCAGATTCCTTCGAGGAATTCTCTCCATCTTCAAAGGGCCATATCTTCTTCACCGTAGCTCAGATGTGATGTCGTTTCTTCCAGTATCTTTGTTGCGGCAAGCTCTTCAACTTTCCAGTTGACCAATCCTTCGGACGGTAGATGTACAATTACCAAATTGCCCTTGATCTTCCATATCGCGACTTCTTTCATTGATTTGACTTCTCTTGCATACCACTAGCATATAGTCCCTAAAAGCATGGTACGTGAAGTCGTTGAGGACAATGTGGGACACATGATGGAGGTGTTGGATGCTTGATTCCCGAAATTCGGATTGGGGCCATCATATGTGATCGTGTAGAGACGTGCCAAATGTAGTGGCGTACGACATACAAAAATGTAAAATTTTGGACATGAGAAAAATGTCCTTACAAATTATCTCCATTAATGTGTCCCTCATCTGCATCAACGACTTCACGTTCCTTGATTCTAGGCTCGTAATGCAAGTGGTACGCAAGAGAAGTCAAATCAGTGAAATAAGGCATGATAGGGATGTTCAAGGGTAAATTGGTAATTTTATAGCCACTGTCCAGAGGACCGGTCAACTGAAAAGTTTAAGACCTTTCCGCAACAAAGATACTGGAAGAAACGGCACCTCAATCCGAGCTACGGTGAACAAGTTATGGCCCGTTGAAAATGGAGGTATTTACATAGAAAATTCTGGGAATTTTTTCTAAGTGTTTAACCCCCTGTTCCCAGCACACTTCCCCGAACCCAGCCCAAAACCGGTTCGGGGGGGGGGGGGGGGCGAACCGATTCGCAGGGTACCCGAACCGATTCGGGGTACGTGTACGCTGGATAGAATTTCAGTGTTTTTATTTTGCAAAACTCTTCATATGTTTTGCTATTTATACCACCTTCGGGGGAGAAGTTTTGCAAGACTTTAGAAGACATTTTTGAGAGTCCAAATTACTCTAGTCTTTATATTTTTGAGTCCCAAGACTCATGTTTTGATTCACACAATTGCCAATCCTTTGTGAATCTTTTTGTTAACCCAAGAACACAACCTTATGTTTGTTCAAACCTTTGTGGAGAGATCTTTGCAACCGAGGGCTGCGTGTCATTGCTGAGGGAGTCTCTACAAAGTTTTATGGTTGTGTGTCATTGAGGAGTGTTGCGGTTCTTCCTTTATTGGACTGAGGTTCATGTGGGTTCGCTGCGTGTGGATTCATTGCTGACGACACCGACCGACGCATGCGGGTATTCGTGTGTCACTGTATTTCATTGTAATCCGTGTAAGTTGCGATTTATTTATTATAGTTAAATAAAAGGTTTTGCCCTGCGGGGATTTTTTCCTTAACTTTGTGTCGCATGCTTTGTTTATGGTTTGACACACACACACACACATAGTTGTTTATTTATGGGCTGTTTCTAAATAGACTCGAATTAAATAAGGGTTAATTGGAATCTTGGGAATTTAATTTAATTTAAATCAATTATCACACACCGAACCTATTCGGTTTCTCAATTGAAAATATGGGGTGTTACATACTCCCCCCTACAATGGAATTTCATCCCGAAATTCATAAAAAGTGTACCAGATAAGAAAAATTGGCGATATTTGCACATCGCATCCTTGCAATCATAAGTAAACTACTCTTGTAACACCCAGTGTGTTAACTAATTGACTTTAATTAATTTGGGGGAAAAATAAAATTTTGAAGTTAATGGCCTTTAAGAATTTAACTTTGTTTTATTAGTAAAATTTTCAATCGGTAATATATTTCGGGTCTTTTGTAAAAAGACTGTAAGGATTTTTATCGTTTAACTGGAAGGTGCATTTTTAAGAATATTTATCAGATTAAATAATTAGATTTTAAAAGATTTTTTTTTTGGATGTAGGGTCGTTCAAACGACATCGTATGTCATTCGAACGACATAGCGTCTCGTTCGAACGAATTCGTACTTCGTTCGAATGATAAGGGCGGTGGATGGATTAAAGAGTCCTAATCTAGTTTTAACTCTTAAACCCTTTATATACTAAACTAATATGGGGTTGGGACATCAAAAAACACTTTTCTCTCAAACTTTCTCCAGTAAGGCTCTCAAAACATATTTCTCTCATCTTCAACCCCTAGCCCCAACTTTTATACAAGTTTTGAAGATTCAATTCTTGTTTTCTCAAGAGGAGTTCAACCTTATACTTAGATTTTTGTCCAACTAATTTCAGACATGAATACTCTATTCCTTTCCTTTAGTATTATGTGTTTTAGGTGTTGCCTAAACCTTAATTACATGTTTTCTTAAAATAAATTACCAACCTAATTAGAGAAAGTGGACACATAAAACTTAGGGTTGTTTGAATGAAATCCCTTAATATGATTAATGTTCACAACCCTTGGGTATGTAGGATTCATGAGTAGATTTTGGGTTTTATTAATGTAGGTTGCATGTAGAAAAACTCTAGTATTGAAATAAATGAATTTGGGGGAATATAACTCACGTAATTTATGTATAGATAATGAAATTGGAACTTTGATATATTAATGATGAAATCTCAGTGTATTTAATTTAAATAATTAAATGGTATTAATTGGGTGATTATGACATCGTGACCATTAAATTAAGATTTAATTGAATTGGACTATCATGTGTAGTTTTATATGTTGTTTAATTATGATTGTTTATGCGACTTGTTGGTATTATTTAATTCCCATTGTGACAACGAGTTGTTGCGTATTTTTTCTCTCCCTATATTTTAGGATGCCTTATTGGTATGGGACTAGTGGGTAGGCCTTTTGATGATTTACGCCTTCTAGGTATGGGACTAGTGAGGGTAGATTATTACAATTTTATTATGTCGGGGGTAGGCTGATTTTTTGTACTTTATCATCATTATGTTAGCCTAAACATGAGACTAGGTTGAGCTTTATATTAGAAATTCATCATATACATAGGGTAGGACGTATTGGTAACTTGGGGACCCTTAGGTATGGGACTAAGGGGCTCTTTGAGGACCTCACATATGTAAAAAAAGGGCAGGGTAATTTATAATTTGTGAAATTGAGAAAGTGAGAATTAATTCCTAAGATAAAAGAGGGTATTATAATTGGTGGGGACATAAATTGCGGGGGATCGACAGTTTGACCGAATTTAGCTAGCATTTTATGCCGTGTCATGTGTGGAACCTTGTCAAATTGCGGGGGATCGGTAGTTTAAATGGATTTGGCTAGCGTTTTGGCAAGGGGAAGTGTGACACTTTGGTGAAAATTACCACTCGGGGCGGGGAGACCGCCATAATAACAAGTGATAAAAATAATAAAAGTTATTTAATTTAATTAAGTAATCATCGTGGGACTTGAGAATTTAAAATCATATTGGTGTACCTTTTTAAACGGGAATCTCTGCGGATAGTTAGTGATTTATATTCATCGCGTTTAATTCATATATTCTATTGTTATATTTATTGCACATAATGGTACTGTCTGGATCAAGGATCCTAGTTGAGGGGATTAGTGTGTATTCATGCTCGGGGCTCCGAACTCGTTCATTCACTAACTTTTTTAAGACAAGTTGTGGAGAAGCTGTATAAGATTATCAGAGTTATCGTTTGGAGGTGCAACTTGAGTTTATTCATTTTATTGCATTGTTTAGTTAGACTTTGTTTTTTAGTCATATTTAATTATGACACTTCATTTGGGTTTTTATTAGGCCATTCGATTCCAAAGTTGTTAGAGGTGTTCAGATGGATTATTCAGATCTTTATTATTCAAATTTTAATTAATCATTATTGGAGATTGGATTTATTCTAAATTTTAACCTATGATGGAGCTTTATAATTCAAGTGTTATTATCAGTTGGTATTGATTCAATTAATTATCTTATGGATTGATTTATTTATGTCTCATATTTGTCTCATGCTCAAGATGGTATTTATTTAGTTCATGCCCATCATATCTCGACGGCGATGGTTGGCCACTCCATATGTCGGATTTCGCGAGTTGTGACAACTCCGTACCGCCCATACAGTACGTTATCAAATCCCCTTAATAATGAACACCTCACATATGTTCTTGTTAAATCCCAAGTTACCCTATGATGTAGGTTCTTGTCCAAGCCTTACCGTTTAAGTTTCACTACTTAAACTTAGTTTAGATATTCACTATTTAGTCGTTACTATTTTCACCACAGTAGATTAATCATTCTTTAGATACAAACGATCTTGTCTCGCGACGATTGCACACAAGTAGGTTATTTGTGTAGTTTATATTTTTGACACATTATATACTCTAAGTATCAATCCATCTCTAATTTTCACAATATGACTTGGTCCCCCACATTTAACTAGGAAACAAGAGAAAAACGAGGCTTACCGTGCCATACCTCAACGGACATTGTTCCCAAAAGTGAACTTATATGAGTTAATGTACACAAACTCAACTCTTGGTAGGGGCTAGCCTCATCCTCCCCTAAGATCGAAGGGTACACATATAATTTATTTTCCTAACATTTGATTAGTCCGCTTGTTCTGCCTATTCGTCTGCGGATAATAGGTCGTACTCATTCAAAACTCGGTACCTATGGCCTCGTGAACACTCATCAAAAATAAAAAGACAAGGATCTTATCCTAATCGGAAACAATATTAAACGATACCCTATGTACCCTCACTATCTCGGTTATAAAGATCTGTGCATACTGTCCCGTAGTATGATCAATCCTAACTGTTATAATGGAAGCTACTAAGGTCAACTGATCAATTATCACCCATATAGTATTTTCATCCACCACCGTGATAAAATATGTGGGAATACTCTCCCATTACTACTAAGGAATCCCTAATGGTTGAAAAAACCCAGTTGGTTTCAAATGGTCCACCCTTTACCAACATATAAGTGACCAATTACAAAAATAAATTTAGAAATATTTCTATTGATTAAATCCCATCACCAGTGTCATTTATAACATTATACATCTAATATGCTCTCAAATGTACCTCTAACCATGATCCATGTGACTTTGCCTCACCGTGTGTCACACGTCCTTCCCCCGCTCTAAAAATCAGTTTCTTGTGAAACGTAAGCCTCTAACAAATTTTACGGAATAAGATTTGATTTCCATAGTTAAATGTTTTCGAATTTGCTCGACAATCATAATCTACTACCTGATACAATATTTTCAATTACATAGGGCGCCCATACACCCTATATCTCACGCATTATTGCACAAATCAATTCTTGAGCATTCAACATGCTTGTCTATTCAATATGTAAGCATTTTGTACAAGTTTTCTAGTCAGAACTAGGTGACTCTATCGATCTTAAGTCATAGTGGAATTATTAACTTTGAATTATATTCTTGTATATGTACAGTAATCAAAGGACGAAACATATGTACTATCGACCAAATTTTTTTTCAACTCCCAATGTTTGCTAGTTTCATGCATGTGATGTCTCGCAAACCGAAATCTAAATAAGAATCCCTCCTGATAGATTACTACCTATCATAGTCGGTTATCGAGATCTGTAAGGCCCTCAGTCCGTAATATACACCATCCCACTATCTCTGTATGTTGAGATATAAATCTACTTATGTCCCTTAGAAATATCATGAAACATGGCGCTCTCATTATCCCAAGTTCGTGCTGCTATATGTCTATATAACACGCTATATCTCGTCGCTCGATAAAGAACACAATGTATCGTGAGTCACATCGGTAAATAAATCCCTACACACTGGGATCACATATAACTAGACAAAACACTCACTGAGGTCTACGATTCCATGAAATTTTCATATATACATATCTATATAGGCCCAACCCTATTTCAGATGGTGCCTCACGAAATTAATATTACTCCCCCTGAGTATCCTGTACGATAGTCTTATCACTCAATCTACTATCGTCCAAATATTTGGTAATTAATCATTACACATTACCATAATAATATCTACTTTACAACTCAATGTATTAGTAAATTATAACAACAAAATATGATCTTAAGGACCACCTGACTCCCTCATGGGCGACATCAAAAAGTTCCAATTCTCATAATAAATACATTTGTAACTAGATTGTTAGAACTAACGTACCCACTAAACTCGAATCGCATGCGAATTTTTGTGTTAATCATTCATATATATATATATATATATATATATATATATATATTGTTACACACCCATATCACTTGAATGAATCCTTTACTCACAAGGATGAAACAGAAATTCACCAGTTTCACCTAATCGTAAGGTCCCATCATTCAGATGCCAAGACGACCCATGAGCATCTAGAATTTTTATACATTGATAAATATGATCCATTAGTTGCCCCATCCTCGTAGTGGGAAAATTATTCTTCTTAGCGGCTTACACGCCCATCACTGAAATGTTGGCCCAAAATCTCTAGGCCTCAATTCTTTGCCTAAACCCACCACTCTCGGGTTATAATTCCTGGGGAAAATTCTCTTGACCCAATTCTTCTGCTGGACATCTCACTCATCCAATTATTATGCCTAACTTCCATGGTTTACCATTCTCAAGTATATCGGTCTCACTTCTCAATGTGGACACATTCAACACTGGTAGTCCAACACTCTATACGTAGGGAAAATGTTCAAGCAATTTCCCCGTCGTTCGTCCCACTGACCATTTTGGAAAGTCCTTCCCTTGGACTTGGCAGTCTTAGCTCCCAATTGCTATTTCTGTCGTTCCACTGACTCCACTGGTCCCATGGAACACGTTGTCGACCCCATTGGTCTTGGATGAATTCATCACTGTTTATTAAGGACTTAAATAGGTTATCCTATTGGGTATACATTTCGGTAATATTTCACTATCACTAATGAATTCAATCTTGTCATTCAACTAGTTTTCTTTTCCAAACATCTAAGTTTGCCTTCTTCTGGAAGCGGTTATAAATTCATTCATGACATTCACCCTAGTCGTCTTCGTCATATTTCTCACCCGCACTTGAGTATTTAACTCACGAGTCCTTTCATAACAAGGAACTTTTCCTATTTTCTATATAACCCTTCGTCGCTGGGTAAGGAATTCATTAAGAGAGACTGCCCTCTCGTGTCGGGCTTTCTTTCTTGCCTATAAAAATAAGTTTCAAAATTCTTTCACATCCTAATAAAACCGCAAATGGACAATTTCATGCTCGAACCATAGACAAATTTCTCATTTTAACTTCACACATGCTTCTTTATATGTGATGTCTAACTCTCATCACTTTAGATTGATCCCATGAGCAAAAATTTTGCTCGAAATTTTCAAGTCCTGGGTGTTACTACACTTAACCCTACATAATTTCCTTTGGAATTCTTCCTTCACAATAGTTCTTATGACTCCCTCACCCTTTACTGACAGTGGTGGGTGGGTTTGGAGTGGCACAAATGTTGTCCATGATGGTTCTTGGGAAACTACAGCTCCCGAATAAAAATTTTTGTGGGTTATATCTCAAACACCATTTTCTTAAACACTGTATAGCTTTGGCCGTGTTCTCCTCCGGCTGTCCTTCTAATGACCCTATCTAGTCATCAATGACCTACCGAGCTCGTATAAGAATTACATCGCTTATATATATATATATATATATATATATATATATATATATATATATACACACACACACACACTCTAGCAGGAGAACGTACATTGTAATACACAGAGGAATACAACATCCTAAGAATAGTGATCTACATCAAAGAACTCTATGTTGAAGCATAGAAAGCCATACAAATACCAAGGATACTAGAACCTGATGCTCTGTTACCACTTGTGACACCACGCCTAATTAAATACCGGGTGATCAGTCCTTTATTAAATTAAATTAGAATATCCAGTTAGTTCATTCTCAACATGACTGTTGAAAAATAATTTCTTCATTAATTCACCTAATAATTAATTAAGCTAATGTCAAAAAAAATTCCATTTTTAAATTAATTAAAACCATTCCATAAAGCATAGGAATAATAGATCACATCACGATTGAACATCACTAAATATGACTGCAATAACTCTCCAGTTAAAATATTTCATTACCAACAAATAAAACTGATATCAACAGTACTGACATAATTGATTACAATCTCTAGAATAGAAATGAAATAACTAGAATCTTGGGAGACATGCCCTAAATGCAAGTAAACACTACAGATGTGTGAATCAATAAAATGGAAGCATCTAAACAAATCTGCCTCTCGAGATATCCATAATCTATACCGGCATCCGTGATACCCGATACCTTATGTACAAGATACAATAGAGAAAAGAATATGCAAGGAAATGGGTCAGAGACTGATTACAAAAGATTTTAAAAATAGCAAGTGCTTAACATGTGCAATTCAACATGTATTATGTACATGTTAGATTCTCAGCTCTCACTTGAGAATTCTCACCTCTTGTCTAGTGTGCACGCCTAATGTGCCTTATTATCTCCCAAATTAAAGTTCATAATTAGGATCCTATTCCATATCATTTCCTCGTATTTACCATATAATACGTATGATAATTAAACATGTTCATTTCTCTTTAATATGAACTAGGCTTCCAAAACTTTAATATTAAGAATTCACTTAATTAAATCAAATCTCATTATTCATTTTTATCTATAATTTCACACAGTAGATTACCTCATAGTATATCAATCTACAAATTTCACACAGTAGATTAAATCAGCGTATATATATATATATATGGTTCAATCTATAATTCTCGTGTAGTATATTACATCACATTATATATATTCATCACATTATTATATATACTAATATAGCACCTCCCAGACATAGCTGCGGTGCATGCATACTCTACTATCATGTCCTGATACATTTCTCCCTGTATAAAGGACTTTTGGTTCGACGTCTCTCACGAACCATAAATAACATAACACACCTATTGGAGGCAATCATACGCTCCAGTCAAATGGGTCAGGCATAAACTTAGGTTCCCATTCATCCGCCGAAACTACCATTCACGCCGATAAAATATGTCCAAGGTCCTATGCTCAGGGTACGAATCTAAAATTCCCCCAAATGGCCTCATTAGGATAAGATCGACCATAATGCGAAACCTCCACCCTGATAGCAAGCAGCGTAGGTAAGTCATACACACGATAAATAATAATATAGGTAATTAACCCACCTATATATAATAACAATTAGGTACACGCACAACCCATATAATAATTTCCATACGTAGTATATTTATCTCACATATCCTACGTGTTTACTAGATAATGACTTTACTTCTCAAATTATATTCACGAGCTTCTCTCATCACTTGAAATGTTATAATTTATTTCTCACATAAATTTAGTAGGTAGGCACTCACATCCTACTAGTCCATGTCATCACAATTCTCGAATTTCTGTGAATTAAAATCATCTTCAATTAGGTTTATTTCTCGATAATCCCTAATTCAATATTAACCCTTTTATTTCACCTATAAGGGGTAATCCCACATAAGCCTAAGGATATTCATGTAGTAATAACTTCCTAAGGGTTAATCCCACATAAGTCTAAGGAAATTCCTCTAGTAATAACTTCCTTACTACTAGTCCTAACCTTAAATCATCCATTATTCGATTTCAATCCCAATACAAAATAATATTTCACCCCATTCCATACCATTCAAAATAATATTTTCCGGGTCTTAATTATATCCTACTATCCTCCTCTAAGTCTCCATTTGTTCAATTAATCATCACCAAATATTTCTCAAAGTTGGAATTTAAGCAAATATTTAAATAGAAATTAAATCACATTTATAGGGGGATTCGATCAGTCGACTGTTCCTGGTCGATGGATCGATCACTCGATCGATCGACATTCTTGAGTCGATCGATCAATCGAACAGAAATTAGCCCAGATTCTACATTTGTTCACCTATGGGTTTTAACATTTTCCATCCTCAAAATCGTATTTAGGCATCTCCAAATTTATATTTATTTAACTCAGATCATATACTAACTTATATGGGCAAGTTCTAACATATCCAAATTAATTAAACATCATCAACATGTATAAATCTACCCAGATTTCATAATAAATCTCAAGAATTCGAGTCTTGACTTTGTCGTTAATAAAGTATGTAAATCCCAAATTTCTTCACCATGTTATTCACATATTTCATGGCGTTAATTTGAAACTCAGAAAGAGATCAATCCTACACAATTGTAATTAAAAAAATTAATCAAAATCATCGTAATTGTGATCAGTTTTCAGAATTTTCTAAACAACCTAACACGGACAATATACATGCTACAATTTGGAATAGTTAATCACTTACTTTTCGATTGTAGATTTGAACCTTTGGGGATGGTAGTCTACTGGTGGTCCTCTCCCTTCTCCGGCCAACTTCTGGTGGCAACAGTGGTGTAGGATGAACTTTGGCCTCTTGGTTTCCTAAATGTGTCTCTTCTCTTTTAGATAAATCCCTTACTCTCCCATAAATATTTCTTTCTAAGATTTGTGAATAAACTATGTATGTTACACCTTTTAGACTTATAAATACTCTTCAATTTTCGTGGTAACTATTCACTTTCGAAGTAAAATGACCAAAATACCCCTTCGGGGTGTCTATTCGGAGTGTCCCGAGACCCAAATCGAACACCCAAGTAGAATTTTTTGACTATTTAAACCCCTTCGGAAACTTTGGCGTCATCAAAATGACCATTTGAATGACATAAAAATATTTTACTTTCATATCTATTTAATTATAGTCCGACACGACTCACACGCGTGTCTCGACTTAATTATCATAATTATCATATTCGTCACTTGCGACAATTTATAAAAGTCACTATCATTTGTCAAGTCATAATCATATATATGTTACTTTTAATCACAAGTAACACAATTCACAAATTACTTTATTCCCGATTAATATTTAAATCCGGATTAATTTTCAATTATCCCATGATTAAGTCTAATTAATCCCATTTTAAAAATCAATAAAAATACTGGGTGTTACATTTACACGGACGTGTTTCCTCCTATCCCATCATTAATTTAGTTGTATTATGTCGCACTTTTTATATTCGGTACAACTACCATTTCCCCCCATACCACCTCTATTTTACTTACGAATTTTCCTTCAATCCTACAGGTCTTAATTATACAACATACTTAAGACTAATTAATTTGGCCTGCGTTGCAATTCCATATAAAGGACACCAGTTAAAATATCTACAAGGAAGTTTCATACACTATTAAAGACAGAAAAAAGTTTCTATAATAATCTAATTATATGATCCATCACTGTCACTTGAATCACACATAAACATGTAACACCCCGCCCGCCTGGGGTGTTACAAATGGTATCAGAGCTTAGGTATACGATAACCCTCGGGGATTGAGTTTTGGGTTCACTGTGTGGTTAGCAATTTTTGGAGATAGAAAATTTTAGGGGATATTCGTGATAAGTTTCGAGATTAGATATGAGGAATTTATTTTTGGTGACAAAATTAGTTTTGGAGATTGTTAGCCTGATTTTTTAGAGTTAGGCATTCGGCGAATTTCGAGGGCGAAATTCCATTGTTAGGGGGGAAGTGTAACAACCCGCGTAATTTTGGGCTATTTTAATTAATTTCTGGAAATTGGAGAAAAATAAAGTTTTTGATAAAATTATTTTTATTGCTCAAATATGTTGAATATTATTTTTAAAGGAGAAACATATTTTTGCCATAAATTTTGGCAGCAAATATATTTTATATTCCTCTTCTTTTTATATACACATTGTCCCTTGAGATTTGTGAGTTCCAACCTTAGATTAGAGGTGTTCTTGGGGATATTTTGTTGGAGGTTCTTGGAGGAGCTTTTGTAGATCTTTTGTGTTGATCTTGAGGATGTGATCATTGGTTTTTCATCATGGTTTGAGGTATGGGGTTTTACACAATATGCTCCTTAAATCTCGCGAGTGTCATTCTCTTTGAATTCTTGTTAATTGAACTCATATTTGAATTGATAAATTCATTGAAATCTGGAAAATAATTGTTGAAATTATTTTGATTCATGTGGTATCATTATATTGTTGATGAGCACGTTGTCATGAGATTTTAATATGGCACGGATGTTGGGCACCCGCCAAAATTCCTTTTTCCCGGGCTATGGCTTGATAAAGAATATACGGATGTGGTGGGGCCTGGTGACCCGGTTAAAGTGTTGTTGAGAAATTATATTGATAAATGCTTTGAGATTTTCATTTTGATTTGAATATTCGTACTCGTCTTGTTATGCTTTATTAATCGTTAATATATTTGTTGAGCATCTTTCTTGTCGTATTGTGTACTTCCCCATATTTTCTTTTAGTGGCAGGTTAGCGCGAATTTTGGGGATCTATGGAGATTGATTTTAGCGAGGATTGTTTGGGAAAGATTTGTATTTATTTTGATGTATAGAGCATTGGAGATTTGTATTTTATTTTCGAGTTAGTTATTTTATTATTCGAGAGAATTTTGTTGTATTAAATTGAAGAGATTGAGATTAGTGGATTTTAATTACATTGTGGGATTTATTTTGATGCTCTATACCTTGTCACTTGTGGATTTAGATTTATTTTATCAAATTAGCGCTCCATTCGCTCTCCTCGGGCGGGCGGGGTGTTACTGAGAATAATTACACTTTTATATGAATGTACTTGACACTTTTCACATATCAATTGAATTGTCATCAAAATAATGGGGGAGTGTGAATCCAAGGATATTTTGAAAGAATAAACATATATATTTTGTTGTCAATAATCTAATTGATAAACTACAAATTTCATTGTCATCTATTTAATGATCACCCGACTTTGGTAACTATTGAGTCGAAGAAACATGTTATGATCATCCACTAGTTCACTCGACCAAAAGTGTCGATGAGTGGTGAGGAAGGGGCTGATATATAAAAGCATTATATGGCAAAAAGAAATATTATTTTTACACAACGTTCCACGTTAGGATAATTTATATAATGTGTTGGGCACAACGTTCAGTACCTTTTCACTAAAATAATATTTCCTCTCAATATGGGAGATAACTACCTTTTCATTAAAGTATATCTCCTTCCATGAAGGGAGATAACTATAGGACAAACTAAACAATTTTTATCCCCACTAGAGGATGGAGGAAGATTAGCATGGGCGTGCTTACCTATTAAAAGGGCTTTGGGGTTCCACAGGTGTGGGATTGACAATATAAATAGACTAGTTTATTAAATTAAGCGGATATATAAAGAAAAAAAGGCAATACACGTTAGAAAAGGGACGTAAAGAATTTTGAAGAAACAATGACTTCCTTCATTCACCATCTATATCTTTACCTATAATTTCTACCAATAATATAAGCATTGTGTGAGAGTTGACCTTTATTCCTGAATACCTAGTGTTCGAGCTACCTACTTTGGGTGTATTTAGAGTGGTTTTTTTATTTCTCTCCCAATTACTCGGGGTTTCTAGAGTTCACTTATTGTTATAAATATATATTATATATTACTTGTTATTTATTCATGCACGAGTGTTTGTGAGTTTATACTACAGAATTTGATTCATGCAAGCCGAGCTTATTTCTTCATGTTCAATAACACCTTTTTGTTAAATTATCTCTATTGTTAGAGGTTATGACTAAACTCGTATTTAAGTACTCTATAACTAAAAGAAAACTGCTCTCCTACAAAAATAATGATGTTTAGTTTCACTATAAGAATAATGGCGTGTTTCATCGTCATAATAATGATGTGATGTTTCCCATCGCTCAAGGTTTATATTGAACCATGACTAGGAGACGAGAGTCCAACTGTTCTCATACCGTCGAGAGAGAGATTTTATTTTATTTTCACAGTTAAATAATGATGTTATGTTTCGCACCTCTCAGTGTTTATATTGAGACATGACTAAGACATGGGACTTTAAGTGTTCTCATACTTCTTGGAGAGAGATTTTATTTTATTTTAACCATAAAATAATGATATCAAGGTTACCACCTCTCAGGATTTATATTGAGACATTCCTAGGAGACGTGACTCCAAGTGTTTTCATGCCACCGAGGGAGAAATTTAATATAATTTTCTCCATTAAATAATGATGTTATGTTTTCCACCTCTCAAGGCTTATATTAAGACATGCCTAGGAGATACCACCAAGAGAGAGATTTTTTTTTATTTCAACCATACATTAATGATGTTTAGTTACCTACCTCTCATGATTTATATTGAGACATGCATAGGAGATGAGAGTCCCAGTGTCCTCACACCGCTGAGAGAGAGAGAGGGGGAGATTTTATGAGTATAAAATAATCAAAATTAGAATTGTATAATATGAGAAACTAATTCACTTCATTCACATTTCTCACAATAATATTAAATAAAATTTTATGGAAATTCACTCAATTTATTACTTAGTTTCTTCAATGTAATTATTTTTTTAGATGGTTGACATTCCATGAGTTGGTAGATGGCTCCCCTTCTAAATTTTGTAGATGATAGGTGTCTGGGGATACTTATTTGATGATTCTATATGGTCCATTCCAACTTTTGTGGATTTTATTAGCTTTCTATATAACCTTTTTAAGTACATGATCACAAACTTTAATTGGAAAAGATTTGGCCCTCTTACTGTAATACTTTTTGTCCCTCTACTGGTATGACGATTGTTGTATAACCGCATCTTATCTGTATTCTTCAATAAGGTCCAAATCAATGCTTATTTGTTCCAAGTTCAACTCAGGATCATACTTTTGTACTTTATTACTCAAATTCCTAATTTTGATTAGGATGGTTGCATTCAACCCATACTCAGGCATAAAAGGTGTCTCTAACATCCTTATAGTTTTCCAATATGCCCATCATACATTATGAAGTTCATTAACCCATTTTCCTTTGGAATATTATAACTTGTTCTTTGTCCCATCCAATATTGTTAGCTTTTTCACTTCGGCCTTCCCATTTTCTTGAGGTAATCCTAGTGTCGAGACAAATTGCTTTATGTTGATGTGACAACCCCTATTTTCTCACGTAAAGGCTATCCAGGAATGATATGTCGAAGATAGGGCTTACTTATCGATTAATACCATTCTTATCACAAATGTAATTATAAATCATTATATTTAAAGTCCCATGTTTGAAAATCCATGAATATATTCATAATAATTAAGTAGATCCAAACCATCATAAACTAAATAATAAATCCATCCAGTATTATAGAAAATCTCAACCAACATAATGTAAAGGCATCTTGGGCTTTGCCCTTACAAATGTTCAAAATAAAATAACTGACTCTGGAAAAAAAAGCACCTATGGTAGAATCGATAAATCTGAAGACTGATGAGCAATAGAGACTGGAAGACTGTCACAGTACAATCCAACTAGCCTGAGGTGTTCAAGAATTAGCTTAATCAATTTAAGCTGCAATAATACAGTTGATGCAAAATAAAGATTTTCCTATCGTCACTCGCATGCATTTAACACCTCACCCCTCATCTAAGTGTGATATTATTCGCATCCCAATAAATCCCAAATAATAATTATGTAATGTGTCAGATTCATAATAATGGATTTGTCAATAATTTAAGGCTTAAGTGTACCGACTACATATAAAAGCCAATACCCGTAATACCATAGTCTCATAAGTTTCACATAAATGACATAAACATCTATGATGCATTAACGAATAAAAGTTATAGTTTATATCCATATTCTTAGACATTGCAATTTATCTCATATAATGTTTCGGTAATTATATATATGTCCTTCATATATTTTAAACATAAAGGCATCTACTATTGTTGTCTTATTCATACTCTATTATCAACTCAGAAGGAATTTCTCATCCGTAACACCTCGTATTTTTGGGCACTTATAAATTAATTTATTTGGTAAATTTTAAATTAATCGTGTGTTGTAATTTAATTCAACAATAATTATTAATATTATTTAAATATTAATCTGGTTAATAGACGATTAATATTTATGGGATTTGAATTTGCTAAGTGAATACTAATTACTACTAAGTTAAGAAGTGAATATTAACTTTTAGTAAAATAATTCGGATGGCAATTCTAAGTGGACGGTTGAGTCCGAATGGGTCGAAATAGTCGAGAAAGAGTACCAATGGATAGTAAATGGGTCTCGGGGTATTTTTAGGCATAACCAAGCCCACATGGGAGTGTCTGGGGCCTTTTAATAAATCCTGCAAGCCTAAAAACGGGATTGACTTAATAAACCCTAAAAGTGAGAGGGTGTGAGATCCATAACTCATTTAAGAAAACCTAATAACGTAGAGGACAAAAGAGGTAGCAATTAGAAAAACCTTGGGAGCCTAAATCAAGAAGAAGTGTGGACATTCTTCATCAAATCATCATTTACACCAAATGATTCAGACCCAACCAACCCTTCAAGGCAAGTGGTTAAACTTCCTTTTAAATTAATTGCGAATTTCAATTCAAATAATAATGGGTGTGATGAACAAAAGTGATTTTTGGGTTGGGTTGAGATCTAAATTGGGTTTCAAATAATTTAGATTTATGAACTGTAACGTATTTGGGAATTTGATTAATTAAACTTCGAATCTCTATAGATGTTTATGTTTGGATTGGCGGACTTCATATTTTTAGGTTGGATATAAATTCTTAAGGGTTTCAGACGAATAAATATGGCTAAAAGAGGTTTTAAGTTCGTCAATGGCGGAACAAAACTGATCGTAGAAGGGAGAGAGATAAAATAGGGCCATTCAAACGACCTATATCTTTTTCGAACAACATCCAATGTCGTTCGGACGATATGCTACTCATTTGAATGACGTCGCAAAACTGGACACATGTTCACTCTTCTACGGTTTCCCTTAGAATTGATTTGGGGGATATCTACAGTTGATGGTTAAGTTCCCTTTGCTTGGCAGTGTGTGTAAATTCCTATAGGGACAAAGTAGTGAAATGGTAAATAGGGATGATTAAGGTTGGAAAATGAGTATTAAGGTATATAAAATTAATAAGTGTGACAAACTTATTAAGAAGAATTTTGGATCATAAATTCTAAATAGTAAAGTACGGACCAAGTCAGCGAGTTTGGGTTTACTGGTTTAGCAACACCAAGGTAATAAATTAAATAATGCGTAATTAATTAAATTTGAATCGAAATACGGACTCAGGTATAGTTTGGGCCAGTGCTACTAATTTTATGCACGGTATAGCTGGAAATAATTTAATGTTTATATACGATAAAGTGATAGTATATATATATTGTGTTCATAAATATGAGTGACTAGATATTTAGTAAAACCATACCACTCTAGTGCTAACATAGGAGGTTGTGTAATGTGGGTGGATCCCCTGGCTTGAGGAGCAGGGTGACTATAGTCCCCAAGTCATAGCGTCCGTAGTTAGGGGTGAGACTTATTGTGTATGATTCGGTATCATTTCCGGAGGGAACTATGACCGCCTCCGCTGCATTTATTTTATCCCACTGAATCGGGGAGCTAACCGTTCAGGGTGTTCGGGTGGATGAGCATACCTGGATTGATAACATTATAGAGAACATCCAATGAGTGCCTACTCGGGAGGATGGTTATATAATTACGGCATGTGTGTGAATGTTGTAAAATGATTTTATATATATATATATATATATGGTGTAGATAACTATATATACGAGTAAAATACATGATGTGAATTGTATTTTTATTATATAACTCCTGGAAATGTTATGTTGTTCCAAATGGAAAAAAATGATTAGTTAGGTTAATGTGATATATAACTTATAAATCACATATTAAACATACTCGGGTTAGAGTAGGGTGAGAGGAAGGAAATATATAACAAGAACTAGTTACGGGGCAGATGACAAGGTGGGTTATATAGAAAAATTGTAGATGTGCACGCGAGTTGAGGGGTGAGTCGGTCCTCAAGAGAGTGAGACACTAGCTTATATATAAAGTGCATTCATGCATTTTAATTTATTGCAATTTAATTCACTTACTAAATATTTTAAAAATGTTTTGGCTTCTAACACTTGCTATTAAATATTTTCAAAACCTTTTAGGTGTCCGACCACAGGGGTGCTAGACTTGATCTTTTTCCAGGGTACGTAGTTATGGTACATGTGGATGCTACAGGAGTTGTACTAAACGCCTCTTTTTTTCACTTCTACTCAGGGATGGTATCTCAATTGTACTTTCAACCATGTTGTCCATTGCAATTGTACATTTTATTTCAATACAGATTGTATTGGTTATATTTTCTATTTATCGGATTTATTTTGGTTTGGTTGTTTTTAGTTGATGTTTATTCGGCTAGAACTTGATTCAGATATTTGTGATTTGCTAAGTATCTATTATATTGTGACGGTTCTATTATATCTCTTGTTACACTTAGTGACTTGGTTATTTAAAAGATAAAATTTTGACACGAGCTTAATTAATCGTTAGGTGTTTGGTAATTAATAAATTTTCTACAGTGATGCTAAGAATGAACTAGATGGAAATCCTATTTAATTTTATAAAGGCATGATCACCTAGTATTTAATTAGGTGGGGTGTCACAGATGGTATCAAAGCATAAGGTTCTAGTGTCCATAGGATTGGTACGGCTTACTACGACTTCAGTGTAGCGACCTTTTAATATAGAGACCTATTATTAGAACTTTTGACTCATCTTTATGCATGTAAGATATCGTACTTGACATTACACATATATTAATAGTGGACTAATACAACTCATTTTAAATTGCCGATGCTGTCTAGGAGAGGTAGACATGCCAGGGCAACAGCCAAGGGAGGGGACATAGTTGTTCAGTAGGATCCATAGGCCCCGCCAAGGTTTATGACTACAACTCAGGTAGCAGATAATATGTCCCATGTGGTCAATGCAGCCATGATAGCCTTGGAAGCACAATTTCTTCATCCCCATCCACAGGAGCCATTGGCCCCAGTTGTTCAGGCCCACCCAGGCCCATCAGAGTGGCAGAGTGTTCGGGAGGCCTTAAATAAGGGCCATACCCGAGAGTTTTAGGGGAGTTCTAAGGTGATATTGGCTTATCAATGGAAGAGAGAGATATAGTTCCACCTGTACATGGTTGAATGCAGCGAGGTATAGAGAAAGATGTTAGCCACATTCAAGTTGATTGGGGCAGCCTTGTAGTGGTGGGAGTCAACTATCGCTATTGGAGAGAGAGATACAATGACCATCGCTGAGTTTTTAGTGAGTTTCGACCGCATGTACTTTCCTCTAGCAATTAAGACCGAGATGAGGAGGATATTCAGGGTGGTGATTCAAGGTGACCATTCTATGGGAAAATACGAGAATGAGTTGACCTGCTAGGCTAATTTAGTGCTAGACGAGGAGAGGAAGAAGGCAAAATTTATTAATGGTTTGGCCCGGAGTACCAGGTAACATTTAATTAGGACCCTGCATTGGTGACATATTCAGACGTCTTCAATGCAACCTTGTTACACTACCAAGACTTTTTCTTCCACATGAAGGGAAGAAAGAGGGTAGGTGATCCTAGCCAGTATGGAAAGGAAAATGGGAGTGTTGCTAGCATAGAACAACAGACATGCAACCAACAGGGGAAGGATACCCGTAAAGGGAATCCTGCTAAAATATTTTAACCCGAAGGTCAGGAATTTAGGTAGGGACAATAAGGCCCTATTCAGTAGCAGGTTCCTCAGGGATTCTAGGGCCAAGGGAACTATGGAGGAGGCCAGTAAACCCAATATCAAGGAAAACCTCATAAGGGCTAATAGGAATAGCATTAGGGAGACTTTCGGAGGCATTACTTCGGTTGCGTTTAGCCAAGCCAACTGAGGAAGGAGTGACCACAGAGAGGTAGGGGGAAGTAGTAGGGTGGACTACATGGACAATAGGTGCAAATACCTCCAGTAGCATCAGCTCTACCAGCCCCACAACAGCAGGGGAAGTTGCACAATGAGCGTGTGCTTAATATTTGGGATGTTTCGAATCCATAAGCACCTCAGGTGCTGCCAAAAGTCGAGGGTACATTTACTATTCATAGGAATGAGGGTAGGATTCTTTTTTATACTAATGCTTCGCATTCATTCCTTAGAACCATAATGGCTAGAGTCGCTGGGTTGTTAGAGTGAGCCGATAGTCTCCTTATGTGTGTAGAGTCACCGATGCAGGGTTGGTCAATAATACACTCAATCTGCAGAGGAGTAGATATTATGATTGGGAGATTAAGTTTAGTAGCAGACCTCTTAATGTTTGATACGAAGGGATATGATGTTATCTTAGGCATGGATTTGTTAGCTAGATATAAGGCGATGGTGGATTGTCTTGAAAGGGCCATAGTGTTTTCCATTCCGAGAGATGAGATGTTTTTGGTGGCGATGGATCTTCTTGAGGGAGGATCATGAAGCCATTTATATTAAATTGAGGAGGATACCTCACGTGGTGATTCTGATAGACTCAATTCCAGTCTTGAAGAACATTTAGGAAGTATTTCAGGACATGCCAGGCTTGCCACCCACTGAGGAGATTGAGTTCATTATTGATTTATTACTGGGTACGAGACCGATTTCTCAATCACCTTACCACATAGCCCCTTCAGAGATGCGTGAGTTGAGAGATAAGATTCAATAGCTTTTGGTCTAGGGTTTCATTCGATGGAGCATATCGTCGTGGGGTGGTCCTGTGTTGTTCATGAAGAAGAGGGATCCTTCGATCCCTTTGTGTGTCGACTTTAGGTAGTTGAATAAGGTCATGATACAGAATAAGTATCCCCTGTCTAGAATCGATGTCATATACGATCAATTTAGAGGGGATGCATAATTCTCTAAGATTTATTTGAGATCGGGATATCAATAGTTGCATATTCGGGAGGATGATGTCCCAAAGAATGCTTTTTTATCGCGGTATGGATCCTACAAGTTCAGGGTCATTCCATTTGGGCTCATTAATGCGCCAAAAGTGTTCGTGGATCTCGTATATAGGGTATTCAGAGATTTCCCCATGTGAATGTGTTCATAGACGACATTTTGGTTTACTCGCGCACTGAGGAGGGTCATGGAGAGAATTTGCGTATAGTTTTACAGACACTACGTGGCCACCAGTTCTATGCCAAACTCAAGAAGTGTTGATTTTGGACAAAAGAGGTGAAGTTACTTGTCCACAATAGGTCAGACCGGGGTGTCACTATTGATCTGAGTAAGGTATCGGCGGTGAGGGAGGGGGACAACCCACGACACCAATTGAGATTCACAATTTTTTGGGATTGGACGGGTATTATAGCAACTTCATTCAGGGACTTTTAAAGATTGCGGGTCTGTTGACGAATTTGACTCGAAAGGGGGCGCCATTTGTATGGAGTGACCGGTGTCATTTAGCTTTTGATGAGCTAAAGAACAAGCTGACATCGACACCCGCACTTACTTTGCTTGGGTGAGGATTAGAGTACCGGGTCTATACGGATTCATCCTTACAGGGACTTGGGGGTGTGTTGTAGTAGGAGGAGAGGGCTATATCTTATGCATCATGGAATCTTAAGGCCCATGAATGGAATTACCCCACTCATGACCTTGATTTGGCAACATTCATTTTTTCTTTGAGGATATGGAGGCACTATCTTCTAGGAGAGTAGTTCACATTATTCGCGGATCATAAGTCACTTCAGTACTTCTTCACACAGAGAAATCTGAAAATGAGATAGAGGCGGTGGCTAGAATTCATGAAGGACTACCAGTTTGATATTTAGTATCATCCAAATAAGGCTAACGTGGTGGGGAACGCGTTGAACCGACAACCCATGGATGACTTGGTTGCGGTCTGGAAAGCAAAGTGGATTGAACTTCATCACGGTGATGAGGTCGCTAGGGAATGTATGGTACTTTTATCAATCACGCTCGATATTGTCATACGGGTGGTGAGAGCACAGGCGGAGGATCCATTTTTCCAAGAAAGGATCAGACAGTTACTAGAAGAGGGTGCTGAGTCCTACTCTATCAGCTCAGAGGGATGTCTACATTTTTATGGGAGGTTAGTCGTGCCAGAGGATGAATATTTGAGGCATCCCATTTTTACAGTGTCCCATGGATCTAGATTTGCGGTACATCCCGACGGGGATAAGATGTACACTACAAAAAAAGTTTATTTTAAGACCCTATTTTTCGAGACAGATAAAATATAGTCTTTAAAACATGCTTTTTAAGACAGATATAATTAGCCATCTCAAAAACTATTATTTGTTAAGACTGCTAATTAGAGTCGTCTAGAAAAGATCACTCTTTGATGCTATTAATTCTTTGTGTCTTATAAAGTAAACCAAATGATACAGTAAAATATTTATCATCTCAAAAGATATACCAAATATGACGGCTAAAAAAAATAACTTCCCTCAGTTGTTCTCCCCCCAACATTCTTCTATACCGCGTTCTCCCCATCTCTGGATGTTTTCTCTCTCAAGGTAACTTTTCATCTTCTCCACCCCACACAAAGTAAATGTTCCTTTTCTATGAGATTTAGGGTTTATTAGTTAATTAATTAGATGCATGAATGTATATGAGTGATTGAATACTCAATGGTATTTGTTAATTTTAGAGTAATAGTATTTGTTTGGCCATCATTTTTTCCTTATTCAACAACATCTTTCATACTATTAACATGGATAGAGAAAACAAATGCATTTAAAGTGAAAAACATGATCTAGAAAACCTGTTCAGTACATTTATGTTATAAGATTGTTTAGTATGTGTATATTCTGGTTCTACACATTTATGTCCTATTTGATCTATGCAGAGAAAATATTGTTTTTTTGTATGTTACATTATTTATTAAAATAAAAAAGTACTTAAAGGGTTATCATGTCGAGCCGTGTCAATTTTTTAATTGTGCTAATCGTGTCGGGCCATGTTCATGTTAGTAAAAAAACAAATCGGATATCGTGTCATGTCGTGTTTGTGCTGAATAAAATTGTGTCAGTCATGTCGTACCAGGTTCCAACACGATCCATTAGCCCGAATTGCCACCCCTAGTCCATATCCCGGTCTTTCAAAGCAACACCTTAGCATGTATTGTGTGTTTCATAAATGCTTTTTATCTCCCTAATCCTCGATCCCGATCGTACAAAGAAAACCCTTAGTGATTATCTCTCTAGATTTGTTTTAAAAAAAGGTAAATAATCTGATTTTTGACATTTTGGCTTTCTAATATTTATTATTTATTTGAATACTATATGTGTTTTTGTGGATTATTCTGCTTCGATCTACGGTTTTTTGGTTCTAATTTGCTTTTTATGTTTATCATATATTCGTCGGGACTAATGTATTTCATATCATATTGATACGATATGTTATCTCAGCTACTTTTTTTTTTTATATATGTTTATCTCAGATAAGATGAACGTGTAGCCCGTGAAGTGTTCAACATCGACAAATGTTTCGACCATCTAAATTTTGGGTAAAGTTTTATTTATTCTTATTATAGTTGTAAAGGCATAGTAGAATGTATCAACCTAACTCTATTGAAAATGGATAACTATAATCTCACTTTAGCTTCTTTTGTAGTTTAGAAGAAAAATGATATAATGTTAGTTGACTGTATAAGGTGTTCAAATCTGTGCACCTCTATATTTTTTTATTGATTTAGTTTAATCATCTCCTCCTCCACTTTTTTAGGATCCATGGATGAAGATTTAATTTCATTAAGACTCTTTGAGAAAAGGTTGTCATAGCCCTGAGTGATTTGCTCTATGTCTTCTTGAGCTAATTCATCTTTAAGTTTGGTCCCATAATGTAAGGCAATGTCTTCTTTGTCTTTCAAATTGATGGCTCTTTTATGTAACCTATTTAAGTTGAGTGGGACCTACTTAAGTTGAGGGAGATAAGATTGCACTTGTTGTATAATTGAGCATTAACTATGAGGTCTTTAGGGTTAATGGGAATTACATTCCTCATTGTTTTCACTTTCCTCATCTTGAGAAATGCCCCTTGCCATTTGAGATATTAAATTGCAATTTTCATTAAGAGAAGAATTGTTAATATCTTTAAAGTTAATTGGAACAACAAATATTTGGTTATGGTTCACTGAGTAATTTTTCTTCTTAAATGTGACAGGCTTTTGAGGATACATCATAGATGTTTTGGATTTTAGGCTTGAGTTGTAGAAATGAAATCACATAGACTTTTGTTAAAGTATACATATATGAATTGAGATAAATGATTTTGAAAATAAAATATGTATGTTTTCAAAATGGAAAAAGAAATGATTTTTATAATTAATGATTTATAGTCAACACCCTCTCTAAATGACATCAAAAGGGAATTTCGTGCGTTGAGGTGAAGCCCCCTGACTAATGAGTGCAGGGTGGATATTGTCTTCTAGGCCATATGAGCGTTTATGTTATGTTATGTTTTCTGCGATGGTTAAGTAACTTGGGGTGTGGTTATGACTAGGCCACAGGAATATGGCTGCTTCTCGACGTGTTGCGGATAGTTGCCCAGGTATCATAATTGATAGGCACTGGAAGATGATGGTCATTTAGGGGCGCTCCATACGGGCGATCTTAAAACGCATTATTTGTTAAAGCAATTTATGATAATAAATTGGCTTTCATTTACATTTTCGGGATGGAAGAAGGGAAATGGGATAAAGGTTTTGTCTTCGGTAACACTCCCAGATGCAAGAAGGAATGTAGAAGCATATGATTTGGTAAAAGCATTTTTATGATAATAAAAATGGATTTTAAATGCATTTCCTGAATATAAAAAGGGAAATGGGATATTTTGAAACAAAAAAGCATTTTTATGATAATAAAACTGGCTTTCAAAAGTATATGTTATGTTAAAACAATTCATGATAATGAATTGGTTTTTATAAATTCATTTCCTGGATATAGGAAGGGAAATGGAAAGTTTTGAGATAGTAATGAAAATGAATTCTCATTCTGGGAGATAAATCCGGATGCGTATTGTAATATGAATATATATATATATATATATATATATGGATGAATCGAGTACCGATGGTGTAATGGATCCCGACGATCGACCTTGACGCATAGTAGTGTATTGGGGGGGTTACTTGTTTCGATTTCGCTTTGCGAGATACCCCACGCACGAATATGGAATGGGGAGAAGTTTAATCCTTAGTGCTCTTATATTGATATTTATTATATGTTTATATATATATAGATATATATATATTCTGAATTGAGGGACTGGCGGATCTCGACGATCGACCTTGCCGCGTAGTAGTGTATCAGGGGATTCCTTGTTTGGATTTCTCTTTGCGAGACACCCCACGCACGAACATGGCATAGCGTTAGGACTGCGATGAAGTTTAGACCTTAGTACATTACTTGGACTATCTAGGGTTGATAGTGGTTGGGTGATAGACTAGTTTAGCAGGGTAACTTGACTAGGATGTTTAGAGGTATGTGTTAGGAGTGCACTGTTAGTGGAGAGGTGAGGGGTATCTCATGGGAGTGCGATACCAAACTTAAATATGAGATAAAAATATTTTTCAAAAAATAAAGGATTTATGCACTTGCAAAATATTTTCAAACTCGGGCTCTAACCCGTGTATCTACTTTTCCTTTCTTGTTATATTATATATATATTGGTGTCCAGACACAGGGACGCCTGGATGACACATCCTTCGAGTCAGACGTCAGCAGCAGTAGCTGTGGATGTGTGCATGATTCTCGATAGACTCTTCCATTCTTGTAATCTAGACAAGAGGTATTGTATAAACATTCAGGTTAATAACCCAACCGCATTTATTTATTCTTTGAGTACAACATTCGATATGGTTGTAAATTTTGATCGAGTGTTCGGTTATTTTATTTCATTTCAGTTTCATTTCCGCAAAACTGTGTAGATGTTTTATTTAGTGTTGATAAAAAGAGTAGTTAAGTTGAACATTTGACACCGGCCTAATAGGTTTTTAGTAATTAAATAGATTTTCTACAGTGATGCTAATAATGATCCATATGAGACTCATGTTATAATTTGATATAGGAGTGATCGCCCGATATTTTATTAGGCGGGGTGTCACATATGGTATCAATGCATTAGGTTCTAGTGTCCTTAGGCATCTGTGCTAACGTACTACGCTTTCAGCGTTGCTCTCGATTTGTTATAGAGCCTCAGGTTTAGGATTGTTGACTTCTCTTGTGAGATTTCGTTCTCCTGCCATATTAGAAGATTATAGTAATCTTTTGTGCGCTCGTTTGAGAATCGTGTACGGGGCTTGGATGGCGGCAGGAGGTGGGGCTTAGCTGGATCTATAAGGTTGAAGCTCATAGTGGAGTTTACTTTTAACGACGAAGTTAAGAGGACTGGTAAGATGATTGTAAGGAACCAGGCAAATTTATCGTTATAAGTTTCACCTCAGAAGGAGGAGGTATATTTGGTGTGACTAGATAAAGTCACGGTATTAGTTAGCCCTAGACTCGTGTGTGTAATTTGAGCTTTGTGGTGGTATCTATAACATTGTATTAGGTATGCCTATGTGTTGTCCGTAATAGCGGAGTTTTATTTTTCCTTCATTCTCCATAAAGGCGGGTGTCGACATATTGAATATATATACATATATCTAGTTAGTGATGCTCGTCTCATATGTCAATACGAGTATGGTAGCATGGGGAGTATATGATGTTGTGGTATTTTCGGAGCGATAGGAGGCTAATGATGGCAAGACTATCGTGTATGCAGTTCCAGGGTGGAACGAGTTGTTGTTGCGGTGTCTCACCTAGATATAGGTTGAGCTCGCCTTATTCATTGTGGGTATATGGAACTTCGATGATCAGAGGTTTCCTTATCATAAATTGAGTATATGGCAACCTTATAGATATGATTTAAGGCTGTGGGATTATGGTTGAGCTGTAAGATTAAGCTCATTATTGATTGCGCAAGGACTTAAAAAAATTAGTGTGAGGGCTGGGTGGTGTGACTCTTAGTTAGAGATAGGAGTTCATACAACATTTGCTTGGAATAGGGGATAGGGTTATCCCGGTTTCATGTTTGAAATAACGGACCTCCATGACCAACGAAGTTAAGTGTTAATGTGTGGAGGGGTTCCCTGTTTGAATTTCGCTTTGCGAGACGCTCCACACATGACTCTTAACGGCGTCGGGAGTGGAGAGCCGTTATAGGATGCAAGGATGCTGGTTTTGTGAAAAGTCTTATAGTGTGGATGAACCGCTATAGACTATGAACCATATGATGATGGTATGATTATGGAAATATTTTGCTATGGAAAAGCACTAAAATGGTCCTCTCGCCACAAGTGGGTGGGTGAAGAAGGACTTAGAGAAATTGATTTGAGGATTATGGCTAGGCATTAATGAAAAGGCAAATTTTGAGGAGGTGTGTTTTGGGTATGATGTCGTAGTGCTTTTACAGAGATTGGGCACTTGGATTAGTTAGGTTTCCTTTCGTATGGGCAGAAGGATTGAATTGTAGGAATGCGTTCATAGGTTAGTTTAGTAAGATTTAGGATGTCCCGCTGGAGTCCTTAGGTCGTTATATCTTGATGATCGATAACGCGAGGGAGTAGTGTAACGGGAGGGTTCCTTGTTTGGATTTCACCTTGGCACGACGTCCCACGCATGAAACCGATCAAATATCGGGAGTTGAGAGAGGCCTTGGGCACTAGGGATAATTATTATTATACTCGTTTTGCGTAGGTAGAATATAGAATAGAGATTAGTGGTATTAGGATGTAAGTTTAGTAGGATTAGTGCGCCGAGGTCAGGAGAATTGAATTTCACAGGTTGGGAGGACCCATGTGTGAGTATTACACCCAGGAAAGGAGACCCTTATTGGGAGAGAGTGTTACGTGTCTGACGTTCATAAGAGTTGTGCAGATATGCACGGGTTAGAAAGGTGTATGGGCACCTTAGTGAGTAGGTTTATATACCGCCTGAAATAGAATGGGCGTATTGTATAAATTTGAAGTTTATGCCGTTAGGCACTAGAAATGATGGGTGCGATGTGACGATGTTGGAGTCACTTTATGACCGTGGTAGCCGTATGATGTATGGTTGGGAACTATGGGGTTAGTATCATTCCCCAAAGGTATTAGGATTTGGTGCGATTCTAGGATTTGCGGTATAGGTTGTATCTGAATTTCGAGGACAAAATTCCGTTGTAAGGGGGGGAGTATGTAACAACTCGTCCTTTTGGAGACAATTAAATTCTATAATTAAATATAAATTGGCAAAATGGAGAATTTCCTAGAATAGTAAATTCTGGGATTTCGAAGGCTTTGATAATTTTCGAAGGATGTTGTAATTTCTTTTGGGATTAAATAGGTCGAAGTATTTAATTATAAGTTGCCATGAAGTAAAGCGACAAAAGAGGTAAGATTTTTAATTGGAAAAACCGCATTTATTTATTTTGGGTTGAAATAGTGATTTGTGGTCAAGCACCTCGGATGGAAATTTCGACTGCGCTGTGAGTCTCGGAATGTCCGAGATGGTCGGAAAAGAGTGTCTGATTGTCGAAATTGAGTTTTGGGGAATTTTATAGTTAAAATGGCTCGTAATTGAGTAAACGAGTCATTTTTGGGGTTTAAGGGGTTAACCCTTTTCTCAATATATAAAGAGGGGGAGAGGGAGAAAAGAGAAAGAGAGAAGAGAAAAGAGAGAGGAAGAAGAAAGAGGAGGAGAAAAAAAGGTCTCGGGCCAAAATCCATCGGACGTGACTCGGGATCGTCGGATTATATCCACGAGGCAAGTGTTTACTTGATTTATTCAATTTTTGCATAAATATCTCATAACGTAGTTTGGTATAATTGAACCCTAAATATTTTGGGTTGGTTATTCGTGGATAAAACAGGTTTTCGAGAGATAAACGAATAAACTCCTAAAATTGAATAATTGGAGAAACTTAGGTTTTAACCTAAATTATTGGGTGATTTCGGGTTCTAGGATGTTTAGAATCCGTATTATAAGTGTATTTGTTGTTGGTTGGAGTTGTAGACCGTTGGGTGAGGAGATGGAAGCTTGGGGAAAGCTTCCATGTCTGAAACAGCTTCTCGGAGAAGAAGCTGCCCGTCATGATCGATCGATCAATCATGGGGGTTCGATCGATCGACAGCCATGCGTCGATCGATCGACCCCTAC
The DNA here is from genome assembly GCA_949130495.1 of Sambucus nigra. Taxonomy (NCBI): domain Eukaryota; kingdom Viridiplantae; phylum Streptophyta; class Magnoliopsida; order Dipsacales; family Adoxaceae; genus Sambucus; species Sambucus nigra. Next base: position 42,927,768 of record OX422209.1, read on the forward strand.
TGAAAGTTGGCAATTTTTCTATGGTGATTTGGATGGGGTAGATTCCATTTCATCTTTCTTCGGGGTTAATTATGTGATAACATAAGGGAACTTTTAGGACTATACGGTCCTTTAATTAAAGGATTTTAGCAAGCTTAAGTGAAGGTTTAAATGAATAACCCTTAAACTATATTTTTAAGAAAATTAGAATAATCGTAGAATTTGATGGTTTAGGGTTCCTAAATTATGTTGGGGACTTTTAATGGATTATATGGACAAGATGTAGTCCTTGGGTTTTTGGAAATGAAATCCATGACCCACTAAATTTAAGGTTGTTCGGGAGAGATAAATCCCTAAGATATTTTGTGGGCTTTGGGCCTATATAATCATGCGTATAGAAAGAATGATTATATCGATTACCGTTCAGTGCATCCTATGAGATGATTAGGATAAATTTAGAGAATATAGATATATATTCGTTTAGAGAGAAATGGTAAAATTGGAGATATCCAATAAATCCTTAGATGGGATTAAGGTAGGTATTACTTATTGAAGTAAGAAAATACTTTGGGTTTAGTATCATGCTTATATGAATGCATGATTATGATTCCTTGAGGGAATCTTTTGGATTATCGGTCATCGCTAGTTGTAATTGGAAAAATGGCCATTTATATATATTCATGGAGGAATATAGGATATGTATGTATACTATGTGGTTAAAGTATATATATATGAATTGAGATAAATGATTTTGAAAATAAAATATGAATGTTTTCAAAATGGAAAAAGAAATGATTTTTATAATTACTCATTTATAGTCAACGCCCTCTCTAAATGATATTACAAGGGAAGTTCGTGCGTTGAGGTGTATCCCCCTGACTAATGAATGCAGGATGGATATAGTCCTCTAGGCCATATGAGCGTTTATGTTATGTTATGTTTTTTGCGATGGTTAGGTAACTTGGGGTGTGGTTATGACTAGCCCACAGGCATATGGCTGCTTCCCGACGTGTTGCGTATAGTTGCCCAGGTGTCGTAATTGATAGGCACTGTAAGATGATGGTCATTTAGGGGTGCGCCATACGGGCGGTCTTAGAACGCGTTATTTGTTAAAGAAATTTATGATAATAAATTGGCTTTAATTTTCATTTCCTGGATGGAAGAAGGGAAATGGGATAAAGGTTTTGGCTTCAGTAACACTCCCAAATGGAAGAAGGGATGTGGAAGCATATGATTTGGTAAAAGCATTTTTATGATAATAAAAATGGCTTTTAAATGCATTTCCTGAATATAAAAAGGGAAATGGGATATTTTGAAACGGAAAATAATTTTTATGATAATAAAACTGGCTTCCAAAAGTATATGTTATGTTAAAACAATTCATGATAATGAATTGGTTTTTATAAATACATTTCCTGGATATCGGAAGAGAAATGGAAAGTTTTGAGATAGTAATGAAAATGAATTCTCATTTCGGGAGATAAATCCGGATGCGTATTGTATGAATATATATATATGGATGAATCGAGTACCGAGAGACTAATGGATGTCGACGATAGACCTTGTCGCATAGTAGTTTATCAGGGTGGTTCCTTATTTGGCTTTCTCTTTGCGAGACACCCCACTCACGAACATGGCATTGTGTTGAGACTGGTTAGAAGTTTAATCCTTAGTGCTCTTATATTGATATTTATTATATGTGTATATATATATATATAGATATATATATTCTGTACTGAGGGACTGGCGGATCTCGACGATCGACCTTGCCGCGTAGTAGTGTATCGGGGGGGTTCCTTGTTTGGATTCTCTTTGCGAGACACCCCACGCACGAATATGGCATAGCGTTGAGACTGGGGTGAAGTTTAGCCCTTAGTACATTACTTGGACTATCTAGGGTTGATAGTGGTTGGGTGATAGACTAGTTTAACAGGTTAGCTTGACTAGGATGTTTAGAGGTATGCGTTAGGAGTGCACTATTGGTGGAGAGGTGAGGAGTATCTCATGGGAGTGCGATACCAAATTTAAATATGAGATAAAAATATTTTTCTAAAAATAAAGCATTTATGCACTTGCAAAATATTTTCAAACTCAGGCTCTGACCCATTTATCTACTTTTCCTTTCTTGTTATATTATATATATATATATATATATATATATATATATATATATATATATATAGGTGTCCAGACACAGGGACGCCTGGATGACACATCCTTCGAGTCAGACATCAGCTGCAGCAGCTGTGGATACGTGCAGGATTCTCGGTAGACGCTTCCATTCTTGTAATCTAGATAAGAGGTATTGTAAAAACATTCGGGTTAATAACCCAACAGCATTTATTTATTCTTTGAGTACAACATTCGATATGGTCGTATATTTTGACCGAGTGTTCGGTTATTTTATTTCATTTCAGTTTCATTTCCGCCAAACTATGTGGATGTTTTATTTACAGCTGCTAAAAAGAGTAGTTAAGTTAAAATTTTTGACACCGGCCTAATAGGTTATTAGTAATTAAATGGATTTTCGACAGTGATGCTAAGAAAGATCCATATGAGACTCCTGTTATAATTTGATATAGGAGTGATCGCCCGGTATTTTATTACGCGGGGTGTCACACCTATACTACATTTAATCACGAATCTCTGATGGGCCATTCTTAGCATCTAGAGACGATACTCAACTAGATAAGGCTAACTACCCAAAAACTATAAAAGCGGATGCCAAAATTATAAGAAAAACATACAAAGGACATCAACCCAACAATATACAACTACTAACTAAGGTAAAAAGTACAAAAGTACCATGATAAAGAAGTGCTAAACATTAAAATAAAAAGAGTACGTAAAAGGAAATATACCCGAATAAGGTATCGGGTCACAGACAGTACAACAACAGTAAAGACAAAATATAAATAGCTACAAATTACCCTTGGGTGTAAACCCGATATACAAAATGAATCCTATCTAGATTTACAAGAAATATAAATCGACGGAGATCTAAATCCCGCAACAGTACTATCTGCTACGGCTCCCAAGACTCTAGATAGAAAAGCATCTAGTATCCTTGCGGTGGGACACCTGAAGTACAATATACATATATATACTAGGGTATGCCCATGCTTGAAGGCACGATGAAATTTTTTCAAAGTATGTAATCGTGAAATGGAGTAAATTTTCCAACGTACGTAATCACAAAACGACTAAAATTTTCAAAGTGCATAACTACAAAAAAATTCCAAATCTCACTCGTCGTTAAATTATCAATTGGACCGAGTTTTCTTTGTTCAAGTTTTCTCTAGTTCCATTCATAATAACACTTTGCTCATGTTCCATTCATAATACAAATATTTTATAAATATTTGAGAAAATTTCCTTTGTTTATACGAATATCCACCCCGTTTAGACAATACAAAAACACCATAACAATAATAATAATAATCTCTATGCCTATGCCAAAAATATATTTTCCTTGAATGAATCCAATAATCGAGTGGATTTGAAGTCTCTATGCCTCTGATCTACACAACTGACCTCCGTCGATGAGAATTGGACCATTAATAGGACTAAAATAAGAAACGAAGAAACTAAAATAAAACTTGGGCGTAACTGATGACTATACCTTGCGCATAAATGACGACTATACTTGGGCATTTCTTCATCTGAGAAAAATAGAAATACATGTAAAGAAAGAAATGCAAACCAAGAAATTCAATGAAAAGCAAGAAATGCAAATCCAAGATTTTTACAATAATAAATCCAAATGTGAGGATAAAAAAAAATTCATATAGAACATCCACATTTTGAACACCTAAAATACAACCCTATAATTTCCATTGTTCATCAATGAGAAATGCAACGATAAAAAAATTGGTAATATCAGAAGTGTGTTTTAGTTTTATGTGGTCATTTTTTATTTTAATTTTTTGATTCACAAAAGAAACACATGATCCCTATGCTAATTCAAGTTTCTCTTACTAATTTTACACATATGATTCCATAATTGGGACATCTTTAAACCAATACGTTTGGTTTTCAAATAAAGAAGAATGTATACGCAGCAAATAAAGTTCTCTACATCAACTATCATTATCGAGAATTATCTCGACTTCTAACACACCAATAGCCAACAATATTGTCATGTGTAAGAGATTGAAACACCAGATTGGGAGGTTCTAGACATAGTAAAAATGAAAATCATGGTACAAATGCAGTGTCATTGACATATATATAGTTGACAAATCATGGTACAAATTCAAATCATGTGTAACAGCTCTGACTTACATTTTTGAGAAATGTCTAACACCGATTTGCATACACTGACTTACTTCAGATTCATTGATTCATATATAGTTGATGTAAAAAAAATTCATATTGTTTAGCGACACTTCAAGTTTTTATATATATCTGATGTCAAAGAATCTAACACATATATAGATGATGTAAAAAAAATCGAAGAAAAGAGTTAATGTCCATAAATATAGCCGCATTACAAATATAGAAAATCAACGTCCATAAAAAATCGAAGAAACTTATCAGAGTTACACATTTCGAAGAAAATTAACGTCCATAAATATAGTAGCATTATAATTGGTCATAGAATTATAATAGTTGATGGCATATATAGCATTATAATGTAGATGGTTTCAATTGAAAGCCAAACCAAGAATTAAAACCCCCATGTTAACCAAATGAATCAAAGATGATAAACATAGGATATTATGATAAATAGAGGATATATGAAATTGCATTGGGGAGTTTCAGAAGTTGAACAAAGATGATAAACATAGGATATTATGATAAAAAAGAGGATATTTGCCTTTCACGCATTCTACTGGAATGCTTAAGGAAACTTTAGAACTCTCGAAAGAAGGGATTATCCTTTTTACCAACTCCAACCTCAATCTCAGTTGCCTTAAAGTCCTCTTATAAAATAGATTGTAGGGTAGAAATTGTAGCCTTTACGGTCTCCTCATAGGAATATGTTGGATCATTTTTCATTTTTTACAGGAATTTTATTCCTTCTTGCTCTTTTGATCCACCACTTGTTGCCATGTGACCAAAGAAGTGACCATCCGGATCACATTTAAAGAGTCGAGGTCCAAACTCATCATCTATACCCAAAGCCATAGCAACTACTCCAAGAAGTCTTATGTAAGCATATTGAGTATAAACTTGAGATTCATCTACAATCCATCTATCCAATACACCAACAAGCATCTCATAACCATATCTGAAATGAAACTCTGCTGCTTCATTCCTTTCTTGTAAAACCAAAGTCCTTGCATAAGCTACTTGGAAGAGACTTCCTTCGGGAGAAAAAAAATATGATGTGATGATCATATCCACCTAAACTTCTACAACTCATATTTTAATGATGTGAATTTATGTCTGGGAAAAGGAATGAAGGTGCCTATGGGGGAACTGAACAGTCTTTAGCATGTTGCTATGTCTTACTGCAGTGTGGAAGATACCCTCATTTGGATAGCTTTCGTCCATGTGGCCAGGTTTGTAATAGTTTCCGCATAGAGATTTTGTAGTACACTCAGATGCAATATGTCCAGGTAGTCCACAGTTGTGACATATAGCCACATTAGGGCATTCTCTAGCATAATGACCAGGTTGTTTGCAGTTATTACAGAGATTGCTCTAATTGTAACCTCGACATGCATCCCACCTGTATGGTGCATCGTGATAATAATAGACACATTGAAACAACAGTCCATGGTTTTACATTTCTCGTGCAGTGTGTAATTGAAACTAAAACCATATTAAAGAGTGTCAAGCAAAGGGTGAGAATATAGAATATTTGGTGAATGATATACCTTTAGTGAATGTGGTATAGAGTTGATAGACCTTTGGTGAATGATCAATGGTTACAATTATTCTCTTCTTCAATAGTGACTATAAACATGCTAAAAGATCTTTTATCAAGAGAACCCCACCTGAGTGCATTATGTGCTCAAAATTACAGATATGTAAAGGATATACTTGTTAGCAGTTTTTGGCAGTAGAACAAAAGTAATACATGTAATACCCCGTATTTTTATGGATATCTATTTATGGGATTTATTGAATTAAATGTGAATTAATTGGGAATTAATTCGGATAAAATACTAATGAGATGTGAGTTGGTATTTGATTATAATGTGTATATATGGCTATATATGAATATTGGAAACATTTAAATTGTCGCGAGATTGAAATACGACAATTTGGGAAATTTTGTTGGGACGCGCGTGACAGTTGCGTCAGAAATTTAATTATTTGAATTAAAAAGTGAATTTTATTTTTATCACCCGTATGGTCATTTTTAGTGCGCCAACGAGTCCGGAAGGGTCAAAATAGGCAGAAAACACTAGCCGGGGGTTAAGTTTGGGTCACGGGGTATTATTGGGCCATACCGGTAACTTATAAGGGCATTTTGGTAATTTCGGAAATTGGGTAATTCAAACCCACGAAAATTAGAGTTAAAATCTGATTTAGTATTAACCCACTAAGCCATGTTCCAACCCCAATTTAGGTAGTGGGCTACGGGAGAAGTTAGAAACCATAAAGATTGGCAAAAACTAACCCCACCTCCATTAACACCTTGAGAAGAACTTGTAGAGAGAGAGAGGAAGAGAAGAATTCTGCAGAGAGAGAGAGAAGACAATTCAGCCTTCAAGATTCAACCTCAAATCCAAAGAAATATTAGAGGCAAGTGGTTTAATTACAATTGATTTAATGCTAAGCTTTTCCATGTTTAGGAATTATCGAAATTGATCTTGGAAGATGATATAGACCCATGAATTGGAAGTTAAAAACTATGAATTATGTTAGGGACTGCATGTAGTAACAATCTGGACGAATTATGAATTCAAAATTATGACCCTTGATGATTCAAAAACGGATTTAAGAAGAGGCTTATGAATGTTCTTGAAAGAATTTGAAAACGAGGGTTCTTGATGAAGATTGATCCATATATAGTCCTTGGTTGATGAATTATTGGTTTATAACGTTAATAATGTTGAAGGATGGTTGTATGATGATACTATAACGTTACATTAGAGTTTCATGCATTAAAAGTATGTTTTGGGATGATTTGAAAACTCCAAAACGAAGCAGTCCGTAACCATACCTGATGCGTTCGATCGATCGATGTTCTTCAGTCGATCGATCGACCACCATCGATCGATCGGAGGTAAAGGTCGATCGATCGACCTTCCCAGAATGAGTAAAGTTTTTCCCTATTTAAATTTTAATGGTGGTAACCCTTGGAAAATATTATTGAAGATCTTATGAATACCTTAAACGTAAGGAAGACCAGTAGGCATGGTTATGAAATTTGGACCTTTATTAGAATTCAATTTGAGGAATTATTCTAAACTAATGAAATTCGATAAGTGAGTTAATATTTGGGTTAATAGTGTAAATTTGAATAATTTGATGAAATGAAGTTTGGGGCAGAAGTAAGGACCTTAGGATTAAAGATGTTATACGTAGGAATAATAGGAACTTAATAATATATCTTAGATAGGTTTTGAGTATAAGAAACTACGACGTGAGACGTGTCGACAGTTTAACTTTTATATTATCGGGAGACGTAAAATATATAAATTTGGAATAATGGTATAAGGATGTAGAGTATACCTTTATTAATATTAAATTATCTAAGATGTGTGAATTCTTAGTATATGATTTTTATATGTATGACATACCTACCATACTTGCTATCACGGGAGGTTACGTTCGGTTAGGGCCTTCTTATCCTTGTGTTTCCCGGATTTAGATTGGTACCTTGAGGACATAGTTCAAGAGAACGACTTATTTGTGAGTTAATAAGCCAGCTGACTATGGAGCGTATGTATGTACGTGACCCTGGATATGTTGAATTATGTTCGCCTCCATTTTTTGTGTGTGGTGTTTATTCCAACAATTCCTGAGAGATTCGGAATTTGTGATCCTTATGTACGTGATGTACCGGGATGGATAGCAGAGTATGTGTGCATCGCAGCTTAGCCTTTGGGTGCTTGTATTGTATATTTATGATGTGAATAATATACGGTTAAATGAAAAGGAATTTGCGATGTTAAATTGTGGTTATAGTAATTGTAATATTATGAAAAGATAAAAGGGGACATATATCAATAATTGATTTTGTTAATAATTGGGAATCCGAGAATTAAAGTAGAACTCTCTATTTAATTATTAAGGTTAGAAATTAAACGTGATCCGAGTAGAAGTGTTAGAAACTCTTTGGAATTAGATAGTTATGAGAAAACACATGAATGGGTGCAGGAACGTTAGGAGTGCACAGTTAGACGAGAGGTGAGTATTTCATATGAGAGCACGTCCTAACATGTATCTTGCATTCATTGTTTTAATTATTATTAAAGCACTTGATATTTTTAAAATACTCTCCACGTTCGGGCTCTGACCCGTTTGCTTTCAAATCTATCTTTTTGTAAAAAACCATTTTAGGTTCCCTGCCACAAGGACACCATGCTTAGGATCCTCATTCAGGTGACGAGCTGTAGCGGTTTGTGGAAGTTACATGACATTGATTATAGACGCTTCATCTATCTTGACTCTATACTCAGTATTTACCAGTTGTAGGGCATGTCGCCCATTTCTCTTAGAGGCATTTCATTTATTTCAGTTATTCAGACTTCGGGCATGTACTTAATTCAGAATTCAGACTTGTCTTATTATTTTCAGTTGTGGGATTATTGTGAGGAGTTTTCCTCCGGACTTATTACTATTGTTGGTTATTTCATTACTTCGTTATGGTGAATGGATTCATGTTGTTCTTCGATTATCCTTTTATTGCATGTTAATCAGACTTAACTTAAAATTTGGCAACTTACTTTTTAAATACTAGGTGGTTAGTAATCATTTAAATGTTTTCGACAGTGATGCTATTAACTGAATCAACATGCAATTTTGTATTAATTTAATAAAGGAGTAGCTACCCGGTATTTAAGTAGTCGGGGTGTCACAGGTGGTTTCAGAGCATCAGGTTCTAGTGTCCTTTAGGATCTGTACGGCTTATTATGTTTCCGCTGAGCTTTCTTTAATATAGATCCCTATGTTTAGGATTGTTGATATCTTTGGTGAGATTTCGTTCTCCTGCTTTAATACATATGGTAGTGAATCTTATTTGCGATCGGGTGTATTCGTGTGCCGAACAATGCAGTACGTCAGGCAAAGACAGTTGGGTGAACAGCAGGAGGCAAAAATATATTGAGGTTAATTGATTTATTTAAAGAAGGACGACCGTAGTTGAAGTCACCGATATTATGTCACGGAAGTACTGGAAGATATAGAAGGCTAAGGCGCTACTTGAGACTTCCCGGTACGGCTATAGTAGGAATGGAGTCAAATTAGACACATCCAACAAGGTTGGAACGGGAGAGAAAGAATTAAATGTAATATTGAAGAGAACCAACAGTAGAAATACTCGAAGGGCGAAGACGGCATGTGCTAGCCAAACGAACGCAATGTATCCAAAGGCTTGGACTTTTGTCGGAGTATGGCCAATCGAGAGTGAAAATTTGAGGAAAATTTTTCTTATCTCGTGAGAACGGAGTTTCAATGGGGAGAAACAATCCCCACACTTATAAGTGGAATGTGACGTCGAGAGAAGGTGTACACAAATGATTTGACTATAAGTTCCTTGATCAAAGGTTTAGGATGAAAACCGAATGTCGTTCTGAACTCACACGAGAGGTCCGAACAAAGGTCGCTCTGTGAGAAGAAATAAAAATTATTTAGTGAACCCTACACCGGGTAAAGTAGGTGAAACGGAGAAGGGGATATTAAAGGGAGAATTTACATAGAAGAATTGCTAGTCCTTCTGGCAAGATCCTGCCTGGACGGTTAACGCATATAGTATGGTCTCAATGTTAATTTAGAGGTAAACAACCCCGGGTGGGGATATACCAGGATCGAGAACTTTATATAAAATAAGAATGGGAAAAAAAACTGGTGTTCGAGAAGCACCACAATGGGAAGACCCAATGGAGAAACTGTTAAAATAATTCGATAGCGTTATTACTACCGAGCGATAGTAATTTCAGTAAGAGAGGTGGAAAATTAGTAGCATGTCCTTTAGGGCCGTCAAAACTAAGGGAACAACAGAGATAGTCGTCTTAGTCGAGACTACCAACGTCCGAGAGATGGACCACCTTAACATGATTTGTGAAACAAAAGATAAGTGGAGTATGTGTATAGGTATTTCTGTGGGGAGTAAAACCCGGGCGTTATAGATTTTTTTCCGATACGAGAGTAGGGATCAAGGTATTATTCTTGGCGAGGGCAACAGTTATTAAAATATTCGGTTTAGGACAACATGTGTGGTAAATCCAGAAACCATTTGAGCAGCCGGGACGATTGATAAGATAGAAGTATGAGTTACATCCTCAGATGATGATGCATGTCAATTGTGGCATGAATGAGTTGCTTCGTTTGTCAAAATTGTTACTTTCACTTGAGATTCGAGTTTAGTGAGTATATCAGTAATTTTATTATTTTTAGAACATTTTCCCTGATAGTGTGGGGGTTACTTTTATTGTCATCCGCGAAGGATGAATGGGTATATTAATAGCGGTTTATAATTTACTGAAATTACTCGTTTTAGTGCTATATTACACGAGTATGTTATTATATTATTTATGGTTTTATTTATGAGTATACCGATTGTGTGCTGGTATTACAAGTTTATTGGGATTGCCACCTTGGGGTAGCATGTTTTGTTCTGGCGAGGCCCCATCTGTGAGAGGGCCGGACTCGCAATTGTACTTTTGTATATAGGTATATATACATATATATGAATATGTTGTGATTTCAAAAAGGTATAATGGTCTTGGATATTTAATCCCAGTATGCGTAGGGATTTCATTATTATGAGTCGTATGTAGTTGATCTACTGGTCAACAAAGAGTTAGTTGGTTTTTATAATTAACGATAGAGAGGTAGTAACAAAAAGAGTGCATTGTTTTATTCCCCGTTAGAGATTTGGGAGTTTATACTCATAGTTGTGTGTCTGGGGACGGGATTTTGAGAACCCCAATTTTAGTTACATGGTGTATATGGAATGTGATTACCATCAGTGTCAAGAGAAAGTGTCATTCGAAAGGAGTTCCTTGTTTAAGTGTCATTGCGACAGAATGTAACTTTGTTGAGAAACGAGAGTGTAGGGGTACATATTATGGACAGGGCTTAACGAATTACTATGACCAACAATGTTAAGTAGTAGTGTATCGGGGGGGTTCCTTGTTTGGATTTCGCTTTGCAAGACACCCCACGCATGAAACTTAGCGTAAGATTGGTAGTAAGGAGAAGTGTGGCCATTCGTTCATGAATTGGATACCTCTATCGATATGGGAGTACGTAGTTTTAACGGGAAGTTACAAGGAGGAAATTATGTAGTAAGGCCATTATACCCAGTGGTTAGTAAATTATGATAAGTACTAATAATGTTGGTTTTGTCACGGTGTGTGGAAGGACGCATTGAGGATAAGGAGGATTTAGGATTTCTAATTCAGAGGAGATTGAGAACGCCGAAGTGGTATAGCACCGTTGTATTCTTAGTGACAATAAAGAGTTTGGGATTTGGATGAAGCGTATATAATGTTTAAAAACTGTATGGTTGGGTTATAAGGGGTGTAGATATCTTGATTTGCTAAAGTGTAAATCGAACGAAGAGGGAACATAGACGGGTAAGGCTATTACTTATGAGATTAAAGGTCATAAGAAAATGTGTAAGTGAATATCATGTGTAGTCAGTATAGCACGTAGAAATTTGGAGAAAAGGTAGTAGAAAGCCATTTAATAAAAGGATATCTCTTGAGAAGGCGAATAAATTATTATGAGCAATTTGGAGTAGAATTCCGATCAATCGAATGCTGAGGGTAACTCAAATAAATCGAATGAGTATGTCAATCGGGTATAAATTCCAGATATGCACAAAGTGGTGAAAAGGGTAAAGGTCCAAACTTTTGGTATTCGTCGGGAGAATAAGATCATTAAGTATCATTTAACGGGGGAAAGTTTTATGTAAATATCAGCATTGAAAGAGGTATAGTAAGTAGTAGAACAGTTGGGGTTAGATGATTAACCAAATAATTTTGTATCAAGACGATGACTCTAAAGATGGGAGGGTCAAGTTGGAGAATTTTCTCGAGAGGTAGCCAACTTATTGATAAGTAATGAGTTCCTTCGATTATGTGGGACATGTTGTCCAGAAAGAGAGAAATTGTTATATACTTGGGGTGATTTACACTAGTAGATAGTGAACACGCCGGTACGTGGTTTGACGTAGTATTATATTGAACTTGGATGAAATGCAATGAAACCCACATTTAGGTGGGGTGACAATAAGTAGTGGTAAATAGCAATCCAAACTGAGGGTTGTATCACCTATAACCCGAGGTACATGCGCAAGGTGACTAATGACTGATGGATTGTATGAAAGAAATTTTAGATTCATTGAAATATTTTTAAATTCCAAACCGAGTATAACTAGTGAGGTATATTGAAGTCATGAGGAGAAAATATTACCTAATGGTAGAGTTGACGGAAAAGCACCCATATCTATTTTATAGTGAATAAAGTTCCTACAATTATTTTGTGCAACACCAACCGGCTGTAGTAGTTTCCCTTATGTAAAGGTCACAACGTCGGGAATAGAGATTCAAAGAGTGGGCAAGAGTAGTCAGATGTGTTATTGATTCCTTCCAGAATGGGTGTTTCATGTTTTGATAAACGCGGGAGTTAATGCGTAGTGAGGTGCGGACTCATAATGATATTGAGATAATATAACCAATGAAGTATAAGGTATTTTTATTCGAATGTTGTTTAATAAGAGCACAACGCGACGTGCATTTATCGAAGATTATTCTTATAAGGTATCAAGTATGTTAAACAAGCTTATTGTGAAGCGAGGGTTTTACTGATTTGGGCTTTTCTTAATAATTGTTTTGAATACTGGAGAATACCAAATATTTCTAGGCGTGTCTTACTTTTTCAAATTTCGGGACGAAATTCTGTTATTAGGGGGGAAGTATGTAATACCCCGTATTTTTATGGATATCTATTTAGGGGATTTATTGAATTAAATGTGAATTAATTGGGAATTAATCCGGATAAAATACTAACGAGATGTGAGTTGGTATTTGATTATAATGTGTATATATGGATATATATGAATATTGGAAACATTTAAATTTTCGCGAGATTGAAATACGGCAATTTGGGAAATTTTGTTAGGACGCGCGTGACAGTCGAGTCAGAAATTTAATTATTTGAATTAAAAAGTGAATTTTATTTTTATCACCCGTATGGTCATTTTTAGTGCGCCAACGCGTCAGGAAGGGTCGAAATAGTCAGAAAACACTAGCCGGGGGTTAAGTTTGGGTCCCGGGGCATTATTGGGCCATACCGGTAACTTATAAGGGCATTCTGGTAATTTCGAAAATTGGGTAATTAAAACCCACGAAAATTAGAGTTAAATTCTGATTTAGTATTAACCCACTAAGCTATGTTCCAACCTCAATTTAGGTAGTGGGATACGGGAGAAGTTAGAAACCATAAAGATTGGCAAAAACTAACCCCACCTCCATTAACACCTTGAGAAGAACTTGTAGAGAGAGAGAGGAAGAGAAGAATTCTGCAGAGAGAGAGTGAAGACAATTCAGCCTTCAAGATTCAACCTCAAATCCAGAGAAAGATTAGAGTCAAGTGGTTTAATTACAATTGATTTAATGCTATGCTTTTCCATGTTTAGGAATTATCGAAATTGATCTTGGAAGATGATATAGACCCATTAATTGGAAGTTAAAAACTATGAATTATGTTAGGGACTGCATGTAGTAACAATCTGGACGAATTATGAATTCAAAATTATGACCCTTGATGATTCAAAAACGGATTTAAGAAGAGGTTTATGAATTTTCTTGAAAGAATTTGAAAACTAGGGTTCTTGATGAAGATTGATCCATATATAGTCCTTGGTTGATGAATTATTGGTTTTAGAACGTTAATAATGTTGAAGGATGGTTGTATGATGATACTATAACGTTACATTAGAGTTTCATGCATTAAAAGTATGTTTTGGGATGATTTGAAAACTGCAAAACGAAGCAGTCCGTAACCATAACTGGTGCATTCGATCGATCGATGTTCTTCAGTCGATCGATCGACCACCATCGATCGATCGGAGGTAAAGGTCGATCGATCGACCTTCCCAGAATGAGTAAAGTTTTTCCCTATTTAAATTTTAATGGTGGTAACCCTTGGAAAATATTATTGGAGATCTTATGAATACCTTAAACGTAAGGAAGACCAGTAGGGATGATTATGAAATTTGGACCTTTATTAGAATTCAATTTGAGGAATTATTCGAAACTAATGAAATTCGATAAGTGAGTTAATATTTGGGTTAATAGTGTAAATTTGAATAATTTGATGAAATGAGGTTTGGGGCAGAAGTAAGGACCTTAGGATTAAAGATGTTATACGTGGGAATAATAGGAACTTAAAATATATATTATCGGGATGATACTACGACGTGAGACGTGTCAAAAGTTTAACTTTTATATTATCGGGAGACGTAAAATATATAAATTTGGAATAATGGTATAAGGATGTAGAGTATACCTTTATTAATATTGAATTATCTAAGATGTGTGAATGCTTAGTATATGATTTTTATATGTATGACATACCTACCATACTTGCTATCACGGGAGGTTACGTTCGCTTAGGGCCTTCTTATCCTTGTGTTTCCCGGATTTAGATTGGTACCTTGAGGACATAGTTCAAGGGAACGACTTATTTGTGAGTTAATAAGCCAGCTGACTATGGAGCGTAGGTATGTTCGTGACCATAGATATGTTGAATTATGTTCACCTCCATTTTTTGTGTGTGGTGTTTATTCCAACAATTGCTCAGAGATTCGGAATTTGTGATCCTTATGTACGTGATGTACCGGGATGGATAGCAGAGTATGTGTGCACCGCAGCTTAGCCTTTGGGTGCTTGTATTGTATATTTATGATGTGAATAATATACGATTAAATGAAAAGGAATTTGCGATGTTAAACTGTGGGTATAGTAATTGTAATATTATGAAAAGATAAAAGGGGACAGATATCAATAAATGATTTTGTTAATAATTGGGAATCCGAGAATTAAAGTAGAAACTCTCTATTTAATTGTTAAGGTTGGAAATTAAATGTGATCCGAGTAGAAGTGTTAGAAACTCTTTGGAATTAGATAGTTATGAGAAAACACATGAATGGGTACAGGAACGTTAGGAGTGCACAGTTAGACGAGAGGTGAGTATTTCATGTGAGAGCACGTCATAACATGTATCTTGCATTCATTGTTTAAATTATTATTAAAGAACTTGTTGTTTTTAAAATACTCTCCACATTCGGACTCTGACCCGTTTGCTTTCAAATCTATCTTTTTGTAAAAAACCATTTTAGGTGCCCAGCCACAAGGACACCATGCTTGGATCCTCATTCAGGTGACGAGCTGTAGCGGTTTGTGGAAGTTACAGGACATTGATTATAGACGCTTCATCTATCTTGACTCTATACTCAGTATTTATCAGTTGTAGGGCATGTCTCCCATTTCTCTTAGTGGCATTTCATTTATTTCAGTTATTCAGACTTCGGGCATGTACTTAATTCAGAATTCAGACTTGTCTTATTATTTTTAGTTGTGGGATTGTTGTGAGGAGTTTTCCTCCGGACTTATTACTATTGTTGGTTATTTCATTACTTCGTTATGGTGAATGGATTTATGTTGTTCTTCCATTATCTTTTTATTGCATGTTAATCAGACTTAACTTAAAATTTGTCAACTTACTTTTTAAATACTAGGTGGTTAGTAATCATTTAAATGTTTTCGACAGTGATGCTATTAACTGAATCAACTTGACATTTTGTATTAATTTAATAAAGGAGTAGCTATCCGGTATTTAATTAGTTGGGGTGTCACAATACACTCCATATTACACATTGCATATTAACACGTATTCATACACTACATAACAAACATATACCTCCTTCAAATTGCATATTCCTTAAAATTAGACCACCTTGTTTGGATACATAAAATTAAATTAAACATTCCTGATCATACCTGATCATAACCTTGATTCAATATCACCACCAAACTTGTTCATAATTTGAAGCTCGATTCAGTATACAAAGCCTTGATTCAGTATACAACCTCATCATAATGAAATACTTCACCACCAGATTATGAAAAGTTCAGTATACAAAGATGCAAAAATATTTGAAAACTGGATGAAAATTATCACACTTCAAAATGAACATGTTCACACTAAAAATTGCTGACATGATATGAATGTCCCGAATTCTGACGAGCTCTTCATTTTAAGGCTGCAAACAACTCAAGGGCATTTTTGGCTTTTAGTATGTGGTTCCATCATACCTTCCAACATTCCATTCAATCTTTTCCAAGATCACTTCTTTGAATTTAAGCTATGCGGCTACTGATGGACACTAAAAGCATCAAACATCAAACACCACTGCCACTGCCTTTGTTGAATGTGATAGCCAATCCTATGTAAACAACCAAATGAACTTTTTTCCAATTAAAAATAAGTTAAGAAGACAAGGAAAAAAACACCAAATGAAAATGGATCACTTTACCATTTTATCGATTAAATTATTGACCCGTACCCATACCCATTCAGAGCAATATATCCCTCAGCCACCATTTTCTTTCATTCTTAGGTTCCATTGGGTAAACAGGAAGCCTTCTATGACAGCTAATAGGTGGGGCAGTGAGTCCAGTAATAAAAGTAACAATAGGATTTTCAGTCCCAATTTCCTTTATAAGCGTTGCATTATCCTCTTCAACTGTACTGTACTGAACACTAACTGAGCATCTCAGCTGCATTATCCTCATTGTCCTACTACATTTGACCATTTCAGCCGCATTATCCTCGATGTTCTAGTATATTTGACCATTATGCAACTGTATAATATTATCCTCTTCAGTTACATTATCCTCGTTGTTCTAGTAGAATTGACCATTTCCAAAAAAGACCAAACGGAACCTGACCGAGCATCAAGTTATACTTGATGTTCTTTTATCAAAATATGCTGAACTGTAAAGATATAGTAAATAGTAAGTTGCACATAAATAATTATATAACCAACATATTTCTTGGACATAACTTAATGAATGAATTTTATCAAGATTAGATTTCTGCTTTATAATGGACATGATTTCATGAATGAAGTAGGAAATTAAAATTAATTGCTTTTCAAGTAGAACACTCACAAATTTTAAAGTATCAAATAATTGAAGCAGGCAATTAGATGGACACCATCTCTTCAGTTATTTTCATGACCATTTAAAACAAAATATCATACCATTCACCAACTTCATACACCAACATCCTATTGTTGAACATGTAAATATGCTACGTGGCTATGATGATATGAAAGTAGCTCTTATCTGAGTAAAAATTGAGAAACATACAAACAAATCATACACTTCAATGCGATTACAACTCAGGGTCTTCGAGATAAACGGAGATGGAAGTCTCTTTAAATTCCTGAAATCATCAGAAAAAAAAAACATATTTTAGCATAACGACAATCCAAGTAGTACAGTAACAATCTATATCAAAAACATATTTCGCAATAACGACAAATAATGTAGGTGGGAACAGAGATACAACAAATCAAAAGTCACTAATTGCATAATATATATGAAATTTATCTAATAGGAAACAAAATATAAATGGTATTTGGAAAACTAAAAACTTCATCAACCGAAAGCAAGAACGAAAAAATAAAAACTACCATTACAAAGGCCTATAAATGCACTTCTGACCCCAAAACAGCTAACCAAGTCATTGTTCTGCTATTCAGTTTGCAAGTCTAATATTTTTTCCACAATAAATATAATCACAATTAAGTCCCAAATAAATATAATCAGATATAAGTCCAAAATAAATATAATCACAAACAACTCACGAAATGTCTTGGCCAACTTAAGAAAAACAAACCTTAAACAGACTTCGGGCCACGAACCTTCGAGAAAAAAGAAAAACATCAATTCATGTCTTGAACAAACTTGAAATTGAACAACGAAATTAGAGAACTTGAACAAACTTATAACTGAACAACGCATTATGGAAATACTACATATTATGGAAACAATGTTACTTGAAACAAAAACTATCGAGAAATAGCGAAAATTGATAGCTTCGTTACATTCAAATATTCAATAGTTTTGTTACATCCTTCCCAACAACTATGAAAGGAAATAAGTTGTTACTGAGACCTTGATCCTCGACCTAATAAAAATAAATAGCAACAATAATTTCGAAATGCGAGGAAAAAGTGTGAAGCCAATTAGGATGCATATGGGACAAAAAAGTAAATTTTCCATTCAACACACATCAGAATTTCATACGAAGTCCGCATATGCACATTTTTACAAAAAACTATATCATCTTGTACATTTTTACGATATCCCTCAACTGAAGTTCCCATATGCACACCTATATGACTTTGTAACACAAAGGTGAGGAACTCTCTTTCCCCACACCACAAAAAAATTGAAAATAAAAATAACGTACAATAATATGAATAAATCTAAAAACCCTCTTTAAGACCACAAAAAATGTAATTTATATATAAACTAATTTTAAACCCAAAGACAACCCAAAGATCCAATTTAGAAGGAAACTTGACATGATTTCAACCAAACAAATCACTATTTATAGCATATAAACATAAATAAAATATGATTTTCCTTACAATACGACAAAGACATCATAACTTACATACAACAAAAATGAACTCTTATTAACAACATTCAGGTCGAAAAAGCATTTAATTTCTATATAGAAATCACAACATGAAATACCAAGATGGAGTTGCAATATATATTTAGTAATTTGACTTTAAATACGTCAAATCTATTTGTGATTCCTTCATATACCTAAAATGCAACTTATTAAAACAAAAATAACAAAAGGACCTCAAGTGGGGGAAAATAAAAAAAATTCTCTATCTAATACTGCCATTATAAAACAAAATGCTCAAAGACATAGATGGAAGTATACAAAGTAAAAAAATCTTCCCAAAATACCTGGTTATGAGTTCAAACCAAAAGTTAAAATACCTGATTCCAAACATGAAATATAAACATTAGCGAAAGAAACAGAAATAATCCATAAAAATTATGAACCCATGCACCCCCAAAATTTCAAAACCCACGAAACCCCAAAATTTCCAAATCCTTCTACAAATAAATTCCAAAATTTAAATTGGTAAAACCTTAGATTAATAGCTCTGTACGAACCCACAAGATTTCAAAACCCACCAAAAATCGAGCCCAGAAACCTAAGAATGTAAATAAGTAAATAAGTAAATGAATACCTGATCTGGTGATATTCAAAACCCGAGCCAAGAAATTATACTGTGTACCTGAAATTAGTTTAATCTACAATATAATAATGAATACAAATTAGAACAAAACCCTGTTTAACAATATAACCCATCAATAGATAGTGTAATGGGAGAGATGAGAGAGAGTTGAGTGTCAAATGGGAAAGATTGAAAATGGGAGAACGACAAGGTTTTTTTTTTTTTTTGGGGGGGGAGGGGGGGGGGGGGGGGGGGGAGAGAATGAGGAGACAAGTTGTGAGAGGGAGTTTTCTGAATCGGGAGTGGGTTAGGTGAGCATGAAAGAGTGTTTAGTTACATAAGTTTACTAATCTATCCTTATTTTTGAATTTTGAATAAAAGGGAGTTTTTTAAAAGAGGGGGAAATCATAAATTTGAGGAGTAAAATAGGTAGTGTAAGAAAAAATTATCTAGATGACATCATCAATCAAACTTGTGACATACATAAGTTTTGTACTTTATTATACAAATATATATATATATAACAAAAGAGAAATATAAACGGGTCAGATCTCGAGGTGTAAAAACGTTTATAGCAAGTGCATAATAATTATAAATGCAATCTTTCATAATTAAAGTGGAGTCGCATTCTCATGAAACCCCAAACTCACCTCTCGTCTACAGCACGAACTTAATCGTATTCTGGAACCTTAATGCAGCTACCCGACACTTTTAAGGACAACCTACCTAACTATAAGCATGTCCTATATTCGTATAACCCGCCATCCTAACATAACCCAAACATCCATTCCCTTTTAACCCCACATAAATATACACACATATATATGTATGCCTTACAAGGCTTCATTGGTTCCAGTTATTTGCTTAAACAAATTATTCGTCTTAACATGACATACATTTTCATAAGTTTTAGCATAAGGAATTTATTTTCCAAATAACATACATCCTATTCCTAAGGACAAACTTATCTCCACTCCCAACATTGCACTACGTTTCGTGCATGGGGAGTCTCGCAAAGCCCAAACAAGGAACCCCCTAATACACTAGTCCTTGATAATGTTGATCGTAGGGATCCATTAAGTCATCCACACAAATCATACTACTGCAACTACCTAATTTGAATACTATCTCTAAATACACAATTAAATCTCTATTTAAATCCTTAGGGTCGATATAACCCCAATTGTCTCTAAGTATGATCCTTCGACCCTGACAAACTAGTACACTGAAATCACCAAGATCTACATACTAGAAAATGCATATCACCTTCACTTGTGGTATATATATATATATATATTGCTCTAAATATATATAAGCAATCATTCTTTCCTATAACCACGTATACATAACACACAAAATTTACACTTTGCAATACACATAACATCAACGGTTATAGGATACAAAAATACTTCCCCATGCTATCATCTTCCAAGAATTACTCATTTTCTCCCGGGGTCACCACCTATCGGACTATTATCACACCGCCATGGAGACAAAATCAATCCTAACGTATGGGAAGGGGTCATAGTTCCTAACCGAAAAGTGATAACGACTCATACCCAAGACTTCTCACCCCGAAAATAAAATCACACAAATAACAATGGACGACTATGACCCGGAGACTAACCGCACCGTTCTCCTCAAGCCAGAGCCTCACCCTCATCCCGCAACTTCCAATGATAGCATGTGCCGGGTATGCTCACACAATAAGTATATGTATCATTCACACTATATATATATATATATATATATATATATATATATATAAAATAAAGGAGGAGGGCTTTTTTTGTCTCTCCCAACTGATGGTTGAGATTACATCTTAGGGGATTCGGTCTTTATCAACTGACGATTGAGATTCAATGTGAGGGATTTGAATCTAATCACGTGTTGATATTAAACGTTTGAGACCTCATACCTCAAGCCATGTGCTCTGGAAACAATTTATCACTATACCTCTGACGACAAACTCAACAATACGTTCTCTCTTCTGAAGAAGTGGTACACAACTTTCAAAGGTACCGATTCTCTCTCTCACTCTCTCACAACTTCCATAACTAAGCTGGAAGCTCCTTATTATGAGCATTTGGTGTTTTTTTAATAAACCCTCTCCACATAAAACAAGTGAGTGATGGCCAGAGCAGTACTTTTCTCTGAATAAGGTATCTTTCCTCTATCCTTTTCTCTGTATTTTTCTCTGTATTTTTATCTGATATGAGTGGATTTTACCCACCCCAAACAGTTGCACACCTCTCTAGCCAAGACTCAGAGCCACCGCACACCTCTAGCCAAGACCCAGCGCCACCGCACACCTTATTTCACTCAAGTTGTGGCTTTTGATTCAACTTCTTGCTCCGGTTTGGATCTTGAATATATAATACACACGGGCGTTATTTTCTTGGCCCTCGCCGGCTCCGCTGGGGTGGGTTTTAACTTGGTACGGTTTTGATTTTGTAGATGCTTAAAGGTTTTGATTTTGTAGATGTTTAAACCCCAACAATACCTTCTATGTTCCTCCATGAGCTAACATACTGAAACTATCGGTTTACGCTTTGGGGAAACACTTTTCTCTCTCCGATCTGAGCAGTTATGTTTTCTATGTTGGGGTTTAACTCCATTGCGGTACAGTTTTGTGTTCTACGTTGGGGTTTAACCCGAGATCACATTTATCTCTCAGATCTGAACACTGATCCCATTAGTTTTGTACCAGATATACAACGACAATGTTTTGCTATCATGATCTGAACACTAATGGATGAAAAAGAAAGTCTTTCTATTTATTTTTCACTTTTATTACTTTTGGAAGCTTTTTGTTTGTATCAGATATACAACATGAAAACAAAATTAAGTTTTTTTTACTTCTAGAAAATCGAAAAAGGTTGAAATTAACTTTTTATTTTTTTCACTTTTATTACTTTTGGTAGGTTTTTTATTTATACAAAATATACAATATGAAAACAATATGTACTCCTACCAAAAAATAAATGTGTATATTAAATTTTTTCTCCATAGTGCAGTCGTCATTAAGGTGATATGAATGTAGGCCACTATAGTCCGGTACAAAGTAAATGCAAGTAAAAGAATTGTTGGGCTCAAGAAATATAGATTCTGACAGATATGTCAAGTCCAACTTTCTTACATATTGAATATTGCTAGGTAAATGCAAGTAAAAGAATTGTTAGGCTCAAGAAATATAGATTTGGATGCATATGTCAAGTCTTACTTCCTTACATATTAAACGTTAAACTTTACAGTTGTGTTAGTTCATGATGGCTAAAGAATGTAATTGACAAAAAATAGGTTCAAGTTACCATGGGGATAAAAATAGGTTAACATCTACTAAACTAGAAATAGATACTTCATGTGCATTTAAAATATGATTTACATGGAAAATAATAATGTGTCCTATGTAACATGTTTTGAGCCTATAGTATCTGTGACACATTAATTATATGTAGTAACTCTCTCCTTAATAGTTTTGTACTCTTTGTGTATTATCTTAAGGTACATGTTATTAGGACCAATTGTACATTAGGTCCGTTTATTTTTCGGAATCAGATTTTTATTTATTTACACGTATAAAGAGAATATTTGTTGCATCTACTGTAGTATTTCAAGAAAATTCATTTGACTATAAGTGACATTTATGAGGAGATAATGATGAACATGATGTTTTTTAATTGTTTTATAGTGGTAGAACATGGCAGCATCAATCATTTTTTTTTTATATTTTCAGTAGATGGAATCATAAGATTTTTTTGGAATTTGGATATGTAACCGTTAAAGTATTAAAATTTATTAACAGTTTATTATTTAAAAAAATTAACTTCTAATTTTTTATTTTTTATGTTAATGTATCCGAGTCAAAACATCGAAATGAACATGACAAGTTCATGAAAGTAAATCCTGAAATAAATGTGTCTGTAGAAACATCAATTTTAACTAGGCGTGTTAAATGAGAGATCTTAAATAAATTTGTAAGATTTTTTTTGCGAGGAAGTAACCATCAAGTAAATTTGTGTTTCTTAGTTGATTTTGAGATTTTTTAGATTTCATGTCATCGTTGCTTAATGAATTTTTTAAATTAATTAATAGAAACTAATTGCCATTTCAAGTTTGGCGTGTATAAAATAATAGATTGGATTAAAAACTTAATCATGCCATCGATAGCACGCACTAACCGATATACACACACTTAGTTATCCATGACTTTTTTTTACACGGGGACACCCTCGCATGTTTGATAAAATGCAAATGATAATTTACGTTTTAAATTGTTTACAAAAATAATTCTATTCTCCATCGGTACAAGTACAAAATATCATGGGAACAAATTTATCACCGTGCCATCGGCACGGGTACATCCTAATATATATATATAACTGCATATGATCACATCATATATGAAAACCATCACACACAATATAGATATTCATGCCATATGTACACACACACACACATATATATATATATATATATATATATATATATATATATCTATATATATACATTTACACATACTATCTCTCGTCCGTATGTATGAGATTTATAAACTCCGCTACAAGCATACCTAATCCTCATTATACTAGACATCATCCCAAGTGTATTTAACTTAATTCGTTACATAAATACGATCCCTTACTTGAAGCATATTCATCCATTGTCCCTATGATATGAATAGTCTTCCAATATATAAAACATTAAGATTACTAACCCAAAGTTTAAGGTATGTAACAATCACTATGCATTCCGTCTATATCCGAATTCACATCGATATATGATACTTATCTCTTTCATAGGAACTCACTTAACTAATATTGGGTAAGCCTCAAGCTCAATCTTAAATTCATTTAATGATCCCATCATATTTTGGGATACCCATCGTTAATCAGGCATAGATATGTAGTAACTACCCCGACGAC
This sequence comes from Sambucus nigra, assembly GCA_949130495.1. NCBI lineage: Eukaryota > Viridiplantae > Streptophyta > Magnoliopsida > Dipsacales > Adoxaceae > Sambucus > Sambucus nigra. The sequence continues at coordinate 42,952,077 of OX422209.1, forward strand.
CATTACAACACACCCTATTCTCATTGATTGCACAATCCATTTGTTATCAATTCCACCTATGGTTCAGTTGCTCCTATGAACCCTTAACATTACTTCACTTACGATTTATTCCTTGAGTTTATCATCGCTAAGGATACGCGACTTTTTTCCTATCCTCAGTCCCTAATCATACCTTTAATAGAATCCTATCGCTATAAGGATTCGGCACAAATATCGGCCTACAATTTCATTCCATACCCTCATCACTCTCCCAAAGACTCCTAAACCTTGAATCATATCTAAACTCACTTATGAACTCTAAATAGAACATCCATCCATGTGAGGTTTCCCACTACCTCGATACAACAACTCCAATAAATTTATATATTCCAAAACTACTTCGATATGTCCCCGCGATCAAAGTACATGAGAAACCCTCAAGAATACTCCAAAATGTAACTCCCGTATCATATATATAAGTTCCAAATTGAGAAACTCAACCGAAATGGAGTAAAAATCTTTCTAAAAAAATCTAGCAAAGCAACCATGTTTCCAAATCGATTCGGCCCTTCTGAATCGATTCCGTCCTAAAGAATCGATTCGGCCCAACTAGACCTATAAGTATGATACATACCGAATTGATTTGCAAGGGGCAAATCGATTCGGCCCTAAAGACTTGATGCTTCTGCAATATGGCGAGTCGATTTGCAAGGGGCGAATCGATTCGGCCTATTTAGAAAATTACGAAAAGGGCTGTTTTCTCCTAACCCAAATATCCAAAAATCCATAAATATATATCATCCCCAACCATCAATCTTCATCCCAAACATATTTCTAACCTTAAAATACATCATATAACTACCCAACAATTTATATAACCTCAAATGTAAGATTTTTACCCAAAAGTTTAGGTTTTGCCATTTAACCCAAAATTCAATTCTTTTATCCACAAATTATGAAATAAAATACACAAATGAATTATTTCGTAAGATTAAACACTTTCCTCTAATTTGTAGGGGTTGAATCATCCTCGAGATCGCGTTTTGGCTGAAAATCTCCAAGCTCCTCCTCTTTCCTCTTCCTTTCTTCTTGTTCTTCTTCTTCTTGTTCTTCTTCTTCTTCTTCTTCTTCTTCTTCTTCTCAAATGATATGGGTTGATTTCGTAAGCCTCTTAAACCATTAAAACATAAGTCCCAGTTTTAAATGACTATACACACTTTAAATGACTCATTTACTCCAATTCGAGTCAACTAACTGAAAAATATTTCGAAACTGAAATAAAACCGAAGGACAGTCACTTTGAGTATCTCAACCCATCCGGAATCAATAGCGCACTCATAATCGTCATCCGAAATACTTTATAACGTCCTAAATTTTTGGACCTCAATTTCCAAATTCAAAAATTCTCCAATTTAAATAAATTTTATTTCTCCCAAAATTTAATTTCTCAGTCCCAAAGTCATGGGTTGTTACAGACTTCCCCCTTTACAAAAATTTCATCCTCAAAATTTAAGTTATGCCTAGGACTCCGAACCTCATCTAGTTCTTATATCTACCCTCAATATCACTATACCTATCTTTCCCACTTCTCACATCGAACCATATAAACTTTAAATTAAACTAGCTACCCAGGGCGCCCATACACCCTGTACCCGAGATTATTTCGTAAAAACCTAACTCGACGCCACTAACCTCAATTCATAATATAACTCTCAATAACTTAATCTATAATAGCGTACTACGTATGTAAAAAGTTTGAAATTTCCAATGGCTGAACTCTTCTCAATTCCTGACATTCTCTACTTTCATGCGGGGGAGGTCTCGCATGTGAAATCCAAACAAGGAACACTCTATGTAGCTATGTCGAGGATTGAGATCGGTTGAACCAGGATTAAGGTTTCATAAAATATTTTTCAAGTCATAGATACTACCCGAAGGGCTATATAGTAATATATTATAAAACAATTCCATGTCTTTCGACACGCCAAACAAACACCTTATGTTCTAGACACAAGGCCCCAACAAATACAATACTCTCACCAACACCTAGACCTCAAAGCTACCACAACCCTGAGATAAATTCCCCGTTCAACAATGAATCTTATAAATTCTAAACTTCCTCATATATAAAAATCCTTTACATCACATTAAATCATTACCGCGAGGTAACTTCTTCTCTCATAAGAATACCACAATTACCTTCCCTAGCCTATCTATAAAACAGTAACCTTATAACCACTACTCGACAAACCTTAACAGTTCGCACTTCTAGAAATCAATAGTACAACTCTCTACTAGCTCATCACGAGATGATCTATTATCCCAAAATATGCCATACAAAGATCATACTTACTCACTCCTTCCTCCAAGGAAATTTTGTACACACTATGGTTATAGCGGTTAACCACTCATTATACTTTACATGCAATGTTCCAAATACCGCACAAAGCGTCACCTAAACCCAAAGAGAGGTATTCTACCTTATACTTCCATAATCCAATTGTTTCACTTCATCCTTGGGTCCCTCTACTCCTTCCAGGACAAGCCCTTTTTTCCTAAGGCTAAATTCTCATCAAGGAAACATCCTCCCAAAAATACTTCCTAACTATCCTGAAGGATAAAGCGCTATTGCGACCCCGATAGCTCCTTTAGTCCTACTCAATGAACCCAAGTCTTCAAATTTCTTACTCCCTCTTCCAAGAAGACAATACTCCTGACATCGGGATAACACCGCACACCTCACACCTCACATCGATAAAAGTCAGCAACATCGGTTTTCCTAACAAATGTCGGAGAATTCATAAATCCAAACCTCCCAAGGGCTTCACTATTCACTTAGCCTCAGTACTTACCTTATCGATCATAAAATTATCCATTAGAGTTAATTCTCCTTCTCACTCGACCACTGTGAGATCGCCTTAAATCGTCACTAGAAATCTCCTCCTTATCTCCGCCTGAATCGCGGAAAGAAAATACTTTCATTCAAAGTGTACCCAGAATCTGTTATGAGTGTTGCATCTCTCATCTTGACCCTTTCTGGATGACTTATTCCTGGCGATGTCTGAGATGAAATAAATTGTATCAGAACGTCATTCAAGTGATTACACCTCGTAGAAGAAAATAAACATAGTTAACACGACAATCCTAATGGTAGGGCTCTACATCAAGAACGTTTGCGAAAGAACGTAAAAAACTCGCACAGATCCTAAAAACACTAGAACCTGATGCTATGATACCATCTGTGACACCCCACTTAAAATAATAATGGGTGGTCAGCCCTATACTACATTTAATCAGGAATCTCAGATGGATCATTCTTAGCATCTACAGACGATACTCAACTAGATAGGGCTAACTACCCAAAAATTATAAATGCGGATGCCAAAATTATAAGAAAAACATACAAAGGACATCAACCCAACAATATAGAACCACTAACTAAGGTAAAATGTACACAAGTACCAGGATAAATAAGTGTTAAACATTAAAACAAAAAGAGTACATAAAAGGAAGTATACCCGAATAAGTTATCGGGTCACAGACAGTACAACAACAGTAAAGAAGAAATATAAATAGCTACAAATTACCCTTAGGTGTAAACCCGATATAGAAAATGAATCATATCTAGATTTACAAGTAGAAATCGACTACGATCTAAATCCCACAACAGTTCGCATCTTCTATGGCTCCCAAGATTCTGGATAGAAAGCATCTGGTATCCTTGCGGTGGGACACCTGAAATACAATATACACACATATATATAGCAAAAGAGAAATATAAACGGGTCAAAGTCAGAGGTGAAAAAAGGTTTATAGCAAGTACATAATAGTGCATAATAATTATAAATGCAATATTTCATAATTATAGTGGAGTCACACTCTCATAAAACCCCGAACTCACCTCTCGTCTACAGCGCGCACCTAATCGTGTTCTGGAACCATAATGCAGCTACCCAACACTTTTAAGGAAAACCTACGTAACTATAAGCATTTCCTATATCCGTATAACCCGCCATCCTAACATAAAGCAAACATCCATTCCCTTTTAACCCCACATAAATACACACACACACACACACACACACACACACACACATATATATATATATATATATATATATATATGCCTTACCAGGCTTTGTTCGTTCCAGTTATTTGCTTAAACAAATTATTAGTCTTAGCATGACATACATTTTCATAATTTTTAGCATAAGAAATTTATTTTCCAAATAACATACATCCTATTCCCAAGGATGTAATACACCATATTTTTATGATTTAAATAATTAAGGGATTAATTATTATTATAGGATTAATTGAATTAAAAATGTGAAAATTTAATTATTGATTAATTCGGATTGAAAATAAATATTAACTAATGTGCCAGGGTTAATACTTATTGATTGAATATTACTGTGTGATATGTAATATGGAACTATACACTTCGGTAAATCGTCAAGAGTAAGAAATACGATAGTTCAGTAAATTAAGCCAGATGTGTGTGTGAGTCATGTCAGGGCTAATTTAATGGAATAAATATATTAATTATTTTTAATAACTCGTATGGTCATTTCAAGTGGATCGTTAAGTCCGAAAGAGTCGAGATAGTCAAAATAGTATACCCGAGTGTTCAGTTTGGGTTCCAGGGCAATTTTAGGCCTAACCAGCATCCCGAGAGGGCATTATGGTAAATTGTATTTTTAGGTTAAATTAATGGACGAAAAATAAGAGTTAATTATCAGCAAAGGAAAGTCCATTAGGGTTAAAAAAGTGTCAAGAGGATTAGAACGGCCATAGAAGGTGTGAGGGAGAGTTATTCCCGAGAGAAAAGGGCTAAGTTGACATCACCTTGCAAAACCGCCACCACCACCGTGTAGATCGGGACAAGGGGAACACAACCATACCATCAACGTAAAGAAATCAGATGACAAATTCAAGGCAAGTGCTTATAACTTGTTTAACCTTAGAAATTATCATGCTCATGTTAGTGTAAGAATGTTATAATCATGTTTTAGTTCATAAATGTGATAAAAATTGAGGAATTAGGATATGTAGATTGAATTTGAGATTTATTAAATTAAAACCCTTCATGTATGTAGACTAGAAATCACGTTTTGTTGAACTTATGTGTAGAACGAATATGGAAATTATTTGTTCTTGAATAAGAATTTGAAGACCTGGGGTTTTGATAAATAAAATTGGGTATTCCTTGTTTTATTGATAATTCGTAATGATTTGATGTTTCTAGGATTTTAGAATTCATACATAATTGATTGGATTCGAATTGGAACTATTTATTAGGAGATTGGGATGTTAATTCAGAGGTTTTAGGGTTAAAAATAGTCGAAAAACATTGAATTTTGGGTGGAAGACGAACAATGCAATCTTGTGCGATCTCGCGCGAAGTCGTTCAAGCGGGATGGCATCTCACGCGAAATCACTCGATCGACACATGAAGTCATTCGAACGACAAGCCATCTGGTTCAAGCGACAGGGTGAATTTCCAGGAAATTTCTTAACGGGCAGTTTAGGAATTTTCCAGTCTTTACGAGTGAGAGAAATTTATCAGTTAACAGATTTAAAATGAGGTAGGTCTACGAGGAAGTATGTGAGTTTATACTTTAATTAATCCGGAAGGAAGATTTACTTTGGAAATTACTAAGGAATGGTAGTAATTTAGTAATACTTTAATATACGTAATAATGAGAATGAATACGTATGGAACATATATAAGGAGGTTGGGAGAATAACCATATTTATTAATAGGATGTGTGAATACTTATTACTTTCTAGTATTATGTGTATGACATACATAACTGCTTGCTATCACAGGAGGTGGTGTACAGACAGTCTTATGCTGGGTGACCTTCGGGGGGGGGGGGGGGGGGGGATTATTGACTTTTATCTCAGAACATAGGACTGTGAAGGCTTATTGGTGAGTTGATAAGCCAGCTGACTATCGAAGCGTAGGTATGTGCGTGACCCATTGATATGTGAACTATGTTCCCCTCGATTATGTGTGTTTTGTATATATGATTCGTCGAAAATTTCCCAACCGATAGTATTTATTAGAGTACGAGATGTACCGGGACATGAAAGAAGAATATGCAATGCACTACAGGCTTAGCCTTGGGGTGTTGTATTAGTATATATATATATATATTATAGTGGTGAATATATGTATATATATACTTGTGTTATTCCTACTGAGAGATAATGTAGGATTTTGGGTTAGTACAATCTTAAGTGATATAAGTTGTGAATACTTAACTTGGTGTGATAACACTTAACTGAATTTATTAATAAACGACGATATTAATAATGTGGGAAATTGGGAATTTCAAAATGCTACTACGAGTTATGACAAGAAGTGTAAGTTTTTATCTAGTTAGAAGTGTTACAAAAGGCTATGTGGGGGATAGATGTACGTTAGGCGTGCACAATAGACGAGAGGTGAGAATCTCATGTGAGAGTTCGAACTAACATGATAAAACTAATATTTTTACACATCGGGCTCTGACCCGTTTCTTGCATCTCTTATTTCTCTTGCTATATATATGTATTATATCAGGTGCTCATCCATAGGGACAACATGCTTAGAGATTGGATTGATTGGCGTGCTGCAGCTGTTGTGGAAGATGTAGGTCTTCGTATTAGATGCCTCTATCATTTCATTTCCATTCTTATAGACTTTCTATTTAGGGCATGTGTCGCCCATTCCTTAGATAGTTTTTTGGAGATTATGTTCAGTTTACTATCCGTTCATGTTCATTTGGATGTATGGTTGCTATGGTTTTTGGTTTGGAGTTTTGAACTGGAATGTTTTATCCAGTCTTAGTTATTTCAGCATGTGATTCTGATTCAATATTGTATTAATTAATTATGCACGGATGGTTTATATTAAATTTCTTAGATTGGTATTTAAATGGTTTTAATTAAAAAGAATTTTTTTTTTTGACACTTTGCTTAATTATATTAGGTGATTAAATGAGTTGTTATGTTCTCGACAGTGATGCTAACAATGAACCGACCAAACATTCTGTTTTAAATTTTATAAAGGACTGATCACTCGATATTTAATTGGGAGGGGTGTTACAGGTGGTATCAGAGCATCAGGTTCTAGTGTCCTTTAGGATCTTTACGGCGTACTATGTTTTCATCTTTGCATCCTTTGATATATAGCCCTATCTTTAGGACTATTGTGATCTTAATTTTTGCATTTACGTCTTCAGCTATTTTAGATTTAGTGTTAACTGTGGACTAATAATATTTTTTCTTGTCTCAAATGCCTCCTCGACGTGCACTTAGAGACCGATAGGCCCAACCAGAGCAGCCGGTAGTACAGTCTCATGGGACAATGAATGCAACAGAGGTTGTCGCAATAGTTGCACAAGCGATGAATGCAGCCTTAGCGGAGGTGCAGTAGTCCCCACCCCAGGTTTAGGCAGTAGCACCAATGCTAGTGCATCGATTTCCAACTGCATGGGAAAGAGTGAGAGAGTCATTTCAGAGGGCGTGTCCCCCAGAGTTCATGGGTAGTTCAGATGTGGTTATCGCTAGTTAGTGGAAGAAGGACATACATCGACACCTTCGTATGTATGAGTGTACGGAGGTACAAAGGCAAGTTTTTTGTACCTTCAAGATGAGAGGGGCAGCCTTACAGTGGTGGGAGTCCACTACTACTGCTGAGGAGCGAGATTTGATGACGATCAGTGATTTCTGGGTGCAGTTCAATCGTAAGTATTTTCCTTCCACCGTCAAGACTGAGATGAGGCAAAAACTTATAGACCTCACCTAGGAAGGGAGGACAGTTGCGGAATACGTGGAGGAGTTCACGTGATTGGTAAACTTGGTACCGAAGGAGGTACCTACTGAAGAAAAGCGTATTCAAATGTTCGTGGTTGTCCTCACCTGGAGGATCAAACAGCATCTTCTGGGAAATTTCTCATTGCAGATATATTCTGATGTTCTTAATGCAGCACTGCTACATTGCTAGGACCACCGCTTCCATATGACTGGGAGAAAACGAGTGGGGGAGTCCAGCCAGCCGGGCAGGACAAGAGGTAATGGTGCCAGCGAGGTTCAGCCAGCTCAGAGTCACTAGAGGCAGGTTAATTAGAGTTCCCAGCATGGGGATTCCAAGCGATTCAGGTCAGGGGGTTTTGGTCAGGATCAGGGAGGTTTTAGGCCTGGCCAGCAGGGTCAACATGGCCATCAGAACTAACAGGGGCATAAGGGCCAGTAGTAGTTTAGGCAGGGCCATCAGGGCTAAGGGGGAGGTGGGGACGTCCAGCATGGCCAAGGACAGCAGGGGCAACAATGGGGAAACTTTATTGGGAATTATTTTGTATGTGGCAAGACTGGCCACAAGAGACATGGCTGTCCTGAGAGAGGCAGGGCCCCACATCAGCAGTAGCAGGGTGCTCGATAGGAGACCCAGAGACCGATCTTTCTCGCCGCCCTCCCAGCACCACCTCAGATGCAAGCATTGCCATCTACACCAGAAGTTCCAGTCCAACAGGGGAAACTTCAGTATGGACGAGCTTATAACCTCCATCAGGCCGCAGCCCCATTGGCTCCACCCGCGATTGAGGGTATTTTTTCTATTAAGGGGACTATGGGGCGCATTTTATTTGATACGGGGGCCACACATTATTTTATTTCCACGAGGTTTGCATATACTTTGGGGTTATTAGTTACAGCAGAGAGTATTGTTACTTCCCTAGATTAACCTTTGGGTAGTGATTCCCTAATTCACTTTATATGTCGAGGGGTGGGTATAGAGATTGGGAGACTTATCTTACCGGTCGATATTCTTGTATTAGAGATGTTCGAGTATGATGCGATCATCATTATGGATTGGCTTGTTGCATATAGGACCATTACCGATTGCTTTAGTAGGACTATTATTTTTTACGGACTTGATCAACATATGTTCCTGGTAGCGATGCCACATCCCGAGGGAGGGTCCTCCACTCACTTGTATTATATAGAGGAATAAACCTCTATGTAGGTAGTGATACCACTTGATTCGATACCGGTGGTGAGGGAATTCACTGATGTGTTCTAGGATATTTCGGGACTCCCTCCTAGCAGAGAGATAGAGTTTGTTATAGATTTGATGCCAGACACTCGGTTGATAGCCCGCGCACCATACTGTATGGTTCCAGCAGAGATGAGAGAGCTACGGGACCAAATAGAGCAGCTGTTGGTCTAGGGGTTTATTCATAGGAGTACTTCACCTTGGGGTTCCCCAGTGCTATTTGTTAAGAAGAGAGATGGTTCGATACGATTGGGTATTGAATACCGAGAGGTGAATAAGGTCACAATACGGAATAAATATTCGTTGCCCAGAATCGATGACTTATTCGACCAGTTGAGAGTAGTTTCCTTCTTCTCAAAGATTAACTTGAGGTCGGGATACCATCAGTTAAGGATCAGGGAGAACGATGTGTCGAAGACTGCCTTCTTGTCAATATATGGATCCTATGAATAGAGGGTTATGCCTTTTGGGATAACCAATGCTCCAGCCATGTTTATGGATCTGATGAACAGGGTGTTCAGAGAGTTCCTGTATCAGTTTGTCATTGTCTTTATAGATGACATTCTGATTTACTCCCAAACTGAGGAGGGGCATGTTGAAAATTTGAGACAGGTTTTGCAGACACTGCGACAGCACGAGTTGTATGCAAAATATGAGAAATGTGGATTTTGGCTGAAGGAGGTTCAGTTTTGGGGGCACATTATTTCGGATAGAGGGATATTCATAGACCCGGGGAAAGTGTCGACGGTTAGAGAGTGGGGACAGCCTACAATGCCAACATAAATATGCAGTTTCTTGGGCCTAGCAGGATACTACATGAGGTTCATTCGGGGATTCTCTAAGATAGCGGGTCCATTGACTCATTTGACTCGCAAAGGAGTGCCATTTATCTGGGATGATGCCTGTCGGTTCTCTTTTGATGGGTTGAACGACATGTTGACTTCAGCACCGATGTTAGCACTACCCAGGACCGGAGTGGAGTATCTCGTTTATATAGATACGTCCCTATTAGGACTTATGGGTGTACTTCAGTAGGAGGATCTGGCTATATCTTATGCTTTTGGTAAGCTAAAGCCCCATGAGAGGAACTATCCCACCCACGACTTGGAGTTAGCGGCAGTCGTGTTTGCACTTCGAATTTGGAGGCACTATCTCCTGGGAGAAAAATTTCGCTTATTCACGAATCATAAGTCACTATAGTACCTCTTCACATAGAAAGAGTTGAACATGCATCAACGTCGATGGATTGAATTCGTGAAGGGTTATCAGTTTGATATCCAACCCCACCCAGGAAAGGCTAATGTGGTAGCAGACGCGTTGAGCCGCAGGCCAGTGGACGAGAGGACCGAGGTGTGGAAGGAAAAATGGAAGGAATTGGGTCATCAGGATGTCGTGGCCCGATCATTTATGTCTGTGATGAGTGTTATGCCTCAGATTGTTACGCGGGTGGTACAGGCACAAGCGGAGGATTCGTTCTGTCAAGATTGGATTAGGCATCTTTTAACTGGGGGAGCCGAGTCTTATTCAGTGAGTTCTGTGGGTGGTTTGTGCTTCAATAGGAGACTCGTTGTCCCAGAGGGGGAGGAGCTTCTACATGTAGTGATGATGGAGTCGCATGGGTCCCGATTTGTGATACATCCTGGTGGGGACAAAATGCACCAGGATATGAGTCGACAGTATTAGTGGAGAGGGATGAAAAAAGATATTGCAGAGTTCGTATCTAAGTGTACCACTTGCCAGTTAGTGAAAGTGAACCATCAGACACCATCAGGTTTTCTTCAGCCATTGGAGATTCCTATGTAGAAATGGGAAGGAATTTACATGGATTTTATCACTTGGCTTCCCACTTCGCAGAGGGGGCACGATTCTATATGGGTTATTGTGGATCGATTGACGAAAGTAGCCCACTTTTTTCCCGTCAGGACAGACTACATAGCGGTACAGTATGCTTAGCTATTTATTGTAGAGATAGTGAGACTTCACAATGCACCTCTTAACATTGTGTTGAATAGAGACAAGACATTCATATCTCATTTTTGGCAGAGCTTCCAGGAGGTTATGGGTAACGAGTTGCAGTTGAGTATAGCGTATCACCCGCAGATCGATGGGCAGACTAAGTGCACTAATCATATGCTCAAGGTTATGTTGTCCATGTGTATTCTTGATTTTGGGGGAGGTTGGGAGCAATATCTCTCACTGGTGGAGTTTTCTTATAACAACTCCTATCAGTTTACGATAGGCATGGCCCCGTTCGAGGCATTGTATGGTAGACCTTTTCATTCCCCAGCATGTTAGTTGTAGGTGGGAGACAATAAGATACTCGGGCCAGAGGTGATTCAAGATACGTTGAGCAAGATTGAGATGATTCGGGATCTCATATGGGTAGCACAGGACAGACATAAGAGCTATGCCGATGCTAACAGGTTCTTCCGAGAGTTCGTAGTGGGGGACCAGGTTTTATTGAGAGTATCTATGATGAAAGGGGTAATGAGAATTGGTAATAAAGGGAAGTTGGCTCCTAGATATGTAGGATCATTCCATATTATAGAGAGGGTTGGACCAGTGGCATACAGACTTGGGTTACTGGAGCACTTGCATCATATCCATGATGTGTTCCACATTTCGTAAAGGAGGCGATACCTTCAGGATGAGTTGGCACACACTCACATTACGATTGAGGAGATTGAGTTACATCTAGACAGTTCATATGAGGAGAGACAGATGGTTATCCTAGATTATAGTGAGAGGGGGCTGAGGTCAAAGGTAATTCCACTTGTTCGAGTACAGTGGTAGCATCACAATGTGGAGGAGTCTACTTGGGAGCGGGAGGCGGATATGCGAGAGAAATATCCAGACTTATTCGTACCAGGTATACCTTATTTTTCAAATTTCGGGACGAAATTCCGTTATTAGTTGGGAAGTATGTAATACCCCATATTTTTATGATTTAAATAATTAAGGGATTAATTATTATTATAGGATTAATTGAATTAAAAATGTGAAAATTTAATTGTTGATTAATCCATATTTAAAACACATATTAAACAATGTGTCAGGGTTAATACTTATTAATTGAATATTATTGTGTGATATGTAATATGGAACAATACACTTCGATAAATCGTCAAGATTAAGTAATACGACAGTTCAGTAAATTAAGCCAGACGCGTGTGTGAGTCGTGTCAGGGCTAATTTAATGGAATAAATATATTAATTATTTTTAATAACTCGTATGGTCATTTCAGTTGCACAGTTGAGTCCAAAAGGGTCGAGATAGTCAAAATAGTATACTCGGGTGTTCAGTTTTGGTCTCGGGGCAATTTTAGGCCTAACCGACACCCCGAGAGGGCATTATGGTAAATTGTATTTTTAGGCTAAATTAATGGACGAAAATTAAGAGTTAATTATCATCCAATGAAAGTCCATTAGGGTTAGAAAAGTGTCGAGAATTTAGAACGGCCGTAGAAGGTGTGAGGGAGAGCTATTCCCGAGAGAAAAGGGCTAAGTTGACATCACCTTGAAAAACTGCCACCACCACCGTGTAGATAGGGACACGGGGAACACAACCATACCAACAACATAAAGAAATCAGTCGACAAATTCAAGGCATGTGTTTATAACTTGTTGTACCTTAGCAATAATCATACTCATGTTAGTGTAGGAATGTTATAATTATGTTTTAGTTCATAAATGTGATAAAAATTGAGGAATTAGGATATGTAGATTGAATCTGAGATTTATTAAATTAAAACCCTTCATGTATGTAGACTAGAAATCACGTTTTGATGAACTTATGTGTAGAACGAATATGGCAATTATGTGTTCTTGAATAAGAATTTGAAGAACTAGGGTTTTGATAAATTAAATTGGGGATTCCATCTTTTATTAGCGATTTGATGATTCTAGGATGTTATAATTCATATATAATTGATAGGATTCGAATTGGAATTGTTTATTTGGAGATTGGGATGTTAGTTTAGAGGTTTTAGGGTTAAAAATGGTGGAAAAACGCTGAAATTCTTGGTAGAAGATGAACAGTGCAATCTTGCACAATCTCGCACGAAGTCGTTCAAGAGAGATTGCATCTCGCGCGAAGTTGCTCGAGGGACACATGCAGTCGTTCGAACGACATGACACCGGGTTCAAACGATAGGTTGAATTTGTAGGAAATTTCTTAAGGGGCCGTTTAGGAATTTTCCAGTCTTTACGAGTGAGAGAAATTTATCAGTTAACAGATTTAAAACGAGGTAGGTCTACGAGGAAGTATGTGAGTTTATACTTTAATTAATCCGGAAGGAAGATTTACTTTGGAAATTACTAAGGAATGGTAGTAATTTAGTAATACTTTAATATACGTAATAATGAGAATGAAATACGTATGGAACATATATAAGGAGTTTGGGAGAATAACCATAGTTATTAATAGGATGTCTGAATACCGATTACTTGCTAGTACTATGTGTATGACATACCTAGATGTTTTCTATCAGGGGAGGTGGTGTAGAGACAGTCTTATCCTTGGTGACCTTCAGGGGGGATTATTGACTTGTATCTCAGAACATAGGATTGTGAAGGCTTATTGGTGAGTTGACAAGCCAGCTGACTATGGGAGCGTAGGTATGTGCGTGACCCATAGATATGTGAACTTTGTTCCCCTCCATTATGTGTGTTTTGTATATATGGTTCATGGGAAATTTCCAAACCGATAGTCCTTATGAGAGTACAGTTGTGCCGGGACATGACAACACAGTATGCAATGCACTACAGGTTTAGCCTTGGGGTGTTGTATTAGTATATGTATATTATAGTGGTGAATATATGTATATATATATACTTGTATTTTTCCTACTAAGAGATAACTGTAGGATATTTGGTTAGTACAATCTTAAGTGATATATGTTGTGAATACTTAACTTAGTGTGATAACACTTAATTGAATTTATTAATAAATGACGATATTCATAATGTGGGAAATTGGGAATTTTGAAATGCTACTACGAGTTATGACAAGAAGTGTAAGTCTTTATCTTGTTAGAAGTGTTCCAAATGGCTAGGTGTGGGATAGATGTACGTTAGGCGTGAATAATAGATGAGAGGTGAGAATCTCATGTAAGATATAGATCTGGAAAGGACTTAAACACGCCGATTGGACCAATTATCAAATCAATTTGGAGAGCACATAACTTTATCAAGACTTTCCTCACCATGATTAGAAGCATAATTTTCTCGAACCCGTGTAAAAAAACCCTTTAATATTGGGATGAATCAACTGAAAAGTTTAAATAAAGCTTAAAACTCAACCCAATATATTCTAGAAGGGATGTTTCCATATTTCTTCTCATGAGCCTCAAGAATGCAATTGACGTAACCAACAATCATAATGGTCCCACTCAAATTTTATACATATTAATAAAATAACTCCATAAGATGTAATGAGAAAAGATATAATAAAACCATCCAAAGACATATATGTGTTATTTGGACCTAGAGATAGTATAAATAAGGACTATATTAGTATCACCCTTAATCCAAATATTAGGAAGAAAATTATCTCTGATATTAGTGGAAATAAGAATTAAACTAAGAGATGACAAAAAAGTAGAGATATTATTAAAATCAATCATAGGTTCATTAATCCTAATTAAGCTTGGATTTTGAGCCTTATAAAGGTTAGAAAACTCTCATCGAGAATTAAAATTCCATAAACCTATGATATTACATAACAATATCTTCATTGAAATGTTACCAACCCACTGCTTCAGGTGGGGTAAGGTTCTCTCATCAGAATTTTGTTATTGGCCTTCTCAATTCTTGTTTTGGCTAATTTAGATAGAACTTTGATAATTCTCAATCATTATCCTCCTTCTTCTGATTTGAATTTATTATATTAATATCATGTTGGATGTAACAATAATTCTCATTAGTGTCATTAAAACAAGTAAAATATCCTGAGGCTGGTTGCCATCCATAAGAGCATTATGATTAACAACTTATTTCCAAGATTTAGGGGCGTTGTTAACATCACCAAGGTCAAGAATTTCATCATGAACATTAGTTTTTCCTTTAGTACTGTTTATATCTTCCAATTGATCCAAAATAGGCTTAAATAAATACACAAAATGAATGGGTTCTTGATCTTGATTATCTTCTTGATCATGAACATGCATATTGAATAAGAAGTCTAGAATTCATGCACACAATCAAGAATCAAAGCACCATTATTATTCAAAATTGATTCCCTAATGATAACATAAAACCCGCGTCTATTTAAGAAGTCACGTGCTACACATTCCTATTGTTGCTCAAGAATATTGAGATGTGCATCACAGATTTATTGCAGATCGCTCGTGGGGACGTCTTTGGGCAAGAGAGATGGTACTGAAACTTTGGAACCAACTCGCTGTTGTCATTGCCATGTATATGAGAAAATGTCATCGCCATATATTCGAGTCGAGACTTCACAATATTATGAGGAGTATTGTCGTAATCTCATAAATGCATCACCATTTTCTTTTCTTCTGGTTTGTTTTCTAATTCTAATAGGCTTGCTTAAACCAACTATAGTTAATAAAAAAAATACACCAAGAGGGTAAATATCACTATAAGTGGCACCCAATTAGTCGAAAATCAGAGCTGACCTTGAATTATTGTTTTAAAAAAGGCCAATCTTGAAAGGAATTTGAATTCTTATGGTTCATTTTTTTTACATGTATATTAGTTGTAGTTATAAAGTTGAATCGTTTTAATAATTTGTGTTTTACATTAGTTCAACTTTTCTCATTAAACTGTTTGCTACGGGTGAACTATAATAGTTATATAACTCTGTTATATAAAATCTATATAACAAAGTTATATAACAGAGTTATATAACAATTATATAACTTTGTTATATAACAGCTATATAACAAAGTTCTATAAATTGTTATATAACTCTGTTATGTAACAACTATATAACAAAGTTATATAACTGTTATATAACTTTGTTGTATAACTGTTATATAACTTTGTTATATAACTCTATTATATAACTAGCTATATAATAGTAGTGCAACTCCACTTAGGGATAAAAGGGTTTTGTTCACAGTATCTTTAATGTAATGATGTCCCCAATCAGAGAATTACATCCTAGATATATGTTTTTTTGTTTGCGTGGGGGGGGGGGGGGGGGGGGGGGGGGGGGGGGGGGGGGGGGGGGGGGGGGGGGGGGGGGGGGGGGGATGTTTGAATTAATAATGAATACATATACAAGAAATTTTCATCTACTTTGAAAGATTTCCAAAAATAAGAAATTTTCATTGTTCAACAGCATAGCCCTCATTTATGTCCATCTTTTGTGTTTTGGTGTCTACATCATTAGTTGAATGCACGATAAACCTCATTTGGCAATGAACCTCTCTCAGCATTGCCGTGTTTGGGGGCATTGAACGGAGTAATAAGAATTTGCGCAGTTGCAGTTGGGTGGGCGACATATATTAACATTATCAAGTAATTGACTATGTGCAAGATTTATTTACTCTTTCGATTTACCTTAAATTTACTTCAAAACGAAAGTTTGGCAAAAATCATCGCTAAAATTTAAAGTGCAAATCCTAAATTTGTGAAATACCACAAAGTTTTCTTTTGTTTTGATAAATTTGTCAACAATCTCTCTCTGTCAAACGAAATAGAGCGATATGCATATCAACTAAAACTACTGTTGTTCATCAAAGTTATATGTTTAATTGTTCGATTCATTAATTTTGATGTATTTTTATTTGATATGTAATGCTTGAAAGATGCTGATGAGCATGATGTTTGACATCAACAAGACATTGAAGATCGAGATGCTCGACATCGACAGGTGCTCGAATAATTAAAAAATAGCAACCAACAATCTCTACTACAGATGCAGACTGAAATGAGAAGCGAAATGCAAACTTTATTTCTTAGTATTGTCCCACATCATGCTTCCAAAATCTCAACGACTCGTACCGGCTAGGTAATAGTACATCTTTATTATGAGATTATTGTAGCTCATACTATTTAAAATGGGAAATTCTCCATTTTAAAGTTACATATTACTGTGTTATGGAAATTGATTGCTGAGATGTTTGAGTGAATTATAACCTATAAACAAGTTGGTATTCAGGAATAAACAAAGGAGATTATGTCGATTTTTTTGAAATACTAGTTGTTAGTCATTATAGGTTTGATGTAGTTGTTTAGTCGTCGGTGGAAAATTCTCTCTTTTAAAGTTAAATTTTCAATGGTGGTGGTGTAAATTCGATATGGTGGTGCTGAGAGTTCGTTATGGTGGTGTTGAGAATTTTCTATTGGTTGGTGTATAGTATTCTTAGAATCGATTTTAATGTTTAAAACATGATGCCTACCTGTGGTTTCCATGAATAAATACAGTGGACTCTATCGATTTAAAAAAATATATTAGTAGTTAAATATTTATTAAAAAGATATCATCGTTTAAAAGTTATATTGTTTTGATGAGAATATACTATATTGATTCATTGCACAATGTATTGTTAATGAGTGGGATATTAACTTTGATATAATTGACACCAATATTTTTTTGCAAGTGGCAATTTTTGTAGAACAAGGAATGATAATCAGTGTTTTTGGGAGGTTGTATGCTTTATAATTGAGGGGTTACTTTGATAAACGTATTTTGTGATGTGGAGTATAAGAAATATTAATGTATTTTATTGTCAAGTCGAATATTTGAACTTAGTGTTACCACTTTTGTTGTGATGAATATTTGGAGATGTTTGTAAAAACTCTTAACTATTGTTGAATGAAAATGATTCGTTGGTTTGTTTGAAATAAGCTTATGTATTATGTTTTGTGATTATTAGTTCTGTTGTATCGTCTCAAATGTAATTCAATTATATATTAAATTTAGCGATAGATTTTATTGTCCATAATATATTGGGGCAAAAGTTTTAAGATCCCTTAACCCCTTTTGGGACAGTTAAAACTGTCTCAAAAATATATTAAAGACGTCTATGTTTTCGTCTCAAAAAGATCTTCAAAAATAGTATCCTTTTGAGCCAGATTAATTCCCGTCTCAAAAGCACTCTTTTGGGACAGCTCTCTCGACATCTCAAAAGGGTTATATAAAATGGTTAGCTTTTGAGACGGATATGTTCCCGTCTCAAAAAATTCTTTTGAGACAGAAATAGCTTCACAAAGAGTTTTATAACCCCTATTAAAAAGAACCCCCTAGTCGTCCCAAATAGCGTCCCCAAAAGTTTTTGAGACGGATAAAGCATCTTTTGGTACTGTTAGGCCACCGTCTCAAAAGCTACTTTTTTTAGTGGTACCAGGACATGAGAAGGTAGTACTGGTGCCAGGGATGAAGCGAGATATATAAGAGTTTGTCTCAAAGTGTGCCACCTATCAGATTGTTAAAGTGGACCACAAGAGGCCTTCAAGGATATTGCAGTCGCTTGAGATTCCCATGATTAAGTGGGAGAGCATTTCTACGGATTTCATTATGAGGTTTCCGACATCATAGAGGGATCACCATTCCATATTAATGATAGTGGATTGGTTGACCAAGGTATCCAATTTCTTTCCAGTTTGCACTGATTGTGAGATAATACGGTATGCGCAGCTATTCATAGTGGAGATAGTTAAGCTGCACGGGTGCTGGTTAACATTGTGTCTGATAGATACAAGATATTCATATCTCATTTATGGAAGAACTTATAGGAGGCTATGGGCACAAAATTGGGATCTAGTACCACATATCATCTACAGATAGAGAGACAAATTGAGAGGGTGAATCAGATGTTGATATGCTGAGGATGTGCATTCTAGACTTTGGGGGAAGATGGGAGCAATATCTTCCATTAGTAGAGTTTGCGTATAACAACTCATATCAATTCACTAAAGTCATGGCCCCATTGGCACTTTATGGGAGACCTTTTCGTTCACCCGCTTATTGGTTAAAGTTGGGAGACAATAAGTTATTAGGGCCAAAGGTGATTCAAGAGACGTCTGCCAAGATAGAGTTGATTTGGGGATGTATTCGGATAGCCCAGAATAGGCAAAATAGTTATGCCGATGCCAATCGGAGATATGTTGAATTAGAGGTCGGCGATCAGGTATTAGTTCAGATATATCCCATGAAAGGGGTGATGAGGTTCGGCAAGAAGGGGAAACTAGCATCGAGGAATGTGGTACCTTTCCCTATTGTTGAGAGAGTGGTATCGGTATCTTATAGACTGGGTTTGCCAGAGCACCTTCAAAGAATACATGATGTGTTCCACGTGACATCGCTGAAGAAATAGAGGAGGAACGATAGGGCTTTTTTTCACGTTCCACTCGAGGAGATTGACTTATAGCCTGGCATATCATATGGGGAGTGACCTGTAGCTATTCGTGATCATAGTGAGTGCAAGTTGTTGTCTAAGGTAGTACCACTAGTTAGAGTTTAATGAGGACATCACAGTGTCGAATAGAAATATCCAGAGTTATTCACTGCAAGTACGACCTAATTTCGGGATGAAACTCCCTTATAAGGGTGAAAGTATGTAACACCTCGTATTTTGGGGGGCCCTTATTAATTAATTAATTTGGTAAATTTTTAATTACTTATGTGTTGTTATTTAATTTAATTAATTATTATTAATATTACTTAAATATTAATTCGGTGAATAGATGATTAATATTTATGGGATTTAAATTTACTAGGTGAATAGTAATAACGACTATGTTAATTAGTGAATATTCACTTTCAGTAAAATAATTCGGATGGCAATTCTGAGTGAACGGTTAAATCTGGATTGGTTAAAATAGTTAAATAAGAGTGCCCACGGGTAGTAAATGGGTCTCGGTGCATTTTAGGAATAACCAATCCCACATGGGACTATGTGGGCCCTTGTAATAAAGCCCACAAGCCCAAAAATGAAATTGACTTGTCGATTCCAGGAAGGCCTGATTTTGTGCCCCAGAACATAGAAGTTAGGGCGGCTCACTATGTGTCATGTATTAGTTTTTCTGACATGTCGTTTGGGTATGTTAGGTATGTGCATAGACCAAATCCTTAGAACTATGTTAGCCTCCACTGTTTGTTATTTGATTTTGGGTTCGAGGAGAAGTCCCAAACCATTTGTCCCTATTTAGTATGAGAGGTACTTGGACTAATAGCAGAGCGTGCCATATATATACATATATGTATATACATATACATACATATGTATGTACATATATAAATACATGTGTGTGTGTGTGTGTGTGTGTGTATGCATATGTATATGTATATGTATATGTGAATATTCTACTTAGGTGTGACAGTAGACAGTTAGATAGTGGATATCTAATGATTGAATTAAGTAGTGAAACTTAACCAATGGAAAATGAGAATGTAAGTAAAATGGTAATTTCAAATATTATAACGTATGAGAAATGTTAACTAACGGGAGAAGTACAATATGGGCGGTACGAGAACAGAGACATGTTCGTATTCAAAAATACTTAAGTCTAGTTAGCTCGGGTGGAATAGATATGTGGGCTAATTATAAATGTTAGGCCTGCACAATAGCAGAGGAGTGAGAAAACTCAAGTGAGTGTACGTGAACCTAACACGTGTAATCAATAATGATTTTAAATTGTTATAAATACTTTCTAAATATTGTCAAAATGTTTTGGGTTCTAACCCTTGCTATAAAAAACATACAAAACCTTTTAAGTGTCCAGCCACAGGGACCCCCGACTTGATGATTATTTTTAGGGACGTATAGCTGCAACGCTGTGGAGGCGTGCAGATTCTTGCTTAAACACATTTATCATTTCTTTCCTAGCATGTGAGTTTATATTCAGCATTTCAATTTGGTCATGCTGACCCCATTTGAGAATTCATTCATTTAGTATTTCAGTTTCAAACTTGGACTGGGATAGTATTTCTTTCCTAACTTAGATATATTATTTTTGTTTTAGGATTTTTAGCCGATGGTTTATTCGGCAAGATGTTATTTATTTATTTACTTGAGATCTTTTGGATGCTAGGTATTATGTGAATGTTGCAATCTAGTTTTACGCACATATTATTTGGCTTTTTAATGCAAGATATAAATTTGGCACCGACATAGTTAACTAATAATTGGTTAGTAATTAATTTGGTTTTTGAGAGTGTTGCTAAGGATGAACCAGTTTTAAATCCTGTTTTAATATAATAGATGCCTGATCACCTGGTATTTAATTAGGAGGGGTGTCACATGTGTGCAAGACAAATAACTTCTTGAACTATTAATGGATTTGATAAGCACTCAAATGTGTTTAAATAAAACCATAAATAATCAGTTTTTAATTGCTAGTTCTTAATAATACTGGACTTATATTATTATTCGCGTGTTTTGTAGGTCTCCGTGCATTCGAAACTTGGAAATATTTATTCAAGATGATTATGGAAAAAATTATGTTAATAGGAGTGAAACTCCAATCCCCATCCAATAGCCTGAAGTCCCGTAGCCTACACCTAGCCTAAACCGAGCTCAGACCTCCCTTGTCCGTCCCGAGCCTCGTATGTGTTTAGTTTGTACTTTTTTGATTTTTTTGAGCCCTTTATAATTTTAGAATTTATTTTATAATTTATTATGAGTCATGTATATTTTTCGAATTTATTTGTCCGTCGGCTATTTTTATATATTTTTTATAGGTGTGAGTTTTATTTTTGGTTGATTTTATTTAGTTTTTATGATTTTAAGTTTATTAGTTTAGTTTTATTTAAAGTCTTTTTATTTTTGGCTTAGGAATTTTTAATATTTTATTTGTATATTTTTTTAAATATATATTTTTAAATATTTAATTTTTAAATGGTTAGGATTTTAATTTTTATAGATTTTATTTTTTAGGTTAGTCATTACATAGTTTTTATTTTAGGGCCACAAACTAAACACACACATTACCCCCATACACCTCATCATACCCTAACATTCCACACCTCATCATCTTTTACCTCCCATTATCTTCTTCTCTCTCCTCCATCCACTACCAACAAACCTTAAAGCATTTTCAATATAAACCACTCCAACACCTTAAGAGTAGAACCCAAACTCGGGTCTAGCCTCGTGAACCAGCTTTATGCTCCACCTAACCGACCTCCTCAACTCTAAACACCGGCCATTGCCGAACCTCAAACCCATCACGTCGCGACCAACCCGACTTTCGGTTGCCCACGTTTGTACCCAGACCCATATCCAACCAAACTACCATACCCGAATCCATGTAAACCCGAGGTGAATTAGACCCATTCAAACAAGTAAAACCACTTTGAACCGGCAACCCATAACTGCTACCCGAACCCATTGAACCCACGAGCTTCAAACCTATACCACAACTCCGGCCACTTGAAACCCACAACCAATGATCTCCCATAACCGAAGTTGGACCATCATCTTCCCAAGGCAACCCAACGATCCCTTCCCAAACCTTACTTCCCCTTGTACCCGCTCCAAAACCTAACCCCATGTCGCCATCTTAAACCCATTCCCATACCAATAAGACCCATTTCTTTTCTCCCAAACCTATTTTCCATTTCTTATTTACCCAAATTAGCATATAAAACAAAAATCAAATGACCAAAAATAATATAACCCCCCCCCCCCCCCCAAATGTGTTAAATGTCACTCTATAGCCCTTTCCAAATATACCCCTATACATCTTCCACAAGCACATCTAGTTGTTCCTAAACTACCTTCCTTACCTCACATCCCACACCCCACAAGCACCTTTACTCTTCCATTTTTTTCCTGTAGCTCCATTTTTGCCTTATATAAATTAAGACCATGCCCATAAGAAAATAGAGGAGACAAAAAGGTTTTTGATAAGAATAGAGAGAGAAACACCTTTGTAAATATTTTTTTCTCTGTTTTATTTTTTTAGAGATTTTGTGAGAATTAATTATTAAGGGATTGGATTGTATTAATGACGATATAGTTAAATTTGGAGAATTCAAGGAGACTTATTTAAAGATTTGTTCTCTTTCTCTAATTTTATATTTTAATGCGTTTGATCATTTGTTCAACATATTTAATATCATGTTAGGGTAAAAACTCCTTCCAAGTGGTGGGATGAACCCTTATTTAATATTATTTTAGTTAATTAGTTTGTTTATATGAAATTCCATTTCAATGTCAATTTTGATTTTTCACCCTTCAATTTATTCCTTAGGAGTGGGTAAATGATTTTCGAGAGAAAATCGAAATTCGAGATATAATACTCATTTTAGAATCGAACTATAGTAATATAAGACTTTGAATTTTTACTCTAACTTTTGCTTTCTATAATTTATATTAATTTTGATGAATCGGTCCTAGCGGGTGATTTATTATAAGGAGTATATATCTATTTTCCAGAGTTGTGGGGGTCTGAACATAATTTTCTAAAAGATTAGTTTTAAAATTTCATTTGGGATGAGAGTTGACTTGTAATTTCAATAGCAACTTGGGAGATTTCAAATGAGTGCATTAATTAATTAGAATAACTAGAATATGTGGTGTACCTTCATTCCTTGATTGTTCTCACATTTAATTATGTCACTTTATTTCTAATTCTAGTGATTAATTTTGTTCATCATTTTAGTCATTTAATTTAGTTATTTCGCCACCCCTTGAAAATTGTTTTAAAATTAAAAAAAAATCATAAAAAATAGAAAACAAACAAAAAGGAAAAAATAGAAAATTATTGAGAGAAAATAATTAGAAAAATGAATTTCATGACTTTTCTTGTGTTTCAGTCCTTAGAGTTGAATTGACATCCTTACTTACCACTATGCAAGTCTATGTTATTATTTTTTGAAGGTAAATGAAAGTAGTTGATTAGCTTGGATTTTGACAACAATGACTTAACACATAGAAAATCCAACTTATCAGGTTCATTCATATAATCATCTACCTGTCCCACGACTTCCATGTCCCCTAAAACTATATTTGTTAGTACTAACTATTTTACATCATTACTAGCACTTGACCAATCTTCCTCTACCGCGCTTCTTTTAGGATTCTAGTTTCCCAATGATTATTCGGCTCAATCTCCACATTGCATAGAAACATATCCCATGTATCCATATTGCAAAATGGAATTACCATATAATAATTGTAATAATAGAAGTTACAAAAAGATAAAATAACTAATATCTTATAAGTCTCTTTTCCTATATAAAAAGCTAACTGGAGGATATGTTTATATTTAAAACATGCTATGATACAAACTTATCACACCCTACTTTTCCGTATGAATGTACAAGAGAGTATTTATAAAGCAATGAATTAAAGTTATCGCAGAATAACATAACTTTATTAATTATTAAAGTAGTTTACATAGGGTAGTACCACTACAGGGGTGAGTTACATTTTTTTAACACAGACGATAAAGTAAAAAATCGAAAAGCTCATATCCTTGTTCCCATCTAGCTTAGTTTCTGCCCACACAGCCACGTATGCAAATAGGTGACCAGTATTTGTCTCCAAAAGGGAGGATATATTATCCTCTTTCTCCAACTTCATTTGGACGAAAAAGGAATTAGCACAAATATGCTAACTAGGGTTTACCAGTAATATATCAAGAATATGGACATGAGAGTTGGAGTGTGTATAGATTTCAGTGTTTAGAAACTCTAAAGAAATAAAGCTGATAATCCCATACTTATTAGTTTATAAAGAAAATTAAGGTTCTTTGAACCAATAATTCGATACTTACCACTTCATTAAGGATCATATCAAAAAACTAAAATATCTTTGAACTAATAGTCCCATACTTACCAGTTAATTAAGCCATCAGTAAAACCAAATAATAATAAACTCAAACCCTTTGGGAAAAAGTAACCGGCTAGGCATACAATGAAAGAGGCACCCATACACATGTAGCAATAATCGAGGCTCTCAATCATTTGAGACCATTTGCCCAAGTAGATTTTTTTATGGGATAACAGGTCAGTTTACTTCCTAGTTAATACTGATGCTCATACTATATATATTTTCATACAAGTGAAGGGGTGAACTGAATCAATAAGGAACATGAAATCAGTTATTAGGTGAGAAGGATTAAATTAATTCACATTCAAATTCAATTAGCGATGATATTCGATAAAATATGTATTATGGATGTATTATAACATGCAGATACTAATAGTAAATAGGAGCTATCACATAGTGATATCAATAGAAGTATGTCAAATACATAAAGTTTACTATTGAAAGGGTAGAAAAACCTATTTGCTCAGTATTTCGCACGACTTTATGTATCAAAAGAGGATATTAGGAGGAAGTGGTACTTGATTCTCTACATACAATGTTTGAGTGGAATTTAGGATTTGGTTGGTCAGTTTATATAAAATATTGTATCTATTAATGTTTTGGGGGGTTTCATTGTAAATAATTTAGGGCTTCAAAATACTGGACTTAAGGTCATATTTGAACTTTCGTGCAAGAGATATTTTGTCTTAAAATATTTTTAAGTTTTAATAAACAAAGTTTGAGGTTTAAAGTCAGAAGTTATAAAAGTCAGGAGGGTCCTTACAATGACATGTAGGTTCCACGTCACTTATTTTATTTATGGTTTAACAAAAGAACCTAAGATTTCATGCTTGAGTGGAAATATGTAGCAGCTTCTCTGGATTGGCGAGGGTCTTGATGGGTTATCACATAGAATGATTGGATTGAGTTCTAATTCTACTTATCAAAATAATTTTTGTCATCGTCTAACTTTCTGGTAATGTTATATAGCCTATGAGGACTTATGTCAAGCCCGGGGAAGTGTCGCATGTAATGATGACTGATGCACATTGGGACATGTTCTCTGTATCGTCAGTTGATGTTTCGGTGCTTACATAAATCTATGATGTGACATTCTTTCGCTAAAACCTAACTTATAAAAGAGGGAAAGTACCTTCATTTTTATTCATCCGTTTCAAATCATTCAAACATATTAAGAGATAAAGGGAATGTGCTTCCGTTTTTTTTTTTTTGCTATAAGATTTTCTTGGAGCTACTTGGGCATTCTGTCATAACCCGTGTTTAGATCCTTCCTAGTGTAGTTATTAGCCTTTTCCCTTAGACTTAACTTTAAAATTAGTAGGTATGCGCCCCTCGGATGTCTTAGGATTTTAAACCTTCTATATTTTTCTGTTATATACATCATTTCGGTTAATCTTAATGTCGAGTTGGCTTTGCTAATTTTCTCGGTGGTGGTGTGAACCTTTAGATAGCCATTGGGTTTCTTGGAGTCAAATATGCCTATATCTAAGGTTTATTGGTTATTATTTTGATAATTCTTCTCTTATGTTAGCCCTTTTATTGTGTTGTAAGGATTTAGTTCGTTCATTTATGAGTTTTCCACCCCACGTCCAACATTCGTACAAAATTTTTGCTGAAGTTGAGGGTACTCGACCTAGGATCACTGCACGGAGGTTCCCACATTCACTACAAGTGATAAGACCTGGGACAAGCTTGGGCATCCCAATTACACACCCAAAATAGATTTCAACAGTGGTTTTGTCCCCTTTTTAGTGGAACATCCTATAATTTCACCTTATAGGAAAAAACGAGAGGTAGGTTGCTCATCCAGTCTTCGGGAGGATATAAATTTAAAAAATAGAGTATCTATGTTGGCCACCAACTTTGAATCTCCCTTTATAAAAGTTAGATCGAATAGGGAAAATGATGTTAGACCTAGAATCACGGGTCCCTTCCATCCACTTCTCCTATGGATGAGTCGTTGAATGAAGGAATGGATTAATAGGAGCAGCACACGATTGATTCCTTTGATTCTTATGATACTTCTAACATTTAGACTCATTGGTATACTAGTGATATTACCAAAACGAATTGGACTTTTTTAGGGTGAAATATAGTATTCACATATCCATTTGGACCAGAATTCCCTCTGCCACGCATAGGGGGTACCATAATTTAAATGTCGATGAGATTTTTTTCTCACTCTAGACTCTCCAAGTGAGTCTAAGGCTACCCCTTTACCCTATGATATGATCTATTCTTAGTGGATATGGGGTGACCTTGACTCAACTTCAACAAAATGCATACATGACCATTCTAGGATCAATGATGTTCAAGAAGTTCGGATCGGGTTTGACATGGCAGGGTATATCTTTAGGTACATCCATGGGTAAAAACATAATGCCAATGCCATCGGCTGCTACTATTTTTCTTTAAGGAAAATGTACTTAATGACAGGGACAGTGGTTTAGATCATTAATAATAGATGTAAGGATCATTATGTGTTTGTTAAGGGTGATTAGGAGTTTTGATGTCATGATCATGATAGGTCTTGTAGGATTCCAAGTTAATGGAATGTATATAAACGAATAGGAATTTTTTTCAAACATCTATGTAATCTAGTAGTCCATTGTAATATCGTGTACTTTTAGGGATAATTAAATTCCATAAGTGGGCATAAATTGAAGATTAGGGGAATTTCTGTGAGTAGTAATTTTGGGACTTATGAGCGTTAGATTATTACCGATGTGAGTTACATTTACTTTTGAGACTAAGTAAATGAGTTGGATTATTTCAATTATATGTCGCAGTTAAGTAAAGCGGTAAAGGATAATAGTTTAATTGGAAAACCCGTATTAAGTTGTGTTGGGTTTAATTAGTAAATTGAGGTTAAGTGACTCGGATGGAGATTTTGAGTCCGCGGTTGGTTTCGGAATCGCCGAGATAGTCAGAATAGAGTATCCGAGGGTAGTATTTGGGTTCTGAGAATTTTTGGACCAGTAGGGACTCATAATTGAGTAAACGAGTCATTTTTGGGTTCATAGGGGATAAACCCTTATTATCTCCTATAGAAGACATGAAAGAATGGGAACATTCGGGGTTATCGGCTATCGCTATTTGAGGTTGGCAATAATAGCCATATATATATATATATTGAGAAGTGATATATATACTATGTATATGGGAGTTGTTACAGTATATATGATATAATTATAAATATATATGTGTGTGAATGATATATTTATGTGAAGCATACCCCCTCTAATGCTATCGTGGGAAGTTGCGCGATATGGGTGAGGACCTTGGCTGGAGGAGCAGGGAGCGTATAGTCCCCAGGCCATAGCGTAGAATTTATATTATGTGATTTTTATTAGGGATGAGACCTGGTGGGTATGTTTAGTCTCATTTCCTGTGTGGAACTATGATCGCTTCCCATACGTTGTGATTTGGTTTTAACCAAGTCAGTGTGAGAGTCCGATCCCTGGTACCCATGATGGTATATGAGTAATTCCCTGGAAGATGATAGCATTGGGAGACTGCATCCTCGAGTTATAGCTCAGTGGGATGGTTATTATACTTGTTTTGTATAGTATATTACATGTATATGAGGACAAGAAATCATATATCTTTAACTAGTGTAAAGAGAAAAACGAATAAGGATTTATTCTCATTTCGGGAGATTTTATCTGGACTTAAATTGTGATTTGTATATTAAAGTGAATATTATATATATATATATATATATATATATATATACACACATTATGTACTGGGGCCTAATGGATCTCGACGATCAACATTACCAGGTCGTAGTGTATCGGGGGGTTCCTTGTTTGGATTTCGCTTCACGAGACACCCCATGCACGAACGTAGTGCAGTGTTGGGAATGGGGAGAAGTTTAGCCCTTAGTACTAGGGTGAATTAGGATTTTTATAAATTTAGTGTAACGGATTAGTTAGGCAGGGTAGCTTAACTAGGTTGTTTAAAAGAAATGCGATAGGTGTGCACTACTAAAAGAAGTGTGAGAGGTATCTCATGGGAGTGCGATAACAATTTAAATATGAGATAAATCATATTTTAAAAATATAGCATTTAAGCACTTGCAACACATTTTCAAACTCGGGCTCTGACCCGTTTTTCTCTATTTTCCTCTCTTACTACATATATATATATATATATATATATATATATATATATATATATATATATATATATATATATATATATATATATATATATATATTACGTGTCCAGACACAGGGACGCCTGGATGAAGAATCTTTCGAGTCAGACGTTCGCTGCAACAGGTGTGGATGCATGCAGGTTTACTGTAGACGCTTATGTCCTTGTAATATAGATAGGAGGTATTGTAGGAACACTCGGGCCAATAGCCCAATTGTATTATTTATTCTTTTACCGCCTTTTTGTGATGCATTCAATTTGGTTGTATGATGTTAAACCGGGTGTTCGGTTATTTTATTTCACATCAGTTCTATATATGTAAAATGTTGTGATTGATGTAATTATATGGTTTGATTAAAAAGATTAGTTAAGTAAAATTTTGTCGCCAGCCTAATATCTTTTTATTAACTAAATTGGTTTTCGACGATGATGCTAAGAATGAACCATATGAGACTCCTCTTTTAATTTGGTACAGGATTGATCACCCGGTGTTTTATTAGGTGGGGTGTCACAGATGGTATCAGAGCATCAAGATCTAGTTTCCTTATGAATCTGTGCAAATGTCTTATGCTTTCAGCGTTGCTCTTAATTTGATATAGATCCTTAAGATTAGGATTGTTGATTACTCTTGTGAGATTTGGTTCTCCTGCCATTATATAATACTATAGTAAATCTTTTGCGCACTCATTTGAGACTCGTGTGCTAATTGATGAAGGGCGACCAAAGAAGGCCTTAAGGACAACAGGAGATAGGGCTTAGTTAGAGATGTTAGTCGAAGTTGGGGATAAGGGCCGCAGTTGAGTCCACTCCCTTTATGGTATTTTTATGGATCACTACAACCACTACTAAAGTATATTAGTTATAGTTATTAAAGTAACACTGTAGTAGAGAGTGGTGCTAAACTTGAGTTACCCCGTGAAGTTATGATGGTGAAAAAAGGTTTAAAAAGGTCTTTGATAAGGACCATACGTCGAAGTTAAATCATACGGAGGTATTATAGTATTACTCAGTGGAAGTAGAAGGCTCAGAAGCTTTGGCTTAATGCAGGGTATGGAAATACCCGGATGTGAAAATTTGAGGAAAATGTTTCACTCGTGGGAGAAATATTGAATGGTGGGAACGGTGGTCACCATATTCGGGGGAACATGATGTTTTTCTCATAAAGGGATCTCATATATCGTTTTTAACCGAGAGTTCCCATAATTTAGCAGGAATGAAAATAATGCAATTTTTGGATTATTCACATAAGGATCGACCAGAGCCCGATAGTAAATAAATGGTGATAGGGTTAAGTGGACTTTGTGTCGAATTGAGATAGGTATAATGAAGAGAGAGAGTCCTTCAGTGGAATAATAGGCTCACTAGTAAGTGTTTCTATCACTTATGGAGACTTTGTGTTTGTGCAACACCATTGGTGGACATCCACCCGGGGAATCCATTGAAACAGGGCTATTGAGGCCAGTAGTAGAGTTTCCTTTTGACGAAGAAGTTAAGGGAACTATGAAGGCAATTTTCAGGATCGAGGATATTGAGTTTGAGATATTGATAACCTTAACATGGTCAGGGTGGCTAATGATGGGGAATGTTGCAATGTGGAGTGTAAAACTACACGCTTTGATCTTGTCCGGTAGGAGTTAAAGAACAAGAGTAGCGTGCCTAGATGAGGCATTGATTAAGGCAGTTTTTGGTTCATTTAGGGCAAGTGTACCATGTCATCAAACCATTTGGAGTAGCCATGGTAATTGTCAAGAATGTTGTTACGAGTTTTGCCTTGGAGGAAGAAGGTATACTTTGTGTGTCAAAATTGAGTCACGGTATTTTATTTGCCTTAGATTCGTGTGTGATTCAAGTTGTCTGGAGAGATCGATAACACTATATAGGGTATGTCTATATGTTTTTACATTATAGTGAGGATCAATTTTCTTTATTCATTGCATTGCTCGTGTTCTGTGTGTTATACGAGTATGGTATTATTCAGAGTAACGTTATTATATTATCGAAGCGATATCAGGCTAATGATTGTAAGGCTATCGTATCTGCAGTTCCAGGGTGGAATGGGTTGTTGTTGCGATATCTCACCTAGATACAGGTTGAGTTCTCTTTTATTATATGGGTAGATGGAGTTTCGACGAGCACATGTTTCATTATCAGGATTCGAGTGCGTGGCGACCTTATAGATATGATTTAAGGTGTGCAGGATTTATTATTAAGTAGTGAGTTTAAGCTCATTGTTGTTTGCGCTAAGGAATTATTGTTAGTGCAAGCGCCTTGTGGTATGGCTCCTGGAAATAAATGAGAGTTATGACCACATTTTATTGGTAGATGGGATGGGATTATCCCGGTTGAACATTTGGAGCTAATGGACATCCACGACCGAAAAATTTAAGTTGTAGTGTATTGGAGGGGTTCCTTGTTTGGATTTTGCTTTGTGAGATGCTCCATGCATGAACCTTAACGATGTTCGGAGTTGAGAGATATTATGGGATGCAAGGATGTTTGTTTAGATGATAAGTCACCTAGTGTGGAGAAAACACTATAGACTGAGAGCCGTGTGATGATTGTATGCTTATGGAGATAGAAGTGCTATGGAAAAGCAATGAAATGGTTCTCTCACCAGAAGTATATGGATGAGGTAAGGTAAAGGAAATAAATTTAAGGCTTATGGCCAGGCCTTGTACAGAAGGCAATTTCAGTGGATATATGTATTGAGTATGTAGATTTTAATATCTTTGTAGAGAATAGGCTTCCCGATTAGTTAGACTTTCCATTTCACCGGATTAGAAGGCATTGTTGTAGAAGAGCGTTAGTACATTAACGAGGTAGGATTTTAGAACGTCCCATTGGTGTGCCTTAGGTCGTTATATCTCGATGGCCGATGATGCGAGGAAGTAGTGTAACGGGAGGGTTCCTTATCTGTATTTCACTTTACGAGACGTTCCACGCATGAAACTGAGAGAATTTTAGAAGTCGAGAGAGGTCTTGGGCACTAGGGACATAGTTAGAATAGTACCAATTTTTTTCTTGCATACAGGAAACACATCGATCTTTGGATTATTAGGAAGTACGGCAAGCAGGACTAGTGGAGCCGATATAAGGAGGTTGTTGTGAGTTAACCACAAGAATATTGGTGGGTTAATTTTATGAAGGATTGGATTTCCAGTTATAGGAAGCATTGGATCTTGAGAAGATTGTTAAGGATACCCTGGTGTTAACACCAGGCCAGGATAGTTATGCCCATTTTTTTAGAAACAGTGTTACGTCTGTGACGTTTGCAGTAATGGTGCAAATAGGCATGGATTTAAAAGGTGTATGGGCACCTTGGTAAGTTGGTTTTATATACCATCTCAAATAGAAGGGGCGTAGTATGTAAAGTTGAAGAATATGATGTGAAGTAGTTATACGTGAGATTGAAGATTGTTGGATGGAACATCGTAGGGAGTACGTAATGATCCAATTATATTTGTGCAATAAGAGTTAGCACACCTAGGACAAGCGAGAAGATTGACGGGAGTATTTAAACGCTAGTGTAGTTTCCTTTTTGAGGAAAAATTAGATGTCCTGATATAGTGTAGTGGACGCCTAGAGTAGCGTATCTCCGCAGGATCAATAAGTTAGAGCAGTGGTTGTGGCCTTGTTATGTGTGGTTATAGAAGAACTAGTTGCTATGTGACGTTATACTTAACCTTATGATGAGGTAGAGTTGCAACATATGGAGATTTAGATGATCTTGTTGTTAAGTTAGTGCATTAGAATACAAACCTTGAGATAGGCGGGTACCGTGGACGAGTGCATCGTTGAGTGCCATTGCATTAGTACCATCCGACTTTTGTGCACTAGGATATAGTGTGATTAACAATCCTAGGTTGGTAATATCGATCGTATCCGAATTTTGGGGATGAAATTCCGTTTTAAGGGGGGGAGAATATAATACCCCGTACTTTTAGGGATAATCAAATTCCATAAGTGGGCGTAAATTGGAGATTAGGAGAATTTCTATGAATAATAAATTTTGGACTTATGAGTGTTAGATTATTACCCATGTGTGTTACATTTACTTTTGAGACTAAGTAAATGAGCCGAATTATTTCAAGTATATGTCACAGTTGGGTAAAGCGACAAAGGATAATATTTTAATTGGAAAATCAGTATTAATTTGTGTTGTGTTTAATTAGTAAATTATGATTAACGATCCGTAATTACCCATGTGGGTTTAATTACGTGTTATGTGCTGAGGGCCTAATGGATCTCGACGATCAACATTGCCTAATGGATCTCAAGACATCCCATGCACGAACGTAGCGCAGTGTTGGGAATTGGGAGAAGTTTATCCCTTAGTAGTCGGGTTAATTAGGATTTTCAGAAATTTTGTGTAACAAATTAGTTAGGCTAGGTAGCTTAACTAGATTGTTTAAAAAGAATGTGATAGGTGTGCACTACTAGAAGATGGGTGAGGGGTATCTCATGGGAGTGCGATACAAATTTAAATATGAGATAAATCATTATTTAAAAATATAGCATTTATGCACTTACAAAATCATTTTCATACTCGAACTCTGACCCGTTTTTCTCTATTTTCCTCTCTTTCTATATATATATATATCTATATAATAAGGAGTAAATGTTTTGACACTATTCCATAAGTTTATAACTTAATTAGACGCTAGGATCTTGCCAACAAGGCACTATATGGAAGGTGAGATCAATATTCACACAATAATATTATATACCTCACCACACCTTAGTCTCTATTTTGTATCATTTTTGGCTTTTACTCTTTTACCCTACTAACATTTCATTTCCCCCTCTTTTTTCATTCTTACATTTTACTTTAATTCAAATAAGAGGATATTTTTGTAATTGATCAATATTTCTCCTGCTCCTTTCAGCACTACTTCCCGAGGTGCACCCGTCCAAAGATGAAACCCTCCTCCAAAGAACCCATTTACACCTCACAAACCTCTCTCCTTCCCCCCATTTTCTTTTCTTTCCTCTCAAATCTCTCTCTCTCTCTCTCTCTCTCTCCCACCATTGACAACCTTTGATTAACCTAGAGCATGACATGGTTAGATATCTGCCCATATCTGATTTTTTCTGCATTTTGATATCTATTTATCACCATGTATTTGATTTTTAAGTTTTTCTTTTTAAGATCAAACCTTGATCATAACTATTATCACTTTTTGTAACCTTGTTCAGGGTTCAAAATCACGTTTATATATCTGTTTTCAAAATAATATTTTTAATATTTGAGGGTTTTGTGGGATCAAAATGATGTTCAAATGTTGTTTTGTTTTTTTATATAATTATCAAGAATCGGGATTTTGTGAAGTTTTTATATACTCTCTCTTTTTTTCTCTTCTTTTTTCAGATCTAATATAGTTTCCATTTTGTAGTTATAATTTTTTTTATCTCTAATTAGCTATAGCGTAGGTGGTACAATTGTGCCTCACTCATGTGACCACACACCTCAGGTTTGTTCAAAAATGCATTATTATTATTATGTTTGTTTTAATTGATTTAATTGTTTGAAGTTTGAACACAATGATCTAATTGAAAATATTATAGGCCGAAGAGGATTCTTTCCCTCTTGATCCTTGGATTGTTGTTCTAGATAAAAGCAAGTATGTTGATCAATAGACCCTAAATTGAAGGAAATTCTTGAGGATTGATTCTTAATTTTGGAATGGTATTTAATTTTGGAACAATGAATGTTATTTACACACATAAGATTGTCTTAATGTTTATTATTTATAATATTGTTGTATGGAAACACCGTAAGAATTTATATAATTCTGTTTTAGAAGTATATAACTGATAGGCTAATGTTTGTTTTGTTATGTGATCACTTTATTGGTAAATTATGGATATATTGTGTTCCACTCTTTTGTATTAAAAGTTTCTAAGATTTTTGTATGCAAAATCTAGTGACACTAAAACCTCAACTTCCTTTTTTTGTATGTGTTTTCTTTGATTACTCTCACGTCATAAATTTTTAATGTACTGTTCCAATATTGTTGTATTTGAACTTGGACAATATGTGCTTATTACATGAGGAGACCTCTATTGTCATAGTCTCTCCAAATTCTTAGAGAATATTTTGCAAAAGATAATTTAGGATGTGATAAGGTAGTATAACACTTTGTATGTCCTTTTAGAATATTTGGGTAGGGGAAACTCGAATGACAAAAAACAGTGATTGACTGAATGCTTAAGGTAAAATGACTTGGAGCACCACTTTTTTTGGCATTAAATCGTTGAATTTGACATGATTTTTGTCTACTTGGATGTGAATAATATTTTTTTAAATATATTTTTACATTTTGTAATCTATTTATTTGGTAAGATTTTTGAGTAAATTACCTGTTTCATTATTTTTTTAGATCGTCCTCGATGTCTATTTTAGTCGTTATACTTTACACAAGTTATATTTTCAGTATCCCTGTTGAGTTTGTTGTAAGGGAATATATCTCTATACATTTTGATTATATTTCTATATATTGTTGACATTTGTTATGTATTTCAGATTTAATTTTATAGAGGCACAACACTTGGAACATATGGTGCACTACACTTAAAACATATCATGTACAACACTTAGAACATTGGTGCAAGTGTATTTTATCGCGAGCATGAGGCATTCATTAGGCCTCAAACCGGACATGATGCATACACAAAGAGGGAGACGACTGAAGTCAGGAGGTGAGTTTTTCTTGCATACCAAGTATAGTCTTTTGCATCTATACCTCTGTTTCTATGGTGATGGGATTTCATACTGGTGGCTTCATTAATGAACTATCTTTCATAAGTTAGACACAGTCTAACCGTGGATTCAGATATATATGCACATGGTTTGCGTGTTTTGTCAAATATTTGATCATCTCCTTGCATGTAAAGTTGGTCAAGTAACTTAAACATAAAATTACTATTATTGTAACTATACAATTTGATATATAAGTTCATACATTGTTTATTTAATTTGATTTATTACAGGTGTACCTTTGTCCATATCATACGGTCCATATTTACATTGAACATGGGATATGCATTTTGACGATGGAGCTCCTCCAAATTATTGTGCGTACATATTGACAACTAAAGTTCTTCTATATTTTCTATTATTGTTGGAATGTAAAGTATGTTTGACACATTCTCTAATTGGTAATTTATTTTCAAGGTTTATGAATTTTGATATACTATATTTTATTATACATATACTTAAATACTATTTTTTGGTTTAAAGATAAATAATTTTTTTATTTGTTTGTGGCAGACTATATACACAAAACAGGTGTTGACCCAAACAAATACTATGTTTGATAATCTGGAAAACACAAGCTCTTATGATTAAAATATCAAATATGTCGATGCTTTCAATTTAAAGATGAATTATGCCCCACTAATTAGTAGCGTACTCTCTTATTTGATTAATAGTTGTATGTTAAAATATAAATTTCTTGGCAGCAAATTTCTTACAATTAAATGCTCTGCCCCATAGTTTTATGATTAAATATATATGTGGGTTATGTTTGTTGGAGATTTATTTGGATTCAATTAATGCATTTTGGACTCTAATGGTGGATTTTAACTCTTAGTTTATTATTTTCGAGTCCTCAATTTTAGCTTGCTAACATGTTTCGCATTTTAAATGGCTTTATATAGTATATTTTAGATGGTTAAGTTTAGGAATACTATATTTATTTTATGTCTTCATTTTTCAACTTTTCTGCATATAATACACAACAAATATCAATCACATATGTGTTTAGTTTTTGTGACGTTGTTGACTACTTCTCTTAAGAAGATAAAAGAATCACTTGGTCAAATTCAGAACACATAGAATCAAGGGAATCCATTTAGTTTGATTCTTTTTTCACAAACTCCGAAATGAAGATTTCTATTTTTGTATAAATTCGACAATATTATATACTATGAATGTGTATATTGAATCAATTATTTTCTTCCCTAACGGACGTGTTATGGTGGTGGATGAGCGAGTACGGAAGATATGCATTGTACAATTAAACATTATGGTTACATTGCACATACATTTTCCACTTTTCACTTTTATTTTTTTAAGTGATTACTTTTGACTTTTGGTTCAAATGCAGGTCTAAAGTACTCTAAAATATATTAGCAGTAATTGAAGGAGAACGATTGGAAGGATGTGCTTTTGAAGTCCAAGTTGATACTGGGTGGATACCCCTAAAGATTATATGAAGTTTTATGAGTGTGTATGTTCCATATGTGTTTATCACCCACCTCATGACTATTCAGTGCGGCCTTATGGACATTACAAGAGAGGTTTGGATGATAGTATCCATTCAAAGTGTCTTCTTTCTATACCTTAACTGCCAATTTTTTTATGCTGAAAAGTATGCCTCAACTTTCTTAGCAGTCAATCTAAAGAAGCAACTGAAGTCTTGGGAAAAGAATCCTACTTGGGCCGATAAAACTCCTCAGATAAAGGTCGTGTAATACCCCGTACTTTTGGCTATATTTATTTTTGGGATTAATTAATTAAATGCGTATTAATTGGAAATTAATCCGGGTTATAAATACTAATGATATGCGAGTTGGTATTTGATTATGTGCATATATGATTATATATGAATTTGGAATTATGAAATTTGTCGTGAGATTTATATACGGCAATTTGAGAAATTTTATTGAGACGCGTGGGACCGCCGCGTCACGGTGAAATATTTTGATTATAAAAAGTGAATTTAAAAATCTATAATCCGTATGGTCGTTTTTAGTGCGCCAACACATCCGGAAGGGTCGAGATAGTCAGAAAACACTAGCCGGGGGTATAATTTGGGTCCCGGGGTATTTTTAGGCCATGCCGGCAACTTAAAGGGTATTTTGGTAATTTTACATTTTGAGGAATTAAAAGTGACGAAAATTGGTTAATTAAATCTGATGTGGATTTGACCCACTAAGCCCATAACCAACCCATATTAACCTAGAAGGCGACGTAGGTTATCATTTAGGTTTTCTAAGTTCCCCAAATCAAACCCTAGCCACCTTAAGCCACCATTGGAGAAGGAGCTTGGAGAGAAGAAATTCTGCAGAAAACTTCATCAAACCTACACCAAAATCAGAAATCAAACCAAGGAAAATGATTTAAATTACATTCCTTAAGCAGTGAATGCTTCTTCCATGTTAGAAACCTTGATAATCAATCTTATATAAGAGTTAAAAGATAACCCATGAAATTGGAAGTTATTATTTAATTTTGGGATAGGTTTGCATGTAGAAACATTGTTTGAAGATTGAATTCAGAGATTTCATATCTATGTGATGTACAAACGGATTAAAATCTGGGAAATTATGATGAGAAAAATCTAGGGTTTGTGTTCTTGAAGAAAATTAGGGAATAATGTAGAAACTTGTGATTTTTTTATGTTTAGAAGGTATTAAACCCTTAAAAGATGTTAGTATATCTCCTTAGTATGTTTGAGGATGGTTAGAGAACTTAATACATTGTTGGAACGAATTTTAGAAGAGATTTGAGGAGTAAGAATGGATAAAAACGAATTGGGGAAAAATCTGGGCCGAAACTGGTCAGTCGTTAGAAGCAATCCCCAGGTCGTTCGAACGAGCTCGTTCGAACGAGCTTCTAACGAGTTGACCAGTCTCTTCTAACGAGGGGTAGTTTCGTTCGATATCTCGTTCGAACGAGATATCGTTAAAAGGTACAGTTCGTTCGAACGAACTGGGATCTCGTTCGAACAACCTCGTTCGAACGAGACTTCTAACAAGCTGACAGTCCAAACTCGTTCGAACAATCTCGTTCGAACGAGACTTCTAACGAGCTGGCAGTTTGGGCCATTTTGGACTCTTTGATTTTTGGAGTCCCGTAAACTTGTTCGAGGATAGAGATAACAAACCTTTGATGTTATATTGATAGATGTGGGATATTGGGACATTATGAGGAGTAAATTATATACGAGTGATTTAAATTATGGACTGTTTGGGCTGTGACGTGAGTGACTTCTACGACGTGAGAATACATTATGGCGCGTAGGATTATAAACCGGAATCGTATAAAGTGTGTAAATTATATATTGGTACTAGAATGAGAATATGTACTACGATTAAAATACGGTATTACTAAGATGTGTGTTTACTTAGTATTGGTATATGGATTGTGTGTATGACATACCTTCCATACTTGCTATCACTGGAGGTTGCGTTCGCTTAGGACCCTCTAATCCTTGTGTGCCTACGGGGGGGATATAGACTGGTACCTCGATGAACATAGGTCATAGAAAGACTTATTGGGATGTTAATAAGTCCGCTGATCGTGGGAGCGTAGGTATGTACGTGACCCATGTGATGTGACTGTGTTCGCCTCAACTATTTGTGATTTGTGTTATCTGAACTATTCCTGAGAGATTCAGAATATGTGATCCTTATGTACGTGATGTACCGGGATGGATAGCAGAGTATGTGTGCACCGCAGCTTAGTTCTCGGGGTGCTCGTATTGTGTATTGATATATATTGCATATTGAGCATCTGAGTTTGCGTTAAACCCCTACATAATTACGAGCGTTATAATGTTAATAAAACCGAGTAATATGGGTAGAACCTATGATAGTCTAGCTAGAGATGATGTCACTTAGCTAGTGGTTTGCGTCGTTATAGATAGGTACTTACGTTAGGAGTGCACAGTTAGACGAGAGGTGAGAATATCATGTGAGTGCACGTCCTAACATGTACTTTGCATTTAATGTTTTAAATGTTTTTAAAGCACTTGCAGGTTTTAAAATATAACTCCACATTCGGGCTCTGACCCGTTTGTTTTCAAATCTTTTTCTTGTAAAACCATTTTAGGTGCCCAGCCACAGGAACACCAAGCATAGGATTCTCATTCAGGTGACGAGTTGTAGCTGTTTGTGGAAGCTACAGGGATTTGCTTGTAGACGCTTTTATCCTTTGGATTCCAGAGTCACTATCTAGCAGTTGTAGGGCATGTTGCCCATTTCTATTTAGAGACATCTTTTACATTACAGTTTTCAGACTTTGTTTTGTATTGTTTTAGCATTCGGTTATTTATTTCAGTATGGGATTGTAGTGAGGAGTTTTCCTCCAGACTTTATTTACTCTATTGTGATGGTTATTCGTTTTACTTTAGTATGGTCAATGGTGTTATTTATTTTTTCATTTCACTTGTTGCATGTTAATCAGACTCAAATTAAAATTTGGCAACTTACTTTTTAAATACTAGGTGGTTAGTAATAATAAAATGTTTTCGACAGTGATGTTATTAACTGAGCCAACTTGGCATTTTGAATTAATTTAATAAAGGAGTAGCTACCCGGTATTTAATTAGTCGGGGTGTCACAGGTCGGTCTGCTAAAAATGTGAGTTTGATGTTGGTCTCCCTCCAGATGCAGTATTTAACATTGTCACAAACCCTGATAACACGATGATCTTTAAGAATAATAAGGAAGTAGCATCCAAAAAGGTGTTGGTTAATGAAGGTTGGTGGCAGGTAATTTAAGTGGAGCAAGCATCTTCTCCCACTTGTAGGTAAATATGACCCAAATCTATTTTTTTTATATACGCAAAAACCGTGCAATACACAAATGCATGGTTTCATTTAAGTTATGCACGAATGCATGTTTTATGTTTATTTGATTTCAGTGTTTGAAGAAATTTTCAGAAAATATTTCAGCACAAATGTAATTTTTTGGGTTCCAACATTTGTTTTGAACTCTTATACATGAGTGTGTATGCTCTTGTAGCGTATATATTGTTGGTGCTGTAGGTTAGAAGTTTGATTGTCTATCATTATGTTTTCAAAGTAAGCAATCCATCTTTCAAACTATCTTTATTTGGTCCTAGCTAATTCATTTCTCTATTTTTTCCTCATCTGGTAAAAGAGTCAAAAACAAAAAGGTAAAAGTGTTATGTTATTGTATTTGTTTAGTTTATAGTGGTTTATGGTTGTAAGCATTTTACCAATTTCAGTTGTTTACTTTGATTATAAGCCATAGTCTTAGTTTTTTATACCTTAAAATTTAAGGTTTTGGGAAAGTTAGTAAGTTGAATGTTTTAGGATGAAAAATAGAGATGTTGTGAATGTTAGTAAGTTGAATTTGTATTTTTTTAAATCTCATGCCCATGTTGTAAGCATTTCAAGGGTGGTTTACTTGCTTGAAAGTAGTCGACAATTGATTCGGTTGGCTACCCCGAGAGGTCACATTTCACGGATGAACCATAATAAAATGTTTTGCAAGTGAAATTCTATTTCTATCGAAATTGCAGTTGGTTTGGCCCTATATTTACATTTTTTTCTTATTTACTCTAATGTAGACTTTTACTACTCATTTAGCAGTGCTCTCTATTAAACTATGTAGCAGTGCTATCTGTTTTTTCGTTGAAGTTACTTTTAGTTCAACTATGTAGAAATTCTCTTAATAGGATGACAATCGACTGATTCTATGGTGCCTTTTGATAGGTTGAATTTCTTTGGATGTGTTAATTGACTAATACGAGTGACGGATCACATGAAAGATCAATTACGGCCGCATCACCGACCTCCACGACATTCAAGTCCAAAGCTACTATGTAATAAAGACTCGAATACAAGCTGTTGGAGCTGCTATTAGTGTTATTTATGAAATTGTTTTATACCCAGTTGATACAATAAAAAATCAACTACAAGCACTTCTCGGTAGGGGAAAATTATTCTGAAGGATCTCTATTCATGATTTGCCAGAATCTTGGGGGTGTCTTGCCAGCATCAGCCATATTTGTTGGCGTATATGAACCTATAAAATAAAAATTGCTAAAGACATTTCTTGAAAACCTCAGTGCCTTGGCTCATTTGATTGCAGCTGCTATTGGAGGGTGTGCTTATTTTATTGTTTGTCTACCAATAGAGGTTATTCAGAAAAGGTTGCAAACTGAGCAATTTGCTTCAGCCCTTGATATTGTTCTCCTTTAGTTGCTAAGGAGGGTTTCAAAAGCCTATATGTCGGGTCTGGATCCTTTTTGTTGTGAGATTTTTCGTTTGATGACATCCAGTTTTGTATGTATAAGCAACTTTGAATTGGGCATAAGGTGCCGGTAAGAAGGGATTTGAATGATCTCGGGAATGATATAATTGGTAATTTATCCGGTGTAATCATCGGAGCTATAACAACCCCTCTTTATGTAATAAAGACTAGATTAATGATTCAGGGATCAGTAAACCAGTTAGAAGGTACCTGCGATTGTGTTGGAACTATCACAAGAGAAGAAAAAGCTCCTACTTTTTAAAGGGAATTGGGACTCGAATATT
This sequence comes from Sambucus nigra, assembly GCA_949130495.1. NCBI lineage: Eukaryota > Viridiplantae > Streptophyta > Magnoliopsida > Dipsacales > Adoxaceae > Sambucus > Sambucus nigra. The sequence continues at coordinate 42,994,301 of OX422209.1, forward strand.
GTGATAGGTATTGGAGGTTCAATTTTTTTTGGTGTTCTTGCGAGTACAAAGAACACATTTTCCCAAAGGCAACCCGTGAATCAGAACTCAAATACTTCCAAGTTAGATTAAGTAGCATCAGATTTGATTAGTGAAACTATCTTCCAATTTGTTTCTTATATATATTCCTACCTCTGTAAGGTATATAGTAAGAAGGCCATGGGATGATTTGTCTACATTTCCATGCCCATGTTATCCTCATATTGGAGTGACAACTTGAGAGCTGACTTCAATTCTTAGGCCCCGTTTGGTTGTTTCAAAATTGTAAATTGGATCATTAATAAATTGATCCATTTACAAATTGACCCATTAATTGTGTTTGGTTTCATTAATGAAATGATTCATTAATTGCCCCATTTTAACTCATGTACAAAATCTGAAATTGGATCATTTTACAAAAAAATTGAAATGAATCCATTTGAAATAGGAATTGCATAAAGTGCATGTCCCAACTCCCTCCTCCTCTCCCTCTCTCTTTCCCTCCCCCTCCCCCTTCCCCTCTTGATTTGTTTTTATCTTTTTTTCATAGAACCTTAACATCAATTTCAAATTACCAAACATTGTGTAAAATTGGATTTAACTCATTTCAAATTCACTCATTTACAATTCAATTATTCACAATGAACCAATTTACATAATCAAACAATTTGCCCAATCAAACTGGGCCTTAGCCTATGTGCTTTTAAAAGTAAAGAAACATTGGTGGCTATTTAAAAAAAATGATTTCCTTTTTACATGTTAATAATACAACTTACTTTTTCAAACATCAAGTGAGTGAGACCAAAATTTTGAACATTTCCATTTTAATTTCTAAATTTGATTTCTTTTATTCATTTTTTAATGTTGTTCTTCGTAGTTTGTGTTGTTTGTCTCATTTTGATGGTGGTGTATTTTTTTAAGGAAGTTGATGAATATGGTGCTTTGATTCAATGTTTTGAACCTTTTTAAGTTTATTGCACTATGCCATGTATCTGCTAACTCGGGTTATGATGAAAGTCATGTGTTTTGAAAGCTTCATACAACTACGTGGTTCTCCAAAAGTAAAACCTCATCTGTTTAATAAAATGTATGTATGAGCCTTTCTTGGTTACATTTTTAGCCCCAGTTTATTATTGGTTGTTTTTTGTTCATTGGGCTGTTTTCTTACTGTTTTTTTGCCATTTGATTAACTTGTTGTCCATATTGGTCATGTTATATTTTTCTCTTTTTGATATAAATTATACACTAAAGAGAATTTCACATCTTTGAACATTGATGGATTGTCTATTATTCCTTAAGAAGGTGGATTGTCCCATAAACATGGATAGTCCAATAAACAAAGGAGGTTATGTTTATTTTTTTTTAAATTTGAATCTTTTGTTTATTTGTGGGACAATGCAAATTCGGTTAATGAATGTTGTACATTTCATGTTATATGTGAATATGTTTGACGAATTTAGACTATTTTAATGTTGTTGTAATATTTGTTATTTGTTATTTGTAACGCTGGGCAGGTAGTCCTATAAAAGAAAAGGAGATTATGACCCTTTTTAAAAAAAAATTACACTTTGTTTTGTTGGGAATGCAATTTTTGTTGTTTTGCTATTATATCCTTTTGAAATTTTCTCCATTTTACGATTATGTACTTTCGCCGTTTTACCATTTCGCTAGTATATATATATATATATATATATATATATATTAGGTGTCCAGACACAGGGACGCCTAGATGAAGATTCTTTCAAGTCAGACGTTCGTTGTAACAGGTGTGGATGCATGCAGGTTTACCGTAGACGCTTCTATCCTTGTAATCTAGATATGAGGTATTGTAGAAACACTCAGGCCGATAGCCCAACTATATTATTTATTCTTTTACCACCTTTTTGTGCGGCGTTCGATTTGGTTGTATGATGTTAAACAGAGTGTTCAATTGTTTTATTTCATATCTGTTATATATATATAAACTGTTGTGATTGATTTAATTATATGGTTTGATTAAAAAGATTAGTTACGTAAAATTTTGATGCCACCCTAATAGGTTATTAGTAATTAAATTGGTTTTCGACAGTTATACTAAGAATGAAGCATATGAGACTCTTATTTTAATTTGATACATATTGATCGCCCGATATTTTATTAGGCAAGGTGTCAAATCCATTTCTTTCCTTTTTTCACTAACACGTATTTTCTCTTTTTAATAAAGAAAGATCCTTAGTTACCCGCTTCTTTAGTGGATCTAATTGAATCTTACAATGAGACAAAACCCCAAAAATTTGAAGATTTATATACGATAGAGAAGTTTGTTGCATCTAGGTATCATCTATTGCCAGGTAGTGCTCCTACTATAGAAGTTCAAATTCCCTTGGAAGGATACGTGTTGCATGAGACAAATTTGGGTGCAACCGACTTGTTTGAAGAGGTAGAGGAATTAGATCTTGAGACAGGCACAAAAAGTCTTTCTTCTTTGGTCTATAATCAGTATGTTCTTGGCTTTCTAACATGTTTATTCACCTTCCTTCATCCCCAACTACTGCAGAGCATCCATCCGAAGTAATGTATGGGATGCATCATCGTCACATTAATCACATGACCGTGGAGTTCACTCGTAAAAAGAGAATGGAAGTAAAAAAGGGAAGGTTGGATGCTGAGAGATCTTAGTTAGAGGCAGAGAGAAAACAAGTTGAGGAGGATAAGGAGTAGGTCGTGGAGAATGCTCGGAAGAAGAATGAAGAGGTTATTGGAATTTGGACAAGGTCCAAGGGGAAAGTCCCTATGTACCACCACGTTCCAATCGTGGGAGATCAATGTCCTTTAGAGCCCCTAGGCAACCAAAACTCTCATAAAGTGCCCTGAACCACTGAGACTAGGCTTTTCCATAGTCTATATTAGGCTAGGTGTCCGCCCCCCTCTATGGGGAAGTTGAAGAGTTTAACTTTAACCCAACTCACAAGATCTCCTTAGAGTAACTAAGAGCCGACCCTTAATCCATCATCCATCACACTAATAATTCTACAGATCTTCTCAGGTACCACGGGCATAACAAGGATTTTGAGTTCTTTAAAGGATATGATCTAGATTCTCTATGGAGGTTGACTCGCAGGTATTTTTTTTGCCACTTTTGATGATTATTGAAAGATTGCCATATATATATATATATTGGCTGATAGGTTGATGCTACTTTAGTTGTTCAGAGAGAGATGTCCACATCTATTCATGTTGCCTATGAAGAACTATTAGAAGGGAACCAAAAGTTGAAGAATAAGTTTGAGCATAAAGCTAGGAATCTGAAGTGGATTGGTGAATTATTAGAGGAACTAAATAGGAATTTGGAAGATAATACTGTGAACTTAAGCCCAATTGAAGATGTTGGAAATGATGACCCCCAATTTTGAATTTTACAAAAAGTAATTTACATTTAGATGCGGAATAGAGATGGTTCAATTAAACAAGTACATAAACCAAATTTAAATTTCTTTAAAATTAAAATAAAAACTAAACTACAAGTGACATTAAATTAATCAACTAATTAATTTTCACTTAAACAACTTAATTCAATCCATGTCCTAGAAATTTTTCTAACAATTAATTAATTCAATTTTGCAAATTAGGCCAAACCAAATTTTATCCAATAAAATTAGTGACTTGAACTAGATTAATTAAACATTACCCAAATTAATTTTAGCACCAACTTAAAGCATGCGTAGTGATTTAAACCAATTTTTTATTTTTACCTAAGCATGCATCTAATGTGAATATGCAAAAGATAAAATAAACAAATAACCATTACGCCGCGATGTACGAGGGAAAATCCACAATGGTAAAAAACGTCGGACGACCCTTGCCTCAAATCCACTAAATACGATTTTACAAGTACAAGACAAAAAGACTTACAACACTCGACTTGACTCCATCCAATCCCCGACGCTCTTTCTTGTACACACCTCTGCCTAGCGAATAACCATGAAGGTCCACTACAGTCTTGAAATCCACTGATCGGACTTTTTTGGTCATCGTCCCCCGAATAAGGAGCCTTTCTCCAAGTGGGTATGTCAAAGCAAAAAACCTTCTTCTTTTTGGGATATACAAGCAAACCCAAACACTCTTCAAATGGTAGAGATAACATGGGTGCCAAAAACTCCAAGCAAGGATATATAATAAAGAACTTGGAATAAACAAACTCTTGGGTGTGTATGTGTTTTTGGTGAATTTAATCCTTACAAATCAAACACAAAAACATGGAACTTTCTCTTGGAATATTTTCTCTCTCTAAAAACTCTTAGAATATGAAAAAATTAGTTCCAAAAGGTTGATTCCCGCACTAGATAATTCTGTCAAAAAGTAGTGGGGAGAAGGTAGTGGGAACATGGTGAAAACTGCCAAAAAGGGTCAAAAAACTACTCCCGCCAATGTCGTTCGAATGACTTTTTTGTTCAAATAACTTTACTAACGATGTTCCAGAAGGGAAAAAGGAAACTCGTTAGATGTTTTGTTCTAACGAACTGGCAATCTCGTTCGAACGACATAGGAATTTAGTTTGAACGACATTCCAGTTCGTTCGAACGACGTGTCAGAAAATGCCCTATTCATTTTAAGTCCAAAACTTTTTATGAAAAGTTCTAAAAAATATTTTATGAGTAAAAAAAATTTGAATTTTTTTTTTATATAAAATATAAATTACACCTAATAAATTTTGAAGCTCCTATATATATATATATATATATATATATATTCCGTTCATACCATAGGAGCATTAGAACAATATTGTTGACGTAGAAACGAGGCACACTAAACTCGACATATGATGAAACTTTATAAACTGAGCCGCTACGTCTTCAACTAACACGTCATAGGCTTGGATGGATACACTTGAACACTATCCTATGACTTGCGGAATTTAGCCAACACTACATTAAGACTCAATCGAAGACTTGTGTCCTTACAAATCTCCCCCTTTGGCTATTCCGGGTCAAAAACCAAATAAAATCCCTAAAGGGCCGTGAAGGTCTACTAGAGTTAAAAAATATCCAACCCAAAATAAAAATTACATAGCTTGACTCAAAATCCAAGGATCAATATATTTGACGACTATGAAAGTTTCCATTTAGAAGAATTCCTGCACACTTAAGAAAACTATCAAACACATAGGGAATATCAAGAATATTAAATACAATTAAGATAAATACTCCCCCTAAATTAATTCTCCCCTTTATCAAATAAAAGACCTACTTTTAAAGACGTCTCCCCCTAATATAAATCTCCCAAACTAAGATATGAGTACAATAGGCTTAGATACCATTTATCCCCCTATCATTCTCCTCCTTTTTGTTCAGGAATAGACAAAGGATAAAAACTAATTTAAACATGATGCTTAGAGTGATAAGAACATGAAATCCTATGGGCAACAAAAGCATAACTAATCCATATAGATAATAATGGATACCAACGAAGATGCAAAAAAATGATATCAATGTGATACATAAGATACTAAGCATGTGATATAAACAAAATATGCACCAAGATAGATACCAATTATGAATTAGAAGCATAGATGGACTAGAAAGCGAGGCAAAGAAAAAAATACCATATATATGTAGACATAATGAATATCACTAACGCACACGCACATATATATAGGTATAGACATCACACATGACACGAAATACAATAAGCTTTTCACACTCGCATGGTAAAAATGTGTCATATGAAAATGGAAGTGTAGGGATGTGAACTAACAATAATTAAATTTAGACCCAATCACTTAAAACATGCTCATAGAGTTGTCATTTGATTGAAAACTTTATCACATTTTAATATAACCACATGTGATAATATAGATTGAACTCAATGAACAAACAGATACAATGCATACAAGCCTAGAATTTTAATGATTCTATAAACCAATAGAGTCATTACATTCAAGGTACAACTAGGATAAATGAAAATTTTGCAAACCGTTGATATTCCATCCAAACTCCCTTAATATAAGCGTATTATTTTAATCTTATGAATGAATAAATCAACTAAACAAATTAGGCCTTGGAAAATATTTATTTTTAATGCCATTATTCTTTTAGGCCTTTAGTCCACGTATTTCTTTTATGTCCAAGAAAACGGTGGCTTACTCGCAAAGGATGGTATTTTCTTTCGGATCCCTTCCCCATTCACATTTATATATCTCACGTGGAACGGATTTTAACATGCACTAGTCCTCCTAGGTCACATAACATGTAAATGGTAAGTTTGGTAGGAGAACACCTCATAAAGCTCAAATATAACATGTGAAGTTAAGATTTAAAGTGAGCTCGTGCATGTGTGAATTGAGGCATATAAAGATAGAATCCATTATATCAACACAAAATCCAACTACTCCATGTAAGCAAGGTAAAGAAAATTTTAAGGATTGACAATCCAAACCAAAAGTTCTAGCCATATGGAAGGGAAAAACAAGGGATTCAAACACAAGTATATGCCACATAAAGTGTGTCAAACTAAAATACATAGAAAAAATCTTTTTGAGTTTTTGAATTTTTTTAACCAAACAAACAAAAATATTTACTCAAAAGACAAACAAAAATCATTTGAAATTTTCATTCAGCCTAAATTTCTAAAAGGGTAAAACACAAATGATAAAGAAAAATCTTTTTGTATATTTCATTTAGTGCAAACTAAAATGAAAGAACTATAAAACAAAAGATAAACAACAATCATAATTCTAGCATGTGATAAAGCATGAAGTATAGACTAGAACAATGATAAAGAAGCATAAAATTAGCATGATAATTTAGCATGAAGTACAAAAGTTAACGTATGCGAACAACTAACACATTCAACCTTTATATTTAACAAGGGAGGAAACATGTGAAAGAAAATGAGAATAAAAAATCCGATTTTGTAAAGCTACCAAGTCAGATATCCTAACCCAAACTAATGATGAATGTCGATCTCGGTGTGTAGGAATCTTGGCTACCTCGGTTGCCTTACGTAGGTATTTTCTAAGACCTCATTTAAGATCAAAACAAAATATCCTAATATGACCTTTTCGACCACAATGTGAGCACCTAAAAACTCGGCGAAAAGACTTACCTAAGGAATGATCTATAACAGTATTCCTAGAGGACTCTCCTAAAACATTGGTTTTGGCCTTAAGAGTTGACTCTTTACAAGTATCGAAGCCTAAACCACAAGTGTTATTTTTTATTTGAACCATTCCTAATATTTTATCTAATTTTTCCGAACGACACTCCAAATCAAATTTGACATTACTAGAGTCTTTTAATTTATTTTCTAAATATAAAATGTGAGACTCTAATAAAATATTCCACTCTGCAAACGCAAGAAGCTCCTTGTTCAAGGATTCCATTAAACCCTTAAGGCTATCTCTCTCACCTTCTACATATTCAAGCTTCTCACGAAGAGGTCTCTCACGTATCCTAAGGTATTCCATTAAACCACTCTCATTAATGACCTCGACACGCTCTTTCAAATTAGCTTCTAACTTCAAATTTGTTCTTGTTAATTTAATAGATTCTTTATATAATTCTTGAAATGCAAATTGAAGTTCACTCACATCAACATCATTTTCACTTCCACTCTCTCTTTCTTCTCCACTCTCACTACCATCATCTCTTTGGGATTCAAAAACAAAGGCCTTGGTAGTGTTATGTGTTAAAATTTCATCAATAAAGGAGTGATCACTTTCACTCGCATGACTTGCCATAAAAGACACAAAGTTGGGCTTAGTGGGGGAATCGAGTCCCTCTTCCTTATCACTATCACTAAGGATTGCATTATAAGAAATTGGTTGCTTACCCTCTCTCCTTAGTTTAGTTGGGCACTCTTTTGTCCTATGGCTATACTCTTCACAACCATAACACCTATTTGACTCGTCCCTATTTAAATATTCATTAAAGTTTTTGGGATCTTCTCGGCTTTGTCATGATTAGAATTTTCAAACTTCTTAAAATCATTTTTAAATTTATCTTTGTTAACTTTAAATTTTTTTTGAAACTTCCTAGCAAACATAGCCATATCTTCCGAGCCACTCTCACTTTCACTCTCTACTACTTGTTTTTCCTCCTTTCGAGCTTTCAAAGCAATGCCCTTATCTATTTTCTTTTCAGTTTTAGAGGGAAACATGTCTAGTTCATAGGTTTGTAAATCACCTACGAGCTCTTCTAATTTCGTAGAGGCTAAAGTGGGTAAAGAATTTAACACATTCACCTTATGAATAAATCTATCGGGTAGGTACCTTAAAATTTTCTTCACTACTCGGTTGTCGGGTTTTTTTTCTCCCAAATTAAAAGTTGAATAAATTATATCGGAAAGTCTAGCATAAAATTCATCAAATGTTTATTTCTCATTCATTTTGATGGTTTCAAATTGAGTGGTGAGGTTTTGGAGTTTAGAAGCTTTTACGACACTAGTTCCTTCATAAGTGAGTTGTAAAATATTCCAAGCTTCTTTAGAGGTTTCACACGTCATAATGCAATGGAATTCATCTAGTGTAACCGCGCTAAAAAGGCATTTAAACCACTAGAATTAAAATTTGAACGTTTAAATTCATTCCCACTCCATTTATCGGCAAGGTTGGGAGCACGCTCATTTTCTACTACATGTATGGGTGGAGACCACTCGTTAACAACTGACAACAAAACCCTCTCATTCATAGACCTAAGTGCCGATTTCATACGCGCTTTCCAATACGCGTAGTTCGAACCATCGAAAATAGGAAATTTTGAAAATGGGTAAAATTCCATTTTAGTCAAAAATGTTTAAAAGGATCTTAAACGCAATAATATATTGATCCCGGTCTGATACCACTTGTTGGAAATGATGACCCCAAATTTTGAATTTTACAAAAAGTAATTTCCTTTTAGATGCGGAAGAGAGATGATTCAATTAAACAAGTACATGAACCAAATTTTAATTTCTTTCAAATTAAAATAGAAACTAAACTAGAAGTGACATTAAATTAATCAACAAATTAATTTTCACTTAAACAACTTAATTCAATCCAAGTCCTAGAAATTTCCCTAAAGATTAATTAATTCAATTTTTCAAATCAGGCCAAACCAAATTTTATCCAATAAAATTAATGACTTGAACTTAATTAATTAAACATTACCCAAATTAATTTTAGCACCAACTTAAGCATGAATCGTGATTTAATTTTTTTTTTATCTTTTTATCTAAGCATGAATTTAATGTGAATATGTGAAAGATAAAATAAAAAATAACCACTACGCCGCGATGTACGAGGAAAAATCCACAATGGTAAAAAAACTCGGACGACCCTTGCCTCAAATCCACTAAATATGATTTTACAAGTACAAGACAAAATGGCTTACAACACTCGACTTGAATCCATCCAAGCCCCGACGCTCTTTCTTGTACACACCTCTGCCTAGCGAATAACCATGGAGGTCCACTACAGTCTTGAAATCCACCGATCGGACTTTTTTGGTCACCGTCCCCCGAACAAGGAGCCTTTCTCCAAGTGGGTATGTCAAAGCAAAAAACCTTCTTCTTTGTGGGATATATAAGCAAACCCAAACACTCTTCAAATGGGTGCCAAAAACTCCAAACAAGGATATATAATAAGGAACTTGGAATAAAAAAACTATTGGGTGTGTATGTGTTTTTGGTGAATTTAATACTTAGAAATCAAACACAAAAACATGGAACTTTCTCTTGGAAGATTTGCTTTGTCTAAAAACTTTTAGAATCTGAAAATTTTAGTTCCAAAAGGTTGGTTCCCGCACTAGATAATTCTGTCAAAAGTAGTGGGGAAAAGGTAGTGGGAACATGGTGAAAACCGCCAAAAATGCAAAAAAAAACTATTCCCGCCAATGTCGTTCAAATGACTTTTTAGTTCGAACGACTTTACTAACGATGTTCCAGAAGGGTAAAAAGAAACTCGTTAGAAGTCTCGTTCGAATGACCTAGCAATCTTGTTCGAACGAGATGCCAGTTTTTTCGAACGACATATGAATCTCGTTTGAACGACATTACAGTTCATTTGAACAACGTGTCAGAAAATGCCCTATTCATTTTAAGTCCAAAACCTTTTATGAAAAGTTCTAAAAAATATTTTCTAAGTAAAACAAAGTTGATAAAAATTATTTTATAAAACATATAAATTACACCCGATAAATTTCCAAGCTCATATATATATATATATAATAAAGTAGAAAACTTATACATATCATAAGATGAAAAGATGAGGTCATGAGTTGATTTTTTTTTACACTACCTCTTTTACCCCTCAAGTATTTGATTTCACCCTTTTATTACTCACTAATTAATTCTATTTCCTCCACTTCAATTCAAACATAAGGGCTAATTTGGTAAAATAGGAAATTATACAGTTTTAGGTCCACCACATGACACACAACCACACGCACGGCTTCACATTATACACAAAATTTCTATTTCTTCACTCTCACCACACGAGGCTCTATCTCTTTCTAAAAAATCAGCGATCCTTTCCCTACCTATATGGCATTCATTTCATCTCCTCTCACTCGATTATATCTCACGTTATCGTTTCCATCAAAGGTACTCGGCCTCTCTACTATGGATTCTACGATTCCCCATCTCTATTTTCGGGCTTTTGAAAAAAGGAGGGTTCTATATATATCTTCTTTTTTGGGTTTTGATTTGAAAAAAATCAGGGTGGTTTCACATTTTAAAAACTAGATGTGGGTTTTAAACTTAATTTTTTAAGGAAATAATTTCGATCTATACAATATTTGTATTCGTTGTGGGGTTATTTTGAGGTATTTTATTTTTAATTTGTGGCGCAGGTACAACCATGCCAAGACTCTGTTGATTTTTACGGATTTACAGTTGAGTTTTTTAATTATGTTGTTCTTAAATTTCTGATGAAACATTGCTTATGGATCTATAAATTATTGTTATTGGTATAATGTTATGTGAAACCTAAGTATGCCTTTTGCTTATGTTGTTAAGATCCATCTTGATAAAAGGTACTCGGTCTCCATTTTTGGGTTTTCAAAACATGAGGGTTATCTTCTTTTTTGGGTTTTGATTTGAAAAAAAGTAGGGGTGTTTCACATTTTAAAAACTAGATTTGGGTTTTAAAACTTAACGTTCCAAGACAATAATTTCAATCTATATAATTTTTGTATTCGTTGTTGGGTTATTTTATTTTTAATCTGTGGCGCAGGTACAACCATGCCAAGACTGTTGATTTTTATGGATTTATAGTTGAGTCTTTTAATTATGTCCATTAGGCCTCTAGATACACACAAGTAATGATTCAGCTAAGAAAACAATGAGGCTGATAACAATTGAATAAGGGTTTCCTCTACATGGTGTTGGTGCCGAAATCTGTGCATCCGTTACCGAGGAAAGCATTGGTTATCTTGATGCACGAGTTGAGAGGATTTCTAGATCTGATGTTCCCATGCCTTATGTTGCTAATCTTGAGAGATTGGCTATTCCACAGGTTGAAGATATCGTTCGGCCAGCTAAGAGCATGCTACAGATTTGTACATTAGGCTGCAACTGCTTAAACCTTGAGGTTTTAAACTATCTCAAAGTTTTCACATGATTTATTTGGTTGTGGTTTTAAACCTATTTATTTCCACTCTTTCTGAAAGTTAATATGAAGATTTGGTTATGTTTTGTAGCTTATCAGGAATGCTCCTTTTTTACTAGAGCTAATTAATGTTTTGGGCACTTGGAAAATTGACACTCCCCGGACCCCAAGCATGGTAAACCCTCCTGTTAGGCACAACCGACCTAATATTACAAGTGTGAGAGTTTATTTAGATAAGCATATTGAAGAAATATGGGCCGGGAACATTAATATGATTAGATTAAATAGGTTCAGAAAAACTAACCAAAGTTCTTTGTCTTAACTTTTCATCTCATTCCTTGCTAGGTTTTCAGATCTTAGTTTGAAGGCCTCAGAGCAAGGCATAGAAGATAGGGACAAAAGCACAACAGCAAGCAGCGGAGCTAAATTGCGTGAAGATGACTAATAGCATCCATACTTTACGTATTCAGTTAGAGCATCCATACTTTAGGAAGATAATGTATGATATTTCTTCCAAGTATGCTTATATTTTAAAACAGTAAATTTCGTCTTCCAAGCAATGATGTTGGTCATTTTTTTTAGTGCAAATGTCATTGAATATATAACATTCCTGAATTTATATGCACTTCACTAATAATCTCCCAACAGAGTGTGCTCCAAATAACCCTTCATGGACCTCTTTGATCAGGTCGTTGACCTCCATCTAATGGACACATCATAGCAATGAGATGATATATCCGCTTTTATATAAGACCCCTGCCTTTAACACATAATGGGTATCCTTATACCATATATTTCTTGCTTTAAACGAGTCAGAAGGGAGTGTGCCAATATCAATATAAGCTTGTATGGGGAATATATAATATGAGCCCAAAGTTACTTCCACTATGCTTAAACATACCTCATCTATGATGCGACGGGAAATTATCTCAATTGGCACTGTTCTTCTTAACTCACTTTGACAGATGCTTAATCATGGAATCCTCCCTGGCCTAAAAGATTCCCAGCAACTAGTTGACCACTAGCTAAGAATTACTGTGGTCTAAGATGTGCTCGGTGCCAACCAATGATGCCAATCTAAAACCTGCAATTAAGGCCTAGAATTTGGACTCGTTATTAGAGGCTATGACCTGAATGTGGAGGCAATACTCTACATCTATCTCATCTGGTGTGGTGATGATGATACCTGCTGCACTTCCCATTATGCAGGATGATCCATCAAAGAATAGATTCCACATAGTGTTTTCCTGACTAAACTCTTCTTCAACCATTTTTCTGAGTTTGAAAAGCTTTTTCAGACCCTTATGATCTCGTGCAGGATCTTCTATATTTAGTCAGCACTCTCTTAAGGGAGTCTTCCTATCCTCATCTATGGAAGGGCTCTCTACTGAAGAAGTCTTCTTGATCTTAGGGGCTTATCTCTCTCCCGAAAGATTATTGGGATTGATGATGCTAAGAATCAGCACCACCAGGTAAGGTGTTTCCAAGCTCAATATTTAAATAACAATGGCAGCACAGCTATATAGAGATATAAGAGAAGGAGGTGAGGCTATGAGGAATGAACACTGGAATATAGGTGGTTCAGCCAATCCGGCCTAGGTCCACAGTGAGTGTGTGAATAATATCACTGAATGAAGGCACTAATGGCCATGGATACAATTCTCTCAAGCTCTTTCTCTCTCTACTGTATATTTAGACAGAGTTTTGGCTAGGGTTGAATAACTGGAGTCCTTTTGCAAGGTAGGGGATGATCCCCATATATAGTGCCTAGGGGGCGTAATGTACCCCCCATGCATCCAATGAGCATGTGTATGGTATCCTCACCAATGTGGGAATGCCATCTGTCACTGTCACATGTAAGCAATGATGATGAAATATTCTCCCACCTGTGGAGAATAATCTTATTACAACTCATTTGTGCCCAGGTGTCCTTATCCAAATGTCAATAGATGCTCGGCAGTCATGTTGGTGAATGACCTCGGCCTGGGAGAGGCCGACCTGTAAAGGCTTGATGTCCGTTCACTCCGAGAAGTGTCATAAGGAGTCTCGGTCTGATCTCAGCCGAGACATTATGCTAGGTCGGCCCCAGCCGAGGTAGGGATAGTCCCATGCTGGTGATTACTAAGGCCTCTTGTGACCTCACCTGAGGGTCGTCTCCCTGTCACCTCGGCCCACACTTGGCCGAGGTTGCCATACCCAGAGTGCTGTTGATGGAAGCGTATATGGTAGTGTCGGTCTGGGCCGAGGTATGTCTGGACGAGGGATGATATCGTGGGCCCCTTCCCCTTATAGGGTCGATCAATGTCTCGGCCATCATCTTGGTCGAGGTAGGTATCTCTGGGCCGAGGTTATACTTGGGCATATCAATCACCCCCCAGCCCTTAGTCATATGCGAGAGCAAGTGGCTAGGGGATTGTCTCACCTCCAAGGCCTGTCCGCCCCAAGGCTAATACCTGCGTGACACCTGTCCCAGGCTAAGGCGTGCCCACTTTGTTTGCGTGTGCTGTCAGTTGTCCCTTGGGTTTCCCAAGGCAATGATGGGCCTTGGGAAGTGTCCCCAAGTATTTAAGGGTTTAACCCTTCCTTTCTCTTTCTTCTTCATTTCTTTCCCGCGCACGCTGTTTCTTGCAAATCCTCTTTCTCCAAAGCAGCTTCACTCAATCGTTCCTTCTACAGAGGGTTTCATCGAGTTTCTTGCGAGTTTTCTTCGTTTCATCCATCAACTCATCCTCAGGTACTTCTCCCTTTCCATTTCCTTTGTTTTTGGCATTTTCTTTGAATTTTTCGGCGAGGTTTTGAGTTTTTCGGTGGTTCTGTGAGTTTTCCGGTGAGCTCCATTAACTCAGGCGAACTAGGTTTTCTTGAAAACTCCTTAGTTTTATCTTTAGGCTTCTTTATTTTATAAGCCAAACTTGTTTGTAGCTTAGGAAGTTATCCCAAGTTTAGGGTCGTCCTCTGATGCTCAGACCCCTGTACCAGCTTCTTGAGGAATTCCCTTCTCTCAGAGAGAAGACCTTAGAGAAAATTAGGCAAATAGAGAGAGCTCAGGAAGAAGCTCGTAGGTCACAGGAGTTCCATGTCAGACCTATCTTTCCCCCACCTCTCAAGGTAGTATACCCTGATCCTCCTGAGCATTTCTATTAGACAGACGTCTCTGCTAGCCAATTGCCGATGTCTGAGTCTGAGTCTTCCACCTCAGACCCCATGTATGTGGACTCTTTCCAGGAAGCCATGGATTTTACACCTCGGCCTGGTCAGGCCCCTGTCAAGGCAAAGGTCTCCAGCCGAGCCTCGTCTCAGAATGGTTCAAGCACCTCAAATTCTTCTTCAGAGGTTGAAATTGTTGCGCCAAGTGTGGTTGTGCCACCCATTCTAGATGCCATCCCTCTATCGGCCGTTACCGGGGCCGAGTTTGCTCAGAGGTTCCCTGGTCATCTGTCTGCTCCAGCCGATGTTGAGCTTGATGATGATCAGGATGCTGAAAGTGATGTTGATGTCTGTGAGGCGGACGAGTACGAGAGCACAGTCACTGAGGTGGATTTATTGCACTTCAGATATTTATACTCCACTAGTCCCTCAATCAAATTAAGGAGACCTCTGAGGGAATAGAGGGCCTATCACGGCTAAGATGGAGAAATCTGCCTGTACGAGGAGATGTTCAAGTTAGGGTTTCGTCTACCCATTCACCCCCGTCATCAGGTCCATTCTTTCCTTCATCAATTTGGCCCCCTCGCAGCTCTCTCCCAATGCTTGGAGAGTCATTATTGGATCCATCATCTTGTGGAGGGAAGTCCATCACTCTGACCTCCCAGTTTAGGTGTTTACTGGTTATTACGTCCCTACTTCGGCCAAAAACCATCCGAGCTACTATCACTTCATGGCTCGGAGGCCTGAGAAGAAGATGCTTCAGGTCACTCAGATCTCGAATCATAATTGGAAACCCCGGTATTTTTTTGCCTCAGGGCCATGGGAATTTGGCTCATCTGCTGGGGCAAAGTCTCCATGACTGCCAGGGTCGATCCTTGCTTAAGTCTTCAGAACGGCAAAAAGGTGAAGGCCCTATAAGACCAAGGGGCACACGGCTTGTTTGTTAAGTTCGAGCATTTGCTGACCCCTTAGTTTCTCTCAGGGACGAGCCTAGGTGGAAGTCCCTTTGTTGATTTTGGTAAGGATTTTTCTTTTTGTTCCAAGTCTAACCTCTGATCATTAATGTTTGATTTCTGACTCCTATCTTTCAGTTTTGCAGAGAGACCACCAGGTGTCCCGAACAAATTGTGGGAGATGGCAGCTCCGAGTTTGGCTAGACTTGCAAAGAGGACTGGTTTGAACGCTCCTCCTCCAGCTCCCTCAACATCCAAGTCCAAGAAGAGGGCCCCTGAGGTCCCGGCCTCTGAGGATCAGAGGCCATCCTCAAGGCAAAAGAAGACCTCAGACGCTGCGATCCCCATCTCAGCCGATACCCTTTCGGCTCGTCTGGACCAGCTGAAACTTACCGATAGCGTGGTCGGCCACAGCAGACAGGCCATGGACGAATTTAACAACATGATGACCGAGGCCCACAAGCATTTTTACAGGGCCATGGAAACCCCTATGATGGTTAAATTCGTTCTTCACAGAGTCGTCCAGGTATAAATTGTTCCTTTGTCAGAATTTTATAAGTGCAACGTCTGATTTTGCTCTTACCTAACCTCTTCATTCACTGTGCAGGGTGCGACTGCCATGTACCAGCTATCTAACTGGGCCATAAGGAAATTGCCTCTCATTCAGAAGGGGCAGGAGGCTGAGAAGGTCGAGAGCACCCTGAAGGCCGAGGTTGACCGTCTGAGGTCAGAGTTACAAAATGCCGAGAATAAGGCCTAGACCTCTGAAAATAAGGCTCAGGGTTTGGAAAAAGATATCACTGCGCTCGTCCAAAGCCACG
This sequence comes from Sambucus nigra, assembly GCA_949130495.1. Lineage (NCBI taxonomy): Eukaryota > Viridiplantae > Streptophyta > Magnoliopsida > Dipsacales > Adoxaceae > Sambucus > Sambucus nigra. The sequence goes on from OX422209.1 coordinate 43,010,803, forward strand.
CCCAGGCCCTGAATGATAAGGATGATGCTCTGCAGAGGAAGGTCAACGCGGCTGTGAAGGCTGCCCTTGCTGATGCCTCAGAGAGAATAATTTCTGACTACAAAGTCTCTGAGGAGTTTGTAGGTTTTGGTTTTGAATACCTCGAAAGAGGTATCAAAACCACTACCAAATGGGCCGAGGTCAGAGAGAAGGAGGTTGCCACTATAAAGGCCTCCGACTTTGTGGGCCTCAGCTTCGCCGACCCTCAGTTTGCCCAGGCACTGCAAGATGTGGAAGACGAGGCTGCTGCCCCTGGTCAGACTGGTACTCTAGAAGGGACTGATCTCGGAGGGACTGACCCTGCTGATGATGTGGCTGAGGTGACCAATGCTGATCAAGTCAACCCAGCTGATACTGTCAATGCTCCCCCCTCAAACCTTTAAGTTGTAATTTGTAATTTTTGACTTGTAACTGAGCTTCAGTGCTTTGTAATGAATATTGGAAATCTCTTATATTTATTGAATGCCAATATCTTCCTTTAGTGTTATATCTGAATGCCTCTGAATGCTATATGATCTCTGAATGCTAAGAGGTTAGACTCATAATAAATATCACCAAATTAATGGTCAAGGGTCTGAGGTCGTCTAACCACGGTGTCGGAGCTCAGACCTCGTCACCACCGAGTGATGTTATAAGGGTTTTAGGTCATCACCTAAGAGGTTAGCCTCATAATTATCACCAAATTAATGATGTTAAGGTTCTGAGGTCTTCTAACCCAGGTGTCTGAGCTCATACCTCGTCACCACGAGTGATGTTATGAGGGTCTGAGGTCATCACCTAAGAGGTTAGCCTCATAATAATCATCAAATTAATGATGTTAAGGGTATGAGGTCATCTAACCCAGGTGTCTGAGCTCAGACCTCGTCACTACCAAGTGATGTAATGAGGGTCTGAGGTTATCACCTAAGAGGTTAGCCTCATAATAATCATCAAATTAACGGTCAAGGGTCTGAGGTCGTATAACCAAGGTGTCTGAGCTCAGACCTCGTCACCACCAAGTGATGTTATGAGGGTCTGAGGTCATCACCTAAGAGGTTAGCCTCATAATAATCACCAAATTAATGATGTTAAGGGTCTGAGGTCATCTAACCCAGGTGTCTGAGCTCAGACCTCGTCATCACCGAGTGATGTTATGAGGGTCTGAGGTCATAACCTAAGAGGTTAGCCTCATAATAATCACCAAATTAATGATGTTACGGGTCTGAGGTCATCAAACCCAGGTGTCTGAGCTCAGACCTCTTCACCACCGAGTGATGTTAGAGGTCATCCCCTAAGAGGTTAGCCTCATAATAATCACAAAATTAACGATGTTAAGGGTCTGAGGTCATCTAACCCAGGTGTCTGAGCTCAGACCTCGTCACCACCGAGTGATGTTATGAGGGTCTGAGGTCATCACCTAAGAGGTTAGCCTCATAATAATCACCAAATTAATGATGTTAAGGGTCTGAGGTCATCTAACCCAGGTGTCTGAGCTCAGACCTCGTCACCACCGAGTGATGTTATGAGGGTCTGAGGTCATCACCTAAGAGGTTAGCCTCATAATAATCACCAAATTAATGATGTTAAGGGTCTGAGGTCAGACCTCGTCACCACCGAGTGATGTTATGAGGGTCTGAGGTCATCACCTAAGAGGTTAGCCTCATAATAAACTTCTGGTCTAAAGAACGAAACAAGAACTTGATATGAAAACTGATCTTTATTAATGACCTCCTCTTAGCAAGATAGTACATTTTCATAAAATTCTATACATTATATGTAATATCTCTTGAGATGGTCAGCATTCCACGGGTTAGTGAAAGGTTCTCCTTCTAGGTTTTCTAGCCTGTAAGTGCCAGGCACAACCTCTTCTGTCACCTTGTAGGGGCCATGCCTGTTTGGGTGTAGCTTGTTTGCCTTCTGTAGTGTCTTCTTTAGAACTAGGCCTCCCACTGTAATGGGTCTTAACTTCACCCTCTGGTGGTAGAATTTTGCTGCCCTCTACTGGTAGGCTGCTTTTCTGACCTCTGCGTCTTCCCTTCTTTCTTCGATGAGATCCAGGTCTAGCCTTCTCTTCTCCCCGTTGCTGTCAGGGTCGTAGGTCTGAATCCGATGAGTTGGTAGTCCTACCTCCGTTGGTATGACTGCCTCAGAGCCATGTGCCAGCATGAATGGGGTTTCTCCTGTGGGTGTCCTTGCCGTAGTTTTGTAAGACCATAGCGCAGCGTAGACTTCTTCTATCCATATCCCCTTCGCGTCTTCTAACCTCTTCTTGATTCCATCCAAGATGGTTCTGTTCGTGACCTCGGTCTGGCCCTTTGCCTGAGGTCGACCAGGAAATGAGAAGAACTGTCTGATCCCCACACTTTGGCAATACTTCTCCAAGGAGGCATTCTTGAACTAGGTCCCATTGTCTGAGATGAGCGTGTTCAGGAGGCCATATCTACGTATGATGTTCTTCCAGATGAACTGGAAGGTCTTCTACACTGTAATGGTTATCATCGACTCTGCCTCTACCCATTTTGAAAAGTAGTCAATGGCAACTATCAAGAATCTATAGTTTTTGACAGCTCTTGGCAAAGGTCTTACTAAGTCAATTCCCCATATCGCAAATGGCCATGGAGAAGAGATCGATATCATAGGCTGGTGAGGTTGGTGAGGGATGGTGGCGAACCTTTGACATTTGTCGCACCTCTTCACATAGTCTGCTGCGTCCTTAGATAGGGTAGGCCACCAGTATCCCTGAGTGATGATCCTCTTGGCTAAGGGTCTTCCCCCAATGTGGCTAGAGAAAGAGCCCTCATGAACCTCCCTTAAGACCTGGGGTACTTCCGCAGGGTGCACACATCTGAGGAGAGGCAGTAGAAACCCCTTTTTGTATAGGACGTCTCCTACTATTGAGAACTTGGCAGCCCTGTATCTTAACTTTTTCCTTTCCATCTCGGACTCAGGTAGCTCTCCATCTCTTAGGTATCTGACGAGCGGGTAAATCCATGAGTCTCCCAGGTTCACATTGTGATAAGGGATACACACCTCGTCTTCCTCGATGCTTGCTTTTCCTAAGACCTCGATTGGAATGGTCCTTCCCAAATCTATCTGCATTGCCGAGGCCAGCCTTGCCAATGCATCAGCGTGGTTGTTGCTCAGTCGAGGCAGTCTCTTCAGCTTTGCTTCTTCAAAATACTCTAGCAATCCTCTTACCTTCTTTAGGTATTTGGCCATCCTTTCATCTTTGGCGTCGTATGCCCCCAGCACTTGATTGACAACCAACCTCGAGTCACTGTGTAGTAGGATCCGCTTTACTCAAAGAGTTGTTGCTAATAAGAGACCTTCTATCATGGCCTCATACTCAGACTCGTTGTTGGAGGCCCTGAAGTTGAATATCAAGGCGTACTCAATGTTGGCGCCATCTGGAGCCAAGAGTACTAGCCCCGCGCCGCATCCATTGTCACAAGAAGATCCATCAACGAAGAGGCTCCACACATCCACATCGGATGAGAAGACCCCTTCTCTCATAACCCCCTTATTGAAGAGGTACCGATCCTCTTCGTTCTCTTCCACTTTGCTCCGGGTTTTTCCTGGTACAACCTCTTCTCGGCCTCGGAAGACGTTAGGGGCAGTCTCTTCCAAGTTTTGAAAGACACTACGGTTCGTCTCTTCTCCGTCTTCTGAACCTTTCTCTACCTCGACCTCTTTCAAACCGCTATCGGCCTCTTCCCAGGTAAACTCTGCGACAAAGTCTGCGAGGGCCTGCCCTTTGATGGTTGTCCTAGGCTGGTAGGTGAGATCATATTCTCCTAGCTCGATGGCCCAGGTCATCAATCTTTCGGACTTCTCAGGCTTGTGCAGAACCTGCTTTAGTGGGGTGTCAGTGAGAACTACCATGGAGTGAGCTTGGAAGTAAGGCTTCATCTTCCTTGAGGCGTGTATCAGGGCATAAACCAACTTCTCCATCCGGGGATAGTTTTGTTCAGACCCTTGAAGGGCCTTACTGTTGAAGTATACAGGCCTCTGAATTCCATCCTCTTCCCGTATGATGGCTGCGCTGATGGCTGACTCAGATACTTCCAGATACACAAACAACCTCTCCCCCGTGATGGGCCTAGACAGCAACAATGGAGATCCCAAGTAAGACTTGAGTTGGTCAAAAGATTTTTCACACTCTTTGTCCCACTGGAAGGCCTTTCTCAGAACTTTAAAGAACGGAAGACACTTGTCCGTTGCCCTGGAAACAAACCTGTTAAAGGAAGACACTCTTTTGGTGAGTCTCTAGACATCCTTGATACTCCTAGGAGTCTTCATGTCGAGCAAGGCCTTGATATTTTTTGGGTTTGCTTCAATCCCCCTCTGATTAACGATGAATCCCAAGAACTTCCCGGCTCCTACTCCGAAGACACACTTTGCTGGGTTGAGCTTCATCCTATACGAGTCCATGACATCAAAGGTCTTCTCAAGGTCTGTTACGTGAGTACATGCTTTCAGGCTCTTCGTTAGCATATCATCCACATACACCTCCATGGTCTTACCTATCTACTCCTCGAACATCTTATTGACAAGACGTTGGTATGTTGCTCCCGCATTTTTCAGACCAAAGGGCATCACCTTGTAATAGTACGTCCCCTTGTCAGTAATGAAGGCTGTCTTCTCAGAGTCTGCGGTATCCATGAAGATTTGGTTATAACCTGAATAAGCATCCATGAAACTCATAAGCTCGTGCCCTGCCGTTACATCCACCATCTGGTCTATCCTAGGTAAGGGATAGCTGTCTTTCGGGCAAGAGCTATTCAGGTATGTGAAATCTACACACATCCGCCACTTTCCATTGGCCTTAGGCACGATGACTGCATTTGAGAGCCACTCTAGATAAGTAACCTCTCTTATGAACTCGGCCTCCTCCAACTTTTTCACCTCTTCCCGGATGATCTCATACTTCTATCTGGAGTAGACTCTTCGCCTCTGTTTAGGCCTAGCATCTCTGTCTACGTTGATCTTGTGGGTCATGATCTGAGGATCGATACCAGGCATATCTGCATAACTCCATGCGAAGACGCTCTGCTTCCTCTTCTGCACTGTGTCATAGGACGTTAGATTCACAACCTCAGTCTTGACCACTGACTTGGCCTCCGCTACATGAGCCTTCCTATCGGCTAACTCAGAGCCACCTCCTGCAAATCCCCCACATATGGTGCTAACACCAAAGGAGATCATTCCTACCCTCTTCACTAGGATGTTGTCATCCTTAGGTGGGAGATCTGGGTCATCTCCATCATCACCCTCTGAATCATCATGCCTTCTAGCCGGGACATCGCCACGGCACCTATCATCTCTTCTCTTCCTAGGGTCTTCTCGTCCACCCTTTGGGGCCTTGCCATCCATATACTTTCTCAGTTTCCCGGATTTCAGCATCTTCTCGATCTCATCCTCCAGAGCGAAGAATCTGTCTGTGACATGGCCGTGATCCTGATGGAACTCACACCAGAGGTTTTTATTCCTTTTATGTGGTGGGGCCTTCAATTTCTCTGGCCACCTCAGAGCTCGGTCAATCTTGATCTCATTAAGTATCTGCTCACAGCTCACAGTCAGAGGAGTGTAATGAGCGAACTTGTCATCTGCGGACCTTTTCTTCCCCTCTTTCTTTCCCTGGGACCTCCCAGCGCTACCACGGTTCTCCTTCTCATATTTGGCGGCCGTTTCCTCTTCCCCGTTCATCACTTTCCCTGCGGTGGACAGCAACTCTGCCATAGACTTGGGGGGTCTTCCGCTAGCTTCCACAATAGCTTCCCCTTCTAGAGGCCTCCTATCAGGGCGGTCATGGCTATGCTCTCTTTGTAATCCTCCACCTCCAACTTCTCCTTGTTGAATCTTGCTATGTAGTCTCTTAGGCTTTCACCCTTAGCCTGTTTGACATATAGGAGGTGGGTAGTCTTCTTTTAAGGTCTCACCCCAAAGCAGAAGTTGTGGATGAACTGCTCAGCTAGGCCTTTGAAGTTCTCGATCGAATTCTTCGAAAGAGAGGTGATCCAGTTGTGCGCTGCCCTTGTCAAGGTTCCTGAGAAGGCCCTGCACTCCATCTCATCAGGTATCGAGTAAATATCTCTCGCCGACTGATACATCTCAATATGGTGCACTGGGTTAGTGCTGCCATCATACTTAGGCGTCACTGTAGGAGGTTTGAACTTAACTGGGGTTGGGAACCCCACTATCCTAGCTACAAACGGCGAGCCCTCCGAGTAGCCCCTCTGTAATGGGTCCCCGCTCTTTATCAGGTCCTCTATCTTCTCCTCGAGACGTTGGATGGAGTCATTCCTGGGTCTTCTCTCATCAACTTGGCCGAGATTATCCCCTGACACCTCTCTGCGATGGACAGAGGGTTCGCCAGCCATGACCCGTTGACTATTGACCTCTTCCTGCTCCCTGGCTCTTCTCTCCAAAGGTCGGCCTTGATCTGGCCGAGCCTGCCTATTCCCTCTTTGAGAGCCTGTCGCGCTCCTTGTCCTCGATAGCCTCTGCCTCAGGTCATTGACTGGGCCCAGCCTTTCGAAGGCCGACCCTCTTCTCAACCTGTTAAAGGCCGACCCTCTCTGCTGGGCCTCATCTCTTCTTCGGTCGACACATCCTTGACTCTGCCTATCAAAGGCCAACCCTCTTTGTTGGGCCTCGTCTCTTCTTCGTCCAACACATCCTTGGCTCTGCCTAAGAGGTCGTACGATGTTATCTGAAACCTCATACGGCTCCCACCAGTCTTTTGGGGCCTCTTCAGCTTCTAGGTCATCATACCTGTCCTCTGGGCAAGGGTTTCCCTGCCTCCCCAGGCGCAAGCGCCTAAGGTCAGCAATGTCCCTCCTCCGCTGAGGTGCAAGTTGTTCCTTCATGGGTTCCTGGGGTGGTCCCCTAGCGTCAGGATGAAGCTGAACTGTCGCCGGAGTTATCATGTCCGGTGAGATTCCAGGTGGCCTCATCATCATGGTTTGGCTGAGCTGGACAAATTGCTCCTTCATGGCTTGTTGTGTTGCAGCCAAAGATTTTAAGGCTGCTGCCACCTCCGCCATTTCGGACTGGGGAGGAGCGTGACTGGAGCTAGCCCCTCCACCTCCGGGCATATCAGGGATGACATTTCTTCATATGTTAATTTGACTATGAAATATATCATGGTCTGGCCTCTTATAACTCTCATAGGTTCGTATTGAAAATGGCATTTTCCTAGCTCAACTACGTAAGCCATATGTCGACCTAATTTTCCTTAGTTTATATAAGACATGACATAAGGGAAATCAAAATAAACCACAATATTATGGGCTTAGAATTATGACTTCATTCTTCTCGAAGTTCGATCAACGTGAGGGATCAACCCCTCCGTATGCTTTGTTGGTATAGTACAGTAGATTTGAATGATCTCTGCCTATCCCACAAGAGCTGAGCTGACCAAGGATTTTAACATTTCCCAATACAAGTAAAGTTTCTCCCCAATCACAGGTCTTGACAAGAGAGGGGTTGACCCTTGATATTTCTTTAATTCCCAAAATTCATTCTTGCATTCCTCATTAAATTTGAATGTTTTTCTCAAAAAATTAAAGAAAGTGAGTCATTTATCAATGGATCTAGAGATGAACCTATTAAGAGAGTCTACTCACCCTGTGTGCTTCTACACTTCCTTTTTTCTTTGCTAGCGACTACATGTTGATTAAGATGTTCTATACATTCCCTTCAATTAGTCGTTGACTGGTGATGAATCCTAAGGACATTCCCTAATTTACCTCGAACATACACTTAGTTAGGATGAGTTTCATCTGGTGCTTATCTAATTGGTAAAATGTTTTCTACAAATCCTAAATATATTTAATTATGGATTTGCACTTGGTTAGAATGTCCTCCACATGTTCTTCCATTCTTTTACAGTTATGGTAAATGTCCCCAGCATTTTTGAGGGTGAAGCGCATTACTTTATAGAGGTACATGCCTCTTCTTATGATGAAGGAGGTCTTTTCCTTGTCTGAAGGCTTCATTGTGAACTGATTGTACCCAAAGTAGGCATCCATACAACTGGAGAGTTAGTGGATGGAGGTAACATCAACAAATTGATCTATTCTGGGTAGGGGTTGTGATCTTTGAGGCACACTTTGTTTATATTAGTGAAGTCCACACACATACTCTACTTGTTATTCTTTTTGTGTACCATGACCATGCAAGAGAGCCCTTCAGTACATTTGATATCTTTTACAAAGTTGGCTTTCTATAGCTTCATCACCTCTTCTTGTGTGGCCATATTCTTCTTGACATCAAATATCATTCTCTCTTCTTTGACCGGCTTAGCGCCCTTCACTATGCTACATTCATGACATATAAAATTTGGGTCAATTCCTGGCATGTCTTCATCACTCTAGGAGAATATACTTTGCACTATCGTAGGAATTTGAGCCAATTCTTCTTCAGATGAGGATCCATAGATGACCCAATTTGTATGTTCTTCTCAGGGTGTTCTGGATCAAGGGCGATAGTGTATATTTCCACTATTGTATATATATAAACCATATTTTTTTCATCGTGGGGGTCAATTGTCTTTACTTTATAAGTGGTGGTAAACTTACCCTCTTACTGCTAAGAGCCCGACGTGTAATAGCACTCTCGAGGATCCACTTGGTTGTCTCTGAGTACTCCTACCTGGGTTGGGAACTTTAGGAAATGATGAATGGTGGATAACACAATCGTAAATTTTTTCGGGCCATCTCTTCCTAATATGACATTGTAAGCCTAATGAACATTTTTATCCATGACAAAGATGTGGATCATTTTTGTCCAGCATATGGGCCATGTCGTATTATAACTTCTAATTCTACGGTCCCCAAGGGCTGAGTTTTTGTTGTCTATCAGAATTAAAGCAACCTTACTTTCGTGGATCCTCGTGGTTATCACCAAAGGACCTTCATGGGGTTATAAGACACTAGATAGGTCATCTTTAGATAATCCCATGATGAAATGGTCCTTGTTCACCTTCTGATTATGTGTGTCCACATTTCCCTTCAGGATGAGTTGCCTGATATGAGAACATGCCTAAGCCTCATTTAGGTAGGCTTTCCTCTTGTCCAATGATGATGTGACATCCAAGTAAGATCATCATAACTTCACGGATTGCCTCTCTTAACTACTTGGGTAGGTTTAGATGGTCTTCAAATTCCTCGTCTCAACCTCTTTTCATCTCATTCGACTTCCTTCAGTGTGATGTTGACCATTTATTGGGCCTTTATTCAACTGCATCTGCTCATCTGTCCTCATCCATGTACCCAGATAGTTTACCCTTTCTTATGAGGCCGTCAATCTCATTCTTTAGCTCAGTGAAACTATCGGTGTTATGGCATTTATCCTTGTGAAACTCGTAGTGTGTCACGCCGGTTCATAAGTGCTTTGGGCTTGACAGGACACTTGAGGTCCTTACTTTCCCTAATCTTCTTGAGGATGTGATTGATGTCTACTGTCAGTGGGGTGTAATCATCATACTTTTTTGGCTTTTCAACTTTTTTCTTTTCTATCTTTGTTCCCTTTGCTGGATGTGGATTGTGAACGATTAGATTCTTTAACTGTTATCGCCTCCTCAGCGTTCATGATCTTGCCTACTCCAGAGAGTAATTCCATCATGCTCTTGGGAGGTTATTTTTCCAATTCCTAAAGTAGTTTCTCGGTTTACAAGCCACTTATAAAGGTTTCGTCGAATTCTGAGACAAAACATAAAAAGGATAAATTACAATCAAATGAAGGAGATCAATAATTTTACGACTCTCATAACCAATGGAAAATTCAAAAATTGAAAATTATATTTTTTTCCAATAGAAAATCATTACAAGGACTCAGCCATCTTCATGGATATAAAAGAACATCCTGTTCAATACTTTCCTATCACACACTAGTAAACTCCTTTATGTACCAATGGAAAGTGTAGACACCACATTCTAGGACCACCTAAATCTCTCCTTATGTCCCTATCACCTACCCATTTCACTATAACCCTTAGGTCACACTCCGAGTATTGATCTAAAGGCCATCAGGTGATACTAGGCCCCATTTGAATACGGTCAACTCTATTGTCAGAGCAAAAGCTCTTTGAATCTCTGAAGGGCTCTGAGTTTCCTTTCCAATGGTCTCCCTGTGCGCAAATGGGCATAACGGTTCTGATGAACGTACCACTTTACTATCAAAAATCATTTCGGAGGCCACCGGGCACTCCCAGGCCCTGATCTGACCCCAATCAACTTCGTTATTAGAGAAAAATCTCTTTAAATCTTCGAAGTGCATTAAAATCCATTTCCTATGGTCTTCTTCGGGCGAGAAAAGGAATAGACGTTCGGACAAATGACTAGTTTTCCTCTGAATATCGATCTGGAGGCCATCGTGAGCTCCTAAGCTCCGTTTGACCAAGATCAATCATTTGGATCGAATGGGACTGAATGAGTCTCTGAAAGGAACTAAATACCCCTTCTAACGGTCCACCTCGTGAGCGATTTTGACCTTTGGTATGAACGAACGATTCGTTTTATTACAAGAGGTCCCCAGGCGCTTTCGAGCCTCGATTAACCAAGGACAAATTTTTGAACTAAGCAAAACTCTTTGGAATGTCAAAGTAAATCTCCTCAAATTTCCAATAGTCCACCCCGTACACAATTCTGGTTTACCTTGCGTATGAACGATCCATTTCAGTCCTGCGATTCCTCATCCAAATGACCGCCATGCGCTTCCGAGCCATATTTGACCCAAAGTCAACTCTCGGACCTCGGGGTGGTCCAAAGGACTCTGTAAGGTTTCTGAAGTAACTTTCTAATGGTATGACCCGTGCACATTTGGGATCAATGGATTACTTTTTATGATCATTTTTCCAAAACAATCTGCGTGAGGCTACCACTTAGAAGGTCCAGATCCATTCCTATCGACAGTGTGTCTTGGGTCACCCGCCGATAGGCCGGATAGGGGTAGTGCCGATCGACAACCCCCTAACCCTATTAAAGGTGGATATGACCTCAATTCCAGGGGACCAAGACCAGAGATCCATCAGCATCAGCGATCTCAATAACATTCTCTCGAAACCAGCTAAGTTTCCCATGTGAAGTTAAATTCCAGCTTACATTCCTATCCTTCTCAGACCTAATTGGAAAAATAATATTCTCTCTCATTCAACACTCATCTCTCACTCAAGTTAGTTTATCCAAGATCAAAGATCAAGCTTCAAAAAAGGTCCAATTCCTTCCCTCCTTCTTTAAATTCGTTATTTTTGCATAAATTTTATTAGATTCATAATCTAGTTCCTACTTTAGATCACACATAGTAATATCAACATTTTTATTAGTGTATTGCACATACTTTATTTTCTATGAAACCCCCAAAACAAACAGAGAGAGGGTCACACCCAGAAAGTTCGAACGAAATTATCCATCACACTTTTTCAAAACCCAAAACCCATTTTCTACACAAACGCATCTATAATAAAAATCCATTCGGATATATGGGATAAACCCCACCCCCTGCCTCATTCGAACTATGTGGACTTTGATTCCTTTATAGGCTCCTTAGTCCTTTTGGACTAAATCCCGAAACTCAAGTCCAATTTTCCAATTTTTCAACTTCCCAAATTCTAATTTTCTCAATTTTAAAAATTCCCCAATTTTCCTAAAATCACCCATTTCCACATTTATCATATTCTTGCATTACATAGTATGCTTGTTTACGTTTCATGAAACACGTATTATCATTTCATAAAAACGATTCATATCGCGATAAACGGGAAAATTTTATTTTATATATATATTATTTTGGGAACATTCCTATAGATGACCTCATTCTACCTTTCCGATGGTATGAGTTGAACGATTCCGATATCCATTATATATACACACGCACACACTTCACAGAGAAATAAGAGAAAACAATAACACTATCCCATGAGAGATCAAAAGGGCGTTATGGGTGACTAACACCTTTCCATTTCATAACTTAGCCCCCGAACCTTTGATCTATTGGTTTCGTATGCATCATTTTGTCCTCGATGTCGCTCTCTCGAAGTGGCAACATGTTTTTCTACCTATATTGTGCAAAATGGGTGTGAGACCGCTATCTATCGAAGATTTCCTGGGATGGCCGCAGGAATAAATATAGCAGTTAATATTATAAATATGATCATGTGGATATAGCGCTATGAACATGCGAACATCGTATATAACTAAAATAACTCCCCCTCAAATATACAAAATTTATTAGTGAACATAATATACTAACAAATAACTTTAATTAACCTAATATGCTTTAATAATTGTACTCCCCTTATCTGGACACTTCTTCCCATTTTTATCACGACAAGTGACAAAAGAAAGAACTAATAAAATACTATCATCAAGTTATCAATGCATTTGAAGAGAGTAATACATACTAATCATACCAAACTACAAAAGAAATATAAAATTCATGAATAATTAAAATGTTAGTATATACAAGATATAATCATGAGAGTAATATGACTAATGTAAACAATTTAATTTCCACGTAGAAAGATAAAATTTATCAAACAAAGATATGAATAATTCTAGAAAGTGAGAAGCATTAAAGGATTAAGAGTATACAAGGATTACAATTATTATGATCAATACAATAAAAAATCAAAATAACTATGAAAAAACAAAGCCCTCCAAAAGCAAATTATTTCAATTCTTCTTCTACTTCAACATTGAAATAGACAACCAAATCAATAATCTTGATGTTAGAGACATGCAAGGCTTCATTTACATTCTCTGCATTAGTATCAAACATGTGCTAAAATTTTGTAAAAGTAAGAGTTTATCATAATAAATTAAGGAAGGAAAAATGAATCCAGTTAAGTATATATTCGACCAACGATAGAATCTAACACATTTTTAGTTAGAGGGAATGAACTAGATTCTCGTGGTATAGGGTAAGGATGAGGTGGTGGTGGAGGAACAACATTTAATGGTCCAGGTGTGTTATCGTAAGTGACATGATGAGAAATATACTTATAATATGAATCAATAGTCATTGCTGATTGTGGATGTTTCTAAACTATATATTAAATTAAAGGTACTCCAAAATGCAAAAGAAAACTCATGATCAAAGGACCGTAGGGATAAGCATGACCTTTCATACCCTCCTTGGTGTGATAAAAAATTATGTTCTTAAGAAAGTCACAGAAATACATTATAACACTTGATCCAATGGCGCACAAAGATTGTGAACGTTTGACATTTATGTTGTGAAGGTGGTATGAGGGAAAAATACAAGAGCACGTAATCATGTTTATAATATAGAGTTCCTTTAAAATTAATTCATGATATGAAGTCCTTTAATTCCAATCCATGGAAATGGTTATCGCTAAAATCAATTGTGCATATTCTTGTTGGAAGCTTTAATCGAAATTTACTTGTTAGGATAATTAGGACTCTTTACTCTTAGAACACCAATGTGGTTGTTTATCCACTTATAAGTACGTTTCACTTGAATTCCCCTTACTTTGGCATACAAAAATCTAATGCCTAAGTTAACCTCACCTTCCATAAAAGTCGGATAAAATTATCTCACCAAGTTGGGTTAACATGATTAGGTTTGAGAGAAATCACCAAAAAATTTATTTCTTCCTCATAAGAATATAAATCAATGGGTGTGAAAAAATTATTCCAAATTAATTGGCCTCTCCATATGAACATAATATGTCATGAAGAGTTCATCAAACACTACACCAAATCTGCCTAATTGTTACGGTCATTGACCTTGACAAGTTCAACTTGTCAAGGTCAATGACCGTGATAATTCGGGGTGAGACAACTTTTTTTGTCACAGACGTGTCACGGTCTTTGGCCGTGACAAGTTCATTAGAATTGTCACGGGCGTGTCACGGGCGATGATCGTTACAAGTTTAGTCACGGTTAAGAATCGTGACAAAGCCTAGACCCCTTTTAAAAAAATTATCACGGTCATTGACCGTGACAAGTCCATGACAACCATATTTGTCAAGGACTTGTCACGGTCAATGCCTGTGACAATTCTGGGAAGAACTTTAAAAAAATCTGCTGGGCAGTATGGCCACTGCCACTGCCCAGCAGTATATTTGTACCTGTTATACATAGTTGTACCTGTTCAAACATCATATATCCAAACAAACTAAAGATAATGCAAATATATATTCAAAATAGAAATAATATACATGACGATATAATCCAAATATAATTCAAATGTACCAACTTAAAAATAATGTCACTACATGTCTAGGGTAAATGTGAGGAGATGAGTAGGCCACACGATATACGAATTGACACACCCACTAGTATACATCGTGCTGCATGGTTCGCGCAACCGCAATAGGGATTTCTCCTTCTCGGGTATCACATGCGTGACGAGCACTTTGGACTCGATCTCTTGAACCACACGTCCATGAACTATTCCACCCTGGACGATATTCGGGTCCCTCAACCCCCGCCCTATTCACTGGACATCAAATACGTCTAATATGAACATGGTCGGCCAACCAATTATCGACATCGGTCTAGGGAAGGGAGCCAAATAAGGAAGTTGATCATCGAAGTACGCACGTGTCGGTGATGAAGCAGCGAGGTCCACATCCTTGTCATCCTGCGCCTCTTTCTCCCGCACCTCCTCCTCTTCCACCGCCTTCTCCTTACCTTTCCCCTTAGGGTCTCCATCCAACTTATGCTTCATGAATGAGTACATATCTTGGACCGTCGCCTCCAAACGGGACAACTTCGCGTCATGTGAATCCACCGTTCGAGGCAACTCGGTGTCACTCGTCTCCAATCCGATGATCCTAGATTTGTCCACCCGCGATCTCACCCCCTTGTCCTCGCCTTGCAATCAGAGCCAAGCACTTGGATGAGTGCGTCTGTGGACAAAGATGCCTTGTCGGCATCAGACTGTGACTCATGCACTTCCTTAAGCTTTGCCTGAAATGTTAAAAAACCCATGATTAGTAAAATAAGTAAACTAAAAATTATAAGGTAATTAACAAAAATTAAACTGATGGATTACTTACAATCGTGTTCGTGATGCTCGAGGACACCTCCTTATCTTTCCCCTTCTTTGTTCGAAGAGCCACATGAGTATCGAGCCTATGTGGCTAACCCCCTAGGCCACTCCCTACCACCTGAAATAAAATAAAGTAAAATTAGTATCGGTCCCGCAAAGTAAAATAATGAATAATAATATATTTCTGTAGTTATAGAAAAATTAAATCTTACCTTCATCCTATGCTCCACCTCGGCGTAAGACGTCCGACTGGAGTAGTGCACGTTCGTCTATTTTGCCCGATTTTCCCTCCCCGATTGGCGAGAGGCCAATTGTCGATCCTCGATCTCATTGTCAATGAACTTTTTCCATTGTGCCAATGAGATCGGCTCCTTGGGCGGGATGGATCCACGCCATTGGATAATGGACTCTCGTGTTTTTCCAAAGTACCGTGTCCGCATATTTTTCTTCCACGTCTTGTGTTGCTTCCTCAACTGGTCCAAGACGGAATCGCGTAGCTTTGGATCCAAGTTGAATTCTTCTTGTCCAACAAATACAATGTTACTTGCGAATAAATATAAATATAAAATGAAATTGAAATTGAAATTGAAATATAAATATATTACATGCAGTGCCACCCAAATAGCTAACTTGACCTCATATGGAACCTCCTTCCAACTCATAAACCCCGAGCCGATGACCGTCTTTAGCAGCTCGAGGGATCTCGCTAATAGCTCCGACTTGTTCTCGATGGTAATCCCAAATTTGCCATATTTGGAGAGCCTAGGGGCCGAGGAGCCCTCGTCGCCTCCGCTACCACCGAGTCCAGACGACATCATCATAACCAGCATCATCATCCTCGCCTTAATACGTGAAGGAGACATTTTCTGTAAAAAAATATTATTAGTACAGTTAAAAAAATGTTATGAGTATAGATAGACACACACGTAGACCCCCACCCCTACCCCACCACCCACCCCCATGCCTGCCCCCACCCCATCCCCCCCTCACCCCACCCACACCACAGACACGCACACATACACGTACACGTACACACACCACCCCCTGCCCCTGACCACACACACAATAATCCAATAATGATTAATAATTATATATACTATGTTTCATTTAATTATGTCTTATTTATATTCAAATTCATTTATTAATAATTATATATAGTATGTTTTATTTAATTATGTCTTATTTATATTCAAATTAAATTATTCAAAAGTTAAAAAAAATCTCACCCCCATATGGAAAAAAATCTAGTGGTCATGCCACTTTTAAAACTAACCAACCCAACATTTACTAAACAAAATAATCCAACAGCAATGTCTACAACAAATGTGTATATTCAAATTCAATTATTAATAATTATACGTAGTATGTCTTATTTATATTCAAATTCAATTACTAATTATTATATATAGTATATATTAATTTACTAATTTACAATAAGGGGCAATCATATATTAATTTACTAAAAAAAATAATAATTAATCAATTTTTTACAAGGGACACTACGCACACACACACATAGACACACACGCAACCCCCACCCCTACCCCCACCACCCATCCCTGCCACCCCCCCCACCCCCTCCCCCCTCACCCCACCCCCACCACGTACACATACACGTACACACACCACCCCCTGCCCACCATCACACAAAAATAATCCAATAATGATTAATAATTATATATACTACGTTTCATTTAATTATGTCTTATTTATATTCAAATTAAATTATAAATAATTATATATAGTATGTTTTATTTAATTAAGTTTTATTTATATTCAAATTCAATTATTCAAAAGTTGAAAAATCCCACCCCCATATGGAAATAATCCAGTGGTCATGCCACTTTTAAAACTAACCAACCCAACATTTACTAAACAAAATAATCCAACAACAATGTCGACAACAAATGTGTATGATATGCCCCAAGTGTCACCTCGGCTCAGAGACATCAACCTCGGTCGAGGACATGGCCGACGTTGGAAGAGACTTGGATCGGTGACCAGCAGCCTCGGCCATAGAAGGGTCGACCCTGGCCGACACCACTACAAACCTCATCAAGGGGAGGATGCATGTATCATAAAGGTCAACGGCTCTTCAGTTTACCTGGGAATGACAACCTCGGCTAGGGGTAGGCCGAGGATACGAGGATACATACCTCTATCAAGGACAAACCCATCAATGAATCAGCCGATGTTCCAGGCACAGTCCAGCTTAACCTCGGCCCAGGCCGACCTCAATACTTGCCTCGGCTTCACTTAAGTCGGAACCATAATGACTCATCTCGGATTATATGGACAACAGGACCTTACCAGCCTCGGCCTCTTCTAGGCCGAGGTCAGGACCAAGCATCGAGGCCGAGCTCTTATTGGCATATGTGTGGACAAGGACACGTGGACACAATTCAGTTATAACAAATCATTCCCCTCACGTGGAGAGAATATTTCATCATCATTCTCTACCTGTGACAGTGACAGATGTCTTCATCAGATTGGCTAGATCAACACACACATGCTCATTACATGCATAGGGGGTACACTACACCCCCCATGTACTATATATAGAGGTCATCCTCTGCCATGCAAAGGATCCCCGAAATCGACAACCCTAGCTGAAGCTCTGTCAAATTATACGGAAAAGAGAGAAAGCTTGAGAGTCTGTATCCATGGCCATTAGAGCCCTCATATAGTGATATCAACCACACACCTTCATAGTGGAAGTAGGCCTGGTTGGCTGAATCACTTATATTTCGGTGTGAATCCTCTTCTCCTCACCTCCTTCTACTATATATACATATACCTTTATACTGCCATTGTTAACACTAAATTGAGCTCACAAACCCCTTGAAGGGTGGTGTTGTTTCCAGCATCATCATTTTGGCTACGTCTGTGGGTACGAGAAGCTGTCTCTTCCTCTTCTTCAGCTTAACCTCACCGGAGACTCTGGTGGTGAACCAGGCGCCACCCCTTGCGTGGAGCTGCTTCACCATTGAAAGAGGTCCTTTAAGGTATTAAGCTCACCTGCTACTCAAGCTCTTTATTCTTAACACATGACACCAGAATTACCACCGCCTCTTCTGCCGCCTGGTGGGGGAGGGCCTAGTTCCAGCCAGGCACCGCCTCAGTCAGAAATGGCGGAGGTAGATGCATCCTTGAAGTCTTTGGGTGCAACGCAACAAGTTATGCAGGAGCAGTTTACACAGCTCAGCCAAACTATGATGAGGCCACCTGGAGTTTCATTGGAGATGATCACTCCAGCGGATGTCCACCCTCATCCTGACGCCAGGGTACCACCCCAGGCACCAATGAAGGACCAACCTACACCCCAGCGGAGGAGGGACGTTGCTAATCCTAGGCGCTTACGCCTCGGGAGGCAAGGAAACCCTTGCCTGGAGGACAGGTATGACAATCTAGAGGCGAAAGAGGTCTCGGAGGATTGTTGGGAGCCATGTGAAGTTTCGAATAATACGGTACATCCTCTTTAGCAGAGCCGAGGCTGTGTCGGCCGAAGAGGTAAAGAGGCCCAACAAAGAGGATCAACTTTTGATCGATTAAAAAGAGGGTCAGTCTTTGAGAGGTTGGGCCCAGTGAATGACCTAAGACAGAGGTTATCAAGGTCGAGAAGCGCAGTCAGCTCGCAAAGAGGAGACAGACAAGGTCGGCCTGATAAAGGCCGACCCCGTGAAGGAAGGGGCAGATACCAAGAAGAGGTCAACATCCGACATCGTGCTCCGGTAGGGGAACCCTCAGTCCATCCCTTGGAGGTGGCTGGGAACAACCTCGGCTAGGCTGATGGTAGGAGACCATGGAATGACTCTATCCAACGTCGTGAGGGGAAGATAGGAGAACTCATCAAAAGTAGGGATCCACTGCAAAGGGGTTACTCAGAGGGCTCTCCATTCATGACAAAGATAGTGAGCTTCCAGACCCCTGATAAGTTCAAACCACGAGTAGTGTCTCCCAATTATGATGGTAGCACAAACCTTGTACACCACATTGAGATGTATCAGTCGGTGGCAGATATCTACTCGATACCTGATGAGATGAAGTGTAGGGCCTTCTCTGGGACTCTAACAGGAGCAGCACACAGCTGGTTTACTTCTCTTCCAAATAATTCAATTAATAACTTCAAGGGCTTGGCCGAACGATTCATTCACAACCTCTGCTTTGGGGTAAGACCTCAAAAGAAGACCACTCATCTACTGTATGTCAAGCAAGGCAAGGACGAGTGCCTAAGGGACTACATCACCAGGTTTAACAAAGAGAAACTTTAGGTTGAATATTACGAAGAGAATATAGCCATCACCGCCCTCATAGGAGGTCTTTAAAAAGGGAAGTTGTTGTGGAAACTCGCGAAAGACCCTCCTAGGTGAATGGCAGAGCTATTGGAAACTACGGGAAAAGTCATGAATGCCAAAGAGTCAATGGCTGCCAAGTATAAGAATGAGAACCGCGGTAGTAACGGGAAGTCCCAAAGAAAGAAAGATGGAAAAAAGAGGTCACCCGATGACAAGTTCGCTCACTATACCCCTTTAACCGTGAGCTGTGAGCATATCCTCAACGAGATCAAGAATGATAGGACTCTAAGATGGCCAGAGAAACTGAAGGCCTCTCCGTATAAGAGGAACAAAAACTTATGGTGTGAGTTCCACTAGGACCATGTCCATGTTACAGACAGATGCTTCGCCTTGAAGGATGAGATTGAGAAGATGTTAAAATCCGGAAAGCTGAGGAAGTATGTTGATGGAAAAGCTCCTAAGGGGGGAAGAGATGACCCTAAGAAAAGGAGAAACAACAGATGCTGTGACGATGCTCTAGCTAGAAGAGGCAATGACTCGGATGATGATGATGAAGACGATCCGGACCTTTCGCCGAAAGATGATAACACCCCAGTGAAGAGGGTTGGCATGATCTCCTTTGGTGTTGACACCATATGCGGAGGGATTGCGGGAGGTGGTTCTGAAGTGGCTGACAGGAACACGCTCATGTGGCAGAGGCCAAGTCGATGGCCAAACTTGAGGTTGTAAATCTAACGTCTTTCGATACAGCGCAGAAGAGAAAAAAGGTGGACATGGACACCCTTATAGTTGGGTTCTCCCAACTCGACTTCAAAGGTATCTTAGCTCCCCATGATGACCCATTGGTAATAACAACAAGAGTGCATGGGTGCGAGGTGCAGAGGATCCTCGTGGACGGGGGGAGTTCAGTAGATATAATGTTTTGGCCTTGATTCAAGAGCCTAGGTCTTAGCAGAGCTAGGCTAGTACCCTATCATCATCCCTTAATGGGCTTCATTGGAGAGAAGGTCCACCCATTGGGCATGTATGAGATGGATGTACGGATGCGTGACGAGTGGCCCAAGAGGTTGACCCGGAAGATACATTTTTTTGTAATGGACGAAGACGTCTTCTCGGCCTATAACCTCATCATAGGAAGAGTGGCCCTTAAGGAGTTTGAAGCTGTTCCATCGACGGTCCACCAGATGCTAAAAATCCCAACCCCCTATGGCGTAGGATAAGTGCAAGGTGACCAGACCATATCATGAGAATGTTACTTCAACTCGACCGAAGAGAGAGAGGTGCATAAGAGGGAAACTACCATATATAGCATTGATACATTGGACCCAAGAGATGAAACAAAATTGAAGAAGGGATAGGCCGCAAAAGAGGTAGAATCCATCGTCCTCAATCAGGACGAACCAGGAAAAAGCATCCAGGTCGGCAAGGCCCTAAAGACAGAAATCAAGGAAGAGCTGATAAACTTCCTCAGGAAGAGCCAGAGTGTCTTCTCTTGGAGTCATGCAGACATGCCCGGTATTAACCCTGAGGTCATGAGTCACAAGCTCAACGTGACCAAAGAGACCAAGCCTATCAAACAAAGACGAAGAGTTTACTCTAGAGAGAAGTACGACGTCATCCGGGAAGAGGTTAAAAAATTTGAAGAGGCTGAGTTTATAAGAGAAGTCATAGACCCGGAGTGGTTGTGAAATGAAGTCATCGTGCCCAAAGCCAATGGGAAGTGGAGATTGTGCGTTGATTTAACTAACCTGAACAAGTCTGGCACAAAAGACAACTATCCCTTACCTCGGATTGATCAGATGGTAGATGCTATTGTAGGGCATGAGCTCGTGAGTTTCATGGACGCATATCCAGGCTACAATCAGATCTTTATGGATGTAGAAGACTTAGAGAAGACAACCTTCATTACCGACAAAGGTACGTACTGCTACAAGGTGATGACCTTCGATCTAGAAAATGCAGGGGCGACGTACCAACGTCTTGTGAATAAGATGTTCGAAGACCAAATAGGCAAGACCATGGAAGTGTATGTAGACGATATGATGACAAAGAGCCTAAAGGCCTGCACTCATGTGGCAGACCTTGAAAAGACCTTTGATACTATAGACTTGTACAGGATGAAACTCAACCCAGTGAAGTGTGTCTTCGGGGTAGGAGCTGGGAAGTTTCTTGGATTCATCGTCAATCAAAGTGGAATCGAAGCAAACCCAGAGAAGATAAAGGCTTTTCTTGAGATGAAGACACCGAGGAGTATCAAGGACGTCCAAAGACTC
Source organism: Sambucus nigra (assembly GCA_949130495.1). Lineage (NCBI taxonomy): Eukaryota > Viridiplantae > Streptophyta > Magnoliopsida > Dipsacales > Adoxaceae > Sambucus > Sambucus nigra. The sequence goes on from OX422209.1 coordinate 43,032,410, forward strand.
ACTGGGAGAGTGGCCGCGCTCAATAGATTTATTTCCAGAGCAACAGACAAGTGTCTTCCATTTTTTAAGGTGCTCAGAAAGGCCTTCCAGTGGGATGAAGAGTGCGAAGAAGATTTTAACCAGCTCAAGTCTTACCTTGGGTCTCCCTTATTATTATCTCGGCCCATAGTAGGATAGAAATTGTATGTTTATCTAGCGGTCTCTGAATCGGCTATCAGTGCAGCCATAGTGAGGGAAGGTGTTGGAATCCAAAGACCTGTGTATTTTAATAGTAAAACCCTTCAAGGGTCTAAACAAAACTACCGTCGTATGGAAAAGCTAGCCTACACCCTGATACATGGTTCAAGGAAGATGAAGCCCTATTTCCAAGCCTATTCCATGGTTATCCTCACTAACTCCCCACTAAGACAGGTCCTACATAAACCTAAGAAGTCCGAGAGATTGATGACTTGGGCCTTTGAGTTGGGGGAGTATGACCTTATCTATCAACCAAGGACAGCCATCAAAGGTCAGGCCCTCACAGATTTTGTTACTGAGTTCACAAGGGAAGAGGTCGAGACAGAGAGTGACCTAAAGGGTGCTGAAGGGAAAAACGACGGTGTCTTTCGAGAGAAGGAGGAGGCGACACTAAACATCTTTCGAGAGCAGAAAGAGGTGGTACCGAACGTCTTTCGAGGCCAGGAAGAGGTCTTATCCAAAAAGATCAGGGTAGAGTATCGAAGAATGAGGAGCATCGGTACCTCTTCAAGAAAGGAATCATGTCAGAGGGGGCCTTCTCATCGGATACAGACATTTGGAACCTCTTCATTGATGGTTCTTCCTGCCACAGTGGAAGCGGTGCAGGGTTAATACTTTCAGCTCCAGATAGTGCCAACATTGAATACGCTTTGAGGATCAACTGCAAGACATCTAACAATAAGTCGAAATATAAAGCCATGATAGCAGGTCTCTCATTAGCAAAGGCTTTGGGTGTAAGGCGACTCCTACTTCATAGCGACTCAAGGTTAGTTATCAATAAAGTATTGGGAGTCTATGAAGCCAAATATGAAATGATGGCTAATTATCTTAAGAGGGTAAGAGTAATTTTAGAATATTTCAAAGAGATAAAACTAAAGAGAGTACCTCGGTAAAGTAACAGCCATGCATGATGCATTGGCAAGGTTGGCCTCGGCGACGAAGACAGAAGTCAGAAGAACAGTTCCGGTCGAGGTCTTAGGAAAAGCAGCCATTGAGGAGGAAGAGGTATGCAACCCTTGTCTCAATTTGAACCTAGGAGACTCATGGATGGACCCCCTCGTCAGGTATATCAAAGAGGGAGAGCTACCCGAATCCAAGATAGAGAGGAGGAAATTGAGGTATAGGGCTGCCAAGTTCTGTATAGTAGGAGACGTCTTCTACAGGAAGGGATTTATGTTACCTCTCCTCAGATGTGTTCATTCCACTGAAGTTCCTCGTGTCTTACAGGAAGTTCACGAGGGATCTTGCTCCAGTCATGTAGGAGGAAGACCGTTGGCCAAAATAATTATTACCCAGGGATACTGGTGGCCATCCTTGGCCAAAGATTCTGTAGATTACGTGAAGAGGTGCGATAAATGTCATAGATTCTCCACTATTCCTCATCAACCTCATCAACCTATGACGTCAATCAACTCCCCATGACCATTTGCAGTATGGGGAATTAACTTAGTAGGACCCCTACCAAGAGCTGCCAATAATTACCGGTTCCTCATAATGGCCATTGACTACTTCTCAAAGTGGGTGGAGGCAGATCCGATGATAACGATCACCGAACAGAAGACCTTCCAATTTATTTGGAGGAACATCATATGCAGACATGGCCTCCCAAACACTCTCATCTCAGACAATGGGACCTAGTTCAAGAACTCCTCTTTAGAGAAGTATTGCGTAAGAGTTAGGATAAAGCAGTTCTTCTCATCTCCCGACCAACCTCAGGTAAACAGTCAGACCGAGGTCACGAACAGAACAATCCTCGATGGAATCAAGAAGAGGTTGGAAGATGCGAAGGGAAGATCGACTGAAGAGGTCTACACTGTGTTCTGGGCCTACAGAACCATGACAAGGACACCTACAGAAGAAACCCCGTTCATGCTAGAACATGGCTCGGAGGCCGTCATACCAACATAAGTGGGACTCCCTACTCATAGGGTCCAGACCTATGACCCTGATAAAAATGGGGAAGAGAGAAGGCTAGACCTAGATCTGATTGAGGAGAAAAGAGGAGATGGAGAAATCAGACAAGCAGCTTACCAGCAGAGAGAAGCAAAGTTCTACAATCAGAGGGTGAAGTCAAGACCCATTGCCGTGGGAGATTTGGTACTGAAGAAGACCTTACAGAAAATAAAAAAACTCCACCCAAACTGGCATGGTCCCTACAAAGTAACAAAAGAGGTTGTACCCGGGACCTACAGGCTAGAAAACCTAGAAGGGGAACCTCTTGCCAATCCCTGGAATGTTGATCATCTGAAGAAGTATTACATATGATGTTGCAAAAAGTTATGTAAATGTACCATCTTATGAAGAGATTATTAATAAGAGAGCAGCTTCCATGTCGGTCCTTACTTCATTGAGCTCTAATGGTAGGAATTATGAGGGTAACATCTTAGGTGATGACCTCAGACCCTTACAACATCATTAAGTGGTGACAAGGTCTAAAGTCAGACACCAGAATTGAATGACCTTAGACCCTTAACATCATTAATTTGGTGAGGTTAATTATGAGGGTAACATCTTAGGTGATGACCTCAGACCCTTACAACATCATTTAGTGGTGACAAGGTCTGAAGTCAGACACCATAATTGGATGACCTCAGACCCTTAACATCATTAATTTGGTGAGGTTAATTATGAGGGTAACATCTTAGGTGATGACCTCAGACCCTTATAACATCAGTAAGTGCTGACAAGGTCTGAAGTCAGAAACCATAATTGGATGACCTCAGACCCTTAAAATCATTAATTTGGTGAGGTTAATTATGAGGGTAACATCTTAGGTTATGACCTCAGACCCTTTACAACATCATTTAGTGGTGACAAGGTCTGAAGTCAGACACCATAATTGGATGACCTCAGACCCTTAACATCATTAATTTGGTGAGGTTAATTATGAGGGTAATATCTTAAGTGATGACCTCAGACCATTACAACATCATTTAGTGGTGACAAGGTCTGAAGTCAGACACCATAAATGGATGACCTCATACCCTTAACATCATTAATTTGGTGAGATTAATTATGAGGGTAACATCTTAGGTGATGACCTCAGACCCTTACAACATCATTAAGTGGTGACAAGGTCTGAAGTCAGACACCATAATTGGATGATCTAAGACCCTTAACATCATTAATTTGGTGAGGTTAATTATGAGGGTAACATCTTAGGTGATGACCTCAGACCCTTACAACGTCATTAAGTGGTGACAAGGTCTGAAGTCAGACTCCATAATTGGATGACCTCTGACCCTTAACATTATTAATTTGGTGAGATTAATTATGAGGGTAGCATCTTAGGTGATGACCTCAGACCCTTACAACATCATTAAGTTATAACAAGGTCTGAGATAAGGCTACAAATTTAGTTCAAGCAGACATCATTGCTCAGACTTCAGAGCTAAAACATCGCATGACAAGCATTCAACAAAGTAAATGAAGTAAAAACCCTCCTCGGAGGTTGTCATTCCAATTATAAAAATTCAAAAGATAAAAGTTTTATATGTTCCTCAGAGGCTACATCCAATCCGGGGTTATAAAAAGTATCAGAAAGCTTCACAATTAGCCTAAGGGTTAGAGGGGAGCGTGATCGTGTCCTCAACCTGATCATGTTGGACGACGTTGGTCACCTCGACAATGTCTTCTCTGTGGTTAGCTTCTTTTATCTCAGTGACATCAAGTGGTGCAGTCTCTATAGGTTCCGCGACCTCCTCCTCTACCTCTTGAAGGGCTTGGGTAACCTGGGGGTTAGCAAAGCCGAGACCTATGAAATCAGAGGCCTTCAAACTTCCTTCTTCCTTCTCCTTGAGAGCTGCCCATTTGATAGTAGCTTTAATACCTCTTTCAAGGTACTAAAAGCCGAAGCTCATGAACTCGTCTGAGGCTTTATAGTTAGCAAGTATCCCTTCAGAGGCGTCTTAAAGTGCTGCCCTCACGACAGAGTCGACCTTCTGCTGGAGAACATTGTCCTTCTCCTTCAAAGCCACAGCATGGTCCTTCTTAAGTTTGGAGATCTCTTTCTCCAGCCCCTTCATCTTCTTTTCAGACTCGTTAAACTCAGACTTCAGGCGGTCTATTTTGGCATTCAGAGTGCTTTGCACCTTCTCATCTTCTTGACCCTTCTGGATGAGGGGTAACTTCCTCAGAGTCCAGTTGGAGAGATGATGCATAGAAGCCAGGCCCTGCAAATTATGTGATCATGTGTATGAGTTGAAAGTCAAATCAGAGGTTACAGTTGGAAACCATAAAGAAATCTAAAGTCATACCTGAATGGACCTGTGGAGACCAAATTCAACCAGAAGAGGTGTATCCATTGACCGGTAGAAACGTTTGTCAGCCTCGATCATGGAAGAGCCGATGGCATAAAGTGCCTGCAGACTATGACCTATTATGCTGTCGTTGATTTTTAGTTGCTCTATGCGAGCAGCCAAGGCATCAGCAGAAGATATGGGGATGTCAGAGTCCCCACCTTTCTTTTTTTGCCTCTAATACTCAGGGGGAGGGTCAGTAGCATTCATCTTCTTTGTGACCTGAGCCTTCGAGGTTGAGGGATGAGAAGGAGGGGCGTTCAGACCAGCCTTTTTGGCAAGCTTTGTCAAACTCGGTGCCGCCATTTCCCAAAGCTCGTCTGAGATATCCTTCGGATGTTTTGCAAAATTGAAAGGTCTGAGTTAGTGAGTCAAACATGCATAAACTAAGAGGTATAACTTGAATAAAAGCACTTACCAAGCTCTGTAAGAGGAATACCCCCAAACCAGTCTCAGAGAGGTAGTGGGCGGTCATAAGGTGTTCAAACTTAACGAGCAGACCATGCATCCCCTGAGCGTGAAGGTCTTTGACCTTCTGAAGATTTTGTAGGCTTAGACGAGGGTCGACTCGGGAAGACATTATAACCGTGCCCCACCTTATGGGCATTCGAGGCTCTAGTAAGGAGGAGGGGGTACATGGGCCAAATTCCCATGGCCCTGAAGCGAAGAAATAGCGAGGCTTCCAGTTATGGTTGGAAGTCTGAGTTATATGGAGCATTTTCTTCTCAGGCTTCCGAGCTACAAAATGATAGTAGCTCGAATGATTCTTGGCAGAAGAAGGAACATAACAACCTACGAAGACCTGGGCTCGAAGGTCTGAATGGTGAGTAACCCTCCATAACACGATGGCCCCAATTATTACCCTCCAAGCATTGGGTGACAACTGGGAAGGGGCCAAGTTGATGTAGGTTAAAATAGACTTAATGATGGGGTGGATTGGCAGACAAAACCCTAACTTGAACATCTGCTCGTACAAGAAGATCTCACCATCTCGGCCATGATATGCCCTCTCTTCCCTCATAGGTCTCCTAAGCTTTATGGAGGGGCTGATGGAGTAAAAGTATCTGAAGCAAAGAAGGTCTACCTCAGTAACTAAGCTCTAAATCTCCTCCGCCTCGGAGACATCGACGTCACTCTCAGTATCATCATCATCATCATCATCCATCTCAACGTTGGCCAGAGCAGACGTTGGAGGATTACTCGGGAACCTCTGAGTGAACTCATCCCCTGTGACGACCGACAGGGGAATGGCATCAAATATTTGTGGAATAGCCACGTTTGGTTCAATAATCTCGACCTTTGAGGAAGAGGACAATGTTCTTGAATGGTTGTGAGATGAGGCCCGACTGGAAACCTCTGCTTGATCAGGGGCCTGATCTTGTTGATTTGTAAAGTCCGTGGCCTCTCGAAAAGAATCCACAGACATGGAGTCTGATGTGGAGGACTCAGAATCAGACATCGGTGATGGTTCAGTAGGGACTTCGGTTTGGCTAGTGGGTTCTGTTGGTTCAGGGTATACTACCTTCAGGGGTGGTGGAAAGATAGGTCTGAGGGGGAATTCCTCTGACCTACGAGCTTCCTCCTGCGCTCTTTCTATTTGCCTAATTTTCTCTAAAGTCTTCTCCCTGAGAGAAGGGAACTCCGATAGAAGTTGGTAAAGGGGTCTGAGCATCAGAGGCCGACCATAAACTTGTAACTCTCCTAAACTACAAACAAGACTGGCTAATGGAATAAAGAAATTTAAAGATCAAACTGTTAAACCTAGAGCAAGAACAGTTCGCCTGAAAATATAGGGACTCGCCGGAAATCCCCAAAATCCCACCAAAAAATGCGAAAGTAAAGGAAAAGAAGTGAAAATGAAGGAAAAGAAATGGAAGAGGATACCTGAGGATGAAATGGTAAAGAAGAAGGAAGAATAAGACGCGAGGAATCACCACCAAAGGCTTCGAACCAAAGCTTTTCTAGAGAGAAAATTCTACTGAAACAAATCTTTCTAAGAAAGAGAAATGAGGAAAAATGAGGGAAAATAGGGTTTGAGCCCTTAAATATGGAGGCACGTTTCCCAAGGCCCATCATTGCCTTGGGAGCCCCAAAGGATGGCTGACAACACATGCTTTCCAAGAAAGCCACACTTCAGCAATGGACAAGTGTCAAATGAACATTGGCACATAGAAGAAAGACCTAGGAGGTGTAGTGATCCCATAGTCATTTGCTCTCACATGTAACTAAGGAATGGGGGGTGATTGATATGCCCCAAGTGTCACCTCGGCTCAGAGACATCAACCTCGATCGAGGACATGGCCAACGTTGGAAGAGTTTTGGATCGGTGACCAGCAGCCTCGGCCATAGAAGGGTCGACCCTGGCCGACACCACTACAAACCTCATCAATAGGAGGCTGCATGTATCATAAGGGTCAACAACTCTTCAGTTTACCTGGGAATGACAACCTCGGCCAGCGGTAGGCCGAGGTTACGAGGATACATACCTCTATCAAGGACAAACCCATCAATGAATCAGCCAATGTTCCAAGCACAGTCCAACTTAACCTCGGCCCAGGCCGACCTCAATACTTGCCTCGGCTTCACTTAAGTCGGGACCATAATGACTCATCTCAGATTATATGGACTACAGGACCTTACCACCCTCGACCTCTTCCAGGCCGAGGTCAGAACTAAGCATTGAGGCCGAGCTCTTATTAGCATATGTGTGGACAAGGACACGTGGACACAATTCAGTTATAACAAATTATTCCACTCACGTGGGGAGAATATTTCATCATCATTCTCTTCCTGTGACAGTGACAGATGTATTCATCAGATTGGCTAGATCAACACACACATGCTCATTGCATGCATAGGGGGTACACTACACCCCCAGGTACTATATATAGAGGTCATTCTCTACGTTTCAAAGGATCCCCGAAATCGACAACCCTAGCTGAAGCTCTATCAAATTATACGGAAAAGAGAGAAAGCTTAAGAGTTTGTATCCATGCCCATTAGAGCCCTCATATAGTGATATCAACCACACACCTTCACAGTGGACGTAGCCCTGGTTGGCTGAACCACTTATATTCCGGTGTGAATCCTCTAATCCTCACCTCCTTCTACTATATATACTTATACCTTTATACTTCCATTGTTAACACTGAATTGAGCTCACAAACACCTTGAAGGGTGGTGTTGTTTCCAGCATCATCATGTATATTCAAATTCAATTATTAATAATGTGTATATTCAAATTCAATTATTAATAATTATATGTAGTATGTCTTATTTAATTATGTCTTATTTATATTCAAATTAAATTATTAATAATTATATATAGTATATATTAATTTACTAATTTGCAATAAGGGGATATCATATATTAATTTATTAAAAAAATTAATAATCAATCAATTTTTTACAAGGGACACTACGCGCAGACACACATATACACATACACACATATATATACACACATATATACAAACACATATACACATACATATACACACATATATATACACACATACATATACACACATATATATACACACATACACACATATATAGAAATGACAGAGAAAGGGAGGAAAAAAATATACCTTAGAGAGAGAGAGCATTGAAATTTCTTGTAGAGAGAGAGAAAGAGGGAAACTAAAAACGGTGGGAAAAAAAAGAATCTAGGGCTTTTTTTACTGATGATATTGTCACGGTCGTGCCAAGGTCCTTGACCGTGATAATTATTTTATTAATTGTCACGATCAATGACCGTGACAACACTTTGTCACGATCTTATCACGGTCATTGACCGTGACACAAAACGCGAGATTCTTATCACGGTCAATGACCGTGAAAAGGGTGACCTGCTGAATGGTGACATTTTGGTCATTTTGGTGTAGTGAAATCTGGATCGGTTAGTGGACGTCGAGGGCATTACCTTGATTTCAGAGCCATAATGTAGTCTAAAATCACACATCAAGACACAAGTAAAGAAATCTTATTCGATATGGAAATGAAAACCAAGGATCCTATGCTAACAATATAAGTAGACAAGCATAAAAAAATGGAAAGTGACGATATAAACACTAAACTATACTCAATGGATTCCATCTCAACTCGAGATAAGTAGAAAATCATGAATCATGCAAAACATTGCATCAAAATCTACCAAAACTACTCTCACCAAGTCCTATCTTTAAAAAGGAGTAAATTTTAAAAATGTAATAAACAAAACCTACAATGATGAAAATTAATCCACTTGAATAAGGTAAAATATCACCGAAAAGGACTTCCAAGATGCTAAAAAGGAAGACATGAGGTATCTTAAAGGTGAAAGAGGATTTGAGATAAAAATAGGTAAAATTCTATAAAAGTTGTTTTATAAAACCCAAGTGATGTCTCTTTAATATGAAGTTTTCCCGCATGCCGCATCAACATTATTGCAGCAAACCTCCGATAGCAAGGGTCTTTGTAGCCTCGAGTGGAAAAAAATTGTATAAACAAAGCATAAAAAACATAAGGAATTGTACATATGATTTATTATCTAAAGCCTGGTACATTTTGATCCCAAAAATACCATACTGAAAGACTAAAAAGTCTTTGAAAGTTCATACAACGATTTTGGTTATGCCAAATACTCTGTAAAATAATAGTTTAACCTTTAAAGGCCTAAGGAAAAAATAAAGCCATGTAAAATATATAATTATTCTAATAAATAACTCATGATAGAAAAGGGAGTAAAAGCAGAATTAACCCATAAACTCAAAGAATGAAGATTAATGTTTGAAGTTACTTTTCCAATGATTTGACTTAATACAACGAACATAAAGCCTAATTTTTCAACAATCATTTTTGTTCTTCATATAATGATTTGTGATTGTAAACTTTTATGCCTCATATCCTTGATGTTACTCAATTTTGGATAGATAAACATCTTTAAGGCATCTCTTATGATAAAATTTTGCATCTCATTGTTTTGTCTCATTTATTAAAAAGGGAGGGGGAACTATTTCTAATTTTTCAAAGGTAGTTCTAAAGACCAAACGTTGTAGACCTTAGTATATGACCACTAATTATTTTAAAAAAATATATATTTTTCAACTCCAAGCGTGATCATAAATACTCTCCTGCACATAAACAAGATTAATGATGATAGCATTTCTTGAAAACTATCGCATAAAACTTTTAATTTCCGACAGACAATAGACAATAAATTCCTTTATTATATATGTCATGAAAATGATCAAGTTTATTATGTGGTGAAAAATGCATGAGCTATGATAAATAATATAAAATAGCAAGCTCAATCTACTAAGGAATTTCAAGCTATGAAATATTAAGCATTGAGTATTAAAATCCATAAAATAACATCGCTAGTTTACTAATTAAGCATGAAAGTTTAAATTTACGCACATAGAACAAGAATATTGTACAAGGTCAAGATCTAAAGGTATGAACAAATCAAAGATCATATATAGATAATAAAAGGAGTGGTTGAGGGAAATAAATATGCCTATAGAAAAAGAGTAAACCACACAAATTAAAATACGTAAACCTAAATAATCATATATACTTTAACACAAGGACCTAGATTTGGAACATTTAATTATGGATTTTATCTATCCTCTATAAAGTAATTTGTTTTCTAACCCTATCCGGATAAAGTCTCGAGGATTTATAACTTGTAACCAAATTGGGATGTGTGGGAGGATCAAACATTTTTCCTTTTCTACTTCCTTTGGGAGAAACCTTTTGAGGGTCTTCCATCTTCTGCCCTTTCCTATTGGCCTTTCTACACTTATCAAAATAACGTAAATGTGATGTGATTTTAATCAAAGAAAAAACTCCTTAAGATTTCCTAACTTATGGCAATGAGTGCACGTATAGGGTTATGTGTCAACATGGCATTTTTCTAGTTCCTTCCAAAGTCTAAATCAAATGTCCTTCAAGTGTCCTTGTAAGGTCCTAAAACGTGATTAGGAATGTTAATTACATGATTAAGTATAAGTTATGAGTTATAAGTTGGTGATAGGTGTTAAATATGTTAATTGTCATGTTTAGGGAATGCATACTCATGTGATATATGTGTTTCTTACTTTAGATGTTAATGGAGCTTATGATCGAGGATTACATGTTTAGATGATATGATTAGCTATGTGGTTAAATGCATCACGAAAATATGATTCTAATGCATCATTATGTTTGTAAAAGTAAAATAGGATTTTGATGCGCAAGTGGTGATGTTTGGTCGCCAAATGTGGAAGTTATGAAATTTTGAGAAAATTATTAGTCTTCTGTTCGAGCCCAAATTAGACGTAGTAATTTTAAGATTTTTGGAAAACACAAAATATGAAGATATATGTATTTAAGTATCTACACGTAGACGCAAAGAGGGAGTAAATCAGGGCCCATAATAGTGAGTTATGGTAATTTTACCAATGTGGGACAAATCTATCATTAGTGGAATTGTCTAATTGGACCTATCGTCCAACAATCACGCTTTACCACACGCACTATTGTTATTGGACCCCTTTAAAATGTATTTTTGTTCTCAAAACATATGTATAGATTCTTCCTCATAATAAATAACAAGTTTGGAAAGATTTTCCTAAGGAGAGAGAAAGGAAGTTTAAGGAAGAAAAATCTTTGAAAAATTACGGTAAATTGAGGAGATGTTGTACGGTAATTACCTCTTTATTAAAGTTGGTCACAAAGATGAGTTTTAGACTTTGTATGTTTTCGTTTCTGATTTTGATAAAGATTTAATGATACCAATATTTCCATATTGTGTTAAAATAAGGATGGCTTAAGAACGTATGCAAGAACGTGTGTTAGGATCATAAATGTCAACTTTAAAATCATAGATTTGAATCAACTTCTTGTGGATATTTTGAATTATAAAAATCATGTATATGACGTATGTATGTACTAAAACATGTTTAGTATGTGTTTCCTTGATTGATAACCGAGGTGAAGGCTACGTATGCTTAAAAATGTGAAGTTATACTTTAATATTCTATTCAACCTAGTTGTGCTAAAAATGAAATAAATCATGGAATACTTATTATTATTTCTATTTCGAGATTAAAATAGACTCATATATGTATAACATATCCAAAAATTATGTTACAATACCAAGGAATGAATCTTTTGTGATAGTTTGAAGTTCATGTATAAAATCTTCCCCTAAAGAGTAAGTATGCACACCACGTATTTGATGTTTTACTAACATATCAAATGAAATGAAAAAATCATGAAACTTCAATTTTGTATTATTCAAGATGTGTATTGATATTGGGTGGAATATCATGCAATGTTATGAAGTATAAAAAATTATAAAATTTTTTGGAAGTTAACTGAACGATATGGGAACCTATAGGGAAGATTTGCTATAGAGTAAAGAAACGGACATAACATGTCTAGAAATTTCGTAATTTAATTTCGTAAATTGGGTTAAAACCCCAATACATAGGGTGTTATACAAATGATAAGTATCATATTTAATTTTTTTTAGTTATTTCATATTTACCAACTGATTTGATGTGTTATTGAGTTAATGTTATTGGGAGTATTCAAATTCTAATGATGTTGAATTGTTAGGTGGGCAAGTGGCTAGTACTGCCATACCAAGGAAATAGTTTTGGTATAAATCTTAGTACCAACTTCAAGCTGAGTGACCTTCCCTATGAAATATGAATGCTTATATTTTCATATGGAATAATGTAGTTAAATACAGGTGTTAAACTGTTTATAGAGTTATTTGATATTTGTGAAACATATGCATATGATTAAAAAATTTAAGCAAAGTTATTTAATGTTATGGACTGGGGCGGGTCCTCTATCTAATGTTAAGGACTATGGTGGGTCCTAAAGGATGTGGTGGCCCCGTTAATCCAACTTAAAGGTTTGTTGTACTCGAGACTAATTATTGGGCTATGGTGGTCCCCATTAACTGTGGCGGGTCCAGGCTTGCAAGAGGTACACAATTCTTGTTGGGTTACAACATTAGAAAATAAAAAAGTGGTTATTCAAATTAGTTATATGTGTGGTGTATGTGTGGTATATGGTCATTCATTAATCTTGTATTGATTACACTCCTAGAATGTTACGTTTCAGGTATGGCTATCGTTTGGAGTTCAATATCAAGTTAGGATGTTAAAGGGGAGAGTGGAGGATAAATAACCTGGGTTGAATATCTAAGGGATTTTTGGGTAATTATTAAACTAAGAAACTTATGTCAGTAAATATGTTTGGTACTTGTAAGTTATTTGTAAAAGTATTGGATTATCTGAATGATCAAATTCATGGGTGTTTATTTCTAGTCTTAATAATTTTGTAAATCTTAAACTTTTACTTATTAAAGAATTTCATAATTGGATTTAATAGATATAAATAATGTCTTAAATGGTTTTTACACTTAGCTTAATTATTAAGGTGTTTAAATTGGAAAGCTTATTTTGCGACAGTGATGCTAAGAATGAACCAACCGTTCACCTTGATTATAATATAATAAAGGACTGATCACCCGATATTTAATTAGGCGGGGTGTTACAGGTGGTATCAGAGCATCAGGTTCTAGTGTCCTTTAGAATCTGTGAGACTTATTATTCTTCCAGCGTTTCCTTGTTTGATATAGAGCCCTATGTTTAGGATTGTTGATTTTTATGGTGAGATTCCGTCCTCCTACTATAATGTATGTATATTAGTGAATTCTGATTGCGTTTGGATGTGTGCGTGTGTCGAGTAGTGAAGGATGTCTGATGAGGTCCGTTAAGCGGACATCAGGATATAGGGCTTAGTTGAGGTTATAAAGTATATTCGAGGATGATGACCATAGTTAAGATCATCCCTATTATGGTACGAGAAGCCAAGATTGTAAAGCAGACTAGGACGCGACCCATGATTTCCAAGTACTGCAATAGTCGAATGAGGTGTGAGAGTAGACTCACCCAACATGATACAATTGGGAAAAAGTCAGATGAAATGTTATAGAGAACTATCAGTGGAAATTCTGGAAATGCGAGAATTGTGTATGTTAACAAAAGGAGGTAAAGTATCCAATAGTTTGGATATAGAACAGAGTGTGACTAACTGAAAGTGAAAATTTGGAGAAATTTTTTTCTTGTCTTCTCGGAACGATGTTATAATGTTAGGAGTCAGCCACCACATTTATAAGTGGAATGCTATGCCTATAGAATAATCTTAGGTACAATTTGACCGCATGTTCCTTCATCAGATGTTCAGGATACAAAATGAACGTTGTTCTGAACTCAATACAGGAGGACTTGACAGAGGTCCATTTGTGAATGTAATCTAAATCGTTAGCGAATCTTGTACCAGAGGAGGTAGATACAAAAGGAGGGGAGGATTCCTAATGGGAGATCGACTCGTAATAATAGTTAATAACACTTAAAATGGAATTCTGCTGGACGGTCGATTCAGAAGTTGACAATGTCGTGCTTTGACAATGGAGATGATAATGCTTCTTTGTGTGGGAAGCAAAAAGAATAGAAGAAGTTAGTCAATAATGATATTGGATGTAAAGATGGTAGTGTAGCACCACAAGGGGGTGGGGATACACGTCTGGGGACCCATTTAAATGATTCTTATAGATTAATTCTTCCCAAGCGATGGTGAATTCAGTAAGGACTATTGTAGTGAGTAGCATGTGTAATACCCCATATTTTTATGGCTTTTAAAATTGGAGATTTATTTAATTTAATTTGAGATATTAATTTAATATTAATCCGAAAATTTATTTTATATTTACTAACGTGATGTGAGTTACTAATTATAGGAAAATTGTTGAATATTACTAGGTGAGTAAAGTAATATATGAGATTTATTTTATTAGAAATTGCCAGGAGTGAATTAAATGGCAATTATGGAAATTTAAGTCGGAACGCGCATGAGTCGTGTGAGGACTAAATTATTATTATTATTATATAAAGTGAATAAATTATAAGTTGCTCATATGATCGTTTTGAGTGCACCAATGTGTCCGGAAGGGTCCAGATAGTCAAAATAATGTACCCGGGGGTTTAGTTTGGGTCACAGGGCGTTTTTAGGCCTAATTAACATCGCGGGAGGGCGTTTTAGACATTTTACATTTTTGGGCATGAAAACCCACGAAATTTCTAAGTGTACATCAGAAAATAGGAGTCATCTTCTAGGCTTAGAATAACCATAAACTAAAGAAGACCATTGGATAGGAAGAGGATAAGCTTTCCAAGGGGTTCTAGGCCAAGAACTCCACCGTTTGCGCCGCCGTCACCGCCAAACGTTAGATCGCGCAATGAGGATCACAACCACACCAATCTCTCCACAAATATGAACCAACAATTCCCAGGAAAGTATTTATCTTGCTCTATTTCAGTTAATGCTTCAATAATATTAGCCTAGGAATGATTAAGACTAGTTTTGTGAAAGAAAAACCTATTTTGGAGACTTGAATTGCATGATATATGGGTAATAGATGTATTCTGGAAATCAAACTCAAATGTAGAGATTGAACCAAAAAATTACAGTAAATTAGGAGTATGAAATCTGGTAAAATAATGGGAAGAAACTAAACAAAGAAAAGATTAGGGTTCTTGATATTTTTATGCATTATGCTCCCTTTAATTCGTTATTCATGATGAAAATCCGCATGCCTGACGTAGAATATCACTTATTTGAGGATATAAAACTTGTAGTATGAATTGTTGGGAGTTTGGGAATCAAAAATATTGATTTGGTTGATTTTGGAAGAAGAAATCCGTAACTGGATATTATGCAGATTTGTCATACCTGCTTGATGGATCGATGCCTCGATCGATCGAACCCCTGCCATAGATCTATCGACCCCTCCTGACAGACTTTTATTCTTCCTTTTAAAATAATTAATTTCAATTTAAGTGAGTAGTAAAAATTTGGTCATTTATATTATAACATTTTGGGATGTAAAGAAGGCAGTAGGACTTTATGAATTTTTGGAATCTTTAATGTAAAACGAGATTAACATTTCATGGGGGTGTTTTACACATAAGGGACAATGGGAACATGCGTTAAAGATTGATACTCGTAACAGAGTTAGACCAGAAGATAAGTGAGTGTACGTCTATTGAAATTATACTTAGAATACATCGAGAAAGGGGAAGTGAGTATGAAATGCATTATAAATGAAAATAAAAATGACGAGTTTTTATGCATAATAATCGAGTAAAATGTATTAATAACGGATAATTATGATTATGGGTCGTGAACACACCTAATTTAGAAATGTGGATAATTATATATATACGACTGTATGATTGCGCATATATTATATATATCTTTGTAAAAATCGTACCCTAGCTACTTGTTATCACGGGGGTTTCCGTGCCGAGACAGTCTTATCTCGATTGGACCTTTATGGGGGATAACAACTTGTACCCTAGAAGATAGTGTCCTCGATTACAGGCTATCTGATTTATAGTCAGATGGTCCTAAGAGACGTGTGGGTGTGTGCTGACCTCTTAGGACTGGGAACTATGCTTCGCCTCCAATTGTTTGTGTTTTGTTTTAGTGCGGTTCGAGAGTGATTCCGAACTAGTATTTCCCTTAGTTTGTGTGATACGAGGACTTGATAGAAGAGTATGCCAGCACCTTAGATCTTATGTGAGGTGACGTTAGAATATATATTATATGTGTGACTAATATATATATGTATATTTATAGGGGAACTTTCTACTGTGCATATAAGTAGATAAGAAATGAATAAATGATTTAACATTATTATAAGTGTTCGTGAACTTTATAATGATAATGACTTATTTTAAATAACGTAAGGAATCTTGAAGAGGATGATTTCCTAAAGTAAATATCATAACTTCGCGTTTCACATGATAAATCATTATGGAGAAGAAGATAGGGAAATTGATGGAATTTATTAGTACGGTAGGTGTGCACACTAGATGAGAGGTGAGAAATCTCAAGAGAGGGTCGCATACTAATATGATTGTTGCATTAGCCGATAAGCATTTTAAATACTTGATAAACTAATTTTAAACTATTTTACAATCGGTCTCTGACCCATTTCCTATTTTCTCTTCTCTCTTGTATATATATATATATATATATATATATATATATATATATATATATATATATATATATATATATATATATGTATATATATATATATATGTATATATTACAGGTGCCCAGCCACAGGGGCGTCTTGCATAGGATCCTTTGGAAGGAACACGCTGTAGCTTAGGTCGGAGTTGCAGGACTCTTGCTTAGACGACCTCATTATTGATTCCACTTCTAGAACTATTCATTCAGTTGGGCATGTGTCACCCTTTTCCATTATTCAGTTGTTTTATCAGAGATTGTGATTCGTTTATTTCCAGTATTTATACTTTGAGATTTATTACTGTCAGGATGTTTTCCTTTAAGCTTTAAAGTTGGAATTAATTAGTTGGATGTTTAATTGTTTGAATTATATGTTCTAGTATAGTTGTTGTGTGATTCTTAAACTATGAATTATGTACAGTTTTAAATGTTGGTTTTTAAAAATGAAATTTGGAAATTGATGTCTAAAAATGGTTTTGACACTTAGCTTAATTATTTAGGGTGTTTAATTGGAAAAGTTATTTTTACGACAGTGATGCTAAGAATGAACCAACCATTCACCTTGATTATAATTTAATAAAGGACCGATCACCCGGTATTTAATTTGGCGGGGTGTCACAGCATGTTCTTTAGGGCCTACAAGGCTAAGGGAACAACGAGGGTAGCCATAAGGAATCGAGCCTACTAAACTCCGAGAGAAGGACAATCCTAATATGGTTAGTATGACATGTGATAAGTGGATTATGTGTGGAGGTATTTTGTGGAGAGTGAAATCACATGCGTCAATGTTTTCCCGAAGTGAGTAAAGGGATAAGAGTATGGTGTCTAGTAAGGGACAACGATTAAAGTACTTTTGTTTTCGTTTGGACACGCATGTTACGTTCGGGGACCATTTGTGCAGTCAAGATGATTGACAAGGTAGAAGTATGAGTTTTATCTTTGAAGAATGAGGCATGTTTTATGTGACACGAGCGGGTCACTATATTTCGTTCATTGCTACATTAGCATGTGAGACGAATTTAATGCGTATAACTATAAACGTAATTATTATGTGAATATTTTTCCTAGTGTAGAGGGATTATCCTTAGTGTTATCCGCGGAGGATGGATGGGTGTATTAATAGTGTTATATATACTTTATGGAGATTGCTCATTTTAGTGATGTGATATAGGAGTATGATGTTGTCTTGGTTACAACTATAGAGAAATGGTTAGTACGATAGTAGGTAGTTATTGCAAGGTTATCGGGGTGGTTGTCGTAGTACCGCATATTTTGTTCTGGCGAGGCCTGAACTGCGAGAGGGTCGGACTCACACTTATATTATCTATTTTAGAGACTTCAGAGGGAATAGTGGGCTCGATATATTCGAGCCCGATGCGTGTAAGGACTTTGTTATTATGATTCAGTATGTATTAGGTTTACTTTTGAGTGAAAAGATTTAATTCATTATGATGTTTAGTGCTAAGGACTTGGTAATATGAAGAGCACATTGATATATCTATCCTTTAGAGATGTGAGAGTTAAGATTTGGACCCATATGTTTGGGGACAGGATTTCGAGAACCCCAATGTATGTATTCAAAGTTTATGGAGTGTGATTACCACCAATATTGAATGATTGTACAATTGGGAAAATGTTCATTATGGAGTATAATTACGGGAAGAGATGTAACTTTTTTGTCAAGAGAAGGAATGAAGGGGTATGTGCTATGGACGGAGGGCCTAACAGATTTCGTTCCTTATTTGGATTTCGCTCTGTGAGACATCCCACGTATGAAACTTAGCGTAAGGTTAGAAAGAGATGTTC
Source organism: Sambucus nigra (assembly GCA_949130495.1). Lineage (NCBI taxonomy): Eukaryota > Viridiplantae > Streptophyta > Magnoliopsida > Dipsacales > Adoxaceae > Sambucus > Sambucus nigra. The sequence continues at coordinate 43,050,835 of OX422209.1, forward strand.
GGTCATTAGTCCATGAGTTTGATACCTCGGTCGTAATAGTAGCAGGTAATTATATCTGTAAGTTGGAAGTTGAGTTATGATTTAAGGCCAATGCAGCCGGTTGTGTGGTAAGAAAGCATTAAAATTTTTATCACCACGAGTTGAGGGGTGGAACAAATATAAGGAGATTTCAAAATTTCGATTTCTAAGGTGATTGAGAGTACCTAAGTGTTGTAACCGCATTCGGAACATAAGGGAAATAAAGAGTTGGGATGATTTTTAGTGTGGATTATCTGGGGAAAAAGTTTTAATACAAGAAAGAAGACTTATATTTATTCTGATGGATAGAGCATTAGTGATTTATTTTAGTTATTGTATTTATTCGAGAGAATTGTTGTACTTATCTAAAGAGATGGAATTTTTAGTTTCTCTTTTGTTGTTGTGGGATTTAGATACTCTATACATTATTGCATTGGGGATTTGGTTAGTTTCATCGATGAGTAGCGCTCCACTCGCTCTCCTCGGGCGGTCGGGGTGTTACAAAATGTGGGCATCCTAGTTTGCTGATGTTAGAATCGTCCGAGTTGAAGGGACATGGAAATAGGGGTGTGGAATTTATGTTTGTGGGACTAGCATAACGAGGTGGAAGTGGTAGAGTGGATTAAGTGTAGCATGAAGAACAATAATCCATATATACGTGTGTGACTAGAGTAGCACACCGGAACTTGGTTAGGAGGCAGTGAGAAGCAATTTAAAAAGGGGTATTCCTTAAGAGAGGTAGAATTTAGTTATTATAAAGAACACTTGGAGCAGAGTTCTAATTGGTCAAATTTGATAGTGACTTGCGCATATAAAAGAGTGATGATGTTAGTATGGTATAAGAGGTCCCGAAGTGCACATCATGGAGAAAAGTGCATGGGTCGGAACTTTTGGTATACGCCAAGGAAAGAAGGGGAGTATTAAGTGTCCCTTAATGTGAGACATTTCCAGTAAAAGTTAATGTTTATGGGGACATAGTGACTAGTCTCTGCATGCACCACTCATAGATATAGATAATTTAGAATAAGAGGATCAACCAGAGAAATTATGGGGCTATCGATAATTCCGGTAATGGAGGAGGCCGGTAAAGTTAGTAAATTTATTAGATGGGTTGCCATCCTTAAGATGAAATCAAGGGTCCATTCGAACATGTGGGACAAGTCGCCCAGGAGGGAAGTGATTGATATTCCTGTGGGGTGATTTATAATATTAACTAGTGTGCCCAGTCTTCCTTTGAAAGGAAGGATCGCATCGGTACATTGTCCCACCCTGTAGTATTTTCTGGGTGAGGATGAGATTTTTGTGTGACACCCCGACTAATTAAATACCGGGTAGCTACTCCTTTATTAAATTAATACAAAATGCCAAGTTGATCCAGTTAATAGCATCACTGTCGAAAACATTTTAATGATTACTAACCACCTAGTATTTAAAAAGTAAGTTGCCAAATTTTAAGTTAAGTCTGATTAACATGCAATAAAAGAATAATGGAAGAACAACATAAATCCATTCACCATAACGAAGTAATGAAATAACCAACAATAGTAATAAGTCCTGAGAAAAACTCCTCACAATAATCCCAAAACTGAAAATAATAATACAAGTCTGAATTCTGAATTAATTACATGCCCGAAGTCTGAATAACTGAAATAAATGAAATGCCTCTAAAAGAAATGGGAGACATGCCCTACAACTGATAAATACTGAGTATAGAGTCAAGATAGATGAAGCGTCTATAATCAATGTCCTGTAACTTCCCCAAACAGCTACAGCTCATCACCTGAATGAGGATCCTAAGCATGGTGTCCTTGTGGCTGGGCACCTAAAATAGTTTTTACAAAAATAGATTTATAAGAAAACGGGTCAGAGCCCGAAAGTGGAGAGTATTTTGAAAACAGCAAGTGCTTTAACAACATTTAAAACAATAAATGCGAAATACATGTTAGGACGTGCTCTCACATGAAATACTCACCTCTCGTCTAACTGTGCACTCCTAACGTTCCTGTACCCATTCATGTGTTTTTTCATAACTATCTAGTTCCAAAGAGTTTTTAACACTTCTACTCGGTTCACGTTTAATTCCAACCTTAACAATTAAATAGAGAGTTCTACTTTAATTCTCGGATTCCCAATTATTAGCAAAACCATTTATTGATATCTGTCCCCTTTTATCTTTTCATAATATTACAATTACTATACCCACAAATTAACATAGCAATTTCCTTTTCATTTAACCGTATATTATTCACATCATAAATATACAATAAAAGCACCCAAAGGCTAAGTTGCGATGCACACATACTCTTCTATCCATCCCGGTACATCACGTACATAAGGATCACAAATTTCGAATCTCTCAGGAATTGTTGGAATAAACACCACACATAAAAATGGAGGCGAACATAATTCATCATATCCATGGTCACGTACATACCTACGCTCCATAGTCAGCTGGCTTATTAACTCACAAATAAGTCGTTCTCTTGAACTATGTCCTCGAGGTACCAATCTAAATCCGGGCAACACAAGGATAAGAAGGCCCTAAGAGAACGTAACCTCCCGTGATAGCAAGTATGGTAGGTATGTCATACATATAAAAATCATATACTAAGAATTCACACATCTTAGATAATTCAATATTAATAAAGGTATACTCTACATCCTTATACCATTATTCCAAATTTGTATATTTTACGTCTCCCGATAATATTAAAGTTAAACTGTCGACACGTCTCACGTCGTAGTTTCTTATACTTAAAACCTATCTAAAATAGATTATTAAGTTCCTATTATTCCCACGTATAACATCTTTATTCCTAAGGTCCTTACTTCTGCCCCAAACCTCATTTCATCAAATTATTCAAATTTACACTATTAACCCAAATATTATCTCACATATCGAATTTCATTAGTTTAGAATTATTCCTCAAATTGAATTCTAATTAAGGTCCAAATTTCATAACCATGCCTACTGGTCTTCCTTAAGGTTAAGGGTATTCATACGGTCTCCAACAATATTATCCAAGGGTTAACATCATTAAAATTTAAATAGGGAAAAACTTTACTCATTCTGGGAAGGTCGATCGATCGACCTTTTCCTTCGATCGATCGAAGGTGGTCGATCGATCGACTGATGAACATCGATCGATCGAATGCACCAGGTATGGCTACGGACTGCTTCGTTTTGCAGTTTTCAAATCATCCCAAAACATACTTTTAATGAATGAATCTCTAATATAATGTTATAGTATCATCATACAACCCTCCTACAACATTAATAACGTTCTAAAACCAATAATTCATCAACCAAGGTCTATATATGGATCAATCTTCATCAAGAACCCTAGTTTTCCAATTCTTTCAAGAACATTAATAAACCTCTTCTTAAATCCGTTTTTAAATCATCAAGGGTAATAATTTTGAATTCATAATTCGTCCTGATTGTTACTACATGAAGTCCCTAACATAATTCATAGTTTTAAACTTCCAATTCATGGGTCTATATCATTTTCCAAGATAAATTCGATAATTCCTAAACATGGAAAAGCATGGCATTGAATCAATTGTAATTAAACCACTTGCCTCTAATCTTTCTCTGAATTTGAGGTTGAGTCTTGAAGGTTGGATTGTCTTCTCTCTCTCTCTGCAGAATTCATCTCTTCCTCTCTCTCTCTACAAGTTCTTCTCAAGGTTCTTCTCAAGGTGATAATGGAGGTGGGGTTGGTTTTTGCCAAGTTTTAAGGTTTCTAAACCTCTCTTGTAGCCCACTACCTAAATTGGGGTTGGAAATGGCTTAGTGGGTTGAGACTAAGTCAGATTTATAACTCTAATTTTCGTGGGTTTTAATTACCCAATTTTTGAAATTACCGAAATGCCCCTATAAGTTACCGGTATGGCCCAATAATGCTCCGGGATCCAAACTTAACCCTCGGCTAGTGTTTTCTGACTATTTCGACCCTTCCTAACGCGCTGGCGCACTCAAAATGACCATACGAGTGATAAAAATAAAATTCACTTTTTAATTCAAATAATTATATTCCTGACGCGACTGTTACGCGCGTCCCAACAAAATTTCCCAAATTGTCGTATTTCAATCTCGCGACAATTTCAATATTTACAATATTCATATATTGCCAAATATACACATTATAATCAAATACTAACTCACATCTCGTTAATATTTTTATCCAGATTAATTTCCAATTAATACACATTTAATTCAATTAATCCCTAAAAATAAATATCACGAAAATACGTAGTATTACATACTTCCCCCCTAATAACTGAATTTCATCCCGAAATTCGAAACTAGAAAGTACCTGGTAAGAACAACTCTGGATAACGTTCGCGCATCTCATCCTTGCGCTCCCATGTGGACTCCTCGACATTATGATGTCGCCACTGAACACGCACTAACGGAACTATCTTTGACCGCAGTTTCCGCTCACTTCGGTCCAAAATAGCAATCGGCCCCTCCTCGTAGGAGCTATCCGGCTGGAGATCGATGTCCTCCACAACAATGTGAGAATGAGCCAAATTATCTCTAAGGTATTTCCTTAGCGAGGAAATATGAAACACATTGTCAATCCGATGCAAATGTTCCGGTAACCCAAGTCTATACGCAACCGGTCCAATCCGCTCAATAATAGGAAATGGTCCCACATATCTCGGTGCCAACTTCCCTTTCTTCCCGAAACGCATAATCCCCTTCATAGGAGATACTCTGAGCAAAACCTGGTCCCCCACTTAGAACTCCCTGAAGGTCCTCTTCGCATCAGCGTAGCACTTCTGCCGATCCTGAGCTACCCAAATGCGACTCTGAATTAATTCTATCCTCGTCGAAGTATCCTGAATCACTTCCGGCCCAAGTAGTTTATTGTCCCCCACTTCCAACCAACATGCTGGGGAACGACAAGGTCTACCGTACAACGCCTCAAATGGAGCCATGCCAATGGTGAACTGGTAGGAGTTGTTGTAAGCAAACTCCACCAGTGGAAGATACTGCTCCCATCCACCCTCAAAATAAATGGTGCACATACGTAGCATGTCCTCCAACATCTGATTTGTACGCTCGGTCTGCCCATCGGTCTGCGGGTGGTACGCCGTACTCAATCGCAACTCCATGCCCATGGCCTGCTGAAAACTTTCCCAAAACCGTGAAACAAATATCTTGTCTCGGTCGGACACGATATTTAGGGGCACACCATGAAGTCTCACTATCTCTGCAATAAAGAGCTGGGCATACTGTCCCGTAGTGTAGTCTGTCCTTACGGGTAGAAAATGAGCGACTTTGGTCAACCTGTCCACAATTACCCAAATGGAGTTGTGACCTCTCCGTGACGTAGGCAACCCTGTGATAAAATCCATGGATATGCTCTCCCACATCTACATCGGGACCTCCAATGGCTGTAGGAGTCCTGTCGGTCTCTGATGATCCACTTTTACTAGCTGACAAGTGGCGCATTTTGAAACAAACGCGGCAATATCTCTCTTCATCCCGTTCCACCAACACTGTTGTCTCATGTCTGGGTACATTTTGTCCCCACTGGGATGTACCGCGAACCGTGAGCCGTGCGACTCCGCCATCACCTCACGTCGCAATTCTTCCCCTTCCGGAACTACCAATCTCCCATTGAAGCGTAATCCCCCGTCTGAGCTATCGGTATAGGATTCGTCTCCCTCTGCCAATAATCGAACTATCTTCTCCTGATAGAACGATTCATTTGCCTGTGCCCTTACTACCTTCATGACAATCTGCGGTGTAACAGTCATCACAGACATGAATGATCGGGCCACTACATCCTGGTGTCCCAACTCCTTCCATTTGGACTTCCACACATCTGCCACCTCCTTTACTAGTCTACGGCTCAACGCGTCTGCTACCACGTTAGCCTTCCCCGGGTGATATTGGATATCAAACTGATAGTCCTTCACAAACTCAAGCCACCTTCGTTGCCGCATATTCAACTCTTTCTGCGTGAATAGGTACTGTAGGGACTTGTGGTCTGTGAATAATCAGAACTTTCCCCCCAAAAGATAATGTCTCCAAATCCGAAGTGCAAATACCACTGCCGCTAACTCCAAGTCATGGGTGGGGTAATTCTTCTCGTGAGGCTTAAGCTTACGAGAAGCATAAGCTATGGCCTGACTTTCCTGCTGCAATGCACCTCCAAGTCCTTGTAAGGACGCATCGATGTAAACTAGATACTCAACTCCCAGTCTCGGCAATGCTAACACAGGTGCTGAGGTCAACTTGTCCTTCAACTCATCGAATGCCAACTGACAGTCATAACTCCAAATGTACGGCACACCCTTACGAGTCAGATGTGTCAAAGGACCTGCTATCTTCAAAAATCCCCGAATAAACCTCCTGTAGTATCCTGCTAGGCCCAAGAAACTATGGATCTCAGTCGGTGTCGTGCGCTGGCCCCACTCCCTCACCGCGGATACCTTCCCCGGATCAATCGATATTCCCCGGTCGGAAATAATATGCCCCAAAAACTGAACCTCCTTCAGCCAAAACCCGCACTTCTCATATTTTGCATACAACTCATTCTGACGCAGTGTCTGCAAAACTTGCCTCAAGTGCTCGGCGTGCTCCTCCTCTGTCTGGGAGTAAACCAAAATATCATCAATGAAGACAATGACAAACTGATCTAGGAAATCTCTAAACACTCTATTCATCAAGTTCATAAACACGGCTGGAGCATTGGTCAAACCAAAAGGCATAACCTGAAACTCATAAGAACCATATCTCGATAAGAACGCAGTCTTCGAGACGTCCTCTTCCCGGATACGCAACTGATGGTATCCCAATCGCAAATCAATCTTCGAGAAGAAGGAAGCTCATCTCAACTGGCCGGATAGGTCATCGATTCGAGGCAACATATATTTATTCCGTATCGTGACCTTGTTCAACTCTCGGTAGTCCACACACAATCTCAGTGAACCATCTCTCTTCTTCACGAACAACACAGGGGCACCCCACGGCGAAGTACTCCTCCGTATAAACCCCTGACCCAACAACTTCTCAATCTAATCTCGTAGCTCTCGCATCTCTGTCGGAGCCATACGGTACGGTGCGCGTGCTATAGGTCTCGTATCTGGTAATAAGTCTATGACAAAGTCTATCTCACGACTGGGGGGTAATCCAGGTATATCTTGAAATACATCGGCAAACTCTCGAACAACCGGAATCGAATCAAGTGGTATCACCACTTCCTTAGAGGTCTCCTCCTCTATATAGTACAAATGAGTGGACGATCCTCCCTCAGAACGAGGCATCGCCACTAAAAACATCTCCTGCCCGGGAATGGCAAAGATAATATTCTTACTGAAACAGTCAATCATGGCTCGGTACGCAACAAGCCAATCCATACCAATAATGGCATCATACTCGGTCATCTCTAGTACTAACATATCAGCAGGTAATACCAAACTACCAATCTCTATCCCCACTCCCCGACATATAAAAAAATAAGTGACCCACTCCCCAATGGTGAGTCTACACACGTCACTATGCTCTCTGTTGTGTCTAATAACCCTAAGGCTTTCGCAAAATGTGTAGCTATAAAACAATGCGTTACCCCCGTATCAAACAAAACCCGACCCATAGTACCATGGATAGGAAACATACCCTCAATCGCGGGTGGTGCTTGTGGATCTGCTGCCTGGTGGATGTTATAGACACGTCCATACTGTAGCTGCCCCTGCTGCACAGGAACTGCTGGAATGGCTGGTAGCGCTGGTACCTGGGCTGGAGCTGGGAGGGCTGGTGGAAAAAGTGGCCTCTGTGGCTCATGTCGAACACCCTACTGCTGCTGCTATGGGGCCCTGCCCTTATCAGGACACTCCTGACGTTTGTGTCCAATCTTACCACAAATAAAACACTTCCCCGGGAAGTTCCCCCCTCTCTATCCCTGCTGCCCCCGGCCCTGGTGGCCGTTACCATTCCTCCACTGGCCCTGCTGAAACTGCTGTTGACCATTCTGACCCTGCTGGTTCTGATGGTCGTTCGGACCCTGATGGACCTTCCAGAATCCTCCCTGTCCTTGCCTAAAATTTCAAGACCTGAACCTCTTGTTATCCCCCTGCTGGGAACCCTAGTCGCCCTGTCTCTGCCCCTGAATAGATTGGGCCCCACTAGCACCATTCCCTCCAGTCCTGCCCTGATGGCTGGACTCTCCAGATCTCTTGCCCTCAATCATGTGAAAGAGGTGATCCTGGCAATGGAGTAATGCAGCGTTAACCACATCAGAATAAGTGGCCAACGATAGGTCCCCTAACAAGTGCTGACGAATCCTCCATGTCAACCCGTCCCTAAATTTCTGTATCTTCTTCTCTTCCGTAGGTATCTCATCTGGGACAATATTCAGCAAATTGGTGAATTCGGCCTCATACTCGGCAACATTCTTACCCTCCTCTCAAAGGTTCATCAACTTCCTCCTCATTTCCGTGAGAACAGCAGACGGAAAGTACTTGCGGTCGAACCGCACTCAAAACTCCTGAATCGTGAGAGTTTCTCTCTCCTCCACGGTGGTAATAGACTCCCACCACTGTAGTGCAGATCCCACTAGCTTAAAAGTAGCTAGTACCTGCGTCTGAATGTCAGTGCACTCATACATCCTCAAGTGCCTCTGTATATCCTTTCTCCACTGACTTGAAACAACAACATCGGAGCTACCAGCAAGCTCCGGTGGATGTGCTTTCTGAAAAGCATCACGTACACGTTCCCAGACAGACGGGAATGCATGTGGCTGAACTGGCGCGGCAACTGGCGCCTGAGGTGGTGCCTGCTGAACTACGGCTAATGCAGCATTTACCGCTTGGGCTACTATGGCTGGAACCTCAGCGGCGTTCATCGTGCCCTGAACTGGTGCTGGCTGTGGTTCTGGCATTGCATTCCTGGGAACCCGTGGTGCACGTCGTGGAGGCATCTGAAATAAGAATGCAGTCTATAAGTTCGCAGTTATAAACTCAAAATAGCTGAAGGCCGTAGCATACACAAAAGAATACAATAGTCCTAGAATAGAGGGCTCTACATCAAAGAAAGCTCAGCGGAAACATAATAAGCCATTCAGATCCTAAAGGACACTAGAACCTGATGCTCTGATACCACCTGTGACACCCCGACTAATTAAATACCGGGTAGCTACTCCTTTATTAAATTAATACAAAATTCCAAGTTGATCCACTTAATAGCATCACTGTCCAAAACATTTTAATGATTACTAACCACCTAGTATTTAAAAAGTAAGTTGCCAAATTTTAAGTTAAGTCTGATTAACATGCAATAAAAGAATAATGGAAGAACAACATAAATCCATTCACCATAACAAAGTAATGAAATAACCAACAATAGTAATAAGTCCGGAGGAAAACTCCTCACAACAATCCCACAACTGAAAATAATAAGACAAGTCTGAATTCTGAATTAATTACATGCCCGAAGTCTGAATAACTGAAATAAATGAAATGCCTCTAAAAGAAATGGGCGACATGCCCTACAACTGATAAATACTGAGTATAGAGTCAAGATAGATGAAGCGTCTATAATCAATGTCCTGTAACTTCCACAAATAGCTACAGCTCGTCACCTGAATGAGGATCCTAAGCATGGTGTCCTTGTGGCTGGGCACCTAAAATGGTTTTTACAAAAATAGATTTGAAAGCAAACGGGTCAGAGCCCGAAAGTGGAGAGTATTTTGAAAATAGCAAGTTCTTTAACAACATTTAAAACAATAAATGCGAAACACATGTTAGGACGTGCTCTCACATGAAATACTCACCTCTCGTCTAACTGTGCACTCATAATATTCCTGTACCCATTCATGTGTTTTCTCATAACTATCTAGTTCCAAAGAGTTTCTAACACTTCTACTCGGTTCACGTTTAATTCCAACCTTAACAATTAAATAGAAAGTTCTACTTTAATTCTCGGATTCCCAATTATTAACAAAACCATTTATTGATATCTGTCCCCATTTATCTTTTCATAATTTTACAATTACTATACCCACAAATTAACATAACAATTTCCTTTTCATTTAAACGTATATTATTCACATCATAAATATACAATACAAGCACCCAAAGGCTAAGCTGCGGTGGACACATACTCTGCTATCCATCCCGGTACATCACGTACATCAGGATCACAAATTCCGAATCTCTCAGGAATTGTTGGAATAAACACGACACACAAAAATGGAGGCAAACATAATTCAACATATCCATGGTCACGTACATACCTACGCTCCATAGTCAGCTGGCTTATTAACTCACAAATAAGTCGTTCTCTTGAACTATGTCCTCGAGGTACCAATCTAAATCCGGGCAACACAAGGATAAGAAGGCCCTAAGTGAACGTAACCTCCCATGATAGCATGTATGGTAGGTATGTCATACATATAAAAATCATATACTAAGCATTCACACATCTTAGATAATTCAATATTAATAAAGGTATACTCTACATCCTTATACCATTATTCCAAATTTGTATATTTTACGTCTCCCGATAATATAAAAGTTAAACTGTCGACACATCTCACGTTGTAGTTTTTTATACTTAAAACCTATCTAAAATAGATTATTAAGTTCCTATTATTCCCACGTATAACATCTTTATTCCTAAGGTCCTTACTTCTGCCCCAAACCTCATTTCATCAAATTATTCAAATTTACACTATTAAGCCAAATATTATCTCACTTATCGAATTTCATTAGTTTATAATAATTCCTCAAATTGAATTCTAATTAAGGTCCAAATTTCATAACCATGCCTACTGGTCTTCCTTAAGGTTAAGGGTATTCATACGGTCTCCAACAATATTATCCAAGGGTTAACATCATTAAAATTTAAATAGGGAAAAACTTTACTCATTCTGGGAAGGTCGATCGATCGACCTTTTCCTTCGATCGATCGATGGTGGTCGATCGATCGACTGATGAACATCGATCGATCGAATGCACCAGGTATGGCTACGGACTGCTTCATTTTGCAGTTTTCAAATCATCCCAAAACATACTTTTAATGCATGAATCTCTAATATAACGTTATAGTATCATCATACAACCATCCTACAACATTAATAACGTTCTAAAACCAATAATTCATCAACCATGGGCTATATATGGATCAATCTTCATCAAGAACCCTAGTTTTCCAATTCTTTCAAGAACATTAATAAACCTCTTCTTAAATCCGTTTTTAAATCATCAAAGGTCATAATTTTGAATTCATAATTCGTCCAGATTGTTACTACATGCATTCCCTAAGATAATTCATAGTTTTAAACTTCCAATTCATGGGTCTATATCATCTTCCAAGATAAATTCGATAATTCCTAAACATGGAAAAGCATGGCATTGAATCAATTGTAATTAAACCACTTGCCTCTAATCTTTCTCTGAATTTGAGGTTGAATCTTGAAGTTTGGATTGTCTTCTCTCTCTCTCTGCAAAATTCTTCTCTTCCTCTCTCTCTCTACAAGTTCTTCTCAAGGTTCTTCTCAAGGTGATAATGGAGGTGGAGTTTGTTTTTGCCAAGTTTTAAGGTTTCTAAACCTCTCCCGTAGCCCACTACCTAAATTGGGGTTGGAAATGGCTTAGTGGGTTGAGACTAAGTCAGATTTCTAACTCTAATTTTCGTGGGTTTTAATTACCCAATTTCCGAAATTACCGAAATGCCCCTATAAGTTACCGGTATGGCCCAATAATGCCCCGGGATCCAAACTTAACCCTCGGCTAGTGTTTTCTGACTATTTCGACCCTTCCGAACGCGTTGGCGCACTCAAAATGACCATACGGGTGATAAAAATAAAATTCACTTTTTAATTCAAATAATTATATTCCTGATGCGACTGTCACGCGCATCCCAACAAAATTTCCCAAATTGCCGTATTTCAATCTCGCGACAATTTCAATATTTCCAATATTCATATATTGCCAAATATACACATTATAATCAAATACTAACTCACATCTCGTTAATATTTTTATCCGGATTAATTTCCAATTAATACATTGTGATCGTTGCACTTTCGCAACGGTTATAACTAGCAAGTGGAGTTAGAGTTTTATGACTACAATACATTTCCACGACGGTTTTAAACGAATAAGAGTGGTCAGATATTCGTATGGTTTCTCTCAGAATGGGAGTTTTGTGTTTAGAAATCCAAGTAGTTGTCATGTAGTGAGGTGCGGCCTCCCTATGATATTGAAATAATTAGAATTAATAATATATAGGCATGTCTTATGAGAATGATGTCGGATAGGAGCACAATGTGAAGTGTCTTTAATGAGAATTTTAAATAAGCTTGCTGCGAGGTGGGGACTATAGTAATTGAACGCCCTACTACGTAGATAGTTTGCGTACTAATAAGGTATCCACATTTGTTTTACCAGGTAGGCCTTATTTTTCGAATTTCGGGACGAAATTCCATTATTAGGGGGAGTATGTAATACCCTATATTTTTTAGACTTTTAAATTTAGAGATGTATTAAACTTAATTGAGATAAATTAATTTAATATTAATTCTAAAAATTATTTATTATTACTAGTGTGATGAGAGTTAGTAATTATTGGAAATTTGTCGAATATTACTAAATTAGTAAAGTAATGTATAAGATTGATTTATAAAAAATTGTCACGAGTGAATAAAATGACAATTATGGAAATTTAAGTCGGGACGCGCCTGTATCGTGTCAGGACTAAATTATGATTATTAAAAGTGAATATATTATAAGTCACTCGTATGGTCATTTTGAGTGCACTAATGTATCCGAAAGGGTCGAGATAGTCAAAATAATGTACCCGGGGGTTTAGTTTGGGTCTTGGGACATTTTTAGGCCTAATTAGCATCCCGGGAGGGTGTTTTGGACAGTTCATATTTTTGGGTAATTAAACCCACGAATTTACCAAGGATATATTAGATTCTTGGGGGTGTCATCTAGGTTTAACATAAGAAAAACCAAAGAACGACCATTGGGGAGGAAGTGGAGAAGCTTTCCAAGGCCAAAAACTCCATCGTTTGCACCGCCGTCACCGCCAAATTATAGATCGCGCGATGAGGAACACAACCACACCACTTTCTTCCACAAATCATAAACAAAATTTCTAGGAAAGTATCTATCCTACTGATTTCTAGGTAATGTTCCTTCCATGTTAGTCTAGGAATAAAAATCATATGTTTTAATTGAATAATTATATGTGTTAGAAAAAAATTTATATGTGTTGTAGGGAGAATCTATTTAGCCTGAATTTTGATCATATGTAGAGGTTTTATCACGAAATTGGATATAATATTGATGAATGAATTGGGGTTGGTTAGGTTCTATACTTGAAAATTTGGGAACTAGGGTTCTTATAAATTAATTTTGGGATTTCATGTCATCTTAATGATTCTGGACGAATTAATGATTCTAAGAAGTTATGAATGATATATAATCTTGTTATTATCGATTGGGATTAAAGATGAGACATTGGGGATTAAATTGTATAGGCTTCTAAGCTTAAAAATGGTGAAAAATGAGGATACCAATGGTTGAAGACGAAACAGTCCAGTTCGCGCGTAGTCGCGCGAAGTCGTTCGAGCGAGATGCCAATGTCGCGCGAAGTCGTTCGAGCGACACGTGGAAGTCGTTTGAGCGAGATCCATTCTGGTTCGAGCGAGATTTCTAATTTTTAGGGAATTTCCTATTTTACCCATATTTTAGTAAACGGTTAACTAGTATCTAAGGAACCTAAAAGAGTGTAAAGTTATTGGGAGTTGTTTAGGTGTAATGATTCAAACATTTAGGACGGTATCACAAGAGTGAGATAATCGTAATTAGGATTTATACCATAAGGTAAGCGAGAGTATACCTACTGAGATTATACTTAGTGAGATGGAATACTTCGAGATGAGAAGAAAGTATAAAATAAATTATAAATGAGAATAAAAAGGGACGAGTTCGTTATGCGAGATACTCGAGTAAAATGCGATAATTATAATTATGGGTCGTGGGTGAACCTAATTTGAAAAATGTGAATAATTATATATATGACTGTGTGACTATGCATATATTATGTATCTGTGTCAAAATCATACCCGGGCTACTTGCTATCACGAGGAGGTTTCGCGCCGGGACAATCTTATTTTGATTGGGGCTTTATGGAGGATATGGACTCGTACCCTAGAAGATAGTATTCCTCGATACAGGCTATCTGAAAATGATAGTAAGATTTCTAAGAGATGTAAGGGTATGTGCTGACCTCTCCGAACCTAGAACTATGATTCGCCTTCATTTTTATGTGTTTTGTGTTAATACAGTTCGAGAGTGATTCCGAACTAGTATGTACCTTAGTTTGTGTGATACGGGGACTTGATAGCAGAGTGTGCCAGCACCATAGATCTTGTGTGGGGTGCCGATAGTATATATATTATATGCGTGACTAATATATATACGTATATTTATATGGGAACTTTGTACTGTGCATATGAGGAGATAAGTAATGAATAAATTCTTCAACTTTATTATAATGTTCGGGAAATTTATAACAGTAATTAGTTGTTTTAAATAATGTAAGAAATCTTGAAGAGAATGATTTCCTAAAGTAAATATCATAACCTCACTTTTCACATGATAAAGCCGTATGGAGAATAAGATAGGGAAATTGATGAGATTTATTAGTAGGTAGGTGTGCACACTAGATGAGAGGTGATAATTCTCGAGACAGTGTCGCATACTAATATGGTTGTTGCATTAGCAGGTAAACATTTTAAATACTTGCTAAACTAATTTTAAATTGTTTTACACTTGGGCTCTGACCTGTTTCCTGTTATCTCTTTTCTCCTATATATATATATATATATGCCCAGCCACAGGGGCGTCTTGCGTAGATTCTTTGGACCGGATGCGCTGCAGCTTATGTGGGAGTAGCAGGACATTGCTTAAACGAACTTGATGCTGAATCTACTCTCATTCTAGTTCTGATTAGTTAGGGCATGTGTCGCCCGTTTCCTTATTCAGTTGGATTTGTCAGAAATTTTGTTCATTTATCTTTAGCATTTTACCCTTTAGGATTTAATTACTGTCAGGATGGTTTTCCTTTGTAGTTTTAAAGTTGGTATTGGATTATCTGAATGATTAAATTCATGGGTGTTTATTTTCAGTCTTAATAATTGTGTAAATCTTTAACTCTTACTTATTAAAGAATTTCATAATTGGATTCAAATGATAGAAATAATGTCTTGAATGGTTTTGACACTTAGCTTAATTATTTAGGGTGTTTAAATTGGAAAGTTTATTTTGTGACAGTGATGCTAGGAATGAACCAACCGTTCACCTTGATTATAATATAATAAAGGACTGATCACCCCATATTTAATAAGGCGGGGTGTTACACATGGCAGGCAGCCAACATATAAAAAACTCTTTAGTTTATAATAACTTCTCTCTGGTATATTCTCTCTCTATCAATAAATCTCTAGAAAGAACTCTTCCATCTTAGAAGTAGTTGACGCCCAAAATATCCCCACACCCCTTCCCGAGATGTTTTAATTTCTCCACACATGAAAGACATCCCTATCATACTTTATGTCACAAATATTAAATGCAGAATGGGCCCGCCTATCCTACGTCATAAACATTAAATGCCAAGACATGCTCCTTGAATTTTGTTATCATAAAAAAACAATAAGAAGAAATGTATTCTAAGCCTAGTAGGAAAATTCATGGTAGTTGATATCGTTTGTGATGGTAGGTATGGTGTAACTACCTATACATATTAGTTTACTCATTGTATATGTACATATAAACCTTATTGTATAGGAAACAAGAAGTGAATAATTGTTAAATTTCAAGAAGGATTAAGTTCTAAGGCAAGAGGGTAAGATGCTAAAATCATTAATTATTTTGGGAAGGTTAGTTTGGGGATAACTATATCTATATATTTATTGAGAAATAAATGATGGAGTAAATTTTATTATTAAGTCTAGGTGGAAATATATGGGACTTACTATTTAATTACGAGTAGTCGTAAGATAAGGACTTAATATGGGTTATGTAATAACTCACTAAAAGGTTATGGTTAAACCAAAAAGGCCATTTTTATATGGATGGAGATTCCTTTGGTAAAAGTAGTTATATAGTAGCTGCTTGTACATATTGGATGATAATATGTATTATATTATTGTATGTGGATATACCTGGGTTTGTGGACCATCCCGTCGATTGGGGTGCATACGTTCGAGATCAGAGCACACATCGGCACATGAAGGCTAGGCATAGTGTTAGATCATATGGTAGGTTCTATGTAATAGAACCACTTACGAGAGGTAGGTTTAGATGCTAGGATAGTTTGTCACAACTCGGTATGGGTCGTGAACTGGTGTACTATATAGGTACCACCCCACTTTCTTATGTTTTGTTTTTACCTATGTTAGGATGAGGGACTCCTTCGAGTATCATCGATAGAGGATGAATAGGATGTTGAAGATAGATGCCTTCTTGTGTCATACATATATATATGTGCACATATATATTGATCTATATACACATTGTGGTGTGCCTTGTATGAGAATTCGTTCTCATAGTCTATAAATATGGACAATACTTAGTCATGACAAAGTCGGATTTAGATAGTGATGTGGAAAATTAGTATTAAAAATAAGGTCTAATGGTCTAATGTGGTAGACAATTATTAATGAGAATAATAATTGTGCAGTATAATAATGTAGAAAGAAATTAAAGAGAATGAAACATTTAGTATAATGGTTTAGATTATAATTAGTGTGAATTAAAATCTGATAGTCTTAAGAGGAATAATACGGTTAAGGAACATTATATGACGTAAAAATATGCATTGAATTTATATGTAATTTAGTGGGCAGCATTATGAATTTAATCTCGGGCCTGGGGTGTTAAGTTTAGACACTCACTTTTAGTTGACGTATAGGTAGATGATTTATTATTACATGTCAAATTAGACAATATATTTCATAATTGGTATTTGTTTGAGGATACAAGTAAGACTACTTCTAGATGAGAGGTGAAACAATTGACTTGTATGAGCGTCAATGGAGAGACGTGAAGTATGAGTTAGTTACATTTTTCATAGTCAATGGTGAAGAATACTTGCAACTTTAGGGCTCTGACCCAAGATTATAAGTGTTTTCCACCCAGGTTTTCTCATAAACAAGGATAGTGGGATTGACGATGAATAAGATTTGTAGTTGCATTGGGCGTAGCAGATTATGTTCCACTGATTCTAGTATAAGTTGTACTTATTCATTTGGTCATTTTATTTCATATCGATATTTTTAAGCGCATAAGCCCTACAGTTTATTTAAATCAGTTTGTACTTATCTTTATATTATGGGCATTGTATGATGAATTATTTTTGCATTCATGTATTAAATCGATTTTGTTTAAATGTTTTTATTAATTGTGAATTTTGGTAAATAATAAAAGAAACTTCTATTTTTCTTTAGTTATGAGAATTTTATAAACTATTTGATAAGCCCCATCTTCGGCTTATCGTTTCGAACCAGCCTTTCTGTGAGAAAATGGGAGGTTTGAACATTTACACAATATATACATATATATATATATATATATATATATATATATATATAGGAGAAGGCTCACCTACATCATGTTTTATACATCATCCATGCATCACGCTTAATTATAAGCCCTCAAAAACTTTTTTTTTCAAATTTTATATTTTTCCCTTGAAATTAATCTTCTAATCAACCCATATACAAAAAATTAGGTTAAAATACATTTTGTAACGATTTTTAAAAAATCCACAAAAAACTGCTAAAATTACCTTATTTATAAGGGTCTGCGCCAGCAGTTTTTTGTGGATTTTTTAAAAATAGCTACAAAATTTATTTTCACCTAATTTTTTGCATATGTGCTGATTGGAAGGTTAATTTCAAGGTAAAAATATAAAATTTGAAAAAAAAAGTTTTCTAGGGCCTAGAATTAGGTGTGATGTACGGTGTGATGTATAGTACATGATGTAGGTGAGCCTTCCTCTATATATATATGTGTGTGTGTGTGTGTGTGTGTGTGTGTGTGTGTGATAGAGGAGTTAGGTTTTTAGGTGTGGTTTTGTATGTTTGTGGGATTTGAAGAAACTGGGTATGAAAATTGTAAATGTGAAATTTTGTATAGACGCATTGGAATAGTGAATTTGCATATTTGAAATAGTGTATGTGAATGTGAAATTGAAATTGGGTGTATGAATGTGAAATTAAATTGAAATTGAATGTCTTTTGTGAATGTGAAATTGAAATTGAGTTAGATTCAGTTAGACCAAATTAATTTTGTAAATGTGAAATTGAGTATATGCATCAAATTGAACTCATTTGATTGCATAAATATGTAACTAACAACCCCCCCATATATATATATATATATATATATATATACTAGCGGAATGCCCGTGCCTGAAGGCACGGAGAAACTTTCCAAAGAACGTAATCGTAAAACGGGTAAAATTTCCAAAGTAATAATTCTAAGGGGACAAAACTTTCGTTCCCCAACAAAAAAAATGCCAATTTGCACTTACAAAAATACCTCCGGATTATGTAAGGGAAAAGAAAGACCTAGCAAACTATACACCCCACTGAATCATGTTTGTTTTTGGTAAAAAAAACATGTGTCGCATTTACTTGGTCATATTGGTAAAAAAAAGATTTCATATTGTGTCATGATATCTCATTTTATTTTTTACAAAAATAAAAACACGACCAAATTAAAATGCGACACAAAACAAAATCTTTTATTTAACAATATCCCCAAATAAAAGCGACACAACATGATTTTTTTTATTTTTTAACACACTCAAACACGATCCGATATTTTTACATTATACTTCATCGTGTTCCAAAGTATTGAATCGTGTCTAATTTAAGTTATAAAGTTTTTTTACCAATTTAAAAATTTTGGACAAAATTTCATCAATTTATAGGACTATCCACCTTGTTTAAGAAATAAAAAGCACTCCAACAACAATATTCAATTATAATTTAAGTCCAAAAGATTTTTTATATAACACAAATAATTGTAAACAAAGTAAAGGATTTGGGCATAATTTATTTTGTTTATAAGAGTATACATCATGTTTAAGATATAAAAAATACTCCAACAATACTAATTGGAGGTATTTTGACAAATAACACATCTACAATTGAGAACTCGTGACTTTGTGTATCCCACGAATGCAAGGATTGACTAACTATTGCACATAAAAGTAATAACACACTGCATTTAAAAGTAATAACAGTGAAGAACTACAAAAAAAATGCGTTTACATGTTCATCCAACAATTGTTCTATTACTAAACCTACATATGATCTCTTCTCCCAATTAAGTTCGCAACTATACCCTGCATCTCCCAATTAAGTTCGCAACTGTACCCTGCATGAAAAATGAGCAAGATATTAAAAACAATAGCAAAGTTCATCTTTTTATCTCAAGGCAAACAATAGCAGTGAAAATGGATTCAAATCAATGAACAATAATTCAAATAAAAGTTTCCTTTATTTATAAAACATAAATAATTTACTTTTAAGAAATTTCCAAATCTGAACAAATAATAATGCAAAGAAAAAAAGGTAAAACCAAATATTAGAAGTCATATCATACTAGATGGGAAAGTGTATTGAGCTATCACTTCCAAATGCTAAAGAAAGTGTGCAATGGAATGGCCACCTGATTAAGTGTAAAGAGACCCTATCAAAATTTCATGTTTCAGATGAAGAACCACCCACTACCTTTGTTTAAACTGCTCTGCTCCCATTTTAAATTAGTGGTCCATTTCATACACGTAAAGTAACAAAATCATAATACTCTTCACCAAGAAATAAAATGATAATGAAAAACCATAAAATGATTTACTCATTAAGTGAATGGACTGTGCAAAAATTCTTTAAAAAATAACAGTGAATGTTTTACTGAGTAAATTCTTTAAGGAACTAATAGTGAATGGACTGAGCTAAATGTTTTACTTAGTAAGTGAAGTACATGTTAATATAGATCACCATATTCTATATGATTAGGAAGGAAACTATGTTCCTGCCAACTAACTTGGACATAAAATAGCAAGATGATGCTCCGGTTGTGGCATTAAAAATAACCACGAAAAGGCCTCAAATAACACCAAAAAGTGCTCTAGCTAGCAGCGACATGAAAATCACACATATCTGCATAAATGTTTGCACGAATATGTAAGTTGAGCAGTAGAAGTGGTGGCTTACGACTATTTATGTGAGCGCGATCGATTTTCGATGTCGATGTCAAACAATAAATAAATGCATTGAATTTGAAGCCCGTAAGCAATTAAACATTCAAAGCTTATTATAGTTAAACATTTGCACATCACTGCATTCAGCATCAATAATCCACAATAGCCTTTAGGAGAAAACCATTGAAATTTATAAACAAAAACAACAGATCCACAAAATAAAATGCTTTTAGCATACAAAAACAACAAAAATTGATGCACAATAGCCTTTAGCAAGATTATCAGCTTCAAGATGAGGAAGAACTTCAAGCTCATCGTGCTAAGCCCATGATTGATCTTGTAATATTAATGTGCAGTAGCACATGGACCACTGATACAGCTAAAAGTACCATGAATACGTGTAGTACATTGAATTTTAAGAAAACATAAGGTGTAAATCAAACGCTAAAACACATAAGAATCCATCATACTCGGTATGATAATAAATAATAAAAAGCAAAAGCCACTTATGCTGGTGTAATTCTTATTTCAATGTATAAAAGTAAGATGTTGACAACATAACAAAAAACAAAACATATTGAAATGAATAAACCAAAAACCTATAAAAAAAACATAAAAAAACCAAAACCAAACTCAAGAGTCGTGATTATGTACCTAATGCCAATACACCTTATAATAGTTTGACAGGTAAGATGGCTATTCAGAACTGCATCCAGTATGATAATGCACCTTATAAAGTCTGACAGGTGAAAGTTGTCGCAACCTAAAATTTCAAGCACCAAAATCACATCTGCAGATCCAAGAAACAAAACAAATAAATATGCTCCTCGTTGTTAATAAGTTCATCTCAATAATGTTTATAGTATGATAGTTGAAATCTAGGTTAAGCTTTTTAGGCAAAACAATAGGAACCAACAACAAAATGAAAAAAAAATAACTGGAATCGAAAATTTGATAAAACAAAGATATGATTGAAATAATATAGAGTCCTTCCTTCACAGTGCAAGTATCATACCATATATGCAAAAAAACATATGTCGGAAGTAATATAATCTCCTTTCTTCAACCAATATGAAAATTAGTTGATGTCCCCTTTCATGATTTTAAATTATAATTACATGATGAGATATTATGACTAAAGAATGGTTCAATTACATTTGCGTTTTTAGGCCTCTAATGTTCTACATTGTGACTCTAGAGAGTTTCTCTCCAAAGTTTATTATAAATATATTTGGACCTTAAAGCATGTCATTTAATAAGGGAGGGAAATTAATTGAATGGAACAGGACAAATCACATGTACTTTCGGTTTGATAAAGTTCAAACCAATTTGCTTCAAAACCAAGAATACCACCACATACATGTAGATAAAGCATTTCACCGTAGCATTTTTCTAATGAAACCAACAAACTCACACTCTATGGAGAGAAATTGAAGTTAAAAAACTAATATCTTAACTCTATATGTGATTTTTTTATTAGAAAAAAGTAAAAGAGACCTAAGTGGCAAAATAGATGAACAAAAAAAAATTAAATTCAGTCTCCAAATGAATCAACATGTTTTTGTCGTGTGTAAAAACATGAAGAAATCTTAAAGGAATCAACATAAGAGCACGTCAGACCAAAACTTATGAATCATCATGAAACCTTATAAATCTCTCAAACACCATGAGACCAAAACTTATCAATCTCTCAAACATTATCACAGTGTTATACCACAAACATTATCATAGTGTTGATTGATCAACAAATTAAAGTAAAAAGATTACTACGAACTTTCCAAAAATAATCATCCGAGTCTTTTGTCAAATACATGGAAGGAAACACATGTTTAAAAAAAATAGTACCTCATATGTGGTTTCAGTCACCAATAAAGAGAGAGAGGTCATTCTCAAACGATGCTTGTTTTGGCGATGCTTGAGAGCCAGCTGAGCGACTTGGATCCGTGTTGCCAAGCTCGTGTCACTGCCTATTCCTAAACCGTGCATGCAAGATAAGATCTTCCCAAGATCATTGGTGGGGTGACCAGAAAATGAACACCTTTGTTTGCCATGATCAATACTGCCATGGTGTTCTCCGGATTAGATTGAGTTTCGGCCCCATAGATTGTATTAACAGCATCGCCTTGAGCCTGAAATCTATTATGAGAGTAATCTCCGTTTCACAACAATTTCGAACTATCAATATAGACCATTGTTACCTCAAGCACCATGATTGGAGATTGAAGAAAAACTAATGCAGGATGAATTCAGTGTTAGAACGTCTCACCCTCGAGGAGATTTGTGTTTTATCAGGTTTGGTGCAACAGAATTCCGAAGTTGCACACAGTTAATACTGGCGGTCATAGGAAAGAGAATGTCGGGAAACCCAAGGTGCTTCATCATCTTAATGAGTTTACTGTAACCTGGAGCTATAAAATGGGCGGCATTTGGTGGATTCTAACTTTTAAGTGCCTACAAATTAGAACAATATAAACCAAATTAAAACATGTTATATAAAAATAAAACATCCAAAGTACAAATATCACTCAAAATTACTCAGTTTGGAACTAAAAAAAGACTAAAACACAATAGAATTAAAAAAATGTATGTTGACTTGGAAATAATTGACAAAATCATCACCAACCGGATCACCAAGGGGCTTCCCCTGTTATAGGATTGCCAATGCTCCTCACTGATTCCTTTACCATTACAGCATGTGACTGCCATTACTTCCCACTGACTTGCTTCCTCTAAGATTCACCACCAGCTCTGTCAAATTTAATTCAATACACATATGTAACACTTGTAAAATTGGGTGCTGAAGGCCATATAAACTGTTGGATGCTAAATATTTTATCCCAATCATACAATCAATCATCAAACGCAAATAAATAAATACCTTGATTGGAATTTAAAACACCATATTTGCAACCATAAAAGCGGTGGACCTAAAAACGTATATGAAAATTAGGGGAAGTGTGTATATAAAACAACAAAAAATGAAAAATACAGGTTTTGCCAACATACAAATAAAGCATATCAAGCAATACGAAATCACCTTTGCCACGGTAAAATTTGTCCAAGGCAAATTTTTTCATGCCACCACTTTTTCAACGTACCAACGAAACGGACTCTTAGTGCTTTTATTAAAGCAAAACTGAGTTTTGAGTGAACAAATAAGGTAGGGACATAAGAATAAATATTACATTCAAAGTCTAAACTAAGAACTCGGTTCATTCCCATGTCCCATATTAAATGCTTGAAATATGAAATCACACGTAGGTGACAATTTTTAATGGACGGAAGAAAGTTATTTCCCACTTTGTTGTAATATCTAGAACCCAAAAAATTGGACAGTGGAATATAATGATATACAATATCTGGAACCCAAAAAATTAGCATTCTTAGATTCGGCATATTCAGAGACACTAATATTAACAAGAAGGTCACACTGACATAACATAGTAATGGACTAAACCATTAAATCAAGAAAGTTTCAAATTAATAAAATCTTGAATTGATTTTTGATTTGAGATTAAGCTTTCTGAAATCAATCAAGTCAACAATCTTAACAAAATATAAATAAATCACAACAAAGTCCTTTATTGCATCCACAATTAAGCACAACAAAGACATAACAAAGTAACCCTTAAAAAAGAACACCTGTTTCTGAAGAACGAATTCATGAGAAGGTCTTTCTCGTGAATATCTATCCTCACAGTGTGATGCTAAAACTATGGATCAAATCCTTCACACCTATCTTAAAACACCGACATGTGCATACATGTACCTTGAAATACATACAGCCCTCTTAAAGAAAAATATATGCCTATTGAATATCTCCCAATTACATCTTATACCTAAGGCCAGATGAATACAACCTCGTAAACTTCCCATTATTTAAATATATTAAAACATGAATTCCCATAAATGAATATGTCCAACCATCCAAAGAAAATGGAAAAATCAAAGCTAGCAGAGATTGATCAAAAGATGGACATCTAAGCCTGAGATTTTATTCAACAAAAAATCACCAATTGCTCAGATTGGAACCCAAAGCCTCGGGTAAAAAACATAGGTTGAGGTAGATAGAACGAAAGTGGACAAAAGGCCCAAAAACTAACCCTTTCAGATAATCTTTATCACTTCCTGCTTTGTGGTTTTAAACAAAAAGAAGAATCTAAAAGTCAAAAACTCACCTATTGAAAGATCCAAAAAGAAATACGGTTTCAGAGATCCATTTGCACGATGATGTTCAAAACTAAGAAAATTAAACACGGAAAAACCTCAACCGTAAAACTGCAGACATCAACAGAGTCGTGGCACGGTTGTACCTGCGCTAAAAATTAAAAAAATCACATCAAAATAATCAAACAACGAATACAAAAATTATATAGATTGAATTTATGCTAAAGGTAATTTAACAAACACTACATATTAGAGCTAAAGTAAATGCCGACATAACTCACTACCCATTCAATTATGTTTTGAAAAAGTACGTAAATCAATAAACAATTATGTGAAAATCCATAAATTAAAATTTCACCCTAAAATACAAACGAAAATAATCAATAAAATCCATACTTTCTCTTATAAAAATGTATATAGATCAGTGAGTAAGATGTAAACACAATCGGAATAGAGACATCTTATCAACGCAAAACATATAAATTAACATTATATAGCACCTATATAGAATCGAAAAGAATGATTATATTTCAAGTGTATGACCTCAATAATAATAACCTCCTTTTTTAAAATTCAACTATGACCTCAATAATAATCGACATCAAACCTGTATTTGAGTTGCATGTCAATGTTTGATGAAGTACACATTAGCCTAGACTTATATGCTCCTTGTACCCTTGTAATCCTCAAGTGCTTCCATGCCTGACATGAAAGACAAAACCAACAGCAACAACCTTAGAATAAAAAAAAAAAATCTTTAGACCCAAATATTCACTTTAGAATATGCAAAATCAACAACAACAACCTTAAAAATTATACACCTAAAAGTATAGAACAAAAATGCAATTAAGAAACTCTACAAAAGTTATTTAAACCCCTAACCTTAAAGCCCCAAATAATCGAACTCACCTATTTTTTCAAACTTGAGTTTGAATCCGATATCAACAAAATCAAATCAAATCAAAACAAAAAAAACCTAGAATCTATATGACAAAAACGTTAGAATTTGCAAAGAAATTTCATGCCAATTAGAGAAAGACTTACCTGGGTGAAGGATACATAAGAAAGATTTGAGATCTGTGAAATGATCAAACCCCTAATTAACATGGACAAAACCCATTAACCAGAGAAAATGAAATAAGAAAAAATGAACAATATATTTAGATCTAACTTGAAAAATATTGTTGAACCCAAATGTTTTTAGATCTAAGGGTTACCTGTAGCATGGACGGGATGAGAGAGGCAACGTGGGAAGGTGAGGGATGCAGAGTGGGAGAGGGGAGACCATTGAGATGTTGAGGACAACATCGTGGGAGAGGGTTTGGTTTGTGGGAGAGGGTTTGTGTTGTCAGGCCGATGGAATTGTTGGGAGAATGGGATTGCTGAAAAGTGGTATGGCAATGGGTATAATACCATTTTACCCTTGTTTTTGAATTTTGAACAAATGGGGAAATAATGTAGTGTGTGTTAAAAGAGGGGGAAACCAAAAATTTTAAGGGCAAAAATGGTAACAGTGGTATTTTAATTTCAACCATTGGATTCTTGCATTGTTGGTTCAATCCTAGCCCCTGATTAAGTTATCATCTTATGGAATAGTGCCAAATTTTTTACTCCTTATTATATATATATATATGCTCCTTTGCGAACTAGTACGCATTTTAAGAATGCGGATCGGCTATGTGTCACCTAACGGTGCACCTAGAAATTATCGCCTAAATTATATGCACACTCTCTCTCTTTTCTGGGCTCATCGCTAGGTGACACATGTTCGGTCCGCATTTTTAAAATGCGGACTAGTCCGTACAAGAGCAGGACTATATATATATAGATAGCATGATCTCCCGTCGGAACTGGCCAAAGTCCGCGACCATTTTTTTCCTTTTTTCGTCATGGTTGTGGGTCCCGGACTTGGGCCACGACCATTTTTTTTATTTTTTTGTCACGGTTGTGGGTCGCAGACTTTGGCCGCGACCAATTTGTCATGGTTGTGGGTCACGGATGAGTGTCGCGACTAATTTTTTTTATCACGGTCGTGGGTCGCAGACTTTGGTCGTGACTAATTTGTCACTGTTACGGGTCACGGATGAGGGCCGCGACTAATTTTTTTAATTTTTTTATCGCGAACTTTGGCCGTAACCAATTTATCACGGTTGTGGGTCACGGATGAGGGCCACAACCCGTCACGGCATGGGTCACGACCCAATTCCACGACCATCTGCCGTGACCCCTCTCGACGGTGACCCGTTTTTGGTCAAGCACTTGTGACGCGACTCAAGAAAATGGTCACGGCCCAAGTCCGTGACCCACAGGTTTGGTCAGGGATTTTGGCCGTGACCAATCGCCAGTTTTGGTGTAGTGAAGTAACAATTCGGTGCATTTCTCCCTTTTTTTTGTAGTTGCTCCCCATGTCTAACTCATGACTCCATGTTTTTAGCTTTTTCCAAGTCTTACCTCATCCTTTTCTCTTAGTGGTCTTCCTCTTTTCAAGGCCAGGGTGGATGCTTCTTCCCAGCGTGATGGTTATTCGGTGCCTACCGTGCTGAGGTATCGGTTGGAGGGCCATCATCTTCTTTGAACGAAACTCCTATATTGGCCTTGGTACCTTTTGTTGGCGAGGGAGATTTGCCAACCATTGAGGCTTTTTCAAATAAGGGCACCATTGAGGCTTCCGAGGAATTAACTCCGCCCCCAACAGTTCCTGCCACTATGGCCTCCACGGTGACTATAATTCTCACTCCTGTAACTACTGAGGTATTTCGTTAATTTATCTGCATTTCTAAACCTTTCAAACTTCACCTATGATGGTGAATTATCACTAAAAACACTTGTTAAGATTTTTCATAAACTCCACCTATATTAGTGACTTAAGAACGAAACGCTTGTTAAGATTTTTCATAGAATCCACCTATATCGGTGACTTTACAATGAAAATGCTTGTTAAGATTTTTTTCATAAACTCCACCTATATCGGTGACTTAACAACGAAAATGCTTGTTAAGATTCTCATAAACTCCACCTATATCGGTTACTTAATAATGAAAATGCTTGTTAAGATTTTTTTCATAAACTCCACCTATATCGGTGACATAACAACGAAAACGGTTGTTAAGATTTTTCATAAACTCCACCTATATCGGTGACTTAACAACAAAAACACTTGTTAAGATTTTTTCATAAACTCATTATTTCTTCCAACTGTTCTCAGGTTGCTCAGCAGGATTCTCCACCGGTTATTTCGCCCATCGCTTCACCCCATCGAGAACCCATTTTTTCATAAGACTCTAGTCACAATGATCAAGGTTCCATGACTCGTGCTGCTGCCGAGAGCAAATATGGCTATAAGCTTCCTCTGCCTGACTTGGCTCCTCATGCTTTGCCTAATAGTGCTTCCGCATTCTCCTCAGATGCTTGCAAATCATCGCTTGGTAGTTGAGCAGCTTGCAAGCCACCACCCTAAAATGTTCATTGTGGATCGCCTGCGTTCTAACATCTTCGTAATGAGTTACAGGCTTCAGGGCATGGCTACCGTTGTGGCTGAGATCGCCAACACTCCGACATCAAACATTACCAGATCCCTCCTCAACCAAATCCTAGTCGACCTGAAGGAGTTGGGTCGTGATGGTTTTCATTTTAACTAGCTTATCATGCACTTAAAAACTTTGAAGAGCCAACAACTGGATGGCCAGAGGGAACTGCTTCTGAAACATCAGGCGGACTAACGGGCTGAGGAAGCTAAGTTGGCTAAGTTAGCACCTCTCCTTGCAGTTGTTGACAAATAGGTGGGGGATATCGAAGAAGCTCTGCGTTTGGCCAAGCTGAAGAGAGAGAGAGACTCCTCATTAAGCGTACACAAGCACAAACGAGGCTGAAGGTTTCTATAAATGCCCAACAGTCTTGCTTGGCAACTTCAAAGGGCCTTCCTGGAGATTTTTTTCTGCTCCAGATCTTTGGTTCCTATTAGGTCAATGATTTGTTGTAAATATTTTCCTTTTCGTCTTTCTATGTAATTGTTGGGCAATAACTCCCAATTTTGTAATGCCCTAAAGTTTATGAATGAAGAAAAATGTATGTTTTCCCATGTCATTTCTTTGTGTTACACTGTTTGCATACATTGTGAAGTTTTATAGTTCTTTCATCTCCACTTGAGGTATAATAAAAAGAACTTTCATACTCATCATATAAAGAAGTTGTGTATTCATAATAATAGCTAGATACATCAGTGGTCCAAACATAATTGCTTACATATGATAGACTTTCAACCAGTTATTGTTAATCTTGAATGCTTTATCTTCTTCCATCCTAGAAATTAAACAATAACCTGAGCCATGAGCTTTTTTTACAATGAAAGGTCCTTCCCAATTTGCTGCAAACTTGGGTAGGGGCAACCCTCTGATGTTCTTCACTGCTGCTTTCAACACGAGGTCTCCCTCCACGAACTTCCTTGGTCTTACCAAGTTATCATATGCCATGGAAAGGTATTTTGTATACATTTGAAAGTGTTGCATCGCATTATCTCTATGTTCATCCAACGCTTCCAACTACACATGTCTATTCTGACGGAGCATGCTACTTCGCAAGGCATATCGAGCAGAGGGAACTTCCAAATCTACTGGGAGAATCACCTCGGCCCCATAGACAAGGGAGAACAAAGTACACGCGGTGGGCTTTCTCTTAGTTGTTCGATAGGCCCACAATACAACTGGTATCTTATTATCCCACGATTCGGGAAAATCCTCCATCATTTTAGCCAATATATTAACCAAAGTTTTGTTAGTTACTTCTTCTTGACCGTTTCCCTCTGGGTATGCCACCCTTGAAGTATGATGACTAATGGAGTACTTGTCTGTGAGCATCGTTATCTGTGAATTGATGAAAGGGGTTCCATTATCTAAAAGGATAACCTTTGGGATCCCAAAATGGAAAATGATGTATTCTCTGATGAAGTTGCTCACCACCCCCGTTATTACCCTTCTCAATGGTATCGTTCAAGCCCACTTTGTGAAGCACTCCGTTGCTACTAGTATCTATATCTTTCCCCTCGAAGAAGAATGTATTTTCCCTAATAGGTCAAATTCCCAAATGTGAAAAGGATAAGGCATTGCTAGGGAGTGTAGATCTATGGCTCGGGCATGGATCATATTTCCATGAAGTTGACAAGCTTTGTATTTTCGAATGAACTCAGCGAAGTCTTTCTCCATTGTTGGCCAATAATATCCCAACGTCATTAATTGGACATATAACTTGGCCCCTCCTATGTGAGTTGGATCGTATGCCTGCTTAAGGTCCTCGACTGTTTCTTCTTTTGTGATGTAACACAGTGGCCTATTAAAGTACCCCCTTCAGTAAAGCTGCCCCTCCTGAAGGTAGAACCTCAGGGTCCTTCACTTGATTCCTATCGCGTCGATATTTTCTATTGGGACAACTCCATCTTTAATGATGTTAATATAGGGCCGCCTCCAATCAGGTTGAGATCCTATGAAATGACACTCAATTGCTTCGAAGAATAACTGGCATTTGTCGCACTTCGTTGTAGCTCCACCACATCCTGTTTCATTCTAGGCAAAAAAAACCTCTCTTTGGATTCTTCGATAGAGAGCTATCTCTGTTGTCACGCAGTGCCCTTCATGTATTTTCTTCAATCTCCGCTCTACCGATTCCATGTCGATGCTCCTCTACAACCATACTCATGTGTTCCTGAAGTAAAGGAAACCTTTACTTGTGTAGTATTGGGCTAATTTCCTTCGCTCCATCGTTCCTTACCCAGATTCCAGTTATTTCCTAATCTCCCCCTCCAGTCTGTGTCCTCCTCCATTTGTAGAATTGACCGAACTATCGAAGGAGCGGTTCTTCATTGGATCATGATGGTAGTTGTATCATTCCTCATGACCATCTTCTGGGCAATGGTAGAATAAGCATCTGGGTAATGTCTCATCCTTCTGGGTTGTCTCTTGATCTTAGTATGATGGAACTGACAAAGGAGACTCTGAATGATTGTTATGTATGGTTTCAGGCTCATGTGTTTTAACGTGTACTCTCCATTCACTTGTTGAATCACCAAATTCGAATCACCTTTGATGCAAAGTGAACGAATCCCCCTTCAAAGAGCCTCTAGCAACCCCAGCACCAATGTTTCATATTCCGCCTCATTGTTAGAATAAGGGAAATCTAATTTATAAGAAAAGGCAAATCTAATTTAATAGGATCACATCTAGTTACAATATGGATTGTAAAAGATAACATATAATGTCTATGTTTTAATGCTACAAAGACTGAGGCTAAATAATGTCTTTCTAAGCTACTATATTTGACCTCTGGCCCATGTATGATTCTGCTGAGGTAGTAGACCGACCATTATTCCCCATCAATCTCCTGTGCCAATAAAGCTCCCATGGACCTCGTGGTATATGTGAGGTATAGCTGCAATGTTATTCCTGCCTGTGGGGAACTATGATTTGTGGTGAAACGAGCAGCTTCTTCAGCCCAGCATGTGAATCCTGGTGAACCTCCTCCCACTTGAATTTTGTGTTCCTTCGTAACAGTTGCATTAAAGGATGTGTTATCTAGGCTAATCTAGGCATAAATCTCTTAAGATTGGAGACTTTATCGAGGAAACTCTTCAGCTCCTTTACTGTTCTTGGACTTGGCATCTCCAAGATCGCTCGCTCCTTATCATGCTCCATCTGCACCCCTTGATGATCAACCATGAAGCCTAGAAATTTCCCACTTGATACTCCGAAGACGCACTTAAGTGGGTTCATCTTTAATTTATATTTTCTGCATCGGGTAAACACCCTCCTGAAATCCCTCAAATGGGATTCCTCCTTCTTTTATTAGATGACCAAATCATCCACATAGAATTCCATAAATTTATGAAAGAAGTTGTGAAAAATGGCCATCATTGTTCTTTGGTAAGTAGCCTAAGCCTTCTTGAGACCAAACGGCATTACTCTGTATATGAAATTCCCCAACGGGGTTCTAAATGCCATTTTATCTGCATCCGAGGGGTCCATCTTGATCTAGTTTTACCCTACATACCCATCCATGAAGCTATACATCTCATGACCAGCTGTTTCATCTATCAAGTTGTCAATGGAGGGAAGAAGGAACTCATCGTTGGGGAAAGCCCTATTCAAATCTCCGAAGTCAACACAGATCCTTATTTGGTTTTTATCTTTCTTTACTACTGGGACAATGCTAGACAACCAAAGTGGGTGTTGTATCTGTTTGATGAACCCTGTCGCTAATAAGTTTTGTACCTCTTCCTTTATCTTTAAATCTAGCTCAGGCTTGTACGTTCTTATTTCTTATTTCATTGGAATAGCTGAAGGCATCACCTTCAACTTCTGGTAGTTGACTCCCTCATCCATCCCTTCCATCTATATGTATTTCCACGTGAAAATGTCTATGAACTCCCGAATTAACTCAACCAAAGACTCTCATTTCTTCTTACTGAGATCTTTCGAGATAAAAATAGGCCTTAGATCCTCCCCTTCTTTCACCACGTTCAAATGCTCCAATTCTTGTGCCCATGGCTTTGGTTGATCTTCCATGTAATCTGGTTCTTCAAAAACATCTTCCACGAATTCTTGCATGTTACAGTTGTTTATCACCATCCATTGCCCCCGTTGATCCACCAAAAAGCACTCATATATCGGCGCAGCCTCATTATCAGCTTCTTCGACCGCCCTTTTCACCATTATAATTGATATATCACCTTTCCTTATTCGGTAATAACTTTCTTACACTGCCTACTAGTAGTAGTGACCACCTTCCTCTGCTTCTCTCTAGAAGACTCGGCCACTCTTTTTCCTAAGAATCGGCTCAAAACGTTTTGTCGTTGGACCTCATGTTCCATCGAATCCACTCTAGGACTCATCCTGTCTTTGACCTTCTTCGAGATGTTTTGGTTTCGAGGGACCACCTAGTGAGCTTCTTCGGTCATCACTCTTGTGATGCTTCCAACCTCTTTACTCTGCTCGTTCAAGGGCCCCATCCTTTCTCTAATCGAGGGAACCCATGTTCCCTCCATTCTTCTCGTTAGTACCCGGACATCCTCCTCTAACTTTGTGTAAATTATCGCATCTACCATGTGAGATTCCTTAACAGAAAAGGGCCTCTTTGTATCCCCAATGGTCACCTCCGTTCCCTTGATATTCTCCTTAGCGCATTGGTGGTATGTTGAAGGAACTAGTCATTGGTTGTGCATCCACACTCTTCCTATCAGCAGATGGTAGGAAGTTTCATTCTCTATTACATGGAACTTGATATGGGAACTCTGATTTCCCATTACAATCCCAACATTTACGTACCCAATGGACATGGAAGATTGGTTATCATACCCCAAAAATCATCAAAGGCATGGGGACCAAAATGTTTTCCAGAATATTGGCTGCGTGGAAAGAGTCAATTGGCATGATATTAATGGAAGCTCCTCAATACATAAGAGTCCTTGTAAAAATAACTCCATTGACGCTGGCAGTCATATATAATGGCCTATTATAAGGGAATCTCATGGCCCCATCTGCGTCGTTGAAAGTTACTTATGATAGAAACTTCTTCACTAACACGGATATATGTCCCCTCCATCTCAGCGAGGGGACCACCTTCTACCTCGCAATGTCAAGTATTGCCTGGGTTATTTTTAACCTACTCTCTTTCGATATCCCTACTTATTTAAAGAACCAGGCAAACTTTGGGGATTTTTAAACTGCACAGTATTCTATTATTGGGTCTGCTTCTTCCCCTTCAACAATGTATACATCCTCCATGTTTTTGGCGCTTTCCTCATCGTAGGCTAATACTACATTAGCCATTCCCTTCGTACAATCTTCCAGGGCTTTTTCGAACTTTCCCTACTTCGTTGTTGGCCTTCTTTCTTCTCTCTCTTCTTCCTCATCGTAGGCCACCACCACATTGGCCCCATGTGCTGGGAGTGAGTTATTATTGACATTCTACGGAGGGATTTTAATGTCCCTGCCTTCACATACTTATCGATGATTATCCTTAATGTAAAACAACTCTCCGTCGAATACTGGATCTTTCGATGAATCTGGAAATATTTAGGAACTGCCCTTATTGCTTCATCGAGTTTCCCAATAGGAATGCCCTTTTGTTCATATATCATTCCTCCTTAGACTATTGCATTGTAAGAGCTGACAGCCTCCTTCACGGTATAAGGCAGTGGTGGTTGGTCTTCCCTGTCTCTTCCAAACTTCCTCTTATTGTCCTTCTTCTGTGTCTTGCCCCCATTTGCTCCCTCGGTGTACCCTACCCACGGGGGTTGAGACCCCCCCCCCCGTAGGTTGTATCGGTTTCCTAAACATCAGGGGAACCCCGACCAAATTTGGTCGCACCACCAAGGAGATATTTCTTGCTGCTTTTAAGAACGCCGAACAAGTCCCCTCACGCGTCTCATTAATGAGATGACAAATGTACTCAGGAAGCAGCCCCTCCGCGTAGATATTCAATAACTTGGATTCTTTAGCCTCCTACCTCATATTGAGAGACCTTTCCCTAAACCTTCTAACGTACTCCGCTTCTTCCCCGGGTCGTTGCTTCTCCCTCCCTAGTTGGGTCAAAGTAAACTCATCTTCCGCTAGAAAGAACTTCTGGACGAACAAAACATGCATCTCGTCCCATGTAGAAACGCTCTTGGGAGCCAAATAAGAATACCAGGTATATGCTTTATCGGTTAAGGATTTAGAAATCTCCCTCAACTTGAGCTTCTTATTATTACAATGCGCCCCCAAGTGTTCAACGAAGAGCTTAATGTGCTCCTTCGAGTTTCCACCTTTCCCTGTGTATTTTTCAAAAATAGGAGGAGTATAATCTTTTAGATAGGGATCATCGTTGTATTCCTGGGGGTAAGGTGTTCGAAAGTCGTCATAAACCGAAGCTACCTCGCCAGCAGATTATGAGGAGGCTTGCATGAACTTCATTATCTCTTTCTGCATCTCCTTCCTCATTACGTCCATGGGTGATGCCACGGGAGTAACAACCAACATGACTATAGGTTGAGTACCCGTTGTGGCTGAAGAAATCATCGCAATCGGGATGGGACCATTGATACTCCCGTTGTTCCTACTGTTGGATATACAACAGAGGGCATACCTGCTGGGACCATTACCGTTACGCCTGTACTTGGTGGGGCTGTTGGGGATACCCCTGGTCTCACGAAAGAGTTGGCTTAAAATCCTCCCAATATCGTTGAAGCT
This sequence comes from Sambucus nigra, assembly GCA_949130495.1. Taxonomy (NCBI): domain Eukaryota; kingdom Viridiplantae; phylum Streptophyta; class Magnoliopsida; order Dipsacales; family Adoxaceae; genus Sambucus; species Sambucus nigra. The sequence goes on from OX422209.1 coordinate 43,085,476, forward strand.
ACCGGAGTTTGTAAAAACTTGTAAAATATATTCATGAGGAGTTCCACTTGAGTTAGTCTCAACGCGGCACTCATGGAAGCTTGTGTCACCCCTGGAACGCATGTCGTCGCCTGAAATGGAGGTACCTCTATTAGAGGGGGCCCATCCCTTAGAGACTTTAGTTCTCTCGCAACATGTTCTTCATTATGTTGAATGTCATTAAAGTTGATCCTTCGATTAACATTATCTTGTGCCATTGCCCTAGAAGAATGACTCCCCAACAAAGTCACCAAATGTAAAAGGGTAGTTTAGATAAGATGGAGGCGTAAATCCTTTTTGAGCATAGTAATGATAAGTTAAATAACAACACCATTGATTAACCACAAGACATACAAACATGACTCAATGAAGATAGACTCAGTTTGAACTCACAAATCTCTCGTGTATAACTTAGAATGTAATACTGAACTTAGAAATAACTTAGCTAGAGGGAGAGAGAAGTAAGCACCCTATATACACCTTGGCAGACAACCAAACACACTAACGACTGTCAAGAATCTCTTTCAAGTATTAAATGCTTCGTAATCTATGACAATGGTGAGTGAGTAAACTCGCTGGTTTGTAATAATTCTCTTTGATGTATATTATCTCTAGTAATAACTTCTTAACTCTTAAAAAATATCCTCTCTCCTCAGAGGTGATTAGGGTCCTTAAATAGCCTCCCACACCACCCCTGGGGAAACTCCGTCATTAATTCCTGTGAAAGACACCCCTCATACTTTATGTCACAAACATTAAATACCTGATGCACTAGTTATCTCTACGCTATAAACATTAAATGCCAAGACATGCCTTTTGCCTAACCACTGTGTGTCAGGGGTTTGTTGTCACAGAGGTGGCTTACAAACTATCTGACAGCCCCAAATACTACGGTGGTTTACTCAAGTGAAGTTTTAACATTGTTTAGTTGGCTAGTGACATCACCTATAGTAGATGTGACATTAAGTAGAGAGTTGTTTAGTTCACAACTCAATGCCCGATGGAACTCCAAGCTGCTCCGCCCGAGGTTCCACGGTAAGGGTCCTTCGGTGTTTTATCGGGTGTATCTAAGATGGTCAGGACAATACCCAATGGTACCTCACTTCTCAATGCTGCAAACTAATCCCCTCTGAAGTTTCCACGGCGAGGTCGTTCGACAGAGCATGGAAGCTCTCCCAGGCCCTGCCAAGCTTGGTCTCTCGCGAGTACCATTCGACCTCACACAAACCCATTATACTCATTACATCTTTATCATCGTTATAGCCCATAATCAATAAAAACAAAAGATAAAACAAGACTAAATTGACCAACAGGACTAAAGTATGAGTTTCCACGCCAAGCTGCCTTGCTTGAGCTGCCACGCTGAACTGCCTTAATTCCAAACACTGTTGTTAATGGGGGGATTATCCCTAATCTCAAGATTACCTTCAAGCCCCCTCTATAGAATAAAAAAATCAGTCACAGTTACTTAAAACAAATAAGGAAAAAATCCATATATGAATCAAAATGACAATAACCACACATTTTGTAAAGGTGAAAAGGGACAAAAAATAAATAAACTTGATAATAAAATAGGGAGGTAAAAAATATATAGCAAATCCATTGGGAAATAAAAACCTTTAACATTCTATTCAATCCCCTTGCAAAATATAAAGAAAAACATCAGATCTCAAAATAAACCAAAATCAAGTACAATTTGAACAAAATAATTAAATGAAAAACTTAAAATCCCAAATAGGAGATTTCAAATGTTTGAATCTCAAATATGTCAACTCAACACCTATAGATATCAAAGAGCCTAATTATAACTTTTGCATTTTAGATATTAAAACTAACTAACTAAAAGTGATGAAAAGGAATTAAAACAAAGGATCAAAAGAAAGTAGAAACATATAGAACCAAAATATTTCCCAAATAAACATACAGGAGTTGGATCTATCACCATTTTTATTATGTGTATTATACTTTCTATTTTACTACCTTTGTGATAACCATTTATCTAACATTCCTTGCATCATACTTTCACCTTCAAAAATAAGCATTAGTACAGAAAATAAATGATATGAAATGAACCACAAAAAGGAAAGTCAAAAAATAATTAAACAATGAAATTTTGAGTGAGGTAGCTGATGTACAGTACAATTCCAGTGTCATCCTCGTCGGAATCAACCATCCTAGATGCGTCCTCAAGAAATTCTTCATCTTCCTCTTCGATCATCGATGTGTGAGTGTGTGTAGGTTTTCTGTGGGGAATGGTGGCGAGCGGAAGAGAGGAGGGAGTGTGGTGGAATTGATGTGTGAACTTTGAACCCTAGAATTCTCGGGGAGAGAGGAGCGAGTGAACATAAGTGAGAGGAAGTTAAATGATAAACGGATGGAGTTTCGACAAATGAGTGAAAGGGAGAAACCGGTGTGAGTACTATTCTACCCTTATTTTTGAATTTTGAAGAAAATGAAGAACATATCATAGTGTGTTAAAAGAGGGGGAAACAAAATATTTCAAGTGTAAAATAGGAAGTGCAAAAAAATCTACCAGATGACATCATCTTTAGATCTTATGGCATACATAAGTTTCCTAATTTATTATATATATATATATATATATATATATATTTGTGTGTGTGTGTGTGTGTTATAATAAAATCATATTAAAATCACAAACTTAAATATAATATTATGTTACAGGAAATGATATAAGTCCTATCGAGTAGTTAGTCTGAGTGCAACCCCTGTGACATTGAAGCGACTGCCTTAACCCAGGTACTTAGGAGATACAAAGGATGGAGGATAAGAGATGTTGGATGACATATGCCAAGTAGAAAAATACATCACACTGCACCTTTATTAGTGGAGGAGGCATGTGGGCAATGTTAGGAGAAACATGGCAACATTGACGAATAAAATCAAGGGGTCAGTCCAATTATTTACTGAACAACATGGTTTACCCTCCCTAATGTCAGCTCAAACATCCTATATCCTTCACCTTAAGTGCCTCCTCCTATAACATTTCCCTCCCAAGGGACTCCTCTAGCAAATTTTCATAGACCATCGTTGCCCATGCACGGTTAATATAGTTAGGAGTATTATTTAAGGGACTTCTCCAGTAACATGGTTATTGGCACGGGCAAGCATGGATCCTTCAATGATGGAAAACTAGTCTAAAATCTCCTGTTGGCGAAGGTGATGCCCAGATATTGGTTGATAAAGTATACAATGGTTTTGGAGATGAGCCTATGCATGTTGACTTCCATGAAGGGCCTATGTCAAAATAATATAAAAATTATTATATTGCCCGGACAATTCATTTGTTCGCCGGGATTAGGCGATGAACATTATCTAAAGTTTGTAATGTTTTAATTTTGTGTTGACATCATAAGTTATTTTAATTTTCAGTTTCACTGGTTCAATAACATCCTAATTTTTTGGTTTTATTCATATTTATTGAATACTTGGGTTGAATGAATTTTCTTGAATTTGCTCTAGTTGAATGTATTTTCTTTAATTATAAAATGAGAGTTCTTTTATCCAATGTGACCTTCATTTAACATATTTATGTACGTGAGTTGAATTTTGAAGGATATTTAATGAGTTTCCCACAATTCAATGAGTGTATGGGAGAGAGCAATATAGTCTATTAAAATCATATAAAGGAAGTTTGTGAATTTGTTAAATATACTGATAGGAATCTTCAGAGTGACAAGACTCTATGTGTTTTAAACCATTGTATGTATGGAAAACCTAAATATTTAAAAGAAATTAAATTGCATTTACTAATGTGGTGTATGCTACAAGGCAATAAGATATGGACATTCCATGGAGAAAAGAATGTACCAGATGTTCTAGAAGAATTTTTGACACTCGAGCGCATGATGGAACCCCACTGCATGATGGAAACCACTAGGTTGAAGCAGTGAATGATTTGTTAGAAAATCATTCTTTGACTGACCCAATTGATGATGCTTATGGAGTCCACGAAGTTCTTATGGATATGGATAATGTTAATTATTGCCTAGTCAATGAACAATTTGATGATGAATTACCCAAAGATCAGGAATTCACATGGTTAAGATCCAATGTGGTTAGACCTTTGTGTAAAATTATCAACATAATCACTCGGTATTATATATAATGATCGATTCTCCTAATTTGAAGAGTTAATTTGGTTTCTCTAATAACAGTGTAACCATAATTCTTATATTGGCTAAAGACATTTTACAGAAAGAGAACACATTATCAGATATTTACCCGAGCATGAATAGGAGAATAAAGATTATGGGTTTGAAGTACAAATCTATTCATGCATGAAAGCGTGTTTACATATTGTACCACAATGAACATGAGTAGAATGATGACTGTCCTATATGAAATGAAACAAGATATATGGTTAGTGAGAGAGGAAAAGACAAGCATGCAAAACATCGCAAGTGCTCACTAGTTCCACATAAGGTATTGAAGTATTTTCCCATTGGCCTACAGTTAAAAATATTTTTCACTACACCATGGATAGCAGAGGACATGACATGGCACACTCGAATTGAGGTGGTGGGAATCTCATGCGTCATTTGGTGGACTAACTTATCCCTCAGCTATTAACTGGATAACACCTTGAATTTTTAAACAACCATGCAATGTCCATCTCGCATTATCAACCGATAGGTTAAACCCTTTCTCTAATTTAAGAACTAATTAGAGTTATTGGCTAGTTATCATGGAACCTTTAAGTCTCCCTACAACATTATCATGAGAAGCTATTTCACATTATTATAATTGTTAATACACGAGCCAAACGCTCCCGACGACGATATTTATATTTTCATAACCCCGTTGTTAATATTATCATGGAACCTTTAAATATCATTGTTAATATGTGAGGGGGTTTGACGCTCATGGGGGTGAATATTTAAAATTTATTGCAATTTTATTATGGATTATCAATGACACTATGCGTATGAGACCTTGTCGGGTTGCAATGTCCATAGTTATTATGGTTGTTCCATCTATGGGGAGGAAACTGAATCAACTTCGTTACATCATAGTGGTAAGATTAGTTATGCTAGTTATTTTCGATATATGTTGAACAATCATTATTTAAATAATGACATGTCTAATGTTTTAATTTTCACTCAAGCGCGTAGGACAAAACCTCCTCGGCTTTCTAGTTATCTAATTAAGGAGAAAGAAAAGGCTGTAAATTTGGGGAATAAGCTTGTATGTAAACAACCTCGGTTTGTAGACCATAAGCAAAAAAAGCAAGGTAGGATCTAAAATATCTAAGTAAATAAAGGCATGCTCCTAATGGTCAATATTATTTGATTTGTCGTATTTAAAAGAAAACCATGCGAGGCATGTAATTAATGTGATGCTCACGGATAAGAATTTTGTGAAAAATATAATAGGAACATGTATGGGTGGTTTTGATTCGAAAGATAGAGAGAGAGTGCCCCTCGATCTAAAGGAGATGGAATAAAATTACGGTTAACAACTGATCCTATAACAGGAAGAAATTATATTCCCTTGGGTTATTTCACTTTGACTACTAGTTAGAAAAGGATCATTATAGACATGTCATTAAACTTAAAATTTTTGGTTGGTTATTTCGATAATTTATGCAGGGTTATAAGACACCAAACAAATGACCTGCAATAGTGCAAGTCACATGATTAGCACGTTATCATCCAATTAATCCCTCTAATTTTTAGGAAGTGATTTTCTGAGCACAAAGATATCTACTAGGAAATTATGATTTTTTTTTGTGTTTCACCTTATTATATTCAAAAGTTATAAATTTGAAGGACATTAAGTTTGCAAATGTCACTTTCTAAGTGACTTGTGTTTTGGAGAAATATTTTCCTCTGTTGTTCTTTAACATCATCATCCACCTACTTATGTATATATGTGATAAGGCTTTGTTATGTGAACCTGCAAGGTGTCTCTGGATGTGTCCTTTTGAGTGCTTGATGAAAGCGTTCAAAGATTACATTAAGAATACATGATTTATTGGAGGGTAAGTAGTGAAAGAATAAATTATAGCAGAATCATCGTTATACACTGGAGATCATATGTCAGAACAATGGCTTGGGAGATCCAATACTTGTGGAGAACGAGTGAATGAGGACAATGACAAGTTTGAGGATGAATTACCTTTAGGGATCCTAATAGGTGAAGCTCACCAATATGCAATACAATTAGGCAATTCGTTATGTATTTGAATCTTAATATAAAGTTGAAGGTTGAACAGATAACTAGATACATATATAACTTGTTTTTGTTTCCTTACCGATATTCTTTATATTACCATCCAAACTATACAATTTCATTAACATGTTTAGGGAGTATGAGAGGGAAATTTCCCAAAATTGGAAAAAAAGTTGCACAATGAAAATTTTTAGGGAATGAGTATCAAAGTAGGTAATTCCCTCCTCGTTTACTGCAAATATTTATGTATGGGTTGTAAAACACGGCCTAATACATATCCATTAGTAAAAAAATTATTTTAAAAAGAGGTGATGGATTTTCATCTCTTGCACAGGTAGTTCAAGGTCCCAATTTCCATGCAAAGGAGTTCAAAAATTTTCTTATCAATGGTTTTGATTTCATCTCTTACTCGTGTCATCAAAATGTGTTGACGCAAAACAATGGAATTTTGATTGTTGCCTTGAATTATTATGTGTCTTGCAAAAATGATAAAATTTTAAAGCATACGGTGCTGAGCCATCCATAAAGTTAGAGGACACGATGATTACTTGTAATGTTCATCCTGCCTCAAAAGATGTCATGGAACATTTATTTAAGACGAAGTGTAAAGATCAAACGGCCAACGATCCTTTTATTTGTATCTTTCAAAATGTGAAAAAATAATTGTACTCAAAGTGAATAAATGAGGACAATTGGTTTGTTGTTGTAAATTTCCCTTCAAAGTTCCATTATGCTCTTAATTAACATCATAATTTGATTGGTATTTGAGTTGATTTAGACAAAATCTGAGTTTTGAAATATGATTTTATTGTTATTTAATTAAACCTTGTACGACAACCCAAATTTTTTCTATGTATTTAAATATTACTAATATGTATGTACATTTGTGAAGCTTATACTCATATAATAAGTTTTTTTATTTTACTATGTAAATTCAGATCTATTTTTATAAATTGATACCCCAAAATAAGCGGGATTATATAACAATTCTCAATTTAGAGTGTTCCAATAATTTTTTTCATTTGTGACACATGTAACATCTATTTTCATAAATCGGCAGTGACTCCCTAGATTCAGATCATATATTATACCAAACCTTTTTCCACTTACGAACTACATGGACTTTGATGCCATTTTTGGTTACGCATGCCTCTTGAAGTCATTTTTTTATTCAATTCCTTTTTTAACATTTGAAACATTTCGAAATATTTGAAGGCCTATTTATTTTGGCATTCAAGTCCTGATGTTACTATTTATGACATGTTTGGCCGCTTCATATTGAGTAAGAATGTTCACCCTTTTATTTTTTTGTAGCATTTAATTATTTATGAAAATGTATTTGTGCGTTGTTAATAATGTTCATTCCATTTCGTGTTGCTGTGGAGATGGAATCATTTGTGACATTATTTTCCAAATACATAGATAGCAAAATAGTGCCGATGTTATGGGAGACAAAAACGATTTCGAATTTTGTTGCATTTATACGAGCACTGCCGCAATGTACATTGGATTCAGAGTTCAGATGACTATATTTCATTTTCTCATGTTGGGTGGACATCCGCAAGCATGGCTTATATTATTATTTTTGTTTAACAATTTGATCCCTCAATAGTTACTTAATATGTGTTGTATAATTATTTTTTACCTATTGATTAGTTGGTGGCTTAATAATTAGTTAGTTTGTGTTGAACAATTGTATAGATTAACATTTATTTGTGGAAATTTATAAAGGGTTTGAAAACATATACATGTTTTTTAGAGGCGGGAAAATAAGATTTATTTAATTAAATTTTGCAATGGTGACAACTAGAGTCACGATTCTAAACTGTGACCAACATCAAAACGCCATCATTAATGGTAATGATTTGGAACAATGACCATCGAAACAACAAGGTAAATGGTCATAAGTAAGGTCACGATTTGTGGCCACGATTCTCATCCATGACCAAGCCAAAACATTAATGTCAGGTAAAAAAACGTGAGCCCATATTATGGTCACGACTTTGGACCGTGTGCCCATGAATGATCACACCTAAAATATTTCATAGCAAAATCGTGACTATTTTTAATATATGGCATAATGAAAAGCAGGTTATGTGATAACAATGTGACTTAGGGATGTCATATTCTTTCCCCTCCTCAGTTTTAGCACTAAAATATCTACGTGGGCTGCATAAAAGGACAATTTATGGCTGGTGGAGTCTTAGTGCTTTTTTTATGCCCCGAGAAAGAAATTTCATCTAAGATAAAATACTGTGATCCACCTTATTTTCCATGATTCTTCATGAGATTCATTTGCTCATTCACCACAGTGGATAAGTTTTCCTTGTGACGAAGTATGTATGAATGGTCCATAATAACATTATGGAAATTAGTTGTTGCCTTATAGAATGGGCGATGATGAACAACCCACTGGGTTTGAACTCGTTTTTTAGGGGACCATGTTTGTACTTTAAATTCCATGAAACACTGCAACATATCATTTTATGGGAGATAAATTTAAAATAAAAAACTAGTTTGCATGTGATATGTGAGGGATTAATTGCAAAATGCCATTTTTATTGTTTTTGTCTTCATCCTTCAAGAAGAAGAACATGATTTCCATTCATTAGTAAAATCATTCATTAGCTCACAAAATATTATAACGTTCCCTTTTAGTTAGGATTTATGGGAATCTCCTTTTATATTTTGCAAACATACATGATTTTATAAGATTGAGATGGAATCTTTATTTCTTTTTGTGTCCTGTGCATATTGTTGGAACGTAGGTTCCCGGAAAATACCAATTTTAAGGGATAAAGGAATGGTTTACACAATATTCCAAATTTTAAATTTCACCCAAAATTTTAATTTTTGGAAAATTCACATGAAATTAAACTTTAGAAATATTCCAATTTTCTTTTAAAGAAAATTAATTCAAGTTCCAAATTCGGCGAAACAACCCAAACTAGAATTTTACCAAATTAATTAAAGCCGACTTGAATTAAATTACACTAAACTTTACCCCATATTAAATTTTCACCAATTTAAAAAATTATTGTGATTAAACCGATTTTTATCTTTTCAAGCCTAAGCATGCATCTATGTTATTATTTTCAAGAAAAATAAATAAACACACGATAATGCCTAGATGTACAAGGAAAAGCCACAGTAGGAAAAATGTTGGACGTCCCAACCAAAAGTCCACTAGGTATTGTTTTTACAAAAGACACAACAAAAACACTTCTTCAACAACATAACGCCCTTGCAAGACTTGAGGCATCTTCGTTCCTCCACTTTCTCTTAGTCGATAACTCAATAATCTGCCTTCATCTCGGAGTCCACCGATGGGGCACGACTATCGTCAACACACAAAGTCTGCCTTCGTATGTATGCCACGAATAAACAAAATAGAATCTTCCTTAGGAAACTTTCTCCTACTGGATTGATAATGATACACGATGAAAAAATGATGATCTCCAAGAATATATATAATTTGGTACTTGAATAAAAACAAACAATTGGGTGTAAACTCCTGTTTGTTGGAAGATTAAACCATTAAAAATCAACAACCCAAATGGTACTGTATTTCTTGGGTGTAAACTCGTGTTTGTTGGGTGTAAACTCGTGTTTGTTTACATATCAGATATTTGTTGGCATGCTTATATGCACCTGCATTGAGGAAATTGAAGTATGACTTGGATATCACATACTAAAGTATGAGTGTAATGTTAGGCATAGTATGACATTAATGTATACATAGTACATAAAACTATAATAAAGTTAACTTCAACTTCCCTTTATATTTTATATTTCTATATAGACTATTGTAATGGTACTTTATTTGTTGAATTAAGTTCTAGCATAAATGATTATGATGGTTTAGATATTGTCTGTGGGTTTAATTAGTTTTATTTTATTTCTATAATTGTTAGAACTTTATTTATTACATAATTTTCATGATATGTATGTTTTGGATTGGAATTTCATTATTACAGAATGTTTTGATGATTATGATTGTGATTTTTCAATAAGCTCCGTATGTGTCATTGTATGTGTTGCTAATGGAAGTTGCAACCTATTGTGGATGCATTTTGAATATGAATAAGTGAGTTTACAATTATTACTTACTACATTAGAATTCAATCTAATTATATTTTCTATGTTAGGTCAGATATAATTCTCACTTCTTAGATTTGCTAATTTGTTTTTGTAAGATTTAGAATTATTCTGATAGTTCATTTACAATATTTGCAGGGCTAATTTTTGTTTGATGAATCCACAACTGTACTTTAGCGATCGATAGCCAATGCACATTTTTCGCAGGGATAATTTTCATATGAAACTATCACGGCTAAATAAACACACAACACACACTATAAATGATCACATTTTTTTATTGTACTACATTTGTTTTATTGTAATTGGATTTCAAAATGTCGTATACAACAAAATACACTCTGATCATTAGTTGTGTATTAATATACTATTTTCCTTGCTTATCAAGTTCATTTAGATTACAGTCATTTTTTTTATTCATTTTTTTATCAACAAGTGGATGAGTTCTAAATACAATCAAAAGGCTTGTCGAAGCACTAAACTCTATTTTGGTTAAAGATAATTATGGTTTGAGATATGGGATTATTGTTTTGTGAATTTAGTTATTTAGTTTGGTTTTGACAGATGAAGGTCCCTGTAAAGGGTTTATAGGCCTATATATAATTCTTCTTCTCAATGGTCTCACCCGTGGATTCAGTGCTACCATCAATGCAAATGGTATGATCTCTCCCTTTTGTCACTCTATTTTTTTGTATTGTTTTGTTAGTTTGACTTTTTGGAACGCATATGGATAGTTGGTAGAAGCTTGAATGTTTATGTGTCTAAGTAATTTATGAACATTCAAATTTTTCATTTTTTTATCAAAGGAAATTGCGGTAGTGTGACTTATTTCTTTTTTATTTTTACCAAAATTTTATTTTGTTAAATGACCTTAACTAATTTTTGTTAATGGTCTTCTTCAAATTAGGTATTTTTAAACCCCTGATTTTTTGATATCTCAAACTAAAATTATTATCTTAATTGTTTGATTTCCAGGTTTTACATGTGGAGTCAGTTTTACCATCAATGCAAGTGGTATGCTTTATTTTTGAACTTTCAAGTTGATTTCAATGGTATGAACCTTCAAATTTTATTAATTGATCTCTTTATGAACCTTTAATTTTATAGTTTGACTTGTTTTACTTCGAGATGTTGGATGTTGGCTTTGAAATTTAGGGTACTTTTTAGTTCGAGATGCTTAATTAGATGGTTTCGCAGTTGGGTTTATTATTTTGAAAATGAGTACTTTTTTAGTTCGAGATATTTAATTGGTTTCACTAATGTTTAATTTGGGTGATATTAGGGGTTGTAAGCTCTTAAAGCTTGAAACAAAGCTTGAATCATTTTCATTTTCAATAGTTTTGTTTGGGTATTAAATGAAGATTGAATCATTTTCTTCAGTTTCTTCATTATATATTACCCAATATCAATTTCAATGTTTTGTAAGATACTACTTTACTCTTGAGTTGTAATCCATCAAGACGATTTCGGTTTCCCTAGTCATTTCCCCAATAAATGATTAAGATAGTTTTCGTAGTCGTTTCCCCAATCCTTATTATGAATCGGGTGCTATATTGTTATTTAAATTAATGAAAATTATAATATTGGTTTCGTTTATTGTACTACTCAAGTATAAAATGATCAGTTTATTACACTTCTCTATTTCAAAATTTGATTATTATCGATCATTCAATATGCAACTATGTTCAAATCTCACTCTCAACAACTGCTTCTCAAATCTTAATCTCTAAGGAACAAAAATGTCCGATCTCTCCTTCATGTTACTGCCTCTTTAGGTGACATCGAGGTGGGGAAGATACTCTCAATTGCTGACCCATTGGTTAGTGGTATAAATAGTGGCAATTAGGAAGGCCGGGTCTCATTACATTCAACCACTAGCAGTGGGCATGCTGAATTATTAAGATTCTATTGACTAGAGGAGCTAATGTTAATTTGAAAAATTATGGGGGTCGATCTACTCTTTATTATGCTGCTAGGACGGTTGGCTTCATTCCATTGCATCATAAAACAAACATATGAAACTCAGCAATGTCTGAACTCTTAATTAAGGAAGGAGCAGTGGTTGAGGCTATTGATAAGGAAGTAAAAGCACAGGGAACTCTTAGTTGTTTTTGGTTTGTTGAATAAGTGGGTGAATGTGATATCGATATTTTCTCGTGGTGGATTTTAATAACACGATTTGTGTGTTTGAATCTAATTGAACATATTTTTCATGGGTGGAAGTGTCTTGATTACAGAATGGTTGGATTAGTCGGCAGTGGGGATGATATCATATAATAGTATGTGGTATGGTTTCAGATTATTAAGATTTGATGGATAAAAGAACATTTTTTCTTAATAATCTAAATTTGCATTTGTCAATGTGTTAATATGTTGCCTTTCATAATTGATAAAGTTGCCTAATTGATAATCAATTGCCTTTATCAATGTGTTTCATATTAATATCCAAATCTTAATAATATGTTGTTAATAATCTTCTATCAATGCCTTCCTTATCGCCAACTCCATTGCATCAAGTTATTTAGATCCAAATCTTCATTTCATTGTCCAAAATTTCGTAGTGGTCAAATAGACTGGAGTTAGAGAATTATGTATCTTAATGTAATGTGTATGTTTTTTAGGATTAATGTTAATGTTCATTTAGTAGCTTAATGTAATTTTTTAGCTTAACGGCATGATTAGGTGCTTAAAGTTATTGTTCTATGTTATAGCTGCAATCTTATTCTTTGTTTCCTGTAGAGATTGGAGAAATGGGGATCTCTCTCTTAAGAATCCCACGATTACCTGTTCCAATGCTTAGTAAGTTGTTTTGTTTTAAAATCTTACAGTTTTCTAATTTGAGGCGTTTCACAAATGCCTTAGTTATGTTTTTTACTTTTCTAATTTCTTTCTTGATTACATGTTCTATGTGTGACACAAGAGTTCCTTTTATGAATTACATGGATGTTTTCATAAATAAATAACTCGAATTCTATTATGGATTCTTGATGTTTGAAAACAAGGTTATATACATGAGCTAGAGTTTGAACTGAAAAGATGCACTGGTGTACTGATGTCTGTACTAATGTGCTCCTTGTCTACGCTGCTATCTACGCCATGTTTGCGCTCTTGTATTCCATATCTACGATGTTGTGTTCCTTGTCTGCATGATACTAATGCCACGTCTGCGCTGTTGTGATCCAATTTTAATGAGAAGTTGACCCCATTCCCATATAATGAGCCCAGTGGTAAAGAGTTCATGTTTAAGCAGGTGCTCTTGAATAACTGCCTATAGGCATTTGAAAGTGCCGACAAAATAAGGGAAGAAATACAGCACCTGAGTGCCCCTAAGCAAAAATTGAATCGTAGAGTTGTGTAGTTATTACATGTATTGTGGTAAAGTTAGAATTATCTGTCATTAGTTAAAGTTGTATACATATGGATTTTAAATGGTTTGTAATTTCATGAAATGCATAACTGATCTACCACCTTCTTTTTATGTAGTTGAATTGCCTTAATACTATTATGTTTTAAGACAAAATAGTATGTTTTGGGAGAAATGCCATTACTTTTTAACCCTAAATCGGAATGGGGCGATTCTGGCGCCATTGGAGACGTATCATCCGTGCCTAGCTCACAACATTTTGGGAAATTGTCAGCATTGCCCAGGGGGTTAAAATCGACTTTAAAGTCTATCATTCCATTTTTTCACTATTCCAAGGTTCAAGATTTATGACGGGAAGACTGATCCCATTGATCATGTCAGGCAGTACCGGCAGGCTATGACCCTCTGGAATCACCGAGATGCGTTGATGTGCCTTATTTTCCCCTCAAGCCTTCATGACGTGGCCCAGAAATGGTTCGAGAAACTCCCTCACCGATCCATCAGAAATTTCAAATCCCTGGCCGAGCTCTTTATGGCCAGGTTCATCACCAGCAGCTCCCATCCCAAAAGGATGGATGCCCTATTGACGATGAAGAAAACTCCTCAGGAGACACTTCGAGACTACGCGAAAAGGTACTGGGAGTTATTCAACGAAGTCGAGGACTGCGCAGAAGAGGTGGCAGTGGCTTCATTCAAAATTGGGCTACCTAGCTCTTCCCTCCTCTACCAGTCCTTGACAAAGAAGGAAGCAACCACCATTGATGACCTGATGGCCCGAATTGAGAAATACGCAAAGGTGGAAGATGTCACCCGCCTTAACGTAGGTGAAAACGGTCGAGCCAAGCTCGCCACGAAGGGAAATGAGAAAGTTGATAACCATAAAAAAGGAGGAAAGAATGGGAGCAAGAATGGCCCCAAGAATGGAGGGAGCCCTGACGTTGCAAAGTCGTTCCAGGCGGTCAACACCGTCTTCAAAGAACCAATTTACAAAATTCTCGCTAAGATCAAGGATGAGCCGTTCATCAAATGGCCCCGGAAAATGGGAGGAGACCCATCGAAAAGAAACAATGCGCTGAGATGCACCTTCCACAAAGAGGGAGGACATAAGACCGAGCACTGCAACGCTCTTAAGTCCCACCTCGAGGAGTTAGCCCAATCCGGACATTTGAATGACTTTGTGGAAAGGAAGGTAGAGAGAGTGACTGTCCACAAGGAGGCAAAACCCGACAACGTATTAGAAGACGACACCGGACACGAATTCGCAGTAATCCATGGAGTATCCGATGTTAAGCAAATCCAGGGCAACTCAGCTAGGATGGAGGTAAAGAAGCTGACGGCAGTAATGCAGGCTTTTCAAATTGATCCAGCGAAATCACAGGCAGGAAAACGCCGCCGAGCAGAGGACATCAACTACAACAAGCATATTGTCTTCACGGATGAAGATTTTGTGGGAGTGAGGACCCCACATCACGATGCCTTAGTCATTACACTCAGGATAGCCAACTTTGATATCGACAGGCTTCTCGTCGATCAAGGAAGCTCATCCGAAGTAATTTACATCGACCTGTTCAGGAAATTGAAGTTGAACATCGTCGATCTGAAGGGAACCACTGTTCCTCTGGTCGGCTTCGCTGGAAAAATGACCATGCCTTTGGGCAAAATAGTACTACCAGTGCTCGCTGGAAATGTTTCGAAAATGATCGAATTCTTGGTGGTCGACGTCGATTCACCGTACCAAGTCATCCTCGGCAGGGGATGGATTCATGCAATGAGGGCAGTCTCCTCGACCTACCACCAGAAACTCAAATATGTCACCGAGCGGGGAGTGATGGAGATACATGGCGACCAGGCGATGGCGAGAAAGTGCTTCATAGAGGCCATACGACCAAAGCCAGAGAAAAAAGACGTTCAAACCAGCGAGAAAGTGGAGGAAGGTGTAGTCCCTTCCAAATAGCAATTAAAATATGGAAGGCCCGGAGTGGAAGAAACCAGGCTCCTCCCCTCCGAGCGTGTTGAAGAGGACCTGGTAGAGGTAATTGCTAGAGAAGGCGACACCAGCAGAGTCTTCCTGATCGGGACCTCACTCACTGACCAAGAGCAAAAGGATTTGTTAACCTTACTCAGAAGCAACATAGATGTTTTCGCTTGGGAACCCTACGAGATACCAGGAATCGATCCCAATATGGTCTGCCATCGGTTGCACGTCAATCCCACATTCAAGCCGATAGCACAGAAGGCACGACGAACTGCTCCCGAGAAAGCCAAAGCAATAGAACAAGAAGTCGAAAAACTGCTGGATGCAGGATCCATACGGGAAGTGCAATTCCCCGAATGGTTATCCAACCTAGTGGTAGTTCCAAAAAGCAACGGGAAGTGGAGAGTTTGCATAGACTTCACTGACCTCAACAAAACCTGCCCCAAGGATAGCTTCCCTCTTCCAAAAATAGACCAACTAGTAGACGCCACTGCAGCTCACGAGCGAATGAGTTTCCTGGACGCATACTCAGGCTATCACCAGATTCCCCTATATGCCCCAGATCAGGATAAAACGGCGTTTATCATGACGGTTGGTTTATACTGTTACAAGGTCATGCCTTTTGGGCTAAAAAACGCAGGGGCAACTTATCAGCGGCTGGTCACTAAAATGTTCAAAAATCAGATGGGAAACACGATGGAGGTCTACATCGACGACATGCTCGTCAAGAGCAAGGAGAAAGAAAACCACCTTTCTGACCTGGCAAGTACCTTCGAAATCCTTAGGAAATACCGAATGAAACTCAACGCGAGCAAATGTTCCTTCGGTGTCCAGTCAGGAAAGTTCCTTGGGTATTTGGTCAGCAAGCGTGTCATAGAGGCAAATTCGGACCAGATTGAGGCAATTAAACGGGTGCAACCTCCTCGCACAATCCGCGATGTATAGAAGCTCACTGGAATGCTCGCTGCTCTAAATCGTTTCATTTCTAAATCCTGCGAGAGATGCAAGCCCTTCTTCCAACTCTTAAAAGGCATCAAAATGGTAGAATGGACCCCAGATTGCTCGCAAGCATTAGGCGAGCTCAAATCCTACCTAAGCTCCCCACCACTGCTCGTCATGACACAACAAATGGACCCTTTGTACCTCTAACTCTATGTATCCAGCCATACTATCAGCTCAGCGCTAATGTGTGAAGTCACAGGGATCCAACATCCAGTCTATTACGCAAGCAAAACCTTACTAGACGCCGAGTAGCGCTACCTGCCATTGGAAAAGCTCGTATTCGCCCTAGTAATGTCCTCGAGGAAACTAAAGCATTACTTCGAAGCTCACACGATCATTGTCCTTACATCACACCCCCTCAAGGCTGTCCTAAGGAAGGCGGATTTTTCAGGCAGACTGTCTAAGTGGTCAGTCGAGCTCGGCCGGTTTGACATCCAATTTCAACCAAGGACAGCTATCAAGGGTCAAATCCTCGCTAACTTCATAGCTGAATTCACGGGCGAAGAACCTCTCGACCAGCCTAAGCCAACAGAACAAAATAGCCAGGCTACAGGGGGAAGCTGGAAGCTATTCGTTGATGGAGCCTCCAACTCAAAGGGGGCAGGAGTAGGAATTGTTCTCATCACCCCAGAAAATGCAGCCCTCGAGCAAGGAATCAGGCTGGGATTTACAGCCTCCAACAACGAAGCAGAATACGAAGCCTTAATCGCAGGTCTCCAAAGGGCGCAAACTCTAGGAGCAAAGCATTTACAGGTATTCGGAGACTCGCAACTAGTTTCCAATCAGATAAGTGGAGACTACAACAAGAAGGATGAGAGGATGGCAGCCTACCTCTCCTTGGTAATAAACTTGATGATGAACTTTAAGAAATCAACATCCAACAGTTTCCCAGGGGGCAGAACAGCCACGCTGACGCCTTGGCAGCCCTAAGCTCGGCAGTTGATTCCAGCCTTAAAAGGATAATTCCAATCGATTTCCTTAGCTTCCCGAGCATTCACCCCAACTGCGAGCTGACAAAAGCGAAATAAATACTCCAATTGGAACCAGCCCCTAGTTGGATGGATCCCTTAAGAGACTATTTGAAGAACGGAACGCTCCCAGAGGATAAGAGGACTGTCCACCAGATAAGAGTCAAAGCTGCTCGCTTTCACTTATCCACGGGAGGCGACTTGTATAAAAGATCTTTCTCCGACCCCTACCTTAGATGCGTCCACCCAGGCGATGTCAAGACAGTGCTTCACGAGCTCTACGAAGGAATCTACGGAAGTCACGTCGGAGGAAGGTCTCTAGCCTTCCGAGCAATGAAGGAAGGTTACTGGTGGCCATATATGCAAAGAGACTCCGCAGTTTATGTCCGCAAATGCCTAAAATGCCAGCTTCACGCCCCCATGGTCCACCAGCCTGCCAGCGAATTGAAATCCCTGACCAGCCCCTGGCCTTTCGCCCAGTGGGGAATGGACATCGTGGGACCACTGCCCACCGCTGCCGGCAATCGCAAATACCTATTGGTCGCAACTGATTACTTTACCAAATGGATCGAGACAGAACCACTGGCGAACATCCGAGATGCTGACATGATGAAGTTCATATGGAGAAATATAATCACTCGATTCGGGATCCCCAGAACCATCATCACTGACAATGGAACACAGTTCGAGAGTGGCCCCTTTCAGGACTTCTGCGACCAACACGGCATCAGGCACCACTTCAGCTCGGTAGCTTACCCTCAGAGCAACGGACAAGCTGAGGCTTCCAACAAAACAGTGATCGCTGGATTAAAAAAGCGGTTAGAACGAGCAAAAGGCGTGTGGACTACCGAGCTACCACATGTCATATGGGCATACAGAACGACTCCCAGACGAGCCACAGGTCAGACACCATTCTCACTAGCATATGGTATGGAAGCGATCATCCCATTAGAAGCAGGATTGCCTACAATGAGATCCGACCTTATCGAGCAGAATCAGAACGATCAGGCTTTGCTCGCTGAACTCGACTTGGCCGACGAGCGCAGGGAACTTGCCCTAGTAAAACTAGCGAGTTATCAGCAACAGCTAGCGAAGCACTACAGCAAAAAGGTCAATCCGAGGAAGTTCGAAGTTGGAGACTATGTCCTAAGAAAGGTCCTGGGCAACACAGTAAAGCCATCAGATGGTAAACTGGGCCCAAACTGGGAAGGACCTTATGAGATAATTAGAGACGATCTGCAAGGTGCCTATCATTTGAAAACGATGGAGGGCAGAGAGATACCACGAGCATGGAACGCAACTAATCTCAAGAAATTCTACTTTTAGGAGTTCTATTGTTAGATCTTTTATTGTACTCATTTTGGGAAAAGACAGTTTATTTCTCTATTCACCAATAAAAAACTCTCAGTTGATTACTCTCTAAAAAAGTAACAATTATATCTTATTGCACATCCTTTTCAAATCACAGGTATAATAGTTGACATAACAGGGGAACACCCCTCCTCAGGTCATCGTCACGAAGCACGGCAGACCTCTTAGCATTACCCATGGCAATATATGAAGCCCTACAGAGTATTCTTAGGCATCAAACCTACTTTGGTTAAACAAAATCCTGACCGGATGAAGACATCCAAAAATAGGTGTGTCCCCGCCAATTGCCCCTCTTAGACCTAAGGGAGTGTGACGACACGACCTAAAAGGCAAAGAGAGAGCACAATGGTATTCTTAATACTGGACTGGGTGGACACTCACATGACAAGATAAAGATTGAGAAGCTGCAAAAATATAACAGAGATTGGATAAACACGTTTAGTCGGCAAAATCGCCCAAAACTCAAACTTTCCATTAATCTTTTATATTTACAAACAATAATAGTACATGTTTAGTCGACAAAGGTTCGCCCAAAGCATTTACAATTATTAAAAAACAAATTATCAAGAAGGGGGAAGCCTCCGAGCAAGGTAGTCAGCAACCTTATCTCTCCTCCCGTCATCAGGGGCAGGATCGAGTTCCTCAACAACTTTATTTGTATCCAACTCCAGTAGCCGCCGAGGAATAGCATCGATAGGAATCCATCGGTCATCTCGCCTGAATGGATTGGGCATCAGAGTAGACGGAGACATCTCATGCCGATACCACAATATCGAATTCCTCGGGACCTGCAGCTCTCTGAGAGCACTCAGCCACCCCCTGATGAAGGAAAGCTCCTCGAACTCTGATAATCTCGTGGGAGCATCCAACCAGCCCTGATCATAGCCATCAGTCCACACTTGGCGAGGGCCCTTCTTAAATAGATGCCGCAGTCGGGTGACGTCCCTCTGAAGCCCAGCAGCAGTTACGTAAGCTCGCCGGACATCACCGCGTAGCTCCTCTATTTCCCTCTCACGCTGCTCCTCAACTTCCCTACTCCTACCCCGTGTACTCCTACCCCGTGTACTCCTACCATCACGCGGGAGGGGAGGTCGAGCAGCTCGCGACGAGGAAGAACCTTGTAGGACTGCCGGAGCGGTGCTCGGCGAATGCTCCTTAAGCTTCGAGACCTCCCGCCTCAGGTCGTCATTCTCCCGCTGAAGAAACTCCATGACTTGATTGATCTCGGTGGCCTCCAGTAACTTGTCTCTCAGCTCGCTAACTTCTTCCTGCACTGAAGCTCCGATCTCTTCCATTTCCTGGAGCCTGTCCTTCAATTTGGCCACCAGCTCAGACTGATCCTTGTATTTTTTGTTACTTAACTTAGCAAACCTGCAGAGTCTAGCGAAGGCCTAGCGAACAGCAGGACTCGCATTTGGACCGAGAGTCCTACCCAATGTGAAGTGGCAGGGATATATTCATCAACATCAACCAACTACAAGTAAAAAAGAAAGGAAGAGAACAAAAAGAAATCAGCATAAACAAAAACGAAGCCTTTTTATTGATAATGAGCGAGGTTACATCAGAACAAAAAAGGAAAAAATTACAAAGAATCCCTATCACTTAGCAACCTCGGTGGACGGACCCTTGTCCTTATCAGCATCAGCAGGGGCGTTACCCTCTGCAGAGGTGTGCACTGCCCCCTCGACCAAGGAAGCATCAGCAAGAGTCGCCTGAGAAGCAGGATTGACCCCTTCAGCAGTTGGGGCTGGCTCCTCATCCACAACTGGCTTGGGCCCTGGATCATGCTCTTCAAAAAGTGGGGATGCAACATCCACCCCAGTAGCCACAAGGGCCTTGTTCCACCCCTGCTTGAAGTTCAGACGGCTAATATAGCCTATCTGAACCTCGGCGTCTTCATACGCAGCAGCCCAGCCAGAATTGTATGAATCTTCTTTAACAGTGACTGCCTGGGCTTTCTCCGCTTCCAGCTGCTCAGCAAGAACCCTGTTCTTCTCCACAAAGTCCAGCTTGCTAGAGCAGACTTGATCATAAGACTTCCTCAGCTCGCCGAGCTCCCTGACAGCATTATCTCTCTCGCGAGCAGAATTAGCAAGGGCCCAGGTAGAAGAAGCTCGAGCCGTATCAGCAGCCTTCAGATCAACCTCCAGCTGAGAACCCCTAGCCACCAGAATAGAATTCTGCTGCTCCAGCTCGCTGTTCCTTCTCAACAGCTCGTCGCGAGAGAGATAGAGCACAGCGAAGTCAGTCACAAACTGTAAAAAAATAAGGGAAGGATCAGAAAGAAGAAACCATCACAACGGATTAGAAGAAATTGAGATGTAGAGAAGGAACCTTACCAAGGCTAGCCTCTGGCTAGCTTGCAAAGCCAGTTGATCAGACTCTAACGCCCTCTCGCGATCTGCAGGGAGGACTGCCCTCTCAAGCAGCGCAGGGGCGAGTTGAGGAGAGGTGGCCACCGAAGCCCCCTCAGGCAAAGCAGATACCGGGACCAAGGCTTGACCGGTCTTGGTCCTCAGTTCCATCTTCCTCCTCTCCTCCTCCTTCTCTTTCTCCCTCCTCTTTCTCTCTTCCACCTTCTTCCTCTCCTCCTCCTTTTTCTTCTCCCTCTCCCTCGCCTGCTCCTCCTCTCTCTTCTTCTTCTCTTGCTCTTGAGAGGAAGGCCGAGAACCAGTAGCTATGGCCCCGGAGACAGTCTTCGATTTTTTAGACCTCTGTGCAAGAAGCACATCATCATCATCATCATCATCTCGAATTAAATTCTTCCTGGGAGGCATTTCTTCACCTGGACCGCTGGTAGTACTCGAAGAACTGCTACTATCAGCACTACCTCCACCCAAATTACTCACAACACCTGCAGGCTCGCTCTCCGAGTTGCTCTCCTCCTTGTCCAATTGGATGGGCTCAGCAAAAACCTCTTCGGAAGAATCAAAGTTCGAAACACTTTCCACAGGTCGGGCTATGAAGCTGGAGCCTGTAATCTTGTATTCAAGCAGAAAAGCAGCAGACCTAGGATGCTCGCCGTCACCCAAAGGTTCCCTGATGTTCCAAGCTTTCACCAGTTCCGAGATACGAACCTCGCTGAGAGCTGGCTCCAAGTTCTTTATCTTCGCTATAAAAAATAAAGCAAGGAGAAGTTAGAAAAGTCACAAAGTCAGCAAAGGTTGAAACAAAAATACAACATCTACCTATATATTCCTCCCCATAAAAGGGAATAGTGAACCTCTCAGACCTCGACCCTTCAAATTGAGGGGAGTATTGCCAGTTCCTAACGAGAAAACCTTCTTGCCAGTAGTCCTTATGGGAATCAGGTAAATTTACTACCAATACCCTATCAGGGCTCCTAGCTTTAAGGTACAGGACACCTGAACTCGTTCAAGAAAAAGAATAACAAAAGCAGACCACGGCAAGCCCTAACTTTATGCCGTACAATTGATTTATCCTATGCACACCGTTCACTATTTTCCATACATTAGGCGAACATTGTGCAGGCACAATACCAAAATAACTAAAAAAGTGCAGAAACAAACTATTAGGGGGAAAGGTAAGACCCCCCTGGGAGAGCAACAGGACGTGAATCCAATGTGCATCCTCTATGTCCCTAACATTCCTAGGCGGCGAGGCGCAGCACTCAATCTCTACCCACTCAGGAATACTATAGAATTTTCTAAACTCAGCCACTGACCTATTTCCAATCTTCGCCATTGGAAAAATACAAGAAAAACTACAAACCAAAGAGAAAATGCAAAAATCACGAGAGACTTACAAGACAGAAGATCAGGTCAAATGGCGAAGAAGCAACGAAAGCTGAAATCAAAAAACAGAAGGTACTAAGCGCAAGAGCTCTCAGAAGATGGAAGATTGCTGGAAAAGCCTGAATCGACAAAAAGAAATGCGCCTTATTCCAACGAGCCTTCAAGTCTAATCATAACGCACGAATAACGAAGCGGGTGCCGCCAAAGTAACTTCACGTTTTTCAAAGAAATCAGCCATAATAGCTGATTATTTAAAATTCATTGGACCTATAAAGATGGCCCAACAAATTTAGGGGCAATTGTGGGTACCCTGAATTTAGCACCATAGGCCTGGACGAGTAGCCTCTCCTTAGCGGCCCAAAGCCCAGGCCCATCACCTTCGTATTTAATTATCCCACGATCCCATGAAGAGAGGTTGTGGGGAAACACGATTCCATGTAGGGGAGATGGATAAAAAGGAGGAACCCATCACCCCCACCACTCCAACACATACATGTATAAATTAAACCCTAAGTTCGAGGCAGAGGACAAGTTGTATTCTCTGTACTTACTCTTCAGAATATAGAGAAATAACACTGATTGAACCACCGTGGACGTAGTCACTTCTTTGCTGAACTACGTACTCCCGTTGTTGTGTGATTGGCCTTTTATTTGTTTTTTCTTGGTTATCACCTATTTCATATTTATTTGTGTTGCATAATAATTGTCTCCACAGTGTCCATAAATAATCATCCAAGTTCGTGTTTGTGAACAAATAAATTTTCCTCCGATTTAGTCCGCCTATATGTAAAATTTTCCTTCATTATAGTTTATCAATATATAAACTTGTCCTCCGACATAGTTAGCTGACGTATAAACTTGTCCTCTGACAAATAAAATTGTCATTCGACACGGTCCACTGACATATAAAAATGTCCTCTGACACCTCCCTAGTCCTAATATAAAATTGTCCATGTTCGTGTTCGTGGACATAGTCCTCCAACATATAAGATTGTCCTTTGACATCTTCTGAGTCTAATATAATGTTTTTCAAAACATATCCTCTAACATTATCCTTAGAATATTTTTAACTTGGTCTTAAAATATTGTCCTTGAACTATTTTTCATACTCAGTCTTGAGACATTATTCTCTGACCATTTTATAACCAATCGTCAGATATTTTCATGACACAACATTTAACTCAATTCTCAGATACTGTACTTAGACAGTTTTTAATCGAGTCCTCACACATTGTCCTTAGATTATTTTTACTTGTTCCTCAAACATTATCTTCCAACTATTTTTTTTTACCCAGTCGTTATAAATTTTCCTCGGACTATTTTTAGTTCACTCCTTAATCATTGTCATCAGACTATTTTTAACTCAATGCTCAAACATTATCCTCGGACTAGTTATTACTCAGTCCTCAAACATTGTCCCCAAACTTTTTTTACTCAATCCCTAGGCATTGTCCTTAGACCATTCTTCACTCAGTGACATTGTCATAGTACTATTTTTTACTCAGTTTTATGACATTGTCCCCAGACTATTTATTACTCAGTGCTTAGACATTGCCCTCAGAGTATTATTTACTCAGTCCTTATTAATTATCCTAGGATTCTTTTCAACACAGTGAAATCATCCCCTTTATACTTTAACCCAGTTGTTGGACACTGTTCTCGACCTATTTTTTACTCAGTCCTCTAACATTGTCGTCAGACGTTATTTACTCAGTCCCTAAGTAGTGTCCTCATAATATATTTTACTCACTCCTCCACATTTTTTTTAATCCTAAAAAATTATCCTCAGACATATTTTCTCAACTTTTTTTTTAATATTTTCGTAAAGCTTATAGGTTGCTCATTTAATTGACACTATTAAGGTACTCCCACTCAGTGTTGGATGAAAATTAAATTTCCACGTAATCAAAATCACCCAACGAAAATCGGGGGAAAGTGATATGTATAAATTTTGTACTAGGCTTTATCAAGGCTGAGTCCACCTCAAGAGTCCAAGGAGAAAGGAAGCCATTGGACATGCAACTTAAGAGTCGAAGGATAATGGAACTCCATGTGCATGAAACTCATAGATCATAATAAGGTCCAATAACTAATTCATAATAAAGTATGTGGACCTTTTCCTCTAATAATACCATCCGAATTTTATTGCAAAAGGCCTCTCAGCGTCAACAAGTGGGTGTGCCAAGTAGACCCTAGCCTCATACACTTACCTTGTTCTAAGTGAGACTATAACATCATCTACCACACATGATTCAAATCTATCTCAATCACTTAAAT
This sequence comes from Sambucus nigra, assembly GCA_949130495.1. Classification (NCBI taxonomy): domain Eukaryota; kingdom Viridiplantae; phylum Streptophyta; class Magnoliopsida; order Dipsacales; family Adoxaceae; genus Sambucus; species Sambucus nigra. The sequence goes on from OX422209.1 coordinate 43,110,499, forward strand.
GAATTCAAAACTTTAATAGAAGGGCAAAAGAGAATATTTGACCATAACAGTGTCGCAGCCCAGAGCCCCAAGTGACACAATTAATTCATGGCATGTCCTCAGAGAGGTGGGTATTAATGTTTCCCAAGGTAGTAAAGTAGGGTTAAGTAAGGCTGACAATTTTTTACATGATAACCCGTTTATGGTAACAAGCCAAAATGACCCGAAATTAACACGGTTAGCTTATATAGATTTAAGATTTCCCAAAACTTAAACTCAAATAAAAATCAACGCGACCCAAAAATGACCGGACTAACCCAAATTGCCACCCCTAGGGTTAAGATTAGGGGAGGGATAAGACAACGGAGTTGGTCGCATGATTTATTTATGATCTAGAGGCTAGGTAAATGTTGTTAGTGCCGGAGACCTTGCGGCATGAGCATGAGGGAGACGTTGTTCAAGAGATACCTTTTAGAATAGTGGATATTCGTGTCTTTCCTTTTGAGGTGGATTCTCATTATTATGGAATCCTAGCCTTGATTCCTCTATATTCATCCGCCTATCACTTAGAATGTTTAGCTCATAGGATTAGGGGGACTTTGGGAGAGGAATGCGTATGCTTCCTTTTTTTCTTTACGTTTTATTACTTTCTATGTTATTTTTTCTTCTACTCTCTTCATTTTTCTATACTGACCTTCTCTAATTTTTTTAAGAGGTATTGGTTTCAGTGTCTTCCTTGCAGAAGATGGTGCCTCACTAGTCCTCGGGAGTTATCTTTTTCCATCCAGGTTTTCGACCTTACACCAGTTCATCATTATCGGGTGGCATCCAGTTATCAATCTTATTCTCGTTCTCATACACCGACGCCCCTATGTCGTGAGGAGATTTCAAAGTCGGGTACATTGTCGCTGCAACTTCAAGGTGTCGTATGGATATTTGAGCCAAGATAGATGGCATATACACCAGTAAATTAGCAATCATTAATGCATCCGGCCCAATCTGAATCAAATTAATCCTATAAGTTAATGGATGATGATTTTGTGATGAGTAACTCGCGAGGGTAGGTGCCCTTGAGATACCGAAGTAGTCGTTTCATGCGCGCCCAATGAGCTTTGATTAAATTATGCATAAATTGAAAGAATTTGCTTACAGAAAATGCTAAATCGAGTCAAGAGTGAGATATTGCAATGCCCCCATTTTTTTTCGAAATTGCGTTGGTTGAATGAAACGTACATGCCCTATTCATAAAATGATGTTTTCACGGGTTTGGAAGTGGACATGTTGGCACCCCCCAATGAGTCAACAATATATTGACTTTGTGATGATATTAGACCACCGGGATGACGATTCACAGAGATTCCTAAATTATGTTGTAGGACACAAATAACTTTAATATACAACTCACTGCCTAAATTGTAAATTATAAATATAATTTTTGTTTTATTATTGCACGTAATGAGAAGATCATTAACATGGATAGTGACACGAAATTGAAAGACATAAACAACGTACAATCTATATTTTAAAATAAGTGAAGTTGAGGCCGAGCAAAAATTATTGATCCTGTGAAACCAAACTCGAGGGGACTTCTTTAAACCATATAGAGAATGGTGAAGTTTGCAGATGTGGTGCGGTTGAGTCGTATGTTTAAACCCAAGAGCTTGGATAAGATAGACTTCTTCATTAAGAACACAATGAAAAAATGCGTCATTTATGTCGAGTTTTTACATCCTCCATCCAATTACGACCGTAATGGAAATGAATGTTTGATTAGATATTTGTTTTACCATATGGATTTAACCATATGGCTGAAAGTTTTATCGTATTGCAGGCCAAACTGTTTGTGAAAGCCTTTTATGACCGAATGCGCCTTATGTCATTGTGAACTATCGTATGATTTCCGCTTTATCCGGTACACCCATTTACAACCAACAACGTTCATGTGAAGAGATAAATGTATGATCAACCATGTACCAACATTAATTTCCTCCGTCGTGGCTTGATGCCATTTTGGACATTTATTGGCCAATGTGAAGTTTTTATGTTCAGTAGGTATCGATGAGGTACATTGGGAGGCATTGGGTTTATTTTTCATAGTGTTACAGAGGGTCATTGCATGGAAGCATTTGGCTGTAAATGGAGGTTTGGAGGGTAGAAGTCCAAATAAATAAACAAAGAGGTTAATTCCGGCAGGGCCCGAAATAAGTGGAGGAATTAAAAAATATGGCTTAGATGCTTGTGGGTTTAATGGGCTGTGGGAATAAGTCATTGGAGGGGTTAGAGTTTTTTGTAATTTAGTTTGTGAGAGCCATAAATGTAATGAGGGGGATATTTGAGATCAACTTTGAGAGGGTGTTACTGGGTGATATGATAATGCTAAATTTTATGGGTTAAGAGGGACATTTGAAGTGGCGTCTTTTGGTTGAGTTGGGTGAGTGTATTGTACGTTATTAGTTTTATATTGGAGAGTAGGTAACGAAGTATGAATATTGATTGTGATGGTATTCTCATTTTTAGGAGAAGTATCTGGGTGCGGGTGAGGATGAGGGATAGACAAAGAGGTTGACTACGAAAAAATTGTAATAGGCAGTGTGGCCGTGGGTGTGCGGCGAGTGACGAAGAATGGATGGACCAAAAAAGGGATAGATGTTTTCATTAAGATGAACATCTAGGGAAGTATAAATGCGGCGAGTATCGAGGGCCACACAACCGTATGTGTTATATTAGTAATCCATTGCCGTTACCCACATGGAGTTAATGAGATCTGTGATATTCATAAAAAATGAGAGATTATATAAATCGGGGGTGTGGTATTATGTTATGAACCTGAGTCGGGGAACCCGTTTAGTAGTGGATGAGTTGTGGAATAGGGGGTTAGATGAACATTTGGAATTATACAATGAGTGTAGCGGTGGTAGCAAGTAGATGTAGTGTGATTGTGACCAATGTAAATTTTGGAATATAATTGGCAAAAGAAGTTAGAAGTAGAACCATATTAACTCACAATATTATTCACTGTTTTGAATATAATTTGTTGGCCTTTTTTGTTCGTACATATATCTTGTTTATACAGGAGAGATGAATATACGTGGTAACATGAATTTGTCAGAGAACGTTACAATTGAGACGTGATAAATTTGGTTTTTGATAGGAGGTTATACAACTGGTGAAATGGAATACATAACTAATGATATACATGGACCGATTTTATTTACACGTGGAGATTAGAGTTTTGATAGGCCTGAAAAGATAGAATATGAGACGTAAAAGGACGTTGTCAAGGTACTTTGAACTTTCTAGAAAATAGGGTGCTGCGTTGAAGTGTCTGTAAAGAGAAAAAAAATGCAAAATCCATACAGTGCAACATAAAATTTAAACTCAACACAAAACAGTCATTTAAAGCATATTTGGTACTTTGTTGATATTAAATATAGGTGTACATATCATTATTCATCATATATTTGTATGGGGTACTTACGAACTAGTCATGCTTTTCTTTTATTCATTACCATGTTAAAATATATATCTACGCATGTGTTTTTTTATCAAAATTGTTATTTTCTGGGTTTGAATTTCATTAATAAGAAATACTTATATATATTGTCCTCGCTAAATTTTTGTTTGTGAATCAACGTACAAACTTCAGATTGTGAATAATTTGAATTTTAAATTCATGCACAAGTCGTTTATTTCTTTATATAACATAAATGTATACAATATAACAAACAAACACATTTTAGACGAATATACACAGTGATGTTTTGATGTGTGTAATTGTATCGGTTTGTGTTTATGTTCTTGTGTGTATTTATTAAATATCCTTCCATCCTTATTTGATCAATATTTAGGCCACATACTTTTAGCTTGAATATGAATCGGTTCACAGACCCATTTTCCAACAAATTTTGTTTCAATAGAATTTTAAAGTTGTAAATTACATTTGTATTTTGATCTTTATCACATGTTAAAAAAGGGCGTTGTGGAAGACAGCAAAACAATACTTGGAAAAAATGGATCTTACGTGCCTAAAGTTGAAGATATTGTGTCATTTTGTTCTTAAATGAAATAGTTGTCACATTTTACAACTCACTTACAATACTAAGAAGAGAAATAAATAGAGTATAACATCACTTAATGGTTTAACCCAAAACAAATGACTTTCACTCACATTTTAAGGCAAGCACATGGCTTTCAGCTCTACTAGATTTCAGCCGGCGCGATGCGCGAGGGCTTTAAATAATTTGTTTGTAGAATAAAAATCATAGAAAATTTAATAAACATTTCAAAACACTTTTATAGTAATTTGTAAAATAAATATTAATTACTTCTATAGAAAATTCATAACACTTTACCTAAATTAAATCTTATACTAAAGGTTAATATAATTACCTCATATGATCTCCATTTTTTCAATGACATTGCAAAACTATTACCAAATTACTTTTAGAGTGAATATGAAATAGATCAAGGCATCCTAATAAAAAAAACATATTTGAAACTTTTGTAATTAGTGCCTATAAGTACATGTTATTGGGTCAATAATTTTACTCTCGCGACTTAATACAAACTATTGTATTTTTAAGTTTAAATGGTTTATACTTATGATCTTCTATATGATTGTTCGCATATTATGACTAATATGAATAATAGCAACCGTAGTTACCCAAGGATGTAAGTGCAACAAAAAAATGTGATTTTAATGCATATTATCAATATTACTATGCCGAAAATGATTATTGTTAATATTTTTTTATTAAGCGATATAATATTAACTGCAACCTTTATATTTTTAAATTTAAATGACTCCAAATCTTACTTATTCTCTTTAATTTTGTTTTGAAATGGGTCCTCTTTAATTTTTATTTCCCAAAATACACCATATGACTAATTTTATGACAACAGAACTTCTATCCACAATAAGTGGAAATAGCTTAAAGCATTTATCTTTATTGCATTTCATCAAACAATGTACGTATAGAGGCATTCTCCATGTCTTTCAATTGCATTATACTTAATAAGCATCTACATAAAAATAACCTAAAATGCATTGTGCATTGACGAAAAGATGGGTTAGAAATTAACTGGTATTGAAAACTTACGGTATGAATAACTCCTCATTATTTTCATCTGCAACCAAATAAAATAAAAGCTATGAAAAAAGAGCAAAGCAGAGAATATTTTAGAAAGGGAAAAACATAACCGTCCACAAGCAATTACAAACCCCCATCAAATTTCACCCTCACAAAACATCTACTCGTGTCATAGTCACTGCTAAAAATGCAATGGAATTAATGTTGGGTGTAAGGTTCGCCGAGACACATTCGGGAATCACCAAGTCGGCAACATAAATGTAGTCTATATTGGATCATGAAAGAACATCTCGACAATTCTACCACTTCGACGTTGTTCCGGTGAGGTTTCTCTTATTACCTCCCACTTACTCGATAATGATTTTCTTTACTTTTCTCATCTGTTGATATTTTGGGGAATGTAGGTTTATATATATAGTGATAGAGACGGGTGTTGGGACGTGTAAACAATATTATTATCTCTCATACTTTAGCAGAGATCAATGATCCAAGAAAGAGGAACATAAAAGCTTTTGTACAGTGAACCACACATAAGCAAAGTCTAAAGAAGATTAGTTGTAACCAATTTTGTTATTAGTCTAATTCAGTTGTAACCTTCTCTGTAAAGACTCTATAAAAATGAAATGAGGTATTGTACTGCGGAAGATCAGAAATGAAAATAACAATCCGATTCTTTTACTTTCCTCTTCTTCTACTGTTCTTAATATTCAAACTCTGTAGAAACTTTCATGGTATCAGAGTTGAATCAAAGAGATTAACATCACAAAGATCCGATCCAATGTCTTCTTCATCTTCTTCTGTTAACTCTCAATCTGCAGCTTCCATGGCATATGGTGCCATTCATACTCCATATTATCCACTCTATCTACTTTATAATATATGAAATTTGATTTCAATTCGTCTTGATTCAACAAATTATATCACCTGGAGATATCAAATTACTTCTATTCTCAAAGCTCATTGACCGTTTGGATTGATTGATGGTACAAACCTAGCTTCATCTCCAACAATTGCTGAAACTAGCACACCTAATGCAGCATTTCTTTAATGGACAACGATGGATCAAGCTTTTCTTACTCTCATCAATGCTACACTATCATCCACAACACTCTCACATGTTGTTGGTCACACGAATTCTCGAGAAGTATGGATTGTACTTGAACGAAGATTCTCCTCAAATTCTCGATCAAATATTCTTCAGTTGAAAACAAATCTTCAAACGATCGTTAAAGGTTCAGATTCCATTGATCAATACATGCAGAAGATCAGAGAAGCATGGGATAATCTCGCAGCTATTGTAATTCAAATTGAAGATGAAGATATCTTGATATATGACCTAAATGGCCATCATGTGTCATACAGTGCCTTTAAAACTTCAATTCGAACATGATCTCAATCAATTTCAGTTGAAGAATTACATGTACTCCTCAAGAATGAGGAACAAGCAATTGCTCAGTCCTCTAAGTCACCGGTTAATGTCTCAACAGCAATGATGGCGATGAATTATACAGAATTCGCTGGAAATAATTTCTCTTCAAGACAGTTTAGAGGCAAAGGTAGAGGTCGATTCCATTCTCGTGGAGGTAGATCTGGAGGAAGACATCAATATTCTTCTTATATCTCCTTCAATGCATCCAAATACAATAATCCCCACCCTCGGATGAATTCACGTCCTTATACACCATATTCTCCATGTCAGATATGTGGAAGAACTAATCATACAACTATTGACTATTATCATTGCATGAATTACAACTATCAATGTTGTCTTCCTCCTCAACATCTTGCTGCTATGGCCATATCCTCTATACCTTCTTAATACTCCAGCAATGTATGGTACACTAATTCTGGAGCTTCCTTAAATGACAAATGATTTCTCTAACCTCTCAATTGGTACAGAATATCAAGGTGATGAGTCAATCTAAGTTGCTAATGGCCAGCATCTCCCAATTTCTCACTATGGTACTTCATCTTTGAACACCTCTTCTCATAAATGTTTACTCCACAATGCTCTATGTGTACCTTCACTATCCTCAAATTTGTTTTATGTTCATCAACTTTGTAAAGATAATAATTATTCTTATATCTTTGATGCTAATTCTCTCAAGATACAGGACAATCTGTTAGGGAAGATCCTCTTTCAGGGCCTTAGCTCCAATGATGTATATCCCATCTCCTCCTCCGGGTATCTTTATTCTGGTAATTCCACTACCAAATCGTCACAACCAAGTCCTCGATTCTCTTCTCCCTCAGTCATCTGGGAAAGAAGGTCTCAAATACTCTCTGGCAAAACAAACTAGGGCATCCTTCAAGTGTTGTTTTAAATCAAATTTTAAATACTTTTTCATCTTCTTGTAATAAAACAGTTTCTTAGTCTTCTGAGTTGTGTGAACACTACTTGATAGGCAAAATGTGAAAACTTCCATTCCTTATTTCTTTCACCAGAGCTTTTACTCCTTTGCAAATAATTCATAGTGACTTGTGGGGATCTTCCCTTGTTTCTTCTCTCAATGGTTACAATTTCTATATGTCTTTCGTGGATGATTATAGTAGGTTCACTTGTATCTACCCCTCACTTATAAATCTCAGACCTTCTCTGCTTTCTCTCACTTTCTACACTTAATGGTGAATCAATTAAATCACGAAATTAAGGTTTTAAGAACAGATGAGGGAAGAGAGTACCTTAAAATTGAATTTCAAAACTTCCTCTCACTTCATGGCATAGAGCACCAGAAATCATGTGCTAACACCTCTCAATAAAATGGTAGAGCTGAAAGGAATCATAGACATATAATGGAAACTGGTCTTACTCTTCTATATACAACATTTTTACATACTAAATTTTGGTATCATGCTTTCTCCACAACCACATTTATCATTAATAGGATGCCAAGTTCAAATTTTCAATCCAAATCTCCTTTTAAGCTTCTATTTCACACCAAACCTGACTATACTAATCTTAATGCGTTTGGTTGCACTTGTTATCCTCTTCTCACTCCTTTTAATTTAAATAAATTTGAACCTAAAACTAATCCTTGTATTTTTCTTAGCTACCCTAGCAACTACAAAGGATATATATGCTATGATCCTACCACTAATAAAATCCAAGTTTTTAGACATGTTCACTTCAATGAATCTACCTTTCTAGTTAATGATTTTACCTCTGTTGACTCTCTTTTATTAGCCTAGATCCCTGCCTCATATTCACCACACACCACACACCACTACCATCTCTTTACCTCCAACTCCAATACCTCCATCTATATTACCTCTTCTACTCCCTCTACCCATTTTAACACCTACACCAGTTAATCCTGTATTAGTAGCACCTTTATGTATCTCTTCAGGCCTACTTCCTACTACTCCCAATTCTATTCCCAGTGTTCCACCCTTATTCTATGCAAACCAGGAGTAAATCGGGTATTTACGAACCCAAAGCCTTTCAAGTCCAGTCCTCTCCCAGAGAAACCACCTTCACTGAGGCATGCAAGAGTGTGGAATGGAGAACAGTAATGGAAGAGGAGTTTTCATCTCTTCATCAATAAGGTACCTGGTCCTTGACTCCTCTTCCTCTTGGTAAGAACTTGGTCGGTTGTAAGTGGGTTTAAAAATTAAAATAGAATGCTGATGGAACACTTTCTAGACACAAGGCTAGAATAGTGGCTAAGCAGTTTCATCAAGAGGAAGGCTTAAATTATATGGATACCTTTAGTCCATTAGTTAAGCATACTACTGTTAGACTCATACTTAATCTTACAGCTCACTATGGTTGGTCTTTGAAGCAACTTAATGTTAAAAATGCTTTTCTTCATGGGCATCTCACTAAGGAGGTTTATATAACTCAGCCACAAAGTTTTGTTTATCAATCCACACTCACATATGTGTGTAAACTACATAAGGCTATATATGGATTAAATAAAGCCCCCAGGGCTTGGTTCCGAACTTTCACCACTCATCTCCTAGAATTTCAGTTTCTGCAATCTACTGCCGATAGCTCCCTATTTATCGGACACATGGACTCCTCCTACACAATGCTTATACTTTATGTGGATGACATAATTGTTGCTAGTAATGATCCTATATTCATCAAGAAATTAATCCATCATCTTAGTTCCACTTTTGACATGAAAGATTTGGGTTCCCTTAATTTATTTTTGGGATTAGAAATCAATCATTCTCCACAGGGCATCAAACTTTCTCAAGAAAAGTATCTCTGAGATCTCCTTCACAAATCCAACACAGTTGATTGCAAACCTTGTAAAACTCCCGTCTCCACTTTAGCTAGACTGGGTAAACTAGATGGTACTCCTCTAATTAATCCTACCTTATATAGAAGTACAGTTGGAGTCCTTCAATACCTAACCTTTACTAGACCAGACACTGTCTTCTCAGTTAATAATGTTTGCCAATATATGCATTGTCCTATTGATGTTCATTGGGCTGTTGTAAAGCGAATTCTCAAGTATCTCAAAGGCTCACCTAGTTGTGATCTCCATTATCATAAAATTGACCTTCATCTTGTTGCATTTTCTGATGTTGATTGGGCTGGAGACCCTGATGATAGGAGGAGCGCTACTGGGTTTGTTATGCTACTAGGCCAGGAACCTATTAGTTGGAGTGCCAAGAAGAAACACACACCTTCTTGGTCCTTTACTGAGGCTGAGTATAGGTACTTGGTTGTTACCACTACTGAGCTTGCTTGGGTAAGGATGCTTCTCTGTGATCTCAAAATTTCATTGTTCCTACCTCCTACCTTGTTCTATGATAACATTTATGCCTTAACTCTAGCCTCTAATCCCGTTTTCCATGCTCGCACCAAGCATATTGAAATTGACTATCATTTCATCTGAGAGAAGTTCATTAACAAAGATATAGTCATTCAATATGTCTCTTTCAAAGATTAGCTTGCTGATGTTTTCACTAAAGGTCTAGCTGCAGCTCCATTTTTAGCTTTCAGTTCCAAACTGATGTTCTGTAATCCCATCAGTTTGAGGGAGGATGTAAACAATATTATTATCTCTCATTCTTCAGCAGAGATCAATGATTCAAGAAAGAGGAACATAAAAGCTTATGTACAGTGCACCACACCTATGCAAAGTCTAGAGAAGATTAGTTGTAACCAATTATGTTATTAGTCTAATTCAGTTGTAACCTTCTCTGTAAAGACTATATAAATATGTAATGAGATATTGTATCGTGAAAGATAAGAAATGAAAATAACAATCTAATTCTTCTACATTCCTCCTCCTCTACTGTTCTTAATATTCAAACTAGGTAGAAACTTTCAGGAAGATGAATAGGCACTACACCAAAATGACAAAATTGTCACCTTTCAGCCGACCACCCTTAACAAGGTCATTGACCATGACAAAAAATGTGTGTTTTGTGTCACGGTCATTGATCTTGACACGATCGTGACAAAGCATTGTCATGGACTTGTCACGGTCAATGACCGTGACAATTCTTTAAATAATTATCATGATCAAGGACCTTGACACGACCGTGACAACTTCTGTAGCAAAAACCCTTACCCCCTCTTTTTCCCCCCGTCGTTCCCTCCCTCCTTTTTCCACGTTTCTCTCTCTACCCTGCTCTCTCTCTCTCTCTCTACTTTCAGGTTTATTTCTCTCTCTCTCTCTCTCTATCTCTCTCTCTCTCTCTCTCCCATTTATATATATATATATATGTTTGTGTGTATATATATGTGTGTGTGTGTGTATATATGCGCGTGTGTGTGTGTGTGTGTGTGCGTGTGTGGGGCAGGGTGGGGGTAGGGGGTGGGTCAGGGGGCTGTTGTGTGTGTGTGTATATGTGTGGTCGGTGGGGGTGTGGAGGGAGGTGGGGCAGGGTGGGGTGCTATTGTGTGTGTGTGTGTGTGTGTGTGTGTATGTGGTGGGTGGGGGTGGGGGTGGGTAGGGGGCAGGGTGGGGGTAGGAGGAATATTCACCAGTTATTTGTATATGTGTGGTGTTTTTTTATCGTTATATGATGTTTATATGTTGGAAATAACTCATAAATTTGTCAATTTATTTTTGTATTTGAATTAACCCATGAATTTTTATTTTTTTATTTGAATTAATCCATGAATTTATTTTTGTATTTGAATTAACCCATGAATTTGTCAAACAAATTGAGAAATTCACGAGTTATTTATTTTTGTATTTGTATATATATGGGTTCTTGAATTGTTTGCACTTTTGTTGAAACTAACTCGTGAATATATGTTTGTGTATGTTTGTTAGGTGTATATGATGTTTATATGTTGGAAATAACCATGAATTTGTCAATTTGTTTGTGTGTGGGGGGGTGGGGGGTGGGGAGGGGGGGTAAGGCAATGTACCATTGTAATTCTCTTAATATTGTGTTTTGATGATTCTATGAGATAATTTATATTGTTTCAAGGTTAACTCATTGTAGATAAAAACATTCACATAGTAAGATTAAATTGAATTCATCCATAGATTCTATAATTACATCCACTAAAATATAATTAATAAATGAAACAGTTTTAGATGAAAGTAAATTAATAATTAGTGCCCATTTCATATGAAAGTAGGATTGCCCCTTAGTGTAAATGAGTAAATTAATAATTGTATACGTTAATTGTTAGTTTAATTGATGAAATGAATTAATTGAGTAGATGAATTAGAAGGAGTACGGGATACACATTTGTTGTTGACATTGCTGTTGAATTATTTTGTTTAGTAAATGTTTGGTTGGTTAGTTTTAAAAGTGGCATGACCACTGGATTATTGTCCATATGGGGGTGGGATTTTTCAAGTTTTTTTGAAAATTACTTTGTATATCGAACAATATATATATAGTATGATAATTAAATGAAACATACTTGAAATTAAATATAGTGCGCATAGATACTAGCCTTCTATATCTTATGCGTACGCATTCAATAGTCCTTAGACCCGTTCGAGAGTCATTACGCCTGTAATGAGATCTCTCGAATTGTCCCGTTTGGACAGTTTGAGACTGTATAAGTTCTGTATAATATTCTTATTGGCTTAAAGTTGTTACTTTTGGAGGAAGTTATGTAGTCGTATCTTAATGTTCTCTGGGTACATACTAGATTGACAAGTGTGATTGTTATTTCAATTGATCAATTGAAATAACACTCACACCTGCCAATCTACGTCGTGTACTTGGAGAACTAAGGGGATATGCTGTCGAGTTTTTTTCAAATCGTAACAATGTGCATGAGATATTAAGTATATTACTGAAAAATGCGGTCTTGAATGGGATAGGACCACTCACCCTTTAGTAAGATAATTAAATGATGGGATAATTAAATAAAACATACTATAAATCTAAGTTTTGTTTACCTTTAATAGGCATTTAGTTGTGGTAGCTGTGATGGGATATCCGAAATACAAAGAGTGGATGGGTGAGACTAATAGAATGGGGGATGTGTTTCGCAGAGGTGCTAACGAATTTGTGAAATATGCAAAGAGATGTCATAATGATGAAGAGTTTTCGTGTCCGTGTGATAGGTGTAAGAATGGTAAGGTGTTTGAGTGGAAAACATTTGAACTACATTTGTTAAGATCGAGTATGCAAGATAGTTATCGATTTTGGAGTTTTCATGGTGAATTGAAAGTTCCTTTTGTCCCTGACCAACCTTCACAACAACCTTCAACAAGTAGAATAGATGTAGAAGGGGACGATGTACATCATAATATGTTAGAGGATTTAGTTGATGATGCGTACGGAGTTTAAGATGCAGAGGAGAATGAGGTTACTGATGATGTAGAATATTCAAGTGCTTGTGAAGATAACACGATAAAACTTGACGATGACTACCAAAGTTTAAAATTTAAGGAGACCAAATCGTTATACTCTGGCTGTGAGAAAAATCAAACAAATTTACATGCCATGGTTGGTTTGCACAGTTTGAAGACGCAATACGGTTTGTCTGGCAATAACGTGATGGGAATTTCTGAAATGGGTGAAGGGCTTATTACCCAAGGTGAATACACTTCCAAATAACTATCCTGTTATGAAGAACAATTTGAAAGGTTTGGGAATGAAGTATAAATCGATTCATGCTTGTGTGTATGACTGCATACTATTCCGAAAGGAGTATGAAAATATCGATCGTTGTCCGGTATGCGATGAACCCAGATATGTCCAATATACTAGTAAGTAAGGCACAAGCTCAAAAGTGCCTCAAAAAGTATATAAATATTTTCCCGTTGGGCCCAGATTAAAGCGATTATTCACAGTACTATGGATTACAGAGGTAATGACTTAGTATGTTAGGGAAGAATTAGGAGTAATATCATGAGTCATCCTATTGATTCTACTTCCTGGCGGAGGATGAATTTTGAGTATCCCGATTTCGCTCGAGAACAACGCAACATTCGTTTGGCTATATCAACAGATGGTTTAAATCCATTTGGAAATCTAAGCACCAATCAGAGTGTATGGCCAGTGATCCTAGCCCCACTCAACCTCCCTCCTTCACAGTATATGAGACCTGAATTTTTGATGATGGCTTTGTTGATACTTGGGCCAAAGGCACCAAGTGATGACATTGACGTCTACTTGGCTCCTTTGGTAGAATAATTAAATGAGTTGTGGGAAGAGGGTGTGCAATCATTTGACTCTTTTAGAAATGAAGAGTTTACACTGAAAGCTATGTTGATGTGGGCAATTCATGATTTTCCAGCTTATGGGACATTATCCGGTTGTGTAGTACATGGTTATTTGGGGTGTCCTATTTGTGGAGAGGAGACTGAATCTCTTCTTCTATCATCTAGCTTAAAAAATGTATACCATCGCCACAGGAGGTTTTTACCCCCAGCTCGTAGTTTTGGATTTGAGAAAGGTTCCAATTTTTTATTGGGGGGAGTTGAACATAGGCTACCGTCGAGACAACTTTCGGGTTCAGAAATTGAAAGTAAATCTTCTGAATGTGGACCTAATATGACAGGTAAGAATCCTAAATTTAAGAACGTAAAGCATAAGAAGACCCCAATTGAGAATGAAACTGAGATAAGAAAGGCATGGTCTCGGAGGTCAATTTTTTTTGACTTGCCTTATGGGAAGAATAGCCCGGTGCGCCATGTATTGGATGTGATGCATGCAGAGAAGAACTTCGCTGAACATATTATGGGTACTTGCCTTGGGGGGAGTCATTCGAAGGATGGATAAAATGCACGAAAAGACCTTAAATCGTTAAAACTTAAGCCACAACTATGGTTGAAAGAAGATAGTAGAGGAAGGACAAGAATTCTCCCTAGTGCGTTTACTATGACGAGTGGGGAAAGGAAGGTGCTTCTAAACACAATATATAATTTGAAGGGCCCATCTACTTTTTCGTCCAACTTCCAAAGGATTGTGAATTATGCTACTCATGATTTACATAAGTGTAAGTCCCACGGTCGGCATGTGATCATGCAATTGGTTCCTCTATTGTTTAAGCACTGTTTCTCCAAGCACAAGAATTTACCTAGGGATATTATGCAAATTAGTATTACCTTCTCCCTCTTGTGTGAGAAGGTAGTGAATCGAGAACACATACTGGCCGCAAAATTGGTTGTGATCGAAGCGATTTGTGTATTAGAGAAGTACTTTCCCCCAGTAGTCTTTGACATAAGTGTTCACTTGTTGGTACACCTATGTGACGAGGCACTTCCTTGTGGTCCAGTTAGATATCGATGGATGTATCCGTTTGAAAGATTGATGAATGTTTTTAAAGATTACGTCAAGAATACGCGATACATTGCAGGATCAATTACAGAGGAATACATCACTGTGGAGTCATCAATATATACTCGGGAATATATGCCTCACTCGACCAACGTTGATGACACTGATGAATTCGTCGATGATGGTGGTCATGTAATGGGAAAACGAGTTAAATTAACGAGTTTGCAACATGAACAAGTAGCTCATTATCTATTTGACACACATGAAGATGTCGAAGAATGGAAAAAGTAATTTTCGGTTATTATAATGTTTAACATTATTTTAGATTATTTTATACATGATTAATTTTGTAATAAGCAGAAAATATGAAGCCTGTGAGAATAATAAAAGACGAAAAATAATGGTACAATCAGACATCGAATTTAGGTTGTGGTTCACACAAGAGGTAATTATAATGAAAATAGTCGTTATATAACGTTACATTACATTACCATCAATATAATTAATTTATCTATATTCTCAGCTCCTAAAGACGGGTGATGCGACATCAAGGCTTGCTCGTCTAGCCACTGGACCCTTGTTCATGGTACAAGAGTACAAAAACTATCGATTGAACGGTTACATTTTTTATGCTAAAGTGTACGAGGAAAGTAGAAATGTACAGAACTTGGGAATTTCATACAAGGCTCTTACTATCTTTCGAGCGAGCGCAAAAGATAAAAACCTCGTTGAAGCTGAAATGACTTACTATGGTGTAATCCAAAATATATTTGAACTGGATTATATAAGCTTCAAAGAGGTTGTATTTTACTGTGACTGGGTAAGAGTTGAGGATCAAAATGCTTGTAAAGGTTATCCTATCACCAATTTGATCATGGTTGACTTGTACATGTTGAAGAGCAGCAACCACATGAGCGATGAGCCGTTTATTTGTAAATTTCAAAAGGTTAAGCAAGTGTTTTATTCGGAGTATATCAACAACGAGCTGTGGTCAATTGTCCAACACGCTCCAAGGCGTCTAAATAGTAGTGTGGATGACTTGGGTGTTCCTACCGAATATCAATCCATTTTTTATGATAACCCGAATTTGAAACAATTTTTCAATTTGTATTGAAACATCCATTTTTAATGCTTTTAATTGATTTGCATTTTATCATTTTCACTCTTGAGTAGTGTGCGTGTGTGGAGAGGAGATTAATACATAAATATTTCAACTACATCTAAGTTTTGTTTATATTAATCCATGAATATACACTTCTTACCTTTAATAGGGGATTAGTACATAGTTATTTGGGGTGTCCTATTTGTGGAGAGGAGACTGAATCTCTTCGTCTATCCGAACACTAAGAAATGCCATAATCCTATGGAGTTATGCTCTGCAAATTCCTCCCAACCGTTATGTAGCCAAACATCACCAGTTGAAGTTGTCAATTCCACTTTCCATACCCCACCACTTGGAACCTCTAGCAAAACATGGGAGACCATTGAAAGGTGGAATTGACAATTTCAACTGCTGATTTTTGGCTACACAACGGGTGGAAGGAATTTACAGCGCATAACTCCATAGGATTATGGCATTTCTTAGTGTTCAGATATGAAGGGAATTATATTTGACACGATTGCCCGGGGTACATTAGCTGGAAGGAGGTGCCATATGAGCTCAAGTTATCTGTTTGGGTGACACTAAAGGTAATGTATTTATATTTATATGTCAATTTCGATTTCGATTTCAATTTCGATTTAAATTTATCTATATTTGCAGGGCGGATACTAATTTTACTTTATTTTATTTTAGGGGACGAGGAGTGTCCCTGAGGGTAGGCCACATATGCTCGATACTTATGTGTCTCTTCGGACGAGAAGGGAAAGATAAGGAGGTGTCCCCGAGCGTCGCGGTACAAAATCTCTTTTCCAGCTAAATAGTTTGTAGATTTGAGATAATTGATGGTGATGTTGTTTCTTCTTAAATAGTTTCTATTTTGTATGTATATTTTCGTTATCTCTAGTTTATTTAGATATATGATATTTGAACAGGTACAATGTTGATATAATAGCTACGAATATACTGCTGGGCAGTGGCAGTGGCCATACTGCCCAGCAGATTTTTTTTCAATTCTGCCCAGAATTGTCACGGTCATTGACCATGACATTTTTTTAAAATGGGACAAGAATTTGTCACGGTTATTAATCGTGACTAAACGTGTCATGGTCCTAGACCGTGACACGACCGTGAAAATTCTTATGATGTTGTCACGGTCTATATGACCGTGACACGTCCGTGACAAAAAAAGTTGTCTCGCCCCGAATTATCACACTCATTGACCTTAACAAGTCCAACTTTTCAAGGTCAATGATCGTGATAATAGTGCAAATTTGGTGTAGTGAGGTTTCAAAATACATAAACATAATATTAGATTTAGGAGAGAGATAGGCACCCCTTGAGATGGGGAAAGACACGGACCGATGGAGGTCGAAAAGAAGATGGTATTAAACTGAATAGATTTTAGAAGAGAAGATTTAAGAGGAAGAGAATTTTAAAGAACCGAAAGAAAAGAGGGGATGGGGAAGAACCATAATTTATGAGACTAATTGGTTTTCCAGTTGTCACACACTATAGTGATGTCTTGGTTTTGGAGCCCCGTTACATTGAAATTAATTTTAACCACATGTATAGAGTTTGATGACTTCACTTTTAAATAGACTAGTTTTTAGCTCTGCGCGATGCGCGGGTGTTTTGAAGTTATTGTTATACAATGCAATACGAAAATACATATAAAAATAGTAGTGAAATATATAACTTTCAAATACCTATTTTATAATTGTGGGATACATGACTTTAATGTAGATAAAATTATAAAAGAATAATAAATATATGTATTTTAATTGTATAATATTTGATGCCAAAAAATACTTGCTTGTAAAATTGAAATACATTAGAAAAATATTTAATAATGAAATAAGGAGAATTATAAAACAAAAATAATAGAATGCACACACACACACATGTATATATCTTAAAAAATATTTTATAAATATAAATTATTTTCTTAAACGATACTGTTTTAAAAAAATACAAATATACAATCTTTTTTCATAAAGATATAGTGTTAACATTTTTTATAATTTTTTTACAAAACTCGATTTCATAAATATAAGCATAAAATATTTTATTATGTATAAAATATGTATTTTTATAAAGTAATTTCTAAAAACTCTAGTATTCAACTTCATTTCTTTAAAAAAAAATTGGGTTTTAAATGGCTTTTTTATAATATAAATATTTTTAATATAAAGATGTTTTTATAAAGTAATGTTAACGTTCAAAATCTAATATGAATTGAATATTTTTTATATATAATATTTTTTTGAGTTGTCTATAAGAAAGTGTTTATTATAAAATGTTTTTTTTATGTATAACTCAAAAAAATATTTTTTTATAATAAAATGTATAGTTTTCTTAAATAGTCTAATTTGCACATTAACGTTACTTTATAAAAGCATCTTTTTTAAAGATTATAATTATCATTATAAGAATAGCCTTTTAAAACATAATTTATGTTAATAAAATAAATTAGAAACTCTTTTATACATAATAAAATAATTTATACTTATCCTTATAAAATTAATTTTTGTAAAAAAATGTTTTTATAGAAAAAAGAGCTAAAACTATAGTTTTTGTTAAAAAAAATAATTTTATATTTATATTTTTACCAGAAGGGTATTGTTTTAAAAAACAATTTATATTTATAAAATATTTAAAAAAAAGATTGTATATATATATATACACACACACATGGCACATTAACACGAGGAGACATCACATGTTAATGTGCTGTGTATATGCATATACATATATATATGCATATACACGATAAATTAACATGTGATATCTTCTCATGTTAATGTGTCGTGTGTGTGTATATATAATATATAAATACACACACACAACACATTAAGTGCACATTAACATGAGGAGACATCACATGTTAATGTGCCATGTATATATATATATATATATATATATATATATATATATATATATATATATATATATATATACACACTAGGGTATGCCCGTGCCTGAAGGCACGACGATAATTTTCAAAAGTATATGTTGTTGATAGGATTATGTGGTGACAATTATTATGCAACACAAATAAGTATGAAAGAGGTAACACTCAAGAAAAGATAAATAAAATGCCAATCACACAACAACGGGTATACGTGGTTCAGCAAATATGTGCCTACGTCCACGGTGGTGCAGTCAGTGTTATTTATCTATATTCTGAAGAATAATTACAGAGAATACAACTTGTCCTTTGCCCCGGACTTAGGGTTTAATTTATACATGTATATGTTGGAGTAGTGGGGGTGACGGGTTCCTCCTTATCACCCATCTCCCCTTCATGGGATCGCGCTCCTTTACCACTTCTCTTCATGGGATCGTGGTGTAATCGGATGAGTACAAGAGGTGATGGGCCTGGGCTTTGGGCCGCTAAGGAGAGGTTACTCGTCCAGGCCTTATGGTGCTAGATTCAGGGTACCCACAATTGCCCCTAAATTTTTTGGGCCATTTTTACAGGTCCAATGAATTTAAATAATCAGCTATGATGGTCGATTTTTTAAAAACTGTGATGTAGCATTGGCGGCACCCGCTTCGCTATCCGTGCGTTATGATTAGACTTGAAGGCTTGTTGGAATAAGACACATTTCCTCTTCGTCGCTTCAGCTTTTCCAGCAATCTTCTATCTTCTGAGAACTCTTAAGCTTTGTACCTTCTATTTTCGGTCTCCACTCTCGTTGCTTCTTCGCCATTTGACCTGATCTTCTGTCTTGTAAGTTTCTCGTGCCCTTTTCTCGAGTTTATAGTTTTTCTTGTATTTTTCCAATGGCGAAGATTGTAAATAGGTCAGTAACTGAGTTTAGAAAATTCTACAATATTCCTGAGTGGGTAGAGATTGAGTGTTGTGCCTCGCTGCCTAGGAACGTTAGGGATATAGAGGATGCACATTGGATTCACGTCCTGTTGCTCTCCCAGGGGGGTCTTACGTTTCCCCCTAATGGTCTGTTTCTCCACTTCTTTAGCTATTTTGGTATTGTGCCTGCACAATGTTCGCCCAACGTATGGAAAATAGTGAACGGCGTGCATAGGATAAATCAATTGTACGGCACAAGGTTAGGGCTTGCCGAGGTCTGCTTTTGTTATTCTTTTTCTCGAACGAGTTCAGGTGTCCTGTACCTTAAGGCTAGGAGCCCTGATAGGGTATTGGTAGTAAATTTACCTGATTCCCATAAGGACTACTGGCAAGAAGGTTTTCTTGTTAGGAATTGGCAATTCTCCCCCCAATTTGAAGGGTCGAGGTCTGAGAGGTTCACTGTTCCCTTTTATGGAGAAGAATATATAGGTAGATGTTGTATTATTGTTTCAACCATTGCTGATTTTGTGATTTTTCTAACTTCTTCTTGCTTTCTCTTTTACAGCGAGGACAAAGAACTTGGAGCCTGCTCTCAGCGAGGTTCGTATCTCGGAACTGGTGAAAGCTTGGAACATCAGGGAATCTTTGGGTAACGGCGAGCATCCTAGGTCTACTTCTTTTTTGCTTGAATATAGGAACACAGGCTCCAGCTTCATAGCCCGACCTGTGGATAGTGTTCCGGACTTTGACTCTTCCGAAGAGATTTCTGCTGAGCCCATCCAATTGGACAAAGAGGAGAGCAGCTCGAAGAGTGAGCCTGCAGGTGTTAGTAATTTGGGTTCAGGTAGTGTTGACACTAGCAGTTCTTCGAGCACTACCAGCAGTTCTGGTGAAGAGATGCCTCCCAGGAAGAATTTAATCAGAGATGATGATGATGATGATGTGCTTCTTGCCCAGAGGTCCAAGAAGTTGAAGACTGCCTCCGGGGCCATAGCTACTGGTTCTCGGTCTTCTTCTCAAGAGCAAGAGAATAAGAGGAGAGAGGAGGAGCAGGCGAGAGAGAGAGAGAGAGAAGAAAAAGGAGGAGGAGAGGAAAAAGGTGGAAGAGAGAAAGATAAGGGAGAGAGAAAAGGAGGAGGCGAGGAGGAAGATGGAACTGAGGACCAAAACTGGTCCAGCCTTGGTCCCAGTATCTGCCTTGCCTGAGGGGGCTTTGGTGGCCACCTCTCCTCAGCTTGCCCCTGCGCTGCTCGAGAGAGTAGTCCTCCCAGCAGATCGTGAGAGGGCATCGGGTTCCGATTAACTGGCTTTGCAAGCTAGCCAGAGGCTTGCCTTGGTAAGGTTCCTATTTTAATTCTCAACTTCCTTCAATCCATTTTGATGGTTTCTTCTTTCTGATCTTTCCCTCATTTTTTGTAGTTTGTGACTAACTTTGCTGTGCTCTATCGCTCTCGCGACGAGCTGTTGAGAAGGAATAGCGAGCTGGAGCAGCAAAAGTCTACTCTGGTGGCCAGGGGTTCTCAGCTGGAGGCCAATCTGAAGGCTGCTGATGCGGCTCGAGCTTCATCTGCCTCGGCCCTTGCTAATTCTGCTCGCGAGAGAGATAATGCTGTCAGGGAGCTTGGCGAGCTGAGGAAGTCGTATGATGTGGTATGCTCGAGCAAGCTAGAATTTACGGAGAAGAACAGGGTTCTTGCCGAGCAGCTGGAGGCGGAGAAAGCCCAGGCAGCCACTCTTAAAGAAGATTCGTACAATTCTGGCTGGGCTGCTGCGTATGAGGACGTCGAGGTTCAGATAGGCTATATCAGTCGTCTGAACTTCAAGAAAGGGTGGAACAAGGCCCTCGTGGCTGCTGGGGTGGATGTTGCATCCCCACTCTTTGACGAGCATGATCCAGGGCGAAAGCCAGTCGTGGATGAGGACCCAGCCCCAACTGCTGAAGGAACCAATCCTATTTCTCAGGCGAGTCCTACTGATTCTCCCTTGGTCGAGGGGGCAGTGGACACCCCTGCAGAGGGTAATGCCCCTGCTGATGCTGATAAGGACAAGGGTCCATCCACCGAGGTTGCTAATTGATAGGTCTTCTTTGTAACTTTTTTCTTTTTTGATCTGATGTAACTTCGCTCATTATCATTGAAAAGACTTTATTTTTCTTTATGCTGATCTCTTTCTTCTCTCTTTCTTTTACTTGTAGTTGGTTGATGTGGATGACTATATTCCTGTTACCTCCCAATTAGGTAGGACTCTGGGTCCTAATGCAAGCCCTGCAGTTCGCCAGGCCTTTGCTAGGCTTTGCAGGTTTGCTAAGTCAAGGAACCAGAAATATAAGGATCAGTCCGATCTGGTGGCCAAATTGAAGGACAAGCTCCAGGGAATGGAATAGATCGGTGCTTCAGTGCAAGAAGAAGTTAGCGAGCTGAGAGCAAAGTTACTGGAGGCCACCGAGATCAAACAAGTCATGGAGTTTCTTCAGAGGGAGAATGAAGACCTTAGGCGGGAGGTCTCGAAGCTTAAGGAGCATTCGCCGAGCACCGCATCGGCAGTCCTACAAGGCTCTTCCTCGTCGCGAGCTGCTCGGCCTCCCCTCCCGCGTGCTGGTAGGAGTACAAGGGGTAGGAGTAGGGAAGCCGAGGAGCGGTGTGAGAGGGAAATGGAGGAGTTGCGCGGCGATGTTCTGCGAGCTTATGTGACTGCTGCTGGGCCCCAAAGGGACGTCACCCGACTGCGGCATTTATTCAAGAAGGGCCCTCGCCAAGTGTGGACTGATGGCTATGATCAGGGATGGATGGATGCTCCCACAAAGTTATCAGAGTTCGAGGAGCTTTCCTTCATCAGGGGGTGGTTGAGTGCTCTCAGAGAGCTGCAGGTCCCACTGAACTCGATATTGTGGTATCGGCACGAGATGTCCCCCTCTACTCTGATGCCCAATCCATTCAGGCGAGATGATCGATAGATCCCCATCGATGCTATCCCCCGGCGACTATTGGAGTTGGACGCAAGTGAGGTCGTGGAGGAGTTCGATCCTGCTCCTGATGATGGGAGGAGAGCTAAAGTTGCTGGCTATCTTGCTCGGAGGCTTCCACCTTTTTGATATTTTGTTTTTTAATAATTGTAAATGCTTTGGGCGAGCTTTGCCGACTAAACATGTACTATTATTGTTTGTAAATATAAAAGATTAATGGAAAGTTCGAGTTTTGGGAGATTTTGCCGACTAAACGTGTTCATCCAATCTTTTCATATTTTTGCAGCTTTACAATCCTTTTTATCTTGTCATGTGAGTGTCCTCCCAGTCCAGTATTAAGAATACCATTGTGCCCTTCCTTTACCTTTTAGGTCGTGTCGTCACACTCCCTTAGGCCTAAGTAGGGCAATTGGCGAGGACACACCTGTTATTGGATGTCTTTATCCGGTCAGGATTTTGTTTCACCAAAGTAGGTTTGATGCCTAAGAATACTCTATAGGGCTTCATATATTGCCATGGGCAATGCTATGAGGTCTGTCGTGCTTCATGAAGATGACCTGAGGAGGGGTTTCCCCCTGCTATGCCAACCATTATACCTGTGATTTGAAAAGGGTGTGCAATAAGATATAATTGTTACTTTTTAGAGAGTGATCAACTGAGAGATTTTCATTGGTGAAATGAGAAATAAACTGTATTTTCCCATAATGAGTACAATAAAAGATCTAACAATAGAATCCCTAAAAATATAATTTCTTGAGATTAGCTGCGTTCCATGCTCGTGGTATCTCTCTGCCCTCCATTGTTTTCAAATGATAGGCACCTTGCAGATCGTTTCTAATTATCTCATAAGGTCCTTCCCAGTTCGGGCCCAGTTTACCGGCTGATGGTTTCATTGTGTTGCCCAGGACCTTTCTTAGAACATAGTCCCCCACTTAGAATTTCCTAGGATTGACCCTTTTGCTATAGTGCTTTGCGAGCTGTTGCTGATAGCTTGCTAGTTTTACTAGGGTAAGTTCCCTGCGCTCGTCGGCCAAATCGAGTTCAGCGAGCAAAGCCTGATCGTTCTGACCCTGCTCGACAAGGTCGGATCTCATTGTAGGCAATCATGTTTCTAGTGGGATGACTGCCTCCATACCATATGCTAGTGAGAATGGCGTTTCTCCTGTGGCTCGCCTAGGAGTCATTCTGTACGCCCATAGGATATGCGGTAGCTCGGTTCTCCACGCGCCGTTGGCTTGTTCTAACCACTTCTTCAATCCAGCGATCACTGTCTTGTTGGAAGCCTCAGCTTGTCCGTTGCTTTGAGGGTAAGCCACCGAGCTGAAGTGGTGCCTGATCCCGTGTTGGTCGCAGAATTCCTGAAAAGGGCCACTCTCGAACTGTGTTCCATTGTCAGTGATGATGGTTCGGGGGATCCCGAATCGAGTGATTATATTTTTCCATATGAACCTCATCATGTCAGCATCCCGGATGTTTGCCAGTGGTTCTGCCTCGATCCACTTGGTAAAGTAATCAGTTGCGACCAACAGGTATTTGCGATTGCCGACAGTGGTGGGCAGTGGTCCCACGATGTCCATTCCCCACTGGGCGAAAGGCCAGGGGCTGGTCAGGGATTTTAACTCGCTGGCGGGCTGGTGGACCATGGGGGCTTGAAGCTGGCATTTTAGGCATCTGCAGACATATACTGCGGAGTCCTTTTGCATATATGGCCACCAATAACCTTCCTTCATTGCTCGGAAGGCTAGAGACCTTCCTCCGACGTGACTCCCGCAGATTCCTTCGTGAAGCTCGTGAAGCACTGTCTTGACATCGCCTGGGTGGACGCATCTAAGGTAGGGGTTGGAGAAAGATCTTTTATACAAGTCGCCTCCCATGGATAAGTGAAAGCGAGCATCTTTGACTCTTATCTGGTGGGCAGTACTTTTATCCTCTGGGAGCGTTCCATTCTTCAAATAGTCTTTGAAGGGATCCATCCAGCTGGGGGCTGGTTCCAATTGGAGTATTGGTTTCGCTTTGTTCAGCTCGCAGTTGGGGTAAATGATCGGGCAGTTGAGGAAATCGATAGGGATGATCCTTTTAAGGCTGGAATCAACTGCCGAGCTCAGGGCTGCCATGGCGTCAGCGTGGATGTTCTGCCCCCTGGGAAACTGTTGGATATTGATTTCCTCAAAGTTCGTCATTAAGTTTTTCACCAAGGAGAGGTAGGCTGCCATCCTCTCATCCTTCACATTATAGTCTCCACTTATCTGATTGGAAACTAGTTGCGAGTCTCCGAATACCTGTAAATGCTTTGTTCCCAGAGTTTGCGCCCTTTGGAGACCTGCAATTAAGGCTTCGTATTCTGCTTCGTTGTTGGAGGCTGCAAATCCCAGCCTGATTCCTTGCTCGAGGACTGTATTTTCTGGAAGTGATGAGGACAATTCCTACTCCTGCCCCCTTTGAATTGGAGGCTCCATCAACGAATAGTTTCCAACTTCCCCCTGTAGCCTGGCTATTTTGTTCTGTTGGCTTAGGCTGGTTGAAGGGTTCTTCGCCTGTGAATTCAGCTATGAAGTCAGCAAGGATTTGACCCTTGATAGCTGTCCTTGGTTGAAATTGGATGTCAAATCCCCCGAGCTCGACAGACCATTTAGACAGTCTGCCCGATAAATCCGCCTTCCTTAGGACAGCCTTAAGGGGCTGTGATGTAAGGACGATGATCGTGTGAGCTTCGAAGTAATGCTTCAGTTTCCTCGAGGACATTACTAGGGCGAATGCGATCTTTTCCAATGGCAGGTAGCGCTGCTCGGCCTCTAGTAAGGTTTTGCTCGCGTAATAGACTGGATGTTGGATCCCTGTAACTTCACACATTAGCACTGAGCTGATAGTATGGCTGGATACAGAGAGGTAGATGTACAAAGGGTCCATTTGCTGTGGTATGACAAGCAGTGGTGGGGAGCTTAGGTAGGACTTGAGCTCGTCTAATGCTTGTGAGCAACCTGGAGTCCATTCTACTATTTTGCTGCCTTTTAAGAGTTGGAAGAAGGGCTTGCATCTCTCGAAGGATTTAGAAATGAAACGATTTAGAGCAGCGAGCATTCCATTGAGCTTCTGTACATCGCGGATTGTGTGAGGAGGTTGCACCCGTTTGATTGCATCAATCTGGTCTGGATTAGCCTCTATGCCACGCTTGCTGATGAAATACCCAAGGAACTTTCCTGACTGGACACCGAAGGAACACTTGCTCGCGTTGAGTTTCATTCGGTACTTCCTGAGGATTTCTAAGGTACTTGACAGGTCCGAGAGGTGATTTTCCTTTTCCTTGCTCTTGACGAGCATGTCGTCGATGTAGACCTGCATCGTGTCTCCCATCTGATTCTTGAACATTTTAGTAACCAGCCGCTGATAGGTTGCCCCTTCATTTTTAAGCCCAAAAGGCATGACCTTGTAACAGTATAAACCAACCGTCGTGATAAACGCCATTTTTTCCTGATCTGGGGCATACAGGGGAATCTGGTGATAACCTGAGTATACGTCCAGGAAACTCATTCGTTCGTGAGCTGCAGTGGCGTCTACTAGTTGGTCTATTTTCGAAAGAGGGAAGCTATCCTTGGGGCAGGCTTTGTTGAGGTTAGTGAAGTCTATGCAAACTCTCCACTTCCCGTTGCTTTTTGGAACTACCACTGGGTTGGATAACCATTTGGGGAATTTCACTTCCCGTATGGACCCTGCATCCAGCAGTTTTTCGACTTCTTTTTCTATTACTCTGGCCTTCTCGGGAGCAGTTCGTCGTGCCTTCTGTGCTATCGGTTTGAATGTGGGACTGGCGTGCAACTGATGGCAGACCATATTGGGATCAATTCTTCGCAGCTCATAGGGTTCCCAAGCGAAAACATCTATGTTGTTTCTGAGTAAGGCTAACAAATCCTTTTGCTCTTGGTCAGTGAGTGAGGTCCCGATCAGAAAAACTCTGCTGTTGTCGCCTTCTTTAGCAATTACTTCTACCAGGTCCTCTACAACACGCTCGGAGGGGAGGAGTCTGGTCTCTTCCACTCCGGGCCTTCCATATTTTAATTGCTATTTGGAAGGGATTGCACCTTCCTCCACTTTCTCGCTGGTTTGAATGTCTTTCTTCTCTGGCTTTGGTCGGATGGCCGCTATGAAGCACTTTCTCGCCATCGCCTGGTCGCCATGTATCTTCATCACTACCCGCTCGGTGACATACTTGAGTTTCTGGTGGTAGGTCGAGGAGACTGCCTTCATTGCGTGAAGCCATCCCCAGCCGAGGATGGCTTGATATGGTGAATCGATGTCGACCACCAAGAATTCAATCATTTTTTAAACATTTCCAGCGAGCACTGGTAGTACAATCTTTCCCAGAGGCATGGTCATTTTCCCAGCGAAGCCGACTAGAGGAACAGTTGTTCCCTTTAGGTCGGCGACGTTCAACTTCAATTTTCTGAACAGGTGGATGTACATTACTTCAGATGAGTTCCCTTGATCGACGAGCAACCTGTCGATATCAAAGTTGGCTATCCTGAGTGTAATGACTAAGGCATCGTGGTGTGGGGTCCTCACTCCCACAAGATCTTCGTCCGTGAAAACAATATGCTTGTTGTAGTTGATGTCCTCTGCTCGCCGACTTTTTCCTGCCTGTGATTTTTCTGGATCAATCTGAAAAGCTTGCATTACTGCTGTCAACTTCTTTACCTCTATTCGAGCTGAGTTACCCTAGTTTTGCTTAACATCGGATGCTTCATGGATTACTGCGAATTCGTGTCCGGCGTCGTCTTCCAATACGTTGTCGTGTTTTGCCTCCTTGTGGACAGTCACTCTTTCTACCTTCCTTTCCACGAAGTCATTCAAATGTTCGGATTGGGCCAATTCCTCGAGGTGGGACTTAAGAGCCTTGAAGTGCTCGGTCTTATGCCCTCCCTCTTTGTGGAAGGTGCATCTCAGTGCATTGTTTCTTTTCGATGGGTCTCCTCCCATTTTCCGTGGCCATTTGATGAACGACTCATCCTTGATCTTCGCGAGAATTTTGTAAATTGGTTCTTCGAAGACGGTTTTGACCGCCTGGAATGACTTTGCAACGTCAGGGTTCCCTCCGTTCTTGGAGCCATTCTTGCTCCCATTCTTTCCTCCTTTTTTTTTGGTTATCAACTTTCTCACTTCCCTTGGTAGCGAGCTTGGCTCGACCATTTTCTCCTACGTTAAGGCGGGTGACATCTTCCACCTTTGCGTATTTCTCAATCCGGGCCATCAGGTCATCAATGGTGGTTGCTTCCTTCTTTGTCAAGGACTGGTAAAGGAGGGAAGATCTAGGTAGCCCAATTTTGAATGAAGCCACTTCTACCTCTTCCACGCAGTCCTCGACTTTGTTGAATAACTCCCAGTACCTCTTCGCGTAGTCTCGGAGTGTCTCCTGAGGAGTTTTCTTCATCGTTAATAGAGCATCCATCCTTTTGGGATGGGAGATGGTGGTGATGAACCGAGCCGTAAAGAGCTCGGCCAGGGATTTGAAATTTCTGATGGATCGGTGAGGGAGTTTCTCGAACCATTTTTGGGCAACGTCATAATGGCTCGAGGGAATAATACGGCACATCAGTGCATCTCGATGATTCCAGAGGGTCATAGCTTACCGGTACTGCCTGACATGATCAATGGGATCAGTCTTTCCGTCATAAATCTTGAACCTTGGAATAGAAAACTTTTTGGGAGCTTCTTCTTCTTCAATTTACCTCGTGAAGGGCGATTTCATCTGGGTTTTGAGGGCTCTCCTGGGGAGTTCTCTGGTCGACCTGGTGCCGCGGTGAGCTGGATGTTGGTCCATTTCTCTGCGGACTAGGTTCCGTATGTTGTCTTCGCTGCGAGCAGGACTCTGATAGCGGTGAGCTTTTCTCAATTGCTCGCGGAGGTCGTCGTCTGAGTCGCCACCTTCGAACCCTTGATATTGCCGCCTAGGGCTCCTTACTCGGCTGCGATATTTGCTCGCCTGAGGGCTAGGAGTGCGATAGGGGCGTCTCCTGGTATCAGGACGTAGTTCTTTCTCCAGTTTTTCCAATCTTCTTTTCAAGCGAGCATTCTCAGCCTCATACCTGCGAGAGGACTCCCTATGCTCGTGGAGCCTTGCTTCGTATGCATCGATCAATCTGGATATCTGAGTGGATCTTGCTGGTCCTTGACTTTCTTCTGAGGCTGGCCTTTCTAAGCGAGCCCCTTGATCTGAACGTCGGACTTCAGACCTAATCCTGCGAGGAGCGGGTGGTTCCTGAATATCTCCTGCTTGAGGAGCGTTGCTGCTGTGACCAGACATCTTAGATTTCTCTTTCTTGGAATGGGCTCTTCTTAGGGAAAGATAAACGTTTCCCACAGACGGCTCCAATTGTGGTGACAATTATTATGCAACACAAATAAATATGAAAGAGGTAACAATCAAGACAAGATAAATAAAATGCCAATCACACAACAACGGGTATACGTGGTTCAGCAAATATGTGCCTACGTCCACGGTGGTGCAGTCAGTGTTATTTATCTATATTCTGAAGAATAAGTACAGAGAATACAACTTGTCCTTTGCCCCGGACTTAGGGTTTAATTTATACATGTATATGTTGGAGTAGTGGGGGTGATGGGTTCCTCCTTATCACCCATCTCCCCTTCATGGGATCGCGCTCCTTTACCACTTCTCTTCATGGGATCGTGGGGTAATCGGATGAGTACAAGAGGTGATGGGCCTGGGCTTTAGGCCGCTAAGGAGAGGCTACTCGTCCAGGCCTTATGGTGCTAAATTCAGGGTACCCACAGATCATACGTTGTACTTAGTTTGCAACATATAAACAATTTTTTAGATAACCCATAGTACAAACCTATTAATTTAAAAAAATTGGGCCATATTTTTTTTGTTTGTGAGACAATCCATTCTTTTTAAGAAAAAAAATACCAATTGTACTATTATTAATTATAAATTTGATTATTTAAAAAATTTGGACATAATTTCTTTTGTTTATAGAATAATTCAACTTGTTTAAGAACAAAATTATCAACTATAGTATTACTAATACATAACCTAACATATTACTGATCGAGTATAATTAGTCATGTGAAGTATAGTAAAAATATAATTCATCAACGAAGTCATAACTTTCTTCCAAGTTTGCTAAGATCATATTCCCATGACATGTTTTCACATCTTTATTAAGGTATACCACACGCTAATGTATCCCACCTATATAGTGTGTGTAGCAGACACCGTAGATCATGCCTAGGAAACATCATTTGTATTCAATGGCGATTGAAATAAAGGAACCCTATAAGAATTGAATAAAAAAACAAAGTAGTCATGATATGGGAACATCATTTGTACTCTTCGTTCGCATAAAACACAATAGCATAAGTTACCCACAACACACATAATAAGTGGTATTTGTAAAAAAATGAAATGCCACTTACATTTGTTTCACTTTTTGAGATTTTACATATGCCTTGAACTGGTATCCTTACATGGTATCCTTATAGCATCAACATTAACAAATCAAAAATTAAGAAAAATGTATTTGAACATAATTCACTTAATAGAATTACTTTTTGATGACTTCAATAACTAACTCGTCGAAGCTAGAAAAATGAACCCCCACACCCATTTATGGGGTCTCTTCTCCTCCCATCTTCATAATAAGCATATAACTCATGTAAAAAAAATAAAAGAAATCATCAAAAATAGTATGTCTGTCTTAATCTATTTAAGGCCGAGCAAAAACATTATTGGAAATTTTTAGAGTGAACACATCGGTGTATGCATATAACAAAATGCGTGGACCTATAACATAAATATTAATATATAACTTGAAACTGAACTATAACAATGTGCAATAGTTTGTTTATTAAACAATAAGAACGAAAAAAGAAGAAAATTTAAAAATCAGAAGAAACAGTCTGAAAGCTCCGAAACAGGGACAAATAATGTAACAAACTCCCAAATCTCCTAAATCTAACAACTTTGATTGTTGTAAAACCTACAAATCGTTGTAGAAAATTGTTAATCATTTTGATAAAGACATAAAATACATTAAGAAGACCTAATGAAAAAAATATAAAAAGTCTGTTCCAAGATGAGAAGACTCCAAACAGGTCAAAGTTTATTAAAATTAGTCCTGGTTTTCTCCTTGAACATGGAAGGAATTACAACATACTGAACACTCTTACCATATCCAGCGGGTTCGGAGGACCTTTTCCAGTGATTTTCAGAATTGATCGACTTCCACAATCAATCTGAGATAGCCCCTCAACATATATGGATGATCCAGAAACACCATATCATGCCAAAATACATTATTTCAATGGCATTAATATGCAATTATGTTGAAAAACTATTACATTAAATAATATAAAAACAATACTATTAGGGAATGATACTTAGGTCTTAAAATGAATTTACTTGTTGACTACAATACTGGTATTATTATGACACAGTTTAGTGACCAAAATATGCTTAGATTCAAACATGGAACCACCATATTGTTGCAAGCGATACCGATTTCTCTTAAGTTTGAGGAACTTATGTAGAAAAACATAATTCGATAGGAAGTTCCCCCCGTCAACCAAAAAACTTTACTCAAAATACTCAATTGAATATAAATAACCTCCATAGGCTTTGAATTTCAGCCTCCGTCCTAAGATACTTGACCCGAAAATGTTTCCCTGCAAATGATAAATAAAATAGATAAGTGGAAGGAGAAAAGAAGTAAAAGTTAACTACATTGAGTATTACACTCAAAAATCATAATTCAAACAATTATGGCCCTCTAATTCGATAAAAGACATGTTGATGAAAAAATGTCTCCATTGTGCTCTACAATACGGGTATTATTATGACACAGTTTAGTGACCAAAGTATGCTTAGATTCAAACATGGAACCACCATATTGTTGCAAGCGATACCAATTTCTCTTAAGTTTGAGGAACTTATGTACAAAGCATAATTCGATAGGAAGTTACCCCCGTCAACCGAAAAACTTTACTCAAAATACTCAATTGAATATAAATAACCTCCATAGGCTTTGAATTTCAACCTCCGTCCTAAGATACTTGACCCAAAAATGTTTCCCTGCAATTGATAAATAAAATAGATAAGTGGAAGGAGAAAAGAAGGAAAAGTTAACTATATTTAGTATTACACTCAAAAAGCATAATTCAAACAATTATGGCCCTCTAATTCGATAAAAGACATGTTGATGAAAAAATGTCTCCATTGTGCTCGTAATGTAGTCATTTCACTAACTTTCAATGGTCCATAATTAACACCGTGATAAGAGAATAAAAAGGATCAATAGCTGCACAAATAGCCTTTATCGTAAAATCAAGTTAGAGTAATTGAAAACCCTCTTCTACATCTATTTGTGATAAAACCTAAAATATTATAATATAGTTATATTGCATTTAATAATAATTTTACCTTTCATTCATCTTGTGGGTACAATGAATCAGAAACGTCTTTGTTGAGGTCAAATTTTGTTAGTTTTGCAACCTTGTAGTATTAATTGCCTTGAATTAGATTGCAGGAGTTTAGCTTTGGCTGAAATTCGTACATCTTACCAACTTATTTGATAACCCCTAACTTCATTGATAACACATTAATATATACTATTGAGAGGAGAATGCCTAACTAATTCTGATTAGGAACTGTATTCTATCCTGTTTGGAATTTAAACTAAGAAGTTAATCCGAAAATATGCTAAAAATGTAGTTGCTTTATTTTAGCAGTTCTCGAAATCCATAGTGGAGTTGGGAAAGAAAAGTGTTGCACACCTATGAAATCTAAATATTAGCGTAAATAAAATTCAGTACAGTCAACCTTGGCGAATGAAAGGAAGCATCTAGATCGTGATCCAGTGTGGTGGAAACACAAAGGAACCAATGCAATTTAGTTCAGTCAACACTGGCTTGTCTTAAGAAGGAATAAAAAATAAAATAACAGAGAGTTCATCTTGGTCTAGAGATAAGCAGCTTGGTATAGCTGCTGTTTGGACACACTCAGTCTCACTCAAGATAATCATGGATGTTTGATTAGCTGTTTCGTTCTAATCCATTTGTGATCAGGTTGATTTTTCCGTTGGTAAATATCCAATGATACAAAGAAGTGGGTAAAAATGTAATACACAAACTGCAGAATGACTACCTGAGAAACAAATTGAACACAACAGTAAGCATTACAAGATCGATAATGAATTCGACTCTGAATTACAAAAAAAAAAAGATTATATATGAGAGATGAGACTTAAAATTGTAAAAGTCTTGACGAAAAACACAAATCGAAGAGAATGAGAGAGTTTACCTAAAATTGCAAAACTTTTATATGTATTTAAATGGTCCCGAGCTTCACATCTGAATTTAAGGATGAATAATGTTTCCTGGCTACATGTTTTGAGGGATCTTTTTTTGCTCCGGGTGAAGTTATGCTTTAGTTTTCAATGGGAAACCTATGGCCAAGTAGGACATTATTCTGGAAAAAATGTGAAAACCATAATTAATCACAACTCAGAAAAATGAGTAGCGTGTTGTTTAAAGATTTATACCAAAATTATCCACATCATATAGATCCTTTCAGCTTTTAGATTTGTGATCGTTCATTACTGTTTACTATGCAAAATAAAATCATCTAGTTCTGTACGACACTTTTTACATATAAACCAACCTCAAAAGCATAACTTTTTAACCAAAAATCACAGGGCATAAGCATCATTGGATGAATAAAATTCAGGGGTCCAATTAACTAAAACAGAGAAAGCAAGAAGATATAACACTGTAGGTAAAATTAGTTATGAATAGACGGATGTTGAGAGTGAGAAGAGAATTGTGTGAGGCCACATACCTATGAAATGACTATTCGGTAGTGCCCAAGGTCACATCCATCCAAGCTAAGGCTTTGTCCCGATCAGCAACCAACTGCTCCAACATATATGCATACACAGGTTATTTAACAAAAGCAAACCATTTTCTTTTTTTTTTTGTGATGGGATTATTACTAAATAATAAGAAAGAACATGCCTTATGTACTGCTCACTGACTTCTTATGTATTAATACGAAAAAAGTTGAGAATTTTGTGTTAAGGATTTCTAACAAAATAATATGTACTTCTAGCATATATGTATGGTTCATATAGTACTGCTAGCTATATGTACATATATGCTTATTAATATCGAGATTATTACTCAACACCATATGTACTGCTAGCTAACAAAATAATAGCAGGAGATACGAATTTCTAACAAATATGTACTGCTAGCTATATGCTTATTAATAGTAACAAAGTTATTGATATCTTGGCTTCAAAATAATTGCTATATGAACCATAACTATATACTTTTATTGTTGGACTTGCTTAATCAAACCAAGAAGGATTACATATATGCTAAAAATCAATTAACTATATGAACCATACATGAAGGGAAAATGGGAACCTTCTTATATACAAAACTTTTGCATATATGGTATACAAAATTGTGCTTATATAAAAAATTGTTGCATACAAAACTGCTCAAATGTAAACACGGCGACGATTTCACATAAAGATACTACATTCCATAAAGATATCTACTGTCAAAATTGAGTATCTATCGTATATGTCCTTGGCATAATGTCTAAATTAGTATCCTTCAAAATCAGACATGATGTGGTAAGGTACTTGTGATTAAGATACTACATTACATAATTTACTACAAATTAGGATGTATCATATCTAATTGATGCATTCTCAAATAATGAAGCCATAAATATGGTACTGACCTCAATGATTTGCCAAAAACAATTGACTGCTCTTCCTTTCCATTCAAACAGTCTCAATCACACAATTTAAAGTCGAATAGAAATGATTAACATTAGGAAAAATTATAACAAACTTGTACAAAATAACCATTTTATGCAGTCCAAATTAGCCTCTCAAATAGGAAAAGTTGTACCCCTCTCTGCTTTTGGAAACAGGCAATTGCGTTTCGATCTCCAAAGTGAGATTAATGAGTGTCATAGCCATAACATAATGTTTAGTGCCATAGCTATAAGTACGAAACCTAGAGAGGGAGAAAGTAACCTTTTTAACCAAGAGTATGATCTGTAAAACAACCAATAAAAAATTATGTTAGGGAAAACTAATTTGTGTTTCAAATAATAAAATAACCTATATGTGTGGATGTTTATTGTGTCATAGAAAACTAACTAAATTCACAGAGGATGTTTATTGTGGATTCCAAAAACAAACAAAGATATAGTTTGCAATTTATATCTTTGTGTAATACAACGATTCCAAAAAAGTGTACGGAGTTATCGGCAACAATTAATGTTATAGAAGTCATCACATTAAATTTGATGGTACACACATATAGATAGAATTTTCCAAAATGAGCACATTTACTCATATTTATATCACTGTTTCTTAGAATAGCACATTACATATAAAAAACAGAGGACTCAGTCTCCTAAAAGAACAAATGTGCTCGTATAGAATTAATACTTGAAACTTGAAACTTAACATTTCTTGTTTACCTGTATTATCAACACAAACTTGAAACTTGAAAGAATCAACACTTATTCTTACTGTACTTAAACTTGAAACTTGAAAGAATCGGCACTTGTTTACCTGTATTATCAACACAAAACAAATAAGTAATAAAAAATCATCATCCACCACCACTCAAAAATAAGAAGCGCTGAAACCCAAAAGAGTGAACCCAAAAACAAACAATGAAACTAAAATGGAACAAAAATTTACTGACAGAAAGTGAAACAAACTCATTACCAAGTGATCGAAGAGGTGAACCCCAAAACAAACTCTGAAACAAATGGGTGTGACGTGAGAGATTGGAGATGGCTGTCGTTGGGTGTGAGAGGGAGGGTTGTGACCGTGAGAGTGAGGGTTCTTGTGACCTAAGAGAGAAAGAGAGATAGAAGCGTCTAATGTAGGAGGGGGGTAAATGAGAGACCTTTTGGAGAGTGTCACCAATTTACACTTTTATCCTTATTTTTGAATTTTGAATAAAGGGAAGAACCAATTTAGAGTGTGTCAAAAGAGGGGGAAATCAAATATTTGAGGGTAAAATAGGTATTGCAAGAAAAAATGCATACTGATGACATCATACTTTAAGCTTATGACATACATATCTTTGCTACTTTATTATATAGATATGTAATAAAGGAGGAGAGTTTTTTTTGTCTAGACCAACTGATGGCTGAGATTAAATCTTGGGAGATTTGGTCTTTATCAACTAACGGTTCAGATTACTTCTCACGTTTGTAATGAACTTGATTCGAGAATAACCCATTTCACGACTAAAACCAATTGCGTCGTTCTGACCATTTGTAACCACAAAAAGCACAAGGCTCGAGGTTAAGGAAAAACACATGGCTCAGGGGAACAAGTCTCCCTCTACAATCTCTCCCCACACTCCCGTCTATAGCTATAATATTCTCTCTCTACTCCCATATACAAATCCCACCCCTAATAAAAAATCACCCTTTCTCTAATATTTTCCTCACATTTAAACACCAAACTGTATCGAACATACATCGTCTTCTATCAACACCAGGTACGTTTGAGAATCTGAGTTTCAAAGTTTGATGGGTTTCAACTTGCATCATATTTTAACAAATCTGTGTGATCTAGGAATCATAATAACTTATAATTTGATGACAATATGTGTTCAAACATACATCGTCTTTTATTTATAATAACTGATACTTTGATGAGATTGAAGGTACTCACTCGGTTGAAAATCAGGTCGTGGACGAGAAAGAAATAATGATGTCAGATCAATCAAAAAAATCATGCCACTAAGTTGGAGTAATTTAGAGCTGTAGCTGGTGACTCTAATAAGATAAGTTTATATCCCCATCTTCTGTTAAGTCTCATAAGACGGGTCGTTTTAAACTCTCACTTTTATACATGTTGGGTTTCTATTATTGCCCATTTATTAAAGATGGAGATCTAATTTGGCGGCTCTCTCTGTCTCTATCTTTATGTTTTCTTCTTTCTTTTAACATCAGATCTTTCTGTTTTATTCTTCAGGCGGTGGGCCCTTATATTCTTCTAGTGGAGATGGAGTAGAGGTAAATAGTGAGCAATGGGTTCTGCAGAAGTAGATCCCGTGCGTAAAATAATTTTTTTTACCAAGGTTTTTTTTTTTACAAATCGAGAGATGGGTTTCTCACCTATCGAATTTATTGTCTACTTTTTAATAGTTTGTAATTTTTAACGCCTAAAAACTGATTTCGTGACCACATTGCTAGCTGTCTCCGACAAAAAAATGATTTCGTGAACTACGTATTTTGGACAGGTACTTTTGTTGGGTTCTTTGTGTGGCTTGATAAGAGATAAGAGATAACTATGTAAGTTTCGTGTACTACGCCTGTAAGTTTTTTTTCTCTATTTTTTTCTCTTAGTTCTGAACAGCTGTGTTTGTTTCCCCAGCGAACCATCTCCGGCACCGAATGTCCCTACCTACGACCTTAACCCTCGGCCTAACCCCCAGATTCACTCCTAATACCCGCTGCTTCGACATCTAAGCCCGAAACCGCTACCCCATAACCCAAACCACGGGTCTTTACCTCATAACCCGGGCAAACCCAGCTCACAATCAAGCTCGACCCATAAACTCCTTTTGATCAAACCAAATAAAACAAAAACCAAAATAAATAAAATCCCACATGGGTGCGTGTGTGTGAGAGGGGGAATCTCGTCAATCTGTATTTCTTCAGATTTATCTTTTTAGTTTTAATTATTAATACCTCGATAGTTGAGATGCCAGAGAACAATGTGACACCCAGACTAATTAAATACCGGGTAGCTACTCCTTTATTAAATTAATACAAAATGCCAAGTTGTCTCAGTTCATAGCATCACTGTCGAAAAACGTTTTAACAATTACTAGCCAACTAATATTTGAAAGTGAGTTGTCAAATTTTAATTAAATTCGATTAACATGCAATAAGTAAATTATGAAATGCTAACACAACCACCACGACATAAAGACAATAGAGTAACCATAAAATAGTAATGAGTCTAGAGGAACACTCCTCACACAATCCAAGTGCTGAAATAAACAAGTACGAAGTCTGTATCACTAAATTAATTACAACCCAAATTCTTGAAATAGCTGAATTAAATAAAGTGTCTCTAAAAGGAAATAGGGCGACATGCCCAACAGATGAGAAAAGCTGATAATATGGAGTCAAGATCGAAAGTGGAGGTGTCCACTATCAAGGTCCTGTAACTTCCACAACAGCTACAGTACGTCACCTGAATGGAACTCCTATACTTGGTGTCCTCGTGGCTGGGTACCTAAAAGGTTTTTTAAAAAAAAATAAAAAATTGAAAGCAAACGGGTCAAATCCCGATAGTGGAAAACAATTTAAAATATAGCAAGTGTTTTAATGACAATAAAACAATGAATGCAAAATACATGTTAGGACGTGCTCTCACATGAAATACTCACCTCTCGACTATTTGTGCACTCCTAACGTACCCGTACACATTCTAGTGATTCCCATATCTAACTAGTTAAAAATAAATTCTAGCATTTCTATACGATTCACTCTTTAATTCCAACATCATCAATAAAGTAGAGAGCTTTACATTAAATCTCGATTTCCCAATTATTAGCAATACTAATTTACTAGAGATCTTCTATTTTATCTTTACAAAACGTTGCTATAATTATATTCACAATTAAACATGACAGTTCACTTCAATTAACAATATATTATCCTCATCATAAATATACATTACTAGCACCCCGAGACTAAACTATGGTGCACACATACTCTGCTATCCAATCCCAGTACATCACGTACATAAGGACCACGCATTCCAAATCTCTCAGGAATCATTTTCAGATAAACAACATTCACACAAAATGGAGGCGAACATAGTTCACATCACATGGGTCACGCACATACCTACACTCCCACGATCAGCTGACTTATTAACTTCTCAATAAGTCCTTCTCTGACCTATGCCCTCGAGGTACCAATCTAAATCCCTCCGTAGGCACACAAAGATTAGATGCCCCTAATCGAACGCAAACCTCCCATGATAGCAAGTTCGGTAGGTATGTTATACACATAAAACCACATATACTAAGCATTCGTACATCTTAGATATCTCGTATTATTAATATAGGTATACTTCTCGTTCTTAGACCATCATTTAATGTTATACGATCACAAGTCCCTGATTTATATATTAACGTTATCAACCCTTATCACGTCATAATTAGGTACTCGTTTCCTACTCCACAATTGACATCCGATTTTATTGTAAGGTTCTAAGTTCCACTCGTCAACGTACCCCAATTCTCACAATTATACCCACTAATCAATAAGGGAAGGTTAATACTCTAATTAAATAAGTCTACGGAACGTTTGAAATGAAATCAGGTCAAAAAGGCCATTCTGTCAACTCGTTAGAAGTCTCATTCGAACGAGGTCGTTCGAACGAACTACCAACTCGTTAGAAGGGACACTTCTTTTCATTATAATCCGTGTAACCGTTTTTACAAAATTACAGTGAAAATAAAAGGTTTGGCCCATTTAGGGGATTTTTCCTCACATGTGTGTGTTTGAATGTTCTTTCTTTATTTTATCATCTTCAAACACACCTAGATGCAAGTTTAGGACTGAATTGATAAAAACTCAGTTTAATTAAATAATTTCTTTATTTGAACGCAAGCGCACTCTTTCAAATTAGTATCAGAGCTTTATTAAAAGTGAGTGCATACCATTCTCAAATTGGTTTCACCAAGTGACATTTTCCATATTTACGCTTCTTATATCTGTCTATTTGGGGCCAACATAAAAAGGGGTGGATTTGTTTGGTTGATTTATTAATGAGTACGCTTAATTGATTTTTGGTTTTAGCAT
Source organism: Sambucus nigra (assembly GCA_949130495.1). Taxonomy (NCBI): domain Eukaryota; kingdom Viridiplantae; phylum Streptophyta; class Magnoliopsida; order Dipsacales; family Adoxaceae; genus Sambucus; species Sambucus nigra. Next base: position 43,149,997 of record OX422209.1, read on the forward strand.
ATAATTATATTTCAAACTGTGGCTTGTCACAGTTATCTGCTTTTTTTCATGTGTCTAGGTACAAAGTTGATTTATTGGGTTGCAAACCCTGATGAGAAAAGCTTCAATAATTTCTGATGAGATGAAGATTTTAAGATGCTAAAGTTTGATTGAAGACATGTCATGTAGTATTCTCAGTTTGAGGGTTTAATGGGGATATTATATTGTATGTCATTTGTTTTAGGGAGATTGCATAATTCGTATTTTTATGTATGTACCGCCATAGTCAAAGGGGGAGATTTGTAAAGACATAATTTTATATATGTCTGGGTTAGAATAAAAGAATTTTCTATTTTTTCCTAGATCACAGTTTGTGTGTCTGATACCGCTACATTCGGCACGTCAACGCGATCATCCACGACGGACTTTATCCAAATCCAATGCATCCATCATCTTCACGTACATCATGCTACATGCGACGTGCTTCTCAGCTCATTCCTACTACTCCACTACGTAATATCGGTAAAATGGTTTATTGGAGTATTAACATTTGCATAAATATATGGAAAAAAATTCAGAAAATATTTTTTCGAAGTCTGATGTATTTTTATAAAAAGAAGAAATTTTTCTAAGTGTAGAAGCGGAGTGCCTCGGTCGAAGAGCTCATTCAAGCAACATTGCATACCTTTCAAATTGGTATCAGATGTTTATTAAAAGAGAGTGCATACCTTTCTCAAAGTGGTATCACCATGTGACATTTTCCATATTTACGCTTCTTATAACTGTCTATTTGTGGACAACATAAAAGGGGGAGGGGGATTTGCTTGGTTGATTTATTAATGAGTAAGCATAATTTATCATTGATTTTAGCATATCATTACATTTCAAATTGTTGCTTGTCACGGTTATCTGCTTTTTCTCATGTTTGTATGTACAAAGTCGATTTATTCGATTGCAAACCCTGATGAGAAAAGTTTTGAGAATTTCTACAGAGCTGAAGATTTGAAGATGATGAAGTTTGCTTAAAGGCATGTAATGTAGTATTCTCAGTTTGAGGGTTTACTGGGGATATTATATTGTATGTCATTTATTTTAAGGAGATTGCTTAATTTGAATTTTTATGTATGTACCATCATAGACAAAGGGGGAGATTTGTAAGGACATAATTTTATAAATGTCCAGAATAGAATCTAGGAATTTTCTATTTTTACCTAGATCAGAGTTTGTATGTCTGATACCGCTACATCCGTCACGTCAACACGATCATCCACGACGGCCTTTATTCGAATCCAATGCATCCATCATCTTCACGTACATCATACTACATACGATGTGATGCTCAGCTAATTCCCACTACTCCACTACATAATATCGGTAAAATGGTTTATTGGAGTATTACCATAGCCATAAATATTTGGGAAATTTTTTCGAAAATGTTTTTTTGAAGTATAATGTATTTATAATTTAAGCAAAAATTTTTCTAAGTGTAGAAGCGGAGTGCCTCGGTCGAAGAGCTCGTTCAAGCGACATTACACTATCGTTTAAACGAGATAGGCATGTCACGCGATCTAGTTTGAACGAAATATGTTCTTCATTCGAGCGACTTGTCATCTCGTTTGAACAAGACGCCGCCTCGATTTCCCTATAAATATCTAATCACCTTCTACACATTTTTTTCAAGTCTTTCTGCAAACACGGATTCTGCGAAAATAACCCAGAATCAGACTTCACCTTTTAAGGTCTTCTTAAGCCTTTTTATTCACATAATCACTCTTATTTATATTTGTGAATTGTTAAACCTTCAAGAGGATCATTTACTCATCTAGAGTATCTTCGTGGAGAAGTCGTCTCTCTTTTTCATTGTTTCCCTCCTAGAAAGGGAAAGTTCCCGCCGACAATATCAGAACCGACGCCTGCGGGTATTTCTGTGTCACACTTATTTTCATTGTAATTCCTGTAACCGTTTTCATAAAATTATAGTGAAAAGAAAAGGTTTTGCCCATTAGGGGGGTTTTTCCTCACATGTGTGTGTTTGAATGTTCTTGCCTTATTTTATCATCTTCAATCACACGTAGATGCATGTTTAGGACTGAATTGATAAAAACTCAGTTTAATTAAATAATTTCTTTATTCGAACGCAAACGCACTCTTTCAAATTGGTATCAGAGCTTTATTAAAAGCGAGTGCATACCTTTCTCAAATTGGTATCAGCATGTGACATTTTCAATATTTACGCTTCTTACATCTGTCTATTTGGGGACAACATAAAAAGGGGAGGGGGATTTATTTGGTTGATTTATTAATGAGTATGCTTAATTTATCTTTGATTTTAGCATATCATTATATTTCAAACTGTTTCTTGTCAAGGTTATCTGCTTTTTCTCATGTGTGTATGTACAAAGTTGATTTATTGGATTGCAAACCCTGTTGAGAAAAGCTTTGATAATTTCTAAAAGAGTTGAATATTTGAAGATGATGAAGTTTGATTGAAGACATGTCATGTAGTATTCTCAGTTTGAGGGTTTAATGGGGATATTATATTGTATGTCATTTTTTTTAGGGAGATTGCATAATTCGATTTTTTATGTATGTACCGTCATATACAAAGGGGGAGATTTGTAAGGACATAATTTTATAAATGTCCAGGGTAGAATCGAGGAATTTTCTATTTTTACCTAGATCAGAGTTTGTATGTCTGATACCGCTACATCCGGCACGTCAACACGATCATCCACGACGGCCTTTATCTGAATCCAATGCATCCATCATCTTCACGTACATCATGCTACATACGATGTGCTGCTCAGCTAATTCCCACTACTTAACTACGCAATATCGGTAAAATGGTTTATTGGAGTATTAACATTTCCATAAATATTTGGGAAATTTTTCAGAAAATGTTTTTTTTTGAAGTCTAATGTATTTATTTTTCTAAGTGTAGAAGCGGAGTGCCTCGGTCAAAGAGCTCGTTTAAGCGACATTGCACTATCATTTAAAGGATATAGGCATGTCGCGCGATCTAGTTTGAACGAAATATGTTCTTCATTCGAGCGACTTGTTATCTCGTTTGAACAAGATGCCGCCTCGATTTCCCTATAAATATCTAATCACCTTCTACACATTTTTCAAGTCTTTCTGCAAGCACGAATTCTGCGAAAATAACCCAGAATCAGGCTTCACCTTTTAAGGTCTTCTTAAGGCTTTTTATTCACATAATCACTCTCATTTATATTTGTGAATTGTTAAACCTTCAAGAGGATCATTTACTCATCTGGAGTATCTTCGTGGAGAAGTCGTCTCTCTTCTTCATTGTTTCCCTCCTCAAAAGGATAAGTTCCATCCGAAGATATCAGAGCCGACGCCTGCAGGTATTTTTGTGTCACACTTATTTTCATTGTAATTCCTGTAACCGTTTTCACAAAATTATAGTGAAAATAAAAGGTTTTCCCCATTTGGGGGATTTTTCCTCACATGTGTGTGTTTGAATGTTCTTGACTTATTTTATCATCTTCAATCACACGTAGATGTATGTTTAGGACTGAATTGATAAAAACTCGGTTTAATTAAATAATTTCTTCATTCGAACGCAAGCGCACTGTTTCAAATTGGTATCAGAGGTTTATTAAAAGCGAGTGCATACCTTTCTCAAATTGGTATCAGCATGTGACATTTTCCATATTTACGCTTCTTATATCTGTCTATTTGGGGACAACATAAAAAGGGGAGGGGGATTTGTTTGGTTGATTTATTAATGAGTAAACTTAATTTATCTTTGATTTTAGCATATCATTATATTTCAAATTATTTCTTGTCAAGGTTATCTGCTTTTTCTCATGTGTGTATGTACAAAGTTGATTTATTGGATTGCAAACCCTGTTGAGAAAAGCTTTGATAATTTCTGCAGAGCTGAAGATTTGATGATGATGAAGTTTGATTAAAGGCATGTCATGTAGTATTCTCAGTTTGAGGGTTTAATGGGGAAATTATATTGTATGTCATTTATTTTAGGGAGATTGCATAATTCGAATTTTTATGTGTGTACCATCATAGACAAATGGGGAGATTTGTAAGGACATAATTTTATAAATGTCCAGGGTAGAATCTAGATATTTTCTATTTTTACCTAGATCAGAGTTTGTATGTCTAATACCACTAGATCCGGCACGTCAACACTTTCATCCACGACGGCCTTTATCTGAATCTAATGCATCCATCATCTTCACGTACATCATGCTACATAAGATGTGTTGTTCAGCTCATTCTCATTACTCCACTATGCAATATCGGTAAAAAGGTCACCGAGCACTTCCAGGCAGCGGTTGACTAAAGTCAACTCCCCAAACTGACTCATGCTCTTTGGAATGTTGAAGTATATCTCCTAACCTTTCCGACGATCTGCCTCGGGCATGATTTTGACTTACCATGTGGTCGAACGATCCATTTGCATCCGATAATTCCCTGTCCAAACGCCCGACGAATGCTTTCGAGGCACATTTGACCTAAAGTCAACTCCCAGACTCGGGAGTAGTCCGAAAGACGTTTGAAGGGCAATGAAACCACTTTCCAACAGTTTACCCCGTGCATAATTCAAATCAATGTCTTGCGCTTTACGACCGATTTTTCGAAGGAACCTGAAAGAGACTGACAAACGGCAGGTTCCAAACTCTGCCTAATGGCAGTGTGCCTAAACAGACATGTTGATTGGCAGAACCAGGGCTATGTCGATTGATAATTACCCGGGCCTATAAAAAGGAGGGCTTGACCTCATTTCAGAAAAGAAAGATCTGAAACCCATCACTCTCAGCCAGCTCAAAAAACCTCTCTCGAAGTGAGCGTGATTTCCCCATCCAAATCCCTTTCCAACCTTCACCTTTTTTCATTTTTTTTCATCAAACTTGGTGAATTAACTATCCTCCCTCATCACTCAAGTGTAAGGGCTTCTCTCCAACATCCAAGATCAAGCTCAAGATCTTCAAGAAGGTCCAACTTTCTCAACTCTTTCATTAAATTCTCCTAAATTCGCATTAATTTGTTTTATCACTTAGCACTTTTATTCTCTCATCTCACATATACTAATATACTTTTTATTTTGTATTATTGCACATCTTTTATTTTCATATAAATAAAACCCAAAAAAATAAGAAAAATAGGGTTTGCTCATAAATTCCAAACGGGAATTCTCACACTTTTCTCACAACTAAGATACTTTTTTGCACACACCCACATATAAGAGAAGTCCCCGGTTGGATTTATGGGATAAATCCCACCCCTTGTTTTGCATACGAACTACGTGGACTTTGATGCCTCTATAGGCTACGTTGGCGTCTCGGGGTAAAACTCGAGACTCGAGTCCTATTCTTACTTTTTTTCTATCTTTTTCTATTCTTTAAATTTAACTCGCTTAGATTCTGTATGTTTATATATACATATATTTGTTCTTAGTGGCGTATCATTCCGTATGTGTTATCGTTCCATTATAATGATCAAAGCTAGGATAATCGCGTAAATCATATTTTCTAATATTACTTTTAGGAGCATTACTAAAGATAACTCGCTTTATCTCTTCCATGATAGAAGTTGACTATTCCTATCTCGACTACATATACACATGCACACATATCACGGGGAAATAAATGAAAATAGCAATAACCCATGAGAGGCCGTAAGGGCAGAATGGGTGCCTACCACCTTCCCATTTCGTAACATAGCCTCTTGACCCTTTTCGAATCATTTTTGGTTTCGTATGTATCAGTATGTCTTTAGATACTATCTTTCGGGACGGATCCCTTTTCTTTTGTCTATTTTGAGTAAAATAGACTGGTGACTCCATCTCTCTACATTTTCACCTCATCATCGACGTCGGTCGAAGTGCTCCCGAGAGGGATGTGGGGGACCAAGATCCTCTCGAGATGAAGAGACACCCCCTCTTCTTCATCTCACTCGCCGCGAGGATCGTGGGGATGGCCACAGTGGCAAATCTGCTAGGGAAACTTATTTTGACAGCTAGCCTCTATTTACATGAGTGTTATATTTGCTTATATTTTCCCCTATTTTTCATGCCTCTTTACTATTCATGTGTACTTCATGCTTATGCTTCTATTCACACACTTGTAAAAGATTCTCCATGTAGACTTCACACCATGTGCACCTAAGATCACATATATCCACATGTTGCATGCATCACCCATCCATACTTGGTATTCCATTAGTATTTGTACTTTGCTCCCTATTTGGCATGATCAAGAAAGATACTCCCGTCATAAGATACTAAATAAGAGAATCATGCATGATTCACACGACATCACCAAAGAGCATTGTGATTTACCAAATTTTGTCCAGTAACTAGAGGGTCACTTCGTGATGGTTGATGGTCCGACAGGGCGCAGTTAGCCTAAGTGATATGACTCTCACCTTCCATTGGCCAAGTACCATCGACGTATATCGAACGGTTCCCCCACATCATATCTCTTGATCAAAGTCATGATGGGAGGTATATCGCAGGGAACTCGTTCACGTATGTTGAGTAAATTGAATCCTCTCTCACATGTACCGTCCCCATGAGGTATATAGTGAGGCAATTTACGTACACTAAAGTATATCAAATGGCTTGTCGACACCTACCGATTGCCCTCAAAATTAAGACGTATATCGTGGAAGTCACGCCAGAGGGGGGAACCCTTTTCGATTCACCAAACCAACTGCATACCCTCATATAGGTGTCATGCCTAGGACACACATGTTAGATTGTCAGTTTCGAACCGGAACTCTGTCAAAATTCCGGGTCGGCCTGCCGCCCAAATTTTTGCGCATTTTTAAAACAGGACCCTGCCCGTCATCCTAGTCACAAGTCTCGCCATAGCTTTTCATATATTACAAATCCAACTTTTCCAGGCTCGGGTCCCATTCGGCATTTCATTTTGCACTTAGGAGAATTTAATACAAGTGAGAACATAATAATAATAATAATAATAATAATAATAATAATAATTATAATAATAATAATAATAATAATTATAATAATAATAATAATAATAATAATAATAATAATAATAATAATAATAATAATGCTGAGACCCGTATCCCAAAAACATTTCTCCGTTCTTTATCAAAAATTCAAAAACATTTCTCCCTTCTTTATCAAAAATCGAAAAATAGTTTGTCTTTCAATCTCAAAAAAAAAAATATCAACAATATTTTCATCCTTTTTTGTCAAAAATAAATCCCATTTTACGCCTTCTCATGTCAATCGCACTCCCTTGGCCTGGCTCCTTATCGTCTTCGATCTTCAGTTAAATCACCCCGGAGTTCTATGCATTGCCCTGCTACCTCTTTTGAGTCCGGTATCCATCCACATTCCATGGAGAGAACATATCAAGTATCACTTGCGCAACCAGATCTGATGGCAGTCTTAGCTCACCTCGTGTCGAAGATTGACAACATCCAGACTGAGGTTCGAGAGATGCAAGGAAACTAGGTTCCTGTTCCTCACGAGCTTGATGCCGTATTCCCTCATGCTATGGGTCCACCAGAGCCTCACTACACCAAAAATAGGAATCTAACATGGTTTAAAACTATGCCAGATCAAATATGGCATGGTTTTTAACTGTGCCAGAATCAGGTGTTTCAAAATGGCCATTTTTTTCTGGCATGGTTTAAAAGTGTGCCAAATTTGACCAAATAGGAACACTTCTGGGACACTTTTAAACCGTGCCAGAATTTGATATTTCTGGCACAGTTTTGAATTGTGCCAGATTGAGCACATTTTCATAAAAATTTGGCTAAGTTAAAAACCGTGCCAAAATTTGATTCACTTTTGGCACGGTTTTGAATTGTGCCAAATTTTTAAATAAAAGAAAAAAAAATATTTGAAAACAAGAAATTTCTTAAATTGCAAATATTGCATGTTGTTGATAAACTAATGTACATACAAACTTCAAATATTACAAATCTTTAATATTACAAGCGTTTAGTATTTCACAGACCCAAAAAAAATTGAGCAGAGCCTCCTTTATTTTCTGGACATTCTAAACTCTGCTAATATAAAACCTGCGTAACATAAAACCCGCGCGGCCACAAAATATAGCAATAAACATACAAAAGCCCGCACGGCCATAAAAGTTAACAATAAAACTATAAAATCCCGCACCGCCATAATACAAAAAAATAGAATCATGAATAAACCCCTTGTTGTAAACCATTGAATTCTCCATCTGTTCCACGTGAATAAATACTAACGATAAAATGTTATCCTGCAAAAAAAAAAAGATATTAGTAACTAAGTAAGTTATAAAAAAAAACTTACTCAAGCTAAACAATTACATATAGGAGTTGCAATTATTATTATATTCTAAACTTGAAAATCTTATGCAAGTTATGACTACCTGATCAGTTCATACGAGTTACATTGGTCTCGTGTGAGGTGTTAGTGCTTCTTAGAGGATCGTTTGGGGGCTGGTTTGGGTTTTCACCCTTTAAGGGCTTGTTTCTAAGCTTAATCAATATATTTTGAAATTATCGTCATATTCTCAAATCGAGAAGCTCGTGACTACGGATCAGTTTGTACAAGTTACATTGGTCCCGTGCGAGGTGTTCGTGCCTCATACGAGACCGTTTGGGGGCTAGTTTGGTTTTTCAACCTTTAAGGGTTTATTTTTAAGCCTAATCTATGTATTTTGAAATTATCATCATATTCTCAAACCGGGTGACCCGCGACTACGCAGTCAGTTCGTACAAGTTACATTGGTCCCGTGCGAGGTGTTCATGCCTCTTACGGGGCCGTTTGGGGGCTGGTTTGGGTTTTCACCCTCAAATGGATTATTTTCAATCTTAATTGATATATTTTGAAATTATTGTCATATTCTCAAACCAGGAGACTCGTGACTAAGCATTCAATTTGTACAAGTTACATTAGTCCCATACAAGGTGTTCATGCCTCTTACGGGCTCGTTTGGGGGCTGATTTGGTTTTTCACCCTTTAAGGGCTTACTTAACCCTAATCTAAGTATTTTCACATTATCGTCATATTCTCAATCCGAGAGACCCGCGACTACGCAGTCAGTTCGTACTAGTTAGATTGGTCCTGTGAGAGGTGTTCATGCCTCTTACGCGGCAGTTTGGGGGCTGGTTTGGGTTCTCACCCTCAAACGGCTTATTTTCAAGCTTAATCGGTATATTTTGAAATTATCATCATATTCTCAAACTCGAAGACCCACGACTACGTAGTCAGTTTGTACAAGTTACATTGGTCCCGTATGAGATGTTCATGCCTCTTACGATGCCGTTTGGTGGATGATTTGGGTTTTCACCCTCAAACGGCTTGTTTTCAAGCTTAATCGTTATATTTTGAAATTATCATCGTATTCTCAAATCGGGAGACCCGCGACTACACGGTCAGTTCGTACCAGTTATATTGGTCCCGTGCGAGGTGTCCGTGCCTCTTACAGGGCCGTTTGGGGGTTGATTTTTCTTACCACCCTCAAACGACTTGTTTTTAAGCCTAATCTACGTATTTTGAAGCAGACAGTTTGTACAAGATACATTGGTCCCGTATGAGGTGTTCGTGCCTCTTACGGTACCGTTTGGGGGTTGATTTGGGTTTTCACCCTTTAAGGGTCGTTTTTAAGCTTAATCGATATATTTTGAAATTATCGTCATATTCTCAAATCAAGAAGCCCGTGACTATGAAATCAGTTTGTACAAGTTACATTGGTCCCGTGCGAGGTGTTGGTGCCTCATACGGGACCGTCTGGGTGCTGATTTGGGTTTTCACCCTTTAAGGGCTTGTTTAAGCCTAATCTACGTATTTTGAAATTATCGTCATATTCTCAAACCGGGAGACCCGCAACTACGCGATCAGTTCTTACAAGTTACATTGGTCCCGTCAGAGGTGTCCATGCCTCTTACGGAGCAGTTTGGGGGTGGGTTTTCACCCTCAAACGGCTTGTTTTTAAGCTTAATCAATATATTTTGAAATTATCATCATATTCTCAAATCGGGATACTCGCGACTATGCGGTCACTTCGTACAAGTTACATTGGTCCCGTGTGAGGTCTTCGTGCATCGTACAGGCCGTTTGGGGGCTGCTTTGGATTTTCAACCTCAAACGGCTTATTTTCAAGCCTAATCTACGTATTTTGAAATTATCATCATATTCTCAAACTAGGAGACCCGCGACTACACGGTCAGTTTATACAAGTTACAATGGTCCCGTACGAGGTGTTCGTGCCTCTTACGGGGCCGTTTGGGGACTGGTTTGAGTTTTCACCTTCAAACGACTTGGTTGACACCCTAATTGTGTGATTTGTTAGGTCTCTATCATTAGCGTTTTATATTTATTACGTTTTAATTTTGATTTAAGTTTGTGAATCTTCTCCGTGATCTAAGAGAAAAGATAATTTTCAAATCCAACCCACCCCACTCCCCACCCATATATATATATATATATATATATATATATATATAACATTTAAAAAAACGTTGGGGAAGCAAAGGGGGAGGGGTGACTCAACGGGCATTAGCACCTGATAAGGAAACCGACTATAGGTTAATGGTATGCGTCTTTTTACTTCATTTCTAAAATTCCAAAACAGCTACAATAAGAACTTTATGAAGTTTGCAAAGCATCTTTAGTCTTCTAGAAGAGGATTTTTTTGCAACACCTCTAATATTCCAAACTATAAGATTAATCACGGAGAAGAGATTGAAAAAAGTGAATGTTACCTCTAGTTGTAGATCTTGTGAATCTTATGAAAATAGGATCTTTCGAAGTTAGCAAGATAATCTGCAACATTTAAAAGTAACTCAATTCAAACAAAATGTAAAAAGACTCGAGAAGATTTTATATTCAATGTGTTTACGAAAATCAAATTAATAAGAGATGAAACAAATACGGGGCAAACATATTATTATTCATAAATGACAACATAGATACAAATATTGTTTTTTTCTGGTAATGCTTATCATAAAAATTTGAAATGCACTGAATTAATTGTTACAAAAAATAAATATAGATTGAAAAAAAAAGTTGTCTTTTTTATACAACTCACGAAAAACATTGGGATGTAATCAACTCCCATAAGTATTCCATTAACAAAGTTTGTTTCCGCTCATTTTAAACAACTATTCAACTCAAAATCATAAGCTAGTTACAACAAAAAAAGGTAATTAACATTTGTTAAACCTGTCAAGAATCAAAACTTGTCAAGTATCGAGTTAATTAATGTCTATAACAAAGAAAAATTGAAATTGCATTTCAATTCAACAAAATGAAAGAGCCATCATTATGTTTGGTTGCCGATAAAACTACGGGAAAAAAACAAATTAGAACTAAATTCTCAGGCATTTCACTTTAACCTACACCACCATGTGGCTCTACTACATCATCATACAGTCAAAACACTGTTATGAGTCAGAGAAAATTGGTTGAAGAAACACTAATATGTTCTAGATACAAATTATGAATCCCAACTAAAGTGCACCTGATTAGTAGTGTATAAGAAGTACACCTGATTAGTAGTCTATAAGAAGTCAAAATGGTTACAAAGAAACCTTAAATTCGTATACGCAAACCTAAAAAAAATAAAAATCGGCAATAAAAAACCAAAATTTCACTTGAAACCTAAAATCAGGAGAAAAAATAACTCAAAGTACACCATTATGTTTGTTTTAGTAGTAGACTGGGTCCAAAAAGAACAACAACTTAAGGTGGATGAATCTCCATCAATTATAGAACAACTGCATGAGTTATATGCATCAATGGAGGCACGGTTTATGCTTTACAGAAGCAAGTTAGAGAACTCAATGTGGGAAGTCAACATGACAAAGGCAGGGATCCATCACACATTGTGAAGGGGAGAAAATCCTTGTACAGTAGCTTCAGGCCCTCACAAAGGAAATTACACAACCACAGGCCTGCCGCAACTCGTGACTGGGCATTTCTACCTGTTCGAGGGGCTTGGGTGCACTAGGAGTCCCTTTAGGACTGCAATCCTACAATGTCTTCAACGGAATAAACTGAAAAAATCATCAACATAGGAATGCCTTCATATGTATATATTCCTATGAATATATGTTGCCTACATATATGCATATGCATATACGCAATCTACATATATGCAGTGCATATATGCATATTACAGCACATATGGTAGTGCATATATGCAGTGCGCATGTATGCAAGTGTGTGTTTGTGTGTGTGCGCGCATGTGTGCGTGTGTAAGTGGGGAAGGGGGGAGGGGACGGGGCAAGGGGCTCGTGTGTGCGTGTGTGTTTGTGTGTGTGTTTGTACAATGTAAACAATGGAAAGAAAAATTATACTACTAAAAGAAAGACGTTCCCAAACCAAAAGAAAGAAAATATCACAAATACCTCCTTGAACGTGAACAAATAAACAATCACCCCCTTATATTTAGTATACATTCTTCCTTTTCCAATTACAACAAAGCACCTACCCAAAATAGATGGGACTTGGAATAGATTTAATCCAATTATGGAAAAAGTTACCTAAATTCCCCTTTTTAACACACTCAACCCTTCGGTTAAAGATTCAGTAACCAGATTGCCTAAATTAGTTCAACATGTAAGGAAACAAGATAAAAATAATAAAAATTAAGCAATTTGTGGGATAAACGTGATGAAAAGACTAATATGATAGCATAAACGATGAAGATTTATGGTGTGTTGCAATAAACTTATAATAGGTGGAACTATAAGGCTCTGTTTGAAATTTTCATTACAAATTCTAGAACAAAATTTTTAAGGTTTTACTTGTAATTTCCCATTCTGGAAATACACATCAGGCACCTTACTAAATAGGGTGAACTTCAATTTCAAACCGAAGACCATGAGAACCCAATGACTTCTCGTTATTCCCGATTCTACAAAGAGATGGTCAATATCCAACTGTGGAGCAGATTAAAAGTACTCATATTTTCGAGTTAGACTGTCAAGAACCTAAAATACATTATTAGACTATTTACAGGCCCAGAGAAAACTCTTTAACTAATAATGAAAAGAATTTTATAGTAGATCCCGTCTATGCCAATGGTGGGGAAGATGAGAAGAGTATAAGAATTCCTCTGATTGATGATATAAATACTTTTTCAAATATGTTGGAAAAGAAATTTGAAAAATACAATGGAAATAGAGAAGAAGTCCAAAGAAGAATGAAGTCACAAAGGAAAAAACATTATTAAAGTAGACAATAATTCTCGGCTCAAAGAGGTGAATAAAAAGGCTACCAGATCTAATTATAAAGGATTCTTACACTCCAATCCCAAAGTAACTAAATGACGAGTCTCATTGTGTGGAACATTAGCTGAGTGGCTCAACGATCTTATTCAATAAGAGTTGGCTCAAAGATCTTATTCAATAAGAGTTAAAAAGTTGATGAAAACTCACAAAATGCATATTCAATGTTGTTACTTGTCAAGAAGAGAAACTAGGTGAAAATTAGGTGGATTCCAATGTTGTTAGAGATTTAAATCAAGCCATAGATGAATGTGGCTTACTGGATTTGGCTTTTATAGGAACCATATTTTCTTGGAGGAATAATATATCTGACCAAGTGTTAATTATGGATACACGTGACAGAGGTCTAGGGAACTCCTAGTGGTCCTCACTCTTCTCTCATACTTGCATCCTTAATATGAATATAATTTGTTGGAATCATGATTCGTTGCTAGTGTCTGTGAAAACTGAGTTTGACATCATTCCTAAAGCGTTTAAATTTTAATCTATGTGGTGCAACCATCATGATTTTGTTGACGTGGTCAAATCTTCATGATGTGGGGAGGTTCGAGCTCTAGTCATGAGGAAATTATCTATTAAAGTGCAGAGACTTAACGATGTCTTCAAAACATGGAACAAGAACAATTTTTGTGACATATTCCAATTAGTTAATGATTTGGAAGATGAAGTTCTTAAAAGTGAGGGGGATTATGAAGGATGTAAAAGTGATTCAAAGAGAGTTAGTCTTCAAGATTGAATAGCTAAACTACTAATGGCCCTTAAAAGTAAAGAGATCTATTAGAAGGGCATCCTATTTATTTCCCCAAGTCTATTTCTCAATCCTGAAAACTCTTTTAGTCGAGGGCTGAATAAACTATTTCCGCAAGTCTATTTCAAACTGATGAGTTAATGCATATAAACCAAGTTACTGAGGAATTGAATTGTTGTCCAATAATCTATCCTGTTTTTTCTTTTCTTTAGGATATTCTCGCTAAGGAGATTGTTGGTCGTGATACTAAAAGAGAATGGATATATTATATGGATTATTTATGTCTTGGTAGAGTTAATAATATGCAACATTCGTCGGGTGTCAATCATAAGCGGATCAGTTGTGGCATCACCGTCTGGGGCATCCTTCTTTTGGCCAAATGTGATGCGTCATGTTTAAAGAATTATTTGCATACGAAATATTTCTAAAATGATAAAATTTATATTGAATTGGGTCCCAACCAATAAGACGCCAATGCTTCTCAACCAAAAATACCTATACGAATGAGAAGCTATGACGAATTTTGAGAAGGTTCAATCAATTGATCCATATATAGTCACTTATACGAATGACTATGCAATGCTTTTAAAGCTCAATTCTGGTCACTCAAAGTTGAGGTTTCCACAAATCAGAGAAAGCTAAAAATGGATTTCTTAACTCTTTTTTACCACTAGAGAGAAACATGTTGGACAAAATAGGATCTCACAGCCCACAATGAAATAAGCTTATAATATAAACATGAAAATTATTAAAGACAAACCCAAATCATGAAATAATCTTATAATTTAACAAAAATAATGAGAAAAGGAAAGAGATACTCACAACCCATAATGGAAAAATAGGATCTCGACCGGTAACGATGAGCCATACCCAACCATAGCTAATAAAGTTTTGAATAGCACCAATAAGAAGCGCTACAATGGCAAAAACTCGCACAATATGCCAACGAGGAAGACAACAGTGAACACAAAATTATACACACATACAAAATCTCAACAACAAACATTTCCATTAAAAAAAAACTTTCTCCAACAACACAGATCACAAAATCTCAATCTTACCTCAAAAATAAATATTGTATGTTAACTTATATCCCCATCAAGCAATTGAAACCAAAATATCCCAAATTAGGTGTTCCTAAAATGCCTAGATCACAAAATCGCAATATAAAATTGAAAAACCATCTCATTTGCTCATCAATATAACAGAAAGTGGTAATCAAGAATTCACAATCATCAGAATAAAGCTAAAGTAAACTTGTTACATATATTTGTTTATAATATAAAAAGTACATTTCAAAGATTTGGTCCGAGTTTACCTTGATTCGGAGATTTTCTCACTGGCCAAACATGATGGAGTTACTACCTTTGGTCGATTGAAGTCTGAGTTGCCAAAATCGATCGGAGGTTTTTTACATGTGAGAGAGAGTGTCGTCGTGGAAAAATGAAGAAAGTTCTATCCGGAGAGAGAGAGAGAGAGAGAGAGAGAGAGAGAAAGAGCTGGCCGGAGAGATGATGAATCTAGCCGGAGAGAGAGAGAGAGAGAGAGAGAGAGAGAGAGAGAGAGAGAGAGAGATAGAGAGAGAGAGAGAGAGAGAGGCGAGAGCACCAATGATATGAAAGAGAGAGTAGCTTGAGCGGGAATGAAAAGAAATGTTATCTAATCTTTTTTTTAGGTGTTTTATTTTTTAATAAGTGTACTCAATTTTGACACACTTTAAAACAGTGCCAAATTTTGGCATTGTTTTAAAGTGTGCCAGATTGTCATTAAATCGTGTCAAAATTTGGCACAGTTTTAAACTATGCCATATTTTTAATATCAGGGTGTGCCAAATTGTTGTTTTTGGTGTAGTGCCTATTTGGGTTCCCTAAGAGTATTAGCATGCTCCGCGTGCCCCTCCTGGTAATGGGTCGCCACCTGCACATCTTCCTATGCCAAACCATGCCCAGCCTGGGGATAACTTGCCTATGATCATTGATCCAAAAGATAAAGAGTTAAACAAGGTCAAAGAAGATCTCAAGATGCTATCTAAGAAGTTCAACCAAGTTCGAATCTATGGAAATTGTATGGAGTACACCCATATGTCTCCTTATCCTAAGGTGAGGTTGCCCAAGAAGTTAAAGATACCAAATATCGAGAAATTCGAAGTAAGTGGACCCCCAATTTTTCATCTTCGCAGTTATCACCATTCCATGACTCTCCTAGGGGATTCTGAAGTAGTTATGGCTCAACTATTTCAACAAACTTTGAAGGATAGCACCCTTGGATGGTTTTTGTCTCTTGAGGAGTCTAAAATCCGTAGCTGGGAAGATGTAGCTTAAGAATTCTTATCGCAGTACAAATATAACGAAGATCTTGAGGTTACCCATCGTGGTTTAGAGCTACTCAAACAGAACTCTATGGAATCAGTCAGTAACTTCATAGCTCGATGGAGGGAAAATCAGCCACTATGACCAATCGGCCATTCAAGAAAGATAAATTCAACATAGTGAAGAAAAACTTATTTCCCAATGTCCGAGCAATAGTGGGAGGATAATACTATCCCCACTTTCGAGATCTCGAAGAAGTAGGAGTAGAAATCGAGGAAGGTATTTCTAAAATAGAGGTTGAACAAAAGAAAGTGTCCAGACAGTTCACCCCCAAAAAATATGACAAACATGCCAGTGCTGCAGTCTCAATTATCAACAACATCTCTCAAGCAACCACTTCATCGGCCCTAGAAAGCTGACCTTTCCCAGTCCAAAAGAAATACACCAATCTCCATGCTCCACTCTCCAAAGTTTATCAATCCCTATTAAGCCGAAACCTTATCAAACCCTTGGACCCCCGTTCATTTCCAAATCCACTTCCAAGAAACTTCAAGGCAGATGCCCATTGCGCATTTCACCAAACTGCTAGCCAGACCACCGACCAATGCTTTCACCTCTGAAACAAAATCCAAGGTCTAACTGGTCGGGGTACCATTGTCCCACCAGCCAATCCGAAGCCAAACACTACTCATAACCCACTCCCAAATCATACCAATGGTATCTTCCTAGAAATAAACCCAGAATTTGATCCCTCAACTCAAGTCACAACCATACACTCTCGCAAACCTCTCCAAACTTGCCCATATTTCCTCCTACACCCTGTTAGCCTTACTGATCAAGCACTATCACTCCTTACCAGAGCATGCAACGTTGTCCCTACCCGTTCTGAAGATGGAAGTATGGAATTATCATAAGTGTTAAACCAACTCGTAGACTTTGGGCTGAAATTGCCCTCATAGATGATCATTGATCGCCAGAAGTTTATACGGAAGCCCAAAAATTGGCCCAAGAATCAGACAGTTGGGTGGTACTAACCGATGAAGTCAGCCTAGATGACGTTTTCCAGATGATGGTAGAATCATTCAGGCAAACCAATAATATTTTTAGTATGATCAAAGTTATTTGATACTCTGAAGCTACAAGGGCGCCTGGTCCCTTTGCCATTACTTATCCCCACAGAATGGGAAGACCTATATGAAGAAGCCATTGAAGTTGTGGAATGCATCGACTTTACATGGAAAGGAAGAATTATTTCCACCGGATGGGGGAAAGAATTCGAATGTTCAAAAAAAGGGAAAGATTCAGAGAAAACTGGCCCGGTAGCCGACATGTGTGGGATGATATCATTTAAGGAGCTCCTCGGAGAAATAAACAAGATAGCAGAAAAATCGAAGATTGACGAACAAACAGGGTTCATGTTCTTCCCTTCTTCAGTAAATCATATGACCAAATCAAGGAGGCATTACCATATCCCAAGCCCACTACCAGCCAATGACAAAGGGAAGGGCATTGAAAACCTTCTTATTCCAGAAATGACCCTCGAGGAAAGAAAGATCCTCGATCAACTGAAGAAAACTCAAGCTAACATCACTCTATGGGGGCTTTATATGTCTTCCCAGCTGCATAAAAATGATTTGATCAAATTGATCACTGGACCCACAGTACCTCCTTCTACCATACCAGAAGAAGCAGTAAATTTAGTCTGATCCTTGACCACTATCCAAATGTTATGCTCTTCCGAAGAACAAATCCCCATAATTGGGCCAAATCACAATCACGCACTCAACATCTCCGTCGAAGTTATGGGGAGCATCGTACCACTCTCACTTATCGATAATGGATCTTCCTTGAATGTCTTCCCATTAAGAACCTTCAAATGTTTAGGACTGAAGGAAAATGACCTCACTCCAACCTCCGTTGTTGTACGCGCCTACGATAATACTCGTCCAGAAGTGATGGGATATATAAAACATATAATAGGGGTTGTCCCTATAAACCTTGTCATTGAATTCTAAGTTATTGAGATCCCAGCCTATTTCAACTTGTTGCTCGAATGACCTTGGCTCCATAGTATCAAGGGTGTGTCTTCCTCACCCCATCAGAAATTGAAATTCTTTTTCTACGGACGATTCATCACCATTTTGGGCGACGACGACAATGCCGAGGGTGCAGGCACCAGCAGTCCAGTCCTTGAGATATGGCATGGGTCAAATGATATGCTCCTATTAGGATTCCGAGTTGAACCACTTCTACTCCCGGTAGGGGACGATTTCAAAGAAAGGGTTAGTCCGGAATACGACCCTCATGGCAATGTTAATGTGATTCATATGTTCAGAAACATGCACTTTATGCCCGGACTGGGGCTAGGACAAAGACAGCAAGGGATACTTGAGCCCATTGTGATGAAAAGATATTTACCTCCTTGTGGTTTGGAGTATCAACCATCATAACAAGATCTCTGAATGATCCTCCATTCTCGATGAAAGAGAAGACTAGACTGCATTCAGACTATCCCACATGACTCCTTGAATGTAAGATTCATCAAAGAGGGAAAGGACTTCCCTTTTGTGGCTTTTCGAAACCATGGTATCACCATACAGATAAGAAAATAAAACTCAGAATGGAGATCTTTTTCCAGGACAACTACCCATGGGCCGAAAGTTTCCAACACCATGTACAACCGCTCATCAGATATACCGAAGATTCTGAGGGAAGTGACTTCGAAGATTCCTTCAACTTACAGGCACCAGGGCTGACACTCTATATGGTTCATTCAAGCACTAGATCACTGGATCCATCCCACCTGATTAAAGTTGCTAATAAACCTCTCCTCAACTGCCATGTTGCGTCGGTCCTACCTGTTGAATTCCCACCTAACCCCAATGTTTACCCCATTTCTTCTTCTGTTGTCTATCCTTGCTCAAATGAAATTGACACCTCCTTTGATGAGGTTCTCAATGTTGTGTTTCCTATTAATGAAATAAATGAAGATTTTGAGTATCTTGTTGTGCCTTACATTAATTGTTTAGATCCTAATCAAACTTTTGATGATAATAATTTTGCAAATGAACAATTCTTAACCGATCTAAATAAGGTTAATAACAAACAACATAACTGCATTAAAATTAATGAAGAAGAAACTGTTATTGTTAACCTCAGTTCTAGTAGACAATTGCGCGATATTAGGATAGGGTCTACCCTTAACGAGTATGAGCATGCACAACTCGAAAAATTACTGAAGGAATTCTTGGATGTCTTCGCATGGTTCTACGACAATATGCTCGACATTGATCCTAAAATAGCTCAGCATGAGATCCCCACTCTTCCATATTAAAAGATGGTTAAATAAAGGTTGAGAAAGATTCACACCGAATGGTCGCTCAAAGTCAAAGAAGAGGTTGTAAAACAGTTGAGTGTGGGCTTCATTCATGTGATCGAATATCCCACATGGCTAGACAACATAGTTCCTGTACCAAAATCAGGAGGGAAAGTTCGGATGTGTGTAGAATACCGGGACTTGAACAAAGACTCTCCAAATGATGATTACCCGCTACCCAATATTGTCATGATCGTGGAAAACATAGCCAGTCATGCTCTCAAGTCGTTCGTCGACGGGTTTACCGGGTAAAACAAAATCAAAATACACCCAGATCACTAAGCAAAATCGCGTTCATCACCCCATGGGGAACCTTTTGCTACACTATTATTCCATTCGGTCTCAAGAATGTTAGGGCTACCTACTAGAGGGCTGCCACGACCATCCTGCATGATTTGATTCACAAAGAAGTCGAGGTCAGTGTGGATGATATGATTATCAAATCCAAAACTAGAGAAGGTCATGTTCCCTCTCTCCGAAAGTTCTTCGAACGACTGCGATAGTATTATATGAGACTCAATCCATAGAAATGTGTCTTCGGCATTACAAAGGAAAAAATCTTGGGATTCATGGTCAGTGAGAAAGGGATAGAAGCAGATCCTATCAAGCTCAAATCCATACTTGGGATGCCACCTCCCTGAACGAAAAATAAGCCTGTGGTTTCCTTAGAAAATTGCAAGACATAATATGGTTCATCAGCCGGCTAACCTCCATCTGTGAATCAATTTTCAAACTCCTCTGAATGGATTAAACCAAGATTTTGAATGAGGCTTGCCAAGAATCTTTTGACCGAATCAAACAATATCTGACCCAACCTTCGATACTCATGCCACCATAGCCTGATCTCCCCTTGCTTCTACACCTAACCATAATTGACAATACAACTGGGGATTTGCTAGCCCAATACCTTGAGGATTGACGCAAAGAAAGAGCCATATATTACACCAGTCACAAATTGGGAGGATACAAAGTTAACTACATTGCTTTGGAAAAAACCATGCGTCGTGATTATTTGGTCACCCAAAAGTTATGACACTATATACTCGCCTTCCCCATTAAGATTTTATCCTAAATGGACCCTATCAAGTACCTTCTTGAGAAACTCACCTTATCCAGTCAAATGGATCGATGGTTGATGCTCCTAGATGAGTTTGATATCGTGTACGTCACACAGAAATCCATGAAAAGAAGAGTCATCTCTGACTACCTCGCTGACTACCCCATAGAAGAAGCTGATGTTTGGATATCCAAATTCCCAGATGAAAACATCATCTACACCGCTCAAGATGACCTTTGATGGTAAATGCTGTTCGACGAAGATGGCAATAAAAAGGGATATGGCATTGGTATATTTATGATCGCCCCAGATGACTCCCACACTCCCATCGCCGTCAAATTAGATTTCCCCCGCACCAATAAGATGACTGAATACGAGGCATGAACAATAGCCCTCAAAGTTGCTCTCAAGAAAGTTATTTAATGTCTATATGTCTACGGGGACTCTTCCCTCATCATTGGTCAGGTGCTCAGAAAATGGAAAGTCATGGACAAGAAAATCCAACCCTTTTATGCCCACTTAGAAGAACTAGACTCTCAATTCCAAGGCATCACCTTCCACTACCTACCTCGAGCAAAGAATAACCTAGCCGATGCCCTTGTTACCTTGGCCTCCATGGTCAACATGCTCGAAGGAATAACAATGACCCCCTTCCTAGTCCAAAAGCAAGACAAACCAACCCACTCCTACCACATTGAGCTCATCACCAAAGAAGATCCCGAGCTATCCAATTACTGGTATTATGATATTTGGCACCTTCTCAAGCATGGTAGGTATTTCGAGGGTTCCAACAAGAAATAATGGGCAACCCTCCGAAGATTGGACGCCCAGTACATCATCTGTCACAAAGCACTATTCAAAAGGAACTTCGATGGAACTCATCTACACTGCATCGTAGGGGATGACAATGAAGAGGTAATGTAGAGAATCCACAACGGGGAATGTAGTCCCCACATAAAAGGTCACATGCTTGCCAAGAAGATCATACTACAAGGCTACTACTGGACCACCATGATCCAGGATTGCCCCGCCTATGTCTGGAGATGCCTCAAATGCCAAAAGTTCTCCAATCTTCAACACCTACCTATGTGAGAATTATACAACATGACTTCTCCCTTGCCATTCTGTACCTGGGGCATCGACATTATAGGGAAAATTACACCCAAGGCCTTCAAAGGGCATGAGTTCATTCTAGTTACCATTGATTACTTCACCAAATGGGTCAAAGATGAGTCATACGCAGTCATAAACAGTAAGAAAGTGGCCAAATTCATCAAGAAAAACATCATCTTCCGATATGGGGTCCCGTACGAGTTAGTATCAAATAATGGGTTGCATTTCGAGGAATAAGTCAAAGAAGTGGTCAACGAGTACGATATTCAGAGCACCAAATATTCTCCCTACCGACCTCAGATCAATGGTGCATTCGAAGCTGCCAACAAAAATCTCAAAGTCATCATCAATAAGATGATCGAAAGCTGTCGAGATTTGTCCGACCGAATCCCATACGCCCTCTAGGGCTATCATACCTCAATCCGAACTTCTTTTGGGACTACCCCTTACTTTAAAGTCTACGACATGGAAGTAGTCCTACCCGTGGAGCTGGAAATACCCTCTTTGCGCTTCATTCTTAAAAGCAGTGTCAGCAAAGAAGACTGGTACCAAAGTCGTCTTAACGAGTTGGCCCTCCTGGATGAAAGGAGACTGAAAGCGCTGTATCACATACAAGGGTACCATCACCGAATATCTCATTCATTTTGATAAGAGACTCAAGGACCGTAGTGTCCGAGAGGGGGACTTAGCCCTCAAAGAAATAGTAGAGCCCATCATGGACCCCAGAATAAAATTCAAACCCAATTAGAGCGGCCCATACATTGTGAAGAAGATCTTGTTCGGCGGTGCCTCCATGCTCACCGACCTAGATACAGAAGAAATGGCTCTTTCAGTCAACCTATATCATCTCAAAAGGTTTTACCCCTAGTCTGAAATCTCGGCGCGCTACGAATCTTCTCATCTCCCTTATATTCTTAAAAAAATAGAAAAAATCTTCATTTCCCTCTACCCAGAACTACGTGGGCCTGATCCTCTGCAAGAACCATTTAAAAAAAATAAAAATTATCAAAAACCCCCAGAGGTACGTAGGCAACTCATACATCTTACATGAGCACGACCCTTTCTTTTTCACAAAAACATATTCTTTTCTTATCTCCGAGAACGAGAGTTTATTCTAACATATACTTGAACAAAAGGATTATGCATGCCTTAGCGATCGGTATAGATAATTCAAAATACAAAATTCATCAAAAGGTACAGCTAGATTATCAAAAACTTATTTATTTCACTAATAAGAGATTATAGTGAAATTACATAAGAAAAGGAACGGATGACTCCCTTCACCCCTACCTTCCTAAAAAGCTAAATAGAATTCCCAAATTTATTCCCCATTACAAAAAATAAACTCTCCAAGTGTCCTACCTAAAGCTACCAGAGGCCCGAGCCATCGTCATCATCTACATCCTGTGGTCTCCAAACTTCCCCTGCCTGAATGGAGTGCCGCAGACTCACCATGGACCAAAAAGCTCAACCCAGCCTCGAAAAAACTACCACACCTCCCTCCATGGTATCAGATAAGACAAGTCATCTTTGTCTAGTCTCCACTTCCAATATCTTGCTGACTACTCTTCTCCACAACCACTTCATATAATCCCCAGGGATGTGCCAAACTCTCCCAACAGACTAAGAGGGACGGGACGATGGATGCCAACTCTACCACAAAGAGACAAGCCGCATGCACAGACGCTCCGTCAAATCTTCTACCGGAAAGAAATCTAGTGTCTGAGGTGGCACGACCTAATCCCAAACAAATTGGCGCAGAAGCCGCTAAGGGAAATAGAAATAGGTTTATCTGAGACCAACCAGTTGGACATACGGGTATTCCCCCAACTCCA
Source organism: Sambucus nigra (assembly GCA_949130495.1). NCBI lineage: Eukaryota > Viridiplantae > Streptophyta > Magnoliopsida > Dipsacales > Adoxaceae > Sambucus > Sambucus nigra. The sequence continues at coordinate 43,173,662 of OX422209.1, forward strand.
GAATAGGCACCAACTGTCCCCATCAAAGCACTGACCAGTATAGATTTAGAGCCCCAAGCTCCACAAACCAGTTCTCCCAGCTCTCAATATCCAGACCAACACTGATGAAATGGCGCAAAAAGAAGTTGGGTACATCTGTGAGTTACTAAACGAAATCTTTCAGATAACCACATGATTAGCATCACAAGGCTACCTCTCAGAAAGTTAGAACGACCTTCTAGCCAGGCATCTAGGCCATTCAGAGTCTCCGCCAATATCACCGTCACAGGATTACGACGGCAGGACATTCGTAAAGTAATAGCTGAAAGTTGTGGGTCCACCAGTAGCTCCCCGGTCACCAACAGTAATTTTGAAACCAAGCCCAGAATTACGGCTCCGGCATATCCAGCATCACCAACCTCCTGCAAATGCATAGACCGTATCATCACCGGAAGATAAATTATTGCTCCAATGATTGAGGATATACCCGCCGAGGGAAAGACACGGAGAAGTCCAACCAATAGCTCCCTAGGAGATCGAGAAAACTCAGGCATAGCAAATGCCATAATAGGATTTACTCCTAATATGGCAGAAAACTCCTCATAAGTCGGATAGACTTCTTCCAAGACAAAGTGGAATAAATGGTCTTCGGGGTACCAAAATTGTACCACCGCCATTAGCATATTCCATTATATGGGTCGATTACGTCATAAAGAGACTTGACGCATGTTGAGAGCATCATAGTCGACGTTGTAGGAGCACATTGCCTCCAAAGTCTCAAGGTAGTTGGCAAACTCAACACTACCATGGAGAGCCATCTCACATAATAAGAAAGTTAAGGTGTGAAGATGTGATGAAAACACTCCACCCTTGCCCCTCTATTATACTTGAAAACCCTCACAAAAGACATAACCCTTGCAGAAATCGTTGGAACCCGTACCCTAAAAAGTAGCAAGGGCTGAAGAGGGTACCAATAAAAGCTTTAAATTGATGGGACTGGACTGACCTCCCGATAGGCAGGACAATGTGCTTGTTGATCAGCATCCCCATACTTTTGAAAATTTTCCCTTTTCCTCTTTTGTCAAATTCAGAAAACTCAACAAAAATAAATTGATATTATCAAGAGAATTTCAAAAAGCCCCTTTTCATCTTTATAGAAATCCTCATTGTGAATAAAACTTTCCTTCAAAATCCCAAAAATATTTCTTTTTACGGTCTCAACATAAAAGTAAAAAGCACACGTGTATGCATTCATTAATTCATCATTAACCAAAAGATAAATAAATAAACAAAACTCCATTACATTGCATAGATATTTCTCTGTGTTACATCAATGTTGCAGGAAATAAAGAAAAGCAAAAATAATGGGACTCAGCCCGAACTCTCTCTCTCTCTCTCTTACCCTTCCCCCTCTCTTCCCTAATATCTTCCATCCCTGCGACACGCTCTCTTTCCCCTATGGCGAGATGACGCACCACCTCTTCCTGAACCAGACTCCTTCCCGGATGAGGCAGATGGCACCAAGTAAGAAGGAACAGGAACCGCATCCCGAATATGAGCAGTCACCGAAGATATCCATTCCCTAATATCCCTCAATCAAGTAGTGGACACCTGGACTTACTGCAAGAAAGGAAAAATCAATATCAAGCAGAAAAGATCAAAAGAAACCAAAAAGAAGGAAAAGAGAAGAATAGAAAAATATACCAAAGGACGAAGAACCACCTCCATCAAGACCAACTCCTCCGGGTCCACCACATGTGGATGATGCAATATAGGCACCATCCCTCCATCAGCCCATCAAATGTTGTATAAAGGGGTATGTAACCTCACAAAAGGGACCTCCGAGGTCACCGTTGCCGTAGATGTCGACGGATCTCAACCGCTGTGGGAGGACCGCACTGGTCGAATCGAACTAGTAGGAGGGAAGGGTAGTGCATCATATATACTGGGAACCATCAGCCATCTCATCACAAAGTCCATATAATCTTACTACCCAGTCGTATCGGTATACATCAGATAAGACTCGCCAATCATCACCGCGATCCTCGCATCCTCTGGCAACAGCCGCTCCCGCCTCATAGACATAGGGGGCCTCGCAAGTGGAACCACCACCCCCTCCTTAGTAATCTTTCAGACCACCCTCTCCCCGAGATAACAAAAGTGGCCAAAATCATGCGCCAATAAACGTCTCATCTGCGCACTCACTCCCATCAACCCCGTGTCTTGAACGGTCGTCCCCCAAGGGTAAAAAGTCACCTGAAAAATCCCGAGGAGATATGAGTCAAGTACAGAGTCAGACCACACAAAGACCAGGACAAAAGAAGAAAAAAGACTTACCCTATCACTAGTGAGGCCATTCATGACCTGACGCACCGCCTACAGAGAGAGAGACCTCCTCGACTACCGATTGGCCTTCCTCCAGCGATACAATCGATAAAAGTCCCCAACGGTCTCGTCCTTCAGAGCAATCAGCTGGGTATTACACCCAATCGCCTCGTTGAAATACGTCTACCAAAGATAAAAATCTGCAATAAAAAAGAGACACATAAGGAAAATGCGAATGCATGAAAGAAAAATACGCAAATTAGAGAATACCTCAGGAAGATACATGGCTGCAGTTAAAGACTGCCGGCAGCACCGACTGAATGCATCCAGAGAAAAATAAAGGGTCTCTAAGGTAAGGCTCCCCCAATCATAGAGAGGGATGTTAAAAAACATCCTTAAGTACAGAAAAAACCATAAGTGCACAACGTCGCCGCTCGACCACACTAGAAATCCCCTAAACACCAGTAAAATAGACAACCAGGCCATCTGCCTCACCTGTAGCCCGTCCTCTACATCAATCACCATGCCCAGCAAGACATACCTCAGCAACAACAAACAAATGGAATCCCTAGATACTATCCTCCCCACATCACCGAGCGTAGCCCGCATCGCCTCCGGCCTCACCCATAAAGAGTGACCCACCTCTATCTGCTCTCCATCGCAATCTAGCCCCATCAGCTGTTGCACGTCTATAGGAGTCACAGTTATCTCCCCAAAACCAAAATGGAAGGTGTGGGTAGTGTCCCACCACCACTCCCCCAGAGTGCATAAGACCGTCGTCGAACGAGTCGTTTCATCCCGCACAGACGCCAACCTCCCAAAGCCTGTTGATGATACCACCCAACGCACCACAGGTAGAAGATTCTCCCAAACAACCTTAAGCCCCGTCGTCCCGTGGGAACACATAGTCGAGAAAGAAAGATTAGATTGCAAAAAGAAAAACCTTTTCAAAATCTAAGAAAAAAGGAAATCACCAAAAAAAACAGATGCCAAAAGTCATTTTACTTACGTAACCGCCAGGGTTCACCACCCTCGAAGAGCGATGATGCATCAGCTCCTACAGCAAAGTCCGCTCATCCGCAACTGGATCGAATGAATCAAAAGAGTTCTTTCTCCCCCAAAGCACCCTACACTCCACATTTCCCTAGTCGTCAACAACCAACCACTCCCTATGTACCACAGTGCTCATAAAAGCGGCCATTTTTTAGATTACGGGATGTTAGAATGATTCGCACAAGAAAATCACAGAAAGAGAGAAGGCAAGAAGCTGTGAAAAATGAGGGGAACCCACCCCTTTTTATAGGATGCCAAATCTATCAATCGGCAATGACCCCAAATCTATCGATCGGCACTGACCCTTTACCTTCTCGAGGCAACTCAAAAGTCTGTACCATTGTCGAATGGCACCCTCTACACCATGTCGACCCCCCCCCCCTAAATTTTTGTACAAAAACTCCAAAAAAATACAAGAAAACCATGAAAATTCCTCAGAAAATTCCTAAAAATCTCAAAAAGGATTTTTAACATTTTCACTAAGAAAAGTTTTCACTCCCTTAAGCGGAACCCCTATTTACCCAGTGGGACTCCCAAAAGCCAAGTGAATCTCCCCTCGGCAATGTCCCCAGAGGACCTCTGAAGTATCCCAAACTTCAGAATCATCTATTATTCCCCAAATGTCTCAAATTTCCCTGAGTAATACATCCAAACCCTGGACCACCTAATCACTTCCCCAATAGAATTTATAGCATCAGATTGGCTATTCCTCTATAAAATCTCCAAAAGATACAAGGATTTCCCTAGCAATCGGCTCCCCATCTCAAATCAAAATCATGAGGTAACTTCCCTGATAGAGTTCCCCGAGGTCATCTCACTTTAAGCCCTCAGAATTGGCTTCGACCCGCAGAATCGCTCACCCTCACCTTCAAGCCCTTAGAATTGTCTTCGACCCGTAGAATTGGTCAGCTCAATTTAATCCCTCAGAATTGGCTTCGACCTACAAAATTGGTCATCTCAAGTTAACCCGCAGAATTGGCTTCGACCCATAGAATTGGTCATCACACTTTGAGCCCTTAGAATTGGCTCCAATCCGTAGAATTTGTCATCTTAATTTAAACCCTTAGAATTGGCTTCGACCCGTAGAATTGGTTATCTCAACTTATGCCCTCAGAATTGGCTTCGACCCGCATAATTGATCATCTCAATTTAAGCCCTCAGAAATGGCTTCGGCCCGTAGAATCGGTCACCCTCATCTTCAAACCCTTAGAATTGGCTTCGACCCGAAAAATTAGTCATCTCAAATTAAGCCCACAGAATTGGTCATCTAAACTTCAGCCTGCATAATTGGCTTCAATCCGCAGAATTGGTCATCTCAACTTAAGCCCGTAGAATTGGCTTTGACTCGTAGAATTGGTCTTCTCAACTTAAGCACTCAGAATTGGCTTTGACCCGCAAAATCGATCACCCTCATCTTCAAGCCCTCAGAGTTGTCTTCGACCCACAGAATTGGTCATCTCACTTTAAGCCCTCAGAATTGGCTTCGACCCGTAGAATTGTTCATCTCAATTTAAGCCCTCAAAATTGGCTTCGACCTACATAATTGGTCATCTCAACTTAATCCCTCAAAATTGGCTTCGACCCATAGAATTAGGTATCTCAATTTAAGCCCTCAGAATTGGCTTCGACCCGCAGAATTGATTACCCTCCTCTTCAAGCCCTCAGAATTGGCTTCGACACGCAAAATAGGTCACCCTCATCTTCAATCCCTTAAAATTGGCTTCGACCCACAAATTCGGTCACCCTCATCTTCAAGCCCTCAGAATTAGCTTCGACCCGCAGAATTAGTCATCTCAACTTAGTCCTCAGAATTGGCTTCGACCCACAAAATCGATCACCCTCATCTATTAAGCCCTCAGAATTGGCTTTGACCCGCAAATTCGATCATCCTCATCCCTAACTCCTCAGAATCGACCTCGAGCCTCTGAATTTATCATCCTCTTTCAAAGGGATCATGCGATGTCTATTCGACGGCTATCGTATGTTCCAAACTCACCCGTCGAGGGGATCTTTAGACACCCCACTCTAACACCCCCTAACATCTCTATAGGTCCCCTTGCACCTCCCATCATCGCTACAAACCTAAGTCATACCCCCGGTACAGACCCAGAGGCCATATGGCACTCCTAGAATCCATTTAACCAAAAGTGAAACTCTCCATCTCGATCGATACTAAATGAATCTTCGAAGGGAACTAAAACCCCTTTCCAATGGTCCATCTCGTGTGCGATTCTGACTTACGGTGTGGACAAACGACCCGTTTTCCCCCAAAACTTGATCAAGAGGCCACCGGATTCTCCTAGGCTCCGTTTAACCAAAGTCAACACTTCAGCTCGATCAAGAATGAATGAATCTTTAAAGTGCATTGAAACTCCTTTACAACGGTCTGCTCCGGGCCCAATTCTGACTTACGGTACAGACGAACGATCTATTTTAATCCGAAAGTTCACTGAGCACTTCCAGGCATCAGTTGACCAAAGTCAACTCCCCAAACTGACTTAAGCTCTTTGGAATGTTGAAGTACATATCCTAACCTTTCCAATGATCTACCCCAATCATGATTCTGACTTACGATGCGGACAAACGATCCGTTTGTGTCCGATAATTCCCGGTCCAAAGGATCGACGAACGCTTCCGAGCCACATTTGACCAAAGCTCAACTCCCGGACCCAAGAGTAGTCCAAAAGACTTTTGAAAGGCACTGAAACCCATTTCAAACAGTTCACCCCGTACACGATTTGAATAAATGGTTTGCACTCTACGATCGATTTTCTGAAGGAACCTAAAAGAGACTGCCAAACGGTAGGTTCCAAACCCTGCCTATCGACAGTGTGCCTAAACACACCTGCCGATTGGTAGGACCAGGGATATTTCGATCGGTAATGCCCTGGGCCTATAAAAATGAGGGACTGACCTCATTTAATAAAAGTAAGATCTAAAATACATCACTCTCAGCGAGATCAGAAAACCTCTCTCGAAGTCAACGTGATTTCCCCATCCAAATCCCATTTCAACCTTCACCCTTCATCATCTTTTTCATCAAACTTGGTGAATTAACTACCCTCCCTCATCACTCAAGTGCAAGGACTACTCTCGAACATCCAAAATCAAGCTCAAGATCTTCAAGAAGGTCCAACTTTCTCAACACTTTCTTTAAATTCTCCTAAATTCACATTAATTTGTTTTATCACTTAGCACTTTTATTCTATCATCTCACATATCCTAATATACTTTTTATTTAGTATTATTTCACATCTCTTATTTTCATATAAATAAAACCCAAAAAAAAACAAGAAAAAGAGGGTTTCCTCATAAGTTCCAAACGCAAATTCTCACACGTTTCTCACAACTAAAACACTTTTTTACACACACACACACACATAGACATATAATAGAACTCCCCGGTTGCATTTATGGGATAAATTCCACCCCTCGTTTTGCATACGAACTACGTGAACTTTGATGCCTCTATAGGCTACGTAGGTGTCTTGGGGTAAAACCCGAGACTCAAGTCCTATTCCTACTTTTTTTTTATCTTTCGATATTCTTTAAATTTAACTCTCTTTGATTATATATGTTTATATATAAATATATTTTTTCTTAGTGGCATATTATTCCTTATGCATTATCGTTCCACTATAATGATCAATGTTAGGATAATCGCATGAATCGTATTTTCTAATATTACTTTTGGGAACATTCCTACAGATGACTCGCTTTGTCTCTTCCATGATACAAGTCGACGATTCCCATCTCCACTACACATACACATGCACAAATATCACGGGGAAATAAAGGAAAATAGCAATAACCCATGAGAGACTGTAAGGGCGGAATGGGTGCCTAAAACCTTCCCATTTCGTAACTTAGCCTTCGGACCCTTTTCGAATCATTTTTGGTTTCATATGAATCAATATTTCTTTGGATACTATCTTTCGGGACGGCTCCCTTTTCTTTTGTCTATTTTGAGTAAAATAGACTAGTGAATCCATCTCTCTACATTTTCATCTCATCATCGATGTCGACCGAAGCGCTCCTGAGAGGGATGCGCGGGACCAAGATCCTATCGAGATGAAGAGACACCCCCTCTTCTTTGTCTCCACCGCTGCGAGGATCGGGGGGATAGCCACCATATCGATCATTGATTTTTTGGAGCGGTTCAACCGCAAGTACTTTCTATCAGCTTTTCAGACGAAGATGAGGTGGAAATTTAATGACATTACGTAGGGTGATCGATCACTGGCTAAGTATGAGGAAGAGTTCACTCATTTGGGTAAATTTGTGTCATACAAGGTGAACACTAAAGAGAAGAAAAATCTTAGGTTTATGGATAGGCTGGCCTACACGGTAACCCATCATTACAGACATATTCGGAGGTCGTTAATGCCTCACTTTTTCTTTGCCAAGACCACCGCTTCCACCTGAAGGGAAGCAAGAGATGGGGTGAGCTGAGCCTGTCAAGTAGGAAGGGAGGGAGTAGTGATAGTGGGTCACCACGAAAACAGGTGGTGAGACAGCAGCGGCAGGATTCTCAGCAGGGGGGTCAGGCCAAGAGGTTTATATCAGGAGGCTACCGACTAGAGGGTAACATGGGCACCAGGTCCTAATCAACAATAGCGGGTTCCCTAAGGACATTAGGGTCAAGAGAATATAGGGTAGGCTACCAGGGCAGGGGCCATTTGGGCCAACATCTCGGACAACGTCATTAAGGCCAATAGGGCCAAAGACTGGGGGACTTTCAGGGGCATTGCTTCGTTTATGGCCATGCCAGGCATAAGAAGAAATAGTGTCCACAGAGAGTTAGGGGTCTGCATCAGGGTGCCCAGCAAGGGCAGCATGTGCAGATGCCTCCAGCAACACCTTCTCCACCATCCCCACTGCCACAGGGGAAGAAGCATTACGGGTGTGTGTATAACGTCCAGCATGTACCCATGCCACCAGAATTTCTGGCGCCACCAGCAGTCGAGGGTAAATTTCCTATTCATGGGAATGATGGTAGGATTCATTTTTATTTGGAGGCATCACATTCTTTTATTGACAGTAGATTTCCACAAGGAGACAATCTTTTAGAGACTGCCAACACTCGCCTTATGTGTTTACAGTCACGATTGGATAGTGGGTCACTGATTCACTCGAAATGTAGAGGGGTGGATATCATTATTGGGAGATTGAGCATAGAAGTAGACCTTATCGTGTTAGATATGTAGGGGTATGATGTCATTCTGGGCATGGATTGGTTGGAAGGTTACAGAGCGACAGTAGGCTGTTACGAAATGACCATGGTGTTATCCATTCTGGGGCTGGAGATATTCATAGTGGTGATGCCTCTTACTATAGGAGGTTTGCGTACATACTTATATTACATTGAGGAGGATACCTCACTGGAGTTAGTTATCCCGTTAGACTCGATTCCAGCTGTGAGAGATTTTAAGGGTGTATTTCAGGAGATACTAGGGTTGCCACGCAGTCGAGAGATCGAGCTTGTTATTAACCTAGCATCGGGTACGAGACCAATTACCCAAGAACCATATCGCATGGCCCCATTAGAGATCTGGGAGTTGCGAGATCAGATTCAGAAGCTTTTAGGTTCAAGCTCTATTTTGTGGAGTATATGGTTATGAGGTGCCCTAGTGTTATTCCCAAAGAAAAGGGATGGTTCACTCTACTTGTGTGTAGACTTCAAGGAGATGAACAACGTCACGATACAGAATAAGTATTTGTGTCCTGAGGATCGATGACTTATTTGACTAGTTGAGAGGATATGCGTACATCTCCAAGATTGATTTGGGGTCGGTATATCACCAATTATGCATTCAAGAGGAGGACATTCCTAAGACTGTTTTTTGTCAGGGTACGGGTCGTACGAGTTCACGGTGATGAAGTTTGGCTCACCAATGTGCCAATAGTGTTAATGGATCTGATGAATATGGGAGCACGCAGAGCATGTTCCGAGACAATATCCTGGTTCACTCTCGTATTGAGGCACAGCACGCAGAGCAACAACGTAGTCTTATATCGGTACTTCGGGACCACTAGTTGTATTCCAAATTCGAGAAGTTGGATTTTGGATACGAGAGGTACAGTTTCTAGGCCATATTATATCCGATAGGGGAATTTTTATTGATCTAAGTAAGGTATCAGTGGTGAGGGAGTGGGAACAATCCACGACACCTATAGAGATTCTCAATTTCTCGGGGTTGGTCGGTTATTATCGTCATTTCAGAAAGGGATTCTCGAAGATTGTGGGTCCATTGAAAAATATGACTCGAAAGCGGGTGTCATTTGTATGGAGTGATCACTGTTAGTTAGACTTCCATGAGCTGAAGGATAAGTTGACATTAGCACCTTTACTTGCATTGCCTAAGGGAGGATTGGAGCACCGAGTTTACAAATATGCATAGTTATAGGGACTGGGAGGTATATTGCAGTAGGAGGAGGGGTATATAGCCTATTCATCTCACTAGATTAAGCCTCATGCGAATAAATACCTCACACACAATCTTCAGTTGGCAGCAGTTGTGTTTTCTTTGGGGATATGGAGGTACTGTCTTCTGGGGGAGAAGTTTACGCTATTAACGGAACGGACCAAAAATCACTTCAGTATCTTTTCACCCTCAAGGATCTTAACATGAGACAGAGGAGGTGGCTCTAGTTTGTGAAGGACTACTAGTTTGATATTCATTATCATCCTAGTAAGGTTAAAGTCGTGGCATACGCTTTGAGTCGACGACCTATGAGGGAGTCAGAGGAGATCTGGAAGGAAAAGTGGAGTGAGCTTCGACATGAGGATCAGAGAGTGCATTGAAGTTTTAGCTATCACTCTTGATATTATTATGCGGGTAGTGAAAGCATAGTTGCAGGATTAGTTCTGTCAGTACAAGGTACACGAGTTATTAGCTGAGGGTGTAGAGTCTTACTCGATCAACTTAGAGGGAGGCCTATATTTTAATGGGAGACTTGTGGTGCCAGAGGATGAAGACTTGAGTCAAGTGGTTATGACAGAGTCCCACGGTTCGAGATTTATGATACATCCCGGTCGGGACAACATGTACCAAGACATGAGGAGGCAGTATTGGTGGGTAGGTATGAAGCGGGACATAGTAGAGTTTGTTTGGAAGTGTGTTACATGTCAGTTGGTTAAGGTAGACCACTAAAGGCCTTCAAGGATGCTACAGCAACTAGAGATTCCCATGTTGAAGCGGGAGAGTGATTCGATGGATTTTATTACATGGTTCTTGACGTCACAGAGGGGTCACGACTCCATTTGGGTGATAGTTTATTGACTGACCAAGGTAGCCCATTTCATTCCAATTCACACCAATTTTGAGACAATGCAGTATGCACAGTTGTTCATTGCAGAGATAGTTAAGCTGCATGGGGTACCGGATAATACCATGTCCAATAGAGACAAGATATTTGTATCTCATTTCAGGCAAAGTTTTCAGGAGGCCATGGGCATAGACTTATGATTGAGTACCACATATCTTTCGCAGATAGATGGACAAACTAAGAGGGTTAATCATATGCTCGAGGACATGTGGAGGATGTGTATACTTGATTTCGGAGGGGGTGGGAGAGATGATTTCCATTGGTAAAGTTTTCATATAGTAACTCTTACCAATTCACCATCGGTATGGCACCGTTTGGGGCACTATATAGATGATCTTGGTGTGCACCCTCTTGCTAGTTAGATGTGGGGAACAACAAGTTGTTGGGGCCTGAGATGATACAGGAGATTGTTGCCAATATCAAGTTGATTTGGGGGCGTATTCGAATAGCACATGACAAGCAGAAGAATTATCATAATGCATAACGGAGACACTTTGAGTTAGAGGTTAACGACCAAGTGTTGGTACGCGTGTCTCCCAAGAAGTGGGTCATGAGGTTAGGCAAGAAAGGGAAACTATCGCCGAGGTATGTGGGACACTTCCCTATTATTAAGAGAGTCAGACCAGTAGCATATAGACTGCATTTTCCAGAGAATCTTCAGCATATACATGACGTGTTCCATGTGGCATCATCGAAGAAGTATCGAAGGAGCGAGATAGATTTTTTACATAATCCACTCAAGGAGATCGATTTACATCCAGATGTGCCATATAAGGAGAGACTCGTGGCTATTCTGGATTGAAGTGAGCGTAAGTTGCGATCCAAGGTGGTACCATTAGGCAAAGTTCAACATCACAATGTTAACGAGTCGACATGGGAGCGAGAGGAGGACTTGTAAGAGAAGTATGCATAGTTATTCACCACAGGTATAACCTAATTTCGGCGAAAAAATTCCGTTGTAAGGGGGGCAGGGAGTATGTAACACCCTGCAGTTATGAGCATTTAAATATGTAATTAATTCAGGTAAATTAAGATTACATTTGTGCCATGATTTAATTAAGTTAATTATTATGTGTGTATTTAAGTATTAATCGGGAGAGAATATGATTAATTTAAGAGAAATAAAATTTACTAGGTGGGCAGTAAATACTATGTGACCATTATTATGATTCGTAGCGAGTTAAACGATGTGATTTTATTATATCTCAACCAGGAGTCGGGTATAGATTATATTAAGGTCAAGATGGAGAATTATAGTTAAGTCACTCAGATGATGATTTTCAGTGCATGGTTGATTTTTGATGGGTCGAGATAGTTAGAAAAGAGTACTCATGGGTAGTAATTCAGTCTCGAGACATGGTTAGGCATAATCGCGCACACACGGGGGTGTTCAGGTCATTTGGGTTGGGCCCATAAGCCTAATTTTGGGTTTAATAATATTTAACCTAGATATAAGAGGCTAAATGGAATTTTATCACAATATATCCCTAAGCAATTGAGAGAAGAAAAGAGAAAGGAATTTGGGGAGCTTCTGGGAGCCAAAACAACAGGAATTAGGTGTGTTCTACGTGAATTAATCTTCTACCTTAAAGGAATCAAACTCTACAAATCTAATTGAGCATCTGGTTAAATGGCTTTCAATTTAATTTGCAGTTTTTCATTTCATATTATAGTGGGGGTAAATTATAATCCGTTTTTGGGTGGGTCCTCGTATGAAAATGGGTTTTTATGATTGGAATGCAAATTAGTAGGCTTAACATGAGATTGGTGATGAGATATCGTGCAATACTATTAAAATTAAATTCCTAATTTAAATCCATAATTCGATTTGGTGTTTTTGTGATTAAGAAATCTAATTTACGAAGAGAGTTGGACAAGCGGGAGAAAAATCCAATTCGTAAATTTATCGAATAAATGTGAGATTTGATTATGTTAAATGATAAATTTTGATGATTAGTAATGGTGGCAAACATATATTATCTTTAGAGAAGTTTCAGAAGAGAATTCAATCAAAACATAAAGCTTTAAAAGTTATCAATGATGGAATGCGTAATAGAGTGGGGGAAGAAGACAACCTATTCGTGGCGAATAGATTCGGTTCCTAACCCTAATTGATTTGGCAAGACAAATCGAGTCGGAATAAGGCCGAATCAATTCAGAATAAGGTCGAATCGATTCACCTATCTAGATTTGGGGAAAATTTTATTTTTATGTCGTTAATTCAAAATTAATTATCGGGGAGCTTTGGTGTCATTTTTAAAATATGAGGAGGGACATATTTAATTTCAGTAGGCTATATTAAAGGAGTTGCATAGCCAAATTGAAAGAAATCCAAGGGTAGGACCTTTATGGATATATTATGATACGGGGAGAGTTTCGGATATCAGAATGGGAATTTGGGTAAAGTGAGTAAATCCAAATCGTGAACAAAAATTAGAAAGAAAATTAGAGTCAGGCAGATAGAGTTGGTTATTATAGGCTAGTGCCAGGTGGGTTTGGCACGGAATATCGTTCATACTGATAGCTATAAGAGGTACACAATTTTATATATATATATATATATATATATATATATATACCCATCTAGTGCTATCATAGGAGATTACCTGATGTGGTTGAATCCCTTGGCTCGTAAAAGCATGAAGAGTATAATCCCCAGGTCATACCATCTTGTATATTATGTTGTGCTGTTTTTCAGGGTGAAACGTATTTGGTTTGATTCGGTCTCACACATAGGAAACTATGACTGCCTCCACTACGCTTGTTTTTTTTTTCTAATTCGGTGGGAATTAACAGTCTCCTGGTATCCAAGTTGGATTGAGTATACCTGGGGTGATAGCATTTTAGAGAAAACATCCGGTGAGTTAATACGATGAGAGATGAATATTATATACGACATGTGTGTGAATGTTGTTGTGTAATTATACATATATAATTAGTGTGAATATTTATATACGGGTATAATGCATGAAGTGAAATTGTATTCCTTGTATAACAGGTGGAACATTATATGCTTTTTTTTGTATGGAACAAAAGAGTTACTAGGTGAATTAATTTAAAAATCAATAGTAATATTACTCGGGCTAGAGTAGTGGCTAAGGATGGATTCATAACAAGGCTACTTAGAGGGGGTAGTATAACTACGTGGGTTATGAAGAAAGTGGTAGGTGTGCACATTAGTTGAGGGTGAGGATTATTTCAACGGACTGCGACACTAGCTTAAATATGAAAATTATTCATGCATTTTAATTACTGCAAACATAATCACTTGCGAATATTTTTCAAATGTTTTGGGTTCTAATCCTTGCGAAAAATATTTTCAATACCTTGTAGATGTCCAGCCACAGGGATTACATACTTGATTATCTATTCTAGGGATGCGCAGCTGCGACATATGCGGATGCAGGTAGGATTTGGACTAGACGCCTCAGCTTTTCATTCTAGAATAGGATGTTATTATTCCACAATTTCATCTTTGGGCATGTTTCCCCTACATTGCTTTATTCAGTTTATTCAGTTTAGAATTCTGTTGGGATTTATTTATTTATTTGTTTGATTTATTATTTAGATTGGAGTTTATAGCCGGTGGTTTATTTGGCAAGACATTTATTTATTTATTTATTTATTTATATCCTGTGATGGTTTAAACTCTATTAATTTGTGAATGACTTAATTTAGTTTTTTCTTATATTGTTATCTGTTAAATTAGAATATAAAATTTTGATACCAGCTTAATTAACTAATAGGTGGTTAGTAATTAAAAGTTTTCGATGGTGATGCTAATAACGAACCAAATAGGAATCCTGTTTAATTTAATAAATGACTGATCACCGGATATTCCATTAGGTGGGGTGTCGCACTTGGTATCCAATTCCTTCACCAAACTTGTGGATAAAATTGTTCAACAAAGTTGTGTCTCAAATACTTTCACTTATCCAACATGTGATGAGTTGCCAATTTTAACAAGTCTTGTATCTATTGGTGTTGAGCATTGACATGTGGTTCCCTAAGTACATGATAATTTTTATTCATTATATATAATAATAAAATGTATTTTTAGTACCATTCGCATCCTTTTTTTTGTTTGAATACAGATACTCAGTCAACCTAACATCAGTTTTTATGGAGGGAACCAAAAAAAATTGTTGCCACGCTATTGTTTTGCCTATGCTAAAACACTCGCAATTATCAAAATGTTTGCATTTTCATCCCATAAGCTTTTAATTATAGTGATGTGTTTCCCAAATTATACTTAAGAGGGGGGTGAATTGTTATTTAGCAAAAATTTTGTGTCAAAATAAAATTTCATAAAGTATTTAATTTAATACACTAAATTTAAATTTCAGACTAATAAATCTCTAATGATTAAAACAAAGAATATCAAATAAATACAACCAATTAATTTACACAGGTAAAAAGAAGCTTTTAACACTCTACAAATATTAAATAAATTTTTATATTCAATATAAATTAATATTATGAAAATTAATTTAGTCAAATTTCAAAATTAATTTATTTGCAAGTTAGTGATATGAAAATATTAACCTGAGCAAGCATATGCAAATAAATAAATAAAAGTGCGAAAAATAAAATGACACCGAATTTATCGTCGTTTGGCCAAATCCCGACCTACGAACATGCGCCTTGTTCACCCGTCCTCCTTTGCGCTTCAATATTCCCGATTCACATGATGGTAGTATCAAACCACCATGTACAACCGTTTGTAAGTTAGAACCGAGATTCAAACCTCATTGTCTAATTTTGCGAGTCATAACCAATCATAGTTACAACCCGAAAATTCAACAAAGCTTACAATAAATCTGAATTTTTGGTACAAAGTTTGGATGATGAAACTCTCTAAAGTTGCAATGTAAATCTGAGTTTCTTTTTCTTCAATGAGAATTCAATAAATGATATTGATGTAGGGCAGTTCTTCTTCTTCAATGATTGAGCAAAATGTAAAATTAATTGCTTTCTTAAATTTACTAGTTGAGTAATAATTTAAAATGCTCTTAATAAATTCTCTAGCTCTTGATCATAGTCTCATTCTTGTATCTTCAATACAACTCTTTGAATGCTTAAGTAGGTCAAAAAAACTAGTTGTTAGGCACAATGTTTGTGAGAATTAAATGTTCCTGATTTTGCTGAGATTAAGAAAGTCATAAAAAGGATCTGCAAACCTTCATTTGTCATCTCAATAAAATATAGTTGTTGATGCATGGAAATGGCAGCTTGAAAAGATGAATTCTAAAAGCAGACTAGATGTATTTCAAAATGATCACTTGCAAAAATATTAGTCTACAAGCAAAAGAGCTATCTTTGTAAAAGAAAAATAACTAATATGTAGAAAAATGATTTTGTCCTTTTGTACAGAACCGATATATAATGTAATGTACAACAATGACAAAAATGAGACATTTGAAAAATAAAGGATTTCAAATAGATTTGTAACAGACCAGTGAAAATAAATGTCCAGAGATAAAACAACTAAACATGATTTGA
This sequence comes from Sambucus nigra, assembly GCA_949130495.1. Taxonomy (NCBI): domain Eukaryota; kingdom Viridiplantae; phylum Streptophyta; class Magnoliopsida; order Dipsacales; family Adoxaceae; genus Sambucus; species Sambucus nigra. The sequence goes on from OX422209.1 coordinate 43,189,850, forward strand.
ACCACACAATTATTTAGTAATTGAATATCTCGATGTTAAAGAGGAATAAGATCTACCAAAAAGATATGATCAAACGGTGACATTGCCGTGGAAAGAAATAGATGTCAGTTAAGAGGCGAGAATATAAAAGAACAAATTGCTCAAGGCAGTGCGCGGGTACCAAGGAAAAATATGACACCAAATTTTACTCCAAAAGACGGGTGTTTATTACATAAAAGGACATAAGTTAATACTTGCAGATTTTATATATATAGCTCATATAGTTATTAAAAAAATATATTTAGACAATTCTTGCATTATATCCATAACAGTGATGGAAGGATAATAGAAAATCACGAGACTATAAAAAATAGACATTTAAGCAATCTTCCCAAACATATAAATAAATAAGTTGCACGGGGCCCACAGTTGGACCAGACGAGCTCTTCTGAGAGAAACTACAATGGTGAGGGAAAAGTACAAAAGAAAAGGTAAGTTTACCAATTTATACAAATTGGTTGAATCAGAGTGGTGAGCAAAAACGAGAAAATTCTATAAATGAATTTGCATACATTTTGCAAATATACAAAAGTGGAGGAGAATTTGTATAGGTTTCTTACGAACTTCTGAAGTTCGTAGGAATTGGTACGAACTTCAGTTGTAGTTGCTCTGATTGGTATTATGCCTTTTGTGGAGGCTTCACCATTGTAGTTGCTCTGATATGAATATGGACACGCAGCTCATGGGTAATAAATAAGATAACATGTCATTGTCAACTTTCTAAAGCAAACTAACTATGTAGACCAAAGCATGTGATCGAACAAGATAACAAATATTATATAAAATGGTATATATTGTAGTGAAGCTCGAGATAAAATGAAGAGAGCATAGCTGCCTGGCAGTCCAGTAATAAAAAAATAAGAGGAAGTGATATATATACGTGGGTTTGTATAAAAGGACGAATGGGACTCATAGTAGCAGCTAGGCTATCAATATATGTGGTGCATGCATGGCTATTGTTGTAATGATCTTGCCATATGTACTTGCTCATATTATGCATTGTCATAAGGTCCACTAAAATCAATAAGGAACACTAATATAAACATATATATAAGTAAGTATATAGAGTTATAGACAAAATATAAAATTAAAAAATCGTGAATAATAAATAAATAAATATATATATATATATATATATATATATAGCACAACTAATTGAATATTATGATAAGTAATAAAATAAATAAATAAAATGATAATTAAACTAAAAGTTGAATAAGTATTAATAGTATATAAATATAACAAAATCATTTATATAATATAAATATAGAAATATTTACTTAATATTCAATAGATATATGTTTGGGATCATAAAAATCAAGATATTATATCAAACTAAAATGTACGTTGATTACAATTAAACAAATTTAATATGAATTAAAGGGTTAATTACATTTTCGTTTAACACAATGCAATCACCTTCGATAATTAAATCCTACTGGCCCAGAGATCTCAAATTAAAGGGTCTCATTTTCTGCAATGGCTTCCTCTGTCTACGCATTGAACGGTAGAGGAATCCTATGAGAAATACCCGCCACAAAAATACCCCGAATAACAACTTCTACGCCAATCGATTCAACCTCAAAAATAGTACGTCAAAGTTAACTTTTAGCTTGTCACCTGGAGGTGCATCCCATATGTACGATAAGTGGTGGTATATTGGTGTCGAGTGATAGTTGACATTTATAAAGTTGTCGAAGGCTTGTGGAAAATATTATGGACAATTAAGCCCCCCCCCCCCCCTAAAAAAAATAATAATAAATAAATATATAAATAAGGGAAGAAACATCTTCTGGAGAAGTTGTAATGAAAGTTTAGCTTTAAACCATTCCATGTAGAAGAAAAAACATGGCGGGGACCTTTTGTGTTCTATTTATGTTACGGGCGTGGAAACCATTGAACACATATTCACTAAATGTAAATGGACAAAACAAAGTTGCCCATTACCAAACTCTTGTAACACCCTGAAAGTTTGACGACCTTCAATTAAATAATATTTTGGGCGAATTTTTTTTTATTTTATTTGGAGGAATTAAATTCATGATTTCAAATTTTTTTAAATTTGAGGAATTTATTAATTTAGCGAATTGAGATTTAATATTTTGGATTATTTTGTGTCGCATTTTGAGGTCAAGAATTTGGAGAATGTTGCAAATTAATTAGGATGGCAATTCAGAGTGCAATGTTGAGTCCGGATGGGTCGCAATAGTTGGAAATAAGTGTCATAAATATATATTGGGCTTTAGGGCATTTTAATATACAATTGAGCTCTAAATTAAGAGTTTGGACCCTTTTTAGGAGGCCCATAGACCCAAAAACGGGATTTGAGTTTTTAACCTTAGTGGTGAAAGCGTAAGGCAACTTAAAGTCATTTTAGAAAACTAAAATTGGGGAAAGCTTAAGAGGAGAACCCTTAAAAGAGAATTTGGGGATTTTGGGAGATTTCTTCAATAATAAGAGGAGATCCTTGATTTCAATCTAACATCTTCATCAAAGGACTTGGTTCCACAAATCTAAGGCAAATGGTTTAACTTGCTTCTAAATTAATTACCTCTATCTATTCATATCATAGTGGGTATATAAAGATGATATGATTTTTTGGTTAGTTGATTTCTAAATTGGGTTTTGATGGGTATGATTGAATTGTAGAACAATTTCTTAAATTTGAAGAAGTGTATGAAATTGGATAAATTAAATCGTCATTTTAGAAACTATTTTTCGATGTTTAGGTTACGAAAATGACGATTCTATCCACGATGCCTCGTAGAAAATCGCGTTTTCTAAATTTTATTCATTGATGCGTTTTCTCCAAAAACGGCTCCAAAATGCCCCAAACGGTATTTTAAAAATTTGGGGAGATTCGTGGGGTAAATTTTAATTTAGGGTTTGAGATTGCGAAATTTAATCATGGAATAGTAGAGGATAAATCCAAAGAGATCTAAGGTTTAATTCATGAAGTTATGAACCATGTATTTTAGTGGGTAAATTTATTTGATAAAAACTTAATAGGGGTGAGACGTTATGGTATAGAACGGGCACTTCTGGGGGGAACTATGGACGCCTCCTACAAGGGCGTGATGGAATTTATATCCCACATGTGTGTGAATGTTGAGGTATAGTTATAGGTTTATATGGTGCATATTTATATATGGGAAAATGCATGGTGTGAAATGTATAAATGATATAACTTGTTAGATTGTTATATGGTATCAAATGGGAATTGATTTAAATAATTTAGAGTGAATAATAACTTATAACTCATATACGTGATGTGAATCGTATAAGTGGTATACCTCGTGAGAATGTTATCTAACAGAGAAAGAGTGGTGAGAAATCGTGGGATATATGTGACAAGACTAGTTACAGGGTGGATAGCTTGATGTAATATAGAAGAACGTTAGGTGTGCACATTAGTTGAGGGGTGAGGGGTTCCTCATGAGAGTATGCGGCACAAACTTAAATATGAAGAGCATTCATGCATTTTAATTTTTTGCATTTAACTTGCTAAAGATTTTCAAATGTTTTGGGTTTTAACCCTTGCTATAAAAGATTTTCAAAACCTTTTAGGTGTCTAGCGACAGGGATGCCATAAGTCTTTTATTCCATGGTTACGCAGCTGCGGCATACGTGGATGTTGAAGGGCGTTGACTTAGACGCTTCAGTCATTTCATTCCTCGAGTAGGATGCATTCAGTATTTCCTTTGGGCATGTCTCCCTTGTTATACTTTTATTCTAGCCAGATGATGTATTCAATTTATTCCTACTATGGTTTATTTTTGTTATTTGATTTGTAGTCGATGATTGTCTCGGCAAAGATTATATTTATTCCTTGTAGATAAAATTTGGCACCATGTCTTTTGAATACTAGGTGGTTACTATGTTTTAAAAAGATTTCGATAGTGATGCGAAGAATGAACCAGATGAGATTCCTATTTAATTTCATATAGGACTGATCACCTGGTATTTTATTACGCGGGGTGTCACAAATGGTATCAGAGCATCAAGTTCGAGTTTCTTTAGGATTTGTGCGGCTTTCACTTTTCAGCTTAGCATTCTTTGATATAGAGCCTTATTATAGGATTATTTTATTCCTTTACATATGTGACTTACGTTCTCCTACTATAATGTTTAGTTGATGTGATTGATATACAGCTTCGGTTAAGCATGGAAGATCGAACATTTTAGAATGACAAGCATGGGTCGTAGAAGGATTTTCAGGAGGGAGGGCTCAGCAATAACCACGGAGCATTCGGAAAACAGTGACGCAGTAGGAGTCACCCTACTGTTTGAACAACGAAAGTTGGAGTAAATGATGGGGCGCAGTAGTTTCCCCAATAACCTTCATGAAGGGACGATAATGCAAAGTTAAGACCCCAAGTATAGATGACAAGGGGTAAGGGTCAAAGAAAATTTTATTTCAGAAGAACAATCCCACTACAACAATTCTTACATTTAACTGCGAATTTATTAGCCACAAAGGAAAATTCGTAGGAAAAACTCATTATTTGCCACGAAATTAATTTCGTGGAGAAACATGTTACATTTAGCTACGAAATTTAGATTTTCGTTGACAATAAGTATCAATATGTTGGCGCCAATGTTCCCGGGAAAAAAAAAATTATTCAGGAACGACATAGGAACAATTGGCAACGAAATTATTCATAGCAAATGCGTTTATGTTTGGCAACGAAATAATTTTCGTGGGGTAAAGTGTTAAAATATTAGGCAATAAACTATTTTGTAGTTAAATATTCTAATTATTAAGACCACTCTACTTATCACCAAATCTCAAAATCTCCAAACACGTTCGTCTCTCCAAAACCCAAATACACCACGAAACCCTTTTTTCTCCTTTCTCTCCAAACCGATCTCCACTTCGGACAAACCCTAGTTTCTACTTTTGTTAAGCAATATGTATCTTTGTTACTGTTATGTTATGAGATGATGTTTAGGATTTCTACAATCCGTGATTTTTCAGTAAGCAATCTGTATTTTTATTACTGTTACGTTTTTTTTCACAACGAAATCTATGTCTGTTGAGGAGTTCTACAATGATAGAACGTTTTTTTTACATATTTTTCAATTCGTGAAAAAAAATTTGTTTTTTCCCAATTTTTAGGATTTGTTTGTCTCCCTAATTATTTAGGGCTTTATCATAGCTGACTGATGTTTTAGTAGACCGATGTTTTTATTTGTATTACACTATATTATTTGTGTTGTTTATTAAACCATTGAAGTTTAATAAAGAATATCATAGTCCATTGATGTTTAATTTGGGAGCAGATTCAGATTCATCAATATCAGCAGTTAAAAGTTTTTTAAATCACACATGAATTTTTTTAGGAATAATCCATTGATGTTTTTTAGACTAATGTTACTAAAAATCAGATATGGGTAACACAAATACCCCAACCCTTGTAAGTTGGGGTCTGCATTCAGATTTAGTAAACTGTTGTTTTTTAGTAACTCAACACTCAATTGTTTTAGTAGGCAGCTAAATAAAAAATCGTGAAATGCAGTAAACTGATATTTTAGTGGTGTGGGTTATTGACTTAAGTTGATGATTATCTATTGTTTAGGTGGTGGTTTGGTTTGAATTGATGATTGTCGATTGATTTGATGTTTTTTCATACTTTTTCCTAATCTATAGTGTCTAATTCCAGCAGTGGTGAAAATAATGTTTTATGGTTTGATGGCAGGTAGTGATTGGTGTCGGCTCTGAGTTCACGATAATTGTTTTATCGACGAACTGATCAGAAGTCAAGGCATATCTTGTCTCCATCTATCTACTCTTTTCAAACTATTGTTTCCATCACTAAATAATTTTTCAGAAGATCATCCAAGTGCTATACAACTAACATCACTTTTCTTTCATACACCAGTAATCAACAAAATTTTCATTCCTGCATTGTATTTGTCTTGTCAAATTACATGTGTGAAACTCTATCTGCAATGTTTATAAATTTATTCGTGTAATCACTTATATAAAAATTTGATTTTATAATCATCTACTTTTCTAATTAGCATACAAATCTTACAATGAAAATAAAGTGTAAAGTTGTTCCGACGTAAAACATATCCTATAAAGTTCTTAATAACGGTTGGAAAGGAATAGGATAAGAAAATAGTAGTGTTGGTATCATATATAGTAACAAAGTCTATCTTGCTTAAATATGTTATTTCTCTATTTTCTAAACTAATCTTGTCTAAACATAATTGAAGCCACATTGTTTTTCTTATGGATCTATATTATAATCAATAGCCTTATATGTTGATTATGAAAATACACTTACTTATAACGTGTTAATTATAACATGTCGTTTGATTTTTGTGTGAACTAGATGGATAAGAGCTAGATGCAGGAAACGAATAGATTTTTTGAAAAGTATGTCTTGGGTGTTAGATCATTCATTCGATTTGCGAAGGATCATATGGGACTTGATAGTTACATTAGGTGCCCATGTTGCACTTTTCTTAACATCGATATCAGAAATATTGATGAAGTAGAAGGTCATGTTGCACTTGTCTTATCTTATTGGTGGTATGTTTACCATGCTAGTTTATTGTTTTAACTTAGTTTTTTATGTGTAAAAGTTGCACAGGCCATGATTCACATATCCCTTAATCATGTTAGACACCTCTGCTAATGCTTGCTTTCATGTTTAATTGACTCACCAATTCACTTTATGATTAAATGATTGTTTTTACAACGTTAATTAGTTCTTAATCCTTAGTTTGGTTATGCTAAAGTTGTTTAGGCCATTATATGCATGTCCCCAAAACTTAACAATGCTCTCTACCTCTAATGAGACTTGTTTGCATGTATAAAACAAGCCTATGCACTTTGGATTATTTTTTCATGCTTGTTACTAGTAAATGTAGGTTTAGATGTGTGATAAGTGCCTTAGGTCATAACATATTGGTCCTTAGCATCTTAACATTCTCTACACCTCTGTTATGACTTGTTTCCCTGCTTAAAACACTCACCACAATTAAACCATGAAAAAACAACAACACTGGCATCTGTGTACCAACAATCAATTGATGGTACAAGCTATACCAACAATAGATTGTACGTACATTGTTTGGGAAGCAACCCTATTTTTGTTTCAAGTTGAATTTCAATGTTTTAATTAGTTCCCATATTGTCTAAAATCAATTCCTTCTCTCATGCTTTAGAATTTTCATATTAGGACATGTATGTGCTCAATTAGGTTTCAGTTTCACGAGTCCTAATTCTTTTTAGAGTTGATATCTGAGGGTGAGTTAGTTGAATTGAAACCTCACAACACCTTTTTAATCTGATTTACATCTCTGCAATTTTGAATTCCAGTAGTTAATTTAGTTGTTTAATTTTACCTCATAATTAATTTGTAAAACTCAAATCCACCCCGTGAACCGGGTAATCAACTTAATTCTCCTTTTTCCTGATTATGCGAGCTATAGTTAATCAACCTAAGATATCAAATAGTTTTAATTTGATACTATGTATATATACTCTTCCCTGAGGATCGATATTCACACTTCTCTAAGTCTATATTACTGGCACAATTACCTGTAATTGGGTGTAATAAAAATGACACAATTTAGGTTGAGTCAATGCCCAATCATGCCATTGCATTCAATTCGTTCGTATCATTTCACAGAACTCCGGTCACCACCCTTCCAACCATTTAAGACTCGATCTAGAGTCAATTACTTCTCAAGACCTTTTGGAATTAGAAATTCCACTCTCTCCTCGAGATCTTTTGAACATTCCACGCATATAATGGTCTTTCTCAACCTCCCATGTCCAATGCAATTAACACTCGTTAACCGGAGTGGTCCATTTCCACCTATTAGGCCTCGAACGGTCTCATCAAGTCTTCAAAGATCTAAATTGTCTAAATTCACTTCAGAACCCAAAGTGGTCCATTTCACTTCTTTCAGACCTAGAATAGTCTAATCGTGTACCTAGACCTAGGATGGTCTAAACCAATTTTCAAAGACCTATATGGTCTATATCCGTTTCTCCGATCTTTTGCACCAATTGTCATTATGGCATGGTCACTTTAATATCATAGTATTATTTACATTTACACATTGATTACAAACATATACATATGTATCTATCTAGTGCAGGTACTGATCAACAAACCGCCATCCATTACAAAACATTTTTTCCATATATCTAAGACTTGTACTTATAAGACATCTTCAAATTCAAAGAGTCAAACTACGAAAACTATCTTATTGGAATGCTGCAATAATTTCAACCAAATTCGCAAAATAAATGAAGGTAAATATATACCTGACACCAGCATCACCAACAATATCAATAGCCATACCAGAAGCTGAAAGACCAGCAATGCCACAAGACGGTACTAATAAATACACAAACCCCCAGCCATAACAATCAAAACAATAGATTTTGTAAGCGACTCAGGCCTCATCACACCCATTGACGCCACCCCATCTCCACTTTTGGTTGTCCCATAAGCCACTCTCATACCTACAATAACAAAAACATGAATAAAAAGGAAAAGGGTGCACAAACAAGAAATAAAAGGTTCCAAATAGTGGATTGGATCTGTAAGATGTTGAGATTACAGGAGAAGACTCAGGCAGCTGTGGCACCCAGTAAAATAAAGAAGGGTGTCGTGTCATCGCCGTTGAAAGTTGAAGACATGATGATGGTGTTATTGTATCTGACTCTGGAGAAATGGATGGGATCTGGGATTTTTTGGTGTTTTTCTTTCTGCATACCATCCGCAAACACACGAGAAAGCCGAATTAGCAAATAGGGAAGTTAAACATGTTCTATAAAAGACCATTAATAATGTGAATAGAAAGGATTGGTCAGCAGCACGTCTGGCTGATGGTCTTGACCATATAGAATTGTGTTTAGGACAAATTTAGGGATGTCTCCCTATAGAATAGTTCACGGTCAGGCAAGTCATTTTCTGGTTGAACTTGAATTAAAGGTCTACTGGGCCACAGGTGCGCTAAACTTTGATTTGAAAAAAGTCGATAATCTGCGTAAGTTATATCTAATTGAATTTGAAGAAATTAGTAATGACGCGCTCAATAATGCCAAGATACAAAAGGTCCCAAAAAATATGGTATGCAATAGTGAAAAAAGGGTAGGAGGGAATTGAATTGATACAAGGGTTGCCACTAAATTTTTGGATTGCATAGGGTCTTGCTCCTTGCAAGATATGGGGTATAATGGCTCAAGGTTCACATGGGTAAAGAAGATTCATGATAAAATGATGTATGAGAGGCTTGATAGGGGCTTAATAAACTTTTATTGGCTTAACAGTTTTCCAAATTCTAAACTCTCTCATCTTAGTAGAAATTATTATGATCACTCACCTTTACTTGTCTCCATTCCTAGCCCTAAGGAACTCATTGTAAAACCTTTCAAATACCTGAATATATGGAGTAATATGGAAAGTTTTCACTCTGTTGTATTAATTTTTTTGGAACTAACCTGCTATATGGAGGTATATGGATGTTCTAGCTTTCAAACTGAAAAGGCTCAAAATGTTCTCATGGCAATGGAGTAAAGATGAATTTAAAGACATATTTTTAAGAAATATCAGATCTTAAAGATAATGTCCTAAAAGTACAAATGGAATTTGAAGTTGATCAATCAGAGTTCAATAGAGAGAAGGCTTCCAAAGTTAAAGTTGATCTTAATTTGGCTCTAGCTAATGAGGAACAATTTTGATTTCAAAAGTCCAAAGCTAAATAGATTAAATATGGACATACAAACGTATAATTTTATCATTCTTCGGTCAAGCAAAATTCTACCTACTGTCAAGTCTATCAATATGAACAATGGAATAGGTGTGGATGTTTACAATGGCCAATTATTTGTTCATTGTTAGGACATCATAAAGGTTTATTTGGTTAATGAAATTTAAGGCTTCTTTTTGGATGCTGATATCCCCAAATTATGGTCTTTTAACCATTATTTATGTCATCCCCCAAATCACAAAGCCTCCATACAGTTCTAAGTTTAGACTAATCAACTTGTGTAATTTTTGCTGCAAAGTTCTTACAAAACTTATTAACACAAGACTTGGTCCTATTCTCTCTACATTGATATCCCCTTCTCATTCAAGTTTTTTTCAAGGCAGGTGTATTCAAGATAATATTCTTCTTGGCCAAGAAATGTTCCAAATGATTGACAGAAAGAGATATGGCAACAATGTTGTTCTAAGATTGGATCTTTAAAAAACCTATGACAGTGTTTCCTAGGATTTCCTAATCAAAACTCTTAGAGCTTTTGGTTTTTTAGAAACTTTCATTTGCATCATTTAAAGAAGGGCTACTGTTACTGAGGAAACTGGATTTAAATATGAAAAAATTCCTTTAAAATACTCGAGAAACCCTCTGATCAAAGGCGATCCTAAATCTTATCACTCTAAAGGCACTATATGCAATGTGGCTGTAAAATTCACAGTTGGCAATCAAGATTTCTAATCATAGCTAGTAGATTGACCTTAATCAAATCAGTCTTAAACTCTAAACCTTTATATCTCTTTTTTTCTCTAAGGCCACCTAAGAAAATAGTGTGGATGTTAGAGAAATTATTTAGTTCATGTCTTCTTCCATGAAACAATCCCATTTTGGTTATGAGTCCGACAGCAAGCGGATAGGATGGTGGGGAACACCAGATCAGTGGAAATATTTAAAAAACTTGGATGGTTTATTTTTTGTTCCCAAACGTAAGGAAACTTCAGTGGAGGATGAAGAATGGATCAACAAGCTAGGAGAATTTGGTGCAGACTGCGTTAGATTAGCGAGGGAGGGCAGAATTTAGTCCGAATGATAACGACTCATTCGGACTATATGATTCATCTGAGGGTGGCCTACCACCGGATCCAGAGGACGATCCACCCACACCGAACATCCATCTTTATATCTGTAGCCTTTGCCAAGACAGTTATTGGGACCCCTATTCCCAATATGTTCCTTTTTGAACCTACTACCCCACCAGCTATTATTCATACTATGACTGGAGATTTTACCCCTAGTATGAGTATTATTGTGACTTCTATACAGTGTACGACTATGACTGAACCCATTATGATCGGTATTACTTTAAGAGGGTCCAACATGGGGAGTACTAGCCTCAGCCCAGACATAATCGATGACATTCTACTTGCCACATCAGATGTTTCAGGCTCAGAGAGAGAGATCTATACAGTTACTGATGATATGGATGCGCCTACAGCTGATGTCGATGGTGATATGGATGAGTTTGCTGCCTCTACTACGTGATTATGTTGATAGTTATGCTACCTTCTGATAATAGTTTGTACTGGTCATAACTCTTTATGTTATGTGTTGTCCTAATTTATTTCCTTATATTATGTGTTAGTGATGTTAATAATCTTTGTTTTGTTCATTTTAATCGTATAAAATTTTTGTTTTAATTAAGCGAAGAAGGCAGCTATTAATGAAAATTTTATTTATTATTGTGTTATTTTAATCTCGTCCGTGTTAGTGTTGATTAATTTCAGTAGTTACTCAAAATTGTCCGTTGAAGCTCAGGCAGGTATTCTCACTTTGTCCTCTAAATGCTTCATTATGTGCTTATTTCTGTTACATTTGAAACAATGTAAGATTTTAGTAAGCTGTACCAACAATTGATTGTAGGTACATTATTTTGGCGCAACCCTATTTTTGTTCCAAGTTGAATATGAATGCTCTAATTAGTTCCCACATTGTCTTAAATCAGTTTCTTTTGTCATGATTTAGTATTTGCATATTAGGACTTGTGTGTACTCAATTAGGTTTCAATTTCTCAAGTCCCAATTTTTTTTCAAGCCGATATCCGAGGATGAGTTAGTAGAAGTGAAATTATAACCTCCCAACATCTTTTTCATATGATTTACATCTCTGCAATTTTAAATTCCAGTAGTTAATTTAGTTGTTTAATTTTACCTCACAATTAGTGTGTAAAACTCAAATCCACCTCGTAAATCGGGTAATTAATTGAATTTCCCTTTTCTGATTATGATAGCTATAGTTAATCAAACCTCAAATATTAAATAGTTTGAATTCGATAATATATATATAAAGAAGACAAAACTCTAGTTGAGTCAAGGCCCAATCATGCATAATATTCAATTTGTTGGTATCATTCTATTATGAGCCGTCGCTTTCCAACATTCAATCTCCTTCTATTATGAGCCGTCGCTTTCGAACATTCCAGGCCTTGTGCTATATATCAAGTTTTAACTAATTTTCAAGGATATTATATGATGTGTCAATTGAGAATTTTATTTTGCAAGTATAATTATTAATTGTTCGTTGTTTAATAGCGGAGTAAAGAGGTGAACAGTCAAGAACCGAATAGGGTCAAGTTTTATAAAGAAACGCATTGCAAAGATGAAAAGTGGACATTTCCCGAATCCGAAATGCTCTATGTAAGTCTTATCAATTTTATTTTCAATTTACCCTACTATTACTGAATTACAAACAAACTAACACTGTTGGGTTGTAATTTTTTTGGTACTATTATCTTCGGTATAAAAATTACACATAGTGCATTATGCTTTACTATTTTAAAATTATTGTCTTTAAATGGCTTAAAAAGTATAGATGTAATCCTTTTTCTTTTATTTTCTTTGCATAATGAGATGAAACGCTTGGAATCCGAATCAATATCTGAGGATGGTAGTACCATGATGAGCTCAGATGAGATAGAAGATAAATTTCTTGGCACAAGGTTGGGATATATTAACGGTCTTGGGGTATGGTCCAAAAAGAAAGGATTCTAGAATTAATATAATGCGATTGAGGAATGCCGAATTTGAAGAGGCACTTAAGCAGTATAAGAAAGTTCAAGAAGATTTGATGGATCGTCTGCAAGGTCGTGAGGTAGAGGCAACAATTCAATGAGAAGAGTCAATGGTACAAAAGAACGCTATGGAGACTAAACGTGCAATGCTATATGATATTCTAGTTCGACAAGCGGAGTCTGATAAGTTGATTCAGTCATTGATCACATCACGTTCCTCATCTTCCAAACGATGGTAATCTAGACATGCTTTAGTTTTGCTACTCGTATGCTGTTAAAATCCCACATTATTTTAGCTAATGCTATTATATTCTCTTAAATGCAGATATGATGTGACATGAAGCTATTTTTGGGGCTCCATAAGCTTTTGACATTTGCAAACGGAATTGGAGACTTCTAAGTCCTTTAACTAGTTTAAGTTATTTTTTTGCACCATGGATATTTGTCGTTTCAAGGTGATTAAATGTGGGACTTGTATGTCCTTTAACTTGTGTTTATTTGACTTAAAATATGTTTGTATGTGACTTAATGTCGATTTTGTTTATGATAATTTAGTTATTTTGTGAATTTTAATGAATGTGTTTTTTAGATGGTTATTTGTTTAAATTTCGTGGTATACATTAATTTATCAAATTCAAAATATAAAAATATATATTTGGAAACATTCCATTATAAAAATAAATGTTTTAGTAGTTAAATATGCAATTGATAAGTAAAAGTGCGGTTTAAGATTTCATAGTTTATTATTGAAAAATTAATGATTAATAATCATTCTCTAACAATTAAATTTCGTAGCCAATAGCTCTTGAGGGAAATTACAATTTTTGTTCCTAAAAGCGTGTAATGATTAGTTTATTTATATAATTGGCAACGAAATGTAGACAATTAGCAACGAGATGTTGAATAATTAGCTACAAAATAAATTGTAAATTTCATAGCTAAAAGTTCCTAACACTAGTTTACATAAAGAATTCTCAACGAAATTAATATATTTAGCAACGAAATGTTAGACTATTAGATACGAAAAATATTATAGCCTAAATATGGTAATTATCCACGAAAATAATTTCATAGCAAATGACCTTAACAATTGGCAACGAAAGTGTTTGTTGTGGCCAAATACATTTAGAAACGGTTCTTTCACCACGAAATTGTTACGAAATAATTTTCGTTGCCAAAAACTATCAGCAACGAAATATTAACTTTTGGCTAAGAAAAAATTCGCAGTTAAATGTGAGAATTGTTGTAGTGGATCCACTGTGATTCAAGGGAGGTGCATAAGGGTGATTAACAATTAGAAGGAAAATATCCAATTGGGATCACATCCGGGGGAGTGTAGTGATACTCAAGTCAGAATTTTGGGCAAAGAAGTTTGCTCTGAGAAGTCGCCTGGGGTGACGGGACCTAGTCACCACATCCATGGGGAGATACCTTGATTAATAAGAAATTTTGGGTGTGGATTATTACAAAATCTCTCACTGGAGGGTAAATAGAGAGGTAAGGGAAATTTCAGTAATTTTCCAAAAATGGGCAGATAGTGGTCGAATGTTAAGGAAAGTTGACAAAATTCGAAAACTTCGTAATCAATGAGAGGGATACGGAGAACCAAGTTGGGTTTTAAGTTAATAATAGACCTGTGGGTAGAATATACCAGCATGGGTAGTAGATCTACCTAGGATGACCGGTGTCGTTGTTTTTAAGGTTGTACATTTACATTCGTATCAATGCCCTCGAGACAGGGGAGCTAAGGGAGATAAAGAATCTATCGAAGAGTAAGACTTAATTTTTAGTGCCAGTGAGGCACCAAGGGAAGGGTTACCCAGGAGAGAACCCAGATTTATGATAGAGATCAATAAAATTTCTACCAAGTGTTAGTTGGTTCAGTTATGGTCGTCAAGGCCACCAACAAGTCCCATGGGACCAGTAGAGCCAAAGGGACAATAGGAGTAGCAATCAGGGTCAAGACTACTAGGTTCGTGATAAGTATAACCCCGACAGGGCGGTGGGACCAGGTAAAGGGGGATGACACAGAGAGGTGTCTTATGTGTAAAAGAGTGGAAACACATGGGTGGATTTTGTTCGCGACAAGTCCAATGACATTAGAGGGATGTCTAGCAAGGGTTGAAGTTAAAGAAGTTTTTGGTTTGGTTAGGACGAGGGTGTTATGTCTAGTAACCGTTTGAGTTGCGAGTGTTATAGGTAACCGGAACTATAAGTTTTATTCTGCGATGATTGGGGTTTATTTTATGTCATGAAAGCAGGTCACATTAATGTATTAGTACTTGATTCACGTGAGAAATGGATTTAGTGGAAGTATCATTAATATCATTAGTACGTGTATTCTTACCATGGAGTAGCCGGGTACTCTTCGGTTCCACCTGAAGGGAATGGGTGGGTACATTGAGACGATGTATTTCTTCAGGTTTACCTCATTTAAGAGGTGATATTAGAGGTAGGGTTTTATCCTCGGGATGGACAGGTTAGTAATGATGGGCGATCATAGCAGAGATAGAGTGTTCGTTATTTCAGTGCAAGACGTATATTCTTATTGAGACATCTCATCGGGAAGAGGGTTGAGCCCGCGATAATATCTTGTGAAGTGGACTTCAAAGAGTACAATTGCCTAGTTATATGGAATTCCTGTGCGTAGGACTTTTACTGATAAGATTCAGGGTATGTTGGGTTTTCGTGGAGCCGAGAGATTTAGCTCGTTATTAATATTTAGCGCTAAGTGCATAATGATTGTGCGAGTGTAGTAATATAGGACTCCTTTAGAGATGTGGGAGTCCATGATAAACTTAGGAGTATAGGGGCAAGGTTTGAGATTTCGGGGATATGCTTTGGGTTCTGTGGAAATCAAAGGCTGACGATGCTGAGGAATAGTGCATTAGGAAAATCTCTTTTGGGCTTTGCTGGGAAGTGTTATACCCATAAGCCTTAATAAAATGTCGAAAGTGTGAAGACGCCATTGGATTCTATATCATCGGATTTAATGATAATTAGTGAGTGTGTGGAGAATATGTTGAGGAGAGAGCCACTAAGAGATAGGTCTAGTGGAGCCAGAAAGTGTTGTGAAAGAAAGACTGCGAAGCTTTGCACCGCAAGTTGATTGGTGAGGTAATATCGGGAAAAATTTTATAGTGATGAGTAATGTCATCGAAAATATTTGGAGGATATAGCGATGCTGAGAATGCGGGGACAAAAATTGATACAAATATGGTTACGTAAATGATGATCGGAGGTTTGTTCACCTATGCACGATATATAGGGTGTATGGGCACCCTGGGAGGAGCCAAAGCCTCTACTGTACAGATACTTAGTAGATTTGGGATAAGACGCAAAGGTAATGAAGTGACATTATATGCGTTACAACCGATGGTTTGTTACCACTAAGATTCGCAAGTGAGGCGGAGAAGACGCAAAGGTAATGAAGTGACATTAAATGCGTTATAACCGATGGTTTGTTACCACTAAGATTCGTAAGTGAGACGGATATTAGCGAATGTGTTGGTCGAAATAGCCATAGTGTGTGTATTTAAGTATCGTGGGATGGTGAGTTATTTGGTGTTAACCATAAGAGAGGGTAAGGTACACTAAGAGGAAGGTTGCGTTATACAAGAGATGCCTACATTCGAGAATTATAGGAGTATCGTGGATTTTTTCCAAGTTTCAAATACGTAGCTATAGTTTGGGGCTATAGTGGATAGTTATGGTAAGATTGAATGTTTGCGGTACCGGGGTATGAATTATCATGTCTAGGTTCCACCTGAGATATGGTCTAGCGCATACATACGGTTATGTATGTTAAATGTGTTTCATATTAATGTATAAATTTTTAATTGAAATCCCGGGGAGTAAGGACATTTCTGATGTGATTGAGAGTGGTTGGACTTATTATCGAATGGGGAGATATAGCTCGAGTTTTATTTTCGCGCAAAGGAAACAAGTGATAGTAAGGGCGCGGTGGTGTATGTTTTTATTGTTGTTGTTTATTTTTTTTAGTTTATATATATATAAGAATGGATATGTATACTTTCATACCGAGAGGAGGGTATTTGGAATGTTATAAATGTAGGATTGAAGTTATATTACGAATTAAAGACTAGTAAATGTCGGGTTTCATTTCATGCGATGGAGAACGAGTATAGGGTGTATGGGTGCTCTGGTTAATTACATTCGCTTAATAACTTCGTGTAGCATTGCTAAGGGTAAGTGATTGCGGGGCTAGTTCGTCTTAGTGATTATCCCAACGTCATCTTCCTGAACAGTAACCATGGTGACCTATATCGCGGTCACCGTTCCCATATATTCGATGGGTTCTATTGAGCCTCTCCCACTACAATCATTCTAACAGCCCTCGTTGGTCATCCAAAATTATTTTGTGTACAAATCCCAACCGAACTCTGACATGAATCGCATCAACTATACTTAATAGAAGGAGAACATAAGTCACAAACATGAAGGAATAAAACAATCATATAATAAGGATCTATATGAAAGAACGCTAAACTAAAATGTAATAATCCGCACAAATCATAAGGACTCTATAACGTACATGATGATCTGATACCGTCTATGGTACCCGCCTACTAAAATACTGGGTGGCCAGCCCGTGATCATAATAAAATGTTGGTCTCATATGTCTCATTCTTAGCATCACTGTAGAAAATATTTTCAAAGTTATTAACCAACTAGTGATTTAAGTAGATTGGTGCCAAATTTTATCTCTTCTTAATAAACAACATGCGTAAATAGATAATTATTTAAATCATTAACACAAACTGATAACTTAATCCAACACAGATGAATGATAGAAATAAGATGACCGTATAAACTATTGGTTGAACAATAAAATCCAATAATATCTGAAATCATAACCGGGATACATAGGGTCACATAAATGAAATGAATACTAAATCTGAGTGCGACATGCCAAACGGAGTACTGGAATAAAGTCCCTACACTAGGAATAGTAGAGCGAAGCGTCTATAGAAAAGTACTGCAACTTTTACATGAGTAGCGGCTACGCAAGCATGGATAAAATCCTCAAATTTGGCATCCCTGTGGATGGACACCAAAATTAGAAAAGATTTTAGCACTGGTCAGAGCCCCAGTAAAATATTTAGAAAATATTTACCAATCAGTTAAATTGCAACAATTAGATACGAATGCACACGCTTCATATTTAAGCTAGTGTCGCACTCACTTGAGGTATAGCTCACCCCTCATCTAATGTGCACACCTAACGCTTGCCTTCAACCTTCCTAGTTAAGCTACCCCACCTAACTATCCGCACCACACCTCTTTCTAACCCACTACTCTAACCCGAGTACTCTTTACTTTGATTATTAAGTTATTTCCTCATTAACTTATTAATTCACTTCAACTATATTAATCCATCTAACGTTTGCACTAGTTATATAATAAATCCCCTTTTTAATTCACATAATTTTCACCCTACTTATATAAGAAACCACTTTTTAAATCATATAACTTTTGCATTAGTTATATAAAGAATACATTCACACTTATGTATTGATATCGTATATAATCATCTAGTCATTTTATATAGACACTACTACACTACAACATCCACACACATGTCGCGCATAATAACTATCCATTCCCGGGTAATAACTCAATGGATTCTTTCTCTGAAATACTATCATGTCCCAGGCATGCTCATTCTAACCTGGCCATCTCAAGTCGGACTATCGCACACCGAAATTGGGAAAAAACATCGCAAACGTAGTGGAGGCGGCCATATTTCCCTGAGAGTGAGACGAATCATTCCCAAGACGTCTCACCTCAAAAGTAAGTCACACAAGAAAAATCCTGGAGGATATGACCTGGGGACTATACTTTCTCTACTCCTCAATCCAGGAGATTCATCCACATAGCGCAACCTCCGATGATAGCACTAAAGGGGTATGTATTCCTATAAATATTATTCACCCCAATATCTATAGAGCACACAAATATATATATATATATATATACTATCACACATAATCGTGTACATATATTAAATAAAGTCCGACCAACCTGTGACTAACACCCATAGCACTATCCCCAATATATACCCAACTCAATATCCCGAATTGTAATTTAATCATTCTCACATTAATTATTTTAATTCAATATTCACACTAATAATTATGGCTCACAAATATATATATACTATCACTACACCAAATCTGCCTAATTGTCACGGTCATTGATTTTGAAAAGTTCAACTTGTCAAGGTCAATGACCCTGACAATTCGGGGCGAGATAACTTTTTTTTGTCACGGATGTGTCATGGTTATTAATCGTGACAAGTTCGTTAGAATTGTCACGGTCCTGTCACGGGCGATGACCATGACAAGTTTAGTCACGGTTAATAACCGTGACAAAGCCTTGACCCCTTTTAAAAAAATTGTCACGGTCATTGACCGTGACAAGTCTGGGCAGAAATTAAAAAAAATCTACTGGGCAGTATGGCCACTGCCACTGCCCAGCAGTATATTTGTACATGTTATAGCAACATTGTACCTATTCAAACATCATATATCCAAACAAACTAAACATAATGCAAATATATATTCAAAATAGAAACAATATACATGATGATATAATCCAAATATAATTCAAATGTACCAACTTAAAAATAATGTCACTACAAGTCTGGGGTAAATGCGAGGAGGTGAGTAGGCCACATGATATACAAATTGACACACCCACTAATATACATCGTGTCGCATTGTTCACGCAACCACAATAGGGAGTTCTCCTTCCCGGGTATCACATGCATGACGAGCACTTTGGACGCGATCTCTTGAAGTGCACGTCCATGAACTATTCCACCCTGGACGATATTCGGGTCCCTTAACCCACGCCCTATCCGTTGGCCATCAAATACGTCCTATATGAACACGCTCGGCCAACCAATTGTCAACATCGTTCTGGGGAAGGGAGCCAAATAAGGAAGTTCATCATCGAAGTACGCACGTGTCGGTGATGAAGCAGTGAGGTCCACATCTTCGTCATCCTGCGCCTCGTTATCCCGCACCTCCTCCTCCTCCACCGCCTTCTCCTTCCCTTTACCATTACGGTCTCCGCCCAACGTACGCTTCATGAATGAGTACATATCTTGGACCGTCACCTCCAAACGGGACAGCTTCGCGTGATGTGAATCCACCGTTCGAGCCAACCCGGTGTCGCTCGTCTCCAATCCGATGATCCTAGATTTGGCCACCCACAAGCTCACCCCCTTGTCCTCCCCTTGCGATCAGAGCCAAGCACTTGGCTGAGTGCGTCTGTGGACAAAGACGCCTTGTCGGCCTCAGACTTCGACTCATGCACTTCCTTATGCTTTGCTTGAAACGACAAAAAGCACATGATTAGTAAAATAAGTAAACTAAAAAATTATAACGTAATTAACAAAAATTAAACTGTCGGATTACTTACAATCATGGCCGCGATGCTCGAGGCACCTCCTTGTCCTTCCCCTTGTTCGTCCGAAGAGCCACATAAGTATCGAGACTATGTGGCTTACCCCTTGGGCCACTCCCTACTCACTAAAATAAAATAAAGTAAAATTAGTATCGGCCCCGCAAAGTAGAAAAATGAAGAATAATATATTTATATAGTTACAGAAAAATTAAATCTTACCTTCATCCTTTGCTCCACCTCGGTGTAAGACATCCGGCCGGAGTACTGCACGTCCGTCTTTTTTGCTCGATTTTCCCTCCCCGATTGGTGAGATGCCAATTGTCGATCCTCGATCTCATTGTCAATGAACTTTTGTCATTGTACCAATGAGATCGGGTCCTTGGGTGGGACAGATCCACACCATTGGATAATGGACTCTCGTGTTTTCCAAAGTACCGTGTCCGCATATTTTTCTTCCACGTCTTGTGTCGCTCCCTCAACTGCTCCAAGACGGAATCGCGTAGCTTTGGATCCAAGTTGAATTGTTCCTGTCCAACAAATACAATGTTAGCTGCGAATAAATATAAATATAAATATAAATATAAATATAAATATAAAATGAAATTGAAATCGAAATTGAAATTGAAATTGAAATTGAAATTGAAATTGAAATTGAAATTGAAATTGAAATATTCATATAAATATAAATATATTACATGTAGTGCCGCCCAAACAGCTAACTTGATCTCTTATGGCACCTCCTTCCAACTCATAAACCCCAGGCCGATGACCGTCTTTAGCAGCTCGAGGGATCTTGCTAATAGCTCCGACTTGTTCTCGATGGTAATCCCAAATTTTCCATATTTTGGGAGCCTAGGGGCCGAGGATCCCTCGTCGCCTCCGCTTCCACCGAGCCCAGGCAACATCATCATAACCAGCATTATCATCCTCGCCTTAATACCTGAAGGAGACATTTACCGTAAAAAAATGTTATTAGCACAGATAAAAAAAATGTTATTAGTACACATAGATACACATGCAGCCCCCCACCCCTACCCCACCACCCACCCCTGCCCCCTCTCCCCCCTCACCCCACCACACACACGCACACGTACACGTACACACACCACCCCCTGCTCCCCACCACACACACAATAATCCAATAATGATTAATAATTATATATACTATGCTTCATTTAATCATGTCTTATTTATATTCAAATTCAATTATTAATAATTATATATAGTATGTTTCATTTAATTATGTCTTATTTATATTCAAATTCAATTATTCAAAAGTTAAAAAATCCCACCCCCATATGGACAATAATCCAGTGGTCATGCCACTTTTAAAACTAACCAATACACCATTTACTAAACAAAATAATCCAACAGCAATGTCTAGAACAAATGTGTATATTCAAATTCAATTATTAATAAATATATGTAGTATGTCTTATTTAATTATGTCTTATTTATATTCAAATTCAATTATTAAAAATTATATATAGTATATATTAATTTACTAATTTACAATAAAGGGCAATCATATATTAATTTAATAAAAAAATTAATAATCAATCAATTTTTTACAAAGGACTCTACGCGAGCACACACATAGACACATACGTAGCCCCCCACCCCTACCCCACCACCCACACCCCATCCCTGCCACCACCACCACCACCACCCCCTCACCCCACCCCAACCACACACACGCACACGTACACGTACACACACCACCCTCTGCCCCCCACCACACACACAATAATTCAATAAAGATTAATAATTATATATATTATGTTTCATTTAATTATGTCTTATTTATATTCAAATTCAATTATTAATAATTATATATATTATGTTTCATTTAATTATGTCTTATTTATATTCAAATTCAATTATTAATAATTATATATAGTATGTTTCATTTAATTATGTCTTATTTATATTCAAATTCAATTATTCAAAAGTTGAAAAATCCCACCCCCATATGGACAATAATCCAGTGGTCATGCCACTTTTAAAACTAACAAACCCAACATTACTTAACAAAATAATCCAACAGCAATGTCTACAACAAATGTATATATTCAAATTCAAATTCAATTATTAATAATTATATGTAGTATGTCTTATTTAATTATGTCTTATTTATATTTGAATTCAATTATTAATAACTATATATAATATATATTAATTTACAATAAGGGGCAATCATATATTAATTTACTAAAAAAATTAATAATTAATCAATTTTTTACAAGGGACACTACGCGCACACACACTAGACACACATATATACAAACACATATATACAAACACATATACACATACATATACACACATACATATACACACATATATATGCACACATACATATACACACAGATATATACACACATACACACACATATAGAAATGAAAGAGAAAGAGAGGAAAAAAATATACCTTAGAGAGAGAGAGAGCGCTGAAATCGCTTGTAGAGAGAGAGAAAGAGGGAAACCAAAAACGGTGGAAAAAAAAGAGTCTAGGGCTTTTTTTACTAATGATATTGTCACGTTCGTGTCAGGTCCTTGACCGTGACAAGTTCGCGAAAAATATATTTATAACGGACTTGTCACGGTCAATGACCGTGATAACACTTTGTCACGGTCAATGACCATGATACAAAACGCCAAATTCTTGTCACGGTCAATGATCGTGACAAGGGTGACCGGATGAAAGGTGACATTTTGGCCATTTTGGTGTACTGTCACTACACCAAATCTGCACTATTGTCACGGTCATTGACCTTAACAAGTTGGACTTGTCAAGGTCAATGACCGTGACAATTCGGGGCGAGATAACTTTTTTTCTCACGGAAGTGTCACGGTCATAGACCGTGACAACCTCGTAAGAATTGTCACGGTCGTGTCACGATCTAGGACCGTGACACGGTTAGTCACGGTTATTAACCGTGACAAATTCTTGTCCCCTTTTAAAAAAAATGTCACAGTCATTGACGATGACAAGTCCGTGATAACTTTTGTCACGGACTTGTCACGGTCAACGACGGTGACAATTCTGGGCAAAATTGAAAGGAAATCTGATGGGCAGTATGGACACTGCCCAACAGTATATTTGTAGCTGTTATATCAATGTTTTACCTATTCAAATATCATATATCCAAATAAACTAGAGATAACTGAGAACGCAAGAGTTTATGTATCCCCGGATTTTAAATTTTCTTCAATTAAAATCAAAGTTAATTTCCTTTTTAAATAAATGCGGAAGCGTTGAGATGGTTTTAACTTTCAAATAAAACAACAAGTTTTAATATCGTCAAAAACCAATTAAAACAACATAATTCAACTCCTAGTATTTGCCTAAGTCATAATTATTCATATAAACAAAGTTAGGCGAAACCAATTTTAGCAAATGACTTGAATAAACCAATTTTACCCAATATTAAATTAAAGTCCCAATTTAAATAAGTGTGATTGTAAAACCAAATTTTATCTTGAAATTAATCTAGCATGCGTTCTAAGTGATATAGAGCAAGATAAAATTAACAGTCACACAACACCGCGATGTACAAGGAAAAACCCACTAACGAAAAAAAACCTCGGGACGGCCCTAGCCTCAAATCCACTAAAAACGGTATTACAAAATACAAGACAAAAGACTTTCTTCCTAAACTCGAACCCTCTCAAGCCGTGATGCTCCTTCTTGTATCAACCTCCAATTAGCGGATAACCAACGGAGCTCCACCGTGGTCTCGGAATTCACCGATAGGACTTTAAACGGTCACCGTCACCCGAACATGGAGCCTTTCTCCAAACGGGTAGAATATCAACAAAAGTCTTCTTTGTGATGGGGTGTAGAAGCAAACCCGAAACCTCTCTTGAATTCGGTAGAGAAAACCGGTGCCAAAAACTCCAAGTAAAGATATGTATATAAAGAACTTGGATAAACAACTATTGGGTGTAAACTAGAGTGTGTATGAATTTTTTCATTAAAAATGAACACTCAAAACTTGAACATTTTCCCTAAATAAATTTGCTCTCAAACTCTCTCTAAGAGTTGGATATGGAATGGAAAAGTTGTCTTGGAAAATGTGTTTCCCGCACATAATATTGCATGAAAAATGTTGGTTGAAAACCAAGTGGAGGAGTGGGGAAAAACTGCAAAAAACTGCCAAATAACTGTTCCCGCTGGAAGTTCGTTCGAACGAACGTGATTCTCGTTCGAACGAGACTTCTAACGAGTGACCAGCCTGGGCTCGTTAGAGGTTCGTTAGATACCTCCTTAGAATGAACCTTCTTCGAACGACTGTCCAGTTAGGGTGGTTGGCAAAACTCGTTCGAACGAACCTGGTTCGAACGACAAAACTCGTTCGAACGACATTTCAAACGAACAAACAGAAAGATTGAAAAATTCGATTTTGGCCCAGAAACTTTTATAAACTTTTATATACTTATTTTTAAGTTTCTAATTGATTCTTTCTGAAAAATAAAATGCAGTTTTAATTCACCTAACACCCAATACAAATTGTTCCAAGCTCCTATAATCATATAAATACATTCATACCTTGGGAGCATGAAACCTAAGTTGATGACGTACAAACGAGGCACATAAACTACGGCATGTTGATGATGCTTTATATTCTTTGCCGCTACGTCTTCAACAAACACTTCATAGGTCTTGAATATTACAATTAAATAAAATCCTATGAATAAATGTTTTTGTCCGGAATTGAGCCAAAACTATAAGAGGACTCAATTGGAAATTTGTGTCCTTACAAATCTCCCCCTTTGGCTATTCCGGGACAAAAACCAAACAAAAATCCTAAAGTGTCGTCAAGCTCTACTAGACTCAAAACATAATCCGCCCAATCTTGACTCAACCCAAGGATTAAACTCTTTGCCATAGAAAGATGCCGCTATAGAATAATTCCTGCACACTTAAGCAAACTCATCAAATGCATAGGGAATATCAAAATATTAAATGCAATTTTTAATTAATTACTCCCCCTAAATTAATTCTCCCTTTAAACACATGACCTACTTAGAAAGACGCCTCCCCCTAAGATAAATCTCCCTCAAACGAAGATACGATAATAATAGGATTAGATACCATTTCTCCCCCTATCATCATTCTCCCCCTTTTTGTTCGGGAATAGGCAAAGGATAAAGAACTAATAAACAACATGTGAAAGCTTAAAGTGAAACGACATGAAAGCATATGGGCAATAAAAACAAGGCAAAGACAAACAAATATCATATATATATATATATATATATATATATATATATATATATATATATATATATATATATATATACTATAAATATACCAATAAGTATGTGCATATATAGATAGATATAAACACACACATGACACAAAATACAATAAGTTTGCACACTCGTATGGCAAAAATGTGTCATATGGAAACGGAAGTGTAGGGGTGTGAACTAGCAACAATTAAATTTAGACCCAAACACTTAAGAAACGTTCACGGAGTTCTCATTTGATTGCAAACTTCATCACAGTTAAATATAACCTCATGTGACAATATAAAGATTGAACTCAATGAACAAACATACACAATGCATACAAGCCTAGCATGAAGATGATTCTACAAACCAAATAGAGTCATGACATTAAAGACAACTAGGATAAACGGACATTGTGCAAACCTTTGATATACCATCCAATTCTCCCTCAATGAGCATATATATTCTTTTATTTTTGAATGAATATATCAAACAAACATAGGCCTTGGCAATTGCTTTCTTTTAAATGCCAAATTTTCTGTTTTTAGGCCTTTGGATCACGTATTTCTTTTAGATCCAATCAATGGTGGCTTACTATCGCAAAGGATTTAATTCATCCTTTCGGAGCCATTCCCCGTGCATATATTAATTTATCCTGTTTTCATTTTTCTCACAAATCTCACATGCAACGGATTTTGACATTCACTAGTCCTCCTAGGTCATAGAAATGTAGATGACTAGATTGATAGGAGAACACCTCAAAAAGCTCAAATATAACATGTGACATTAAGATATCAAAAGAGCTCGTGCATGTGTGAATAGAGGCATATAGAAATAGAATCCATTTAAACAATACAAAATCCAACTACTCCATATAAAACATGGTAAAGAACATTTTAAGGATTGAAAATCTAGATCAAAAGTTCTAGCCACATGGAAGCGTAAACGATAGGATTCAAACACAAATATATGCCACATAAAGTGTGTCAAACAAAAATACACACAAAACAAAATCTGTTTGAGTTTTTAATATTTTTTAATCAAAAATAAATATTTACTCAAAAGGACAAACAAAAATCATTTGTATTTTTCATTAAGCTTAAATGAAATATATAAAACACAAATGATAAACAAAAATCTTTTTATATTATGTAGTCGATTCAAACACAAAATATAATACAAAAAGATAAACAAGTCATAATTTCTAGCATGTGATATGAGATAAGCCAATGACTAGAAAATGACTACACAAGCATACAATTAGCATATGAATATAGCATGAAGTACAAACGCTAAAGTGTGCAAACACTAACACATTTATCCTTTAGATTTAGCAAGGGAGGAGGCATGTGTAAGTAAATGAGAATCAAAATCCCTATTTTGTAAGGCAACCAAGTCAGATTTCCTAACCCAAATTAATGAAGAATTACTATCTTGGGGTGTAGAAACGTTAGCTATCGTGGTTACTTTACTATGGGATTTTCTAGGAATTCGTTTAAGATTTAAACAAAATTGCCTAAGATGACCTTTTCGACCACAATGAGTACAAGTAAGAACATGTCGAAAAGATTTATCTAAGGAGGGATCATTAAATGTATTCCTAGAAGATTCTCCTAAAACATTGGTTTTGACTTTAGGGTTAAAATCATTACAAGAATTGAAGCCTAAACCAAAAGTGTCATTTTTAATTTGGACCGTTCCTAACATTTTATCTAGTTTTTCCGAACGAAACTCCAAATCAAATTTGACATTACTTGAATCTTTTAATTTATTTGCCAATTCTAAAATTTTAGATTCTAGTAAAACATTTCGCTCTTCAAAAGCAAGAAGCTCCTTTTTCAAGGATTCCATTAAACCCCTAAGGCTATCTCTCTCGCCTTCTACATAGTTAAGCTTCTCTTGAAGAGTCCTCTCATGTGTCCTAAGGTCTTCTATTAAGGCACTTTCATCAATGACCTTGACACTCTCTCTTAAACTCGCTTCTAACTTCAAATTAGCTCTTTTCAATTTAATAGATTCTTTATATAATTCATGAAAAGCATTTTGAAGTTCACTCATATCAACCTCTTCTTCATTTTCACTCTCTTCTTCTTCTTCACTCTCACTATCATAAAAAATAAGAGAATCATGTACAATGACCTTGGAAGTGGCATGTGCTATAATTTCATCATCCGATGAGTTCTCATTATCACTCACATGTGCCATAAAAGCCACAAAATTTTTCTTAGTGGGGGATTCGGGCTTCTCTTCCTTATCACTATCACTAAGGGTCGCATTATATGAAATGGGTCGTTTACCCTCTTTCCTTAGTTTACTGGGGCACTCAAAAGCCCTATGGCCATACCCTTCATAACCAAAACACTTATTAGACTCGTCCCTATCAATATTTTCATTACTAGGTTTAGGGATCTTATCGTCTTTAGAAATCTTCTCATTTTTATCATGTTTAGAAGATTCAAATTTCTTAAAATCATTTTTAACTTTATCTTTGTTAAATTTAAGAAATTTTCTAAATTTACGAGCAAACAAAGCCATGTCTTCCGAGTCACTATCACTATCGCTCTCTACTACTTGTTTGACCTCTTTTCGGGCTTTTAAAGCAACGCCCTTTTCAATTTTCTTTTCATTTTTAGAGGGAAACATATCCAGTTCATAGGTTTGTAAATCACCTACAAGCTCTTCTAATTTCGTAGAGGCTAAAGTGGGTAAACAATTTAAAACGGTCACTTTAGGAATAAATCTATCGGGTAGGGACCTCAAAATTTTCTTTACAACACGGTCGTCAGGTATTTTCTCTCCCAAGTTAAAGGATGAATTAACAATATCAGACAGTCTAGCATAAAATTTATCAAAAGTTTCTTTTTCATCCATTTTGATAGTTTCAAATTGAGTGATGAGGTTTTGGAGTTTAAAAGCTTTAACGACACTCGTTCCTTCATGAGTTAATTGTAAAATATCCCAAGCTTCTTTAGCGGTTTCACACGTCATAATACGTCGGAATTCATCCGGTGCGACAGCGCTAAATAAGGCATTTAAACCACGGGAATTAAAATTTGCAAGCTTAAACTCATTTTCAGTCCATCTATCAACGGGTTTGGAAACATGTACATTTTCAATTAAATGTGTTGGTGGGGTCCAACCGTTAACAACAGACATCCAAACACGTTCATCGATAGATTTAAGTGCCGATTTCATTCGCGCTTTCCAATACGCGTAGTTTGAACCATCAAAAATAGGAAATTTTGAAAATGGGGAAAAATCCATATTTAGCCAAAAATTAAAGGATCTTAACGAAATAATTTATCGTTTTTGGCTCTGATACCAATTTGAGAACGCAAGAGTTTATGTATCCCCGGATTTTAAATTTTCTTCAATTAAAATCAAAGTTAATTTCCTTTTTAAATAAATGCGGAAGCGTTGAGATGGTTTTAACTTTCAAATAAAACAACAAGTTTTAATATCGTCAAAAACCAATTAAAACAACATAATTCAAGTCCTAGTATTTGCCTAAGTCATAATTATTCATATAAACAAAGTTAGGCGAAACCAATTTTAGCAAATGACTTGAATAAACCAATTTTACCCAATATTAAATTAAAGTCCCAATTTAAATAAGTGTGATTGTAAAACCAAATTTTATCTTGAAATTAATCTAGCATGCGTTCTAAGTGATATAGAGCAAGATAAAATTAACAGTCACACAACACCGCGATGTACGAGGAAAAACCCACTAACGGGAAAAAACCTCGGGACGGCCCTAGCCTCAAATCCACTAAAAACGGTATTACAAAATACAAGACAAAAGACTTAATTCCTAAACTCGAACCCTCTCAAGCCGTGATGCTCCTTCTTGTATCAACCTCCAATTAGCGGATAACCAACGGAGCTCCACCGTGGTCTCGGAATTCACCAATAGGACTTTAAACGGTCACCGTCACCCGAACATGGAGCCTTTCTCCAAACGGGTAGAATATCAACAAAAGTCTTCTTTGTGATGGGGTGTAGAAGCAAACCCGAAACGTCTCTTGAATTCGGTAGAGAAAACCGGTGCCAAAAACTCCAAGTAAAGATATGTATATAAAGAACTTGGATAAACAACTATTGGGTGTAAACTAGAGTGTGTATGAATTTTTTCATTAAAAATGAACACTCAAAACTTGAACATTTTCCCTAAATAAATTTGCTCTCAAACTCTCTCTAAGAGTTGGATATGGAATGGAAAAGTTGTCTTGGAAAATGTGTTTCCCGCACATAATATTGCATGAAAAATGTTGGTTGAAAACCAAGTGGAGGAGTGGGGTAAAACTGCAAAAAACTGCCAAATAACTGTTCCCGCTGGAAGTTCGTTCGAACGAACGTGATTCTCGTTCGAACGAGACTTCTAATGAGTGACCAGCCTGGGCTCGTTAGAGGTTCGTTAGATATCTCGTTAGAACGAACCTTCGTTCGAACGACATATCGAACGACTGTCCAGTTAGGGTCGTTGGCAAAACTCGTTCGAACGAACCTGGTTCGAACGACAAAACTCGTTCGAACGAAATCTGGTTCGAACGAAAAAACTAGTTCGAACGACATTTCAAACGAACAAACAGAAAGATTGAAAAATTCGATTTTGGCCCAGAAACTTTTATAAACTTTTATATACTTATTTTTAAGTTTCTAATTGATTCTTTCTGAAAAATAAAATGCAGTTTTAATTCACCTAACACCCAATACAAATTGTTCCAAGCTCCTATATACATATAAATACATTCATACCTTGGGAGCATGGAACCTAAGTTGATGACGTACAAACGAGGCACATAAACTACGGCATATTGATGATGCTTTATATTCTTTGTCGCTACGTCTTCAACAAACACTTCATAGGTCTTGAATATTACAATTAAATAAAATCCTATGAATAAATGTTTTTGTCCGGAATTGAGCCAAAACTATAAGAGGACTCAATTGGAAATTTGTGTCCTTACAATAACGCAAATATACATTCAAAATAGAAACTATTTAAGAAGAAACAACATCACCATCAATTATCTCAAATCTACAAACTATTTAGTTGGAAAAGAGATTTTGTACCGCGACGCTCGGGGACACCTCCTTATCCTTCCCTTCTCGTCTGAATAGCCACATAAGTATCGAGCATATGTGGCCTACCCTCAGGGCCACTCCCTGTCCCCTGAAATAAAATAAAGTAAAATTAGTATCCGCCCCTCAGGGCTACCATAACTAAACACCTATTAAAGGTAAACAAAACATTGATTTATAGTATGTTTTATTTAATTATCCCATCATTTAATTATCCTATTAAAGGGTGAGTGGTCCGATCCCATTCAAGACCGCATTTTTCTGTAATATACTTAACAGCTCATGCACATTGTTACGATTTGAAAAAAATTCGACAGCATATCCCCGTAGTTCTCCAAGTACACGGCGTAGATTGGCAAGTGTGAGCGTTATTTTTCAATTGATCAATTGAAATAACAGTCACACTTGTCAATCTAGTATGTACCCAGAGAACATTAAGATACGACTGTAGAACTTCCTCCAAAAGTAACAACTTTAAGCCAATAAGAATATTATACATAAATTATACAGTCTCAAACTGTCCGAACGGGACAATTCGAGAGATCCCATTACAAGGGTAATGACTCTCGAACGGGTCTAAGGGATTTTGAATGCATACGCATAAAAACTACAAGGCTAGTATCTATGCGCACTATATTTAATTTCAAGTATGTTTCATTTAATTATCATACTATATATATATTGTTTGATATACAAAGTAATTTTTTTAAAAAGTTGAAAAATCCTACCCCCATATGGACAATAATCCAGTGGTCATGCCACTTTTAAAACTAATCAACCAAACATTTACTAAACAAAATAATCCAACAACAATGTCAACAACAAATGTTTATCCCGTACTCCTTCTAATTCATCTACTCAATTAATTCATTTCATCAATTAAACTAACAATTAATGTATACAATTATTAATTTACTAATTTACACTGAGGGGCAATCCTACTTTCATATGAAATGGGCACTAATTATTAATTTATTTTCATTTAAAACTGTTTCATTTATTAATTATATTTTAGTGGATGTAATTATAGAATTTATGGATAGATTCAATTTAATCTTACTATGTGAATGTTTTTATCTATAATGAGTTAACCTTGAAACAATATATATTATCTCATAGAATCATCAAAACACGATATTAAGAGAATTACAATGGTACCTTGACTTACCCCCCTCCCCCCCCCCCCCCCCCCCCCACACACACACACACAAACAAATTGACAAATTCATGGGTTATTTCCAACATATAAACATCAAATACACCTAACAAACATACACAAACATATATTCACGAGTTAGTTTCAACAAAGTGTAAAAAATTGAAGAACCCATATAAATACAAATACAAAAATAAATAACTCGTGAATTTGTCAATTTGTTTGACAAATTCATGGGTTAATTCAATTTATGGGTTAATTTATGGGTTAATTCAAATACAAAAATACAAATTCATGGGTTAATTCAAATACAAAAATAAATTGTCAAATTTATGAGTTATTTCCAACATATAAATATCATATAAAGATAAAAAAAACACCACACGTATACAAATAACTCGTGAATATACCCCTACCCCCACCATGTCCCCCCTTACCCACCCCCACCCCCACCCTGCCCCACCCCCCACACACGCACACACACACACACGCACATATATACACACACACACATATATATATACATAAACATATATATAAATGGAAGAGAGAGAGATAAATAAAGCTGAAAGTAGAGAGAGAGAGCAGCGTAAAGAGAGAGAGAGAGCAGCATAGAGAGATATGTGGAAAAAGGAGGGAGGGAATGGCGCGGGGGGGGGGGGGGGGGGGGAGAAGGGGTAAGGTTTTTTGCTGCAGAAGTTGTCACGGTCGTGTCAATGTCCTTAACTGTGACAACTATTTAAAGAATTGTCACGGTCAATGACCGTGACAAGTAAATTTGTCACTGACTTGTCACGGTTATGTCAATGTCAATGACCGTGACACAAAATACGTATTTTTTGTCACGGTCAATGACCTTGACAAGGGTGGCCAGCTGAAAGGTGATAATTTTGTCATTTTGGTGTAGTGTGTATCACCATCACCGTATACATATAGTTTAATTAAACCTTGTCAACCCGTGCCCAACTCCCATAAAACTAGCTTAAAAATTATCGAGTCTATATCCCCGACTCTTAATTCTTTTAATTTTCAATTAATTAATTTTATTAACGTAGTGTCACTCAATTACGATACCCGAACACATTCACTCGGCCCATAATTAAATACTATGGATTTATTACACCCTATTTACTTAATGAAATTCACAATGCCATATAGTTTTAACATCCTTAATATCATCTTCCCAATATTCTAGGTACTAAGCCCTATATTAATTTTCACTATTTAAATCTTCCTTAAAGATCCTAAAAGAATTTAAGATAATATAATAACAATAAGCAAATCTGCCAGAAATCCCGGATGATCGATCGATCGGTGCCCCTGCATGATCGTTCGATCGATCAGTTCTTCTTCTCCACGACTTTCTATTCGACCATTGTTAAAACTCTGAGAAAACGTGACTGTGTGATAATTGATTAAATTCGCCAATATCTAATTTGACACACTTATTTAATTAATGTCTATTTTTAAACAAAAATAAATCATCCCCAAATCATTCAACTGCGCATGTGCGTGTGTCAAACCATAAAATAAATAAAGCATGCGACACAAGCTTAAGAAAAAATCCCCCAAAGGGGCAAAACCTTTTATTTCTAGAACTTTGAAGAATTTACAAGACCATTGACTTACATACAACCTGATAATCGCCCACAAGTGTAACGCACGGTGTCTTCGTCAAACCTCCAAAGCAACGACACGAAATATTGACACAAAAATACCCGCAGGTGTCAGTTCTGATGTCGTCGGCTGTAACTTTCCCTTTCCAGGAGGGTAGCAATGAAGAAGAAAACGGCTTCTCCACAAGATGTGAACTTTATAAGGAATCACTCCGCAATAGCACGCAGCTGTCGGTTGTAGAGCTCTCCCCCACAAAGTATGAACAAAAGCAAAGTATGTCATTAGGTTCCACAAAACAATTCACATAAAAGTAATTGGGATTTTGTGAAATAAAATAAAAATATTTGAACCCTTAAAATTGTTGGAGAAAAACTTTCTGCCAAAAGGTATTGAATTAAATCTGGGCAAATACAAAAAAGTTTCAAAAGAATAAGGCTCTTAAAAGTTGAAACTGTTCTCCACGTTTTTCTAGGTTACCAAGACCCCTTTTTATACAAAATTTGAGTTGGTCAAAGGATAAGCATTACAGCAGCGTGGCAGCCTAAAAGTCATCTTGCTCGAACGAGAATGACATCTCGCGCGAACGAGATCGCGTGTCATTCGAACGACTACATGCGACTTCCCATTTCCATTCGAACGAGATTGATATCTCGCTTGAACGACCTTGGCGTCGAAACCGAGGTACGTTTACTGCTGAAGCAGTTTTTCACAAACAGTTATAAAACCTCTTTTAAAAAAAAACATTTTTATATAAAAGATTTTTAAAACCCTTTTAAAAGTATCCCAACACTCTTAATATGAAATGTAAATGAAACATTAAAACAATATCTTACCAAAGTTCATATTGTTGGGCTTGAATGTTGAAGACCACTTGTAATTTCGATTCGTCTTTTGTAGATGAAAACTTTTTTCAATTTTTCGACGACATGTAGCGGTATACGACATAATTAATTGTGACGGACTTACTAAAAATATGTCCATAAAAATCTCCCCCTATGTCTATGCCGGTACATACATAAAAAATACGAATTATTAAAAACTAAAATGCCTGTACAAATCTACCCTCCCATGAATCCCAAAACTAAAAAGGATAAATTTGCAAGTTCTCAAAAAAAAAAATTCAACATCAAAACTCTCAAAGATTTTCTCATTTGCAACATCATGATCTTCAATTTTCGTACCTACACACATGAGATAAAGCAAAAACCTTCGTGATGCATCAAGTTTGAAATGTTATAAGAATAAGGAATTAATAATCAAATCTCCCCCTTAATGCAAAAGCTCCCCCATAACATGATAATTCTTTCTCCCCCTTTTTATGATGTCCCCAAATAGACAGATAAGAAGAAATAATCAAAACATAGAGTTTCAAGAAAAAATGCATAGCAAACATGGATCAAACTATGCGCATGCAAAGGTATGTCCCCAAAAATTTCACAAACTATTTTTGGATTTTTCATACAAAAACAGGATAAAAAAAATCACACCATGGATTTAAACACAAATAACCAAGTCATGGAAATGGAATGAATGGGTGTGAACACATTCGATAGGTAAATCAACTCAATCAATCTTATGTGCACGATGCATATGTGTACCCCTAATGATGAACGTCAAAAGTATCCTTAGGTGAAAAGATTGTTGAATTTAGATGACATCGTCTTATACAAATCAAAGTCAAAAGGATTTTCACACCAATAACGTCCAAAACTATTTAACGTTTTTTAGATTTTTTAGAGGATATGCAAACCCGTTTAAAATCATCAACCAAGCACCCTCATATATATTTTCTTTTAGAGGTGATAAACTAAATTCTCAAACTTTGGAGAATCGGTGCAAAAACCTAAATGGCCCATAATTGGCATGAATTTCTTTTTATTGCCTTTAAAAAAAAATCGGGCTCTTTTAAACCTCTTTGGACCTCAGATAATAAAATTCCTCCATTTTTAGGTCTAATTTAACGGTGGCTTAGTATTCACAAAGGCAAAATTAAACTTTCGCAGCCCTTCCCCATTTTTAAACAAAGCTCACAAACTCACAAAATGGTTCTTATATGCACAATTTCCTTATCAAAATTCATCATGCTTGGTTCATTTTAAAGGACATGATTCAAGTGAAAACACCCAAACAACATGTGATAAGACAAGAACAATAATCAAACAAATCCGTGCATATGTGCAATAAAGGAAACATGAGTCAAACATGTAGGAAGTAACACCTAATTACATCTTAATGACTCCAAAGATTGTAAGACACATGGATGAAATGACCTATTATCTCAAAACACTATCAAATAGTCACATGAAGAATGGAATGATGTTGTGACTTGGTCATCCTAAGTGTTCATCCATAAACGATGCAAACAAAAAAACAAAAATATTTTTGTATTTTTCAAAAAAAATTCAAAAAAACAAAAATTTGTACAAAAAGTACATGTCACAACGCTAGCAAATATTAATATCATGAAACAAAAACTAGCATATGACAAACATGCAAACACAATCATCTATATGATATGGCAAGAGAAGAATCATATGCAAGCAAACGAGAATCAACTTGTCTAAAATCTAGCGTATCCAAAAGTGATTTCCTAACCCAAATAGATGTGAAACGTCGTGTAGGGGATTTGGGAACCACGGGAACACTAGACATAAAATTCCTAGGATATTTTTCAAGATCAAAACAAAAATGCCTAAGGTGACCTTTCCTACCACAATATGAACATATGTATACGGGTGGAATGACACCTATGGGTTGACCTTTTCTAACATCCTTGAAATTGGTTGACCCTCTAAAACAAATAATGGTTTTGGATTTAGCATTAGAAGCATGAGAACACAATGAGCCATTACCATCACTATCAAACCTACTTGAGTCTATCAAATCAATTTTTAATTTCAAAATTTTTTACTCAAGCAAAGAATTAGACTCTTCCAAAGACAGGGATTTCTTTTTCAAATATTCAATTAAACTTAACAATTTATCACGCTCCCTGTTGATACCAAAAGTCTGCTGACATGGCTCAATTGAGTGAAGACACATGGCAATCTACGTGGAAACAACAAACACTTCCGAGTAACTTACACGCTCCGAGGAACTACACTACAACGAGGAACACTTCTTTCCCGAGGAACTCATACGCTCCGAGGAACAAGAACTCTCTGAGGATCTCATACGCTCCGAGGAACAAGAACTCTTCGAGGAACTCTTGAGTACCGAGAAGCTTAGGCGGTCCGAGCTGCACCTCGAACAAAGTATTAATAGCAAGATACCAACAGTTTGACTATTCATTAAATGCTTATCATTCACACGCACACTCTAAAGGGGTATTTAATGTATTACCATTTCATATGTACATCATTTAATGTATTACCCTTTCACATGACAGCCTCAGGGCTATAAATACATTGTACAATCCTCATTGTAAGGGGACCAGAATTTCTTGACAGAACTTGTAATCGAGAATTCCGAAACACTCAGCAATAATACAACAGTGGACGCATGCCATTCTTATAAGTTGAACCACTTTAAAAAAAAATTGTCTCATTTATTTATCTGTGATTGAATAATTAGATATGATCTAATTTTTTACATCAACAGATTGGCGCCGTCTATGGGAAACGACTGGTAATATCATTTTTCATCAAAAACAATTCATCACAAATGGCTGATATTCCAGAATCCAGCAATCGAAATGCTGGAAACCCTCCAAATTCATCTGCACCACCAAACATTCCAGATCTGGATGGAATAATGACAAATTTGGCTTAAGGTCAGATCGTCATGCAAGAAATAATGCGACAACTCATCCAAACCCTCCATGGCGGTGCACCAACTCATTCATAACCATAAAGTATTCAAAGAAACACCCGTGCACCATCCTCGCATACTAGGCGTACTAATTCATATCGCAATGAGGAGTCTGAAGATTTTTCTTATCAACCTGGACGAACTTCGTCAGTGCAAGCAACAGATACTGAATAACATGTCACTCTCTCTCCAGAAAGGACTAGTGCGCTAGAGAGGTTAAGCAGGGTATCACCTTTTGATCGATTAGGACTTAGAAGGATTAGAAGTCGTCCTAAAGTCGTATCGAGGAGTTTTCGACGACCATCAACTTTAAGGGAAGGATCAGCCCAGTCGCGACCAGCTGCTCGTTAAGATAGATCCCATGAGCGACCAACTTCTCGTCAAGATAGATCCCAGGAATCCACTTTAACGCGATCAGTTGCTCGAACCAACAGGCCCGAGGAAGGAAATGATGCATGAAAATGCTCTATTCAAAGGCTGGAGGATAGATTAGGGGAAATGGATAAGGCCAAGAACCCTCTACAATGAACCTTTGTTCGAGGAACACCTTTTGTCCAGGCCATTGTAGATTTTCCAACACGATCAAAGTTCAAAGAACCTGTTGTGACCCCCAAATATGATGGAAAGACTGACCCTGTCCTTCATATAGAACAATACCAAGCTGCAGCCGACATCTATGCTGTTCCAGATGAGATGAGATGCAGAGCATTCTCGAGAACTCTTACCGGGTCTACTCAAATATGGTATAATAATCTTCCTCGGGGTAAGATCTCAACTTTTCTTCAACTGTCCGAGTTATTCATTGGGAATTTCTGTTTTAGGGCAAAGCCAGTTAAATGAGTAGCACATTTGTTAAGTGTTAGAAAAAAGCTGGTGAGAGTAACAGAGATTATATAACTCGTTTTAATAACGAGAAACTCAAAGTCATTGATTATGAGGAGAAAACAGCGATTACTTCTTTGATGAGTGGATTATTGCCCAACAAGTTGTACTACACTTTGGCCAAAGATCCACCTCGAACCATGTCAGACCTGATGGGAAAAGCGTCCAAGATTATGAATGCCGAGGAGGTTATGGATGCGAAGAAGAATATGGATGCCAAAGAAACCAAGGTGGAAGGTGATAAAGCTAAGAAGAAAGAGCATAAGAACAATGGTAATGACAAGCATTCAAAAAATAGGTCGGTATGGGATGTAATGAAGAAATATGATAATTATACTCCTTTGAAGAAGGATATCAACCATGTTCTAGAAGAAATCAAGAACAACGAGGAACTAAACTGGCCAGAGAAAATGAAGGCAGACCCTGATAAGAGGAATAAGGCAAAGTATTGCGAGTTACATAAAGATTATGGCCATATGACCAAGAACTACACAGCTCTTCAGAATGAGATTGAAACACTCATCCGACGAGGAAAGTTGTCAAAGTATGTTGATCGGGGAAACGAAAGAAGAAACAACGACCGAACAAGAGAGAGGTCTAGATCTCCTCATCGAGCAGAGGAGAACAAGAAAAGAAACCATTAAGTTGATCCAGAAGAAGACCCCGATCTTCCCAAGAGACCAAGGTATCCAGAACGAGACGTATTTTCAATACGTTTTGGGTCATTTGACTGTAATGTTATAACAGGTGGAGATGCAGGAGGAGGAGACCTTAATGCAGAGAGAAAAGCTTACCTCGGTGAGGCTCAAGCTTGCTCGTACATTCAACGAATAAATCTAGCTGAGGATGATATCCTGAGAAAGGTGAACAAAGAGAAGTTGGTCATTGGGTTCCCAAAGAACGACCTTGTAGGTGTTCTATATCCTCATGATGACCCATTGGTGATCAAGATGAGAATGAAGGAGGTAATGATTTCAAGAGTACTGGTAGATAATGGTAGCTTGACAGACATCATGTTCTACTCGTGCTTCAATAGTTTAAATCTAAAGCTATCTCAACTGGAGCCT
Organism: Sambucus nigra; assembly: GCA_949130495.1. Lineage (NCBI taxonomy): Eukaryota > Viridiplantae > Streptophyta > Magnoliopsida > Dipsacales > Adoxaceae > Sambucus > Sambucus nigra. The sequence continues at coordinate 43,228,973 of OX422209.1, forward strand.
TATCATAGACCCCTCATCGATTTTGCTGGCTAGAAAGTTTTTCCACTTGGGATGATCAAGTTGGATATATTTATAGGTACGTGGCCTGCTTGTCGAACCGAAAGGATACGCTTCTTTGTGATGGATAAGAATGTTCAATCATCATATAATATCATCATGGGAAGAGTAGGATTGAAAAAATTCGAGGTTGTACCATCTACAGTGCATCAGTGCCTAAAATTTCCAACAAATTTTGGACTAGGAGTTGTGAAAGTTGATCAGAAAGTAGCTCGGGAATGCTATTATTCATCCGCCGAGAAAGAAGAATTGGAGGAATAAACGAAAAAGACTACTACCTATCAAGTGGATGAAGGTGCAGAAATTGAAACATTGGATCCTAGAGATGAGTCATAACTCGTGAAGGGTTAAGTGGTGGAAGCTACTGAAAACATCATTCTGGACGATGAACACCCTGAGCGAACTACTCAAGTAGGTTCGTCGTTGGAAGTCTCATTGAAACAAGAATTGATAACTTTCCTAAGAAGGAGAAAGCAAACTTTTGGGTGGAGTCATTAGGATATGCCTGGGATAGACCCAAATTTCTTATGTCACGAGCTCAATGTGAATAAGGAGATCAAGCCAGTGAAGCAGAGAAAAAGAGTGTTCAGCCCCAAGAAGAACCAAGCTATACAGGAGGAAGTCGAGAAGCTCCAAAAGGCTTGTTTCATAAAGATGTTAAATATTCAGACTGGTTAGACAATGTGGTGATGGTAAAGAAGAAAAACAACAAGTGGAGGATGTGTGTAGACTTCACCGACCTCAACAAAGCATGCCCAAAGGATCACTTTCCATTTCCTCGAATTGATCAACTAGTAGATGCTACCTCGGGACATGAGCTGCTGAGTTTCATGGATGCTTATTCTGGCTACAATCAGATTAAAATGAAACCTGAAGACAGGGAGAGTACTTCTTTCATTACCCCTAGGGGAACTTATTGTTATAATGTTATGCCTTTTGGTTTGAAAAATGCAGGTGCGACATATCAGCGGCTGATGAACAAGGTCTTTGCTGAACAAATCAGTTGCAATATGGAAGTCTATGTTGACGATATGTTGACAAAGAGCAAGAAAACTGTCGATTATCTAGTTAATTTAAGTCAGACTTTTGATCAACTGGATAAATATCAAATGAAGCTGAATCCGACGAAGTGCATATTTGGAGTACGAGAAGGCATGTTTCTAGGGTACATTGCCAATCAACGAGGGATTGAGGCAAATCCTGAAAAGATCAAAGCTCTATTAGGGCTGCGATCTCCAACAACGAAGAAAGAGGTGCAAAGTCTTAGAGGACGAGTAGCAGACTCAACAGATTTGTATCGCGAGCAACTGACCGATGTCTCCCATTCTTTAAGACACTCAGAAAGACTTTTGAGTGGAATGATGAATGTGAGAAGGCTTTTCAAGACTTGAAGAAATACTTGGAAGCATCTCCACTGTTGTCCAGGCCAGTGATAGGAGAAAAATTATACTTATATCTTACAGTGTCCGAGAATGCAGTTAGCTCGGCGTTGATCAGAGTGAAGAATGGAGTGCAAAAACCAATCTACTACACAAGTAAGGCGTTCCGAGGAGCAAAGATCAGATATCCAAGGCTCAAAAAGTTAGTACTGGCTTTGATTGAGGCGAGTAGGAGAATGAGGCCATACTTCCAGGCTCATACCATAGTAGTATATACTGATATGCCATTGAAGCAAGCCGTTCATAAGCCAGAAGAATCAGAGAGATTGATGTACTGGGCAATAGAGCTCGGTGAATATGATATAGTTTATGAACCCAGATCATCGTTAAAAGGGTAGGATGTAGCAGATTTTATAGCAGAGTTCACCTATCCTGATACCCCCGAGGAGCGAAAGTTGCTCGCTGATCAACCTGTGGATGTTACAGGATCATCAAACACAAGCTCAGACCAACTCCGGTTGGTAAAAGGGCAAGTGGATGATGCAAGATCATCAAATTCGAGCTCAGACCAAATTCGGTTGGTAAAAGGGTAAGAAAAGATGATCGACGAAGAGCACAAAATATCAGGGGAGGATGAAAGAAAGCAACAAATATTTCACCGAGGAACTCTTTCAGATCATAAGTTTGAAGATGAGTTACATATATGGAGGCTATATGTAGATGGCTCATCTTGCACAACTGGCAGTGGGGCAGGGATAGTTTTGAGCACTCCTGACGAGGTCGACATGGAATATGCCCTCTGTTTCCAATTCAGAGCTTCCAATAATGAGGCTGAGTATGAGGACATGATTGCAGGTCTTAATTTGGCAAAAATTATGGAGGCACATCAGGTTATTATTTTTAGTGATTCTCAATTGATCGTAAACCAAATAATGGGAGTATATGCAGTCAAAGGAGAATTAATGATCAGATATCATGCAAAGGTGATGGAGTTAGTATAAGAATTTGCTGCTATTCAGGTGGTCAGGATACCAAGAATGGAGAATGCAAGAGCAGACGCCTTAGCTCGACTAGCATCAGTTACTCTTACCGAGCTACGAAGAACAATCCCAATTGAAGTGTTGGCTGGTCGGAGCATAGATGAAGATCTGACGACGAACTTTATTACCCTTGATTTAGGTCCATCTTGGATGGATCCCATCAGGGCATATATTGAGGAGGGAGAATTACCAATTGACAAGCTCGCAGCTAAGAAATTGAAGTTTAAAGTTGCTCGGTATGTATTAACTAATGGTATTATATATAGACGAGGAATTATGGCAGGTTTGTAGAGATGTGTGCATCCCACCGAGGTGAAATATTTGATTGAAGAGATCCATGAAGGGTCTTGTGGAGTACATGTAGAAGGTCAGACGCTTTTACAAAGGGTAATGACGCAGGGATACTACTGGCTGACGATGAGGGCTGATTGTATAGCCTATGCCAAGAAATATGATAAGTGACAGCGCTTTTCCTCCATCCGAAGAACTCCACAAGCATTGTTGACACCTATAACTTCCCCTTGGCCATTTTCCATGTGGGGAATAGATTTGGTTAGGCCACTGCCAACAACCAGAGGAAGATTTAAATACCTCGTCGTCGCAGTGGATTATTTTACTAAGTGGGTAGAAGCTGAGTATCTTATCGATATGACCTACGAGAAGGTGTACCAATTTGTTTGGAAGAACATCATTTGTCGATATGGTCTTCCTCATGCTTTCATCACAGACCATGGAACACAATTTGATAACGAGGAGTTCACTGCTTATTGTCATCAGTCAAATATTTTGAAGGTCCACTCAGCACCAGGCCATCCTCAAAGCAATGGACAAACTGAAGTGACAAATAGAACGTTAATGAATGGCTTGAAGAAAAGACTGGATGATGCAAAAGCAAATTGGATCAATGAGCTACAATCAGTACTTTGGGCTTACCGAACTACTCCCCGAGTAGCAATAGGAGAATCACCATATATGCTGGCATTTGGAACTGAAGCTGTTATACCTGCCGAGTTGGTCCTCCCAACACACAGGGTACTAAATTTCAATTCCCCTGTCAGCGACTTAATGAGAAGATTGGATTTAGACATGCTCGAGGAAGTTAGAGAAGAAGCACCCATTAGAAATGTTTCTTACCAGCAGTAAACAACTTTGTTCTACAACAAGAGAGTGAAGAAGTGCGACCTAATGTAATACCCCGCATTTTTATCGATACTTATTTATGAGATTAATTAAATTAAATGTGAATTAATTGAGAATTAATCCGGATAAAATACTAACGAGATGTGAGTTGGTATTTGATTATAATGTGTATATATGGCAATATATGAATATTGAAAATATTGAAATTGTCGCGAGGCTGAAATACGGCAATTTGGAAATTTAGTTGAGACGCACGTGGAAGTCGCGTCAGGAATGTAATTATTTGAATTAAAAAGTGAATTTTATTTTTATCAATCGTATGGTCATTTTGAGTGCGCCAACGAGTCTGGAAGCATCGAAATAGTCAGAAAACACTAGCCGGGGGGTTAGTTTGGGTCCCGGGGCATTTTTAGGCCATACCGGCAACCCAAAAGGGTAGTTTTGTAATTTTGGAATTTTGGGAATTAAAACCCACAAAAATTAGAAGTTAAAATCTGATTTAGTCTTTACCCACTAAACCCACTAACAACACTAAATGACTTAATGGGCTACGGGAGTCATTGGAAGAAATTTTAAGAGGTTCCTAAGGCAACCTCAAAACCACCATTGTCATCTTGGAGAAGAACTTGTAGAGAGAGAAAGAGAGAGGAGAATTCTGCAGAGAGAGAGAAAGCAATTCAACCTTCTTCAACCAACAACAAAAATCTGAAGAACATAAGGCAAGTGATTTAGTTACAATTGATTCAATGAATGTATTCTTCCATGTTTAGTGTAATTATCGAATTTTGTCTTGGAAGATTGATATAGACCCCTGAATTTGAGGATTAAAACTATAAACCATGTTAGGAATTGCATGTAGACATATTCTGGACGAATTATGAATCCAAAACATAATACTTGATGATCTAAAAACGGATTAAAGAAGAGAATTACTGTTGTTCTTGAAAGAAATAGAAAACTAGGGTTCTTGAGGATGTTTTGATCTAAATAAGGCCTTTGGGTGATGATTAATTAGTTTTAGAACGTTAACAATGTTGTAGGATGATTATTTGATGATATTATAATGTTAGAATGAAGTTTCATGCATTATAATGAATTTTTGGGACGATTTGAGGACTGCAAAACGAAGCAGTCCGTAGCCTATCTGGTGCAATCGATCGATCGACATTCATTAGTCGATCGATCGACATTCATCAGTTGATCGATCGACGACCATCGATCGATCGATGTTCAAGGTCGATCGATCGACCTTCCCAGAATGAGTAAAATTTTCCCTAGCTAAATTTTAATGATGTTAACCTTTAGAAAATTATTATTGGAGACTTTATGAATATCCTTAGACTTAAGCAAGACCAGTAGGTATGGTTATAAAATTTGGACCTTAATTAGAATTCAATTTGAGGAATTATTCTAAAATCTAATGAAATTCGATGAGTGAGATAATATTAGGGTTAAAAGAGTAAATTTGAATAATTTGATGAAATGAGGTTTGGGGCAGAACTAAGGACCTTAAGAATAATGATGTTATATGTGGGAATAATAGGAAACTTAATAATCCCTTTGAGATAGGTTTTAAGTACAAGAAACTATGACATGAGATGTGTCGACAGTCTACATTATATATTATCGGAAGACATAAAATTTATAAAATTGGAATAATGGTATAAGGATGTAGAATATACCTTTATTAATATTGAGACATCTAAGATGTGTGAATGCTTAGTATATAACTTATGTGTATGACATACCTACCATACTTGCTATGACAGGAGGTTTGCGTTCGTTTAGGACCATCTAATCTTTGTGTGCCTACGGGGGGATATAGATTGGTACCTCGAGAACATAGGTCAGAAAAGGACTTATTGAGATGTTAATAAGTCTGCTGATCATGGGAGCGTAGGTATGTGCGTGACCCATGTGATGTGACTGTGTTCTCCTCCATTGTTTGTGATTTGCTATTATCTGAGAACGATTCCTGAGAGATTCGTAATTCGTGATCCTTATGTACGTGATGTACCGGGATGGATAGCAGAGTATGTGTGAACCGCAGCTTAGTCTCGGGGTGCTAGTATTGTATATTTATGTTGAGAATAATATACGGTTAATTGAAAAGAATTGTCATGTTTAATTGTGAGTATGATTATTGTAACGTTATGAAAAGATAAAAAGGGGATATATACCAGTAAATGGTTTTGTTAATAATTGGGAATCTGAGAATTAAAGTAGAACTCTCTATTTAATTGTTAAAGTTGGAATTAAAGCGTGAACTGAGTAGATATGTTAGAAACTCTTTTGAACTAGATAGATATGAGAAACACTTGAATGGGTACGGGAACGTTAGGAGTGCACAGTTAGACGAGAGGTGAGTATTTCATGCGAGAGCACGTCCTAACATGTATTTTTCATTCATTGTTTTAATGTTATTAAAGCACTTGCTGTTTTTAAAACTATTTTCCACATTCGGGCTCTGACCCGTTTGCTTTGAAATCTATCTTTTTGTAAAAACCTTTTTAGGTGCCCAGCCACAAGGACACCATGCATAGGAATTCTATTCAGGTGACGAGCTGTAGCTGTTGTGGAAGTTACAGGGCCTTGACAATAGACGCCTCCTTTCTAGTCTTGACTCCATATTCAGTTTCATCATTTATAGGGCATGTTGCCCATTTCCTTTTGAGACATTTCATATCAGTTATTCAAACTTTTGGCATGTAATTAATTCAGGATACACTGTTTTATTTATTTCAGTTGTGGGATTGTTGTGAGGAGTTTTTCCTCTGGACTCATTAATGTTTGTTGGTTACTTCATTGAGACTTTATGGTGTATGGTTATGTTATTCTTTTATATCTCACTTACTGCTAGTTAATGAAACTTAATTTAAAATTTGACATCTTACTTTTAAATACTAGGTGGTTAGTAATTATTAAAAATGTTTTCGACAGTGATGCTATTAACTGAACCAACTTGGCATTTTGATTTAATTTAATAAAGGAGTAGCTACCCGGTATTTAATTAGTCGGGGTGTTACACCTAAAAGAAGGAGACTATGTGCTGAAGAAAATAATTCAAAAGCACAATAAGCTGGAAGCAAACTGGCATGGACCATACCGAGTGACAGAAGTTGTTCGACCAGGAACTTATCGAATAGCAACTTTAGAAGGGTAGGAGTTTAAGAATGCATGGAACGCAGAGCACCTACGCAAGTATTATCAGTGATGAATAAAATGAAGATAATCTGCCAAATTCTTTCTTTTTATTGAAAGTTTTTCGGGGAATACTAGTGCTACACACTACTCAGGGCAAAACTCGGCAAAGCTCAGAAGGCTACTCAATTTTTTTCTCGAAAATGCCAACTAAGGTTGGTCGAGAAACCAATATTCCTCCAGGAAGTAAAGCTACCTATATTCCTCCGGGAAGTAAAGCTCCCAATATTACTCCGGGAAGTAAAGCTGTAAGGACACAAATTTCCAATTGAGTCCATATATAGTTTTGGCTCAATTCCGGACAAAAACATTTATTCGTAGGATAGTATTTATTTGTAATATTCACAAGCCTATGAAGTATGTATTGAAGACGTAGCGTCAAAGAACTTAAAGCTTCAACAAAATGCCGGTTTGTGTGCCTCGTTTCTACGTCATCAACTAAGGTTCCATGCTCCTAAGGTATGAATGTAATTATATGTATATAGGAGCTTGGAACAATTTGTATTGGGTGTTAGGTGAAATAAAAACTGCATTTTGTTTTCAGAAAGAATCAATTAAGAACTTTAAAATAAGTATATAAAAGTTTCTGGGCCAAAATCGAATTTTTCAATCTTTCTGGTCGTTCGTTAGAAATGTCGTTCGAACGAGTTTTTTCGTTCGAACCAGATATCGTTCGAACGAGTTTTGTCGTTCGAACCAGGTTCGTTCGAACGAAGTTTTGCCAACGACCCTAACTGGTCAGTTGTTCGATATGTCGTTCGAATGAATGTTCGTTCTAACGAGGTATCTAACGAACTTCTAACGAGCCCAGGTTGGTCACTCGTTAGAAGTCTCGTTCGAACGAGAATCACGTTCGTTCGAACGAGATTCCAGCGGGAACAGTTATTTGGCAGTTTTTTGCAGTTTTTCCCCACTCCTCCACTTGGTTTTCAACCAACTTTTTTTATACATTATTATGTGCGGGAAACACATTTTCCAAGACAACTTTTCCAACATTTGTTTATCTCCAAAAGAGAGTTTGAGAGAAAAATTAGTTTAGGAAAATGTTCAAGTTTTGAGTGTTAATTTTCAATGAAAAATTCATACACACTCTAGTTTACACCCAATAATTGTTTATCCAAGTTTCTATATTTATATCAATTTCTTGGAGTTTTTGGCACCGGTTTTCTCTACCGAATTCAAGAGACGTTTCGGGTTTGCTTCTACACCACATCACAAAGAAGACTTTTGTTGAGATTCTACCCACAAGGAGAAAGGCTCCATGCTTGGGTGACAGTGACCATATAAAGTCCCATCGGTGTATTCCGAGACCACGGTGGAGCTCTGTTGGTTATCTGCTAATTGGAGGTTGATACAAGAAGGAGCATCACGGCTTGAGAGGGTTCGAGTTTAGGAAGTAAGTGTTTTGTCTTGTATTTTGTAATACCTTTTTTAGTGGATTTGAGGCTAGGGCCGTCCCGAGGTTTTTTCCCGTTAGTGGGTTTTTCCTCGTACATCGCGGTGTAGTGTGACATTGTTTATTTTTATCTTGCACAAAATTTAGAATCCATGCTTAGGATAATTTCAAGATAAAATTCGGTTTAATTCTCACACTATATTAAAATTGGACCTTAATTTAATATTGGGTAAAATTGGTTTATTCAAGTCATTTGCTAAAATTGGTTTCGCCTAACTTTGGATAATTTTTAATTATGACTTAAGCAAATTCTAGGACTTGAATTATGTTTTAATTTGTTTCTTGAGATATTAAAACTCTGCCTTGTTTACTTGTTGAACCATCACTTATATTCGCTTCCGCATTTATTTAAAAGGAAATTATATTTTAACTTGCCTTTATAAGAATCCGGGGTCTTTCAAATTGGTATCAGAGCCAAAAACGATAAATTATTTCGTTAAAGATCCTTTAATTTTTTGGCTAAATATGGATTTTTCCCCATTTTCAAAATTTCCTATTTTTGATGGTTCTAACTACGCATATTGGAAAGCGCGAATGAAATCGGCACTTAAATCTATCGATGAAAGTGTTTGGATGTCTGTTGTTACCGGGTACTCCATACCAACTCATCTAATTGAAAATGAACGTGTTCCCAAACCCATCGATAGATGGACCGAAAATGAGTTTAAGCTTGCAAATTTTAATTCCTGTGGTTTAAATGCCTTATTTAGCGCTGTCGCACCGGATGAATTCCGACGTATTATGACATGTGAAACCGCTAAAGAAGCTTGGGATATTTTACAATTAACTCATGAAGGAACTAGTGTCGTTAAAGCTTCAAAACTCCAAAACCTCACCACTCAATTTGAAACTATCAAAATGGATGAAAAAGAAACTTTTGATAAATTTTATGCTAGACTTCTGATATTGTTAATTCATCCTTTAACTTGGGAGAGAAAATACCTGACGACCGTGTAGTAAAGAAAATTTTAAGGTCCCTACCCGATAGATTTATTCCAAAGGTGACCGTTTTAAATTATTTACCCACTTTAGCCTCTACGAAATTAGAAGAGCTTGTAGGTGATTTACAAACCTATGAACTGGATATGTTTCCCTCTAAAACTGAAAAGAAAATTGAAAAGGGTGTTGCTTTAAAAGCCCGAAAAGAGGTCAAACAAGTAGTAGAGAGCGATAGTGATAGTGACTCGGAAGACATGGCTTTGTTTGCTCGTAAATTTAGAAAATTTCTTAAATTTAACAAAGACAAAGTTAAAATTGATTTTAAGAAATTTGATACTTCTAAACATGATAAAAGCGAGAAGATTTCTAAAGCCGAGAAAATCCCTAAACCTAGTAATGAACATTTAGATAGGGACGAGTCTAATAAGTGTTTTGGTTGTGAAGGTTATGGCCATAGGGCTTATGAGTGCCCCACTAAACTAAGGAAAGATGGTAAGCGACCTATTTCATATAATGCAACCCTTAGTGATAGTGATAAGGAAGAAAAGCCCGATTACCCAACTAAGAAAAATTTTGTGGCTTTTATGGCTAGTTATGTGAGTGATAATGATAACTCATCGATTGATGACACGATTGCACATGCCACTTCCAAGGTCATTATTCATGATTCCCTTGTTTTTAATGATAGTGAGAGTGAAGAAGAGAGTGAAAATGAAGAAGAGGTTGATGTGAGTGAACTTCAAAACGCTTTTCATGAATTATATAAAGAATCTATTAATTTGAAAAGAACTAATTTGAAGTTAGAAGCTTGTTTAAGAAAGAGTGTCAAGGTCGTTGATGATAGTTCCTTAATAGAAGACCTTAGGACACATGTGAGGAATCTTCAAGAGAAGCTTGATTATGTAGAAGGCGAAAGATATAGCCTTAAGGGTTTAATGGAATCCTTGAAAAAGGAGCTTCTTGCTTTTGAAGAGCGAAAAGTTTTACTATAATCTAACATTGTAGAATTGGAAAATAAATTAAAAGATTCTAGTAATGTCAAATTTGATTTGGAATGTCGTTCAGAAAAACTAGATAAAATGTTAGGAACGGTCCAAATTAAAAATGACACTTGTGATTTAGGCTTCAATCCTTGTAATGAATTTACTCATAATGCCCAAACCAATGTTTTAGGAGAATCAACTAGGAATACCTTTAAAGATCACTCCTTAAGTAAATCTTTTCGACATGTTTTCACTTGTACACATTGTGGTCGACAAGGTCATCTTAGTAAATTTTGTTTAGATCTTAAACGAATTCCTAGAAAATCCCATAGTAAAGTAACCACGATAGCTAACGTTCCTACACCCCAATATTGTAATTCTTCATTAATTTGGGTTAGGAAATCCGACTTGGTTTCCTTACAAAATAGGGATTTTGATTCTCATTTACTTACGCATGCCTCCTCCCTTGCTAAATCTAAAGGATAAATGTGTTAGTGTTTGCATACTTTAGCGTTTGTACTTCATGCTATATTCATATGCTAAATGTATGCTTGTTTAGTCATTTTCTAGTCATTGCTTTATTTCATATCACATGCTAGAAATTATGACTTGTTTATCTTTTTGTATTATATTTTGTGTTTGAATCGACTGCATAATATAAAAAGATTTTTGTTTATCATTTGTGTTTTATTTATTTCATTTAAGCTTAATGAAAAATACAAAAATGATTTTTGTTTGTCTTTTTGAGTAAATATCTATTTTTGATTAAAAATGTTAAAAACTCAAAAAGATTTTTTTGTGTGTATTTTAGTTTGACACACTTTATGTGGCATATATTTGTGTTTGAATCCTATCGTTTACGCTTCCATGTGGCTAGAACTTTTGGTTTAGATTTTCAATCCTTAAAATGTTCTTTACCATGTTTTATATGGAGTAGTTGGATTTTGTATTGTTTAAATGGATTCTATTTCTATATGCCTCTATTCACACATGCACGAGCTCTTTTGAAATCTTAATGTCACATGTTATATTTGAGCTTTTTGAGGTGTTCTCTTATCAATCTAGTCATCTACATATCTATGACCTAGGAGGACTAGTGCATGTCAAAATTCGTTGCATGTGAGATTTGTGTGAAAAATGAAAACATGATAAATTAATATATGCACGGGGAAGGGCTCCGAAAGGATGAATTAAATCCTTTGTGATAGTAAGCCACCGTTGATTGGATCTAAAAGAAATACGTGATCAAAAGGCCTAAAAACAGAATATTTGGCATTAAACAGAAAACAATTGCCAAGGCCTATGTTTGTATGATATATTCATTCAAAAACAAAAGAATATATATGCTCTTTGAGGGAGAATAGGATGGTATATCAACGGTTTGTACAATGTCCGTTTATCCTAGTTGTCTTTAATGTCATGACTCTATTTGGTTTGTAGAATCATCATCATGCTAGGCTTGTATGCATTGTGTATGTTTGTTCATTGAGTTCAATCTATATTGTCACATGAGGTTATATTTAACTGTGATGAAGTTTGCAATCAAATGAGACCTCCGTGAACGTTTATTAAGTGTTTGGGTCTAAATTTATCTATTACTAGTACACACCCCTACACTTCCGTTTCCATATGACACATTTTTGCCATACGAGTGTGCAAACTTATTGTATTTTGTGTCATGTGTGTGTTTATATCTATCTATATATGCACGTACTTATTGGTATATTTATAGTATATATATATATATATATATATATATATATATATATATATATATATATATATATGATATTTGTTTGTCTTTGCCTTGCTTTAATTGCCCATATGCTTTCATGTCTTATTATCACTTTAAGCTTTCACATGCTGTTTATTAGTTCTTTATCCTTTGTCTATTCCCGAACAAAAAGGGGGAGAATGATGATAGGGGGAGAAATGGTATCTAATCCTATTATTATCGTATCTTCGTTTGAGGGAGATTTATCTTAGGGGGAGACGTCTTTCTAAGTAGGTCATGTGTTTAAAGGGAAAATTAATTTAGGGAGAACTTTAATTAATTGCATTTAATATTTTGATATTCCCTATGCATTTGATGAGTTTGCTTAAGTGTGCAGGAATTATTCTAAAGCGGCATCTTTCTATGGAAAAGCGTTTTGATCATTGGGTTGAGTCAAGATTGGGCGGGTTATGTTTTGAGTCTAGTAGAGCTTGACTGCCCTTTAGGATTTTTGTTTGGTTTTTGTCCCGGAATAGCAAAAGGGGGAGATTTGTAAGGACACAAATTTCCAATTGAGTCCATATATAGTTTTGGCTCAATTCCGAACAAAAACATTTATTCATAGGATAGTATTTATTTGTAATATTCATAAGCCTATGAAGTATGTATTGAAGACGTAGCGGCAAAGAACTTAAAGCTTCATCAAAATGTCGATTTGTGTGCCTCGTTTCTACGTCATCAACTAAGGTTCCATGCTCCCAAGGTATGAATGTAATTATATGTATATAGGAGCTTGGAACAATTTGTATTGGGTGTTAGGTGAAATAAAAACTGCATTTTATTTTCAGAAAGAATCAATTATGAACTTTAAAATAAGTATATAAAAGTTTCTGGGCCAAAATCGAATTTTTCAATCTTTCTGGTCGTTCGTTAGAAATGTCGTTCGAACGAGTTTTTTCGTTCAAACCAGATTTCGTTCGAACGAGTTTTGTGGTTCGAGCCTGTTTCGTTCGAACGAGTTTTGTCGTTCGAACCAGGTTCGTTCGAACGAAGTTTTGCTATCACGGGAGGTTTACGTTCGCTTAGGGCCTTCTAATCCTTGTGTTGCCCGGATTTAGATTGGTTACCTCGATGAACATAGGTCAGAGAATGACTTATTGGGATGTTAATAAGTCTGCTGATCGTGGGAGCACAGGTATGTGCGTGACCCATGTGATGTGACTGTGTTCGCCTCCATTATTTATGATGTTGTTATCTGAGAACGATTCCTGAGAGATTCGGAATGCGTGATCCTTATGTACGTGATGTACCAGGATGGATAGCAGAGTATGTGTGCACCGCAGCTTAGTCTCGGGGTGCTTTTATTGTATATTTATGACATGAATAATATATACTTAATTAATGGAAACTTTCATGATTGGTATTGTGAATAATATTATTTTAATGATTTGAGAAAACAAAACGAGTTAACTGATAGTGAATGGTATTTCTAATTGAGAATCTGAGAGTAAGTAAAGCCCTCTATTTATTTGATAACGCTAGAATGTAATATGGGAATCGAGTAGTAAGGGGTAGAACTTATTACGGTTTGGTTAGATACGGATGCCTTATAGATGGGTACGGTACGTTAGGAGTGCACATGTAGTCGGGAGGTGAGAATTTCATGTGAGTGCACGTCCTAACATGTATTTTGCATTTAATGTTTTAATGTTTTTAAAACACTTGCTATTTTTAAAAATGATTTCCACTTTCGGGCTCTGACCCATTTTCTTTCAAATCTATTTTTGTAAAAACCATTTTAGGTGCCCAGCCACAAGGACACCATGCTTAGGATTCTCATTCAGGTGACGAGCTGTAGCTATTTGTGGAGGTTACAGGACTTTTCTTGTAGACGCTTCATCAATCTTGACTCGATATTCTTCAGTTATCAGTTGTAGGGCATGTCGCGCATTTCTTTTAGTGACATTTCATTTATTTCAGTATTTCAGACTTCTGGCATGTAATTATTCAGGATTCAGACTTGTCGTATTATTTTTCAGTTGTGGGATTGTTGTGAGGAGTTTTCCTCCGGATTTATATTTATGTTGTTGGTTATTCATTACTTCGTTATGGTGAATGGATTATGTTGTTATTCCATTATTCTTTTATTGCATGTTAATCAGACTTAACTTAAAATTTAGAAACTTACTTTTTAAATACTAGGTGGTTAGTAATTCTAAAAACGTTTTCAACAGTGATGCTATTAACAAAACCAACTTGGCATTTTGTATTGATTTAATAAAGGAGTAGCTACCCGGTATTTAATTAGTCGGGGTGTCACATTATTTATCTGTGATTGAATAATTAGATATGATCTAATTTTTTACATCAACATTCCCCCTGAAATAAAACAAACTTATCCCTAAGAGTCTTTTCACGTGCCGTAAAATCATCGATTAATTTTTTATCCTCAATGGCACAGACGCAAACTATCGAATTTTTAAGGTCCTCCAATTCTTTCTCTAAAAATAGGACCCTATCATCACTCTCCTTCTTGGACAATTTTGAAGCAACAATGTCATGGTCCAAGGAAACAAATTTTTCACGATAAAAATCTAGTTGATTTTGAACCGTTTGCAAAAGATCCATCATGGATTTAAAATGAGAATTTTCTTTTTTCAAAACATTAATTCTTTTTTCAAACGTCAAATTCAAACAATTTATATCATCAAAACATTGACACGGGTCATCAAAGGAGGGCATCCGATTAGATAAGTGCTCCATAAAAAAAATTGCGACTTTCAAAAAACTGATTTTTAAAAACATCAACATCCCACAAAAGTCTAGGAAAATAGGAATAGGCAATAAATTAGCGCAACCTGCTCTGATACCAATTTGTAAACGTGAATAGACAAATTGTATCAGAAAGTAAATCCTCAAAAAATCAGGATCACGTGATAAATTAGCGTAACCCACTCTGATACCAATTTGAGAAAACGTGATTATGTGATAATTGATCAAATTCGCAAATATCTAATTTTGCACACTTATTTAATTAGTGTCTATTTTTAAATAGAAATAAATCATCCCCAAATCATTCAACTGCATGTGTGCGTGTGTCAAACTATAAAATAAATAAAGCATGTGACACAAGCTTAAGGAAAAATATCCCAAAGGGGAAAAACCTTTTATTTCTAGAACTTTGAAGAATTTACAAGACCATTGACTTACATATAACCTGATAATCGCCCACAAGTGTAATGAACGGTGTCTTCGTCATTAGTCCAAAGCAACGGCTAGAAATATTAACACAGAAATACCCGCAGGTGTCGGTTCTGATGTCGTCAGCTGAAACTTTCCCTTCGCAGGAGGGCAGCAATGAAGAAGAAAACGGCTTCTCCACAAGATGTGAACTTTATAAGAACTCCCTCCACAATAGCACACAGCTGTCGGTTGTAGAGCTCTCCCCCACAAAGTATGAACAAAAGAAAAGTATGTTCTTGGGTTCCACAAAACAATTCACATAAAAGTAATTGGGATTTTGTGAATTAAAACAAAAATATTTGAACCCTTAAAATTGTTGGAGAAAAACTTTCTGCCAAAAGGTATTGAATTATATCTGGGCAGATACACAAAAGTTTCAAAAGAATAAGGATATTAAAAGTTGAAACTGTTCTCCACATTTTTCTACGCTCCCAAGACCCTTTTTTATACAAAATTTGAGTTGGTCAAAGGATAAGCATTACAGCAGTGTGGCAGCCTAAAAGTCATCTCGCTCAAACGAGAATGACATCTCGCGTGAACGAAGTCGCGTGTCATTGGAACGACTACGCGCGACTTCCCATTGTCGTTCGAACGAGATTGAGATCTCGCTTGAACGACCTTGGCGTCGAAACCGAGGAACGTTTACTAGTGAAGCAGTTTTTCACAAACAGTTATAAAACCTCTTTTTTTTAAAAATAATTATATATAAGCTTTTTAAAACCCTTTTAAAAGTATTCCAACACTCTTAATATGAAATGTAAATGAAACATTAAAACAATATCTTACCAAAGTTCATATTGTTGGTCTTGAATGCTGAAGACCACTTGTAATTCGGATTCATCTTTTGTTCATGAAAACTTTTTTCAATTCTTCGACGACATGTAGCGGTATACGCCATAATTAATTATGACGGACTTATTAAAAATATGTCCTTACAAACTCCAAGTTCTATATCTACAAATCAAGACCATACCCAATATACGATCCCTCTCTTAATTGGGTTCTAATCATGAGTTGATCGTTTAAACGACATATATTTATAATAACGGTTATCTAATCCCAAAATGGATTATTCACGTTTTCCCCCGATGTTACATTTAAATTCAATTATCTAATCAAAATGAATCATCAATAACTAATGGTATCGTAATATCATTCGAGTTTCATCAACACTAAGTCAGGTTATATAATGATTTGCACCTCAAAGTAACACAACATGCCTGAATTTAACCCACTCCCAAAAATTGATTTCAATTACACCTATCATGATATGAATCGAAATAATGCAATGAAATTGAAAGAAAGTTCAACTATTTTCCTGGATAAATTCATAGGGTATGATTTACTTTGTTGTAGGCGAAGATTTGACGAATAATACATCAAATTCTTCTTGGTTAGGCCGCCAAAAGCTCTCCTAATTTCTCTCTCTTTTGTCCTATGTAAAGCTAGGTTTTTCTTATTGATTTTTGTATACCACAAGCTCCCTAATTTAGTTTTAATATCATAAATCTCGAAATTAGTCGTATGGCAAATTAAAATGGCTCAAACACACTCGTGTGAGCCCCATTATGCCTAAAAATGCCTCGGGACCCAATTACTACCCCCAAGTACTCTTTTCTGACTATCTCGACCTATTCGGAATCAAGTGTGCACTCAGAATCATCATTCTAGTCACTTTACTAAAATTCTCAAATCCTTACCTCAAATTACGACACATGAAATTTAAAAAACTTATTCAGAATAAAATAAATCTTAATTCACCAAATTAATTAAATCCTTTATCACCAAATTAATTAAATTCTCTATCCTCAAAATTACGGGGTGTTACACTGATTAACCAAGTAACTCAAATAGTATATCAATAAGAAAAGATCAAGGCCACCAGGCTACTTCTCCTGTTGCAATAAAGTTTCAATTTTTACTCAACCTTTGTCTGCATTTGCATCTTATATATATATATATATATATATATATATATATATATATATATATATATATATATATATATAGAGAGAGAGAGAGAGAGAGAGGATAAAGTGAGGTCCCTCAGTTTGAGGATCCTAAATGAGGTCCATTTTTTTAAAATAGTAAAAAAATATTTTCCAGCTTATTTTTTTTCCATGTGTAAGATGGTACTTTAGATAAGATGGAGGCGTAACCCCTTTGAAGTATAGTAATGATAAGTTAATCAGCCAAAACCTTGGATTAGTGATAGAACATGCAAACACAAACCTAATGAAGATAGGAATCAGTTTAAACTCACAAATCTCCCGTGTATAACTCAGAGGATAGTATTGAACTTAGAAGTAACTTAGCTAGATGGAGAGAGAAGTAAGAACCCTAGATACACCTTGGTAGGCAGGCAGACACACTAGGCACTCTCCAGAATCTCTGTCACGCATTAAAAGCTTCGTAATAAATGACAATGGTGAGCGAATAAGACCTATGATTTGTAATAACTCTCTCTGATGTGTATTCTATCTAATAATACCATCTTAAACTCTTAAAAGATTATCCTCTGCTCAAGGGTGGTTGGGGTCCTTAAATAGACCCCCACGCCATCCCCGAGGCAACTCAATCAGTAATGACTATGAAAGACATCCCGCATACTTTATGTCACAACATTAAATGCCAGATGCATGAGTTGTCTCCACGTCATAAACATTAAATGCCAAGACATGCCTTTTGCCTAACCACTATGTGTCAGGGGGGCTGTTGTCGCAGAGGTGGCTCACCAACTTCCTGACAGCCCCAAATACCACGGTGGTTTACTCAAGTGTAGGTCTGACATTATTTAGCTAGCTAGTGACATCATCTACAGTAGATGTGACATTAAGTATAGGGTTGTCTAGTTCCCAACTCAACGCCCGATGTAACTCTAAGCTGCTTCGCCCAAGGTTCCACGGTCAGGTTCCTTCGGTGTTTTACTTGGTGTATCTAAGATGGTAAGGACAAGCCCCAACGGTGCCTCACTTCTCAATCCTCTAAACCAAGTCCCTCTAAAGTTCCCATGATGAGGTCATTCGATAGAGCATGAAAGCTCTTCCAGGCCCTGCCAAACCTGGTCTCTCACGAGTACCGTTTTACCTCACACTAAAATTTATTATTATTTTCATTATGTCATTACAACAGTTATAGCTTATAGTCAATACAAATAAAGATACAATTGGACTAACACTACAAGCTAAAGTATGAATTGCCACGCTAAGCTGCCTCGGCTTCTTAATCCCGAACACTGTTGCTAATGGGGGAATTATCCTTAATCTCAGGATTACTTTCAAGCCCCCTCCATATTTGCCCCTTCGTGGAGATATTTGTTGTTGGAACAAGAAATGTCTGGACGAAAACTTCTCAATCCGATGAACCTTCTCTGTGTGAAAAAATTCTGGCCTCCTTTCCTTCGTTAGAACCCTAGCGTTATAATCTCCAGAAAAAAGTAAAATTCTCCCCAATGCACATGAGTCAAAGTGCCACGACTTATTGGGGCTTGGACGAAGGGACATCGCCACTTTTTCCTTATACTGATCTTCAACTGTTCTAGCTTTTGATTATTTGAAATTCTTTCAAAAGCCCTGCTAACCTTCTCAAATACTTGTTTTGATTCTTGGTAAGTGAAACTCTCCCTTGTAATGCTTCGTTATGTTCGAAATAGCAAAAATCCTCCCCGATGCAGTCGAGTCACCATTTAAACAACGTTTGGACTTTTGGCGAGGGGACATCATAGCTTTTTTGAACTGCTAGGACATCTTTTCCGTTGGGAGTTTATTAGATACGTCTAACAAAAATTTTGGCGCCAAAACTCAAACTTGCTGAAGAAGGCGACCCTTTCTATTCCCCATACGTTACTTTGTAAATGACGTGGCACTTTCTTTTCAGCTGTCAAAACACTTCGTAACAACAAAAACACTTGTTAAGATTTTTTATAAACTCAACTTATATCGGTGACTTAACAACGAAAATACTTGTTAAGTTCTTTTTTCATAAACTCTACTTATATCGGTGACTTAACAATGAAAACATTTGTTAAGATTTTCATAAACTCCACATATATCGGTGACTTAACAATGAAAACACTTGTTAAGATTTTTCATAACTCCACCTATATCGGTGACTTAACAACGAAAACACTTGTTTAAGATTTTTTTCATAAACTCTACCTATATGGGTGACTTAACAACGAAAACACTTGTTAAGATTTTCATAAACTCCACATATATCGGTGACTTAATAACAAAAACACTTATTAAGATTTCTCATAAACTCCACCTATATCGGTGACTTAACAACGAAAACACTTGTTAAGATTTTCATAAACTCCACCTATATTGGTGACTTAACAACGAAAACACTTGTTAAGGTTTTTCATAAACTCCACCTATATCGGTGACTTAATAAAGAAAACACTTGTTAAGATTTTCATAAACTCAACCTATACTGGTGACTTAATAACGAAAACACTTGTTAAGATTTTCATAAACTCATTATTTCCTCTAAGTGTCCTTCTTCGGTGCCTTGCCCCCATCTGCTCCCTCGGTGTACTCTACTCGTGGGGGCTGAGACCTTCCTCCCACAGGTTGTATCGGCTGCCTAAACATCATAAGCACCACCACCGGATTTGGTCGCACCACCAAGGAGATATTTCTTGTTGCTTTTAAGAACGCCGACAAAGTCCCCTCGCGCGTTTCATTAATGAGTTGACAGATGTACTCAGGAAGGACCCCTCCGCACAGATCTGCCATAACTTGGATTCTTTGACCTCCTCCCTCACATAGAGGGATTCCATGAACCTTCGAACGTACGCTACCACTTCTTGCTCGGGTCGTTGCTTCTCCCTACCCAGTTGGGTCAAAGTAAACTCATCTTCAGCCAGAAAGAACTTCTGGATGAACAAAACATGCATCTCCTCCCATGTAGAAACACTCTTGGGATCCAAATGGGAATACCAGGTATATGGTTTATTGGTTAAGGATTTAAAAAACTCCCTTAACCTGAGGTTATTATTATAACAATGCGCCCCCAAATATTCAACAAAGAGTTTAATGTGCTCCTTCGGGTTCCCACTGAAGCCCTTATACTTTTGACTCACTTGAGTCTATATTGTATAAGTACTCATCTAGTTTGGAAATTTTTACAAAATTTTGTCCTACCTAGAATCCAAAGAACCTCAGAAGTTAGTTTCCTACTTCATCTCTCTATCTTGTAGTGATCAAGAACCTATTGCCAACACTCACACACAGTAGAATTCATTTATTTCATATCATACTGCATAATAATGTGTGTACATATGTTGAGAGTGTTTAAATCCCTAAATTGGAATTTTAATAATTTTTTGGGATTTTTAAAAAATTTTAAAATAAGGTTTTCTTAATTAAAACTTGTTTTAAAAGTTTCTGGGGTCAATTTGTAAATATAATTTGTTGATTATATTGGCTTAATGTTACCTTGGGTAGAATCCGAAAGAGGAGTAAACTTGAGGGTGTGGTTTTAATTAACTTTAGACGCACGTTTGTTATCCTGTTAATGACCAACACCTGATTTCATAGAAATTTCAGATCTGAGTTATGCATGTTACATTACACTTAGTTTCATTTTATTTCTCATCTTGGGAAATATATTGTTGGTTATTATCTTGAAAACGTTTGCTTACCTTGAAATCAACAATAAATATTTTCTGTTTCTAGTTCTTGTAAAACTAAACCTTTAACCTAGTTTGGAATCTCACTTGGAGGTTTTCAATCTCGAAAAGTTTGTCTAAATTCTGAGATTGATTAAGACCTTGTCTGTCTTCCTAGCAAGGTATCCGTGGATTCTGGGAATGATTTAAAGGTCAAATAAGGTGAAAAGTTTTGTAAGAAGAAAGAAAAAGAAAAGATCACAGCATATAGTTTTATTGTAATTTGTTAGGACTGTTTGTACTTAATAAGTGTGTGTGTGTGCATGCATGTGTTAGAAAGCACTTCCACAAACACTTTCACCCTACAAGACGAAAAGTGTTGGTAATAAGATCTTGAGAACAAAGAGTCGACGTAAAGTGCTAGAACAAATCAGAAGTTAACAAACTAGGAGAACTACATCTACAATCAGAACTGCAGAGAAGTTTAAGGACACTAGAGGGTACATTCCTAAACTTATATAGGACTGAGTTGTTTTCATGTTACTTATATAGTTTGTAACTCATATATTTGTTTTAGTGGATTTTTCATTTTACTTCGTAGAGGGAGTCGTGGATGTTTCCTCAATTGTTGAGGTTTTACCACGTAAAAAACATCGTGAACATAATCTTTCTACATCTCCTCATCTCACTCTTGGTTGTGCTGAGTTTAAGATTTTTAAACTACTTTATAAACCTGTTATTAAATTCTTTAATAGATCTCGTACATACTGATTTATTAAACACATCTTGTGTTCAAATAGTTTGGTTTTTACGAAAAGAGTTTCCTAAAAAAATAGATCGGAGTTACTTAAATAGTTTATTTTTAATAAACGGAATTAGTAACATTTTTCAATTGGTATCAGATCTTGGTAAAATTCTTTCAAAAGAGATCCTCTGTTTCTAAAATTGTTTTCTGAAAATCAATTATGGACGAGAAAAATGAAAGATTTGGTAACTTGACCAGACCTCCAATCTTTGATGGAACTAATTTTGCTTACTGGAAAGTAAGGATGATTGCTTTCATTCAAGGAACTTTGGGAGATGATGTCTGGGACATTGTTGAGAATGGTTATATTTTTCCTACTAAACCAGCCAACGAAGGAAGTAATGAGAGAGTTAAGAAAGCTTTAAGTGAGTTCACTCAAGAAGAGAAACAAGTTTCTCGAAATAATAATAAAGGAAAGAATGCCATATTTATGTCTATAAATGAACATGAGTTCAAAAGAATCTCATCCTATACCACTTCTAAGGAATCTTGGGACACCTTGGTCACTGCTCATGAAGGAGACACTAGAGTTAAGGCTGCTAAAACCCAAATGCTTATTCAACAGTATAACTCCTTAATTATGTCTGAGACTGAATCATTTGATGATTTCTATATGAACTTGACTGATATTGTGACCAAACTGCATGCTAATGGGGTGACTTATGACAGACATGAAATTGTATCTAAAATTCTAAGATCATTACCACAGAAATTTGATAACAAAAGATATGCTATTGAGGAAATGTGTGATCAAAATCTCACTCTTGAATTACTCAGTAGTAAACTAAGAACTGTGGAAATGGAACTAGAATTTAAGAAACAATTGGCTCAAACCCATAGGAAACAGACTAGTTCCAATCTTAGCTTCTCTTCTAAGATAACTAAGCCTGAACTTATATTCCCCACTTATGATTCTGATGAGGAATGCAATATAGAGAGTTTGGATAATCAAATTGCCTTAATTACTAAACAGTTTAAGAAAATTATTAAGTTTAGAAACAAAGTGGCAAATAAACAAGGCAATTCAAATTATCCAACTTCCTTTAATCACAGGCCTCATGAGAAAAACCATGACAAAAATCATAAGGAGTTTCACACTAGACCTAATAGAAACCTTAAAAATACTGAATGCTATAGATGTGGTAAATTGGGGCACATTGCACAAGACTATAGATTTAACTTGAACACTCAAAACAAAAATACTAGAGCCAACATTTGCAAAACATGGGATGATTCAAGTGACTCTGAAAAGGAGGAACCTGAGTCATCTGATGTTTTTGATCCTTGCATGTCCTTCTTTGCTAAGATCATATATAATGATGATGTGCTTATACCTATGTATGATAATGCTTCTAGTAACTCTACTCCTGCTATTGAGAATCATGTTTATACTGGTTTAGATGCTTTGATTACTGAGAATGTTGCATGTTCTACCTCGGGGTGTGTGAGTCAAAGGGATAGCGATAATGACGATGTCAGTGGGTGTGTGAGTTTAACAAATGAATATTTAGGGGTCACTCCACACACCACACTTAGTGACTCGAACAATGAAGACCTCCCTGACATTCACACACTTTATGCTAAAACTCTCAAGAAAAGCACTAGACTAGAAAAGATTGTGAAAGATCTCACTAAGAAGTTAGAAGATCTAAGCCTAATGGTTAAACTAAATGCTGAAGAGTATACTACCCAATGTTTAACTCATAAAAGCGAAATCAAAATGTTTGATGAAAAACTCAAAAATTTAAAAGAAGCAAATGAAACTCTGGAGAAAAAATAGAAAGGGACATTGTTAGAATTGGAGCAAACTAAAGAAAAGACAGCAACTGTTTTCAAAAAATTTACTAAATTTGAAAATAATTCAAAATGTTTTGATGAATTTGTTGTTGAATCAAAAACCAATTCTGATGATCAAACAGGAATAGGGTTTTTCCCCACTTTGAAAACACAAACAAAATCTTTTGAAAATGTTAAGTTTGTGTCAGGAGGCAAAAGACCTATTGAAACATGCCCAGACTTTCATTCTCTAAAAACTGAGTTTGATTCAGAAAATCAAAGTTTTAACATTGGGGAATCAAGTTGCTCTAAACATGAAAGTTCACCTAAGGCTAAATACGTATGTCCTTCTATTAGGAAGAGTGAGTCTGCATTCAAGACTGTCACATCTAGGAATAGAGTTCAACCTCAAAACTCTTCAAAACCTTTGTTTAGAGACTTTCCTAAGGAGACCCCAATTCTGAGCAATCTTTATTGCTCCTACTGCGACATATATGGTCACTCTTTTGATGATTGTTATGCTAGGAGACTCATTAAACCTACCTATAATCCTTATATCTATCAGAACTTTAACTATGCTAGGAGGAGCCGCAACAATTATATACTTCCTAGACAGCCAGATAGAAACTCTAATTATAGAAAGCAAAAGACCAAACCTAAAAGAACATTTACTAGAAGGAATCCTAAGCACTTTCCTAAACCAAATGCTCAAGTTTTTCACAAAATTCAAAATCATGCGCAAAATGTTTTTCAGCAAAAATCCAAAGCTCACAAATTTTAACAATTAAGAGCTAATAAGCGCAAGATGAAAACTAAGGCAATTTGGGTTAGAAAAGATGATCTATTACCTCAGATGAAGTGTAATGTTGTTGTTACTGCTTTAAAAGATGGACACACATCATGTGGTTGGTATTTAGACCCTGGATGTTCTAAGCATATGACTGGTGATGAAACTAAACTTTTAAACAAAACCAGCTTTGCTGGTGGTAAAGTCATTTTTGGTGATGGAGTTTCATCTCAAATCATAAGCAAAGGAACTCTCCAAGAAGATGGGCTTCCTATTCTTCAAGATGTTCTTCTAGTCAAAGGTCTTAAGGCAAATCTACTTAGCATATCGCAATTTTGTGACTCAGATCATACTGTTACTTTTTCAAAAAATAATTGCAAAATTTTAAATGAAAAAGGTGAATGCATAATTACTGGATTCACGACTCCTGACAATTGTTACACTGTCATGAACAATTCTAAAATCTGTAATGTTGCCAGAATAGATGACAATGAGATATGGCATAACATAATGGGTCATATAAATCACAATAACCTTAGTAGACTGACCTCTTAGGAAATAGTTAGAGGAGTTCCTAAAATTACACTTATACCCAATCTTATTTGTGGTTCCTGTCAAGAAGGTAAAATTGTTAAGGCACCTCATAAGAAAGTCAAAGATATTCTTACCTCTAATCCCTTAGAACTCATCCATATTGACCTAATGGGTCCCTCCCAAACAGTTAGTCTCTGTGGACACAGTTACATCCTAGTTATGGTTGATGAGTTCACTAGATTTACCTGGGTAGCCTTCTTAAAAAAAAGGTCTGAAACATTTCAAACCTTCCTAAAAATTCTTCTTAGGATTGAAAATGAGAAGGATACTCAAGTGAATAGAATTCGTAGTGATAGAGGTGGTGAATTCAAAGACACTGGTATTGTAGAATACTGTGACTATAATGGTTATAAACACAAGTTCAGTATCCTAAGACCCCTCAACAGAATGGTATTGCGGAGAGAAAGAATCGTACCCTTCAGGAGATGGCACGTGTTATGTTACATGCCAAGAATTTACCTAAATATTTTTGGGTAGAGTCCATTTGTACTGCTTGTCATATTATAAATAGGGTCTATCTTAGAAAGAATTCCAAACAAACCCCTTACGAACTTTGGTACAATAAAAAGCCTAATCTCAAATACCTTAGAACCTTTGGCAGTACTTATTATGTATGCAAAGATAGGGAACACTTGTCTAAATTTGAGAGCTGAGGAGATAAAGCCATATTTTTAGGATATTCGCCTAACAGTAGAGCTTATCGATTGTACAATCTTCGAACTAAAACCATGATGGAATCCATAAATGTAATTGTCAGTGACACTACTGTAGAAAGCAAGACTGGTGAATTTACTATTGAGGAAGAGTCTACAAATATTTTAGAAAATGACTCATCTGCAATGGATAATTCATTACCTATTGAGACCCCTGAGGTACCTAACTGGGTTTCTAAAGATCATCCTATAAATAACGTAGTTGGTAACCCTAGTGAGCCAGTGCGTACAAGATCCCAACCCAGAAACTATGAACATTATGCATGTTTTGTTTCCCTTGTGGAACCAAAGAATGTTAATGAGGCATTAAATGACTCTCACTGGATTTCTTCTATGCAGGAAGAACTTTTACAATTTGTCATTCATCATGTTTGGTATCTTGTTCCACGTCCTGATCACAAAAAGGTTGTGGGTACACGTTGGATTTTCAAAAATAAGACTGATGAAAATGGGATAATAATTAGAAATAAAGTTAGATTAGTTTCTCAAGGATACTCTCAAATAGAAGGAATAGATTTTAACGAGACCTTTGATCCTGTTACTCGTTTAGAATCTGTTCGTCTGCTTTTTGCTATAGCTTGCCACATGCACTTTACACTGTACCAAATGGATGTCAAATCTGCGTTCCTTAATGGAATACTGGCTGAAGAAACCTATGTAGAACAACCTAAAGGGTTTATTGACCCTAAACATCAAAATCGTGTATTTCGTCTGAAAAAGGCTTTGTATGGCCTTAAACAAGCTCCTAGAGCTTGGTATGAGCGTCTTTCCAGTTTTCTTTTAGATAAAGGTTTTAAAAGAGGCAGAAATGACCAAACACTTTTTGTCAAACATTTTGACAAACACATCACTATTGCTCAAGTTTATGTGGACGATATTATATTTGGATCAACTTCTCCCTCGAAAGTCAAATCCTTCTCTAAAACTATGCATAAGGAATTTCAAATGTCCCTTATGGGGGAGCTACAATTCTTCTTAGGCCTTCAAGTCAAACAAAATTCAGAGAGATTATTTGTATCGCAATCCAAGTACGCTTTAGAGATAGTAAAGAAATTTGGTTTCGAGAGTGCTAAAGATGCTAAAACGCCCATGAGTACTACGCTAAAACTTTTTAAAGATGAAAATGGAAAATGTGTAGATCCTACTCAGTATCGTAGTATGATAGGCACCTTACTATATCTTACTGCCTCGCGTCCTGATATTATGTATGTTGTGTGTGTATTTGCTCGATATCAAAGTAACCCTAAAGAGAGCCACTTGAATGCTATTAAATGTATCATTAAATATGTAAAAGGCACTCTAAATCTAGGACTTTGGTACACTAATGACACACCAAGCACTATAATTGGGTACATTGATGCAGACTAGGCTGGGTGTACTGATGATAGTAAAAGCACATCAGGAGCATGTTATTATATTGGTAATAACTTGGTAGGATGGAGTAGTAAAAAAAAAGCTGCACATCACTCTCAACAGCTGAATCTGAATACATAGCCGCTGGCAGCTGTTGTGCTCAATTAATGTGGCTAAAACAAATGTTAAGTGCTTATAGTATTCAAGAAAACCAATTTCATCTATATTGTGATAATCAAAGTGCGATTAATATTTCTAAGAACCCTATTCAACACTCGCGAATAAAGCATATTAAAATAAGACATCATTTTATACGCGAATTGGTTGAATCTAAGGAATTAGAAATCAATTATCTTCCCACTGATCTACAACTCGCAGATATATTTACCAAACCTCTAGATTATAATAGATTCATTTCATTACGAAAATCTATTGGTATGGTTTATGTTGACTAATAATTTTGCTGTTTATCCAAGTTTTTCCCTTTGTCCATTTGAGACAAAATGGGGGAGAAATTTGAGTCTATTCAAATCTTACATATACTAAACAACTTGATCTTAGTGATTTATTGCAGGTTCTTATTGTACAGTTACACTCAACCGTTGTAATAGGGTATTCAAATGTACTTAGTTGAGTTATGTACTTTTTGATTTCTAGGTATTGGGTAAATAGAATTTTGATAGGAATAATTTTTTCTTATTTTCTTGTTGCCATACGAGTCCTAAATGACTCAAAGGAGATTTTGTCTCATATTTCCAAAGGGGGAGATTGAAGCCCTTATACTTTTGACTCACTTGATTCTATATTGTATAAGTACTCATCTAGTTTGGAAATTGTGACAAAATTTAGTCCTACCTGGAATCCAAAGAACCTCAGAAGTTGGTTTGATAGTTCATCTCTCTATCTTGTAGTGATCAAGAACCTATTGCCAACACTCACACACAGTAGAATTCATTTATTGCATATCATACTTCATAATAATGTGTGTACATATGTTGAGTGTGTTTAAATCCCTAAATTGGAATTTTAATAATTTTTTGGGATTTTTTAAACATTTTTAAAATAAGGTTTTCTTAATTAAAACTTGTTTTAATAGTTTCTGGGGTCAATTTGTAAATATAATTTGTTGATTATATTAGCTTAATGTTACCTTGGGTAGAATCCGAAAGCGGAGTAAACTTGAGGGTGTGGTTTTAATTAACTTTAGATGCACGTTTGTTATCCTATTAATGACTGACACCTGTCTTCATCTGATTGGCTGAAGTTGTGTTTCTTTACTGAGTTAAGACAACGTTTGTTCCTAGACCTTGGATCATTAGCTATCAACGCTCTGCATGTTGTCTTGGTGAATCCCAGTACAACTCTTTAGACCAATCAGAATTCGTTTAATCACCGCCTTATTAGAACCCTTAGATCTAAGTCAATTTGGCTTGACTTAATCCAGGCCCTTGGTTTTGAGCCAGCCTCTCAAACCTTCTCCTTACCCTATAAAAGGGACCCTATTAAGACTTCGAAGACTTTTGCCATTTTCATTTATTCTGAGAAATTGAGAGAGAAGAGAGAGAGTTAGAAACCTTAACCCTATTCGTCAAAACCTCTTCCATTCAAACTCAAACACTTCTTCAAAATACCTCCATATCCAAAACACTTCTCTGAGTGTTCTTGAGAGTTTTAGAGTTTGAGTTGAGTTTGTTTTTGTTGCTGTAACCTCTTGTTCATTAGATCTTGTTTACAACTTAAACGTTTACTCAGATCTACTTTCTGATTTCATAAAAATTTCAGATCTGAGTTATTCATGTTACATTACACTTAGTTTCATTTGATTTCTCATCTTAAGAAATATATTGTTGATTATTTTCTTTAAAACGTTTTCTTACCTTGAAATCAACAATAAATGTTTTCTGTTTCTAGTTCTTGTAAAACTAAACCTTTGACCTAGTTTGGAATCTCACTTGGAGGTTTTCAATCTCGAAAAGTTTGTCTAAATTCTGAGATTGATTAAGACCTTGTCTGTCTTCCTAGCAAGGTATCCGTGGATTCTGGGAATGATTTAAAGGTCAAATAAGGTGAAAAGTTTTGTAAGAAAAAAGAAAAAGAAAAGATCACAGCATATAGTGTTATTGTAATTTCTTAGGACTGTTTGTACTTAATAAGTGTGTGTGTGTGCATGCATGTGTTAGAAAGCACTTCCACAAAAACTTTCACCCTACAAGACGAAAAGTGTTGGTAATAAGATCTTGAGAACAAAGAGTCGACGTAAAGTGCTGAAACAAATCAGAAGTTAACAAACTGGGAGAACTACATCTACAATCACAACTGCAGAGAAGTTTAAGGACACCAGAGGGTACATTCCTAAACTTATATAGGACTGAGTTGTTTGCATGTTAGTTATATAGTTTGTAACTCATATATTTGTTTTAGTGGATTTTTCATTTTACTCCATAGAGGGAGTCGTGGATGTTTCCTCAATTGGTGAGGTTTTACCACGTAAAAACATCGTGAACATAATCTTTCTACATCTCCTCATCTCACTCTTGGTTGTTCTGAGTTTAAGATTTCTAAACTACTTTGTAAACCTGTTATTCAATTCTTGAATAGATCTCGTACATAATGATTTATTAAACACATCTTGTGTTCAAATAGTTTGGTTTTTACGAAAAGAGTTTCTTAAAAAAACAGATCGGAGTTACTTAAATAGTTTATTTTTAATAAACGACTTTAGTAACATTTTTCACCCACCTCTCCCTGTGTATTTTTAAAAAAATATGAGGAATATAATCCTTTGGATATGGCTCATCGTTGTATTCCTGGGGATAAGGCGTTCGAAAGTCATCATAAATCGAAGCTACCTCACCAGCAGATTGCAAGGAAGACTTCACGAACTTCAGTATCTCTTTCGGCATTTCCTTCCTCATTTCCTCCATGGTTGATGCTACTGGGGAAACAACTAACGGGACCATGGGTTGAGTGCCTGTTGCAGCTGGAGCAGTCGTCATAGTTTGGGTCGTTGAAACTCCTGAGGTTCCTTGACTGGATTCACAACCGAGGTTATGCTCGCTGGGACTGTTCCCGTTACATGTGGGGTCGTTGGGGCTGCCCCTGGTGTTATGAAGGAATTGTCTTCAAATCCTTCCTACACCGTTGAATCTACCGGAGTTTGCAGAAACTCGTAAAACTTACTCGTGATGAGTGCCACCTGAGTGGGTCCTAACCCTGCACTCATCGAGGCTTGTGTCACCCCTGGACCGCTTGTCGTCGCCTGAACTGGAGGTACCTCTGTTAGAGGAACCCCATCTCTTAGAGCCTCCTCTCTCGCGGCTTATTCTTCATTGTGTTGGATGTCATAAAAGTTGGGCCTTCGATTAACATTATCTTGCGCCATACTCCTTACTTAGAAGAATGCCTCCCCAGCAGAGACCCCGAATGTAAGAGGGTACTTTAGATAAGATGGAGGCATAACCCCTTTGAAGAATAGTAATGATAAGTTAATCAGCCAAAACCTTGTATTAGTGATAAAACATGCAAACACAAACCCAATGAATATAAGACTCGGTTTAAACTCACAAATCTCTCGTTTATAACTCAGAGGATAGTAATGAACTTAGAAGTAACTTAGCTAGAGGGAGAGTGAAGTAAGCACCCTAGATATACCTTGGTAGGCAGGCAAACACACCAGACACTCTCAAGAATCTATGTCACGTATTAAAAGCTTCGTAATAAATGATAATGGTGAGTGAATAAGACCTCCGGTTTGTGATAACTTTCTCTAATGTGTATTCTCTCTAGTAATAACTTCTTAAACTCTCAAAAGATCATCTTCTCCTCAAGGGTGGTTGGGGTCCTTAAATAGCCCCCCACACCATCCCCGAGGGAACTCAGTCAGTAAAGACTATGAAGGACATCCCACATACTTTATATCACAACATTAAATGCCTGATGCACTAGTTGTCTCCACGTCATAAACATTAAATGCCAAGACATGCCTTTTGCCTAACCACTCTGTCAGGGGGGATGTTGTCGCAGAGGTGGCTCACCAACTGCCTGACAGCCCCAAATACCACGTTGTTTTACTCAAGTGTAGGTCTGACATTATTTAGCTGGCTAGTGGCATCACCTACAGTAGATGTAATATTAAGTAGAGGGTTGTTTGGTTCACAACTCAATGCCCGATGGAACTCCAAGCTGCTCTGCCCGAGGTTCCATAGTCAGTGTCTTTCGGTGTTTTACCAGGTGTATCTAAGATGGCCAGGACAAGCCCCAACGGTGCCTCACTTCTCAATCCTCCAAATCAAGTACCTCTAAAGTTTCCACGATGAGGTCATCCGATAGAGCATGAAAGCTCTCCCAGGCCCTGCCAAGCCTGGTCTCTCGCGAGTACCGTTTAACTTCACACTAAAAATTCATTATTATTTTCGTTACATCATTACAACCGTTATAGCTTACAGTCAATATAAACAAAGATTCAATTTGACTAACACAACAAGCTAAAGTATGAATTGCCACGTTGAGCTGCCTCGACTTCTTAATCCCGAACACTGTTGCTAATGGGGGAATTATCTATAATCTCAAGATTACCTTCAAGCCCCCTCTACACCATGATTTTTAAACATTTCAATAGGACTATAAAAAATAATCAGCTCAAAATGAATTTTTTTAGTATTTTAAAA
Source organism: Sambucus nigra (assembly GCA_949130495.1). NCBI lineage: Eukaryota > Viridiplantae > Streptophyta > Magnoliopsida > Dipsacales > Adoxaceae > Sambucus > Sambucus nigra. The sequence goes on from OX422209.1 coordinate 43,260,434, forward strand.
AAATCTGTCAAACTTTGTCAGTTTTTAAGAACTTAAAAACTAACAGGGTTTGACCGATTTTTTTTTAAATAGTAAAAAAATCATTTTGACCTCATTATTATTTTATGGTCCTACTGAAATGTTTAAAAATTAACTCCATTTTTTTTATTATTTAAAAAAAATGGACCTCATTATGGGTCCTCAAACTGGGACCTCACTTAATCCTTTCCATATATATATATATATATATATATATATATATATATATATATATAATAAAGTAGGGATGATTTGTTAAAAATGTATGCTTGACATTTTTGATTTCTTATGTATGATATTTTATGTACTTCATGCATGCATAACATACATATAATTGCATGCATAACATACATACATACATACATACATACATACATACATACATACAAACATACATACATAACAATTGGGCTGGGCTAATGGGCTGGGCTATAAAAATTGGACTAGACTTTTAATTGCGCTGCGCTAAAACAATTGGTTGGGATATAAAACTTAGGATGGGCTTTTATTGGGTTGGGCTAAAAAATGGGTTGGGCTTTTAATTGGGCTGGGTTACAAATAGTGGGCTGGGCTTTTAATTGCGCTGGGCTAAATCGTGCCATAGGCACAGGCATGGGCTAGTGTGTGTCTATATATATATATATATATATATATATATATATATATATATATATATATATATATATATATATATGTTGATACCAAAATTCATATGCCGACATGGACGAATAATATGAAGACACGTGTCAACCTACCTGGCACAATAACAAACGAGGAAACTCATTCCTTCAACCATTACACACTTTCTCCGAGATACTACAGGCGCTCCGAGGAACTATTGATCAAAGGGCAACTAAGGCGGTCCGAGCTGCATCTCGGCCATATCACTAAACAGACAACTATTCAGCTATTCATTTAATGTGTTTATATTATTGACGCACACGCTGCATTAAATGTTTTACCCTTTCATATGTATTTCATTTAATGTATTGGACCTTTCATGTACAACCTAAAGGCTATAAATACCATGTATCAACCCCATTCAAGGGGACCGGAATTTCTTGAGAGAACTTGTAATCAAGAATTCTGCAAACACTCAGCAATAACATAACAGTGGACGTAGGCTTTATTCCTAGCCGAACCACTTTAAAAATATTTGTCTTATTTATTTATCTGTGATTGAATAATTAGAGCAATCTAGTTTTTTACATCAACAGATTGGCGTCGTCTGTGGGAAACGACTGTTACTATCGTTTTTCATAAAAATCATTTATCATCAATGGCAGATAACCCAGAATCCAGTAATCGAAATGCTGGAAATACTGGAAATCTTCCAAATCCATCTGCACCTCCAGATCTGGCCGGAATTATGACAAATTTGGCTCAAGGACAAACCGCCATGCAAGAATCTATGAGGCAACTCGTTCAAACTCTTCAAGGCGGTGCACCTACTTATTCAGGGCAAAGGAGTGATCGTGGGGAATCGCGATCCAGACGTACTGGGTCATATCGCAATGGAGAATCTAATGATTCTTCTTATCAACCTGGGCGAACTTCATCAATACGGGCTACGGATACAAATCAACCTATATCTCTCTCTCCGGAGAGGACCAGCGCTTTGGAAAGATTAAGCAGAGCATCTCCTTTCAGTCGGTTAGGACCAAGGAGAAACATGAGTCCACCTAGAGCTCCATCGAGAAGTGTTCGACCACCATCACGTTTGAGAGAAGGATCAGCACAATCACGACCAGCTACTCGTCAAGATAAATCTCAGGAAGCTACATCAGAGCGATCAATTGCTCAGACTAAGCGGCCTGAGGAAGGAAATGAAGCATGGAAAGGTTCTATTTAGCGGTTAGAGGATAGATTGGGAGAAATGGCTAAGGCGAGGAACCCCTTACAGAGAACTTTTGTTCAAGGGACACCTTTCGTGCAAGCCATTATGGATTTTCCTACACCATCGAAATTCAAAGCACCTGTAGTGACTCCTAAGTACGATGGAAAAACAGATCCTGTACTTCATATAGAACAATACCAAGCTGCTGCCGACATATATGCCGTCCCCGACGAGATGAGGTATAGAGCATTCTCGGGAACTCTTACCGGATCTGCACAGATATGGTATAACAATCTTCCTCGGGGTAAGATTTCAACTTTTATTCAATTAGCCGAGTTATTCATCGACAATTTTTGCTTTGGGGCGAAGCCGGTAAAGCGAGTAGCACATTTGCTAAGTGTTAGACAAAAATCAGGTGAAAGTACTAGAGATTACATAATTCGTTTTAATAACGAGAAGTTGGAAGTCATAGATTACGAAGAAAAGACAGCAATCACTGCTTTGATGAGTGGTTTGCTGCCTAATAAGCTGTACTACACCTTGGCCAAAGATCCACCTAAAACTATGTCCGAGTTGATGGCAAAAGCAGCCAAAATTATGAATGCCGAGGAGACTATGGCTGCGAAGAAGAATATGGATAAAGAAGTTAAAGTGGAGGTCGACAAGTCTAAGAAGAAAGATCAGAAAGGTAATGGTGGTGACAAGCATTCCAGGAATAATAGGACAATGTTGGAAGTCCTAAAGAAGTACGATAATTATACCCCATTGAAAATGGGTATTAATCATGTTTTGGAAGAAATCAAGAATAGCGAGGAAATCAAGTGGCCAGAGAAACTGAGGACAAATCCCGATCTGAGGAATAAGACCAAATATTGCGAGTTTCACAAAGATCATGGCCATATGACCAAAAATTGCATAGCCCTTCAGAACGAGATTGAAACACTCATCCGAAGAGGAAAGTTGTCAAAGTATGTAGATAGTAGAGGTGAAAGGAAGAATGATGACAGAACCAGAGAGAGATCTAGATCTCCTCGTCGTGCAGAGGAGAAAAAGAAAAGGGACCATGAAGATGATCCAGATGATAACCCTGATCTTCCCAAGAAGCCAAGGCAGCCTGAACGAGAGGTATTTTCCATTCGTTTTGGGTCATTTGATTGTAATGTTATTACAGGAGGAGATGCAGGAGGAGGAGACCTTACTGTAGAAAGAAAAGCTTACCTCGGAGAGGCTCAAGCTTGTTCATATATTCAGCGAATAAACCTGGCCGAGGATGATCTTCCGAGGAAGGTAAACAAAGAAAAGCTAGTGATTGGTTTTTCAAAAAACGACCTGGCAGGTGTTCTTTACCTTCATGATAATCCTTTGGTGATCAAAATGAGGATGAGGGATGTGGTCATTTTAAGGGTGTTAGTAGACAATGGTAGTTTGGCAGACATCATGTACTATTCATGCTTTGATAACTTGAATTTAAAATTATCCCAATTGGAACCTTATCACAGACCCCTTCTGGGTTTTGCTGGCGAGAAAGTTTTTCCACTTGGGACGATCAAGTTGGATATACTCATTGGAACTTGGCCTGCTTGTCGAACAGAAAGAATACGCTTCTTTGTGATGGATAAGAATGTGCAGTCAGCCTACAACATCATCATGGGAAGAGTTGGATTGAAGAAGTTCGAAGCAGTTCCATCTACAGTACATCAGTGTTTGAAATTCCCAACGAATTTTGGAGTCGGAATTATGAAAGGTGATCAAAAAGTAGCTCGGGAATGCTATTATTCGTCTGCCGAGCAAGAAGAACTTGAAGAATAAAGGAAAAATACTACTACTTATCAAGTGGAGGAGGGTACAGAAATTGAAACTCCTGACCCTAGGGATGAATCTCAACTTGTAAAAGGACAGGTGGTGGAATCTACAGAAACTGTTATTCTGGACGACGAGCATCCTGAACGAGTAACCCAGATAGGATTGTCGTTGGATGTTTCAATAAAACAGGAGTTGATAACTTTCTTGAGAAATAGGAAGAATACTTTTGCTTGGAGTCATGAAGACATGCCAGGTATAGATCCAAACTTCTTATGTCATGAGCTCAATGTGAATAAGGAGATCAAGCCTGTGAAGCAAAGAAGAAGAGTGTTTAGCCCCGAGAAGAACCAGGCCATACAAGAGGAGGTCGAGAAGCTCCAGAAAGCTCAATTCATTGAAGATGTAAAATATCCAGATTGGTTGGCAAATGTGGTGATGGTAAAGAAGAAGAACAACAAATGGAGAATGTGCGTTGATTTCACTGATCTCAACAAAGCATGTCCAAAAGATCATTTTCCATTGCCCAGAATCGACCAGCTAGTGGATGCTACATCGAGACATGAGCTGCTCAGCTTCATGGATGCATATTCTGGCTACAATCAGATCAAAATGAAGCCTGAAGACAGGGAAAGTACTTCTTTTATTACCCCAAGGGGAACTTATTGTTATAATGTTATGCCTTTTGGTTTAAAAAATGCAGGTGCAACATATCAGCGGCTGATGAACAAGGTTTTTGCCGAAAAAATTAGCCGCAACATGGAGGTCTATGTCGACGACATGCTCACCAAAAGAAAGAGAGCTACTGATCATCTAGTTGACTTAAGCCAGACTTTCGATCAACTGGATAAATACCAAATGAAGCTCAACCCGACGAAGTGTACCTTTGGGGTACGAGAAGGAATGTTCCTCGGATACATCGTCAACCAGCGAGGTATTGAGGCAAATCCAGAAAAGATCAAAGCTCTTTTAGGGCTGTGATCCCCAACGAAGAGGGAAAAGGTGCAGAGTCTTACCGGACGAGTTGCAGTGCTCAACAGATTTGTATCCCGAGCAACTGATAAATGCCTCCCATTCTTCAAAACATTGCGAAAAAGTTTTGAGTGGAATGATGAATGTGAGAAGGCCTTTCAAGATTTGAAGAAGTATTTGGGAGCCCCACCATTGTTGTCTAGGCCAATAACGGGAGAAAAGTTGTACTTGTATCTGGCAGTATCAGAGAATGCAGTTAGCTCGGCGTTGATCAGATTGGAGAATGGAGTCCAGAAGCCAATTTATTACACAAGTAAGGCGTTCCGAGGTGCAGAAATCAGGTACCCAAAGCTAGAAAAATTGGCACTGGCATTAATTGAAGCAAGTAGAAGAATGAGGCCATACTTCCAGGCCCATACCATCATTGTGTATACCGACATGCCATTAAGACAAGCCCTTCACAAGCCAGAAAAATCAGGAAGATTGATGTATTGGGCAATAGAACTCGGTGAATATGACATTGTGTACGAACCCAGATCATCATTGAAGGGGCAAGCTGTAGCAGATTTTATAGTAGAGTTCACATACCCTGATACCCTAGAGGAGCAAAAGGTGCTTACTGACCTACCTGTGGACGATACAGGATCAACAGAAACAGGTCCAGACCAACCAAGGTTGGTAAAAGGACTTGTAGATGTAGAAAAATTATCATATTCAAACCCAGACCAATTAAGGTTGGTAAAAGGGCGTGAACAAATGACCGATGAGGAACAAAAGAGACCAGGGAATGATGAAACAAAACAGCAGATATTTTACCGAGGAACTCTGATGGACAAGAAATTTGAAGACGAGGTACCTACATGGAAATTATATGTAGATGCAGGAATTGTTTTAAACACCCCAGATGATATTGACATGGAGTATGCCTTGAGATTCCAATTCAAAGCTTCCAATAATGAGGCTGAGTATGAGGCTATGATTGCAGGTTTTCATTTGGCGAAAGTTATGGAGGCACGACAAGTAATTGTTTTCAGTGATTCTCAATTAATTGTGAATCAAATGATGGGAATATATGCAGTTAAGGGAGAGTTAATGGTGAAGTATCATGCAAAGGTGATGGAGTTATTGAAAGAATTTGATGCTATTCAATTGGTGAGGATACCAAGGATGGAGAATGCTAGAGCAGACGCACTGGCCCGATTAGCGTCAGCTACGCGCACCGAGCTGTGAAGAACGATACCAATTGAAGTATTAGAAAGTCGGAGCATAGAAGAAGATCTGACGGTGAAGATTATTACCCTTGATTTAGGACCATCTTGGATGGATCCTATCAGGGCATACATTGAAGAAGGAGAATTACCGGAGGACAAACTAGCTGCCAAGAAATTGAAGTATAAAGTTGCTCGGTATGTGTTAACTAATGGTGTTTTGTATAGACGAGGAATTATGGCAGGTTTACAGAGATGTGTGCATCCATCAGAAGTCAAAGAATTGATTGAAGAAATCCATGAAGGATCTTGTGGAGCTCATGTAGCAGGTCGGATACTTTTGCAAAGGGTAATGACACAGGGATATTACTGGCCGACGATGAGGGATGATTGTATAGCCTATGCCAAGAAGTGTGACAAGTGCCAACATTTTTCCTCCATCCGAAGAACTCCACAAGCATTGTTGACACCCATAACTTCACCTTGGCCATTTGCCATGTGGAGGGTTGATCTGGTTGGACCACTGCCGACGACTCGAGGAAGGTTCAAGTATCTCGTCGTGGCAGTAGATTATTTTACTAAGTGGGTGGAAGCTGAACCACTAATTGATATGACGTACAAGAAGTTATATCAGTTCATTTGGAAGAACATCATTTGTCGATATGGTCTTCCCCATGCTTTCATCACAGACCATGGAACACAATTCGATAATGAAGAATTTGCTGCCTATTGTCATCAGTCAAACATTTTGAAGTATCATTCAGCACCAGGCCATCCCCAGAGCAATGGACAGACTGAAGTGACGAACAGAACATTACTAAATGGTTTGAAGAAGAGGTTAAGTGAAGAACATTTTCTTTCTGTTGAAAGTTTTTCGGGGAATACTAGTGTTGTACACTACGCTGCTTGATAATAAGAAGAAGACTATAGTTCAGACCCACGATCAATTCCGGTTGATAAAAGGGCGAGAACAATTTAAATACTCCTTTGGTTAGGAGGCGACACTAGTGTGACCAACTACGGTTGGTAAGATATCTAGTGGACAGCTCGAAAGAGCCAAAAAGCTCGTATGAGCCAAAAAATACTCCTTTGGTTAGGAGACGACACTAGTGTGACCAACTACGGTTGGTAAGATATCTAGTGGACAGCTCGTATGAGCCAAGAAATACCTTTGGTTAGGAGGCGACACTAGTGTGACCAACTACGGTTGGTAAGATATCTAGTGGACAGCTCGAAAGAGACAAAAAGCTCGTATGAGCCAAAAAACTACTCCTTTGGTTAGGAGGCGACACTAGTGTGACCAACTACGGTTGGTAAGATATCTAGTGGACATCTCAACGAGCCAAAAAGTTCGAAAGAACCACTACTACTACCACTACTACTCCTTTGGTTAGGAGGTGTACACCAGCATGATCAATTACAGTGTTGGTAAGATACAAATATACTCCCAAATTACAACTTATGTTGGTCGGGAGGTAAGATTATTACAAAAAGATCTTTGAAGAACAAAATATTCCAAAATATACCAAGTATAGTTGGTCGGAAATAAAAACCCACTAACTGTAGTTGATCGACGAGGATAAATTATTGGCCTTGGTTGGTCGGACACATTTTATGAAAATATTTGAAATTGAACCAAGTATGGCTGGTCGGGGATAAATACCCATCAACTGTAGTTGGTCGACAAACATTATTCATCCATCATGGTTGGTTGGAAACAGTTGGAACAATTTATACTCATTACTTTATTATTAAGTGATTGAACAAACTTGATACTTGCAACTTTTTATTAAATTGCTCAATGAACAATATTATTGTTATCTTTTTAACAGATACATATGCATAAGTGTAAAGTGTTTGATAAACACGAGATAATACCAATACATATTTACAAACAAAAATGAAGTCTTTCATTAAAAATTCAAAATAAGTTACATATTACATGTATGTGCTGACTATTACATTAAGATTCCTATTCTATTGGTTTCTTGCCCTTTGCTTTTGAGACAGGCTCTTCGCCAGGAGGAGGATCTTCCAAGCAAAGAGGAGAATTAATAAAGTTCAAGTCCTTCAGCATTCTGACATTCATTATTGAAGGGGTATCCATTAGATGCTCTGGACGAGATACTTCGATTTGGGAGTGAAGGCTATAATCACCGAGGTATTTTGAAATAAGGCTACGAGGAATGGAACGAGCTGGGATCCAGGCCATGTCCAGTTTGAAAGGTGGCACAGGCAAATCTAGTAACCCCGGAGCATGATAATCCCATAAAAAATGCCCTCGCTCCAATTTTAATACACCCAGGGCGTTCAACCATCCCTGCTTATAACCTTCATTGCTGGCATGTTCAATACGAGCATCCAAATGAACAAGAGCTTCATTATATCCTGCCATCCAGAATTCCCTGGGCTGCTTATGAAATTGAAAGGTTAATCTATCCAATTGTTCGAGAAGGTTCTTGGCAAAAAGATCCTTAGTATGTAGAGCAGACTTCGTTGCAGTAAGTTGATCTTCCAGGGATAGATTTTTCTTGGACATTTCGGATAGAGCCTGATCTTTGACGTTTAATTGGAATGCTTGAGTTTCCAAAGTAGATTGGGTACGAGCCTCTTCAACATTGCGACTAAGAACTCTTGATCGGCTCCGAGAAGCGACTGGAGAACTTTGCTCCTCGGCAACATTTTGAGCAGCTCTTCCTCGCCCCCGAGAACCTCTTCCTCGTCCACGAGCAGTCCCAGAAACAGCAGATCTTCTTAAATCATCCAGTTCTTGCCTTAATTTGGCATTTTCGACCTCTAAGAAAGAGAAACCTTCATCAGTAACGGGCACTAGAGCAGTGGAAGATGACGCTGCAGATTCATATTGAGCCAACTTTTTCTGTAAATTATTATTTTCTTGTTCCAGGATCTCGGCGATCTGCCTGCAAGCTTCAACTTCACCTTTTAGGGTCCTTTCCCTAATATCATATCCAACAATGATCTTCTTATGGCCTGTTTCAGAAGAGAGCTGCTGGTATCTATTTTCATAATCCTTGTGAAACGAAGCCATTGATGCATTGTGTTGATTTTGAAGATCCTCTATGGAACCATGAAGTTCCTCGATCAATTCGTAGTATGCCACATTATTGGCCACAGATCTATCAAGTAAATCCTTCAGATACCGGTAAGCCTCAACTGCTTGTTCTGAGGCATCGTGACCAAGGATGTCGACAATCTCTGATACACTTAGGTCTGTATGACCAGCTTTATAATATCCATTGCATTGTCGCATCAACTCAGTATCAGGAGCAGATATCAATTCCATTCTGGCCAAAAACTAATAAAGAAGAGGAAGCAGGAGTTAATAAATAAAAGCAGACAGAGTATCAATAAAAAAGAGGAATGAAGATGTATTTTATTAGATCATCAAAAGGTTACATTGTTCGATTACAAGTAATGAAATATAGAAATGATACCGAACAACTTCACACCTTTTCCTTGTCCCCCAAGACTTTCTCGAGAGGCTGGGACGAGGAGCTCGGTTGCTCGGTGGTAACAACGGTTTGATCAGCAGGAATCTTCTCGGCAGGAGGAGGCATAGAAGAAATGTCCTCAATGACAGAGGGTTGAGAAGCAGAGACTGGGTCACCCATAGCCATAGAAGATTCATCTGAGACAGGCTCATCTTCTTCTTCTTCCACAATTGCTGGAAGAGGACCAGGGAGGTGTTGTTGGAATAACTCAGAGTCGTCTTTGACCTTCAACTCTTGCAGTGTAGCTACCCAACCATCGTGGAAGTATTTCAACTTCCCATATTGGACTTTGGATGTCATAGCAGCAATCCCCTTATCCCATCCTTTCTCCCAGCCTACGCTGAAGGATTTTTTGATCGCGGCTTTTCTTCTTAATTTCTCCGAGGAGAGCTTCACATCCAATTCTTCTTTTTTGACCTTGATATCTCGCAGGGTAGATAACTCTTCCTCTGCCTTTTTCAGCTGGCCATCATATTCCTGATGTTTAACCTCTAAACCTTTTACTTTATCCTCCAAATTCTTGGAGGTTTCGGCCATTTTCACTTTCTCAGCTTCAGCCACAGCTAACTTTTTCTCCCAAACAGCTTTTTCGTCAACATACTGTTGACGAGATTCCTTTAAAGACTGGGTCAAACCCAACAGAGCATCCTCTACACCTGACGAGGAGCTTGAAGCTTTAATAGCTTCATCCTTCTTCACAATATTATTGAAACAGTTCACCAGCTGAAAGATGAGAAAAATAGCAAAGTCAATACAAAATGCAAGCTTTCAGAGAAAGAAAGAAAAACCAGAAGTATGAGAAATTTACTGAAGCAAGGTGACGAGCAGCTAAGGATGTCAGCATATCCCTAGGAATTCTTTCATCAATACCATGGACCTCGGGTACGACCGAGCTCATTGCAGAACTTGGAAGAATGATGTTTGGAACATCAGTACCACTAGCAGGTAGAGCGGAGGCAGTTTCAGCCGGAGTAACCAAGGATGATTTCCTCAATCTCCTCAACGGGAGTTCAGAACCTTCAACCAAAGAAGTCTTGGTCGGAGAGATTGTAATTACATCTACTGGAGCATTTTTCTTGCTCGGAACCATTGGGGGCTTCTCGGTAGCTTTAGAAGACCCAGCCTCTGGGGCATCAGTTTTGTTTTTCTTGGCCCCAACAACAGAAGTAACATCATCAAAGAGAGCAGGAGGAGCTCTTTTCTTACCCATCCTTTGACTTAAAGGAAGATGAGAATCTGAAGATGAACCTTCTGGAGTTAAAGCTGGTTCGACAGGGCGAGCAGTATAAGAGGTTGTGTAACTCTAAGAGTTACACAACCTCTTATACTGCTCGCCCTGTCGAACCATCTTTAACTCCAGAAGGTTCATCTTCAGATTCTCATCTTCCTTTAAGTCAAAGGATGGGTAAGAAAAGAGCTCCTCCTGCTCTCTTTGATGATGTTACTTCTGTTGTTGGGGCCAAGAAAAACAAAACTGATGCCCCAGAGGCTGGGTCTTCTAAAGCTACCGAGAAGCCCCCAATGGTTCCGAGCAAGAAAAATGCTCCAGTAGATGTAATTACAATCTCTCCGACCAAGACTTCTTTGGTTGAAGGTTCTGAACTCCCGTTGAGGAGATTGAGGAAATCATCCTTGGTTACTCCGGCTGAAACTGCCTCCGCTCTACCTGCTAGTGGTACTGATGTTCCAAACATCATTCTTCCAAGTTCTGCAATGAGCTCGGTCGTACCCGAGGTCCATGGTATTGATGAAAGAATTCCTAGGGATATGCTGACATCCTTAGCTGCTCGTCACCTTGCTTCAGTAAATTTCTCATACTTCAGGTTTTTCTTTCTTTCTCTGAAAGCTTGCATTTTGTATTGACTTTGCTATTTTTCTCATCTTTCAGCTGGTGAACTGTTTCAATAATATTGTGAAGAAGGATGAAGCTATTAAAGCTTCAAGCTCCTCGTCAGGTGTAGAGGATGCTCTGTTGGGTTTGACCCAGTCTTTAAAGGAATCTCGTCAACAGTATGTTGACGAAAAAGCTGTTTGGGAGAAAAAGTTAGCTGTGGCTGAAGCTGAGAAAGTGAAAATGGCCGAAACCTCCAAGAATTTGGAGGATAAAGTAAAAGGTTTAGAGGTTAAACATCAGGAATATGATGGCCAGCTGAAAAAGGCAGAGGAAGAGTTATCTACCCTGCGAGATATCAAGGTCAAAAAAGAAGAATTGGATGTGAAGCTCTCCTCGGAGAAATTAAGAAGAAAAGCCGCGATCAAAAAATCCTTCAGCGTAGGCTGGGAGAAAGGATGGGATAAGGGGATTGCTGCTATGACATCCAAAGTCCAATATGGGAAGTTGAAATACTTCCACGATGGTTGGGTAGCTACACTGCAAGAGTTGAAGGTCAAAGACGACTCTGAGTTATTCCAACAACACCTCCCTGGTCCTCTTCCAGCAATTGTGGAAGAAGAAGAAGATGAGCCTGTCTCAGATGAATCTTCTATGGCTATGGGTGACCCAGTCTCTGCTTCTCAACCCTCTGTCATTGAGGACATTTCTTCTATGCCTCCTCCTGCCGAGAAGATTCCTGCTGATCAAACCGTTGTTACCACCGAGCAACCGAGCTCCTCGTCCCAGCCTCTCGAGAAAGTCTTGGGGGACAAGGAAAAGGTGTGAAGTTGTTCGGTATCATTTCTATATTTCATTACTTGTAATCGAACAATGTAACCTTTTGATGATCTAATAAAATACATCTTCATTCCTCTTTTTTATTGATACTCTGTCTGCTTTTATTTATTAACTCCTGCTTCCTCTTCTTTATTAGTTTTTGGCCAGAATGGAATTGATATCTGCTCCTGATACTGAGTTGATGCGACAATGCAATGGATATTATAAAGCTGGTCATACAGACCTAAGTGTATCAGAGATTGTCGACATCCTTGGTCACGATGCCTCAGAACAAGCAGTTGAGGCTTACCGGTATCTGAAGGATTTACTTGATAGATCTGTGGCCAATAATGTGGCATACTACGAATTGATCGAGGAACTTCATGGTTCCATAGAGGATCTTCAAAATCAACACAATGCATCAATGGCTTCGTTTCACAAGGATTATGAAAATAGATACCAGCAGCTCTCTTCTGAAACAGGCCATAAGAAGATCATTGTTGGATATGATATTAGGGAAAGGACCCTAAAAGGTGAAGTTGAAGCTTGCAGGCAGATCGCCGAGATCCTGGAACAAGAAAATAATAATTTACAGAAAAAGTTGGCTCAATATGAATCTGCAGCGTCATCTTCCACTGCTCTAGTGCCCGTTACTGATGAAGGTTTCTCTTTCTTAGAGGTCGAAAATGCCAAATTAAGGCAAGAACTGGATGATTTAAGAAGATCTGCTGTTTCTGGGACTGCTCGTGGACGAGGAAGAGGTTCTCGGGGGCGAGGAAGAGCTGCTCAAAATGTTGCCGAGGAGCAAAGTTCTCCAGTCGCTTCTCGGAGCCGATCAAGAGTTCTTAGTCGCAATGTTGAAGAGGCTCGTACCCAATCTACTTTGGAAACTCAAGCATTCCAATTAAACGTCAAAGATCAGGCTCTATCCGAAATGTCCAAGAAAAATCTATCCCTGGAAGATCAACTTACTGCAACGAAGTCTGCTCTACATACTAAGGATCTTTTTGCCAAGAACCTTCTCGAACAATTGGATAGATTAACCTTTCAATTTCATAAGCAGCCCAGGGAATTCTGGATGGCAGGATATAATGAAGCTCTTGTTCATTTGGATGCTCGTATTGAACATGCCAGCAATGAAGGTTATAAGCAGGGATGGTTGAACGCCCTGGGTGTATTAAAATTGGAGCGAGGGCATTTTTTATGGGATTATCATGCTCCGGGGTTACTAGATTTGCCTGTGCCACCTTTCAAACTGGACATGGCCTGGATCCCAGCTCGTTCCATTCCTCGTAGCCTTATTTCAAAATACCTCGGTGATTATAGCCTTCACTCCCAAATCGAAGTATCTCGTCCAGAGCATCTAATGGATACCCCTTCAATAATGAATGTCAGAATGCTGAAGGACTTGAACTTTATTAATTCTCCTCTTTGCCTGGAAGATCCTCCTCCTGGCGAAGAGCCTGTCTCAAAAGCAAAGGGCAAGAAACCAATAGAATAGGAATCTTAATGTAATAGTCAGCACATACATGTAATATGTAACTTATTTTGAATTTTTAATGAAAGACTTCATTTTTGTTTGTAAATATGTATTGGTATTATCTCGTGTTTATCAAACACTTTACACTTATGCATATGTATCTGTTAAAAAGATAACAATAATATTGTTCATTGAGCAATTTAATAAAAAGTTGCAAGTATCAAGTTTGTTCAATCACTTAATAATAAAGTAATGAGTATAAATTGTTCCAACTGTTTCCAAACAACCATGATGGATGAATAATGTTTGTCGACCAACTACAGTTGATGGGTCTTTATCACCGACCAGCCATACTTGGTTCAATTTCAAATATTTTCATAAAATGTGTCTGACCAACCAAGGCCAATAATTTATCCTCGTCGATCAACTACAGTTAGTGGGTTTTTATTTCCGACCAGCTATACTTGGTATATTTTGGAATATTTTGTTCTTCAAAGATCTTTTTGTAATAATCTTACCTCCCGACCAACATAAGTTGTAATTTGAGAGTATATTTGTATCTTACCAACACTGTAATTGATCATGCTGGTGTACACCTCCTAACCAAAGGAGTAGTAGTGGTAGTAGTAGTGGTTCTTTTGAACTTTTTGGCTCGTTGAGCTGTCCACTAGATATCTTACCAACCGTAGTTGGTCACACTAGTGTCGCCTCCTAACCAAAGGAGTAGTTTTTTGGCTCATACGAGCTTTTTGGCTCTTTCGAGCTGTCCACTAGATATCTTACCAACCGTAGTTGGTCACACTAGTGTCGCCTCCTAAACAAAGGAGTATTTCTTGGCTCATACGAGCTGTCCACTAGATATCTTACCAACCGTAGTTGGTCACACTAGTGTCGCCTGGAGTTCTTCTTTTGCTATCAACTGCAAATAAATACATAACGAGATACCAATCATACATTTTGTCAAACATGATGAAAGCATAATTTCATAAGTAAAATAAAATGAAAAATAAACCTATCCCATTGCCATAGGGGGGGCATCTGGGACCGTTTTATACTTCATCTCCAGTTAAAGGGGCATATTGCCAATTTTTTATAACCAACCCATGTTCAAAATAATCTCTATTTGAGTCAGGGAGGTTAACTACAAGAGCCTTATTCAGAAACCTAGTTTTTAAGTAATAAATATTATCTAGAGTGGCCCACTTATAGCAGTACATAATCTCAGGGATCCCAATACGAGTCCCATGAGTTAGATTTAATTTGTGCACCCCATTAATTATTCTCCATGAATTGGGAGCTATTTTTGCAGGGACAAGATCAAAATATTGACAAAACTCAAGACACAATGGATTTGGTGCAAAGGAAAAACCACATTCAGCAATAAAAAGACTGGGGAACCAATGTCCCTCAGCCAGACGAAAATAATTTTGAGGTTCAGAAAGTTCCTCCAAGATTACCCAAGATGGGATGGAAAAGTCAGAGCAGAACTTTTCAAGAGATTCAATAATGTAAACCATGATGAATAAAAGAAGAAGGAAGAAAATCTTACAGGAAGGATGGAGATCTGCTGACAACTAACGAAGGAAAAGATGAACACACAAGAGAGAAGGAGAGAATAGAAAGCTTGAAGGCAGAAAATTGGAAAACGTAGAAGACGGTATGGTTACCTAAGAAGTTCAAATACTTTGCATTGGAAAACGGCGAAAGAAATGATTACCAAAAAGAAACTACTGAACTTTCGGCGGCTAAAAGGACAAAAACTACACGGAGATCGAAGCGCTTATAAAAAATTCAAAAAAAAGGCGGAAGCTGCGAAATGAGAAGGAAATTTGAACACAATGTTCCTGAAACCCAGGAAAGTCATTTAATATTGCTATATACCGAGAAGGAATGTTCCATACTCCTCAAAGTTCGAAATATGAAACATTGGGGGCTTCTGTTGATACCAAAATTAATATGCTGATGTGGACGAATAATACGAAGACACGTGTCAATCTACGTGGCACAATAGCAGCGAGGAAGTTCATTTCCCGACCAACAATGATTCTTTCCGAGCAACGAGGATACACCGAGGAACTCTAGCGCACCGAGGAACTCTAACACTCCGAGGTACTCTAGTGCTCCGAGGAACTCCTTATCAACGAGCAACTATGGCGGTCCGAGCTGCACCTCGGTCGTATCATTAATTTCCAGATAATCAACAGTTCAAATATTCATTGAATGCTTATATTCTTGACGCGCACGCTGCATTAAATGTATTACCCTTTCACATGTATATCATTTAATGTATCGAACCTTTCATGTACAGCCTCAAGGCTATAAATACCCTGTATCAACCCTATTCAAAGGGACCGGAATTTCTTGAGAGAACTTGTAATCAAGAATTCCACAAACAATCAGCAATAACATAACAGTGGACGTAGGCTTTATTCCTAGCCGAACCACTATAAAAATCTTTGTCTTATTTATTTATCTGTGATTGAATAATTAGAGCAATCTAGTTTTTTACATCAACACCCATAGTACTGATTGGAGCTCATTAATCCAATTTGCTTTAGCTTCACTTAACCTCTTCTTCAAACCATTTAGTAATGTTCTGTTCGTCACTTCAGTCTGTCCATTGCTCTAGGGATGGCCTGGTGCTGAATGATACTTCAAAATGTTTGACTGATGACAATAGGCAGCAAATTCTTCATTATCGAATTGTGTTCCATGGTCTGTGATGAAAGCATGGGGGAGACCATATCGACAAATGATGTTCTTCCAAATTAACTGATATACCTTCTCGTACGTCATATCAATTAGTGGTTCAGCTTCCACCCACTTAGTAAAATAATCTACTGCCACGACGAGATACTTGAACCTTCCTCGAGTCGTCGGCAGTGGTCCAACCAGATCAACCCCCCACATGGCAAATGGCCAAGGTGAAGTTATGGGTGTCAACAATGCTTGTGGAGTTCTTCGGATGGAGGAAAAACGTTGTCACTTGTCACACTTCTTAGCATAGGCTATACAATCAGCCCTCATCGTCGGCCAATAATATCCCTGTGTCATTACCCTTTGCAAAAGTGTCCGACCTGCTACATGAGCTCCACAAGATCCTTCATGGATTTCTTCAATCAATTCTTTGACTTCTGATGGATGCACACATCTCTGTAAACCTGCCATAATTCCTCGTCTATACAAAACACCATTAGTTAACACATACCGAGCAACTTTATACTTCAATTTCTTGGTAGCTAGTTTGTCCTCCGGTAATTCTCCTTCTTCAATGTATGCCCTGATAGGATCCATCCAAGATGGTCCTAAATCAAGGGTAATAATGTTCACCGTCAGATCTTCTTCTATGCTCCGACTTTCTAATACTTCAATTGGTATCGTTCTTCGCAGCTCGGTGCGCGTAGCTGACGCTAATCGGGCCAGTGCGTCTGCTCTAGCATTCTCCATCCTTGGTATCCTCACTAATTGAATAGCATCAAATTCTTTCAATAACTCCATCACCTTTGCATGATACTTCACCATTAACTCTCCCTTAACTGCATATATTCCCATCATTTGATTCACAATTAATTGAGAATCACTGAAAACAATTACTTGCCGTGCCTCCATAACTTTCGCCAAATGAAAACCTGCAATCATAGCCTCATACTCAGCCTCATTATTGGAAGCTTTGAATTGGAATCTCAAGACATACTCCATGTCAATATCATCTGGGGTGTTTAAAACAATTCCTGCTCCACAACCAGCTGTACAAGATGATCCATCTACATATAATTTCCATGTAGGTACCTCGTCTTCAAATTTCTTGTCCGTCAGAGTTCCTCGGTAAAATATCTGCTGTTTTGTTTCATCCATATCGGCATATTAATTTTGGTATCAACATATATATATATATATATATATATATATATATATATGTCATTCATGTGGGGGATTGCTAGAAAATGGGTATTGGACAACAAATTTTGAGCAACTTTGAGCTCAAATGTCGATGGGACCCACATCATGAATTTTGCGAGGCCATATACGAACGCGTTCTTCTTCGCAAGGAGATTGTCGTGGTATCCTCACATGTCTGATTCCATTAAATTATGAATGATAAAAATATTTTCAAAGTGACACATAAAGAAATGAAAGTTAATAAACTTGGAGTGTTTTAACTCTTTTCTACATTGAAAGAGTAGTGAGAATTTGAAGAGTTAATAAAACCCCAATTATGAACTATGGATTGGATACCTTTGGGGTATCTCAACACTTGTATAAAGTGCCTACACTATGCAAGTGTTGGGCAATAGCACACACATGCGCACATCGTTCGTCCTGTCGACTCGGCTTGACTCGGGCTTGGACTTGAAATTAGGTTTAGGCTTATTAAAATTCTTTTCATTTTGGCCAGAATTATTTAACTCCGTATGTAATTTATTAAAATGTTTAAACAGTTGATTCATTTTTTTTATAAATACAGCAGTAAACAAGCAGTCTAATAAACTCGGCAAATAAATGAACAATCAAAATCTCCTCAGTATATTATAAAATACTCATCACTAATTTCAAGAGAACAACCTAAGGATCGTAATACCACACCAAGTGAACATTAGCGGCAATAGACGACTTAGAGACATCAGAGAGTCTGGACCTCTTCATTGCCAAGTTCTCACAACGGCGTTCACGTTTAGAGACAGCAGCAGGATCACTTGTTATACATTTTGGTTGCTCTCATCCAACATGAAGTTCAACATCGCAATTCCAACCACAAGGGTGCCAGAAAAAGCTCGAGATCGATGATGACCAGAAACTCCATGCCTTTTATGACAAGTGGATCTCCAAGGAGGTCAGCGGAGACTCACTTGGCGAGGAGTTCAAGGGATATGTTTTCAAATTCATGGGAGGTTGTAACAGGCAAGGTTTCCCGATGAAGCAGGAAGTTTTGACCCCCAGGCCGTGTTCGCCTTTTTCTTGTCCGAGGAACTCCTTGTTTCCGAGGATATGGGAGGAGAAACGGAGAGCGTAGGAGGAAGTTTGCTCGAGGGTGCATTGTTAGCCAGGACCTCTCAGTTTTGACATTGGTTATTGTGAAAAAGGTTGAGAACGAGCTGCCTGAATTGACTGATATTGAGAAACCGAGGATGAGAGGTCCCAAGAGGGCATCAAAGATCCACAAACTCCTCAACCTTATCAAGGAAGATGATGTGAGGAAGTTGTTGGAAAATTGGATTTGAATTGGGTTTAGAAAGCTGTGCAGAATTTTTTGGACTAAATTTTGAGCAAATTTGAGATCAAATTTAGGTGGGACCCACATTACGAAAATCGTGGGACCATATACGAACGCGTTCATCTCCGCAAGAAGATTAACTTAGTATATTCATACATCCAATTTTAATAAGTTATGAATGATAAATATGTCCCCAAAGTGAATCACAAAGCAATGAAAGTTTAATGAATTGGGTGTGTTTTAACTCTTGTCCCACATTGGAAGAGTAGTGGAAACTTGATGAGTTAATAATTCCCCAAGTATGTACTAAGGCTTGGATGCCTTGGGATATCCCAACTCTTTGAAGGGGAGATGACCTAAGCTATGCACGGGTTGACTTTCGATCAAAAGTCCATACGCGCGCGTCTGGCCGGCTCGGTTCGGGCTTGGTCTTGGTCTTATAAAAATCTCCTACATTTTTGGGCCGAATTTATTTAACTTTCTAGGATTTAATTATTAATTAATTATGAAATTAATAAACTATTGTGAGTTATTGCGAATAGTCAATAATTAATTTCGTTTAACTGATTAGCTGTTTTTAATAGTTAATTTCGGTTGACTATTCCAACAGTCAACACAAAAGCTATAAATTAAACATTTCCCCTACAGAATTGACTACTGAAAAATTTGCCCTCCAATGATTTCGAATTTATGCTGCATCTTTTCCCAGAAAAATACAAACTTTTCTACTGCTACTGCATATCATTCCTTGGTCTGGTTGAGTATAAACACAGAATTTGAGTTCATTGTAATTAATTATTGTCGTGCTACATGATTAATTGGAAAATCCGTTCTATCTTGGGAGATAATATTCATCAACCTCGGAGCACATTGGAGGGAATAAATTGTCTTAAGGAGACTGTTCATAACAGGGCTCAGATTTATCCTTAATTCTTTTATTATTTCTGTAAGGACATTTTTGTCCATTAATATTGTATATGTCGTACGCCGTTACACCGTTGAGGAAGTTCAAGAATCATATGCTCATCAACGGATCCGAATATCAAAAGGAGAAATAGGAATCAAGGGAAACTGACCTTACCGGACCGATCCGGCACAGATAAAAGAACCGATTCGGTTTATCCGGACCGATCCGCCTAAAGTGACCGGACCGATCCGTCTGCTGAGTTGAGGCCAGTATACCCCGGATCCATAACGAATCGATGAAGTCAAAATTCTGAACCGATCCGATGCCAATCGGATGGATCCGTTTTCAGAAAAAGAACCGATCTGAGGTCACCGGACCGATCCACCTAAAGTAACCGGACCGATCCGATGAGGATAAATTCTGCCAGATCGTGTAGCGGATTTTTTAGGGTTTTAACTCCTTATTTAAACCACGATCAGTAGTTGGTTTCGATAATACTTTCCCACGATTTTTAGAGCATATCAACCCTAAAGTCTTCACCTATTGAGTCCTATGATTCTAGGTTTTTAGATTCACACATCTTTCATATCTATGTGAATCAAATTTGGTAACCCAAGAACACCATTGCTGTTGTTCAATCTTTATGAAGTGGACCGCTTCTTCCTCTTCATTGTTGCCCTACTGGACAGGGATAGTTCCAGCCGCCAACCCTACTGGAAAGGGAGTCTTCCAGCCGCGACTACAGAATCCGATACCTGAGGGTAATTCTTAGTCAAAAACTTGTATTTCAGTGTAATCCGATTGTAAGCCGTTTCTCTTACAAATTATAGTGATATACAAATGGTTTTGCCCCTGTGGGGGATTTTTCCTTAAACTTTGTGTGTTGAATAATTCGTGCATGATTTCATATTTTTTCATTCACACCTAGTTGCATGCTTAGGGTTAATTTGGGTTAAAAGGTGTTTATTATATTATTTCTTAATTGAACGCAAGCGCCAACTCTTTCAAATTGGTATCAGAGCACTTCTGGGGATGTAGATGGATGTAGGAGCACTTCTGGTGGATGTTTCTACTTTGGTTCTGCTCTTGTCTCTTGGTTGAGCAAGAAGCAAAACTCTATCTCTTTGTCCACTGCGGAGGCTGAGTACATCGCCGCCGGGAGTTGTTGCACGCAACTCATGTGGATGAAGCAAATGTTGGAGGATTATGGGATTTCACAGGACACCATGACCATTTCCTGTGATAACATGAGCGCGATACACATATCCCGCAATCCTGTCCAGCATTCACGCACAAAGCACATCAGGTTACGCGAGCACTTCATACGTGAGTTAGTTGAGGAAAAGGTCGTAACCCTGAGTTTTGTTCCCACGGACCGTCAGTTAGCCGATATTTTCACGAAACCTTTAGATGCCCTTAGATTTGAGAGTCTTAGGAAGTCTTTGGGGATTTGTACAGTTGACTGAGGGGTTAGTCCATGTCTAGCGTAGGTTGCATTGTCATTTTCATATCCTCTGATGCCTATTGCTAGATTATACTATTAGTGTGTTTTACTTATCTTTGCTTTTCATTATTCTTTGAAAAATACAAAAAGATTTTCTTTTAAGAAAAATTTTGAGAAAAAGCACAAAAAGATTTTATTTTGATAAAATTTTTGAAAAATTGAAAAAGAGATTTGTCACTTATGGATGAGCATTTAAGATAGCCAAGTCACAACTTCATTCCATATATCCATGTGACTGCTTGATAGAGATTTGAGAGGCTACATCATTTCATCCATGTGCTTAACATTGATTGGAGTCCTTGAGATGTAATTAGTGATATCTTCCTACATGTTTGACTCCTACATCCTTTACTGCACACATGCACGGCTTTATTTGATTATTGCACTTGTCTATCACATATTGCCTTGAGTGTTTCTATCTCAATTCTGTCTATACAATGTACAATATGCGATAAAACTTGACAAGATTGGATTGCATGTAAAAACCGTTCTGGTGAGACTGTGTGATTATTTGCATAACGGGGAGGGGCTGCGAAAGTTGATTATTTATACTTTGCGCAAAAGCCACCGTTAATAAGGACCTAAAAAATGGAGGTATTGTAATATCCGAGGTCCTAAGAGGTTAAAAGAGCAAAAAAAAAATTTAAGGCAATAAAAAGCATTCATGCCAAATATGGGCCATTGTAGGTTTCGCCATCAATTCTCCAAAGTTTGAGAATTTAGTATACCTCTATTCAAAATATAAATCTGAGGGAGTTTGGTTGGAGAATGAGAAAAACGGGTTTGCACTTCCTTGAAAGTCCTGAAAAAGCATGAAAAACATTTTGGACGTTATTGGTGTAGAAATCACTTTGATCTTTGATTTGTAGATTTGATATAGTCAATATCTTATATTTCCACTCTTTTACACCAAAGGAAGTATTTGAGTTCATTCGTTAGGAATATCCAATATTCATCGTGCACATATGTCATGTTTGTATGCATTGATTTTCCTATCGAATTTTGATCACACCCATTCATTTACGCTATCACCGACTCGGTTGTTTTATGTTCATTCTTGGTGTGATTTTATGCCTTGTGTCACCCCGGTACTTGATTGCTTGATTTATTTCTCTCATTTGTCTATTTGGGGACATCATAAAAAGGGGGAGAATGAATTATAATGAATTATCTGATTATGGGGGAGTTTTGAAATTCTGAGAATATCATCTTAAATTGATATATATGCTTATGTTTATCTCATTTCAAACTCTATACGTCACTTGGTATTTGCTTTATCTCATGTGTGTAGGTACATCCTTGATAATCCCATGATACACACCCTGATGAGAAAAGCGTGAAGATTCCTGAAGAATTGAAGATCAAACGATGCAGTCTTATTCACTTGTACTCTTTCAGTTTTGGGTTCATGGAAGGGTAGATTTGTATAGGTATGTTCATTTCTTTGATAATTCGGATGTTTGTTTTTATGTATGTACCGGGATAGACATAGGGGGAGATTTGTAAGGACATTTTTGTCCATTAATATTGTATATGTCGTACGCCGTTACACCGTTGAGGAAGTTCAAGAATCATATGCTCATCAATGGATCCGAATATCAAAAGGAGAAACAGGAATCAAGGGAAACTGACCTTACCGGACCGATCCGGCACAGATAAAAGAACTGATCCGATTTATCCGGACCGATCCGCCTAAAGTGACCGGACCGATCCGCCTAAAGTGACCGGACCGATCCGTCTGCTGAGTTGAGGCCAGTATACCCCGGATCCATAACGAACCGATGAAGTCAAAATGCCGAACCGATCCGATGCCAACCGGATGGATCCGTCTTCAGAAAAAGAACCGATCCGAGGTCACCGGACCGATCCGATGAGGATAAATTCTGCCAGATCGTGTAGCAGATTTTTTAGGGTTTTAACTCCTTATTTAAACCACGACCAGTAGTTGGTTTCGATAAGACTTTCCCACGATTTTTAGAGCATATCAACCCTAAAGTCTTCACCTATTGAGTCCTATGATTCTAGGTTTTTAGATTCACACATCTTTCATATCTATGTGAATCAAATTTGGTAACACAAGAACACCATTGCTGTTGTTCAATCTTTGTGAAGTGGACCGCTTCTTCCTCTTCATTGCTGCCCTACTGGACAGGGATAGTTCCAGCCGCCAACCCTACTGGAAAGGGAGTCTTCCAGCCGCGACTACAGAATCCGATACCTGAGGGTAATTCTTAGTCAAAAACTTGTATTTCAGTGTAATCCGATTGTAAGCCGTTTCTCTTACAAATTATAGTGATATACAAATGGTTTTGCCCCTGTGGGGGATTTTTTCTTAAACTTTGTGTGTTGAATAATTCGTGCATGATTTCATATTTTTTCATTCACACCGAGTTGCATGCTTAGGGTTAATTTGGGTTAAAAGGTGTTTATTATATTATTTCTTAATTGAACGCAAGCGCCAACTCTTTCAATTTCTGCAAATTCAATTAAGTGTTTCCTTTCTGTAATTTTGTTTTAATTCTGTAATTATATTAATAATTCATAATTCTGTACAATTGTTATTTATAAATAGTAGACATAACAATCTTAAGACAATTTATAAAGTTTTACTATTTTTAGTGTACAAAATTTTTTTTATTACATAAATTTAACCAAAAATCTGTTTTTATATTCTGTTTTAGAAAATAAAATTTTATTTGTGTATTCTTGTTAAAATCTGTTTATGTAAAATTTTTAATCTTTAAATTATAATTCTGTTTCGTACAGAATTCTTTTTATTATTAAAAATTAGTGTGACACGGATTTTATATTTAATTCTGTTTTGTATGGAATTCTGTTTATATTATAGTTTAATTCTGAATTTTATTTGGAATTGTTTTGGAATTCATTTATTGTGAATTATATTTGGAGGAAATTGGTGCATAGAATTTTGTATTATGTTTTGGTTAATTCATTATATATGAATTTTATCAGTGATAAAAATTCTGTTTTTGTAACAGAATTGGAATCGCAAAGTACGAACACTACTCCTATGAAAATGATTGTCACCAACACAAATGTGACTGCACCCGTATCTATGCCACACGGGGAGAAACCGGAAAAGTTCACTGGGGCTGACTTCAAGCGTTGGCAAGGACAAATGTACTTCTATCTCACTACCTCCCAACTGGGTAGGTTTGTATATGAAGATTGCCCCTCTATTCAAGAGGGAGATGACGCTGAAAAGCTTGTTGCGGTCGATGCTTGGAAGCATTCGGACTACCTATGCCGGAATTATATTCTGGCTTACTTGGACAAAACATTGTACCATGTCTACTACACGATCAAAACATCCAAGGAATTATGGAATTCTTTGGAAAAGAAGTATAAAACTACAGATGCTGGGATGAAGAAATTTATCGTTGGGCGTTTTCTGGACTTCAAAATGGCTAATTCTAAATCTGTGATCTCGCAAGTGCAAGAATTCCAAGTGATCCTCCACAACATTCATGCTGAAGGAATGCCAATTAGTGAAACTTTCCAAGTTGCTGCAATTGTTGAAAAGTTGCCACCATCTTGGAATTTTTTCAAAAACTATCTCAAGCACAAGCGTAAGGAGATGAATGTGGAGGAGTTGGTGGTCAGGCTAAGAATCGAAGAAGACAACCGTGAGTCTCAAAAGAAAAGTGGGAAGAATCCGATGGAAACAAAGGTCCATGTCGTTGAAGGTCCTAAGAAGAACAAACGAAAGTATGATGGGGAAGGAACTTCCAAACATAACAAGAAAAAGTTCAAAGGAAAATGCTACAATTTTGGTAAACCTGGACACCGCTCAAGCGAGTGTCGTAAGCCGAAGAAGCAAAATCAAAAGAATCCTTAATCAAATGTAACTGAGGGTGTGAATATTGTCAATGATTTGGTGGATATGAATCTTTCTGTCGTGGTCTCTGAATGTAATTTGGTTGGAAATACCAAGGAATGGTCGGTGGATACTGGAGCCACATGACACATTTGTGCAAACAAATGGATGTTCACCACCTATAAGCCTTTGGAAAATGAAGAAAATCTCTTTATGGGAAATTTTTCCACTTCGAAGGTGGTGGGATAAGGAAAGATAACTCTGAAAATGACTTCTGGAAAGGAACTTACTCTCAACAATGTTCTTCACGTGCCTGATATCCGAAAGAACCTGATTTCTAGATCTCTCCTTACTAGAAATGGTTTCAAGCTTGTGTTTGTGTCTGATCGCTTTGTGTTGTCTAAAAATGACATGTATGTAGGAAAGGGCTACCTAAATGAGGGGCTCTTTAAACTCAATGTTCTTACTGTAACCCCCAAAATATGTGTTTCAATGAATGAAATTGCTAGTTCTTCTTACTTGATTGAGTCATCTAATATTTGGCATGCTAGATTGGGACATGTTAATTTTGATACATTGCGTAGATTAATTAACTTGGAATTTTCGCCAAAATTTAATATTGATAAAAATCATAAATGTGAAATTTGTGTGGAATCTAAATTAGCTAGATTACCTTTCCATTCTATTGAAAGGATAACTGAACCTTTAGATTTAATTCACACCAATATTTGTGATTTAAAATTTGTTCAAACTAGAGGTGGGAAAAAATATTTTATTACTTTTATTGACGATTGCACAAAATATTGCTATGTATATTTGTTACATAGTAAAGATGAGGCTATTAATGCATTTAAACAATATAAGAATGAAGTTGAGAATCAATTAAGAAAAACGATAAAAGGCTATTAGAAGTGATAAAGGAGGTGAATATGAATATCCATTTGAGGAATTTTGTTCTGAAAATGGGATTATTCATCAAACAACCGCTCCTTATTCTCCTCAATCGAATGGTGTTGTTGAACGCAAAAACCTTACTTTAAAAGAAATGATGAACTCAATGTTATTAAGTTCAGGAGCTCCACAAAATTTGTGGGGGGAAGCCTTACTTTCTTCTGATTACATTCTCAATAAAGTACCTCACAAAAAGACTCACAAGACACCTTATGAATTATGGAAAGGTCGAAGACCTTCCTATAAATATTTACGAGTGTAGGGGTGCTTAGCCAAAGTGATGCTTCCTAAACCTAAAAAGGAAAGAATAGGGCCAAAAATCGTGGATTGTGTATTCATCGGTTATGCTACTAATAGCAGTGCATATCGATTTCTAGTTTGTAAATCTGAGATTTCGGACATTCATGTAAATACGGTTATTTAATCGAGGGATGCTTCATTTTTTGAAAATGAATTCCTGTATAACATGACCCGAGAATCTGGTCCTTCTAAAAGGACAAATCAAGCTACTACAAGTGGTACACATCAACCTATTAAATCAATAGAGGATGAACCAAGACGTAGTAAAAGAGAAAAAATCTCGACTTCTTTCGGTCCGGATTTTCTAACATATTTGTTAGAAAATGAACCTCAATCGTATAAAGAAGCTATATCCTTACCAGATGCTTCCAATTGGAAAGAAACAATTAATAGTGAAATTGAATCCATATTACAAAATCATACATGGGAACTAGTGGATCTTCCACCAGGTTCAAAACCGTTAGGTTATAAATGGATCTTCAAAAAGAAATTGAAGGCCGATGGATCAATTGATAAATATAAAGCTAGACTTGTAGCTAAAGGATATAAGCAAAAGGAAGGGTTGGATTACTTCGACACATATTCACCGGTAACAAGAATAATGTCCATTCAGATGTTAATAGCAATAGCTTCTATTAATGGACTTGAAATACATCAAATGGATGTAAAAACTGCATTCGTAAACGGTGAACTAGACGAGGAAATTTATATGGAGCAACCTGAAGGGTTCAAAGCTCCCGGACAAGAAGGAAAAGTATGTAAGCTTGTTAAATCACTATATGGATTAAAACAAGCACCTAAGTAAAGGCATGAAAAATTTGACAATGCAATGTTATTAAATAGTTTCAAAATTAATGAATGCGATAAATGTGTTTACTTTAAATACATTCATAATGGATATGTCATTGTATGTCTCTATGTTGATGATATGCTTATCATGGGTAGTAACTTGGAAATTGTCAAAACTACAAAACAAATGTTGAGTAGTAGATTTGACATGAAAGATATGGGAATTGCCGATGTTATATTAGGAATTAAAATTTCTAGCACATCGGATGGACTTATATTATCTCAATCTCATTACATAGAGAAAGTAGTTGAAAAATTCAAGAAGTATGATATTAGTCCTACCAAGACACCTGTAGATGTAAATTTACATCTTGCAAGAAATCACTACTACAAAAATGGTCATTTATGTCAGTCAAAAACTGACATAAATGACCATTTATGTCAATTATAGAATTTTTCAAAACTGACATATTAAGCCCTGACATAAATGTTCGTAAAACTGACATAAATAAGATCACATTTATCTCAGTTTTTAAAAACACACATAAAAACTACGATTTCACCATGTTTTTTATTACATTTTCAAGAAAAACTGGCATAAATAACATCACATTTATGCCAGTTTTAGTAATTTTATGAGAGTTTTATCAAAACTGACATAAATGTTGATATAAAAATTTTAAAAAAAAATATTACTTTATCAATAGACAACTATTATTTGAGGTTAAATCCTTGTAAATAGATAATAAATAGTCAAACAACATTCAAATAGTCTAAGTTAAAAAAAATCACATATAATTTTAAATATACAATATTCATCAAAGAAATTCACATTGCGCCTCAAATAAACAAAGTGTCAATTTAAAAAAAGAAATGGACAAAGTCTCCTTTGTTTATTGGACTATCCACCCAAGGGGTAACAACCAATTCAACAAAATGTAAAATTGAAATACATGGCAACTTTTTAAGAATTCTCCTTCATAAGGTAGTTGCGGCCATCTTTAAATTAACACTTAGCAGTGCTCGACCCCTTTTCACTTGGCAGTGCTCAGTCAGTTTTCACTTGGCAGTGCTTGGTTTTGTTGTTGCTAGTCTGATTTAAGTCACTGGGTTGCTGGTTCGTTTGATTTCACTTGGCAGTGCTTGGTTTTCGTCCTTGTCACCAACTTATGGAGTGCACTGAAATAGAGAACGGATTAACAAAATCTTTTTATATAGGCTTATGGGAACTATAATATCTCAATATAATCAAAAGATTCAAATTTTAATCATAAACTCAATCCAATAAGGCATACATTTATTTTTGGAAGTGTAGAGACAAACAGTTTGATAAGGTAGCAATAGCCATTGCAGTGATGACACCCGTGCCGTAAAACAAAAATAAAAGGGGAATGTCCTCTGCCTATAAATAAACACCAGTGTATGCTCCAAGTTGTTGCTTCATACCCTCAATCTGATCCCTCACAATTGATGAAGCTCTGAACTTAGCAAACTTAGTGAACTCAAAGCGACATTTGGAGGCTTAAAGAGAGAATACATTCCTGGCCATGGAGTTGATTCCTTTAGACAAAGATTATAAAACGTGGAATCAATGGAGGCAATTATTGAAGCAATGCAACTTGATGTGAATTAATGAAACTTGATGTGATAGATCAAACCTAAGAATCATGTTGAATGTATCCACTAAAATGTGATAGCACTGCAATGTACATAACAAATTATAACACCAGTCTACAAACCATCTTTTACTGTTGTATGAATTATTAAAACAGCAAATTATAGCTGTGTAATTGACATCTTGATGATTAGTCTTAATTGGAATCACTAAAATAACTCATTTGAAGATTTCGGTCTAATGCCTTACCATCATAGTTCAAACCTACAATCCAATGCATTTGATGAAATTCTCACATGTAGTGTAGAGCTATTTCAAAAAAAATGAACCACTAACTACAATCGTGAGCCTAAACCGACTACAACGCATTTGGATATCTCATAATTAAAGATGTACCATTAACCTAACAGCAAATAATTGAAACAAAAAAGTTGGAGCAATTATTTTTTGACATTGAATATTTACCTGAGGTTGACTTATAGTGTCCTCCTTACAATTAAAAGGTGCTCAGAACATTGAAAAATAAACCGAGGTTACAACGAAATGATAATGATCAGTACGTTTCGATAGAGAGTTGTCCATTAACCTTATCATCTATCAATAACAAAAAATAGAGGACAAACCTATGCAACAGATTCCTCAAAACCTGTTGCTCCATTTATCTGATTTGAGAAGAAAAAACTTGAATTTTCCCTATCATTAGAGACCTAAAACAGTAATGAGTAGGTAATAATGGAAGTTGTCTATAATTGTACGGGGGCGATAATAATTAACTGATACGGACACATCCACATGGGGCACATGTATAGATGCCACAGCAAGCAGTAAGGTTGGGATGATCAGGACACATCACAAAGATAATTGCAGTACATGATTTAAGAAATTCAAGACAAAATCAATAATGCAAAGTGAAATAGTTGAACAGTAACAACCAAAAATCAATGGCCCAATAGACAAAATTTAAAGAAATACAATTGTATGAGACATCCATACACTTTTGTAGACTTGAATTATTCTTAACCCCAAGCACATGTTACATGGTATGGTCGCAAAAACATTAAAATTTTGAAAACCTACCAAACTTCCATACAGGTCTTAGACTCCTGTGTAACACAATACATGGTATGGAACGGTGTATTTGAAAAATAATTTTATAATCATTACACTAAACTAAATAATTTAATGCATGAACTAAGTTCACAAAATAAAAATCAGTAACTAAAACAATATATATATAACGTAAACCTTAATTCATTAGCAATGCAAGCTTCCCAACTCTGTCATCTCTACCTGCCCACCTTTATATGCCAACTCGGTACTTTCCTGATGACAATAATAAGACATAATTTTTAAGTATGAAATACTAAAACACCATAACACAACATATTATCATGGACCAAATACCTCAATGAGCAAAAACAGTGCCATTGTGTTTAACTGGCCTATCAGGAATTGATCACATCTTAAACTTCGAAGCCTCGTATCTTACTAGTTTGGGAGGCACGTAACTGTTACTCTGAATAAGTATCTGCTTGAGACCATAAAACACATACGTCCATCTACATCGGTTTATTTAGAAAGTGTGAAAGCTTAGAATTTGTAGCCATACTAATATGTTCACATAACAAAAACCAAACATAAATTCCAAATCAGTTTATAAGCATACTAAAATGCTCAAAGATATTTCACCATCGTACGACTTCGCTACTAATTTTATATAACAATTCAGCAACTTATTAACCACTAATCAGTACAAAGAGTAATAAGATAAAAAAAAAGATATTTATTTTAAAAAATATAATTTGCGATTATTCTATTTAGTCTTAAGCAATATCCAAACCTCATATATCCCTGAACCTCAACAATATCCAAAGCCAGTGAAATACGTGAAAAGAAAAATAAAAAAATTCCAAACAAATTCAAGGCATAATAGGTGCACAATATCAGGTAATATGTATAAAAATTCAGCTCACTCCAAATAGGTAAAATTCAGGTTTGCGAAAGAAAACAATAATAAAATAATTTTGTTTTACTTTCACATACTGAACTGAGTGAAAGAAAACAATATTTGTGTTACTTTCACATACTGAACTGAGTGTTTCAAAACAAAAGACACAATACATTTTCGTTGGTGCTGCTGCTATTAGTCTCAAATCCGTGGCATTCATAAATCCGTGTCATTCATGAAACATACATTCGTTGGTGCCGCTGCTATTAGTTTTTTTTTTGGATTGTGGATTATGGAACTGTACATTTTTGCAACACTCAGTTTAAGGAGTCTTTAAATTCAGTTCAGTATAAGATAATGAAAAAATTAACCCAAGAATGCAAAAAATATACAGTTTAAGGAATAAACCAAAATCGTATTGGGAACATACCTTAACAACAGTGGCTAGCAGAGCATCTATCTTGAAAGAACACTTCTTCGTAAACTACAAATTTCCTCTATTAATACACCTTCTGTACTATTTATTAAGAAGTCTAGTCCTATATATTTCAGTTGCCTTGTTTGACATTTTACTCTAAACTCAGCCCAAAAGCAATTGGGTATATAAAAACTCAACTATAGAAATCTCTTGTGGAAGTGAGTTGCTGATAAATGGTGGTGTAGCTGGTGCCTGCAAGTGAAAAAGGAAAAATTTTAGGTAATATCATTTTATTAATCAAGTTTCCATTCCCCAATAAAAATCATAAGAGTGGTGTTCTAAAATGCTTTTAGTTCATATAAGAAACTTAATTTAATTGAAGTGGTGACAATGAAATATGAATTAACTTTCCTCAAAGCACTAAATGAACATGCACTTCAAAAGTGGTATTAATCCACGATTTAACAAAATTTCAACTAATTTGTGAATTCAGATAATTGAACAGGCATTTTCACATAAAAAAATCCTTCTTATAATCCTGGCATTTTAATAATGAAATTTCAAGAACCAAACCCAAAAACAGAATGAAGGAAAAAAGATTAGATCTGTAGAAGAAACTTTTCCAATCATGGAACGACACACACTGGGCAATCATGGCATGATACCTGCGATGTGTGTTCCCAGCCTTCAACATAGGCTTCTATGTTCTTCCTCCTCCAACAACCTGCCCAATCATGGAATGACACACACTGGGCACAATCTTTTTGGCTCCTGATGGGAGTTTAATCCTTGAGGTTCTATGGTGTTCAATGTTGGACAAAATTATTAAAACATTCGAGGGTCAAAAATCACTATCAATGTCTCATAATACATGATATGATTTAACACTCAGATAACTAAGATAAGTAATAATGCACTATTACTGTGATAAGATATTAAACTGAAGTAAAGAGAAATTTGTTAAATATTGAGAAGTGAATTAAAGTAAAGAGATACTAAACTAAAACATGTAGTTTACACAATGTTCAAAACCTGTAAACATGTAGTCCAATGTGTAGTACTAAACATGTAAACATGTAGTCCAATACTAAACTAAAAAATGTAGTCAAAATTTGTGTTCAATGTTTATCTCTTTACTTTGTTTTAATCTAATGTGTACTGTAGTTTAAAAAGTGTTCTCTTTCCTTTGTTTTAGTACAAAGTGTTCAAGACATGTTAAAGCTAAAGGCCTGATGCAGAAATTCAAATAATAATTTTAGTATAAAAAAATCAAACCGCAAAGCCCTGATGTAGAAATTCAATTAAAAAAATCCCCACGAAGAAGAGATGTTCCACATATTGAGAGGTTAAAAATGAAGAAACGATTTAGATACCTAAAGAAGATATAAAACGTTTCATCCTCAAGATCCAAAACCAAAATCCCAAGAAAGAGAGATGGGTACCCCGTTTGGTTGTGAGCTTCGCTTCTTCTGACCTCGGACTTCTACTCAACTCTACCTGAGAAACCAAACCCTAAAAAATATTAACGCAAATTGAAACCCCAAAAAAACTAAACATCAAATTATATCTACAAATGGAAACCCCAAAAAATGTAAACATCATGTGTTAACTACGCCGTCGAAGATTTAAAAAGAAACACTGCAAACACTGTATAGAAAGAAACACTACAACTATTATGATCAGATATGAGCATATGTAAACTCTCCCACCTTGGCACCAATATAATTCTACAAATATGATCATATTCTAATAGCTAAAAACTGTGTTTAAAAATGAAACCATCTATTAAAAAGTTGTCATCATTGTCACAGAGCACACGTGATAATCATATCCCATGATTGAAATTCATAAAGTATTGAAAATGATATGAAAAAAGGAGATCTAGCCTCTGTAAGTTACATGTGCTTATCTTAAACCTACACCTGCTAAAAAAGGGAGGTCTAACCTGTGTAAGAACCGCCTCACCAAACTCGATTCCAATTCCTACGCCTGCTGATTTTGTTAAGGTTGCAACCAATTCAGTAGCATGCTTCTCAACGGTGGAAATGGTTACCTGGTAGACAACACCAAAGTAGTAAATATGCATATTGAATCACATAGCATGGGTCCACTAGACCATCATCTTCAGTATACTACCAAATGAATAGTCATCAATTTCTTTTACAGAATAAGGAGAAGATAATAAGCCAAGTCGACTGTACCAGGAAAGAATAAATATTCATCATTTACTCAAATGAGTACAAAAGCAGTATGTTTCTTTTTTAAACTGACATAAATAATGTTTTTTTTGTAGTGTTGGAAGCAGAATTCAAATATGAAATGTCTTAAAGAAGGAGATAGCAACACTAAGTTTTTTCACTCAGTTGTTAAAGCTAAGAAAGCAGCTATAACTATTCATAAGATTAAAGAGGAAGATGATAATTGGGTGACTAGTCAAGATGACATTAAATAAACATTTCTAGCCCATTTTCAAGAGAGATAGCAGGCTGCCAATACTTTAGATCAAGAGGATATTTTAGATGTTATACCAATTATTATATCTGAGGATATAAATGCGCATCTCAATAGAGTTCCTAAAGAGGAAGAAATTTTCAATGCAGTGGTCAATTTGAATAGAGATATTTACCCAGGTCCTGGTGGTTTTAGATATAGTTTCTATGTGAAGTGTTGGGAGACTATTAAAAATGATCTTTATCTAGCCATTCAATCATTTTTTTCTTAGGGCTCAAATTCCTAAAAGTTGGACTAGCACTTCTATTGTTTTAATTCCAAAAATTGTTAATCTCAGCCTTTGTTCTCTGTGTAGGCCCCATTAGTCTCAGCAATTTTAATATGAAAATCATTTCAAAAATTCTGAATGATAGGTTTTCTAGTTATCTTCCAATCATAGCTTCTATTATCCAAACTGGATTCATTAAGAGTAGGAATATATAGGATAATATTTCGCTTGTTCATGAGATGACTTGTATGCTCAATCAAAAGTGTTATGGATCTAGTGTTCTCAACAAATTAGATATGTAACAAGCTTATGAAAAGGTTGATTGGATGTTTCTCATCAAAGTCCTGAGAAGATTTGGGTTTTGCAAGGTATTTATAGATTACATTTGGAGAATTATATCTTCAAATTGGTTCATAATCATTATAAATGGTAGACCAACTGGTTTCTTTCCTTCTTACAGGAGATTAAAACAAGAAATTCCACTTTCCCCTTCCTTACTTGTCCTGATGGCAGAGGTTCTGAGTAGAAGGTTACAATACCAAATTTTATCCAAGAAAGCATGTCCTTTCCCTCATCGTTCAAATTCGTATCTTGTTGCTAATCTTTATTCTGTAGATGATACTATCATTTTCATTAATGAAGGTAAAAGAAGTATGAGTGCTTTTATGAAATTCTATAGTTCTTATGAACAAGCTTCTGGATAGCATATAAACAGGAGAAAAAACTCTTTATCAATCAATCTTAAAGCCCCTATGGTTAGAAGAAATTTGAGTGCTCAATGCCATGGTCTCAACTACATGGATCATCTAATTAAATATATAGGATGCCCTTTTTTCAAAGGGAAAACTATAATTACAGATTATTTTGATGTCATTTCAAACATCAGAGTAAAGCTTAAAGGGTGTAAGTTTAGATTCTTATCAGTAGCTAGTAGAATTATTTTGATTAAACATGTCCTGGCCTCTATACCTATATATACTTTAGATTCTTTAAATCCTCCAAAAGCTATTTTTCAAACGGTCAATCAGATATTTTGCAGATTCTTTGGGGGGTCAAATGATCAAGGGGTCATAAACATTCTTGGGTTAGCTGGATTTCCATATGCAGACTTGTCGATGAGGGTAGTTTATGGATTTCTGATTTGAGCTCTGTAAGTAAGGCTTTTGGTCTGAAGCTGGCTTGGAGATTTCATAATTCTGAAGGTATTTAGGCCTCATTCATGAGGAAGAAATACAAGTCTTTGTCTAAGCTAAATCAATCAGTGGTTTACAAGAGAATTAAACAAGAAGATGAATCTTTACAAGAAAACTCAACTTTCATTGATAATCAAATGATCTGGAAACCTTCAAGATTAGGGGAATTCTCTCTAAATTGTGTAGTTTCTATTTGTTCTCCTCCTCAAATTAAAAGCTTTATCTTTTCGATCAGATGCCTCCAATAATATCTATTTTTTCGTAGAAATTACTTCATAATGCTCTTCCCTTAGATCCAAATTTAAAATCTCTATAAATTCTCAATGTTTCAAGATGTTTTTTTTGCCTTAAACAGGAAGAATCATTCAATCATTTGTTCCTTAGTAATCCAATTTCAAAGGAAGTTTGGAAGTATTTTAACAATACTTTTGATATTTGCCTTACTGTTTCTTATATTCATTTTGTCCTTATGCCTTGGTGGATTATTAAATCCAATAACGACTATCTCAAATTCTTCCTAAAAATCTTAATTATGACCATTTTTGTGGGAATTGGGGAAAGCTAGATATAAGTCATGCTTTGAAGGAACTCCAATGGATTCTAAAAACATCATAAAAAACATTGTGTACAGTGTATTAGAGAAGGCTACTTCGTTGAAGTTTGTGAGTCTTATTTCGGTGATGTATCATTCTAAAAACATCATAAAAAACATTATGTACAGTGTATTAGAGAAGACTACTTCGTTGAAGTTTGTGAGTCCTATTTCGGTGATGTATCAGTAGGTGATTGAGCTATTTAGCATTAAGGTAAATCCTAAGATTCTTTTTTTTTCAATTACCAGATGTATTCCACCTCCTAGTGGTTATATTAAACTCAATGTTGATGGATCAAGTAGAGGTAATCCAAGAGATAGTGGTATAGGGTTTATCATCAGAGGCTCTAATAGTTGTTTGATTCAAGCTCAACATGTATTCATTGGTCATTCTGCAAGTCTGAAAGCTAAATTGATAGTTATTCTTAGAGGAGTCAAAGCTTATGGGAATTGTTTTTAATTTCCTCCTTATTGAAACTGACTCATTAACATCATTGAAGATGATTCAAGGTAGACCGACGGTTCCTTGGCTCTATAAAAGAATTATTCAGGAGATTACCAGTCTATTCAATTCTAACTAGATCAAAATATAGCATATTTGGAGGCAAAATAATTCAGTTGCAGATGGCCTAACATCAATTGCTTCAAAGTCTAAATCATCTAAGATTTTCTCTAATTTCCTTTATTTTCCAAAGATGATCAGAGGTTTTATTAAATTAGATATATATGGTTTGCCAATTGTTAGATTTTTTAGTTTCTTTGCTTATGTTCAATTTGCTTGTAAGGCCACTTTGGAGAGGTTATTTCTCCATTATATAATAAAATAGGGCTTTGTACCTTTCTCGAGAAAAAAAAATACTATCCATAAAGTGATGTAATCAATCATCATCATACTACGTAGTATTGGATCTGTGTTTTATAGACTATATCATTATACTAGGAAATTATCTTATTAATTTCCATAAATTTATATATATATGTCCTTATATATATGCGACACTAAGGATTCTACCAATAGCATCTCGTTCGAGCTTCATTTGTTAGTTCAGAGGAGTCTCCTATCCACAACGAACATCATAATACATAAATAAGTGGGTCGGTATCTATGCATTACACCATTACATAACCCATACCAATCGATGACATATGGATTCGAACATCAACACTTATCCTCCATAAGTGGCTTTGTCACGTAGTACCTAAAATATAACCTACACAATGCCTATCCCACTTGTGCTGACGTGCGCTACGGTTCCGAACGTGCATAACCCCAACCGATAGGACAGTCCACGAACATAGGTACGCCCACATGAAATATAAATACATATTACCATATTTAAGGGTAATTACTCCATAATTACCCCCTCGTTGCGCTGCAATGAATATTCGTCATTATTCTTACTTAATAACTAACCATCACGTAATTTATTGACTTCTTTTTCTTAATAAAATACAATTAACCATCTAGTTAATTATTTAAGTCCCCTTCTTTCAAATAATAATTTAAACCATCTAGTTAATTCCTTTCGGCAATTACCCAATAAATTACCGCTTAGTTGTCCGATAAGGGTTTTCTGTAAACATTCTACGTTAGTGATTTACCATATTGGAAATTATTAAATTTCTTTCCTTTATAAATTATGATCAACCATCCAGTAAATTTAATTTCTAGACCAATTAGTAACACCACTAATCTATTTTTAATAAATTCTATTATTTTATGTTCATAGTCCCCCAAGTCATATGGTCATAAAAAATTTCTCCAGATACAACCCTTGGCCCCACCTTCAAATTTCCCAAAGGCCGAACTGCGTTTCTCTTTGGCCAAACCAGTTCGCCACTGATGGCTGCATGGGTCTGGTAAAAAAAATAAGGACGGAAATCTCAATCTTCAACCCAACCTTGAATCTAATGGCTTACCGTAGGGGTGGCAATTCGTGTGCATCGTGTCGTGTTTGGGTCGTGTCATGTCGGATTCGTGTTAAGTATTAGTCAACCCTAACCCGAGCCATTTAACTAATCGTGTCATATGAGAAAACACAAACCCGACCTATTTATTATCGTGTCGTGTTCGGGTTGACCCGCATAACCCATTAAGTAAAATATAAAATAATTTTTTTCTTATCTCTTAACCAATCATACCACTCATAGGCCTACAATAACTTAAATTTAATTAATTTCAACTTATTACAACACATAAATAATTTGTCATCCAATTCTCCATGAATTTTATAGAATGTCTATCAAGATATAATTATCTAATATAATCTCCATAAAATACGACTTGAACGGGTCTATTCGTGTCACTTTTGAGTTAAACGTGTTTGACACTAACCCAACCCGTTTATTATTCGTGTTGGCGGGTCGTGTCATATTCGGGTTCATGTCAAGAAATCGTCAACCCTAACCCGCTAACTTCGTGTCGAGTTCGTGTCGGCTTATTGTGTCGTGTCAAAAATTAACACCCCTAGCTTACCGTAAGATAATTATAAAATAGGTCCCCGTGAGTTAATTCACCCTCTTAGGATAACTTATTTCGTATTTTAATATGTTATTCAACTCCCAAATCCCAAGATTCCAAGTTATTGATGTATTCATACCAAATCAGGTTTATATCTATAAATCACATAAGTTCTACCGTATGCAAGGGTTGTAACTAACACAAATATCATATCTTTAACATGGATGAAAGTTGTAACACCCCATGAAAAACACGAGGCGCTACTACAATTAAAACTAAACTAAATCCTCAACAAACATCCCTTTCTCGCGTGAGGCGGGGGGAGGAAAGCGGACGGTGGCAATCAAGGGCATATGCATGGCAGGGTTTCAAAAGGGGTGTTGTGAGGGATTTGTGATGTGGGCAAAGTGAAAAAAGGGAGAAGGTTTGGAAGGTGTTTGTGTCTTCTCTCGTTTGCCATGTCATATGTCTCCCCTTATGACATGGCATAATGTGACACCATTAGATCGCATTAGGAGAAAAATCCACACCCGTTGGATCATTTTACTATTCAAACACCCCTCTTCCATATATATATATAGTATGGCTGCTATATATATACTAGCGTATTGCCCATGCCTGAAGGCACGAAAAAAATTCAATATATTAAGTCATGTATAATTAAAGACGATAAGAACAAAACATAATAGTAATGAAACACGGTCTATATAGTCTCCAAACAATGGGAAATAATCTCAAAAAGGGGAAATGAACTACATACAACAATGAAAAAAGGAACTACTGACTTTAAAGTCAATTTCGATCCCTCAAACAGCCCCGAAAATAACTCGAAAATGTAGTTAGCTAGGCACAAACGATAAGAATCCATAGAATATTCAACTCAGATGTTTGAACAAACATAATCATATATCAAAATGGTTTCTAACTCTATCCACCAACCCAACATCATTGGAAAAAATTTCAATTCGAATCTATAGAAAACATCATATATAATATTTGGAAACAATAGTTATTGGTAGGAAAATACTCTCATGCTTTATTTCCTTCTGTAGGGCCTCATATTTGGCCAAGATATCAGTATGAGCTTTCTACATCTTCACAACTTTGTGTTTGGTAATGCAAAAACTAACTCGTAAGGATTTATGGCATTGACAACGCTTATCCTTGTAAACTTATTGGTATTGTCAGTTAAGCCAATAATAGTGTCGTCCTTATCAATGACATTGTTACGTATGTTGTTCACCTGATTGTGGAGAATGGTATTGTCCTCAACCAACCACACAATTTTTAAGTAGTCATATATGAAACATTGGATTTCCAACTTCTTCACATGATAAAAGATTAAAGGATTCAGTTATATTATTAATACAACACCCACATGCATAGAGTTAAATTTTAATTAAATCTACCAAACCAATCAGGGGTGTGGTACATATACCTCAAATGGAAATTTGGATTCATATTCATATGCTAAACAGGCATAAAACTACCTAACACTGACATTCTTCCATCGCGAAGCACATCGACCACTGATAAAAAAATAAAATAAAAGATGCAAATCTAGAATGAAACTAAAGTCTCGATATATCTATAACTTCAGCAAACTTTGAACTTGGCATCAATCATTTCGTAATGTCAAGTATTATAAGAAGACCATATAGGCAAAAACTTAAATTGAAACCCCAAATTTAGTATCACAAGACTAGTTTTAAAACTTTAAAAAGTAATTAAAACAACTAACAAATTAGATGGTTGATGACAAACCTTGTGGTTGAAAACTCTGAGGTGAGGGGAGTAAATGGTGATCGACGAAAATGTCTTCGAGTGACGTCGGTGCCAACCACATAGGCATTTCTCCAAACACCTATAATGAAGTTACAATAATGTCCAATTTTGAACATATATTAATTCGAAAGTCTAAAGAAAGTATCCAATTTGTCCAATTTGTATTTCATGTAAAACCATCTTAAGGATTCATATTTTCATCTCTTTCATTGTTTTCTTCTTAAAAAAATATGGATCCAACAATAAGAAATGCCAAAAAAGGGATAAATTAACAAATTTACCCAACCCAAACAGATACAAAAAAGGATAAATTAACGCATTGAGCTGTAAATCAAAAACTTACATCGAGTGCCAAATGAAAGAGGAACTTGATAATGTTGTGAGAATATGGAACTTGATAATGTTGTGCATCCTTAGTTAATCTAGGAAATTAAAGAGTAAGCACGGTTGAC
This sequence comes from Sambucus nigra, assembly GCA_949130495.1. Classification (NCBI taxonomy): domain Eukaryota; kingdom Viridiplantae; phylum Streptophyta; class Magnoliopsida; order Dipsacales; family Adoxaceae; genus Sambucus; species Sambucus nigra. Next base: position 43,300,595 of record OX422209.1, read on the forward strand.
CTGATTTTAATAATGGTACAATTAAACTAAGAACCTTGAGCATACATAAATTAATAATAAACACATTTAATAAGTACAATTTAGTCTCGATGTATATGACCAGAGACACAATGTATAATTTTCAATACTTATATCATCGGGCATAAACTAATTGTGAGTTTAGTAAAGTATATTTAAACATTATTTACGAGGAAACATGGCCTTTGTTTTAGTGTAACGTTTACGAGTGATGTCTATAGTAACAATTAACGAATAATTGACATAAAAGAATATAACATCTATACTAAAAATATTGAACACAGACACGGACAAACACACATATACACTAAAATTAATTCCAATATAGAACATCATACACACTAAAATAAATTACAGTCTAGAACATCATACACACTAAAATTAATTACAATCTAGAACACTGAACACCGAAGGATATGAACATCAAGGCACACACAAACACATATACACAAATAGAATAAAAAAATCGCAATCTAGACAAACAAATTCTTGCAAATCCATATATATACACAATTTTGGGCAATCCAGATATCTACATAAATTCAAATCCAAAAATAATAACAAAATCAAGAACAAATCAAACATAAATTAAAACTCAATCTGATAAACTCTAGAACCTTAAGACAAATCTTGTACCTGCGTATGGAGCTTTGTCGGGCCGAAGGTGGAACTCTATAGAGGGGATAAAGCGAGAGAGCTGCACGGGAGAGAGAGAAAGACTCGTGTGAGCGAGAGAGATGCACGGGAGAGAGAGAAAGACTTGTGTGAGCGAGAGAGAGAGACTTGTACGAGTTGTAGAGATCTACATGTGAGAGAGCCGAGAAAGAATTTTGAGGGGCAAATTTTGGAGCGGGGGAAGGGAAAAAAAAAGCTCCCGCTTATTTTTTCCATTTATCTCAGTTTTTATTTAAAGGCTAAAATAATTAACATTATATTTATGTCATTTATATATACATATGAAATAAATAATTTGTTTTTTATCTCAATTTTATTTAAATTGAAATAAAAATTTACCTTTAAAGTCAAATTGACATAAATAAATATTATTTATGTCAATTTACATTTGTCTGGCATAACATCAATTTTTAAATTGACATAAATGATGTTTTTTCTTGTAGTGAATAATGGTGAAAGCATATCTCAACTAGAATATTCTCGTATTATCGACAGTTTAATGTATATCATGAACTGTACTCAACCGGACATAGCATACTCAATAAGTAAGCTAAGTCGATTTACGAGTAATCCAGGAAGAGATCACTGGAAAGCTATATTGAGAGTTTTGGATTATTTAAAATATACTCAAAACTATGGACTGCACTACTCAAAATATCCAGCTGTTCTTGAAGGACATTGCGATGAAAATTGGATATCTGATACAAAAGATTCTAAGTCTACGAGTGGGTATGTTTTTACCCTCGGAGGTGCAGCCGTATCTTGAAAATACTCAAAACAAATGTGCATTGCTAGATCGACAATGGAATCTGAATTCATTGCACTAGACAAAGCTGGAGAAGAAGCTGAATGGCATCGAAATTTCTTAGAGGATGTTCCAAATTGGTCTAAACCTGTGCCCGCAATATGTATACATTGCGATAGCCAATCAGCGATTGTAAGGGCACAAAATCCCATGTATAACGAAAAGTCACGACATATTCGTCGTCGACACAATACCGTTAGACAACTTCTCTCAAACGGAATTATCTCAATTGACTATGTAAAGTCAAAAGATAATATATCGGATCCACTAACAAAAGGTTTAAACCGAGAGCAAGTTGAAAGATCATCGAGAGGAATGGGTCTAAAGCCTATAAATAAATAAGAATCAATATAGTGGCAACCCAACCTAGGTGACTGGAGATCCCAAGATCTAGGTTCAATGGGCAAACCGAACTACGTTTTATTCAGTAAGCACTGGAGGATATTTAATCCTATCCATTCCAAAGATGAGACAGTGCATATCTGTTGCGAAATTAGGATAAGTTATGCTTTTAATGACATCTATATCTTAGTACGTCTAAGTGGGGTATTGCAGAATACTCTTTATGGAAGTCACCTACGTAAGTAAGAAGGGGGTCACTTCTATGAGAATAATGAAAGGCATATTCTCTAAAATACTTGCGGAACAAAGTGGTGTTCACGGCCAAAATGAACACAAACGTGAGAACCAACTGTGTTGAAGAATTGTTGTGTGAATACTGTTGTCTAGGTTTACAAAAATGATTGACGGTTCAAGGACGTGAAGTCTACTGATTAACCAAGTAAATCCGATAGTATATCACTAAGGAAAGTTCAAGGCCACTAGGCTACTTCTCTCAATGCAATAAGTCTTCAGTTTTATTCAACTTGTGTCTGCATCTGCATTAGCATCTGCATTAGCATCCGTTTGGTTTTATTTATACCGATATATCATTCATGTGGGGGATTGTTGAAAATTTGGACTTGAATTGGGTTTTAGAAAGCTGTCCAGAATTTTCTGAACAAAATTTTGAGCAACTTTGAGCTCAAATTTAAGTGGGACCCACACTACGAAAATCGTGGGACCATATACGAACGCGTTCACCTACGCAAGGAGATTAACGTAGTATATTCATACGTCCAATTTTAATAAGTTATGAATGATAAATATGTCCCCAAAGTGACTCACAAAGCAATGAAAGTTAATGAATTGGGTGTGTTTTAACTCTTGTCCCACATTGGAAGAGTAGTGGAAATTTGATGAGTTAATAACACCCCAAGTATGGACTAAGGCTTGGATGCCTTGGGGTATCCCAACTCTTTGAAGGGGAGATGACCTAAACTATGCACGAGTTGACTTTCGGTCAAAAGTCCACAGGTGCGCGTCCGTCCGGCCGGCTCGGTTGGGCTTGGGTTTATAAAAACCTCCTACATTTTTAGGCCGAATTTATTTAACTTTCTGGGCTTTAATTATTAATTAATCACGAAATTAATTAATTAATTAATAAATTGTTGGCAGTTATTGCCAACAGTCAACAGTTAATTTCGTTTAACTGATTAACTATTTTTGACAGTTAATTTCGATTGACTGTTCCAACAGTCAACACAAAAGCTATAAATTAAACATTTTCACTACAGAATTGACTACTGAAAAAATTGCCCTCCAATAATTCTGAATTTATGCTGCATCTTTTCCCAGAAAAATACAAACTTTTCTACTACTACTGCATACATTCCTGCATATCATTCTTTGGCCTGGTTGAGTATAAACACAGAATTTGTGTTCGTTGTAATTAATTATTGTCGTGCTACATAATTAATTGGAAAATCCGTTCTATCTTGGGAGACAATATTCATCAACCTCGAAGCACATTGGAGAGAATAAATTGTCTTAAGGAGACTGTTCATAACAGGGCTCGAATTTATCTTTAATTCTTTTATTATTTCTGCAAATTCAAGTAAGTGTTTCATTTCTGTAATTCTGTTTTAATTCTATAATTATATTAATAATTCATAATTCTCTACAATTGTTATTTATAAATAGTAGACATAACAGAAGTATGTCAACACTTACCGCCGAACCTTCACAAACAAAGCAGGGAAAAAGATCAGCAAAGCTCCTAAAATACAGAGGCTGGTAACTCCATTGACATTGTAAAGGAAGAGAGCAAGAATTGCAGAGAAGAAGAAGAGGACCACAAAGGCCAAGTCAGAGGCACCCAGAAGCTTCTTTAAAGAGTTAATTTCTCAAAAGTGGACGAATTAATTAATTTTTTAGTTAATTCCTAACAGTCAACTGTCCAAAATTAGGCAGTTTATTTGAACAGTCATGTCATTGGCTATATATACACACGTTTCTCCCTGCATTTTTTAACTACTAAAAAATCTGAAAATGCATTAGTGTTACTGCATACATTCCAAACATATAATACCCGTGACCTAGTTGAGTAAACACAAAATTGAGTTCGCAAGAATCATTACATTATTGTCCTCCCTGTCTTGATTCGAAAATTTCGGTCTATCTTAACAGGCATTAATTCATACCCTAATGCACTATAGAGGAGAATTAAAATTGTCTTAAGAACACTGTAGTATTACACAGAGCACAGAGTTCTTTTCTATAATTTATTCTCATTTTCTATAATTTCATTTTTTCTATGACAATTATTATTAGTAGAAGTATTTTTTACTGTTTAATAAAATAAATAGTAGTATTAACAGAAAATGCTGCTACCACTGTACCAACATGCAGAGGTAAACAGCAGGGAGTTAATTTCCTTATTTCGAGTACTAAAATCTCCGAAAAGGTTCCCACAAACCGTGAAAAAAAGATGTATATATGACACAGTTCAGGATCAAAGTCCCAGAAGTAAAAAGTGAAGACAATATATCAAAATAAATGACGGTTAAAAAAAGAATTCAAAAGAGACAAATAGCTAATATAATGATAAACTAGATGGGTGGACTCTAGAACTTATCCAAAATTTGAAACGAGAAATTATATATTTATCCCATAAATACAGGCAATCAATTTCCAATACATTTGTCAACTTAAACTATGGATATTTTTATTCATTGTTGCACTGAAAAAAAGAATATTAATTTTTAATTTATTTTTTTGCTGAAACTACACTACCCAAGGGTCTCAAGAAAATACCGTGCCCTGTTTAAATAGTGCCTCTAGATTATGCTAAAAAAAAAAAAAAAAAAAAAAAAGATAGACGCGTGGTTTGGGTAGAGGTTATGAGTTTTCCAAGAAAGACAAATATTTGCTTTAAGAAAAGTTATGTCTTTTCATAAAAGTATTGTCAAAAGATTCGCATTCTATAAATAGATGACCTTTTGTTCATTCAAAATCTAATCATTTTGAAGATTGAAAACTTTATGATATTATGTATTTACATCATTGGATTTGGCTTTGTTACACACTTATCTGGAGCGCAAGTAAAGATTTCTTGACTATTGTTTTTACGTTATTAAATTTCCAACTCATTCCAGTAAGTTTATTTATGATTACGGAAACATAAAACACACCAAATATTTTTGCAACAATCTTAGGATTATGAATTTTTGGACAAATGTTTCTTTCTGGACAAATTTTTGGATTATGAATTTCATATGATTGGCTTCTCTTGCATTTTTACGTCCTTGGCCACTTTTAAGAAATATCAATCTTTGTTGCATTTAAAAAACATAAAGCAGACAAAATATTTATTTAGCAGTTTGGCAATCCTCAAAGAAAGACTTGTAGCCCCCGCGTGTTGTTCTTGAAGTTAAGGGTCTGTTTGGTTTGCAACTATAATTCTGTTTTTTATGTTTAAATACAATTCTGATAAAAATATTCGTTTGGCAACCTGTTTTTAAACACAGAATTATAATATTCCTGTGTTATAATCAAGTTTTTCAGAAAACAGATTTTGGGTGTTTTATAATATCTGTTTTTTTTATTTTTCAACTCAGAATTATTCATTCTTAATATTTTAAAGCAATTATACATTAATATATAATATACATACATAATACATTAATGTGTGTAATTCTTATAAATAAACAATATATATGTACATATACACAAAATTACGTATGGAATAATATAAAGTTAAATAATATTATCAATAGATACATGATACTTATATATAGTTATACATATATTATTAATGTATGGAATAATATAAAATATACATATAGTACATATGTATTAAAAAATATTATCAATTCATGTATGTATATAATTTTATAGTGAATTATATATACGACATCATTATAAATAAATAAATAAATATATATATATATATATATATATATATATATATATATATATATATATATATATATATATATATATATAGAGAGAGAGAGAGAGAGAGAGAGAGAGAGAGAGAGAGAGAGAGAGAGAGAGAGAGTTAAACTCCCTAACATACCTCATTAAATATACCTAAAAATACATGATATTAAATGTAAGTGTATATAATTTATGATGTATGTATGTATATGTATACATTCATGTATCATGTATGTATGAGAGAGAGTTAAACACCCTAACATACCTCATTAAAAATACCTAAAAATACATGATATTAAATGTAAGTGTATATAATTTATGATGTATGTATGTATGTATATGTATACATTCATGTATCATGTATGTATGAAAGTTATATATATATATATATATATAAACTCCACAACATACCTCATTAAATATACCTAAAAATACATGTTATTAAATGTACATGTATATAATTTATGATGTATGTATGTATATACATTCATGTATCATGTATGTATGAAAGTTTTATGTATGTTTATATGTACATACATATATATATACACACACACACACACACACGCATATGTATGATATAAATATACATATTTGTTAATTTTGTCAAATTTTCAAAAAACTATATTTAAAAACAACTTTACCAAACGCACACCAATAATTATAAACACAAAAAACTGAATTTTAAAACTATATTTAAAAACAGTGTTTAAATCGAATTTTCTAAATAGAGAACCATACAGGCCCTAAGTTTTGACTATTGTTTTTATTCTATATAAATTAGGTATCATTGGCCATCTTTAAGAGATAGCAATGATTGTCCCATGACCATTAGAGCGACACATGTTTCATACATACTTTTGTACATACGTGTGCATCAATTTGGAGTCTAGACCATCAAGGTGCACAGATCATGTTATTCAATTTTAGTACCTGACAAATAATATTTTGAGAGTTTTCTATTTTAGTTCTTGATGGGTATTTTTTTTGTCATTATTAATGTAAACATTATAAGTTAGGGTATACACAAGACCAACATATATATACCACAAGAATTGGTGCATACATTATTAATTGAGGCGTATATTAAATTGTCACTCAAACTTTTTTTAATACACGTTTAGTCCGAGCCTTTTTATTTTGCACCAAAAACTCCTTCACTATGCCAAAAAGACTTTACCATACCGCTGGTGCGGTCCTTCACCATGTCAAAAAGACTTTACCATGCCGTTGGTACGGACCTTTAAAGATAAGAGAATATAAGATTTTTTTGTACAAAATAAAAGGCTTAAATTAAATGTGTATTAAAAAATGTTTGAGGAACTTTTTGATATTTGATCCTATTAAATTTCTCTTACAAATTATAGTTGTCAGAAAATATATTAGTGGAATAGAGATAAAAAAAAATTATGGGCCAAGTTACCCCAAAAATATTTGGAGCTAGTTTACTTACATAATTTACGAGCTATTAAAATCCTCACGCCTAAGCGTACCCCTCAAAATCTACGGTATCCATAAGTTTGATTTAATTTATTGAGCACAAATTGTTTTTTCATAATGAGTAAGTGAATATTTTTTGTTGGGTATTATTTCATTACAAAAGAAATTAATTTCCCCAGTATACAATATCCACCTTTAGTTATGTGTTCATTTTGTCGAGTTGAAATAAGCATTTTTATGATGAAAAGCATAAAATAATTGACTGCATTGTGAGTAAACAAAATCTTTGCACCACTAAGTAATGTCGATCACCAATTCAAGGTGTATTGAAAACATAAATCGGTCCTATTTTTAATTTTGACGATTTTTTACATATACATCGGAACTGCCAAAAACATACGAGCATGAACTATCGAGTTTCACAGGACAAATCTCTAATAATAAATGGATTATAATTTTCCCACATAAATGCGTTTGTTGATACCAAATTTAGTCTGCTGACATGGCTCAATAAAGTGAAGACACGTGGCAATCTACGTGGCAACAACAAGCATTTCCGAGGAACTCACATGCTCCGAGGAACCATACTACAACAAGGAGCACTGATTCCCCGAGGAACTCACACGCTCCGAGGAACTCTTGAGTACCGAGAAGCTTAGGCGGTCCGAGCAACTCATGCGGTCCGAGCTGCATCTCGAACAAAGCATTAATAGCGGGATAACCAACAGTTTGACTGTTCATTATATGCTTATCATTCAGATGCATACGCTTAAGGAGCATTGAATGTATCACCCTTTCATATGTACATCATTTAATGTATTACCCTTTCACATTACAGCCCCAGGGGTATAAATATATTGTACAATCCTCATTGTAAAAGGACCGAAATTTCTTGAGATAACTTGTAATCGAGAATTCTCATACAATCAGCAATACCATAACAGTGGGCGTAGGCCATTCTTATAAGGCTGAACCACTTTAAAAATTCTTTATCTCATTTATTTATCTGTGATTGAATAATTAGATATGATCTAATTTTTTACATCAACAGATTGACGTCGTCTGTGGGAAACGACTGGTAATATCATTTTCCATAAAAAATAATCCATTACAAATGGCTGACATTCCAAAATCTAGCAATCGAAACGCTGGAAACCCTCCAAATCCATCTGCTCTGCCAAATATTCCAGATCTGGCTGGAATAATTACAAATCTGGCTCAGGGGCAGACCGTCATGCATGAAACTATGCGTCAACTCATACAAACCCTCCATGGCGGTGCACCAACCTATTCAAGACCACGAAATATTCAAAGAAATACACGTGCATCTTCTTCACGTACTAGGCGTACCAATTCATATCGCAATGAGGAGTCTGAAGATTTTTCTTATCAACCTGGACGAACTTCTTCAGTGCGAGCCACAGATACTGAACAACGTATCACTCTCTCCCTAGAAAGAACCAGTGCGCTAGAAAGATTAAGCAGAGTATCTCCTTTCGATCGATTAGTTCCTAGGAGGAGAAAAAGTCCTCCTAGAGCCCCATCGAGGACTTTTCGACGACCATCAGATTTAAGGGAAGGATATGCCCAGTCGCGACCAGTTGCTCGTCAAGATAGATCCCAGGAAGCCACCTCAACGCGATCAGCTGCTCGAACCAACAGGCCCGAGGAAGGAAATGATGCATGGAAAGGCTCTATATAAAGGCTGGAGGATAGATTGGGGGAAATGGTTAAAGCTAAGAACCCTCTACAACGAACCTTTGTTCGAGGAACACCTTTTGTCCAGGCCATTGTAGATTTTCCAATACCATCAAAATTCAAAGCACCTGTTGTGACCCCCAAATATGATGGAAAGACTGACCCCGTCCTTCATATAGAACAATACCAAGCTGCAGCCGACATCTATGCTGTTCCAGATGAGATGAGATGCAGGGCATTCTCGGGAACTCTTACTGGGTCTGCTCAAATATGGTATAATAATCTTCCTCGGGGTAAGATTTTAACTTTTCTTCAATTGGCCGAGTTATTCATTGGGAATTTCTGTTTTGGGGCAAAGCTAGTTAAACGAGTAGCGCATTTGTTAAGTGTTAGATAAAAGGCTGGTGAGAGCACCAGAGATTATATAACTCGTTTTAATAACGAGAAACTTGAAGTAATTGATTACGAGGAGAAGACAGCGATTACCGCCTTGATGAGTTGACTACTGCCCAACAAGTTGTACTACACTTTGGCCAAAGATCCACCTAGAACCATGTCAGACCTAATGAAAAAAGCGTCCAAGATTATGAATGTCGAGGAGGATATGGCTGCGAAGAAGAACATGGATGCGAAAGAAACTAAGGTGGAAGGTGATAAAGCTAAAAAGAAAGAGCATAAGAACAATGCTAATGACAAACATTCAAGAACTAGATCGGTATGGGACCACTACACCAAAATGGCCAAACTGTCACCTTTCAGCCGGCCACCCTTGTCAAGGTCATTGACCGTGACAAAAAACACGCATTTTATGTCACGGTCATTGACCTTGACACGACCGTGACAAAGAATTGCCATGGTCAATGACCGTGACAAGGCCGTGACAAATTTACTTGTCACGGTCAATGACCGTGACAATTCTTTAAGTAATTGTCACGGTCAATGACCTTGACACGACCGTGACAATATTTCCAGCAAAAACCCTTTCCCCCTTCTTTTTTCCCTCCCGTCGTTCCCTCCCTCTCTCTCTCTCTCGACGCTGCTCTCTCTCTCTCTCTCTACTTTCAGGTTTAATTCTCTCTCTCTCTCTCTCTCTCTCTCTCCCATTTATATATATGTTTGTGTGTATATATATGTGTGTATGTGTGTATATATGTGCGTGTGTGTATGCGTGTGTGGGGGGTGGGGCAGGGTGGGGGTAGGGTGGGGGCAAGGTGGGGGGTAGGGGGTGGGGCATGGTGGGGGTAGGGGTAGGGGTTAAAAATGTAAATAAATAAGTAATTTTCTATAAATTTTCAAAAATAATATCCAAAAATGTAAATGTAAATAATATCCAAAAATATTGGATAACAATTTATTTTCATTCAAAATAAATAAGTAATTTTCTACAAATTTCATAAACAAAATGAAGGCCGGCTTAATATGTGATTTAAGTGTGAAATAATCTCTATATACTTATACTAATGGAGGAAAAAATCATATATGGTGTTTTTTGTTGATTTTATATGGTGAAATAATCACATGACTTTATATCCATAAAAAAAAGCATGAAAACTAAAAAACTACAATAGGGTTAAAATGGCATCCGAAGTTGCTAAAAGCATGAAAATAAAATATTTTTTAAGATTAGTGGTGAATATCTAAAGTTAAAAAAAGTATTACTTTAGTCATTAAATTACTTTTGAATTCGGGCGATGCGCATAAATTTATAGTAATTGTCTTATAATAAAGATCAATTAGTCTATGTTGTTGAAAAATTTGATCAAATTGGTGAGCCCTTCATATTTTAAAAGTGTTATTTTTATTCCTAATTAACTTTGCTTTCTATACACTATAATACCCCGTATTTTTATGCTATATTAATTTGGGGCTTTATTAAATTTAATGTGAGTGAATTATTTAATAAAAAATCCAGAAATTAATTATGTTATAATTATTAACGTGACGAGAGTTAGTAATTATGGGAAATTTGTTGAATATTACTAATGAGCAAAGTAATATATGATATTGATTATATTGAATGTCACGAGCGAATAAAATGACAATTTTGGAAATTTGAATCGGGACGCGCCCGTGTCGCGTCGGGACTAAATTTTGTTAAATAAAAAGTGAATATTTTATAAGTTATCCGTATGGTCATTTTGAGTGCGCCAACGCGTCCGGTAGGGTCGAGATAGTCAGAAAAGTGTACCCGGGGGTGTAGTTTGGGTCTCGGGGCGTTTTTAGGCGTAATTGGTACACCGGGAGGGCATTTTAGTCATTTTACATATTTGGGTAATTAACCCCACGAATTTCAGCAACCTATATCAGCCATCTAGGTTAGTCATTTAGGTTTAAAATATTCAGAACCCTAGAACGGCCATTGGAGAAGAGAGGAGAGAGCTCTCAAGGCAATTGAAGGCCAAAAAGTCACCGGTTTGCACCGCCGCCACCACCAACGCGTAGATTGCAAGGGGAACGCAACCACACCAAAATCAGCCGCAATCCAGACTTCTGAAAATCCCACGCAAGTATTTATCTTGCGTATTTTCATTGGTGCGATCTTCATATTAGTTAGGAATGATTAGAGATGAAAAATATGGAAGAAAACCCAATTTGTGATAGGAAAATCCATGTAGTATTGATTTATATGAAAATTCTGGAACCCTTGCCATGTAGAGGAAGATAACCCACGAAATTTTTGTATAAATAAGAAGGAAATTATGGGATTAAACAGATTGGAATCATGAGTTAGAGATTTTTAGGGTTCTTGAGTTTTAAATGAATTATGGCATAATAAATCCATGTTTAGTGATGTAAATTGATATGTTTTACGTTGAATATACCTGTTATGATGATGTAAGGTTAGTAGTATTAATTCTGGACGATTGGAACTTGAAAATATGGATTTGGTGTAAATTTGGAGATGAAACCCGTAACTGCAATTCTGCAGATTTTCGCAGACCTGCTTGACCGATCGATCGAGCCTAGAGCTTCGATTGATCGAAGGTTCGATCGATCGAACCCCAAACCTCGATCGATCGACCCCTCCGGCAGACTCCTATTTTCCTTTGTAAATGATTTAAAAATCGAATTGTCGTGATATAATTCTTGGGCATTCTTAGTATAATAATTTGGGAGACATAGAGGACCAGTAGGGCATATAAATGAATGTTGGGATCATTAATATTTGAAGAGAATGGTATTTATGGGATGTTTACTTTAGGGTTAGTAAATTGATATGTTAAAGTGTGAGGCGCGTAAGAGAGTTACGATGAAATGTAAATATGACACCTACTGAATTTTCTACTTGGAATAATAGAGTGTCACGAAATAAGTGAGAAAAACCCTTCGAGTTAAGGTTAGAGATGAAACCTTATACGTAATACTAATAATGTGAAATTAAGGATAAATGTTGTAATTATGGGTGACGTGAGGAACCTATATTAATATGATAAAAGTGGTATATTTATATGATTTTGTGTGCATATATTATATATGTGTGAAAAACATACCGCGCTACTTACTATCCTTGAGGTTACCGCGCTGGGACTGTCTTATCTCGATGGGACCTTTATGGGGGATATTGACTTGTACCCTAGAAGATAGATATCCTTGGTACAGGCTATCAAATTAATAGTTCAGATGGTCCTAAGAGACCCGAGTATGTGCCATCCTCTTAGAGACTTGGAATATATGCTTCGTCTCGATATTGTTTGTGTATGTGTTAATTCAGTTCGAGAGTGATTCCGAATTTGTATTCCCCTTGATATGGGTGGTATGGGGTTTGGATAGTGGAAGTATGCACGCACCATAGTTTTATTTGGGGTGCTGTTATTATATATATATATTATACGAGTAGATAATATATGTATATGAGATTTGGAAACTTAAAACTGCCTACTGTAATTTCATAAGTAGGACATGGTTGATGAATCAAACAGTAAATACTTGTTTTGTGAAAGTATAATATGACACTGGGAAACCTTTTAAATTAATAAAGCTAAAACGAGAGTTGTGTTGCTAATTGGAAGTATCTTTTCAAACAATGATATTGTTCGGTTTTGAAATCTTATGAGTAAGTTAAGATTAGCTAAATTATTGGGAAGGTTAGTATGATAAAATGATAAGATAACCCGTTGGGAAGGTTAGTACGATAGGCGTGCACATTAGAAGAGAGGTGATAATTTCTCAAGAGAGCGTCGCTCTAATATGTTGTTGCATTGGCCTGTATCAATTTAAATACTTGCTAAACGTATTTTAAATCAAACACACTTTCGGGATCTGACCCGTTTCTCTCTCTCTCTCTCTCTCTCTCTCTCAATCTTTCTCTCTCTTGTACATATATGTATGTATTACAGGTGCCCAGCCACAAGGGCGTCTTGCTTAGGATCTATTGAAAGGAACGCGCTGCAGCTTAGGTGGGAGTTGCAGGTCTCTTGATTAGACGACTTCGTTCATTCGGATCCACTCTTAGTACTTTCATTTAGTTGAGCATGTGTAGCTCTTTCCATTATTCCGTTGTTATTGGACATTTGTATTTCAGTTATTTCCAGTATTGTTACTATGGGTTTTATTCAGTTTGATTGTGTCACTTTATATTTCGCATGTTGACATTCGATTGACGAATGTTTTAAATTACTTGGACTATGTTGCAGATACTTAATGTGGTTTGATTCTTACTTATTGAATGTTGTTAATAAAATAAATGATTTTCTTTAAATAAAATTTGGAAAGTATGTATGAAAATGGTTTTGACACTTAGCTTAATTATTTAGGGTGTTAAATTGGAAAATTTATTTTATCGACAGTGATGCTGAGAATGAACCAACTGTTTACCTTGATTTAATTTAATAAAGGAGTGATCGCCCGATAATTAATTAGGCGGGGTGTCACAGGTGGTATCAGAGCATCAGGTTCTAGTGTCCATAGGATCTGTACGGCTTATTTCGCTTTCAGCTTGACGTTATTGCTAAAGAGCCCTACTTTTAGGATTGTTGTACTCTTGCTTTTACGTTTAAGTCTTCAGCTATTTGAGATTTGATAATAACTGCAGAGTAATAAACTTGTTCACGTTTAAGATGCCTCCGAGACGTGCTCCGAAAGATAGGCGTGCCCAGGCCGAGCAGCCAGCAGCTCCGGCACCAGGCACAATGAATGCAAATGAAGTAGCCGCCATTGTTGCTCAGGCGGTGAATGCCGCGATAGCGGTGATTCAGCAGGCTCCACCCCAGGTTCAGGCAGTGGCGCCAGTACCAGCACAGCTTCCATCTGCATGGGAGAGGGTTCGGGATGCTTTTCAGAAAGCGCATCCCCCTGAGTTCTCTGGTAGCTCCGATATAGTCACAGTTAGCCAATGGAAGAAAGACATCCAGCGGCACCTCCGTATGTATGAGTGCACTGATGTGCAAAAGCAGTTATTGGCTTCCTTTAAGCTGGTGGGAGCCGCCTTGCAGTGGTGGGAGTCCACTACCACATTAGAGGAGAGGGACACGTTCCCAATTCAGTTGTTCTGGGAGCGGTTTGATCGCAAATATTTTCCACCCGCCGTGCAGACTAAGATGAGGCGGAGATTTCTAAATCTGAAGCAGGAGAGCCTTACCGTAGCGGAGTATGAGGAGGAGTTCACGATACTTCTCACCATTGTGCCAGATGAGGCACCTACTGAGAGTAAGAGGATTATGTTGTTTGTCGACGGGTTAGCTTGGAGGATCCGTCAGCACCTTATTGGGAATTTATCTCTGAGTACTTTCACTGATGTACTCAATGCAGCGTTACTACATTGACAGGATCACCGCTTCCATCTGCAGGTAAGCAAGAGAGCAGGAGAGTCCAGCCAGCAGGGCAGGGCCGGGGGTAATAGTGCCAGTGGGGCACCATCTCAAGTACAGACTCGTCAGCACGAGCAGAGTTCCCATCAGGGGGAACCTGCTAAGCGATTCCGTTCAGGTGATTCTAGGCAGGGATTCGGGGGTTTTAGGCAGGGCCATCAGGGCCAGCCTAATCAGCAGGGCCAACAGGGCCAACACCGACAGCAGGGCCAGCAGCGTGCTAATTAGGGCCAACAAGGCCAGTGGCGGGGAGGTAACGGCCAGCAGGGCCGTGGTCAGCAGGGACAGAGGGGAGGAAACTTCAAAGGCCGATGTTTTGGGTGCGGTAAACATGGCCATAGACGTCAGGATTGCCCAGAGGGCAATAGGGCCCCACAGCAGCAGGGAGCCCGTAATGATCCACAGAGACCACTTTTTCCACATGCCCTCCCAGCTCCAGCCCAGGTGCCAGCCCTACCAGCCATTCCAGCAGCTCCAGTGCAGCAGGGGCAATTACAGTATGGACGTGTCTATAACATCCACCAGGCAGCAGCTCCACATGCACCACCCGCGATTGAGGGTATATTTTCTATCCATGGTACTATGGGTCTGGTTTTGTTTGATACGGGGCAACACATTGTTTTATAGCTATGCATTTTGCGAAGGCCTTAGGTTTGTTAGCCACAGCTGAGAGCACAGTGACGTGTGTGGACTCACCACTGGGAGTGGGTCACTTATTTTCATTATATGCCGAGGAGTGGGGGTAGAGATTGGTAGCTTGGTATTACCTGTAGACATGTTAGTCTTAGACATGCACGAGCATGATATGATTATTGGTATGGATTGGCTCACAGCTTATAGAGCCATGATTGATTGCTTCGGTGGGAGCATTGTTTTTGCCATTCCGGGGCAAGAGATGTTTGTAGTGGCGATGCCTCGCCCAGAGGGAGGGTCGACCGCTCATTTGTATTACATAGAGGAGGATACCTCTAAGGAGGTTGTGATTCCTTTGGATTCGATCCCAGTTGTCAGGGAGTATTCCGATGTGTTTCAGGAGATACCAGGCCTACCCCCCAGTCGAGAGATAGACTTTGTTATAGATTTATTGCCAGATATGAGACCTATAGCACGCGCACCGTACCGTATGGCTCCGGAAGAGATGCGAGAGCTACGAGATCAGATAGAGCAGATGTTAGGTTAGGGCTTCATTCGCAGGAGTACCTCACCTTGGGGCGCTCCAGTCTTGTTTGTGAAGAAGAGAGATGGTTCACTGAGATTGTGTGTGGACTACCGAGAGTTGAACAAGGTCACGATACGGAATAAATATCCGTTGCCTTGAATCGATGATCTGTTCGACCAACTGAGGGGAGCAACTTTCTTTTCGAAGATAGATCTGAGGCCGCGATGCCATCAGCTACATATTAGGGAGCAGGATGTTTCGAAGACTGCTTTCTTGACGAGATATGGGTCTTATGAGTTCCACGTGATGACGTTCGGACTCACAAATGCTCCAGCCATTTTCATGGACTTGATGAACCGAGTATTCAGAGAGTTCTTGGATAAGTTTGTCATCGTTTTCATAGATGACATTTTGATATATTCACACTTCGAGGAGGAGCATGCCGAGCATTTGAGGCAGGTTCTTCAGACTCTACGAGAGCATCAGTTGTATGCTAAGTAAGAGAAGTGCGGATTCTGGTTGCGAGAAGTACAGTTCTTAGGCCATGTTGTTTCTGAGCAGGGGATAGCAGTTGACCCGAGTAAAGTATTAGC
Organism: Sambucus nigra; assembly: GCA_949130495.1. Lineage (NCBI taxonomy): Eukaryota > Viridiplantae > Streptophyta > Magnoliopsida > Dipsacales > Adoxaceae > Sambucus > Sambucus nigra. Next base: position 43,317,050 of record OX422209.1, read on the forward strand.
GGTGAGGGAGTGGGGATAGCCCACGACACCGACGGAAGTATGTAGTTTCTTGGGGTTAGCGGGTTGCTACAGGAGATTCATTCGGGGATTCTCCAAAATAGCGGGTCCATTGACCAATCTGACTCGCAAGGGAGTACCATATATTTGGGATGACGCTTGTCAGTTGGCTTTCGACGAGCTGAAAGACAAGCTTACTTCAGCGCCAGTCCTTGCGTTACCACAGCCGGGTATGGAGTACCTGGTTTACACCGATGCATCCTTACGGGGACTTGGGGGAGTACTTCAGCAGGAAGAGAAGGCTATAGCTTTTGCCTCCCGCAAGCTTAAGACGCATGAGAAGAATTACCCCACCCACGACCTGGAGTTAGCAGCGGACGTCTTTGCATTGAGGATATGGAGGCACTATTTGTTAGGAGAGAAATTCCGTTTGTTCACAGACCATAAGTCGTTGCAGTACCTGTTCACTCAGCGAGAGTTGAATATGCGTCAGCGCAGATGGCTAGGGTTTGTGAAGGACTACTAGTTCGACATACAGTATCATCCGAGAAAGGCCAACGTAGTTGCTGATGCGTTGAGTCGTAGACCGGTAGACGAGGTAGCAGATGTCTAGAAATTAAAGTGGAAGGATTTAGGTCACCAGGACGCAGTAGCACATTCTTTCATATCCGTGATGTCATTCACACCCGAGATTGTTATGAGGGTGATACAGGCACAGACCACAGACCCGTTTTTCCAGGAGCAGATTGTGCGACTTCTAGTCGAGGGTGCTGAGTCCTATTCTTTTAGTTCTGATGGAGGTTTGCGGTTTAATGGGAGATTGGTGGTTCCAAAAGGAGCAGAATTATGTCATGCGGTGATGACTCATTCTCACGGGTCCCGATTTGCAGTACATCCTGGAGGAGATAAGATGTACCAGGATATAAGGAGGCAATACTGGTGGAGTGGGATGAAGAAGGACATTGCTGAGTTCGTGTCCAAGTGTTCTACCTGCCAGCTGGTAAAGGTGGACCATCAGAAACCGTCAGGATTGCTTCAGCCATTGGAAGTATCCGCGTGGAAGTGGGAGAGTATTTCCATGGATTTTATTATAGGGTTGCCTACATCACAGTGGGGCCACGATTCTATCTGGGTGATTGTAGACCGTTTGACCAAGGTAGCTCATTTTCTGCCGGTGCGGACAGATTATACCACGGGTCAGTATGCTCAGTTGTTCATCGCTGAAATTATCAGATAACACGGGGTGCCCCTGAATATTGTGTCAGATAGAGATAAGATTTTCGTGTCACGTTTTTGGGAAAGCTTTCAGGAGGCTATGGGTACTGAGTTGAGGCTGAGTTCAACTTACCACCCACATACAGAGCGTACTAATCAGATGTTAGAGGATATGTTGCGCATGTGTGTTCTCTATTTTGGAGGAGGTTGGGAGCCACATCTTCCACTAGTAAAGTTTGCCTATAATAACTCTTATCAGTTCACGATTGGCATGGATCCATTTGAGGCTTTGTATGGCAGGCCTTGTCGTTCCCCAGCTTGTTGGCTCGAAGTGGAGGATAACAAGTTTCTAGGACCATAGGTGATTCAGGAGACCTCCGCGAGGATTGAGATGATCAGGAGTCGCATTCGGATAGCCCAGGACAGGCAGAAGAGCTACGCCGATGCGAAACGGTTCTTCCGGGAGTTTAGTGTGGGGGACCAAGTGTTATTGCGTGTATCTCCTATGAAGGGAGTAATGAGGTTCGGGAAGAAAGGGAAGTTGGCTCCGAGGTACGTGGGACCATTTCCCATCATCGAGAGGATTGGGCCAGTTGTATACAGGTTGGGACTTCCAGAGCATTTACATCGCATCCACGATGTATTCCACATCTCGTCGTTGAGACGATATCTTCGGGATGATATGGCCCATACTCACATTGCGATAGATGAGATCGACCTACAGCCTGATAGCTCTTACGAGGAGAGACCAGTGGCTATCCTAGACTATAGTGAGAGGAGATTGAGGTCGAAGATAGTTCCACTTGTGCGGGTCCAGTGAGAGCATCATAATGTGGAGGAATCGACTTGGGAGCGCGAGGCAGATATACGCGAGAGATATCCAGAGTTATTTTTACCAGGTATGCCTTATTTTCCGAATTTTGGGACGAAATTCCGTTATTAAGGGGGAAGTATGTAATACCCCGTATTTTTATGCTATATTAATTTGGGGATTTATTAAATTTAATGTGAGTGAATTGTTTAATAAAAACTCCGGAAATTAATTATGTTATAATTATTAACGTGATGAGAGTTAGTAATTATGGGAAATTTTTTGAATATTACTAATGAGCAAAGTAATATATGATATTGATTATATTGAATGTCACGAGTGAATAAAATGACAATTTTGGAAATTTGAATCGGGACGCGTCCGTGTCGCGTCGGGACTAAATTTTATTAAATAAAAAGTGAATATTTTATAAGTTGTCCATATGGTCGTTTTGAGTACGCCAACGCGTCCGGAAGGGTCGAGATAGTCAGAAAAGTGTACCCGGGGGTGTAGTTTGGGTCTCGGGGAGTTTTTAGGCCTAATTGGTACCCCGGGAGGGCATTTTAGTCATTTTATATATTTGGGTAATTAAACCCACGAATTTCAGAAACCTATATCAGCCATCTAGGTTAGTCACTTAGGGTTAGAATATTCAGAACCCTAGAACGGCCATTGGAGAAGAGAGGAGAGAGCTCTCAAGGCAATTCAAGGCCAAAAAGTCACCGGTTTGCACCGCCGCCACCACCAACGCGTAGATCGCGAGAAGGGGAACGCAACCACACCAAAATCATCCGCAATCCAGACTTCTGAAAATCCCTCGCAAGTATTTATGTTGCGTATTTTCGTTGGTGCAATCTTCATATTAGTTAGGAATGATTAGAGATGAAAAATATGGAAGAAAACCCAATTTGTGATAGGAAAATCCATGTAGTATTGATTTATATGAAAATTCTGGAACCCTTGCCATGTAGAGGAAGATGACCCACGAAATTTTGGTCTAAATAAGAAGGAAATTCTGGGATTAAACAGATTAGAATCATGAGTTAGAGATTTTTAGGGTTCTTGAGTTTTAAATGAATTATGGCATAATAAATCCATGTTTAGTGATGTAAATTGATATGTTTTACGTTGAATATACCTGTTATTATGATGTAAGGTTAGTAGTATTAATTATGGACGATTGGAATTTGAAAATATGGATTTGGTGTAAATTTGGATATGAAACCCGTAACTGCAATTCTGCAGATTTTCGCAGACCTGCTTGATCGATCGATCGAGCCTAGAGCTTCGATCCATCGAAGGTTCGATCGATCGAGCCCCAAACCTCGATCGATCGACCCCTCCTGGCAGACTCCTATTTCCCTTTGAAAATGATTTAAAAATTAAATTGTCGTGATATAATTCTTGGGCATTCTTAGTATAATGATTTGGGAGACATAGAGGACCAGTAGGGCGTATAAATAAATGTTGGGATCATTAATATTCGACGAGAATGGTATTTATGGGATGTTTACTTTAGGGTTAGTAAATTGATATGTTAAAGTGTGAGGCGCATAAGAGAGTTATGATGAAATGTAAATATGACACCTACTGAATTTTTTACTTGGAAGAATAGAGTCCACGAGTGTCACGAAATAAGTGAGAAAAACCCTTCGAGTTAAGGTTAGAGATGAAACCTTATACGTAATACTAATAATGTGAAATTAAGGATAATAGTTGTAATTATGGGTGACGTGAGGAACCTATATTAATATGATAAAAGTGGTATATTTATATGATTGTGTGTACATATATTATATACGTGTGAAAAACATACTGCGCTACTTGCTATCCTTGAGGTTACCGCGCTGGGACAGTCTTATCTCAATGGGACCTTTATGTGGGATATTGACTTGTACCCTAGAAGATAGATATCCTTGGTACAGGCTATCGAATTGATAGTTCAGACGGTCCTAAGAGACGCGAGTATGTGCCATCCTCTTAGAGACTTGGAATCTATGCTTCGCCTCGATATTGTTTGTGTATGTGTTAATACAGTTCGAGAGTGATTATGAATTTGTATTCCCCTTGATATGAGTCGTATGGGATTTGGATAGTGGAAGTATGCACGCACCATAGTTTTATTTGGGGTGCTGTTATTATATATATATTATACGAGTAGATAATATATGTATATGAGATTTGGAAACTTGAAACTGCTTGATAAGTAGGACATGGTTGATGACTCAAACAGTAAATACTTGTTTTGTGAAAGTATAATATGACACTGGGAAACCTTTTTAATTAATAAAGCTAAAACGAGAGTTGTGTTGCTAATTGGAAGTATCTTTTTAACAATGATATTGTTCGGTTTTGAAATCTTATGAGTAAGTTAAGATTAGCTAAATTATTGGGAAGGTTAGTATGATAAAATGATAAGATAACCCGTTGGGAAGGTTAGTACGATAGGCGTGCACATTAGAAGAGAGGTGAGAATTTCTCAAGAGAGCGTCGCTCTAATATGTTGTTGCAATGGCCTGTATCAATTTAAAAACTTGCTAAACGTATTTTAAATCAAACACACTTTCGGGCTCTGACCCGTTTCTCTCTCTCTCTCTCTCTCTCTCTATCTATCTATCTATCTCTTGTATATATATGTATGTATTACAGGTGCCCAGCCACAAGGGCGTCTTGCTTAGGATCTATTGAAAGGAACGCACTGCAGCTTAGGTGGGAGTTGCAGGTCTCTTGATTAGACGACTTCGTTCATTCGGATCCACTCTTAGTACTTTCATTTAGTTGAGCTTGTGTAGCTCTTTCCATTATTCCGTTGTTATTGAACATTTGTATTTCAGTTATTAACAGTATTGTTACTATGGATTTTATTCAGTTTGATTGTGTCACTTTATATTTCGCATGTTGACATTCGATTGACGAATGTTTTAAATTAGTTGGACTATGTTGCAGATACTTAATGTGGTTTGATTCTTACTTATTGAATGTTGTTAATAAAATAAATGATTTTCTTTAAATAAAATTTGGAAAGTATGTATGAAAATGGTTTTGACACTTAGCTTAATTATTTAGGGTGTTAAATTGGAAAATTTATTTTATCGACAGTGATGCTGAGAATGAACCAACTGTTTACCTTGATTTAATTTAATAAAGGAGTGATCGCCCGGTATTTAATTAGGCGGGGTGTCTCATACACCCCTAATTATATTTAAAGTTTAATAAAATAGTAGTTATAGAAAGAAAAGTGGGGTTTCCATAATCTTACTTTGTCACAATTAATTTATATGCCTCAAAGTTATTTTATCACTCTTAGTTTATATTTGGGATAATACTTTATTAAATATTTTTATGCGAATTTGTTATACTAGAACTTAGATGAACACTAAGTGATGAAAATAGTCCTTAAAATTGAGAATTAAATAAAGTTTATAAAAGTAAAGATGCTGGTAATACATCAAAGATAAATTAATAAGGACTAAATAACAAAACGTGCTCAAGTGTATAACAAGAAAGAAAATGTGGTATTTAGATTGGGTAAAATTCTTAAAGTAATGTTAAGGGACTAAAAGACCCAAGACAACTGGCCAGTAAGTCACGGATCGAAAAAATGATGACGGGTGATGAAATCCCGTAAACATGTTGGGGTGGGGGTGGGGGTGGGTAGGGGTGGGTGGGGGTGGGGTATGATTTATAAAAAGCACAAAACAATAGTAGAAATTCAATACCTGAAATTAACATTGAGATTATTTTAAATAGACAGTCACTACTGTGTGTGTGTTTAAATTGAAAGAAGATATGAGAATTTTATTAAAGATTTTTATGGGAACTTGTTATACTAGAACTTAGATGAACACTAAGTGATGAAAATAGTCCTTAAAATTGAAAATTAAATAAAGTTTATAAAAGTAAAGATGATGGTAATACATCAAAGATAAATTAATAAGGACTAAATAACAAAATGTGTTCAAGTGTATAACAAGAAAGAAAGTGTGGTATTTAGATTGGGTAAAATTCTTAAAGTAATGTTATGGGACTAAAAGACCCCAAGACAACTGGCCAGTAAGTCACGGACCGAAAAATTTATGACGGGTGATGAAAACCCGTAAACATGTTGGGGTGGGGGTGGGGGTGGGTGGGGGTGGGGTGGGGGTGTGGTATGATTTATAAAAAGCACAAAACAATAGTAGAAATTCAATACCTGAAATTAACATTGAGATTATTTTAAATAGACAGTCACTACTGTGTGTGTGTTTAAATTGAAAGAAGATATGAGAATTTTATTAAAGATTTTAATGGGAACTTGTTATACTAGAACTTAGATGAACACTAAGTGATGAAAATAGTCCTTAAAATTGAAAATTAAATAAAGTTTATAAAAGTAAAGATGCTGGTAATACATCAAAGATAAATTAATAAGGACTATATAACAAAACGTTTTCAAGTGTATAACAAGAAAGGAAATGTGGTATTTAGATTGGGTAAAATTCTTAAAGTAATGTTAAGGGACTAAAAGACCCAAGACAACTGGCCAGTAAGTCACGGACCGAAAAAATGATGACGGGTGATGAAAGCCCGTAAACATGTTGGGGTGGGGGTGGGGGTGGGTAGGGGTGGGTGAGGGTGGGGTATGATTTATAAAAAGCACAAAACAATAGTAGAAATTCAATACCTGAAATTAACATTGAGATTATTTTAAATAGGCAGTCACTACTGTGTGTGTGTTTAAATTGAAAGAAGATATGAGAATTTTATTAAAGATTTTTATGGGAACTTGTTATACTAGAACTTAGATGAACACTAAGTGATGAAAATAGTCCTTAAAATTGAAAATTAAATAAAGTTTATAAAAGTAAAGATGATGGTAATACATCAAAGATAAATTAATAAGGACTAAATAACAAAACGTGTTCAAGTGTATAACAAGAAAGAAAGTGTGGTATTTAGATTGGGTAAAATTCTTAAAGTAATGTTATGGGACTAAAAGACCCCAAGACAACTGGCCAGTAAGTCACGGAGTGAAAAATTTATGACGGGTGATGAAAACCCGTAAACATGTTGGGGTGGGGGTGGGGGTGGGTGGGGGTGGTGTGGGGGTGTGGTATGATTTATAAAAAGCACAAAACAATAGTAGAAATTCAATACCTGAAATTAACATTGAGATTATTTTAAATAGACAGTCACTACTGTGTGTGTGTTTAAATTGAAAGAAGATATGAGAATTTTATTAAAGATTTTTATGGGAACTTGTTATACTAGAACTTAGATGAACACTAAGTGATGAAAATAGTCCTTAAAATTGAAAATTAAATAAAGTTTATAAAAGTAAAGATGTTGGTAATACATCAAAGATAAATTAATAAGGACTATATAACAAAACGTTTTCAAGTGTATAACAAGAAAGAAAATGTGGTATTTAGATTGGGTAAAATTCTTAAAGTAATGTTAAGGGACTAAAAGACCCAAGACAACTGGCCAGTAAGTCACGGACCGAAAAATTTATGACGGGTGATGAAAGCCCGTAAACATGTTGGGGTGTGGGTGGGTGGGGGTGGGGTGTGGGTGGGGTATGATTTATAAAAAGCATAAAACAATAGTAGAAATTCATGTTGTCGTTTCAGGCAAAGCTTAAGGAAGTGCATGAGTCGTAGTCTGATGCCGATAAGGCATCTTTGTCCACATATGCACTCAACCAAGTGCTTGGCTCTGATCGAAAGGGGAGGACAAGGGGGGTGAGCTCGCGGGTGGCCAAATCTAGGATCATCGAATTGGAGATGAGCGACACCGGGTTGGATCGAATGGTGGATTCACACGATGCGAAGCTGTCCCGTTTGGAGACGACGGTCCAAGATATGTACGCATTCATGAAGCGTACGTTGGGCAGAGACCGTAAAGGGAAAGGGAAAGGGAAGGAGAAGGCGGTGGAGGAGGAGGTGCGGGAGGACGAGGCGTAGGATGACGAGGATGTGGAACTCGCTGCTTCATCACCGACACGTTCGTACTTCGATGATCCACTTCCCTATTTGGCGCCCTTCAACAGACCAATGTCGACACTTGGTTGGCCGAGCATGTTCATATTGGACGTATTTGATGTCCAGCGGATAGGGAGGGGGTTAAAGGACCCGAATATCGTCCAGGGTGGAATAGTTCATGGACGTGCGCTTCAAGAGATGGAGTCCAGGGTGCTCGTTACGCATGTCATACCTGGGAAGGAGAACTCCCTATTGTGGTTGCGCGAACAATGCGGCACGACGTCTATTAGTGGGTGCGTCAATTCGTATGTCGTGTGGCCTACTCACCTCCTCAGTTTTAACAATACACTAGACATGTAGTGACATTTTTTTAAGTTTGAATTGAATTGTTATAAGTTTGAATTGAATTGTTTTAAGTTGTTACATTTGAATTATATCGTGATGCATATTGTCTCTAATTGAATATATATTTGCATTATCTTTAGTTTGTTTGGATATATGATGTTTGGAACAGGTACAACGTTGCTATAACATGTACAAATATACTGCTGGGCAGTGGCAGTGGCCATACTGCCCAGCAGATTTTTTTTAAATTCTGCCCAGAATTGTCATGATCATTGGCCGTGACAAGTCCGTGACAACAAGTTGTCACGGACGTGTCACGGTCATTGACAGCGATAATTTTTTTTAAAAAGGGTCACGGCTTTGTCACGGTTTATAACCGTGACAAATGTGTCACGGTCATTCACCTCGACATGACCGTGACACAAAATGCGAGTTTTGTGTCAAGGTCAATGACCATGACACGACCGTGACAAAAAAACTTGTCACGCCTCGAAATGTCACGGTCATTGACCTTGACAAGTTGGATTTGTCAGGGTCAATGACCTTGACAATAGTGCAAATTTGGTGTAGTGGACGCAATGAAGAAATTCGATAATTATACTCCTTTGAAGAAGGATATCAACCATGTTCTAGAAGAAATCAAGAGAAACGAGGAATTAAACTGGCTAGAGAAAATGAAGGCAGACCCTAACAAGAGGAATAAGGAAAAGTATTGCGAGTTTCATAAAGATCATGGCCATATGACAAAAAATTGCATAGCTCTTCAGAATGAGATTGAAACACTCATCAGACGAGGAAATATGACAAAGTACGTTGATCATGGAAGCAAAAGAAGGAACAATGACCGAACAAGAGAGAGGTCTAGATCTCCTCGTCGAGCAGAGGAGAATAAGAAAAGAAACCATGAAGTTGATCCCGAATACGACCCCGATCTTCCCAAGAGACCAAGGCAGCCAGAACGAGAGGTATTTTCAATACGCTTTGGGTCATTTGACTGTAATGTTATAACAGGTGGAGATGCAGGAGGAGGTAACCTTACTGCCGAGAGAAAATCTTACCTCTGTGAGTCTCAAGCTTGCTCATACATTCAACGAATAAATCTCGCTGAAGAGGATCATTCGAGAAAGGTGAACAAAGAGAAATTGGTCATCGGTTTCTCAAAGAATGACCTTACAGGTGTTCTATATCCTCATGATGACCCATTGGTGATCAAGATGAGAATGAAGGAGGTAATAATTTCAAGAGTACGGGTCGACAACGGTAGCTCGGCAGACATCATGTTCTACTCGTGCTTCGATAGTTTAAATATAAAGCTATCTCAACTGGAGCTTTATCATAGACCCCTCCTAGGTTTTGCTGGCGAGAAAGTATTTCCACTTGGAACGATCAAGTTGGATATATTCATTGGTACGTGGCCTGCTTGTCGGATCGAAAGAATACGCTTCTTCGTGATGGATAAGAATGTTAAATCATCATACAATATCATCATGGGAAGCGTAGGATTGAAGAAATTTGAGGTTGTACCATCTACAATGCATCAGTGCCTAAAGTTTCCAATAAATTTTGGAGTAGGAGTTGTGAAGGGTGACCAGAAACTAGCTCGGGAATGCTATTATTCATCCGCCGAGCAAGAGGAACTAGAGGAATCAAGGAAAAAGACTACTACTTATCAAGTGGATGAAGGGGTAGAAATTGAAACATTGGATCCTAGAGATGAGTTACAACCCGTGAAGGGTCAAGTGATGGAAGCTACTGAAAACATCATTCTGGACGAAGAGCACCCTGAACGAACTAGTCAAGTAGGTTCATCGTTGGAAGCCTCACTAAAATAGGAATTGATAATTTTCCTTAGAAGCAGAAAGCAAACTTTTGCGTGGAGTCATGAGAATATGCCCGTAATAGATCCAAATTTCTTATGTCACGAACTCAATGTGAATAAGGAAATCAAGCGAGTGAATCAGAGAAGAAGAGTTTTCAGCCCCGAGAAGAATCAATCTATACAAGAGGAAGTCGAGAAGCACCAGAAAGCTTGCTTCATTGAAGGTGTTAAATATCTAGACTGGTTAGCCAATGTGGTGATGGTAAAGAAGAAAAACAACAAGTGGAGGATGTGTATAGACTTCACCGACCTCAACAAAGCATGCCCAAAGGATCACTTTCCATTGCCCCGAATTGATAAACAGGTGGATGCTACCTCGGGACACGAGCTGCTGAGCTTCATGGATGCTTATTCTGGCTACAATTAGATTAAAATGAAACCTGAAGATAGGGAGAGTACTTCTTTCATTACCCCTAGGGGAACTTATTGTTATAATGTTATGCCTTTTGGTTTGAAAAATGCAGGTGCGACGTATCAAAGGCTGATGAACAAAGTCTTTGCTGAACAAATCAGTTGAAATATGGAAGTCTATGTTGGCGATATGCTGACAAAGAGTAAGAAAGCAATCGATCATCTAGTTGACTTAAGTCAGACTTTTGAACAACTAGATAAATATCAAATGAAGCTGAACCCGACAAGTGCATATTTGGAGTACGAGAAGGCATGTTTCTCGGGTACATTGTCAATCAACGAGGCATTGAGGCGAATCTTGAAAAGATCAAAGCTCTATTAGGGCTGCGATCTACAACGACGAAAAAAGAGGTGCAAAGTCTTACAGGACGAGTAGCAGCACTCAACAGATTTATATCGCGAGCAACTGATCGATGTCTCCCATTATTCAAGACACTACGAAAGACTTTGGAGTGGAATGATGAATGTGAGAAGGCTTTTCAAGACTTGAAGAAATATTTGGGAGCACCTCCACTGTTGTCCAGGCCGGCGATGGGAGAAAAATTGTACTTGTATCTAGCAGTATCGAAGAATGCAGTTAGCTCGGCGTTGATAAGAGAGGAGAATGAAGTACAAAAACCAATCTATTAAACAAGTAAGGCCTTCCGAGGAGAAGAGATCAGATATCCAAGGCTGGAAAAGTTAGCACTGGCACTGATTGAGGCGAGTAGGAGAATGAGGCCATACTTCCAAGCTCATACTATAGTCGTATATACTGATATGCCGTTGAGACATGCCCTTCATAAACCAGAAAAATCAGGGAGATTGATGTACTGGGCAATAAAGCTCGGAGAATACGATATAGTCTATGGACCCAGATCATCGCTTAAAGGGAAAGCTGTAGCGGATTTTATAGCAGATTTCACCTATCCTGATACCCCCGAGGAGAAAAAGTTACTCGTTGATCAACTTGTGGATGTTACAGGATCAACAAACACAAGCTCAGACCAACTCCAGTTGGTAAAAGGGCAAGTGGATGTTACAGGATCATCAAATTCTATCTCAGACCAACTCCGGTTAATAAAAGGGCAAGAAAAGATGATCGACGAAGAGCAAGAAATATCAAGGGAAGATGAAACGAAGCAACGAATATTTCACCGAGGAACTCTGTCAGATCATAATTTTGAAGACGAGTTACCTATATGGAGGCTATATGTAGATGGCTCATCTTTCACGACAGGAAGTGGGGTAGGGATAGTTTTGAGCACTCTAGAAGAGGTCGACATGGAATACGCCCTACGTTTCCAATTCAAAGCTTCCAATAATGAGGCTGAGTATGAGGCCATGATTGTAGGTCTTAATTTGATAAAAATTATAGAGGCGCAGCAAATTATTGTCTTCAGTGATTATCAATTAATTGTAAATCAAATGTTGGGAATATATGCAACCAAAGGAGAATTAATGATCAAATACCATGCAAAGGTGATGGAGTTGGTATCAGAATTTTCTACAATTCAGTTGGTCAGAATACCAATAATGGAGAATGCAAGAGAAGATACCTTAGCTCGATTAGCATCAGCTACTCGTACCGAGCTACGAAGAGCAATCCCAATTGAAGTTTTAGTTGGTCGGAGTATAGACGAAGATTTGGCGATAAACTTTATCACCCTTGATTTAGGACCATCTTGGATGGATCCCATCAGGGAATATATTGAGGAGGGAGAATTACCAATTGACAAACTCGCAGCCAAGAAATTGAAGTTTAAAGCTGCTCGGTATGTATTAACTAACGATATTTTATATTGACGAGGAATTATGGCAGGTTTGCAAAGATGTCTACATCCCTCCGAGGTGAAAGACTTGATTGAAGAGATCCATGAAGGGTCATGTGGAGCCCATGTAGCAGGTCAGACGCTTTTGCAAAGGATGATGACGCAAGGATATTACTGGCCGACGATGAGGGCTGATTGTGTAGCGTATGCCAAGAAATGTGACAAGTGCCAGCGCTTTTTCTCCATCCGAAGAACTCCACAAGAATTGTTGACACCCATCACTTCCCCTTGGCCATTTTCCATATGGGGAATAGATTTGGTCGGACCACTGCCAACGACCAGAGGAAGGTTCAAATACCTCGTCGTCGCAGTGGATTATTTTACTAAGTGGGTGGAAGCTGAGCCTCTCATTGATATGACGTACGAGAAGGTGTACCAATTTATTTGGAACAACATCATTTGTCGATATGGTTTTCCTCATGCTTTCATCACAAACCATGGAACACAATTTGATAACGAGGAGTTCGCTGCCTATTATCATCAATCAAAAGTATTCAAGATCCACTCAGCACCAGGCCATCTTCAAAGCAATGGACAAACTGAAGTGACAAATAGAACATTATTGAATGGCTTGAAGAAAATACTGGACGATGCGAAAGAAAATTGGATAAACGAGTTACAGTCAGTATTGTGGGCTTACCGAACTACTCCCCGAGTAGCAACTGGAGAATCTCCATATATGCTAGCGTTTGGAAGTGAAGCTGTTATACCTGCCGAGTTGGTCCTCCCAACACACAGGGTACTGAATTTCAATTCCCCTATCAGCGACTTAATGAGAAGATTGGATTTAGACATTCTCGAGGAAGTTAGAGAAGAAGCAGCCATCAGAAATGCTGCATACCAACAACGAACAACTCTATTCTACAATAAGAGGGTGAAGAAGTGCGACCTAAAAGAAGGAGACTATGTGCTGAAGAAAGTAATTCAAAAGCACAACAAACTGGAGGCAAACTGGCATGGGCCATACCGAGTTACGAAAGTTGTTCGACCAGGAACTTACCGAATAGAAACTTTAGAAGGGGAGGAGTTTAAGAATGCATGGAACGCAGAGCACCTACGCAAGTATTATCAGTTATGTATAATTTCTCCTTTTATTAAAATTTTTTCGGGGAATACTAGTGCTACAAACTACTCGGCGAAACTCGGTGAAACTCGACAAAACTCGAGCTACTCAAAATTTTTCTCAAAAATGCCAACTAAGGTTGGTCGAGAAATAAATGTATTCCTCCGGGAAGTAAATCTTATATTCCTCCGGGAAGTAAAACTTATATTCCTCCGAGAAGTAAAACTTGTATTCCTCCGGGAAGTAAAGCTACCTGTATTCCTCCGAGAAGTAAAGCTACCTATATTCCTCCGGGAAGTAAAACTTATAATTAGACATGATCTAATTTTTTACATCTACAGATTGACGCCATCTGTGGGAAATGACTGGTAATATCGTTTTCCATAAAAAACAATCCATCACAAATGGCTGACATTACAGAATCTAGCAATCGAAACGCTGGAAGCCCTCCAAATCCATCTGCTCCGCCAAATAATCCAGATCTGGCTGGAATAATTACAAATCTGGCTCAAGGCCAGACCGTCATACAAGAAACAATGCGTCAACTCATACCAACCCTCCATGGTGGTGCACCAACCTATTCAAGACCACTAAGTATTCAAAGAAATACCCGTGCATCTTCTTCGCGTACTAGGCGTACAAATTCATATCGCAATGAGGAGTCTGAATATTTTTCTTATCAACCTGGACGAACTTTGTCAGTGCGAGCCAAAGCTACTGAACAACGTATCACTCTCTCCCTAGAAAGAACCAGTGCACTAGAAAGATTAAGCATAGTATCTCCTTTAGATCCTAGAGCCCCATCGAGGAGTTTTCGACGACCATCAGATTTAAGGGAAGGATCTGCCCAGTTGCGACCAGCTGATCGTCAAGATAGATCCCAGGAAGCCACCTCAACGCAATCAGCTGCTCGAACCAACAGGCCCGAGGAAGGAAATGATGCATGGAAAGGCTCTATTCAAAGGCTGGAGGATAGATTGGGGGAAATGGTTAAAGCTAAGAACCCTCTACAACGAACCTTTGTTCGAGGAACACCTTTTGTCCAGGCCAATGTAGATTTTCTAACGCCATCAAAATTCAAAGCACCTGTTGTGACCCCCAAATATGATGGAAAGCCAGACCCCGTCCTTCATATAGAACAATACCAAGCTGCAGCCAATAACTATGCTGTTCCAGATGAGATGAGATGCAGGGCATTCTCGGGAACTCTAATCAGGTCTGCTCAAATATGGTATAATAATCTTCCTTGGGGTAAGATTTCAACATTTCTTCAATTGGCCGAGTTATTCATTGGGAATTTCTATTTTGGGGCAAAGCCAGTTAAATGAGTAGCGTATTTGTTAAGTGTTAGACAAAAGGCTGGTGAGAGCACCAGAGATTATATAACTCGTTTTAATAACGAGAAACTTGAAGTCATTGATTACGAGGAGAAGACAACGATTACCGCCTTGATGAGTGGACTACTTCCCAACAAGTTGTACTACACTTTGGCCAAAGATCCACCTAGAACCATGTCAGACCTGATGGGAAAAGCGTCCAAGATTATGAATTTTGAGGAGGCTATGGCTGCGAAGAAGAACAAGGATGCCAAAGAAACCAAGGCGAAAGGTAATAAAGCTAAAAAGAAAGAGCATAAGAACAATGGTAATGATAAACATTCAAGAACTAGATCGGTATGTGACGCAATGAAGAAATTCGATAATTATACTCCTTTGAAGAAGGATATGAACCAAGTTCTAGAAGAAATCAAGAGCAACGAGGAATTAAACTGGCCAGAGAAAATGAAGGCAGACCCTGACAAGAGGAATAAGGCAAAGTATTGCGAGTTTCATAAAGATCATGGCCATATGACAAAAAATTGCATAGCTCTTCAGAATGAGATTGAAACACTCATCAGATGAGGAAAGATGGCAAAGTACGTTGATCGTGGAAGCGAAAGAAGGAACACTGACCGAACAAGAGAGAGGTCTAGATCTCCTCGTCGAGCAGAGGAGAATAAGAAAAGAAACCATGAAGTTGATCCCTAAGATGACCCCGAACTTCCCAAGAGACCAAGGCAACCAGAACGAGAGGTATTTTCAATACGCTTTGGGTCATTTGACTGTAATGTTATAACAGGTGGAGATGTAGGAGGAGGTGACCTTACTGCCGAGAGAAAAGCTTACCTCTGTGAGGCTCAAGCTTGCTCATACATTCAATGAATAAATATCGCTGAGGAGGATCGTCCGAGAAAGGTTAACAAAGAGAAATTGGTCATCGGTTTCTCAAAGAATGACCTTACAGGTGTTCTATATCCTCATGATGACCCATTGGTGATCAAGATGAGAATGAAGGAGGTAATAATTTCAAGAGTACTGGTCGACAATGGTAGCTCGGCAGAAATCATGTTCTACTCGTGCTTCGATTGTTTAAATCTAAAGCTATCTCAACTGGAGCCTTATCATATACCCTTGCTCGGTTTTGCTGGCGAGAAAGTATTTCCACTTGGGACGATCAAGTTGGATATATTCATTGGTACGTAGCCTTCTTGTCGGATCGAAAGAATACGCCTCTTCGTGATGGATAAGAATGTTCAATCATCATACAATATCATCATGGGAAGCGTAGGATTGAAGAAATTTGAGGTTGTACCATCTACAGTGCATCAGTGCCTAAAGTTTCCAACAAATTTTGGAGTAGGAGTTGTGAAGGGTGACCAGAAAGTATCTCGAGAATGCTATTATTCATCCCCCGAGCAAGAGGAACTAGAGGAATCAAGGAAAAAGACTAATACTTATCAAGTGGATAAAGAGACAGAAATTGAAACATTGGATCCTAGAGATGAGTCACAACTCGTGAAGGGTCAAGTGATGGAAGCTATTGAAAACATCATTCTGGACGACGAGCACCCTGAACGAACTAGTCAAGTAGGTTCGTCGTTGGAAGCTTCACTAAAACAGGAATTGATAATTTTCCTTAGAAGCAGAAAGCAAACTTTTACGTGGAGTCATGAGGATATGCCCGGAATAAATCCAAATTTCTTATGTCACGAACTCAATGTGAATAAGGAAATTAAGCCAGTGAAGCAGAGAAGAAGAGTGTTCAGCCCCAAGAAGAATCAAGCTATACAGGAGGAAGTCGAGAAGCTCCAGAAAGCTTACTTCATTGAAGATGTTAAATATCCAGACTGGTTAGCCAATGTGGTGATGGTAAAGAAGAAAAACAAAAAGTGGAGGATGTGTGTATACTTCACCGACCTCAACAAAGCATGCCCAAAGGATCACTTTCCAGTTCCCCGAATTGATCAACTAGTCGATGCTACCTCGAGACACGAGCTGCTGAGCTTCATGGATGCTTATTCTGGCTACAATCAGATTAAAATGAAACCTAAAGACAGGGAGAGTACTTCTTTCATTACCCCTAGGGGTACTTATTGTTATAATGTTATGCCTTTTGGTTTGAAAAATGCAGGTGCGACGTATCAAAGGCTGATGAACAAAGTCTTTGCTGAACAAATCAGTTGAAATATGGAAGTCTATGTTGGCGATATGCTGACAAAGAGTAAGAAAGCAATCGATCATCTAGTTGACTTAAGTCAGACTTTTGAACAACTAGATAAATATCAAATGAAGCTGAACCCGACAAGTGCATATTTGGAGTACGAGAAGGCATGTTTCTCGGGTACATTGTCAATCAACGAGGCATTGAGGCGAATCTTGAAAAGATCAAAGCTCTATTAGGGCTGCGATCTACAACGACGAAAAAAGAGGTGCAAAGTCTTACAGGACGAGTAGCAGCACTCAACAGATTTATATCGCGAGCAACTGATCGATGTCTCCCATTATTCAAGACACTACGAAAGACTTTGGAGTGGAATGATGAATGTGAGAAGGCTTTTCAAGACTTGAAGAAATATTTGGGAGCACCTCCACTGTTGTCCAGGCCGACGATGGGAGAAAAATTGTACTTGTATCTAGCAGTATCGAAGAATGCAGTTAGCTCGGCGTTGATAAGAGAGGAGAATGAAGTACAAAAACCAATCTATTAAACAAGTAAGGCCTTCCGAGGAGAAGAGATCAGATATCCAAGGCTGGAAAAGTTAGCACTGGCACTGATTGAGGCGAGTAGGAGAATGAGGCCATACTTCCAAGCTCATACTATAGTCGTATATACTGATATGCCGTTGAGACATGCCCTTCATAAACCAGAAAAATCAGGGAGATTGATGTACTGGGCAATAAAGCTCGGAGAATACGATATAGTCTATGGACCCAGATCATCGCTTAAAGGGAAAGCTGTAGCGGATTTTATAGCAGATTTCACCTATCCTGATACCCCCGAGGAGAAAAAGTTACTCGTTGATCAACTTGTGGATGTTACAGGATCAACAAACACAAGCTCAGACCAACTCCAGTTGGTAAAAGGGCAAGTGGATGTTACAGGATCATCAAATTCTATCTCAGACCAACTCCGGTTAATAAAAGGGCAAGAAAAGATGATCGACGAAGAGCAAGAAATATCAAGGGAAGATGAAACGAAGCAACGAATATTTCACCGAGGAACTCTGTCAGATCAGAATTTTGAAGACGAGTTACCTATATGGAGGCTATATGTAGATGGCTCATCTTTCACGATAGGAAGTGGGGCAGGGATAGTTTTGAGCACTCTAGAAGAGGTCGACATGGAATACGCCCTACGTTTCCAATTCAAAGCTTCCAATAATGAGGCTGAGTATGAGGCCATGATTGTAGGTCTTAATTTGATAAAAATTATAGAGGCGCAGCAAATTATTGTCTTCAGTGATTATCAATTAATTGTAAATCAAATGTTGGGAATATATGCAACCAAAGGAGAATTAATGATCAAATACCATGCAAAGGTGATGGAGTTGGTATCAGAATTTTCTACAATTCAGTTGGTCAGAATACCAATAATGGAGAATGCAAGAGAAGATACCTTAGCTCGATTAGCATCAGCTACTCGTACCGAGCTACGAAGAGCAATCCCAATTGAAGTTTTAGTTGGTCGGAGTATAGACGAAGATTTAGCGATAAACTTTATCACCCTTGATTTAGGACCATCTTGGATGGATCCCATCAGGGAATATATTGAGGAGGGAGAATTACCAATTGACAAACTCGCAGCCAAGAAATTGAAGTTTAAAGCTGCTCGGTATGTATTAACTAACGATATTTTATATTGACGAGGAATTATGGCAGGTTTGCAAAGATGTCTACATCCCTCCGAGGTGAAAGACTTGATTGAAGAGATCCATGAAGGGTCATGTGGAGCCCATGTAGCAGGTCAGACGCTTTTGCAAAGGATGATGACGCAAGGATATTACTGGCCGACGATGAGGGCTGATTGTGTAGCATATGCCAAGAAATATGACAAGTGCCAGCGCTTTTTCTCCATCCGAAGAACTCCACAAGAATTGTTGACACCCATCACTTCCCCTTGGCCATTTTCCATATGGGGAATAGATTTGGTCGGACCACTGCCAACGACCAGAGGAAGGTTCAAATACCTCGTCGTCGTAGTGGATTATTTTACTAAGTGGGTGGAAGCTGAGCCTCTCATTGATATGACGTACGAGAAGGTGTACTAATTTATTTGGAAGAACATCATTTGTCGATATGGTCTTCCTCATGCTTTCATCACAGACCATGGAACACAATTTGATAACGAGGAGTTCGCTGCCTATGTTCATCAATCAAATGTGTTGAAGATCCACTCAGCACCAAGGCATCCTCAAAGCAATGGACAAACTGAAGTGACAAACAGAACACTACTGAATGGCTTGAAGAAAAGACTGGACGATGCGAAAGAAAATTGGATAAACGAGTTACAGTCAGTACTGTGGGCTTACCGAACTACTCCCCGAGTAGCAATTGGAGAATCTCCATATATGCTAGCGTTTGGAAGTGAAGCTATTATACCTGCCGAGTTGGGCCTCCCAACACACAGGGTACTGAATTTCAATTCCCCTGTCAACGACTTAATGAGAAGATTGGATTTAGACATGCTCGAGGAAGTTAGAGAAGAAGCAACCATCAGAAATGCTGCATACCAACAATGAACAGCTCTATTCTACAATAAGAGCGTGAAGAAGTACGACCTGAAAGAAGGAGACTATGTGCTGAAGAAAGTAATTCAAAAGCACAACAAACTAGAGGCAAACTGGCATGGGCCATACCGAGTTACAGAAGTTGTTCGACCAGGAACTTACCGAATAGCAACTTTAGAAGGGGAGGAGTTTAAGAATGCATGGAACGCAGAGCACCTGCGCTAGTATTACCAGTGATGTGTATTTTCTCCTTTTATTGAAAATTTTTCAGGGAATACTAGTGTTACACACTACTCGGCGAAACTCGGCAAAACTCGAGCTATTAAAATTTTTTCTCCAAAACGCCAGCTAAGGTTGGTCGAGAAACAAATGTATTCCTCCGGGAAGTAAAACTTATATTCCTCCGGGAAGTAAAACTTATATTCCTCCGGGAAGTAAAACTTGTATTCCTCCAAGAAGTAAAGCTACTTGTATTCCTCCGGGAAGTAAAGCTACATGTATTCCTCCGGGAAGTAAAGCTATCTGTATTCCTCCGGGAAGTAAAGCTACTTGTATTCCTCCGGGAAGTAAACCCACTTGTATTCCTCCGGGAAGTAAAACTATGTGTTTCTCGGGAAATAAAAATATTCCTAACAATGCCAACTTATGTCGGTTAGGAAGTAAATATATTCTCGAAAAGGCCAACTTGAATTGGTCGGGAGGTAAAATTATTGCAAAAAGTGCTAAAAGTTCCTCGTAGAGGAAAAATCCACTAACTATAGCTGGTCGGGGATAAAAACCCACTAACTGTAGTTGGTCGAGAAGGAAATTTACCGACCTTGGTTAGTCGGAAACATTTTATGAATACGAGAAAATGATCAAGCAAAATTATTGATACTCGTGACTTTATAGTAAGTTGGTCGAGAAACAACTTAGTGAGTTGGTCGAGAAACAATTTAGTAAGTTGGTCGAGGAATAACTTAGTAATTTTTTATAATGACTACCACAAATTCAAGCTAGTCGACAATAAGTTGATCGACAAACAACACAATATTGTTATCTTTTTAATAGACATACATGCACAAATGTAAAGTATTTTACAAGACAATAGAAATTAAGATTGAGAACAAAAATAAAAGTCTTTCATTAAATCCAAAAACAAATTACATTAATAATGAAATGTATACTAACTATTACATCAAAATTCCTACTCTGTTGGTTTCTTCCCCTCTGCTTTTGAAACAGGTTCCTCGCCAGCAGGCGGATCATTTAAAGCAAGGGGAGAGTTTATGAAGTTCAAATCTTTTAACATCCTGATATTCATAACGGATGGTCGATCTAGAAGGTGCTCGGGACGAGATATCTCAACACTTGAATGGAGATTATAGTCGCCGAGATACTTGGAAATTAAGCATCGAGGAATGGCCCGAGCAAGGATCCAACTCATATCAAGTTTGAATGGTGGCACGAGTAGGTCGAGCAGCCCAAGATCATGATAGTCCCACAAGTAATGACCCTGTCCGAGTTGCAACACACCTAAGGCATTCAACCAGCCTTGCTTGTAGCCCTCATTATTGGCATTCTGGATACGATCGTCCAAGTGGTAAAGAGCCTCGTTGTACCCAGCCATCCAGAACTCCCTGGGATGTTTGTGGAATTGATATGTCAGTCTTTCCAGCTGCTCGTGGAGATTTTTGATGAAGAGCTCCTTATTCTCCAAGACTGATTTCTGCGCTGAAAGCTGCTCTTCTAGGTTCCTGATCTTCTTTGACATTTCATCCAACGCCTAGTTCTTTTCCATTAATTGGAAAGCTTGGTTCTCCAAAGCGGATTGAGTCCTCTGTTCCTCGACAGGAATCCGAGCTGCTCTTGCTCGTCCCCGAGGAGCTCTTGCTCGTCCACGAGAAGATGTAGAGGGGCCAGCTCTCTTCAAGGCCTCCATTTCGTCCCTCAAGCTGGCGTTCTCGACCTCCAAGAACGAGAATCCATCATCAGTCACTGGGATCAAGGCTTTTGAAGTGGTAGCTGCAGACTTCAACTGTGACAACTCTCTTTGCAGGTTGTTATTCTCTTACTCTAATAATTTAGCTATTTGTATGCACTACTCGACTTCAGCCCTTAGAGTTCTCTCCCTCACATCATAGCCAGCAAAACGCTTCTCGTATCCCTTGTCAGCATTGAGTTACTGATAGTTCTTCTCAGACCTCTCGTGCAAAAGGGCAGTGGATTCTTTGTATTACTGCTGAAGGTCTTCAAGAATGCCTTGGAGATCCTCGATCATATCATAATAAGCCATATTATTAGCCACTGCACGATCAAGCAGACACTTCAAGTATTGGTAGACCTCAATTGCCTGTTCTGAAGCATCTTGGCCGAGGATGTCGATGATTTGTGCTGCACTCAGATCCCTGTGACCAGCTTTAAAGTATTCATTGCATTGCCTCAATAGCTTGGTATCGTGAGCAGATAATAATTCCATCCTGGACAAAAACTAGTAGAGGAAGAAAAAGCAGTAATCAATAATCAAAACAGAGCATGAAGAAGAGACAACAGTATGAATGAACACAAGTTCAAGTTTTATTATATCATGAAGGTCAGAAGTACAAGGTTCAGAATTATATATTCAAGATTACATTTGTTAAAGAAAAATAAAACAGATAGAAGTCCAAATAACTCTACACCTTTTCCTTGTCTCCCAAAACTTTCTCGGGAGGCTGGGACGAGGAAGTAGGTTGCTCGGATGGAGCAGATAGTAGCGGGGGAAGTGCTGGAGGTTGCTCGGAGGAAGTAGCGAGCTTCTGAAGTTCCCCGGTAGTAGGCTGGATGGCTAGAGGATGATCTCCCATCACCATGGAAGACTCTTCGGAGGCAGCTTCATCCTCTTCTTCGTCTTCAGGAGTTGGAGGGGGACCAGGGATGTGTCGCTGAAAGAGTTCAGAATTTTCATCCACTTTCATCTCCTGTAGAGAAGCGACCCATCCATCCCTGAAATACTTGAGGCTGCCATATTCTACTTGTGACATCATAGCAGCCAAGCCCTTGTTCCATCCCTTGTCCCAGCCAGCGCTGAAAGACTTCTTCACAACCAATTTTCTCTTCAACTTCTCCGAGGAAAGATTCTCAGACAGAAGGTTTTCAGCATTCTTCAATTTATTTTCAACCTCCTCCTTCTGTCGATTTACCTGCCGAAGCTGACCCAACTCTTCCTCAGTAACCTTGAGTTTATTCTCAAGTTCTCCAGCATTTTTGAGCTTCTTGTCGAGCTCTTTATTTTTCCCTTCCAAGTCCTTTATTCTCTTCTCCAACTCCTGGGAGACTTCAACAACTCGAGCCTTCTCCTTCTTGGTGGAGGCAAGATTCTTCTCCCAAGTTTCCTTATCATCAGCATATTTTTGGCGAGACTCTTTCAGAGACTGCCCCAAGCCCATCAAAGCTTCCTCTACACCAGACGAGGAGCTTGAAGCTTTAATAGCTTCATCCTTCTTCAAAATTGTATTGAAGCAGCTCACCAACACTCTGATGCAAACTCCAGATAAGTTTTAAGTGCCTTATATTCACGTCTGCTTCTTTTGGACACTTTCTTTTGCTATCAATTGCAAATAAATAAACATTAAAATATCAGTGGCACATTTTATCAAACATAGAAGAAGCATAATTTCAAAATAAATAAAATAAAATAAAAATAACATATCCCATTGCCATAAGGAGGGCATCTGGAACCCTGATACACTTCATGCCCAGATAAAGGAGCATGTTGCCAATTTTTTATAACAACTTCCTGCTCAAAATAGTCCCTATTGGCATCCGGGAGATTGACCACTAAAGCCCTATTTAAAAATCTAGTTTTTAAATAAAAGGTGTTATCACCCACTGCCCATCTATAACAAAACATGATTTCTGGAATTCCTGTGCGAGTTCCATGAATTTGATTTAACCTATGCACCCCATTAACTATTCTCCATGTATTGGGGGCCATTCTTGCAGGAACAACGTCAAAATATTGACAAAATTCCAGACATAGAGGATTGGGCGGAAAAGAAAATCCACACTCAGCAACAAAGAGACTGGGGAACCAATGTCCCTCAGCCAAACGGAAATAATCAGAAGGCTCAGAAAGCTCTTCCAGAACAACCCAGGAGGGAATAAAAAAATCAGAGCGAAACTTATCAAGAGATTCAACAGGTTAAACCATGATGAATAAAATAAATGAAGAAGAAGGAAGAAGATCTTACAGAAAAAGAGTGGATCTGTTGACAACGAACGATGAAAAGGATGAATGCACAAGAGAGTAAGACAATGGAAAATTCGAAGATGCAAATTTGAAAAAGTAGAAGACGATGGGATTGTCTGTGACGCTTAAATATCGTGCCTTGAGAAAAGGAAAAAGTGATGATTACAAAAAGAAACGATTACGCTACCGGCGGCTAGAAGGATAAAAAGTACGGGGAGATTGAGGCGGTTATAAAAATCCTGATTCTACGAATTTGGAAGGAGAAATAAATATAAAAAACTCCTAAATTTCAGGATGACCATTTAAAACTGTCATATTCTGAGAAAGAATGTTCCACACTCCTCAAAGTTCGAATTATGAAATATTGGGGGCTTCTGTTGATACCAAATTTAGTCTGCTGACATGGCTCAATAAAGTGAAGACACGTGGCAATCTACGTGGCAACAACAAGCATTTTCGAGGAACACACATGCTTCGAGGAACCATACTACAACGAGGAGCACTGATTCCCCGAGGAACTACACACTCCGAGGAACAAGAACCCTCCGAGGAACTCTTGAGTACCGAGAAGCTTAGGCGGTCCGAGCAACTCAGGCGGTCCGAGCTGCACCTCGAACAAAGCATTAATAGCGGGATAACCAACAGTTTTACTGTTCATTAAATGCTTTTCATTCAGACGCATACGCTTAAGGAGCATTGAATGTATCACCCTTTTATATGTACATCATTTAATGTATTACCCTTTCACATTACAGCCCCAGGGCTATAAATACATTGTACAATCCTCATTGTAAAGGGAACGAAATTTCTTGATATAACTTGTAATCGAGAATTCCCATATAATCAGCAATACCATAACAGTGGACGTAAGCCATTCTTATAAGGCTGAACCACTTTAAAAATTCTTTATCTCATTTATTTATCTGTGATTGAATAATTAGATATGATCTAATTTTTTACATCAACAGCGTGGTTCAGCAAAATTGCTTGTATCCAATATGGGGAGGTAACTTTTTCAACATGAGACTTCAAACTTATAATTATGATGGACATTCCGTTGCTTGAGCTTTTGTAAAAATTCCTTTTGCAATTTACAGTAGAATTTGTAAAACAAATTTTACTTGTAATAGGAGGGTCAGAACACAAACTAGACCCACGATGATTTCTAGAGAGAGAACTTTCACCTTCTCTTAGGAGTGTGTGCGGTCCGGTTTTGGGGTATTTTTGGGATCAGACCGCATTAATTGGTCCTAAAAAATTACGGACCGATACCGGACCGAAATTATCGATCTCGATCCTATTCGGTGTTCAAACGATCTGTATTCGGTCTCGGTCCATACCAATAAAAAAACAACACATTTTTTATTATTAAAATCAACACTTTTTTTTTGTGAAACTACATTTTTTATTAAAAAATAGCACATGTTACCCAAATATGGGTCAATAATTACAAACTATGTTAGCAATAACTAAAGTTTAAAATAGGTTTGTGAGTGAATCATTCCTAAAAATGTATCTAATCATCTAGCCATAAAAGTCTATTTTTATGAACAGAAAACAGAGTGTGAGGAAGTGGAAACAGAAAACAGAGTACCCATTTTTATATACCTTTAAAACTAACAGAAAACATAAAATTTCTATACCTTAAGTATACACCATAAACAACTTCTGCCTAAAAATGTATCTAATCCATTCAAAGAGTAAAACACACACCATAATGTAGAAAACAACCGGATATCATATAAGGTATCTAATCCATTCAGAGAGTAAAACACACACCATAAGCAATAATTTCCCTTACATACAAACTCAGTGTATTACCCTTACATACAAATTCTCAACAATAATTTCTGGGTAAAACAAAAAAGCCTATGCAGATTCATATTCTCCCATTTTATATACCTTTAAAACAAAACTAACAGAAAATAAAAAATTGAGTTACTGCGTGTTACCTGACGCCGCCGCCGTCGTGTTACCCTTTTTGCTGCGAGCCTGCGTGTTACCCTAACAGAAGGGTTTGTTGCGCAGGAGGACAGAAGGGAGGGGATGGAAGGGTTTCGTAGAGGGAAGGGAAGGGGCGGGTTTCGTAGAGGGAAGGGGTTTGCCTATCGGCGGCGGAGAGGGAAGGAAGGGAGGGTTTCGTAGAGAGAGAGAGAGATAACTAACTTGGGTCTTTGAAAGGGTGCATGTGTGTGAGGAAATTAATATACATATACATATATATATACACACACACACACATATATATATATATATATATATATATATATAATGAAAGCGGTCCGGTCCGGTCCAAAATCGTTTTTTATAACAAGGACCGAGACCGACCCAAATTAAGGGGTCCTGTTAATTTTTTGACCAAATTAAGAAAAACCCGCAAAAGTATGTTCGATTCGGTTCGATTTTTTCGGTCCATTCGATCTATTCGGGTCCGTGCACACCCCTACCTTCTCTCTACAACTCCACTTTTTTTTCTAAGATATTGATTCTTCCAATGGATTTAAGTCCATCCTATTGTTTGGATTTTGATCCAAAACCTTTCGATGCTCCTCAAGAGAATCTTATATCCCATCTTTACACTCCTTCTCATGATGTCACATCTGTAAAACCATCTTTTGTTTCTATCCTTTGTAACAAAAAAGTTTGAAAAGGTTGTGAATAAAACAGCGTGCCTCCCTTCTCTTACTGACCCATATTTACGTGGGGACACACTTGTTGTAAGTTTGAATGATGATGCATATCAAGAGGTGGTTAAAGCTTGCAACTCTTTAAATCTCATAGGTAGATTGGTTCTTGCTAAGGGTGCTAAACCATGGAAAGTTGAAGAACTCAAATCTACTATCACTAATAATTGGCAACTTAAAAGCGACTAGATTCTTACTAGCATTGGTAAGGGGTTTTTCAATATGAGTTTTTCTTGTTTTATTGAGACGAGTAAGGTTTGGTCTTTAAGGAGTACTAAACTCTCAAATGGTTTTTTCAAACTTTTCGATTGGGTGCCTGACTTCCAACCAGATTTACATGTTCAGTCTACTGCTATTGTGTGGGTTCGCTTTATGGGTCTTTGCCAAGAGTAGTGGGGCCCACGTCTGCTTCTCCAGATATCTAGGGGAGTGGGCCTGCCTATTCGCATTGATAAAACTACCTTGGAAAGAACATATGGAAATTTGCAGAGTTCTTATGGACGTTGAACTGTTTCAAAAACCTCTAGAATGGATTTTGGTAGAAAAAGGAGAGGGTAGTTTTTACGTTAAAATTTGTTATGAATCTCTCCCTCTTTTCTGTAACTTTTGCAAAAATGTTGGACACTCTTTTAATGATTGTCGAAACCTCCAAAATGAAGTCTCCAAACTTCCTGTTCATGCCTAAAAAAATCAATACGTCATACACGCATACACACATGGGAGTTGATGTCGTTTCTAATCAAAAACAAATTGTTCCTCACAAACCCTCTTCATGGTTCAAACTCTGAACCAACTCCGGCAGAAGAGTCTAATCCTACTGCAGGCCTGTATATTGAATTATATGGGATAGTACAACTGATGTTGAAGATACGAAAGAGTCTTATGTGTTAGCAGGTTTGAAAGACATAACACTCGCAGGAACGCTCAACTCAGATACTGCAGATGAGCAGAAAATAAATGCTGTAGGACCTGCTCTAAATCGGGTTCGTTTCTTGGGAAAAAAATGGGATAAAAGTTCATCTCCAGATTTAGCTCACGGGGATAAGTTTGAAATTTTGGAAAAGTCAGCTTTGGTCACTTTTAATTGTGATACTCCAAATATTCCAGAAAGAAGACCGTAAAAGTGACGAAGATATGACGCATTTTATAAGTGACAAATTATCCCAAGTTAATTCTGTTAGTGTACAAATTCACGATGATTGTGGCATTGATTTATTTGTTGATCTTCCCAAACTTGATTCATCATCTGCGGTGGATTCCGATCTTATGTCGAATGATGTAAATTCTACTGCGAAAAATGACAATTGGAGCATCGTCCGCAAGTGAACGCCGTTTAGAAATCGTAGGACCTAAATGCTTTTTAAATTGACTTTAGATTGGTGACTGAATTCAAATTTTCACCTCAGTTTTTTTGCCTATCTAATAATTGATTATGGTTTCTCTTTAGGTTGTTAAGTGTAATATTCAGTTTTCGACCACTATGGAATACCAGCCTTATGCGTATAAAGTGATTGAGGAGCATTATAATCCTTGTAAGGACAAGCCATGGGTAGATTAAGATGAATTTCTCATTCAACTTAAAGTTGTTTGTGGACCATTATCACAAAGATGATTCCTCGTAAGATTTTATCGAAACACAATAGACGATACAAATTTGGACGACAAGTATTATCTTGAAAAAAGATGCAGTGATGGCCATCATTAAGGTGCTTAGTATAGTGTAATAATCTAGAGCCTTTGTCTATCCAATCACAAATAATATAAAGGATTTATGCTGCCACGAATTTTGAGGTGGGAAGAACATGTGGTCGCAAGATTATAGTAGAGATTGTATTTGCTTCTATTCACCACCATTATTACTACATAGGCTCGGATGTGGATTTACTTTTTTTCGGTGGAAAATAATGTGCCACTGATTTTTCTTGCTAAGAAATCATCTTTTGAAAGATTAGAGGAGGTGAGGCTTGAAAGGGTGGAGACATGTGTAGTGTGTTATGAAGAGGTTTTTATTGGATCAGAAATTATTCGTATGCCTTGTTTCGCCTATTTTCCATGAAGTATGTATCATTCCCATGGCTGGAGACAAGCCACTTCTGCCCATTTTGTCGGTTCAAGATTCATATTGTCTATGTTGAATAATGCTCCCTCTTTGTGGTTCAATGACGATGCCATGCATTCTTAATATAAATAAAATATAAATGAAATGCAATTTCTAATGGAGATTTCAAATGGCAAATTAGATATCGAATTGAAGTTAGTGCATATATGTCAACATAATTTTTAGTTTAAGTAAAATAATTATTTAAACCTTTTTTTAAGTAGAGGTAAACTATATTAAACCTTAGAGCGTGATAGAATAAATCTAGGGAGACCCACAAAAAAAACTCATTTCGTAAACCCACTGCATGAAAAGCTTATACCTTATTATTGTGGGTCCCGTCAGGGCATCAAAATGTGCATCAAAAACTTATACTCATTTTTGTCTTATTCACTGGGTTTATCAATTCGGTTTTTTTGTGGGTCTCCCTAGCTTTACTCGAGCGTGATATTACATTGATGTCATGGAAAGGAAATAAAAGGTGGAGACATTATTTTCTTTTCTAATTTTAAATGATCTTAATTTCATTTTTACGTATGTTAATGTTCCACTGAAGATTATTTAAAAGTGTTACTAGATATTATTTTGGAGTGCTAAAATACTCATTTGGAATGTATTTAGCCGTACCCTATACATGTATAACGTTTAGGGAAATTAAAGTGATTCTTAATTAATTTTTACACATCACAATCTTTATGCATGCTAATACATTGCACTTATCTAAAGTCATCTACCAATTATTGTTGTCATAACTAAAATATGTGCAAGTTATTTAAAAAAAAATGTGGGTCAATTCCCTAATTTATCTCATTTAATTATGACCGTTTGGAATCCACAATCTATAATAAAACCCATAGCTTACACCAGTTTTATTGCATTAATTTATTCGGCCTCAAGCGTAGCTTTTATATTATTTAAAAATCAAGTGGAAAATAGCCATTGTGATCACGAATAACTGCTCCAATGCGAATACAATCCAGCTCCTTTGAACTCGCAACATCATAGTTAACTTTAATAATGTTCGTTGCTAGGGGTTGTTATTTTTTTTGTCTTTGTTATTAGTTGGATGGTCGGATCATTTGCCTCTACGAACGGTCGCGAGATTGAGGCCGCTTCAATGGTAATTTCTTGACATTTTTTTTGTTCTTTGTCATGGTTATTTTTTTTCCTGACTATGCCATAGATACCATGATACTATGCAAAGAAATTCAAGTTGATGTCTGTAAAGCATTGTGGAAGTCCTATGTAACAACCCCATTTTCACATGTAAAGGTTGACAAGACACAGTACGCCGAAGATAGGGCTTGTTATAAAATGTATGCCATTCTTAGCATCGGCTGTAATAAACATTCATATAATAGATAAAATTTGAATTAAAAGGGGATTAAAAAAATAACATGATATAATAAAGAAACAAATATCCACGTCCAACAAAATAAAAATAGACATGAACAAAACTATCTTGACTAATAAATCAAATAACTTTGTGCTTATGCTAGTAGACACCTAAGCAAGAATCAATAAACCGATCCTAGAGAAGCAACACATGACAATAAGTCTCACATTCCTTCAATCGTGCTATCCTTGTCTAAGAAAACCTGGGGTGAAAACATTTATAATTTTGGGTCAACGCCCAAAAGTGTGCAAGAATTAGCTTACCAAATTTAAAGTGTGAAAATATAATTATTTCAAAGTAACTAACCTCCATTGTCACTCACTTGTGTCAAGTATCTAACTTCTCATCTAAGTATGATATTTCACGTATAACCGAAGAAGTCTCGAAATAATAAATGCAAATTGTGCCAAAATAATATAAAATACATTAAGTAATAACCAACATACTGAGACATAATCATCTATCTTTGTAATATCATTTCCCCAAAGTATCCTAGCCATAGTACTCGTAAAAATGACAAAAACATATATATTATACATACTACATAGTATTGGGTCTTTAATATATTATCTACATTCTTAGACAACTGGATCAGTCTCATTTAATTTGTATACTAATATATATGTCCTTTCATATATGCGACATTCAAACGCATCTACCAGGAGTGTCTCATTCTTTCTATATTGGTAAGTCCGAAGGAATCCCTTATCCAATCAGACAACACAAAACACACACAAGTGGGGCATTCTCTGCGCGATACACGAGTTCACTGCTTGTACCTAGAGGTGATAAAGGATCCCAACATCAACATCTACCTCTCGTAAGTGGCGTTGCTACATATTACTTATAATAACGACCCACACAATGAATTGCCCACCTGTGATGACGTGTGCTACGGCCGCAATCGCATGTAACCTTGACCAATAGGACTGTCCACGAACATAGGTATGTTCACACAATAACTATAAGTATATATTAATTTCATATACAATGTATAGATAATTACACTGTAATTACCCGCAGTCTCACCCACTCGTATGGATTCCTAAAAATATCAAGGATCAATTACCGACTCCACCTCAACGTGCCCCCGGAGCCGAATTGATTATGCTCTTCGGCCGAACCGATTCATTCGGCGGAATCGATTTGCCTAGAAAGACAAATGGTTTTCGGACCTGTGGGGAAGACCAAATCTGCTACATTTTCTTAATAGTCAAATCCTTATTTCTTCCATATCTCCCATCCCAAAAGTTTATACACTTATAAAAACATTAAAGTAGGTCTTTAGGACTTGGTGTATCATCTTAGGTTAATTATTTACATAAATTGGCATTGATTTCAATTCCCAAAATTCCAGAATTTAACACATTAACATGTCTACATAAATCAAATCTTATTCAATTAATCCCATCATTTTTTTATCATTATACAAGGGTCCTAATTATCAAACTTTTTAGATAACTAAACATGAATTTGAATCCTCTGCATGTGAATAAATCTTTCCAAATTCATCAAGGTTATAAGGCGTGAATTTCATCATTTAAAATGAAACTAACCTCATTCTGATTTCTAAATTCAATTAACTTATTTCAGACATGTATTGTCTACGATCGTACGATTTAATCATATCTTTCTATCATCAATTTTCTATGAAATCTAGAATCTACATTTAAGAAAAATTCTAAGACTAATGAAGTAATTTGGACATTTAACCTAAGGAAGGGTATTCTTGCCTAGTTATAATGGTTTGCCGACTTCCTCTTGAATCATTTGTCTTCTCTCCCCTTTGTCCTTTATTTCACTCTCCCTTGAGGTGTGGCCACTAGGTTTACATTTTTATTAAGTGCGCGGCGTTATTAACCATACTCTTAAACTTATTTTTACCCCCATTCTTGAGTTAAGCATCATCTCCCATTTTTGGACACCCAAATGGTCCCGAACCCATAATTAATGTAGCCCAATAATCTCCTAACTTATATATCAATACCTCGAGACCATTTCTAAAGTTCTAAGGCATCTAAAAGATTCCATAATGCCCTTTGTAACAAGTTCCAATTATTTTTATTCCACGTGGACATTTTTATTGTGTTTAAATGATAAGTGCCCATGAGTTTGTTAAGGTATGATTTATTTTCACGAGTAAACTCATCAGGCCAAATTGAGTCATGACATTATATAATCATGAATAAATAATAGTTTTGAATTTAAATCTTACCCAATAAAATTTAATTCAATCCAATTTAATATATTACCAAAATAAATAAATATTAAATTTATTTCAGTCACAATATTTTAGTCCAAAAACACGGGATATTACAACACATGCACCATGGGACAAGTTCTTGTATGTTCTTAGTAATCTCATCTAATACTACGATATATAACTAAGGACTTGAGGTCGATCCTTAATGTAGATCAACTTTAATCATAAAATCATTATTTTGTCCATAAATAGTTCTTACTCTAGTATTTGTTTTATCGTACATATCTTCAATAACTTTAATATAACTCATAGTGATTATTTGCCTCCTTAAATCCCACAAAATTATATCCCTATGTACACTATCATATGCCTTTTCTAATTCTAGAAAGACCGTATGTAAAATTTATTCTTACTTCTACATTTCTCCAAATAATAAGTAAATAGCTTTCGTGGTGGATCGCCCTGACATAATCCAAATTAATTATCCGAAATAGTTGACTTGTTTCTTAATCTTTGTTCTATAATATTTTTCCATAATTTCGTAGTGTGATTCAGTTTCATTCCCCTAAAAATACCTCAATTTTGTATATCCCCTTTGTTCTTATACAAAGGTATTATGGTGATTTTCCTGCATTTAATTGCCATATTTCCTTCTTTTAAAATTGTATAAATAATTATGTTAATCATTATACTCCTATACTTTTAAGGGTCATCCATACCTCTATGGGTAATTTATCGGGGTCAACTGCTTTATTCCTCACTATTTTTCTTATTAGTATATCTACTTGTTTTTCAGTAATGGGGCATACCATTCCTATATTCGGTTTTATGTTCTCAACATCTTTTTTCGGATATTTTCCATTCAATAAACCTTGAAAATACTCTTCCCATCTATCGATAATTCTTTATCGTTAATTACTTTATTTTGATTTATGTACTAAATACACGTAACTCGAACCATATCTCTTGTCTATCTATCTTTATTCATTATCAATTTAAATGTATCCTTTTTACCTTCCTTGGTATCAAATTTTGTATAAAGATTATCTAGTCTGTTTTGTTGCGCATTTATAATAATATTTTTTACTTCACTTTTTAACTTCTCATACCTTTCGAAATCTTCTCGATTTTTACTCTTTTGCCATTCTTTAAAACATAAATATTTCTTTTATATAATCTTTTTCCAATTCCACATTACAGCACCAAAGTCTCTTTTTCCTTTAGTCTCACCCAATATTTGCTTACTCATTTTCTCAATATCATTATTTGTTCTTGATCAAATATTGTTAACATCGTCATCCAAATTTTACTTCATTTTTAACAGGAACTTATGCCAAAATTCTATCTCTTTGTATCCTTTCAAATCCTTCCATTTTAGATTTTGATAACTTATTTTCTCATTTTCAGTACTTTAATTCTTTAATTATTAAATCTATTACTATTAGGTGATGTTCATTTGTTAAGCTTTTACCTGGTATAACTTTACATTATTTGCGTATGTTCAAGTTACTTCTTCTAAGATAGCAATAATCTATTTGATTTTTAATATCTGTATTTTTCAATGTCATGAAACATTATTCCTTTTTTTTAATGTGTTTGTTGACGCTAGATCGTATACCTTAGCAAATTCTAAGATAGTTTCACTTCCTTCATTTCTCTTACCCAAACCACAACCTCATTATATCCTTAGATAACCGTCCTATTCTACTATTGCATGTCAATTCAAGTTACCTACTAAAAATATGTTTCACTTATAGGAATTTGTTTTAATACCTCATCCAATAATTCCCAAAATAATTTCTTTATATTTTCATCTAAAGCTCCTTGGGGCGTGTAAGCACTTATAATATTCAATTTTGTCTTATCTAAGTCAATTTTAATGCTCATAAATATTTTTTCCAATCTTTTATCCTCCACCACTTTATCTTTCATATAGTGGTCAACAACAATACCCATCTCATTTCTACTATTATATCTCCTTCCTTGGGAAATTAATTTATAACCTAGTCCTATCTCTCTATCCTTTTCACCCTTCCATTTAGTTTATTGTAGGCATGCTACGTTAATTTTTCTTCGTTTTATGGTATGCATAAGTTCTTTACACTTGTGAGTTAGTGTTCTTAAATTGCACGTAAAAATCTAATTTTATGTATGTTATATTAAGTTATATAATGCAAAAGTTCTTTACACTTGTGAGTTAATGTTCTTAAAATGCATGTAGAAATGCAATTTTATGTATGTTATTTTTAATTGCATATTTTTTCTTTTTAATAGAGAATCAATCAATAAGATTGGACATAAATTTTATAGCCATATGTCGACCTAAAACTAACCCACCCCATCTCCCATCTAGACTTGGGCACCGAAAATGGTATAGACAAAATGATTAATTAATTAAATACTCTTAAAAATTTATTGGCTAAAGTTACAAATACGCTAAAATAATATAAGCGTACCTCTAAAATTTGCTAAAATAATCATAACTCTAGCCTATCAAATTATGAAAAAGAAACCTATTAAAGAAAGAAACTCTAATAAATATTCCATGTTCATAAAAAAACCCGTAAAACTCTATTTATGTTAAATAGTAATGAAACAACGACCAAAAAAATTATAGTATAACTTTATATCTCACACCCACAAAATAAACCGACGATGTATATAAAAACTTATACGTGTAAGAGCGTAATTTATGTCATTTTCTCATAGCTTAGGCTTACATATATTTTGGCGTATCTCGTTACCACTTGACTCAAGCCGTCATGAAGAACTGAATATCTAAATTCTCCAAATTCAAAATGATCTCGACATTACAAACGCACAAATAAATTTGGAGTTCAGATTTATTTGCATTTATATTGGGACATATTTTTACTAAAAATGAAGCAATTTTTTATGTTTAAATTTTTTTCAAAATTCGCTGACTTCATTCAAACGAGAAGTCATTCTTGTTCTAGTGAGAATTTTAACTCGTTGGAAGGCTCATTCTTACATTTTATCTAAAATACATCTAATGAGGGCATACTGTTTGTCCTGGTTCGAAGCTCGTTTAAAAGACCTTTTGATTCACGAATTTCATCCCCAATATATGTGAATCCGTTTGAAACCCTAAGGTGTTTCATATGTAAGTTACTCTTACAGAGAGATATTCTTCACTACTGATCTTGTGGTCCTTGAAAGGATCACTGCTGAAGGAAGACAAAGGCTGATTAGTGGATACCGAGGGTGGATTACCACATGTGGACTGCTCTTGAGCTGAGTTGTTTTCTTTAAATTAGTTTTGTAAGTAAGGTGTCTGGAAAAACTTCCTAAAGTACTGACATAGCTTTTTTCCATTGTTAGTGATTTTTCTTCATACTTGTTTGCTCTTCTATGCATAGTTAATTTACTGTATTTTGAATGATCATCACATGAAAATCTAAACTATTAAGATTAAAATATTGTAAAAATTTGGATTTGTTTTTAATGGACATTTAATTATATAAATTATTCCATTAAGATCGCATGCGCACTCTCAAATTAGTATAGATCTTGTTGCATAAAATTACTCTGTGATATTTTTTCGTAAAATTGTTTTTTCTTTCATATCAATTTTTTTGAAAAAATCTTGATCTTTGAAACACTGGATTTTCACGAAAAATTTCTGTAATCGAGTGCCCGTAATTAATGATAGAAACTATATCTATTGGAAAGCTAGGATGAATTATGTTTTAAATGCCATAGATGGACTTGTTTGTGTAGTTTGTGAAAGAGGTTGGACTCCTCCCACTATCACTTTTGATAATATCGTCGGCCTTAAACCTATCTCTGAGTCGAAGAAGGGATAATTTTAAAGGAACAACTTTAAGTCCCGCGGTTTGAGTGCCATCTTGAGAGCCGTCACCCCTGACTTGTTCCGCCATATTATAATTTGCACCACATCTAAGGAATCTTGGGATACCCTCCAGCTCACTCACGAGGGTACCAATGTTGTTAAAGTTTCTAAGTTGCAGAATCTCACCACACAATTTGAAACAATCAGAGTGATTTAATCTGAATCTTTTGACAAGTTTTATAAACGACGGTCTGACATACTCGAGTTTTAATTAAGGTGAGAAAATACTCGAGATGCATGTGGTTAGGAAAATAAAAAGATCGCTCCCCCCTCCCCCATTTTATTCCTAAGGTTATCGTTCTTAATTAATTAGGGATCCTAGACACTCTTAGGTTAGAAGAACTTATAGGAGATCTTAAAACATACAAGATAGATATGTCACCTAATATAATTAAGCCTAAGGATAAGGGTATTGGACTTTAATGCCAATCTAAAAAGAGAGAGGAAGTTTCTAAAAATATAGAGGAAGCGTCATCAGCTTTTGAGTTCGATTTTAATTTAGACGACTTGACTCCAAAAGAAAGATACTTCCAAAAATAAGAAAAGTTTTGAGAAAGATAAAAAATAAAAATTTGGGCAAAAACAATTTGAAAAAGAAAATAAATATTTCCCAAAGAGAAAGGAGGAAAGATGTTATGAGTATACGGGAAAGGTTGCATAGCTCAGGAGTGTCCGACTTGGTGGAAACATAAAGGGAAAGGCAAATCTACCTTAAATGTCACGCTTTGCAATAGAGAGGTCGAGTTAGTGAGTTAGGGAGAATAATCACCGCATTCATACGTAATCATGTTAGTACATCGAGTTAACCTCACGAGGATGAGGAAGCTTATAAACATAATTACCTCGATAATTAGTCTAGTCATTAGGTGGAGAGTGAGGGAGATAATAAATTTAAGTGAGAGCGAGAGTGACTTTCAGCGCGCCTACGCCGATCTTTATGCTGAGTCATTATAAGGAATATGAGAGTTTTAGCATTATAGAAAGAGTTGAGAGAGGCGATAGAGAGTGAGTCCTTAGTGAGAGAAGCTTCGAGAGGGAAAGTTTGTTTACTTAAGAGATAAAATGGGGAGTTGACTAAAAAAATGGAAAGTCTTATGTCAGATCTACAAGTATCCGTTGAGACTCATGAGAAACTTGAAGCCCTTGTATCCCTACTTGAGAAAGATCTCGAACGTTCCCAGGAGGTCAAGGTACTATGTAGGATACATCTAAGAAGGTATCAAAGATGCTCATGTGCCACGCATTAGGTAACGTTGAGTGGAAAGGAATAGGTTATGACGGTGCAACCTATGACACCCCACTTATTAAAATACTTAGTGGCCAGCCCTTTACTAAGATAAAATGTTGGTCTCATATGGATCATTCTTAGCATCACTATCGAAAGCAATCTTAAAATTACTAACTACCTAGTAATGAAATAGACCGAAGCCAAATTTTATCTTACATTAATTAACAATACGCATAAAAAAATAATAATTAAACCATCCACACAAATTGATAACTGAATCAAACAGAGATAAATAATATTAATAAAGAAGTGCTAATCAACTATCGGTTCAGCGAGAAAATCCAACAATAAGCTGAAATAATAAATTGGATACACAAAGTATAATCCATAAACAATAAATACTAAAATAGTCTGATAGGCAACATGCTGAAATGAGTACTGAAATAAAGTCCCTACACTAAGAATAAATGAAAGAGGCATTTGTACCAAAGTCCTGCAAGTTCCACACGAGCCTTAGCTATGCATTCCTTGATAGAATCCTCAAGTTGGGCATCCCCCTATGGCGGGGCACCTAAAAAAATTTGGAAAATATTTTGACATGGGTCAGAGCCCAAGTAAAACATTCTGAAAATATTTAACAAGTAGTTAAATTTTAATTAAATAAATATGTATGGACGCTTTTCATATTTAAGCTAGTGTCGCACTCTACTGAGGTATAAGTCATCCCTTATCTAATGTTCACTACTCTAACCCGAATATTCTTACTTTGAATATTAAGTTATCTACTCATTAACTTATTAATCAGTTCAACTCGATTAAATCATAAAACGTACACACTAGTTATATACGGAACCCCCTTTATAACTTTCACACTAGCTATATAAGAAATACATTCACACTTATGTATTAATCCCGTATATAGTTATCTAATCATATTATATATGTACTAGTATACTACCACATTTACACAGATGTTTCATATAATGACCATCCATTCCCGAGTAATAAATCATCGGCTTCTTTATCTAAATTGCTATCATATCCCAGGTATGCTCACCCTAACCCGGTTAACTAAAGTCGAACTCACTCACGAGCTTGGGTAAAAATATAACAAACGTAGCGGAGGCGGCTATATACCTCCTGAAAGTAAGACCAAATCATTCAAAAATTGTCTCACCTCGAAAAATAAACCACACAATAAAAGATCAGGCAATATGACCTGGGGACTATAGTCTCCCTCAATTCATTAGTTAGGGGATTCACCCACATCGCGCAACCTCCTCCGATAGCACTAGAAGTGTATGACTATAAATTTCATTCACACCAATATCTATCAATCACACAAATATATGTATATACTATCATACGAACCGTATACATATATTTAATAAAAGTCTGGCTAACCCATGCCTAACACCCTTAGCACTAGCCCAAAATAACCGAGCCAATCTTTCGCCTCTTAATTTCATAAGTATTAACTTAAATTTATATATATCACAACATATTTTTATTCAAGATACTAAGCACATCTCAATCTAGCCCGTATCATAATTTCATCCGAAATTCACATTCGAATTTGTTCATATATTTTCGAGTGTTGGTCATCCTAAAAACTCCAAATCAGTACCCCAAATTCATTCCTATCTAATTCCAAGGTAAAATAGTGTTCCTTAATATTTTTCAGAGTCCTACATTCGTCTATGAACATCCCTAAATAATCCAGATTTGATTTCTCACTAAGGATTTCGATCTCGGACACCCTTCCGTAATTAATTCATAACTAATTAAAAAAATTAGAAAAATACGAGGTCGGCACCCATTTGATCGTAATGAAAATATATACAATTTCATATTTTGGACAAGTAGGTAATCGAATCGGTTCGGCCATGAAATCCTAAAAACTGAACCGGATCGCCGTACCAACTAATTTTTCCTCCATTTTTGTTCACTCGAACCTCCATGGAATCATCCCAAACTTCAACGAAAGTGTACCCAATGTTTATAACACAAATGTAACCAATTCAAATCATAATACCAATCCCAAAATCATTGATTTTGGTAATCATTCCAGAGTTTACAAATTGGGTTTAAACAGCAATTAAGCAATCCTCTTCCGAAATTCGATTTCACTATGATCATTTAAACGAAGTTTACTTCTCGATTTCGAACATGAGTTTAATTCTAGTAGCAATACAAGATAACTCATCATCGAATTGGTGTTTAATATACACAAGGTGTTAAATTTATCAAAAACCCATTTGATATGATATCCCACCCCAAAAACGGATTTGTCAACACATAATATAATATGAACTTGAAATTCTGCAATTTAAATCAAAAGCAAGTTTAACCATTTACTTAATAGAATTCGTAGAGTTTGATTCCACATAGAAGATGATGAATTTGACGAAGTACACCTGAATCCTCTTTGAATTTGGTCTTTAAAACCTTCAGGTTTTCTTCCTTATTCCTTCCCCCACTTTTTATTTTTTAGAATGATGAATAACTGATTCCCCAATTATTTAGACTTAGGTTAAAAGCTCCTAATCCCGAAATTAGGCTAGTGGGCTAAGACAAAACGAACTGAACAACCCTATGTGGGCTCGGTTATGTCAAAAATGGCACAAGGACCCAATTACTACCCCCGAGTACACTAATTCGAATACCTCGACCCATACGAAATCAATCGTGACCTCGAAACTGCGTTATGATTCAATCTACATCACTGTCATATTGGAACACCCCGCTTAATCAAATACTGGGTAATCAGTACTTCACTAAATTAAAAGAGGTTTCTCATTTGGTTTGCTATAATCACCACCGTCGAAAACTTTTTAAAACTTACTAACCACCGAGTATTCCAAAAACTCGATGTCAAATTTTTATCTTTTTATTTAAACAACAACAACATGCGAATGAAATATAACTTAAATCATTCACACAATCATCGAATCTAAATAAATATTGCATAAATAAATAAAAGACTGGACGAATAAACTTGTAATACCCCGTATTTTTATGCTATATTAATTTGGGGATTTATTAAATATAATGTGAGTTATTAATTTAATATAAATCCAGAAATTAATCATTTTATAATTATTAACGTGATGTGAGTTAGTAATTATGGGAAACTTGTTGTTCAATATTACAAATGAGTAAAGTAATATAATATTGGTTCTATGAAATGTCACGAGTGAATAAAATGACAATTTTAAAAATTTGAGTCGGGACGCGCCCGTGTCGCGTCGGGACTAAATATTGATTAATAAAAGTGAATAAATTATGAGTTGCTCATATGGTCATTTTGAGCACGCCAAAGTGTCCGGAAGGGTCGAGATAGTCAGAAAAGTATACCCGTAGGTTTAGTTTGGGTCTCGGGGCATTTTTAGGCCTATTTAGCACCCCGGGAGGGCATTTTGGACATTTTGCATTTTTGGGTAATTAAACCCACGAAAATTATTAGGCTATATCATCCATTTGGAATAGTCCTTTAGGGTTATCAGACTCAAAACATTAGAACGGCCATAGGAGAGGGAAGGAGAAAGCTTTCCAAGTAATTCTAGACCGAAAATTCATCCGGTTGCACCGCCACCACCACCAACGCGTAGATCGCGCGACGGGGAAAGAAACCACACCAAATTCGTCCTAAAATCAGAACTAAAAAATTTCCAGGCAAGTATTTATCTTTCTTATTTTCGTTAATGCATCATTCATGTTAGTCTAGGGTGATTAGAATGAGTTTGGTAGAAGAAGATCCATGTTGGAGATAGGAAAATCGCATGTAGTAATGATTTGAATGATAATCTTAAAACCCCTTCACATGTAGAGGCTTAACCACGAATTTATGATGAATTAGGAGTAGAAATTTCTAGAAAAAGACTGATTAGAACCATGTTAAAAAAATTCTAGGGTTCTTGTTATTCTATGGTTATTGATGAAAAATTGCATGCTTTATGTTGAAGATGTATAATATGGGTTTATACCATTCGTAGTACAAATTTTAGGGAGTTTGGGTGTGAAAAATCTGTATTTGATTGAGGTTAGATCATGAAACCCGTAACTATTAATCTGTATAATTCGTATACCTGTTTGATCGATCGATCGAACCAGGGGTGTCGATCGATCGACGCATCGATCGATCGAGCTCCTGCCATCGATCGATCGACCCCTTCTGGCATACTCACATTCCCCCTTTGAATATTGTTAAATTCAAATTAAATGAGTAAAAATATTTGGGCATCCTTATTAAAATAATTTGGAAGGTAAAGGAGGCCAGTAGGACTTATTAAGAATTATGAGACCTTTAATGTAAGACGAGATGTACATTTTTGGGAAATTTACATATAAGGGACGATGAAATTATGCATTAAAGGGAGAGACGCGTAAAATAGTTACGTTGGAAAAATAGATGAGTACCTAATGAATTCTACACTTGGGAGGATAGAGTCCATGAGTTTTACGTAGTAAGTTGGATTAATCCCTCAATTAAAGTAAGAGACGAACCGTTAGACGTGATAACTAAAGATTGAGAAATAATGATAAATGTTATATTATGGGTGATGAAAGGTACCTAAAGAGATATGGTAATAGTAGTATATTTATATGACTGTGTTTATGCATACACTATATACGTGTGAAAATCATGCCCGCGCTACTTGCTATCCCTGAGGTTACCGCGCTGGGACAGTCTTATCTCGATGTGCCTTTATGGGGGATATTGACTCGTACCCTAGAAGATATATATCCTTGGTACAGGCTATCTGATCGATGGTCAGACGGTCCTAAGAGACATGAGCGTATGTGATATCCTCTTAGAGACTTGGAATCTATATTTCGCCTCAATATTATTTGTGTATGTGTTGATACAGTTCGAGAGTGATTCCGAACTTGTATTTCCCTTAGTACGAGTGATACGGGGATTGGATAGCAGAGTATGCACGCACCATAATTTTTATGTGGGGTGCTGTTAGAATATATATATTATACGAGTATTTAATATATATATGAATTTCTGAAATTTGGAACTTCCTACTGTGTTTATGGCAACTAAGATATGTATAATGATTTCAATTTGGAAATACTTGTTTTAAAAAGTATAATATGATACTGGGAAACTTTATTAGCGAATAAAGTTAAAATGAGAGGTTTGTTATTAAATAGAATTTACCCCTTAAACAGTTGAATCGCAAGTTTAAATCTTACGAGCATACTAAGATAAGATAAGTTAAACCGTTGGGAAGATTAGTGCGATAGGCGTGCACATTAGAAGAGAGGTGAGAGTTTCTGAAGGGAGTGCCGCACTAATATGTTGTTGCATTGGCCTGTAAACATTTTAAATACTTGCTAAACAAATTTTAAATCATTTACACTATCGGGCTCTGACCCGTTTCCATTTTATTTTCTCTCTTGTATATATATGTATATATTGCAAGTGCCCAGCCACAGGGGCGTCTTGCATAGGATCCTTTGGAAGGAACGCACTGCATCTTAGGTGGGAGTTGCAGGCCTCTTGCTTAGACGACCTCATTCATTTGATTATACTCCTAGCATATTTATTCAGTTGGGCATGTGTCTCCCGTTTCCATTATTCAGTTATTTAGCAGACATTGGGATTCATTTATTTTCCAGTATTTTAGTCTTTGGGATTTTATTATTTCCAGGATGTTTTCATTTAAAGTATTAAAGTTGGATTCAACTAGTTGAATGTTTGATTATTTGGATTGTATGTTCCAGGATAATTGTGGTGTGACTATTAAGTTGTGAATTATGCAAAGTTTTAAATGTTGATTTATATAAAATAAAATTTGGAAAGTAATGTCTGAAATGGTTTTGACACTTAGCTTAATTATTTAGGGTGTTTAAATTGGAAAAGTATTTTCGACAGTGATGCTAAGAATGAACCAACTGTTCACCTTGATTTTAATTTAATAAAGGAGTGATCGCTCGGTATTTAATTAGGCGGGGTGTCACAAAACTATCGGCTAATAATCCACAATTCGAAATAGTAATCAAACAAAATAATAATTTGAATACAAAGTCTGACTGAAATAGAAATAGTTGGGGCAACATGCCGTAAATGAAATATTGAGTTGTATCCTACTCTTGGAATGAAATGACCGAAGGGACTACGTCCAAATACCAAAAAATCCACTCCAGTTGTAACTATGCATCCCTGGAACAGATCATAAAGTTTGGCAATCCTGGCTGGACACCTAAAAGGTTTTTAAAATATTTTGTAAGTACGGGTTAAAGCCCAAATCAATTTGAAAATATTTTGCAAGAAAATTAAAATTCAAGAATTAAAATGCGTGAATGCTCTTCATAACTAAGTTAGTGTCACACTCACTTAAGATACTACTCACCTCTCAACTAATGTGCACATGTAACGCTTCTTCCTAACCCTCCTAGTTATACTACCCCGTCTAACTAGCTTTGTCCTGAAGCGTCTATACATTTTACTCCAGCCCAAGTAATTTGTATTTTATTTCACAAGTTATTCATTACATTAACTTAATTAATCCTCTTTAAAGGAACTATATAAGACTCTCACTAGTTATATAAAAGTATTATTGATTCGTTCTAAATATGGCATTTTATTCCCTTTATTTTTGCACAATAAAGTTGTCTGACGCTCGTTAAACTCACGCATTATACTCATTTACTCTATAACC
This sequence comes from Sambucus nigra, assembly GCA_949130495.1. Classification (NCBI taxonomy): domain Eukaryota; kingdom Viridiplantae; phylum Streptophyta; class Magnoliopsida; order Dipsacales; family Adoxaceae; genus Sambucus; species Sambucus nigra. The sequence goes on from OX422209.1 coordinate 43,360,958, forward strand.
TCAATTATTCATCGTTAATCGCTTGCATAAGGTTTATTTGTGTTTTTGCAGGGTTTTTTTTATGCTAAGGACAAAGATTGGATGCATTTCATATGAAGAACGGACGCAAACGCACCTTCAAGGGCAAAATGGTAATTTTAGGTGACTCATTTTGGACTCGGCCAAACATGTAAAATTGAATGCCTTGAATTAAGGGACGCCTGGGTTCAAGCGGAGTATCAATCGGAGTTGAAACGAAAAAGTTATTGCCGTACAAAGTTCGGATTCGAAAAAAGTCAAAGTCAATGCTCGAAGTCAACACCTGTGACCTGAACATCATGAAAATATTATCGGCCTCGGAAGGAGGGTCACGTGGGTTTTTGTAGTTCGTCATTTGTAGGTCGTATGAAGAAGTTATGAAGTTTTGGGGGTTTAAATGTAATTAGTGGATTAAAAGAGATACATTCAGCATTAAATATGATCGTGCCACATGGCACCATCCTGGCGTGGTACATGGCATATGGTATAGTATGCGCTACAGTGCCCAGATTTAAGTTATTTACATTTTTACCCCAGACTCTTTATTTCTTTATATTTTCTTCAATAATTTACCTTTTATTCTCATCTCCTTTTCATTTCTTTTCTAAAAAGAAACCCTTTATTTTATTTCATCCCATATCTCTATTATTCATCCGCAACCATCCATATTTAATTAATGCCCACCCATAAACCCTTTTTATTAGTTTATTAAAAGAATAAAATGTTGTAAAATATCAAAAATACCCACAAAGCCCTTATTCCCCGTATTTAAAGCCCATCACCCACACACACAAAAAAGGATCTTGATACACCATCACTCTCATCATTTTAGTGTAGTTCCATCTTTAGAAGTAGTGTAATTTAGTTTTTTTTTCTTTTTTTGTAATTTCTTTACCGAATTAATGCAAGTTTTGTTGTCTAAATTTCCTCCGTTTCTTCACGTATTCTTATGAAATTTTTCGCATGCTCTCATATTTATTTCTCATGCTTTAAAATCAGTATACTTCTTCTCTTAATTCAATTCTTCTCATGCACACAAAGCACGGTTAATTAGTTTTAATTACTTTTCCTTAAATAATATAAGTTGTAATTGTTGGATGCGTTTCAGACGTGTAGTTGCTTTGCTATGATATGATAGTTTAAGACCAGATCTTGAGGAATTAATTAGTACCACGAACATACCGAGGGACTTTAACGGTGTATATCAAGTATATACCGTATTTAATACCAAAAGTGCGGTTCCGGGACTATCTTTGACACCGAACTCTTAGCGGACTTTTATAACATTCGGGAAGTGACATTCCGGATTAAATAATTGCTTCAAAAGAGTGTTAATCCTATTTGATTCTCATTTTATCTACGTAATCATTTATGCTACACGCGCCGAAGATAATTTCTAACTTTTGTTTTACTTCTTTTAGCATAGCTTACACACTTGTCTAGATTAATCGTAGTATAATTCTTTCAACTCTCCCATCATCTTTTACACTTTTTTTAGAAGTAATAAATTAATTAAAATATTTAAGCATCATTCCGTGTTGATTCGATGCCCGAACTCGCCGCTATACATATAAAACATGTGTAGTTAAAGTTTAGGTTTTTTGCATTGGGTCGAAAATCGTTTACAACTACAGGCGCTTCACACGCGCTCGGTTTTCTCCTAATCAATTACCTTTTTAATCTAAGTAATTTGCCCGTATATAAATATCAACACTCTTATATACATATATTCTTAATAAAATTTCACTTCCTGCATTCCACCCGTATATAAATCTACACCACATATATACATATCATACTATTACAACATTCACACACATGTCGTAAATATGTATAAGCATCCTCTTGAGTAGACACTCACTGGATGTTCTAAAAAATGCTATCACCCCAAGTATACTCATCTACCCAGGAACGCCGACCTGTTAGGTCCCTGAATCAGTGAAACAAAAAAAAACATAGCAGAGGCGACTAGAATTCCTTCACCAAAAGTGAACCCAAATCATACCCAAAGGGGTTTGCCTCTGAAAAAAAAAAGTCACACAATAAAATCCTGGACGACTATGACCTGGGGACTGAACTCACCCTACATTCACTAGCCAGGGGATTCACCCACATAGAACAATAGAGGGGTATTTATTCCTGTAAATATTATTGCAATATAGGGGTATTTATTCCTGTAAATATTATTCACACCAATATTTATAAAGAACAAAAATATATATATACATATATACACACACACACTACACAATCAACACATATATACATTTAATTTAAACCTGTGTTATTCATGCCCAAGCACGTAGCACTAGCCTAAAATATCCGAGTCAATTACCCGACTCCAAAATTTGGATTAATTTACTCATTAATTAATTTTTATAAAAATTGCGTCACTCAAGAAAAATACTCGGACACATTCCCTCGGCCCAGAATTCATCCTTAGAATTTATCGCCTCAAATTCCATATTTAGTTCTAACACTTTTCTCCCCACATAATTATTTATACTCTCCACCTTTTCTAATCCCAAACCATAAATGGATGTAACTCTCCTTACAGATACTTCCTTTTAAACCCAAAAATATCGTCCCTAGATGAATTCGAAATTAAGCAAACCGGCGCCTTGTCCCATCACATCGTTCGAATGACTTACCCTGTCGTTCAAACAACAGTGGAGCTCATGCGAACGACGCCCAGGGTTATTCGAACGATGACTGGGTTTTCATTCTCCTCTTTCTTCTCCTCCTGTTCATCCGCCATGGATGAAACTCAATCCTTTCTTTTTCCAGGTTACTTCACTATAAATCCCATAATCCTCATACTAATGCTCATAGATTTAACCTCCCAATATATTATTAACAAGCAAATCGATCTAGGAATCCTATTCTCCGAATTTCCACTTATTTATAGTACACAAATTCAAGTCTCAATTTCATTAACCACTATTAAACATGTTTAATAAATTTCTCTCATTTAGTCCGTGTTAAAATATCCACATACACTACACCAAATCTGCCCATTTGTCAAGGTCATTGACCTTGACAAATCCACCTTGTCAAGGTCAATGACCGTGACATTTCGAGGCGAGACAACTTTTTTTGTCACGGTCGTGTCACGGTCATTGACCTTGACAAAAAAACTCGCGTTTTGTGTCACGGTCATGTCAAGGTCAATGACCGTGACACGTTTGTCACGGTTCTAAATCTTGACATACCCGTGACCCCTCTTGCCCAGAATTTTAAAAAAATCTGCTGGGCAGTATGGCCACTGCCACTGCCCAGTAGTATATTTGTACCTGTTATAGCAACGTTGTACCTGTTCCAAACATCATATACCCAACACAAAATAAAGATAATGCAAATATATATTCATGACGATATAATCCAAATATTCAAAGTAAAAACAATATACATGACGATATAATCCAAATATAATTAAAATGGACAAACTTAAAAATAATGTTACTACATGTCTTGGATAAAACTGAGGAGGTGAGTAGGCCACACGACATACGAATTGACGCACCCACTAATATACGTCGTGCCGCATTATTCGCGCAACCACAATAGGGAGTTCTCATTCCCGGGTATGACATGCGTGACGAGCACCATGGACTCCATCTCTTGAAGCACACGTCCATGGACTATTCCACCCTCGACGATATTCGGGTCCCTCAACCCCCGCCCTATCCGCTGGCCATCAAATACGTCTAATATGAACACGCTCGGCCAACCAATTGTCGACAATGGTCTGTTGGAGGGCGTCAAATAGGGAAGTGGATCATCGAAGTACGAACGTGTCGGTGATGAAGCAGCGAGGTCCACATCCTTGTCATCCTGCGCCTCGTCCTCCCGCACCTCCTCCTCCACCGCCTTCTCCTTCCCTTTACCTTTCCCTTTACGGTCTCCACCCAGCGTACGCTTCATGAATGCGTACATATCTTGGACCGTCGCCTCCAAACGGGACAGCTTCGCGTCGTGTGAATCCACCGTTCGAGACAACCCGGTGTCGCTCGTCTCCAATCCGATGATCCTAGATTTGGTCACCGGAGAGCTCACTCCCCTTGTCCTTCCTTTACGATCAGAGCCAAGCACTTGGCTGAGTGTGTCTGTGGATAAAGATGCCTTGTCGGCATCAGACTGCGACTCATGCACTTCCTTAAGCTTTGCCTGAAACGACAAAAAGCACATGATTAGTAAAATAAGTAAACTAAAAAATTATAACGTAATTAACAATAATTAAACTGTCCGATTACTTACAATCGTGGCCGCGACGCTCGGGGACACCTCCTTGTCCTTCCCCTTCTTCGTCCGAAGAGCCACATAAGTATCGAGCCTATGTGGCTTACCCCCTGGCCCACTCCCTACCCCCTGAAATAAAATAAAATAAAGTAAAATTAGTATCGGCCCCGCAAAGTAAAATAATATCCAATAATATATTTATGTAGTTATAGATAAATTAAATCTTACCTGCATCCTATGCTCCACCTCAGCGTAAGAGGTCCGTCCGGAATAGTGCACGTCCGTCTTTTTAGCCCGATTTTCCCTCCCCGATTGGCGAGATGCCAATTGTCGATCCTCGATCTCATTGTCAATGAACTTTTGCCATTGTGCCAATGAGATCGGCTCCTTCGGCGGGACGGATCCGCGCCATTGTAAAATGGACTCTCGTGTTTTTCCAAAGTACCGTGTCTGCATATATTTCTTCCATGTCTTGTGTTGCTCCCTCAACTGCTCCAAGACGGAATCGCGTAGCTTTGGATCCAAGTTGAATTGCTCCTGTCCAACAAATACAATGTTAGTTGCGAATAAATATAAATTGAAATATAAATTGAAATATTCATATAAATATTACCTGTAGTGCCGCCCAAACAGCTAACTTGAGCTCATACGGCACCTCCTTCCAACTCATAAACCCCGGGCCGATGACCGTCTTTAGCAGCTCGAGGGATCTCGCTAAAAGCTCCGACTTGTTTTCGACGGTAATTCCAAATTTTCCATATTTGGGAATCCTAGCGGCGGAGGAGCCCTCGTCGCCTCCGCTACCACCGAACCCAGACGTCATCATCATAAACAACATCATCATCTTCGCCTTAACATCTGAAGGAGACATTTTTGCTGTAAAAAAAATGTTATTAGTACAGATAAAAAAAAATGTTAATAGTACACATTTCCTTTTACCTAATTGAATTAATAGTACAGATAAAAAAATGTTCCGTCTATATTATAACGTATGTGTAAGTTCTGTCAATACCATTTCGTTTCAATTTTGTAATATTATGTTTTTTCCAAATATTTAAAGAGTTATTAAATGGGTGCCCCACCCCCATCCACCGCCACACACACACGCACACCTACGCACCTACGCACACACACACACACACACACCCCACCCCTACCCACCCCACCCTCACCCCCTCCCCCACCACGACCGTGACAACTACATATATTGTTTATCAATAAAATTATGACATGAGATAATTATAATTGTAGCATAAATTTCATTATCATGGCTTTTACCTAATTGAATTAATTTCATGAATAAAATTATTATCAATTTAAATGAAAATATCAATTATTATCCAATATTTTTGAATGAAATATTTATTTTTAATGAAAATATCAATTATTATCCAATTATTATCCAAATATTATCAATTATTTATTTTGAATGTAAATAATATTCAAAATCCCACCCACCCCCACCCCCACCCCCACCCCCTCCCGATGTTTATTATCCAATTATTATCCAACTATTATCAATTATTTATAAAATTGATGTCTACTTTTAGTGTTGTGTATATATGTTAGTTGATGCCATTATATTTTTACCCTAATTAGATTCTAACGTTATCTCAATTTATATTTTAAGTTCGTATCCATTTGTGATGTTCAAGTAGTTTGAAATGTTGGAATTATATACTATTACTTTGACCGTTAGTTTGTGCACCAACTAAATTGAACATCACACACACACACACACACCACCCCACCCCACCCCACCCCCTGCCCCCCTCCACCACCCCCTCCCCCACCACACACCACACACACACACACACACCCCACCCCACCCCACCCCACCCCCTACAAGTCTAAGGATGTTCTTGATTAAACATGGGAAATCTCATATCGTTTGCAAAAAGTTCATAGATTCTTAATCCCTAGGGTTATGGATATTAAATTTCTTTCACAATTATTTCTTCGATTGCGATGGGTGAAGTTCAATTATATGTTATAACAATAGATCCTCGCAAGTTGGTCAATCATTGTGTGAATAGGTATGAGATCATAATTTGGAGGAATTCACGTCCAAGAAATAATTTGGATTGTGATACCCCTTGATAGACTAATATGTTTTGTTTACCCGACCGATGAACTATTTTATAATCCTATAGAATTAAGTTTTAGAATCAAGGAATTGATCAGATATTCATTAAAATCGGTTAGTAGAAAATTTATTTAACCAAGAGGGTATCGAAAACATAACGTGGGGAATCATAATATACCGTAATCAACTTTAATAATAAGAACACATTCTTTCGAGTGATTTATAAATAATTAAATTTGAGTGCAATCATGATTATTTAGTGGAATGAATCGTGATTAAATAAATAAAGGATATAAATTAGACGGTTATAAATTGGGATTTCCTAGTATTTACTTTGAATCCAGTTTATTTATTTATCTTTGGGCCCTAGTATAGTCATTGCCCAAGTAGTAGGAGCGAAACTCTATAAAACCCTAGTTTAGCTAAAGTCCGTGAATTATCCCTCCCCCACCACACACCACCACCACACACACACACACACCCCACCACACCCCACCCCCTACCCCCCTCCACCACCCCTCCTCCACCACACACACACCCCACCCCACCCCCTGCCCCCCTCCACCACCCCCTCCCCCAAAACACACCACCACACACACACACACACCGAACCCCACCCCACCCCACCCCCTGCCCCCCTCCACCATCCCCTCCCCCACCCTGCCCCACCCCGCCCCGCCCCACCTCCCACACACGCACACACATACACACATATATATATATATACACATACACACATAAATATACACACAAATATATATATAAATGGAAGAGAGAGAGAGAGAGAGAGAGAGAGAAATTGGACCTGAAAGTAGAGAGAGAGAGAGAGAGAGAGAGAGAGAGAGAGAGAGAGAGAGAGAGAAAGAGAGAGAGAGAGAGAGAGAGAAGCGTCGAGAGAGAGAGAGAGAGGGGGGGGAGAGGGAACGGTGGGAGGGAAAAAGAAGGGGGAAAGGATTTTTGCTGGAAAAGTTGTCACGGTCGTGTCAAGGTCATTGACCGTGACAAGATCGTGACAATTAAATTTGTCACGGACTTGTCACGGTCAATGACCGTGACAATTAGTTGTCACGGTCGTGTCAAGGTCAATAACCGTGACATAAAACGCGTGTTTTTTGTCACGGTCAATGACCTTGACAAGGCTGGCCGACTGAAAGGTGATATTTTGCCCATTTTGGTGTAGTGATATTTATACTCCTCCATAAAAGTTTATGAACATCAATTTATATGAAATAAATATCTAGTTTACAAACATAAATCTAAATTCCCAAAGAGTAACCTTCAAGATGTTAATCTTCCTCAAAATATATACATGAGTATTCAATAAATTTGAAACCCAATTTTTGTATCAGCCCAACCCAAAAATAATGGATTTTTTAACACCTACTATAATATAAATCGATTAACATGAATTTATATTAATGCAATGTAACCACTTGCTTATAGTTGATTTGTAGAGTCTGTAGAACTAGGTTTTCTCTTTGGGTTTGTCTTCCCTGACCTCTCTAATTTTATTTTATAATATTCTTCCTTGAGAGTTGCGTCCACTTCAAACTCTTAACTTTAGTTTTTCTAATGCTAATCCTAAAATTAGACTCGTGGGATAATTAAAAATGGCCCAAACACCCTCGGGTGAGTCCGATTATGCCTAAAAATATCCTGAGATCCAATTACTATTACCGGGTACTCTTTTTCAACTATCTTGATCTATTCGAAATCATCATTGCCCTCAGAATTGTCATCTAAATAAATTTGTAACATTCTCCAATTTTGTCCTCAAAATGTGACGCATGCAACATGTAAAAATGCTCCGAATTAATTAAATCACAATTTATGAAATTAAATAATTACTCCAATTTAAATAATTTCTCCAGATCATAAATTCAATTTTATCCAAATTAAAATAAGTTCTATTTCACCCAACAATAATTTAAATTTAGTGCCCTCAAAATTACGGGGTGTTACACATATCTCATCTCCAAATAGCCTATATCGACTCCAGGTTGAGATAAAATACAGCCACGTCACTATCACTCGCTAGGACGTAAAATGAATAACTTACTATTCACTTTGTAATTATATTTCATATTATTAACCATTAACTCTCGTATTTAATATTTTAATCAACACAAAATAATTATTTCAATTAAATTAGGATGCAGTTGTAATTTAAAATTATTCGAATTAATTAAATAATAAATACTAAAAAATATAGGGTGTTACATACTTCCCCCCTTACAATGAAATTTCATCCCCGAAATTAGGATGTACCTGTGGTGAATAACTCTAGATACTGCTCTCGCATATCCTCCTCCCTCTCTCACGTCGACTCGTCAACATTGCGGTGACCCCACTGGACTCGAACCAAAGGTACGATCATAAACCGCAGCATAAGCTCACTACGATCAAGTATAGCCACTGGTCTCTCCTCATAAAATATATTTGGCTGTTAATCGATCTCCTCTAACGGAACGTGCCAAAAGGCCATCTCTCTTCTTCGGTACTTCTTCAACGATGACACGTGAAACACGTCATGAATTCGTTGAAGATGCTCATGTAAGACCCACCTATACACAACTGGTTCCAACCTCTCCATGATCTGAAAGGACCCCATATACCTCGACACTAGCTTCCTTTCTTGCTGAACCTCATGACCTCCCATTTCAATGGTGAGTACTCGCAATAATTCCTGACCACTCATGACAGACTTCAAAACTTTGATTCATGGTTATGTAACTCTCGCTACGTTCCTGAACTGCATGAAACTGATATATATTAACTTAATCCTTGTCGACGGACCATAAATCATCTCGAGTCCGAGAATTATGTTATTCCTCACTCTTAACCAAATAAAATGTGGGTGACAAAATTCCCGTATGATGCCTCTAAAGGCACCGCGTAGTTACCTACGAATCCAGAATATGTATTTCTCAATTTCTCCTACAACCTAGTCACTTCCCGTATACCCATCGACTTATGGGTGACACATCTAGCACAAAACGTAACTTCATTCCCATCTCCTCCTCACACTTCCTATCAGATGTGGGACTAAAAGGTAGCATCCTAATTCGTAACAATATTGAACGGCTCCTTGATTTGGCTCACTTCTTCTTTCAAAATGAAATGTTGGACATACTGCTCAATAGTATAATCTACCCTAAAATAACAATTATTATCTTTAGGTCACTCCATTCCACAATCCAGAAGGAAACCTTGACCCCTCCACGATTTTGGATATCCCAAATATGAAATTCACTAATCTTGGTTATTAATACCGTTATGGGACCTTTAAAATTAAAAAAAATACTAGTTGGTAACCTCATATCAACCATTTTCCATACCTAAATGGTGTGATAGAGATAACTTCACTATGTCTCATTCAACATTAATCCCCATACTCAATGTTTCACATCATGGGGAACATCTTAATTCACTTTTTCTGGAATATACAAAAAATCATGGCCCTTCCGTGAATTCCTTAGGCACTTTTTTTCCTGGTTGTAATTAACATCTTATTTGTGCATAACCCACTGTAGGCATTTGACTAAATGAGACTCTGCTCCACTTTCCCAAAAAAATTGGGTTCTCCTTTGTAGAGGGATATCTTTTTATATGTGCATCCACCGCCTTTCACCATACCACAATTGTGATAGTTCTACTTGATATGCATATAGTCGGACTGTCTCCTTTCTCAAATAGATTTCAGTCCATCATATCCTTCCACATATGTTCCTAACTTCCCCACAGGCATACATTAACACGTTTATTTTCTCATTCCTTAATTCTAGACGATTCTGAAAATCAAACTCACTAGGGTGCCCAAACACCCTATAGCCCATGCATCCCAGCATAATTATCACTGATCTCTCATACATAACACACTTATCTCAAGCTCAGCCCTGCACTCTTGATGTGGCTATATCACATGGGTATTATCGATTACACAAAAAATCACAATCTAATTCTTCTCGATATTTCCCCACCCATTAAATTGTGGTGTAAAAGTTTTTTCAGTGCTTCCTTCGCAGCACTACCCGTCTCCACTGGCCATATATCGTAATAGCTCTCAACTTAAAGAGTTTTCTCTACACGTTCAACAATTTACATTTAAAAATCGACGCCCTAGCATCCAACAACTTCTCTCCACTCCTGACGTTTATTAAGGTTTATTCATGTTACATCCCATAAAAAATCTCAAAAGAGCTTACCCAATGCACTATCCCTTATAATTGACGGTCATCTATTTTTGTAGGTCCAAAGCATATAACTGGGACTTCGGAAAGCCTGTCCCTATACTCATAAGTCTAACCATCGACTCCCGCATCTCTAAAGGAGTCTTATAATATTGCGCTCACACTATGACTAAGTCCTCGGTGCTAACTTAATAACGAGCTAAATCTCGGTGCTCCACAGTAGAACCGACATACCATGAATCACATCAGTAATAGTTTCTACACAGCAGGATCCAATATAACTAGAAAAATATACTCTCTAAAGTCCACTTCATAAAAATATTGCCGGGAGCTCAAACCTCGTTCAAGTAAGACATCATAAAAATATAGATACTGCTTCAGAGAAACGAAGACGATAGTCTTGTTGTTATCATAAAGTTAAGCGCACTGAAGCTTGATCTCTCTAAGGATTTTCTTATGAATTTGGTTTTGATATCTCTTTCCACACAATTCAGTCAATTTAAGGTGAGCTATAACTGCCAAAAGGAGACTGTCTCTCTTAATGAGCTCATCTCACATTGTGCACAAGAAGAGGAAAGACTAAAGGAAGATAAGGCAAAAACTGATCATTTGGCTGGTACTTCCAAGGACAAAGGGAAGAAAAGAAAGAAGGATAAAGAAGCTGCAGTGGTAAAGAAATTAACTTCTTATCATAAGAAGAAGCAATGTAACAATTATCATGCTTGGAGTGTAAAGAAAGGTACACTTCTTAATCTAGTTTATTCTGAGATTAATTTGACTTTGGTACCTAAACACACTTGGTGGATAGATTTTGGTTCAACCACTCATATCAGTGTGTCTATGTAGGGTTACCTGAGTTGTCAAAAGCCAAATGATGGTGAACAATTCATTTTTCTGGGTGATAGCAAGAAGGTTGAAGTTAAAGAAATTGGGATATTTAAGTTATTATTAAAGTCGGGTACTTATTTGAATTTGAATGAGACATTTATTGTATCGTCATTTAGACGGAATTTTATTCATATTTCTGTATTAGAAAAATTGGGTTATACTTTTTCATTTGAAAATGATACATTTAGTCTTCTTTATAATTCAAATTTGGTTGGTACTGGTTCCTTATATTATCTAGATAACGTTTATATGCTTGATACGGTTGCTTCATATCATAAAACCTTAAAATTAAGTACTAGAGGCGTCTAAAGGAAATTAACCAATGATAATTACGCATCATTATGGCATAAGAGATTAGGTCACATCTCCCAAAGGAGAATTGAAAGACTTGTGTCAGATGAGATTCTCAATTCCCTTGATTTTTTAGATTAGGAGATTTGGTGCCATTAGGGATACAAACGTCTTAGAACCAATACATACAGATATTTGTGGGCCATTACCTATGGTTTCATGGAACGGTCAACAATATTTTGTCACATTCATAGACGATTTTTCACGTTATGGGTAACTTTATCTCATCCATGAAAAGTCCCAAAATCTGGACGTGTTAAAATCATTCAATGATGAAGTTGAAAATCAACTCAGCAAAAGGATTAAAAGCATTAGATCTGATTGTGGTGGTGAATACTATGGTAGGTATGAAGATATTGTCCCACAGTCCACCATACCAGGTTCTCCAATAATGAATTGTGTTGCTGAATGGTAAAACAGAACGCCTAAAGACATGGTAAGGAGTATGATTAGTTACTCTAACTTGCCAAATTTACTCTGGGGTAAAGCATTAAAGACTACAATGTATATCTTTAATAGATTACCAACTAAAGCAACTTCTAAAACCCCTTTTGAACTTTTGATAGGCAAGAAACCTAGTCTGAAGAACCTCATATTTGGGGATATCTAGCTTAAGCGGGGCCTTATAGGCCATATGAAAAGAAACTAAATTCCAGAACAGTTAGTTGCTATTTTAATGGATACTCTGAAAGATCTAGGGGTTACAAATTCTATGATCCTACTACTAAAAAAAATTTTGAGAGGGGAAATGCCCAGTTCTTTGAGGATGTTAAGTTTGCCTAGGGGATAAGGTTAGGGATTTTGGTTTTGAAGAGGATTATGTTGATATTCTCATAGATATTATAAACATTGATCGGGCTCCTATTCCTAACATTATTCAAGAGGAAGATCCTAATCAAAACAATATCCAAGAACCTCCCATTCCAAAAAAATAAACTTTACCACCTCCAAAACCTATGGCATTAAGGAGACCCACTAGAAAAATGAGAAGTGTTGTGCAAGATGATTACATTTTATTTCTCTAAGAACATCAGTTTGACAATTGTGCAGTGGAAGATGATCCAATTGCCTTCCGTCAATCCATGGAAATTTCTAAATCTCAAAACTGGATTGATTCCACGAATGAGGAGATAAAGTCCATAAAGGACAATGACGTTTGGCATCTTGTTCCATTACTTGAAGGTGAAAAACCCATTGGTTGCAAATGGATATTTAAAACCACAAAGGATTCAAAAGATGACATGCAGAGATACAAAGCCCATCTTGTCGCTACCGGCTTTACACAGAAAAAAGGCATCGATAATAAAGTGAATTTATCTTTGGTTTCATCAAAAGACTATTTAGGATAATAGTGCCACTTGTTGCACACTTTGACCTTGAGCTTCATTACATGGATGTTGAGACTACGTTTCTTAATGGTGACATTGATGAAACTATCTATACGGTGCAACAAGAAAACTTTGTGTTGGGAGATGCAAAGGAGACAATTTGAAAGTTAAATAGATGCATATATAGGCTTAAGCAAGCTTTTCCTCAATTGTATTACAAGTATCATCAAGTTGTCATCTCGTTTGGTTTTGAGATGAATCTGGTTGATGATTGTATAGACCACATGTTACTTTTCAAACTTGTGCACTCCTTGGCTCAGTTTGACCAAAACTTTAAACTCTTCATCTCGACTGAGGATAAATGAATCTTCGAAGGGTACTGAATACCCTTTCCAACGGTCCGTCCCATGCGCGATTCCGACTTACCATGCGGATGAACGATGCGTTTGACTCCAAGAGGTCACCGAATGATTCCAGGGCCCAATTGACCAAAGTCAACTCCCCAAACCAGGTGAAACTCTTTGAAATGTCGAAGTAAATCTCCTAACCTTTCCAACGATCGGCCCCGTGCGCGATTTGGACTTACCATGCGAACGAACGATCCGTTTGTGTCCGAACGATTCCCCGTCCAATGGACCGACAAACACTTTCAAGCCATATTTAACCCAAAGTCAACTCTCGAACCCGGGAGTGGTCCAAAGGACTTTCAAAAGTCTCTAAATTACCTTTCTAACGGTCTACCCCGTGTATAATTCTGACCAATGGTTTGCCCTCGACAACCGATTTCCCGAAAAGGCCTGAAACACACTGCCAAATGGCAGGTTCCAGACCCTGCCTATCGACAGGTGTCGATAGGCAGGATCAGGTCTATGACGATCGGTAGTGCCCTGAACCTATAAAAGGATTCCTTCACCTCATTGGCAAAAGGAGCCCAGATATGATAAAATTCACTCTAAACGATTCACAGAAACCTCTCTCGAAGGCAACGTGATTTCAACCTCCAAATTCCCTTTTTACTTCCACTTTTCATCATCCCTTTCATCAAACTTGGTGAATTAGCCACTCTCCATCATCATCCAAGTGCAAGGGCTGCTCTCCAACATTCAAGACCAATCTCAAGAACTCCAAGAAGGTCCATCTTTCTCAAACTCTCTCTTAAATTCTCAATAATTTGTTTTATTACTTAGCACTTTTATTATCTCATCCCACACATCCTAATATACTTTTTATTTCGTATTATTGCACATCTCCTATTTTCATATAAATAAAACCCAAAAAATAAGAAAAAGAAGGGTTCGCTCACAAATTCCAAATAAGGACTCTCAGACTTTTCTCACAACTAAAAACACCTTTTCTACACACACACACACTCACAAATAAGAGATCCCCCATTTGGATTTATGGGATAAACCCCACCCCTCGTTTTGTATGCGAACTACGTGGACTTTGATGCCTTTATAGGCTACGTAGGCATCTCGGGGTAAAACCCGAGACTCGAGTCCTTTTCTCACCTTTTCTCTTATTTTCCTATTTTCTCTAAATCTATTCTTCTTATATTCTATATACTCGCCCTTAGTGACGTATTACTCCACATGCATTATCGTTCCAATATAAGGATCAACGTAGGGGTAATCACGCAAATCTTTTTTTTTTTTAATATTATTCTTATATCTTCCTATGGATGACTCTCTTTATCTTTTCGATGATATAAGTAAGGGATTCCTACCTCCATTATATATATACACATCCACACATGTCACAGGGGAAATATAAAGGAAAATTACAAATATCAATGAGAGACCGAAGGGGCGAAATGGGTGCCTAACACCTTCCAATTTCATAAATTAGCCTCCGAACCCTTCTCAAATCATTTTGGTTTCGCATGCACTGGTATGTCTTTGGATGCCATCCTTCGGGATGGCTTCCCCTTCTTCTTTTGTCTGTTTTGAGTAAAATAGACTAGCGACTCTGAATCTCTCTACATTTTTAACACCTCATCTCAAATGAAGCCGATCGAAGCGCTCCCGAGAGGGATGTGCGGGACCTGAGGATCCTTTCCCTTCGCGTGCCCGCCCGTGCAGGCGAGGATCGGGGATGGCCACAGTGGCGACTCTGCTGGGGAGATGTTGTATGTTTTGAGGGCTTGACTCTATTTACATGGATGTTATATTTTTATATCTCCCCATTATCTGTATGTTCCCCCTTTTCTGTGTGTATCCCATGCTTATGCTTATGTTCACACACTTGTAGAAAATTCTCCATGTACACTTCGCACCACGTGCACCTAGGATCACATATATTAGCATGTTGCACGCATCACCCATCCATACTTGGTGTACCTTTGGTTCTTGTACTTTGCTCCCTGTTTGGCATAATCAAGAAAGGCATTATCATCATAAGATACTAATAAGAGAATCATGCGTGATTCACATGACATCACCAAAGAGCATTGTTATTGACTAAATTTTACCCAGTAACTCGTGGGTCACTTCGTGATGGGCGCTGGTCCGGTAGGTCGCAGTTAGCCTAAGCGATATGACTCTCACCTTCCATTGGCCAAGTACCTTCGACGTATATCGAACGGTTCCCCCGCATCGTACCGCTTTACCGAAGTCATGACGGGAGGTATATCATAGGGAATTCGTTCACGTACGCCGAGTATATCGAATTCGCTCTCACACGTACCGTCCCCACGAGGTATATAGTGAGGCAATTCACGTACACTCGGGAATATCAAATGGCTTGTCCACACGTACCGATTGCCCACAAGAGCAAGACTTATATCGTGGAAGTCACACCAAATGGGGGAACCCATGCCGATTCACCCAACCAAATGCATACCCGCATATATGTGTCAAACCTAGGACACGCACTTTAGATTGTCGATTACAACCTGAAACTATGCCGAAATTTTGGGTCGGCCTGCCCGCCAATTTTCGCACATTTTTAAAATGGGACCCTGTCCGTGAGCCTGGTTACAAGTCCAACCATAGCTTGCATATATTAAAAACCCCACTTTTACAGGCTCGGGTCCCGTTCGACATTGCATTTAGGAGAATTAAATACAAGTGAGAACATAATAATCATAATAATCATGTTGAGTTCCGTCTGCAAAAACATTTCTCTCTTCTTTATCAAAAATCCAAAAACATTTATCCCTTTTATATTCAAAATCCAAAAATATTTCTCCTTTCTTTATCAAAAAATGAAAAAAAAAGAAGAAAAATAGTTTATCCGCTTTTTCTCAAAAATAAATCTCATCCTACGCCTTCTCAGGTAGATTGCAAGCCCTTGGACTGGCTCCCTATTGGCTTCGATCTTCAGTCAAATCACCCAGAGTTTCATTCGTTCCTCTACTAATTCTTACGAGTCCGCAATCCATCCACTTTCCACGGAGAATACAGATCAAGCACCAGTCATACAGCCGGATCTAATGACAGTCCTAGCTCAGCTCGTGTCCAAGATTGATAACCTCCAAACTGAGGTTCAAAAGATGCAACCAAATCAGGTTCCAATTCCTCAAGAGCCTGAGGCCCTATTCCCTCGTGCTATGGGTCCACCCGAGCCTATCTGGGTTCCCGAAGAATATCATCATGCTCCGCATGCCCCTCCTGTCAATGGGCCACCGCCTGCCCAGCTTTCGATACCAAACATTTCCCAACCTGTGGCTAACCTGCCTGTGGTTGCTGATCCAAAAGAGGAGGAGTTGAATAAAGTCAAATAGGATCTCAAGATTCTCACCAAGAAGTTTGACCAAGTCAGGATCTCTGGGAATTACATGGACTACACCCACATGTCTCCTTATCCTAAAGCGAGGTCACCCGAGAAGTTCAAGATGCCAAATATCGAGAAGTTCGGAGGGAGTGGACCCCCAATTGTTCATCTTCGCAGTTATCATCGATCCATGACTCTAATAAGGGCTTTTGAAGAAGTGATGGCCCAATTGTTTCAGCAAACTTTTAAGGATAGTGTCCTCCCATGATTTTTATCCCTTGAGGAATCCAGAATTCGTAGCTGGGAGGATGTAGCCCGAGAATTCATGTTGCAATATAAATACAACGAAGAGCTTGAGGTCACCCATCGTGAATTAGGGCTACTCAAGCAGAATCCAGGAGAATCATTCAGTAAATTAATAACCCGGTGGACGGAGCAGGAAGGTACCATGACCAATCGGCCATCTGAGGAAGAATATGTCAACATAGTGAAGAAGAACTTATTTCCCCATATCCGAGCGATGATGGGAGGACAATACTATCCCCACTTCTGAGCACTTAGAGAGGCTGGAGTAGAAATCGAGGAAAGCCTTGTTAAAATGAAGGTCGAACCGAAGAAGGTGTCTAGACAATTCACCCCTAGAAAGTATGACAAGCCTGCCAGTGCTACAGTCTCAACCGTCAACAACATCTATCAACCAACCACATCATGGGCACTAAAAAGCCACCCTGCTCCCATACGAAGGGAATACACTGAGCTCCATGCTCCCCTCTCCAAAGTTTACCAAGCCCTATTAAGCCGAAACCTCATCAAACCCTTGGATCCACGTCCATTTCCAAATCCACTCCCAAGAAACTTGAAGGCCGATGCTCATTACACCTTTCACCAAACTGTCGGCCATACCACCGATCAATGCTTTCACCTTTGAAATATAATCCAAGATCTCACTGATTGGGGTACCATCGCCCCACCAACCAATCCTAAGACAAACACTACTCACAATCCACTTCCAAATCATGCCAATGACCTCTTTTTAGAAGAAAACCCGGATTTCGATCCATTAACTCAAATCACACCCATATACTCTCCTAAACCTCTTCAAATTTGCCCATATTTCCTCCTACACCCTACTAGCCTTGCTGATCAGGCACTGTCACTCCTTACTCGAGCATGCATCGCTATTCGTACCCGCTCTGAAAATGGAGGTATGGAATTATCAGAAGTGTTGAACCAACTCCTAGAGTTCGAGCTAAAATTGCCCTCACAAATGGTCACCGATTGCTAAAGCTTCAGCACACAGTTCTTGGAAGCATGAAAGTGGGCCCGAGATTCAGACAGGTGGGTGGTACCAACTGACGAAGTCAACCTAGATGATGTTGTCCAGATTATGACAGAATTATTCGAGCAAACCAACAGCATTTGTAGTATCATCGGGTTACTTAAAACTTTGAAGGTACAAGGGTGCTTGGTCCCTTCGATCACATATATCCCCATAGAATGGGAGGACCTGTATGAAGAAGCCGTTGAAGTTGTGTAATTCATTGACTTTACATGGAAAGACAGAAAAGTTACCACTGAATGGGGGGAAGAATTCAAAGATTCGAGCGAAGAACAAGCTTCAGGAAGAGCTGGCCTAGTAGCCGACATATGTGGGATGATATCATTTAAAGAACTCCTCAAAGAAATAAACAGGGTGGCAGAACAACCCGAGATTGAGAAGGAAACGGGATTCATGTTCTTTCTTTCTTTAGTAAATCACATGACCAGATCAGGGAGACATTACCAGGTTCCAAGCTCACTACTAGCAAATGACAAAGGAAAGGGTGTTGAAAATCTTCATATGCTAGAGATGACCATTGAGGAGAGCAAGATACTCGATCAACTGCTAGAAACTCAAGCTAACATCACTCTATGGGGACTTTTCATGTCTTCCCAGCTACACAGAAATGCTTTAATCAAATTGCTCACTGGACACCACAGTTCCTCCCTCTACCTCACTAGAAGAAGTGGTAAAACTAGTCGGATCCTTGACCTCTACCCGAATGCTATCATTTTCTGAAGAAGAAATCCCTAGAATTGGGCCAAATCACAATCATGCACTCAACATCTCCGTCGAAGTTATGGGGAAGGCCGTGCCAGTCTCCCTTGTCGATAACGGATCCGTCTTGAATATTTTCCCTCTGAGAACCTTCAAGTGTTTAGGCCTGAAAGAAAGCGACCTCGCCCAACCTGCATCGCTGTATGTGCCTACGATTATACTCTCCGAGAGGTGATGCGATCCATAAAACTTGTAATAGAGGTTGGCCCTATAAACGCTATCGTTGAATTCCAAGTCATAGACATTCCATGTTGTTTTAACCTGTTACTCGGATGACCCTAGCTCCACAATATCAAGGGTGTGTGTTCCTCACTCCATCAGAAATTGAAGTTATTCGCCGATGGGTAAGTAATCACCATTTTGGGCAACAACGAAAATGTCAAGGGTGCAAGCAACAGCAGTCCAATTCTTGAGATACAGCACGGGTCAAATGATATGCTCCTATCATGATTCCAAGCTGAGCCACTCCTACTCCTGGCAGGGGACGGTTTCAAAGAAAGGGTTTGTACAGAATATGACCCTCATGGCAATGTCAATGTGATTCAGATGTTCAGAAACATGCACTTCATGCCCGGACTGGGGCTAGGGTAAAGGCAGCAAGGGATACTTGATCCCATCAAACTGAAGAAAGCTTTCCCTCCTTGTGTCTTGGGGTATCAACCATCAGAACAAGAGCTCAGAATAATCCACTAGTCTCGACCAAAGAGAAGATTAGACTGCATCCCAACTATCTCAGGAGACTCCTTAAATGGAATATTCATCAAAGAAGGCGAAGACTTCCCCTTTTGCAGTTTTCCAGAACCATGGTATGACCACACAGACAAGAAGATAAAGACTGGAATGGAGATCTTTTTCCAAGGTAGCTATCCATGGGCCAAAAGTTTCCAACACCAAGTACAACCTCTCATTAAAGATATCGAAGAGACTGAGGAAAGTGACTCTGATGATTCCTTCAACTTACAGACACTGGGTCTGGCACTCCGCATGGTTCATTCAGGCACTACATCAATGGATCCATTCCGTCTGATTCAAGCTCCTGATACACCTCTCCTCAACTGGCATGCTGCACCAGTTCTACCTATTGAAATCTCCCCTAACCCCAATGTTTACCCTATTTATTCTTCTGTTGTCTATCCTTGTTCAAATGTAATCAAGACCTCTTTTGATAAGGTTCTTAATAATGTTTTTCCTATTAATGAAATAAACGAAGATTTTGAGTATCTTGCTGTGCCTTTAAATTAACTGCTTGGATTCTAATCGAACTTTTGATGATGATGATTTTGCAAATGAACAATTCTTAAGTGATCTAAATAAGTTTAATAATAAACAACATAATCATGTTCAAGTTAATGAAGAAGAGACTGTTATTATTAATCTCGGTTCTAGTAGCCAACTGCGTGAGATTAGGATATGGGCCACCCTTGATGAGCATGAGCGTGCATAACTCGAAGAATTACTGAAGGAGTTCGTGGATGTCTTCGCATGGTCCTATGATGATATGCTCGGAATTGATCCTGAAATAGCTTAGCATGAGATTCCAACTCTCCTAGATTACATGCCGGTTAAATAAAAATTGAGAAAACTCCGCACCGAATGGTCGCTCAAGGTCAAAGAAGATGTGGTCAAAGAGTTGAACGTGGGATTCATTCGTGTGATCGAATATCCCACATGGCTAGCCAACATAGTACTTTTGCCGAAATCAGGGGGGAAGGTTCAAATGTCTGTAGACTATCGAGATTTAAACAAAGCTTCTCCAAAGGATGATTCTCCGCTACCCAATATCAACATGATCGTGGATAACACAGCCAGTCATGCTCTCAAGTCATTCGTCGACGGGTTTGAAGGATATAACCAAATCAAGATGCAGCCCAACCCCAAAAACAAAACCGCATTCATCACTCCATAGGGAACCTTTTGCTACACCGTTATGCCATTTGGTCTCAGGAATGCTGGGGCTACCTACTAAAGGGATGTCACAACCATCCTGCACAATTTGATTCACAAAGAAGTCAAGGTTTATTTGGATGATATGATTATCAAGTCCAAAACTAGAGAAGGTTATGTTCCCACTCTTCGGAAGTTCTTCGAACGACTGCGGCAGTATCAGATGCGACTTAATCCACATAAGTGTGTCTTCGGCGTTACAAAGGGAAAACTCTTGGGCTTCATGGTCAGTAAAAAGGGGATAGAAGTAGATCCTGTAAAATTGAAGGCCATAATAACCCCGAACAGAGAAAAAAGTATGAGGTTTTATTGGGAAATTACAATATATCAGCCGGTTCATCAACCAGCTAACCTCCATCTGTGAACCAATCTTCAAGCTCCTTCGAAATAATTCAACCAAGGTTTGGAACGAGGCCTGCCAAGAAGCTTTTGACCGAATGAAATAATATATGACCCAACCTCTAGTTCTCATGCAACCACAGCCTGGTCTCCCTTTGCTCCTATACCTAACCATAATCGACACTGTCGATGGGGCTTTTATAGCCCAATACCTTGAGGACTCCCGTAAAGAAAGAGCCATCTATTACGCCAGTCGCAAATTGGCCGGATACGAGGTCAACTACACGGCCTTAGAAAAGGTGTGTCGCACTTATCTGGGCAACCAAAAAGTTACGACACTGCATGCTCGCCTTCCCCATCAAACTTATATCCCGAATGGACCCCATCAAATACCTGCTTGAGAAACCTGCCTTATCCAGTCGAATGACTCGATGGTTAATGCTCCTAATCGAGTTCAATATCGTGTACGTCACACAGAAAGATGTTAAATAAAGAGCCATCTCTGACTACCTCGCTGATTACCCCGTAGAAGAATCAGATGCATGGATCTCTGAATTCCCAGATGAAAATATCCTCTGCACCGCTCAAGACAGCCTTCGATGGAAAATGTTCTTTGACGACATTGCTAACAAAAGGGGATATGGCATTGGGATACTTCTGATCGCCCCAGATGACTCCCACACTCCCATCGCCATTAAATTGGATTTCCCTTGCACCAACAACATGACGGAATACGAGGCATGCACCGTAGGCCCCAAAGTTGCTCTCTAGAAAGGTATTCAATACCTTTATGTCTACGGGGATAGTGCCCTTATCATCAGTCAAGTGCTCAAAAAGTGTAAAGTCAAGGACGAAAAGCTCCAACCCTTTCATGCCCACTTAGAAGAGTTAGCCTCCCCATTATGAGATATCACCTTTCATTACCTACCCCGAGCAAAGAATAACCTAGCCGATGCTCTCTCCACCATGGCCTCCATGGTTGACATGTCTCAAACGCCAACAATTCTCCAATCTTCAACACCTACCTCCACGAGAATTATACAACATGACCTCTCCCTAGACGTTCTCCACCTGGAGTGTCGACATCATAGGGAAGGTTACACCAAAGGCTTCAAATGGACATGAATTCATCCTAGTCGACATTAATTACTTCGCCAAATGGGTCGAAGCTGAGTCATACGCAGTGTTGAATGCCAAGAAAGTTGTCAAATTCCTCAAGAAGAATATGATCCGCCGATATGGGGTCCCATACGAGCTAGTGTCAGATAATGGGTTGCATTTCGAAGCATAAGTCATAGAAGTAATCAACGAGTACAGGATTTAGAGACATAAATCTTCTCCCTACCAACCTCATACCAATGGTGGAGTTGAAGCCGCCAATAAGAACCTCAAATCTTTCATCAGCGAGATGACCGAAAGTTATAGGGGATTGGGCCGATCGGATCCCGTTCATCCTATGGGGCTATCGAACCTCAATTCGAACCTCTACTGGGGCTACACCTTACTCCCTGGTCTACGGCATGGAAGCAGTCCTACCTGTGGAACTGGAAATACCCTCGATACGCATTATGCTCGAAAACAAAGTTGGCGAAGAAGACTGGTGCCAAAGCCGTCTTAATGATCTAGCCCTCCAAGATGAAAGAAGATTAAAAGCTCTTTACCACATACAGGGGTACCATCGCCGAATAGCACGATCTTTCAACAAGAGAGTCAAGGACCGCGGTGTCCGAGAGGGGGACTTAGCCCTCAAAGAGATAATAGAACCCATCTGGGACCCCAGAGGGAAATTCAAGCCCAATTGGAGCGTTCCCTACATTCTGAAAAAAATCTTATCCGGCAGTGCCACCATGCTCACTGACCTAGATAGAGAAGATATGGCTCGTCCAGTCAACTTGGACCGTCTCAAGAAATTCTACCTCTAGTCCGAAATCTCGGCACGCTACGACTCTTCTCATCCCCCTTCTATTCTAAAAAAAAGAAACTCTTCATTTCCCACTACCCAGAACTACGTGGGCCTGATCCTATGCAAAAAACTATTTTTAAACAGATAAAAAACTTTTTCAAAAAACCCCAGAGGTACTTAGGCAGCTCATACACCTCACATGAGTGCGGCCCTTTCTTTTTCACAAAATACCATTCTTTTTTTACCTCCGAGAACGACGGTTCATTCTAAGGAATACTTGAACAAAAGGATTATGTATCCCTTAGCGATCAGTATAGATAATTCAAAATACAAAACTCATCGAAAGGCACGGCTAGATGATCAGAAACTTGTTTATTTCATGAATAAGAAATTACAGCACAGATTACATAGGAAAAGGGATGCATAACTCCCTTCACCCTACTACCACAAAAAGCCAAATAAAATCCCCGCATCTATTACAAAAATGAACTCTTCAAGAGTCCTACCCATAGCTACCAGAGAATCCTGCACCCTCATCATCTACATCCTAAGGTCCCCAAGTTTCCCCTGCCTGAATAGAGTGTCATAGACACTCCATAGACCGATAAGCCCGAACCATCTTTGAAAAGACCACAACACCCCCTTCCATGGTGTTAGATAAAACAAACCATCTTTGTGCAGTCTCCACTGCCAACATCTTGCTGACTACTTTCCTCCATAACCACTTCATATAATCTTTGGGGACATGCCAAACTTTTCCGACAGACTGGGAGGGACGGGTCAACGGACGTCGATTTTTCCACAGAGATCCAAACAATAGACGCAGGCGCTCAGTCAAATCATCTACCGGAAAGAAATTTAAGGTCCGAGGTGGCACGACCTGGGCCCAGCCAAATTGGGGCAGAATTCGCCAAGGGAAATAAAATAAGGTCTGCCTGAGACCAACCAGCCGTACATATGAATACTCTCCTAGCTCCAGAACAAGCTACAATTTCCCCCACCAAGGCACTGACCAATACAGACCACGAGCCCCATGCTCCACAAGCCAATGCTCCCAGTTCTCAACATACAGACTAACACTGATGAAGTAATGTTAAAAGAAGTTGGGTACGACCGACAAGGGATATTCTGGAGGGATCGCCAAGCGGAATCTTTCAGACAATCACATGAACAGCATCACGGGGCTACCTCTCAAAAAGTCATAACGACCTTCTCTCCAAGCATCCAGACCATTTAGGGTTTCCGCCAGTATCACCGCCGCAAGATTGTGACGATAAGACATCCATGAGGTAATGACGGCAAGTTGCGGGTCCACCTACAGTTATCCTGTTACCAGCAATAATTTTGAAACCAGACCCAGAACAACGGCTCCAGCATAGCCAGTGTCACCTACTTATCGCAAATGTACAGACTGCAACACCGTCGAGAGGGAGATCATTCCTTCAACAACCAAGGACCTGGGCGCTGAAGGAAAAACACGAAAAAGCCCAGCCAACAAATCCCTGGGAGAACGGGAAAATTCAGGCAAAGTCGTAGCAACACTAGGATTTACACCCAGCATGGCAGAAAATTACTCGTAGGTAGGACAAACTTCATCCAATCCAAAACGGAATACGTGGTCTTCGGGGTACCAGAATTATACCGCTGCCATCAGCACGTTCCACTCAAGAGGCTGATTACGCCATAGGGAGACTCGATGCATATTGAAAGAATCATAGTCGACATTATAAGAGCACATTGCTTCCAAGGCTTCGAGGTAATTATCAAACTCAATGCTACCATGGAGAGCCATCTTGCAAGGCTCAGAAATAATGGACAGGTAAGTGAAAATGCAAAGGTGTGATGAAAACACTCCACCCTTATCCCCTTTTATACTTGAGAACCCTCACAAGAGACATAAGCCCTGCAGAAATCGAGGGAATCCTACCCCACAAGGTACCAAAGGCTGAAGAGGGTACCAATCAAAGCTTTGAATTTATGGGACAGGACTAAACTGCCGATAGGCACGTCAGGGTGCTTGTAGATCGGCACCTCCCCCCATTTTAGAAATTTCCTCTTTTCCTCTTTTGTCAAATCAGAAAACTCAATAAAAATAAATTGATATTCTTAACAGAATTTCAAAATCCCTTTAATTTTCCCTTTTTAATAAAAACTTTCCTTTAAAAGATTTCAAAAATATTCCTTTTTACGGTCTCAGCAACAAAGTAAAAAGCGCATGTGCATGCATTCATTCATCATGAATAAAAGATAATAAAAAAACTCCATTGCATTGCATATATCTGTTTTCTGTGTTACATCATCTTTGCAGGAAATAAAAAGAAAAAGCAAAAAATAGCGGGATTCAGCCCAAACCCACATTCATTCTCTCTCTCTCTCTCTCTCTAAGAGCTTCCACCCCTGCGACGTGCTCTCTTCCCCCTACGGCGAGACGATACACCACCACTACCTGAGCCCGAGTCCTCTTCGGATGAGGCAAACGGCACCAAGAAAGAAGGAATAGGAATCGCGTCCCGAATATGGGTAGTCACCGAAGATATCCAGTCTCTGATGTCCCTTAGCCAAGTGGTCGACACCCGGACTTGATGGAAGAAAAGGCGAAATTAGTATCAAAATAGAGATGACCAAAATAGAAAAGAAAGAAAGAGAGGAACAGAAAGGTATACCGCAGGTCGGAGGACGTCCTCTGTCAAACCCAACTCCTCCGGATCCATCGCATGAGGACGGTGAAACATAGGCACCATCCCTCCATCAGCTCGCCGAATGTTGTACGAATGGGTGTGAAACTGCACAAAAGGAGCCTCTAAAGTCGCCGTCATCACAGATGCCGACGGACCACTACCATTGTGGGAAGATACCACCGCCCGACTCGAACTCGTAAGAGGGAAAGGCAGGGCATCATATATGTTGGGTGGCATCAACCATCTCATCACAAAGTCCATATAGTCATACGGCGCAGACGTATCAGTGTGCAACAAGTAGGACTCGTTGATCATCACTGCGATCCTCTCATCCTCAGACAACATTCGCTCCCGCCTTATTAATGTAGGAGGCTGCGCAGGTGGCACCACCACCTCCTGCTCAACAATCTGATGAACTACCCGCTCCCTGAGGTACCAGGAATGGCTGAACTCATGCGCCAGCAAATGCCTCATCCGCATATTCACCCCAGTCGCCCCCGCATCCTGAATGGCTGTCCCCTAGGGATAAAAGATCACCTGAAAATCTCCAAGCAGGAATAAATCAATACAAGATCAGAAGGTGAAAAAACCAAGAATGAAATGGAAAGATCCTTACCCTACCACTGGTCAGGTCATTCAAGACCTGACGCACCGCCTCCAGAGAGAGAGATCCCTTCGACTGCCGATTGGCCTTACGCCATCGATACAATCGACAGAAGTCCCCAACAGTGTCATCCTTCAAAGCGACCAGCGGGTTATTGCACCCAATCACCTCATAGAACCACGCCTGAACTCACAAAGCAAAAAGAGAGGCATAAGGAAAATGCGAATGCATGAAAGGAAAATGAGGATGAATGAAAGGAAATGTGCAAACTAAAGAATACCTCAAGAAGGTATATGGCCCCAGTAAAGGTATGTCGGCAGCACCGGCTAAATTCATCCAAAGAAGAGTAAAGGGTCGCCAAAGTCAGAATCCCCCAATCATAGAAAGGGATGTTAGAAAACATCCTCAAGTACGATGAGAACCACAAATGGATGACGTCGCTACTTGACGCCACCATGAAACCTCCCAATACTAGCAAAATGAATAACTGGGCCATCTACCTCACTTGCAACCCGTCCTCCACATTAATCACCCTGCTCAGCAGAACATCCTTCAACAGAGACAGTCGGATAGAATCTCCAGAAACTATCCTCCCTACATCACCAAGTGCCGCACGCACTGCCTCTGGTCTCACTCGTAAAGAGCGATCCACCTCTATTTTCTCTCCATCACAATCCAGCCCCAACAACTTCTGCACATCTATGGGAGTCACAGTCATCTCCCCGAAGACGAAATAGAAAGTGTGGGTAGTATCCCACCACCTCTCTCCCAAAGCGCACATGACCATTGTCGAGCGAGACATCTCATCCAGTATAGATGCCAACCTCCCAAAACCCACCGATGATACCACCCAACGCACCACAGGTGGGAGATGCTCCCACACATCCCTGAGCCCCATCGTCCCGCGGGCGCGCATGTTCTTCAAAGAAATATCAGACTGGAAAAAAGGAAAAGTCTCATCAAAAGTCAAGAAAGAAAGAAAAATCACCAAAAGGAGAAGAATGACAAAGGTCGGGTTACTTACATAACCACCGGGAACCACTTTCGAAGAGCGATGACGCGACGGCTCCCGCAGAAAGGTCCGCTCATCCGTAACAGGCTCAAACGCATCAAAGGAGTTCTCACTCCCCAAAGCAAGAGGCGCCTTGGCCCTCCACTCCATATTTACCAAGTCATCAACGATCAACCACTCCTGGTGGACTGCAGTGCTCACAAAAGAGGCCATTTCTTGAAGATCGGAATGCTATAACGATTTGCAGAGAAATCGCAGAGAGAGAAAAGGCAAAGAAGCTTTGCAAAAAATTAAGGGATTCGCCCCCTTTATATAGGATGCCAAGCGGCATGCCGATCGGCACTTCCCCCCACCATACCAATCGACACTGACTCCTTACCTTCCTGAGGTAGCCCAAAAGTCTGTGCCACTGCCAAATGGTACCCCTCATACCATGCCGACCGGCACGCCCCTTAAATTTCGTACAGAAATTCCCAAAAAATACTAGAAAGCCTAAAAAAATCCTCAGAAAATTCCTAAAAATCCTAGGAAGGATTTAGAACATCTTCACCAAGAAAATTTCGCATTCCCTCAAGCGGAACCCCTTTTCCCAGTAAAATCCTCAAAAACTAAGTGAATCTCATCCCGGCGAAGCACCGGAGGATCTCGAAGGATCGCTTCATCACTTCCCCAGCGGAGCTTTTTACAGCACCAAAATAGGTTGATTCCCCCCACGAGGTATCCTATGGAAACAAAAGCTTCCCCAGCTGTCAGCTCCCCAGCTCAAATCAAAATCACAAGGCACTTTCTCCAGTGAAATAAAAATCCCATATTTATCCACTCTTAGGTCAGAATTGACCTCGGTCTTGGATCGTCACCTGAGTTGGGTCAGAATTGACCTCGATCCTCGATCGTCATCACTCTTAGGTCAGAATTGACCTCGGTCTTGGATCGTCACCTTAGTTGGGTCAGAATTGACCTCGGTCCTCGGTCGTCCCCACTCTTAGGTAAGAATTGACCTCGATCTTGGATCGTCACCTGATTTGGGTCAGAATTGACCCCGATCCTCGGTCATCAACACTCTTAGGTCAGAATTGACCTCGGTCTTGGATCGTCACGTGAGTTGGGTCAGAATTGATACCGGTCCTCGGTCGTCACCACTCTTAGGTCAGAATTGACCTCGGTCTTGGATCGTCACCTGAGTTGGGTTAGAATTGACCTCGATCCTCGATCGTCACCACTATTAGGTCAGAATTGACCTCGATCTTGGATCGTCACCTGAGTTGGGCCAGAATTGACCCCGGTCCACGATCGTCACCACTCTTAGGTCAGAATTAACATTGGTCTTAGATTGTCACCTAAGTTGGGTCAAAATTGACCCCAATCCTCAGTCGTCACCACTCTTAGGTCAGAATTGACCTCGATCTTGGATCATCACCTGAGTTGGGTCAGAATTAACCCTAGTCCTCGGTCGTCACCACTCTTAGATCAGAATTAACCTCGGTCTTGGATCGTCACCTGAGTTGGGTCAAAATTGACCTCGGTACTCGGGCTTCACCACTCTTAGGTCAAAATTGACCTCGATCTTGGATCATCACTTGAGTTGGTTCAGAATTGACCCCGATCCTCGGTGGTCACCATTCTTAAGTCAAAATTAAGTTTGGTCTTGGATCGTCACTTAAGTTGGGTCAAAATTGACCCCGGTCCTCGGTCGTCACCACTCTTAGGTTAGAATTGACCTCGGTCTTGGATCGTCACCTGAGTTGGGTCAAAATTGACCCTGATCCTTGGTCGTCACCACTCTTAGGTCAAAATTTACCTCATATATTAGATCTTCATCTTAAGCCCGCAGATTCGGCATTGACTCGCAAAATTGGTCATCCCCCAACACCACTTTAGGTCCTCAGAATTGACCTAAACCTTCGATCGTCATTCCATCCCCATCACACTCCTTAGGTCCTCAGAATCGGCCTCGACCCTCTGAATCGGTCGTACTCCCTCAAAAGCATCTTGCGGTGTCTATTTGACAGTTATCATTTATTCCAAATTCACCCATCAAGGGGATCTATAGACACCCCATTTTGTTACCCCCAACTCTCCTTAGGTCCCCAGTACCTCCCCTTTATCACTACAAACCCAGGTCATGTCCCGAGTACTGACCTAGAAGCCATCGGGCACTCTCCGGCTCAGTTTGACCAAAAAGTGAAACTCTTCATCTCGACTGAGGCTGAATGAATCATCAAAGTGCACTTGATACCCTTTCCAACGGTACATCCCGTGCGCAATTCTGGCTTACCATGCGGACGAACGATCCGTTTGACTCTAATAGGTCACCGAATGCTTCCAGGGCCCAGTTGAACAAAGTCAACTCCCCAAACTGGGTCAAACTCTTTCGAATGTCGAAGTACATCTCCTAACCTTTCCAATGGTCTGCCCCATGCGCGATTTGGACTTACCATGCGGACGAACGATCCGTTTGCGTCCGAACGATTCCCCGTCCAATGGATCGACAAACGCTTCCGAGCCATATTTGACCCAAATTCAACTCCCGAACCCGGGAGCGGTCCAAAGGACTTTTAAAGGTATTTGAATTACCTTTCTAGCGGTCTACCCCATGCGAGATTCTAACCAACGGTTTGCCCTTGGCAACCAATTTCTCGAAAAGGCCTGAAACACTTTGCCAAATGGCAGGTTCCAGTCCCTGCCTATCGGCAGGTGCCGATTGGCAGGATCAGGTCTATGCTGACTGGCAGTGACCTGAGCTTATAAAAGGAGGCCTTCACCTCATTTGCAACAGGAGCCAAGATCTGATAAAATTCACTCTCAACGAATCCCAAAAACCTCTCTGGAAGGCAGCGTGATTACAACCTCCAAATCCTCTTTTTACTTCCACTTTTCATCATCCCTTTCATCCAACTTGGTGAATTATCCACTCTCCATCATCATCCAAGTGCAAGGGCTGCTCTCCAACATTCAAGATCAAGCTCAAGAACTCCAATAAGGTCCATCTTTCTCAAACTCTCTCTTAAATTCTCAATAATTTGTTTTATTACTTAGCACTCTTATTATCTCATCCCACATTTCCTAATATACTTTTCATTTCGTATTATTGCACATCTCCTATTTTCATATAAATAAAACCCAAAAAATAAGAAAAATAAGGGTTTGCTCACAAATTCCAAATAGGGATTCTCACACTTTTCTCACAACTAAAAACACTTTTTCTACACACACACACACACTCACAAATAAGAGATCCCCCATTTGGATTTATGGGATAAACCCCACCCCTCATTTTGTATGCGAAGTACGTGGACTTTGATGTCTTCATAGGCTACGTAGGCGTCTCAGGGTAAAACCCGAGACTCGAGTCCTTTTCTCACTTTTTCTCTTATTTTCCCATTTTCTCTAAATCGAATCTTATTATATTCTATATACTTGCCCTTAGTGAAGTATTACTCCACATGCGTTATCGTTCCATTATAACGATCAACGTAGGGGTAATCGCGCAAATCTCATTTTTCTAATATTATTCTTATATCTTCCTACGAATGACTCGCTTTATAAGTCGAGGATTCCTACCTCCATTATATATATACACATGCACACATATCACAGGGGAAATATAAAGGAAATTTTCAAATATCCATGAGAGACCGAAGGGGCGGAATGGGTGCCTAACACCTTCCAATTTCATAACTTAGCCTCCGAACCGTTCTCAAATCATTTTGTTTTCGCATGCACCAGTATGTCTTTGGATGCCATCCTTCAGGATGGCTTCCCCTTCTTCTTTTATCTGTTTTGAGTAAAATAGACTGGCGACTCTGAATATCTCTACATTTTTTATACCTCATCTCAAATGACGCCGGTCGAAGCGCTCCCGAGAGGGATGCGCGGGACCCGAGGATCCTTTCCCTTTGCGCGTCCGTCCGCACAAGCGAGGATCGGGGATGGCCACACATATATAGCCCAAGTGGGAGGTTGGTAGAGTAAAATTTAAATATGTATGCTCTTATATATGAAATAAATATGATTTATAGGCTATCAAATAATGTTAGGACAATTAAAGTGATTAATTTAAGTTTTGGGGCCTTAACAATGTATTATTAAAGTGTGGGTTTTAATGTGTAGATACATGCGTAATTTCTATTTTTATGATGGGTTAAAATAGAAATATACAAAATATGAAAAGACACGAGATATTATTAGTAATAGCTCACACATATATTTAATTACTACACATTAACTCCATAAGCACAGTATAAGTATTTATGCTGAAAGCCCCACCCTTATTTTCTAAATTTTTTTATTGGTCTGAAAGAAAGTTCGTAAATATTAATGATAATTTTTTTTGGAACAATCTCACCCATAGAATTCCAAAAAAATAATACTATCATTCGCAAAAAATAAAGGAGAGACTTTGGGGCCATTTAAGCTAGACGCATGACCCGAAATCTCACCCTCCGGTTTTTCTTTCACCAAAAGCGAAGAAAGTCCCCAAGAGATACGGAGATAACATATCCCCTTATCGTAGCCCCCTTTGGGCCTTAATCATACTTTTTGGATCCCCAATAATCAATGAATAGAAAGAAATTGGAGACACACAATTCATGATCAGCTAAACCCATTTTTCACTAAAACCCAACTTTATCATGTTTGTCAAGGAAAACCCAATCCACCCTATCATATGCTTTGCTCATATCTAATAATAAGCAAAAAAATGTTCCTCCATTTCTCCCTATTGATTTAAGTATGATTAATTTAAAATGCTGAAATAAGATTATTAGAAATGCATCATCCAAGAACAAAGGCACTTTGATTTTTTGAAATAATAACATAAAAAAAAAAAATTAAGCCAATTAGGCAAATTTTTTTAGATCAATTTGTAAATGACATTGCATAAACTAGTAGCCCTAAATTTAAAATTTGTTTTGGATTTTTGGTTTTGCCAATGAAACCAATCATAGTGTGGTTTAGAGTGTGGATACGTTTAACATTATTTAGAACATCGTGAACAAAGCTAGAAATCGATGACCAAATAATATGCTAGTATTTCTTAAAAAGTAAAGTTGACATGTTGTTAGGTTCATGGGACTTAATTGGGGAAGTTTGTTTGAGAGAGAAAATTACCTCAGGAGCCATGAACTATAGTAGGAGCTTTTTATTCATTTATTGATTAACACGACCACTTAACCCCTCCAGAATGCTCTCATGGGACTCGAGGTGCAAACTATTGTCTTAAATAACTTGGTGAGACAGTTCACCGCATATTTGGGAATACTCTCCTCATCTCCATCATATGCCATTATGTGTTCCTTTGGTGTGTACACATTTTGTATTTCAATCCCCCTCTTTCAGCACTCTACCTTCACCCTATGTTTCAAGTCAAGTTCCTCCTCCTCTAAAAGAAAATTGATATTATTGTCAATACTTTGTATCTCTAAGCTATGATCCAAAGATTGGGACCGCTTAAATCATAAAGAGAGTCTTTAATTTCATTAAGCATTTACCCCATAAAATTAATTTGTTTTTGCCCATTGCACCGAGATGTTTTTCTAGTACATTATCTTCTATTTAACACCCCCACTCTGGCTGGGATCCCAAGCATCCAGGATATTTTCATAACACTTCGCAACTCTATCCATAAGGCCTCAAATCGAAAAAGACGATGTTTAAATCTAGCCCCCTCCCGATAATTGATCTATTCCTCAAACTTAATTGTTATTAGAAGGTGGTCAAACCATACTGTTCGACATGATGAACAAAGAAATTTGGGAAAGTATCTTCCCACTGAGAATTTATGATAAATTTTTTCAAACGTTATTCGATATGACCATTACTCCAAGTAAACACAAACCCGATAAAAACCAAGGTCCCTAATTTTGCAAGAACCCATCGCTCCTCTGAAAGTTGTGATTTTCTAGTTAGGATTAAATCCTCCACCACATTTATCTTTTTCAGATGAGATTTCATTGAAATCCCCCATACACTACCAAGGGATATCATTTTTTTTCATCAACTATTTAAGAATATTCCAACCAAACTTTCTATTTCTGACCTCCAAAAACTCGTAAAACCCAATCAAGCGCCAAGCCCTTGAATGGGAACTACCATCCACCACATAATCAACATGGTTGAGGGAGTATCTCTTAATATTTTTTTTTTTGCCAAAAGAGGATTAGACCCCAATTATATAAATATCAAATTCCCTGAGAGGTATACATAGGAGAATACATAGAAGAGTAAGAGATAGAAAAATCAACTATAAAAGAACAAAGAAATTTAGAGAAAGGTCCTTTATATGGACTAGAATTAAATGATATAATCGAATCCTCATGAATTTCCACAATGATGATTTTAGGATTCATTCTGACGCCTTCAAAAGTTGACTTATTCCTTGAACACCATAGCTTCCAACATATGAGAGACGGGAAAAACTTGCATAAATTGCTCTAATTGAACCTCCTTGAGAATTAAGCCACCAATACATAAGATGAGAACGAATTGTAACATTTGGAATTTGAAAACCCATTAAATTTTCTAAATGAGACCACAACTGTAAAGCAATTTCACTAGAACCAAATAGATGAGAAGCATATTCTTCTTGATGCAATAGAGCAACATTTACACTTAGATTCCAAATGGACGTAAATCTTCTTCAAATTAGAATCAAGAGGAAGAGCATCATGGAGATAACGCCACATGAATATGGAAATCTTAGTAGCTATTTTGGAGTCCCAAATCATCAACAAAGAAAATAATTGGCAATGCTTTACCCTAACTACTTCCCAAGAAAGTTTGAAAGAAAACCCTTTTGAAAATAAACCGAGTTGAGGGCTTCTAATACATGATCATCAATAACTTTTTGAATCGATTGTATCCTATTCCAAGTCTTACTAGAAATTCAAGGAGTACCATAATAACTGCTATGGGTTAAATTTTTATATTTACAATGCAAAAAATTATCCCAAAGAGAATCGTTTTTAAGAAACCAAAACCAAATTTTGCAAGAAAAGGTATCACACACATCACGAAGATTCCTAATACCCAAACCACCTTCCTTTTATGGATGACAAATTGAATCCAAAGGAACCTAATGAAATTTCTTAACATCCTCTTTGAGACCCACCGAAAAAATAGAACATAGTTTCTGAATTATCTCGAAAAAGGATTTAGCAGGATAGATGGTTGAGAACAAGTGATTACAAAGAGATAGAAGAATAAACTGAATTAAAACCAGCCTACCTGCTAGACTTAAAATAGAGTTTTGCCATTTATGAATCTTGTTAGAAGCTTTGGCCCGATATACCTCGGAATAAACTTTTTGTTTTCCTCCCTTTATAAATCGGCACACCCAAATAAACTAATGGAAGCATTTTTTCTTTAAAGACAGTGGAAGTAGATAACCTTCGATGCTGAGATGTAGAGCTAGATGGGGAAACAATAAAACAAGACTTAGCATGATTGATTGATTTACCCGGGTTAAGTTGATAGAAGTCCAAAAAATTAAAAAAATTTCCAATGGATTTAGAACTACAATTTAGGAAAAAAATAATATCATTTGCAAATGAGAGAGAAGAAGTTAGCGGACTACCTCTTTGAATACAAAAGATTTGAATCGAACCGGCCAACATAAGATTATGAACTCCTCAGTTAAGAAGTTCAGCCGCTAAAACTAAGAGCGCCATAGATAATGGATCAGCCTGAAGAAATAGCCGATCGGATTTTAAAAAACCACAACTGTTCCCACTAAAGATAATAGAGTACCAACACTTAGAGAGAAGCCTCCAAATCAAGTCGATCCATCCTTCGAAAAACCCATAAGCCCTAAGCACTTTGGTAATAAATACCCAAAAAATTTTGTCATATGACTTGGCCATATAAAGCTTGATAACAACATTAGATCCACGAACCTTCTTGTTAATATTAGAAATCAGTTCTTGAGCAAGAAGAATATTATCCATGATGTTCCATTCTTTAATGAAACCTTCTTGAGAAGGTAAAATAATTTTTGGAACTAAAGTGCTAATACGATTGACCAGGATTTTTGAAATGATTTTTTTAGAGAATTTACAAAGACTGATCGGTCGAAAATCGAAACAAATTTTTAAACATTCAATTTTTAGAATAAGGAAAATATTGGTTGAAGACCAACTTTTAGGAGTTTCTTGCCCAACAAAAAATGATTGAATTACAACAATTAAATCTTTGTTGATAATATCCCAACAATGTTGAAAGAAAAAACCATTAAATCCATCCGGCCCTGCAACACTATTTTTATCCATATAAAAAACCACCGATTTAATTTCATACAATGAGATTGAAAAGTCACAATTTGAAAAGGAGTTTGCACCAACTAAATCTTGAAAATGATAAATGAAAAGAGTTTCAATATCATTTGAAACTGAAATGCAAGATCCTTTATTATTTTCGATCCGATGAATAAAAAGTTAATTTGAATTTTTATTAAACATGGAAGGAAAAAAATTTGAAATAAAATCTCCATGAATAGCCCATTTCACCCTAGCCTTTTTGTTAATACTTTCATTCCATAATAGTGTTATACGCCCATCTCTGTCCAAACACTCAACACATAAATAGTGAGACATTTTCAGCCTAACACAAACATTTTCCACTTCCTTATAATTTAATTTTATTTATAATAAAAACAAAGCGTGGAGTTTCTCTCTCTTGGTAAACTCATACACCAAGAGAATTAGCACGAGGTTCCCCAACCATCAACTTTTCCATCTTAGGAAGGTCATTAATCTCTGCAAAACATCGACCACCACCCTTTCGCCATTCGTTTCGGAAGTTGCAATCCTTTGGAACTTACTGTTAACATTCCCCGCAAGTTCTACACTAGCACCATTTCCTTCTCACTTCTCACCACCTCGCGATGCCTGAACCTCACCCATCATAGAGTTGTGACCGAACTTAGCAACTTTTATCCACTTTTTTGGTAT
This sequence comes from Sambucus nigra, assembly GCA_949130495.1. Taxonomy (NCBI): domain Eukaryota; kingdom Viridiplantae; phylum Streptophyta; class Magnoliopsida; order Dipsacales; family Adoxaceae; genus Sambucus; species Sambucus nigra. The sequence continues at coordinate 43,397,295 of OX422209.1, forward strand.
ATTTGGTGGTGTTTTATTTTTTTGAAAATGGATTGGTTCATTTTATTCCAATTTTGTGAGCCCTAAAATTCACCCATACCAATTATCGAAAATCTATTTTAAAGTTGTCAGGTCCATTTTTTCATTGCTGGATTTGGTTCGTGTTTCTTTTTTTCGTGAATTTTTTACCTATTATGATTGTGTCCTATATTAGTTGATTCAACTCTGCATACAAGTTGTTGGACTATTTATTATTTGTTAAACATGGTGGATAGTCCAATAAATAAATGTTGTTATATCCATTTTTTTAAAATTACACATTGTTTTGTTTGGGAATTAAATTTTTATCATTTTGTAGTTACATATTTTGGAAATTTTTGTCGTATGATTAGGTACTTCGAAATTTTTTCTTCGCGCCTTCAGGTACGCAATACGCTAGTATATATACATAGCAGAACTTGAACCTACATCATGCTCTATACAACGTTCATACATCACACCAAGTTGTAGGTCTTAAAAACTTTATTTTTTTATTTTTTTTATCTTGAAATTAACCTTCCAATAAACCCTTGTTGAAAAAGTTTGATCAAAATACATTTTATAGCTATTTTTAAAAAATGCATAAAAACTGCTCAAAATACGTTATTTATAAAGATCTGTGCCAAGAGTTACTGAGCCATGATTAAAGGATGCAAAGTCTCCAGCTCACTTGTTAAGCCTGCAGTCGAAATATATGTATTTTTGTTCGTTCCAATAGCTGTCAACATTTTGATTTTATTCTATATCACTTTGAAGTTACATACTTTAAACATGTTAATACATGCATGGCAAAAGATAATGGAAAAAACTCTATCGATGATCATGAAGAAAAATATAAGACAAGACCTATAAGAACATTTCCATGGTGCATCAATTTTTTTTTAAATAAATGCGTCCTTGTAGGTATACCGTGTTGTCCTTCATTGCAAGGGCGGATTTGGAACTCGACTGACCGGCTAAAAAAAAGAAACAAGAAAGGAAAAAACTGCTACGCATGTTAAACTGAACTCAAATGAAATATAGCCCACCTCAAAAGGGCATAGTCAGGAAACTGAGTTCTTTTATAATGAAATAATGCACAACATAAAAAATTTATTTACTCATTATGAAAAGAAAAATTCTATGAACTTACAATTACTATCTTTATCAGTTTTGCGATAATTATAGAGTTCCTTTGCCAAAAAATAAATAGTCAAGTAACTTACTAGACCTTTTGCACTAGAAAATATTACCTTAATAAATTAAAGCAAACTAATGAATACCATAGATTTTAAGGTGTACCTTGAGGGGAGATGATCTTTATAGTTCATAAATTGTGTAAGTTGTAACACCTCATAAATTTTGGGTATTATTTTTATTAATAAATTCAGCAATTTGGTAATTTACTTGTGCTGTAAATCAATGAGAATTAATTAATTGGGATATTTAAAAGTGAGTATATTTAAATAAATTGACGGGTGGAAAATAATTTTAAAAATTGTTATCTCGAGGATAATTTTGAGCGCGCAGTTGAGTCCGGTAGGGTGAAATAGTCCAAATTGAGTGTCCATATGTATATATTGTGTTTCAAGACTTAATTAGACATATTTGAACTCCGAATTAAGAGTTTGGGACCTTTTTAGGAGGCCCATAGGCCCAAAAACGGGATTTGAGTTTTTAACCCTAATTTGTTAAGGGTAAGGCAACTTAAAGTCATTTTAGAAGACTAAAATTATGGTGAGCTTAAGAGAAGATCCTTTAGAAGAGAATTTGGAGATTTATCGAGATTGGTTCAAGAACAAGAGGATATCCTTGAATTCAATCCAACATCTTTGTTCAAAAGCTTTGATCTACAAATTGAGGCAAGTTGTTTAATTTGCAGTTGTTAATTAACATTCACCTTTTCGTATTATATGAGGTGGGAATCAATTAATATGTTAGGGTTTGTGTTCATGAGAAATTGGGGATTACTTTGATTGGGAATTTTAAATCTGTAGAGGCGTTAGGATTTGACTAATTTGATGCCCTAATTTGGTGTAATTAATGACGAAAGATTGAATATAATAAAATGATGGAATTAGGATGAATTTGGGAAAGTTTCGATGAAGAAATCTGTACAGAATGAGGTTTGAAACATTTCAATGGTGGACTGTCTTTTATTGGAAAGATTAAGGATGATACCAGGATCGTGCGAACGATCGGGTATCTCATTCAAACGAGAGCCATTATTGTTCGAACGACATGGCTGGTCATTTGAATGACCTTTTAAGCCATATTAGATTTTCTTCTTCCCCTGTTTCAGACATGTTATGTGTTTTGTGATACACAGTTTCTGCATTGCGTCATTCTGAAATTTTGGTTATAATCTAGGGTTTAAAAGTGGCGAGTGTCTACCCTTGGAATAATTAGAAGAATTATTATTTTAAAGATTTAAGGTTCATGATTTAGTGAATTGCAACCTTGTTAAATAAGTGGGTAGACTTAATTAAAATTATTGAATTTCGGGCCGAGAGAGAGAGGGAGATGAAGTCGGACCATACACTTGCATGTTTTAGGGTTGTGTATGGACATAGTACACCGGTATCCTATATTTCAATATATATACGGTGATGTGTAGTATATATGTGATTTATAAATATTTGTGTGAATAATATTTATACTAAACCATACCAATATTAATGCTATCTTAGGAGGTTACGCGATGTGGGTGAGTCCCCTGACTAGAGAATGCATGGAGAGTATGTTCCCCAAGTCATAGCATCTGTTATTAGGGATGGGACGTTATGGTATGGAATGGGCACTTTTGGTAGGAACTATGACCGCCTCCTACACATTGGGTGATAGCGTTTATATTTGACATGCGTGTAAATGTTGTGATATGATATGTATATATAGTGCAAAATTATATATATATATATATACACACACACATGGTATAAATTTAGAATTAATATAACTTGTGAAACGGTTATATAGTATCGAATGAGAAAATGTTTAAATAAGTTAATGTGAATAATAACTTATAACGTGTGTGCTAAACTCACTCGGGGTGTATAAGTGGGGAAACTAGAAGAGTATATCTGACAAGGCTAGTTACGGGGTGGTTAGCTAGGTGGGTCATGTATAGTACGTTAGGCGTGCACATTAGTAGAGGGGTGAGGTGTCCTCCAAAGAGTATACGACACTAACTGAAATATGAAGAGCTTACTTGCACTTTAATTTCCTACATTTAAATTCACTTGCAAAATATTTTCAAATGTTTGGGTTCTAACCCTTTCTATAAAACCTTTTTGGTGTCTTATCACCGGAAGCCAGGACGAACATCTTACAAGGTGCGTTGGTGCAGTATATGTGAATGATGTGGGACATTTAATTACTCCCTTACCTTATTCTCTCTCTAGATAGGGACATTTCAGTTGTAGTTTGGACTTGTAATTTTATATTCAGTTTGGCATATATCAATACACTCCTTTATATTTTGCACTTAGTGGAATTCTTGTATAGTCGACGCTATTCGGCTAATGTTTTTATTAGTTGTGTGGAATCGTTAGATTTTATCCTATGTTGGTTATTTTGGATTTCTTTTATATTGGATGGTTTTGATTTTATTTAATAAGATAAAATTTTGGCATCGGCTTAAATAAAGACTATGTGGTTAGTAATTAATTTTTTTTGACAATGATGCTAAGAATGAACCAGATGAGATTCTTGTTTAATTTGATATAGCACTGATCACCAGGTATATTAGGCAGGGTATTACAGATGGTATCAAAGCATCAGGTTCTAGTGTCCCTAGGATATGTACGGCTTACTTTAGTTTCAGCGTTGCGTTCTTTGGCATAGATCCATATTATTAGGATTGTTGACTCATCTTTATGTTTATTAGTTATCACTCTTCTTATATTTTTTGAATTATATTAATGATGAACTGATACAACTCCATCTACGTTTCAGATGCCTCCCAAGAGAGCAAGAAGTCGACCCGTGAGGGAAGCCTCCCGAGGAGGAGAGGGTGAGGCTACCTAGGATCCTGATGTATCGCAACCACAACCACCATAGGGGTTCGTTTCTATCGAGAAGGTAGCGGGTATAGTGGCTCAGGCGGTTAATGTCGCCATGACAGTGATGGAAGCCCACTTTCCTCAGCATCATCCACTACAGCACATGGATCCAGTAGGGAAGGTCCACCCAGGGCCGACAGAGTGGCAGTGGGTTTAGGAGGCCTTCTAAAAGCCCCATCTCCCAGAGTTCCAGGGTAGTGCAGATGTGATTGCATCTTACCAGTGGAGGCGTGATATGCAGAGGTACTTAAAGATGGTGGAGTCTAGCGAGGTCCAGACATAGATGATTGCAATGTTTACGCTGATGGGAGCTGTCGTGCAGTGGTGGGAGTCCATTACCACTATTGAATAGATGTATTTAATGAAAGTTGCATGGTTTGGGCGCAGTTCAACCGCAAGTATTTTCCTCCGACCATCAAGGCTGAAATGAGGAAGAGGCTTAGGGAGGTGACTCAAGGAGAGCGATTTGTTGCCAAGTATCAGGAGTAGTTCACTCGTTTGTCCACTCTTGTGCTAGATGAGGTGAGCAATGAAAAAAGGAAGAAAGCTATGTTTGTTTAAGGGTTGGCCTAGAGGATTAGGCAACATCTGATTGGGAATCCGGGTTTAGTGACGTATACTGACGTGGCCAATGCGGCTTTACTCCATTGTCCAGATCATCGCTTCCATCTTAAGTGGAGCAAGAGGCGTGGTGAGCCGAACTAGTAGGGCAAGTCCAATAGAGGTTCTTCTAGTGGTGCACAGCAGGGGCAGGAAACTCGTGAGGGAACCATGCCTAGAGATTTTGATTTAGAGGACAGGGGTTTAGGCAGGGCCAGTAGGTCCCAAATCAGCATCAGGTTCCTCAGGGCCACTAGGACTAGGGGAACAATAGGGGTGGCCATCAGGGCTAATAGCCAAGGCAACCTCACTAGGGCCATCAGGGACAGCAACGTCAGGGCCGGTAACATGGAGACATCCAGAAACACTCTTTCATTTGCAATGAGGAAATACACTTCATGAGGGATTGCCCACAGAGAGATAAGGGTTCGCAGTAGGGTGCCATGCAAGGTTAATAGGTATACGGGCCCTCGACAGTGCCAGCTCCCCAAATTCAGCAGCAATTGTGATAGTCAGAGTACGAACGTGTGTACAATGTCTGGTCATGGTGGTAGAATCCTTTTTGATATTGGTGCATCACATTTATTTGTTAGGAGCCATTTTGCTTGAGTGGTTCGGTTACTAGACACGACTGATAGTTTACTCATATGCGTAGAGTCACCGATAGGAGTTGGATCGCTTATACACTCGATTTGTAGGGGTAGACATTATGATTGGGGGACTGAATTTTGTTGTAGACCTCTTAGTCTTGGGCTTGGAGGGATACGATGTTATCTTAGGTAGAGATTGGTTAGCGGAATATAGAGCGGTGGTCGATTGTTATGAGAGAGCCATAGTGCTCGGCATACTGAGGCAGGAGATGTTTTTGGTGGTGATGCCCCATCCTGAAGGAGGATCGCGCACTCATTTATATTACCTTAAGGAGAAGACCTGACAGAATGTGGTGATCCCGATACACTCGATCTAGATTCTGAGGGACTTTAGGGACGTATTTAAGAACATACTGGGGTTGCCACCCAGTCGGAAGATTGAGTTCGTTATTGATCTAGCGCTTGGTACTAGGTCGATAGCTCGAGCGCCTTAAATCACGGACCCTTAGGAGATGCGTGAGTTGAGGGAATAGATTCAATAACTCTTGGGTTAGGGATTTATTCGACTGGGCACATCGCCACGGGGTGCTCCCGTGTTGTTCGTGATGAAGTGTGATGGCTCACTCCGCTTATGTGTCAATGATAGGGAGTTGAATAAGGTTACTATCAGAAACATGTATCCACTGCCTAGGATTGATGATATTTTAGATCAGATGCAAGGGACGGCATATTTCTCCAAAATTAATTTACGATTGGGGTATCATCAGTTAAGGATTTGAGAGGAAGACGTCCCAAAAACCACTTTTATGTCGTTGTATGGTTCTTATAAGTTTTAGGTGATGCCATTCGGGCTCAGTAATACACCGATGGTATTTATGTACCTTATGAATCGAGTTTTTAGAGATTTTCTCGATCAGTTCATTATAGTGTTCATAGGCGACATTTTGGTCAATTCGCACACAAAGGAGGAGCTTGCTGAAGATCTCTGTATGGTCTTGCAGATATTATGGGATCAGTAACTATATGCTAAGTTTGATAAATGTGGGTTTTGACTTCGAGAAGTGGAGTTCTTGGACCATATTGTGTCGAAGTAGGGTATTACCATGGACCCAAGCAAGGTGTCAGCGGTGGGGGAGTTGGGCCAGCCCACTACACTAAAAGACATTATGAGCTTTTTAAGGTTAGTTGATTACTACCGTCGTTTCATCAGAGGGGTTCTCCAGGATTTTCGAACTGTTGACAAATTTGACACGTAAAGGGGTGCCCTTTGTATGGAGCGATTCGTGTTAGTTGAAATTCGACGAGTTAAAGGACAAGATGACATCAACCCCCATATTGGAATTACTGAGGACATGATTGGACTATCAGGTTTATACTAATGCGTACTTACAGGGACTCGGATGTGTGTTACAGAAAGAAGAGAGGGCTATAGCTTATGCATCCCATAAGATAAAACCCCATGAGAGGAATTACCCCACTCGTGATCTAGAGTTGGCTGTGGTAGTCCTTGCCTTGAGGATTTGGAGGCATTCCCTTTTGGGGGAGAACTTCACCTTATTCAAGGACAAAAAAGCACTCCAATGTATGTTCACTCTGAAGGACTTGATCATGACGCAAAGGAGGTGGTTGGAGTTTGTGAAAGATTAATAATTTGATATTCAATATCATCCTGGAAAGGCCAATGGACTTGTAAATGCGTTAAGCCGACGAGCCAAGGAAGATTTGGTGGAAGTTTGGAAGGCAAAATGGAGCGAACTTAGGCACGAGGATGAGATTTCCAGGGCATGTATGGCGGTTCTAGCAGTCACACCTGAGATTTTTGTACAGGTGGACGGGGATGAAACGAGATATTACGGAGTTTATCTCAAAGTGTGTCACGTATCAGCTTGAGAAGATAGGTCATCATAGACCATCAAGGATGTTGCAACCATTTGAGATGATGATGCGAAAGTGGGGGAGCATCTCTATAGACTTCATTACGGGGTTTCCTATTTCACAGAGGGGTCACAATTCTATATGGGTCATAGTATATCGTTTGACCAAGGTGGCCCACTCTTGGCCGATTCATATGGACTTTGAGACTAGGCAGTATGCAAGACTGTTCATAGCAGAGATAGTTAGATTGCATGAGGTCCTAATGAATATAGTATCCTCCATGCACAAGATTTTTGTATCTCATTTTTGGAAGAGGATCCAGGAGGCTATGGGCACCGAGTTGAGGTTCGACGGTTCCTATAACCTCCAGACGGATGGGCAAACGTTGCGGGTGAATCAAATGCTCGAAGATATGCTACGGATGAGTATTCTTGATTTTGGGATGTAACACCCCACACGCTCGAAAGAGACACGCAACTTCCTACTATGATAAAAACTAAACTAAAACCATCAATAATGCGTATAAACCATCTAAATGTCCACAATTTAGATATAACAAAACCACAATTCTTCTATTTCCACAATTTCAAATACAAAAGTGTTTGTCTCAAATACAAAATTCTTTAACTAAAATTACACTACTAGTTTATACATCAAAAATAAATCTTCCAATCCAATCTTTAAAATAAATCTCAGAAATAGTCCATCGCGTCCCAATCCACGCTAACCTGCAAACCAAAAGAAAATACGAGGAAGTACATAATACGAAAGGAATAGATGCTCAAAAATAATTACCATGGTGAATAAATCGCAACAATAAGAATCGCATATACAAATTAAATGCAATACTCAAGCATTATATCACTATCAATTTCTCAACAACACATCAATGAGTCACCAGACCTCACATTATCGCACCTATGCATTGTTAAGCATATCCAAATTTTGGACTATTGGTGGGTGCCCATTCTCTGTGCCATATTAAAATCTCATGACACTATTTTCAAATTAAAAATATAATATATCTCAATGAATCAATATTTTGATTCAAAATGAATATCACAATTCAGCATGAGTGCAATCGACAAAGAAAATAAACGGAATACTCTCGAGAGAATTTATGAGCATATTGTGTAAGTCCTGTACCTCAAAATCATCCCATGAATCACCACATAATGTCAGCCTCTAAATCTGATTACACCATCACGTACCTCTCGCGAAAATAACCAAAACACATTCTAACCCCAACACGAGATAACCCCAAATAAGCCTTCAAATATTAAGTCAAACACTTGATTAAGTTTGTAGATGAAAGGGAATAATTTTGTATAGGTCTTCTAGTTGAAAAGTTAATGAAAACGTAGTTTGAAAAGCCAATCCATGAATTTTTTGTGATACATTAAGGATTAAGAGTTTGACTAAGAAAAAAATTCTAATAAAAAAACAAACACGAAAAATAACATTACGGACGATCGGGCCTTTGGAATTGGTTGAAATTTGGGGGAGTAGTAGCTGAAGACGAGGGGAAGCCGTATAAATAATTTTGGCTCGATCGGACGGTTGAATATGTTTACATATTTTTTTTATAAAGTTTTATGTTGTGTGGACTCTTAGAGAGTTTTATATTTTGAGGACTCTTCTAAACGGACCAAGACTCATATATACTCATATTAGGATTTTTTTTTTAAGATAGCTTTTCGAATTCGGAATATAAAAACCAACATATTTATTTATTAAAAATAATTAAATCCAAAATTTCTTTTTCTCAAATTTTCCAAATTAGTTTACGAATGTCGATTTAAAGATTCAGGTTGTTACAAACTTCCACACTAATAAGGAAGGTTGCCCTCGAAATTCAACGAAATCTAAAGCTCGAAATAAAATACTACCAAATTCTATTTCTCAAAAATTACAATACTAAAGTCGTCCAATCAATTCTACACATTTTCACATCAAGATCAAAAATCTCAACCTCGATGCCTAACATGTCTTCAAAAAATATTCTATCTCTAAAGAAAACACGTCTCTCATGCATGCTAGACCCAAAATCCAAGGACTCGAGGGTGTTCGTATACCTAAGCTCTGATACTATTTGTAACATACCGTGCGCCCGAAAGAGATACGCGGAGTGCTACTACGAAAAAAACAAAAATAGAACCATGAATAATGAGTATAGAGCATCTAAATATCCACAATTTAAATATAACAAAATCACAATTCTACTATTTCCACAATTTCAAATACAGAAGTGTTTGTATCGAATACAAAATTCGTCAACTAAAATTACACCACTAGTTTATATATTAAAAAGTAAATCTTCTAATCCAAGCTCTAAAATAAATCTCCAAAATAGTCCATCGCGTACCAATCCACGCTAACCTGCCAACTAAAAGAAAATACGGGGAAGTACTCAATATGACAGGACTAAATGCTCAAGAATAATTAACACGTTGAATAAACCGCAACAATGAGAATCACATATACAAATAAAATATAGTACTCAAACATTATATCAATATCAATTTTTCAACAACACATCAATGAGTCACCGTGCCTCAACTGACCGCGCATATGCATTCTTAAGAATATCCGATTTTTGGACTATTCGCAGGTGCCGATTCTCCGAGCAATATAAAAATCTCATGACACTATGCGCAAATCAACAATGTAATATGTCTTAATGAATCAATATTTGGACTCCAACAATTTTCAGATTCCAAATGAATATCACAATTCAACATGAGTACAATCGACACAGAAAAACAAAAAGAATATTCTCGAGAGAATTTTGGAGCATATTGTGTAAGTCTCGTAGCTCAAAATCATACCATGAATCACCACATAATTTCAACCTCTAAATCTAATCGTACCATCACATTCCTCTCGCGAAATAATCGAAATTCGTTCTAGCCCCAACACGAGATAACCCCAAATAAGCCTTCAAATACTGAGTCAAACACTCGATTAAGTTTGGGGCAAAAGTTTGTAGATGAAAGAAATAATTTAAGAGAGGTCTTCTAGTTGCAAAGTTAATGAAAAAGTTAGTTGAAAAGCCAACCACGAATTTGTTGTCATATATAAAGGATTAAGATCTTGATTAAGAAAAGAATTCTAATCAAATACAAACACTAAAAACAACATTCGAGATGATCGAATCGTTGGAATTGGCTTAAATTTGGGGGTGTAGTAGGTGAAGATGAGGGGAAGTTGCATAAAAAAAATCGGCTCAATTGGACGATTGAATATTTTTACATATTTTGTTTCTAGAGAGTTTTATGTTTTGTGGAATCTTACAGAGTTTTATATTTTGAGGAATCTTCTAAACTCCCCAAGACTCATATATACTCATATTAGGATCTTGTTTTAAGATAACTTTCTGAATTCCGAATATAAAAACTGACATATTTAATTATTAAAAATAATTAAATCCAAAATTTATTTTTCTCGAATTTTCCAAAATTAGTTTACGAATGCCCATTTCAAAATTCAGGTTGTTACATACTTCCCCACTAACAAGGAATTTCGCCCTCGAAATTCAACGAGATCTAATGGTCGAAATAAAATACTACCCAATTCTATTTCTAAAAAATTACAATACTAAAGTCCGCCAATCAATTCTACAAATTCTCACATCAAGATCCCAAATCTTAGCCTCGATGCCTAACATGTCTTCAAAAAATATTATATATCTAAAGAAAATCAGTCTCTCACGCATGCTAGACCCAAAACCCAAAGATCCGAGGGTTGTTGTATACCTAACCTCTGATACCATCTAAAACACACGCGCGCCCGAAAGAGACACGCGACGTGCTATTACGATAAAAACTAAACTAAAACAACCAATAATTAGTATAGAGCATCTACATGCCCATAATTTAAATATAAAAGAGATAATTCTTCTATTTTTACAATTTCAATTACAAAAGTGTTTGTATCGAATACAAAAATCTACAACTTAAACTACACCACTAGTTTATACATCAAAAATAAAACTTCCAATAGAAGATCTAAAATAAATTTCCAAAATAGTTCATCGCGTCCCAATCCACGCTAACCTGCCAACTAAAAGAAAATACGAAAAAGTACATAATATGACAGGATTAGATGCTCAAAAATAATTAGCACGTTGAATAAATCGCAACAATAGGAATTGCATATAAAAATTAAATGCAATACTCACACATTATATGAATATTAATTTCTCAATAACACATCAAGGAGTCACCAGGCCTCAACTCACCGTGCCTATGCATTCTTAAGCATATCCGATTTTTAGACTATTAGAAGGTGTCGATTCTCCGTGCAATATAAAAATCTCATGACACTACGCTAAAATCAATAATATAATATATCTTAATGAATCAATATTTAAATTCCAACAATTTTTAGATTCCAAATGAATATCACAATTCAACATGAGTGCAATCGACACAGAAAAATAAACGTAATACTCTCGAGAGACTCTAGGAGCATATTGTGTAAGTCCCGTATCTCAAAATCATCACATGAATCACCACACAATTTCGGCCTCTAAATCCAATCGCACCATCACGTTCTTCTTGCGAAAGTAATCAAAACAAGTTCTAGCCCCAACACGAGATAACCTCGAATAAGCCTTCAAATATTGAGTCATGCACTTGATTAAGTTTGGGGCTAAAGTTTATAGATGAAAGGGAGAATTTTCGAAGAGGTCTTCTGGTTGAAAAGTTGATGAAAAAGTGATTTGAAAAGCCAACCACGATTTTTTTGTGATTAATAATGGATTAACAGTTTGATTAAGAAAGAATTCTAATCAGATACAAACACTAAAAACAAAATTTCAGACGATCGGAGAGTTGGAATTGGCAGAAATTCGAGTGAGTAGTAGCTGATGACGAAATGAAGCTGCATAAAAAATTTCAACTCCATATGACGGTTGAATATTTTTACATATTTCTTTTTTAGAGAGTTTTATGTTTTGTGGACTCTTAAAGAATTTTATATTTTCTGGACTCTTCTAAACAGCCCAAGACTTATATATACTCATATTAGGATCTTTTTTTAAGATAGCTTTCTGAATTTCGAATATAAAAACCAACATATTTAATTATTAAAAATAATTAAATCCAATATTTATTTTTCTCTTATTTTCCAAAATTAGTTTAAAAATACCCATTTAAAAACCAGGGATGTTACATACTTCCCCACTAACATAGAATTTTGCCCTCGAAATTCAACGAAATGTTAATCTCGAAATAAAATACTACTCGATTCTATTTCCCAAAAATTACAATACTAAAGTCCTTCAATAAATTCTACATGTTCTCACATCAAGATCACAAATCTCAACCTCGATGCCTTAGATGTATTCAAAAAATATTCTATCTATAAAGAAAACACGTCTCACACACATGGTAGACCCAAAACCCAAAGACCCGAGGGTTGTCGTATACCTAACCTCTGATACCATCTGTAACACTCACCCGCCTGAAAGAGACACGCGACGTGCTACTACGATAAAAACTAACTGAAACCATCAATAGTGAGTATAGAGCATCTAAATGTGCATAATTTAAATATAACAGAACAACAATTCTTCTATTTCTACAATTTCAAATACAAAAGTGTTTGTCTCAAATACAAATTTCTCCAACTAAAATTACACCACTAGTTTATACATAAAAAACAAATCTTTTAATCCAAGCTCTAAAATAAATCTCCAAAACAGTCCATCACGTCCCAATCAACGCTATCCTAACAACTAAATGAAAATACGGGGAAGTAAGCAATATGGCATGAATAGATGCTCAAAAATAATTAATACGGTGAATAAATCGCAACAATAAGAATCGCATATACAAATTAAATGTAATACTCAAGGATTATATCACTATCAATTTCTCAACAACACATCAATGAGTCACCAGGCCTCAACTCACCGCGCCTATGAATTCTTAAGCATATCCCTATTTTTTACTATTAGGTGGTGACAATTTCTCGTGCCATATAAAAATCTCATGATACTATGCTCAAATCAAAAATATAATATATCTCAATGAATAATTATTTAGATTCCAATAATTTTCAGATTCCAAATGAATATCAAAATTCAATATGAGTGCAATCGACACAGAAAAACAAACGGAATACCCTCGAGAGAATTTAGGAGCATATTGTGTAAGTCTAGTACCTCAAAATCATCACATGAATCACCACATAATTTCGTCCTCTAAATCTGATCGCATCACCACGTTACTCTCGCAAAAATAATCAAAACTCGTTTCATCCCCAACACGAGATAACCCCAAATAAGTCTCCAAATATTGAGTTAAACGCTTCATTAAGTTTGGGGCTAAAGTTTGCAGATGAAAGGGAATAATTTTGGAGAGGAATTCTGATTAAAAAGTGGGTGAAAAGTGATTTTAAAAGCGAACCACAATTTTTTTGTGATATATAAAGGGTTAAGAGTTTGATTAAGAAAAGAACTTTAATCAGATACAAAAACTAAAATCAAAATTTCAGATGATCGGACCGTTGGAATTGGCTTAAATTTGGGAGCGTAGGAGCTGAAGATGAGATAAAGATGCAAAAAAAATTCGGCTCGATCGGACCGTTGAATATTTTTACATATTTTGTTTTTTTAGAGAGTTTTATATTTCTAGGACTCTTCTAAACTGCCCAAGACTTATATATACTCATATTAGGAACTTTTTTTAAGATAGATTTCTGAATTCCGAATATAAAAACCAACATGTTTAACTATTAAAAATAATTAAATCCAAAATTATTTTTTCTCAAATTTTCCAAAATTAGTTTCAAAATGCCATTTAAAAATCCAGGTTGTCACATTCTTCCCCAATAACATGGAAATTTTCCCTCGAAATTCATCAAAATCTAAAGCTCGAAATAAAATACTACTCGATTCTATTTCCCAAAAATTACAGTACTAAACTCCTCCAATCAATTCTACACATCCTCACATCAGGATCACAAATATCAAACTCAATGCCTAACACGTCTTCAAAAAATATTCTATCTCCAAAGAAAAAACGTCTCTCATGCATGCTAGACCCAAAACCGAAAGACCTAAGGGTTGTCGTATACCAAATCTCTAATACAATTTATAACACTCCGCGCACCCGAATGAGACACGCAACATTCTACTACGATAAAAACTAAACTAAAACCATTAATCATGAGTATAGAGCATCTGAATGTCCACAACTTAAATATAACAAAACTATAATTTTTCTATTTCCACAATTTCAAATACAAAAGTGTTTGTCTCAAATACAAAATTCTCCAACTAAAATTACACCACTAGTTTATACATAAAAAATAAATTGCCCAATACAAGCTCTAAAATAAATCTCCATAATAGTCCATCGCGTCCAAATCCATGGTAACCTGCCAACTAAAAGAAAATACGGGAAAGTAAACATTATGACATGAATAGATGCTTAAAAATAATTTGCATGTTAAACAAATCGCAAAAATATGAATCGCATATATAAATTAAATGCAATACTCAAGCATTATAACAATATCAAGTTCACAACAACACATCTATGACTCAACATGCCTCACCTCACCACGCGTATGCATTCTTAATCACATCAGGATATTGGACTATTGGCGTGTGCCGATTCTCCGTGCCATATTAAAATATAATGACACTATGCTAAAATCAACAGTATAATATATATATATATCAATGAATCAATATTTAGATTCCAAATGAATACCACAATTCAACATGAGTGCAGTTGACATAGAAAAACAAATGGAATACTCTCGAGAGAATTTAGGAGCATATTGTTTAAGTCTCGTGCCTTAAAATCATCACATGAATCATCACATAATTTCAGCCTCTAAATCTAATCGCACCATCACGTTCTCATCACGAAAATAATCAAAACAACTTCTAGACCCAACACGAGATAACCCCAAATAAACCTTTAAATATTGAGTCAAGCACTTGATTAAGTTTGGGGATGAAGTTTATAGGTGAATGGGAATAATTTCGAAGAGGTCTTCTAATTGAAAAGTTTATGAAAAAGTGATTTAAAAAGCCAACCACGAATTTTTTCTGATGTATAAAGGATTAACAATTTGATTAAGAAAAGAATTCTAATCAGATGCAAACATTAAAAACGAAATTTTGGACGATTGGGGAGTTGAAATTGGCTAAAATTTTGGCGAGTAGTAGCTGAAGACGAGAGCAAGTTGCATAAAAAATTTCGGCTCCATCGGACGGTTGAATATTTTTACATATTTTTTTAGAGAGTTCTATGTTTTGTGGACACTTAGAGAGTTTTATATTTCGAGGACTCTTCTAAATGGCCCAAGACTTATATATACTCATATTAGGAACTTTTTTTACGATAGCTTTTCGAATCCCGAATATAAAAACCAACATATTTAATTATTAAAAATTATTAGATCCAAAATTTATTTTTCTCAAATTTTCCAAAATTAGTTTAAAAATACCCATTTAAAAATCAGGGTTGTTACATAATTCCCCACTAACAAGGTATTTTTCCCGCTAAAGTCAACGAAATCCAAAGCTCGAAATAAAATATTACTCGATTCTATTTCCCAAAAATTACAATACTAAAGTCCTCCAATCAATTCTACACGTCCTCACATCAAGATCAAAAATCTCAACCTCGATGCCTAACACGTCTTCAAAAAATATTCTATCTCCAAAGAAAACATGTCTGTCACGCATGCTAGACCCAATACCCAAACACCGTAGGATTGTCGTATACCTAAGCTCTGATACCATCAGCAACATCCCACGCTCACGAAAGAGACACGCGAGGTGCTACTATGATAAATACTAAACTAAAACCATCAATAATGAGTATAGATCATCTAAATGTCCACAATTTAAATATAACAAAGCCACAATTCTTCTATTTTTCACAATTCAAATACAAAAGTATTTCTCCCAAATACAAAGTTCTCCAACTAAAATTACACCACTAGTTTATACATCAAAAATAAATCTTCCGATACAAGCTTTAAAATAAATCTCCAAAATTGTCCATCGCGCCCCAATCCACGGTACCCTACCAACTAAAAGAAAATATGGGGAAATACACAATATGACATGAATAGATGCTAAAAAATAATTAGCACGTTGAATAAATTACAACAATACGAATTTCATATACAAATTGAATGCAATACTCAAGCATTATATCAATATCAATTCAACAACACATCAATGAGTCATCACGCCTCACTTCATCACGCCTATGCATTCTTAATCATATCCGAATTTTGAACTATTGGGGGTTGTCGACTCTCCGTACCATATTAAAATCTCATGAGTCCATGCTCAAATAAACAATATAATATATCTCAATGAATAATTATTTAGATTCCAACATTTTTTAGATTTCGAATGAATATCACAATTCAATATGAGAGCAATCGACACCGAAAAACGAACGGAATACTCTTGAGAGAATTTAGGAGCATATTGTGTAAGTCCCGAACCTTAAAATCATCACATGAATCACCACGTAATTTCGGCCTCTAAATCTGATCGTACCACCACATTCCTCTCGCGAAAATAATCAAAACTCATTCTAGCCCCAACACAAGATAACCCTTAATAAACCTTCAAATATTGAGTCAAACGCTTGATTAAGTTTGGGGCTAAAGTTTGTAGATGAAATGGAATAATTTTGGATAGGTGTTCTGGTTGAAGTATTGATGAGAAAGTGAGTTGGAAAGCCAAACACGAATTTGTTGTGATATATAATGGATTAAGAGTTTGATTAAGAAAATAATTCTAATTATATACAATCACTGAAAACAATATTTCGGGCGATCGGACCGTTGGAATTGGCTGAAATTTGGGGGATGCATAAAAAATTTCGAGTTGAACGGACCGTTGAATATATTTACATTTTTTTAGAGAGTTTTATGTTTTGAGGACTCTTAGAAAGTTTTATATTTTGAAGACTCTTCTAAATGACCCAAGACTTGTATATACTCATATTAGGAACTTTTTTTCATTATAGCGTTCCGAATTCCGAATATAGAAACCAACATATTTAATTATTAAAAATAATTAAATCCAAAATTTATTTTTCACGAATTTCCAAAATTAGTTTAAAAATACCCATTTAAAAATCCTGTGTGCTACATTCTTCCACTATAACAAGGAATTTCGCACTCGAAATTCAACGAAATCTAAAGCTCGAAATAAAATACTACTCAATTCTATTTCTCAAAAATTATAATACTAAAGTCCTCTAATAAATTCTACACGTTCTTACACGAGGATCACAAATCTTAACCAGGATGCCTAACATGTCTTCAAAAAATATTCTATTTCCAAAGAAAATATGTCTCTCACGCATGCTAGACCGAAAACCCAATGACCCGAGGGTTGTCGTATACCGAAGCTCTAATACCATCTGTAACACCCCGCGCGCCTGAAAGAGACACACAACGTTCTACTACAATACAAACTAAACCAAAACCATCAATAATGAGTATAAAGCATTTAAATGTCCACAATTTAAATATAACAAAACCACAATTCTTCTATTTCCACTATTTCAAATACAAAAGTGTTTCTCTCAAATACAAAATTCTCCAGCTAAAATTACACCACTAGTTTATACATCAAAAATAAATCTTCCAATCCAAGCGCTAAAACAAATATCCAAAATAGTCCATCGCGTCCCAATCCACGCTAACCTGCGAACTAAAAGAAAATACGAGGAAATAGGCAATATGACAGGAATAGATGCTAAAAAATAATTAGCACGGTGAATATATCACAACAATACGAATCGCATACACAAATTAAATGCAATACTTGAGCATTATATTAATATCAATTTCTGAACAACACATCAATGAGTCACAAAGCCTCACGACACCATGCCTATGCCTTCTTAAGCATATCCGTATTTTGGACTACTAGCAGGTGCCGATTTTCCGTACCATATTAAAATCTCTTGACACCATGCTCAAATTAACAATATAATATATCCCAATGAATCAATATATAGATTCCACCAATTTTCATATTCCAAATGAATATCACAATTCAACATGAGTATAATCGACACAGAAAAACGAATGGAATACAATTGAGAGAATTTAGGAGTATATTGTGTAAGTTTCGTACCTCAAAATGATCACATGAATCACCACATAATTTCATCATCTAAATCTGATCGCACCATCACGTTCCTCTCGCGAAATTAATCAAAACTCGTTCTAGCCCCAACACGAGATAACCCCAAATAAGCCTTCAAATATTGAGTGAAACACTTGATTAAGTTCGGGGCTAAAGTTTGTAGATGAAAGGGAATAATTTTGGAGAGGTCTTCTGGTTGAAAAGTTGATGAAAAAATGATTTGAAAAGCCAAGCCATGATTTTTTTGTGATATATAAAGGATTTGGAGTTTGATTAAGAAAAGAGTTCTAATTTGATACAAATACTCAAAATAACATTTGGGATGATCGGACCATTGGCATTGGCTGAAATTTTGGAGGGTAGTAGCTGAAGACGAGAGGAAGCTGTAGGAAAAAATTCGGCTCGATCGTGCATTTCAACATTTTTACATATTTTGTTACTAGAGAGTTTCATGTTTTGAGGACTATTAGGGAGTTTTATATTTTGAGACTCTTCTAAACGGCCAAGACTTACATGTACTCATATTCGTAAATTTGTTTAAATTAGCTTTTCGAATTCCGAATATAAAAACCAATATATTTTATTATTAAAAATAATTAAATCCAAAATTTATTTTTCTTGAATTTTCAAAAATTAGTCTAAAAATACCCATTTAAAATTTCGTGTTGTTACATACTTCCCCACTAACAAGGAAGTAGGCCCTCGAAATTCAACGAAATCTAAAGCTCGAAATAAAATACTACTCGATTCTATTTCTCAAAAATTAAAATACTAAAGTCCTCCAATCAATTCCGCACATTCTCACATAAATATCATAAATCTCAACCTCGATGCCTAACACGTCTTCAAAAAATATTCTATCTCCATAGAAAATATGTCTCTCACGCATGCTAGACCCAAATCCCGACGGTTGTCGTATACCTAACCTCTGATACCATCTGTAACACCTGCGCATCCGAAACAGACATGCGGCGTGCTACTATGATAAAAACTAAACTAAAACCATCAATAATGAGAATAGAGCATCAAAATGTCCACAATCTAAATATGAAAAAACAACAATTCTTCTATTTCTATAATTTCAAATACAAAAGTGTTTTTGTCAAATGAAAAATTCTCTAAATAAAATTACACCACTAGTTTATACATCAAAAATAAATCTTCCAATCCAAGATCTAAAATAAATCTCAAAAATAGTCGATCGCATCCCAATCCACGCTAACCTATGAACTAAAACAAAATACAGGGAAGGACACAATATGACAGGAATAGATGCTAAAAAATAATTAGCACGGTGAATAAATCGCAACAATACGAATCACATATACAAATCAAATGCAATACTCAATCATTATATCAATATCAATTTCTTAACGACACATCAATGAGTCACCAGGGCTCACCTCACTACACCTATACATTCTTAAGCATATCCGGATTTCGAACTATTGGCGGGTGCCGATTCTCCGTGCTTGATTAAAATCTCATGAGACTATTCTCAAATCAACAATATAATATGTCTCAATGAATCAATATTTAGATTCCAATAATTTTCAGATATCAAATGAATATCACAATTCAACATGAGTCTAATCGATACAGAAAAACAAACGGATTACTTTCGAGATAATTTAGGAGCATATTGTGTAAGTCCCGTACTTCAAAATCATCACATGAATCACCACATAATTTCAGCCTCTAAATCCGATAGCGCCATCATGTTCATCTCACGAAAATAATCAAAACTCGTTCTAGCCTCAACGCGAGATAACCCCAAATAAGCCTTCAAAAATTGAGTCAGGCACTTGATTAATTTTGGGGCTAAAGTTTGTAGATGAAAGGGAATACTTTTGGAGAAGTGATCTGATTGAAAAGTTGATGAAAAAGTGATTTGAAAAGCCAAGCCACAAATTTGTTGTGATATATAAATGATTAAGAGTTTGATTAAGAAAAGAGTTCGAATTATATACAAACACTAAAAACAATATTTTGAATGATCCGACCGTTGGAATTGGCTGAAATTTAGGGGACTAGTAGCTGAAGACGAGTGAAAGTGGCATTAAAAAATTCGGCTCAATCAGACTGTTCAACTTTTTTAAATATTTTTTTCTGGAGACTTTTATATTTTGAGGACTCTTCTAAACAGCCAAAGACTTATATATACTCATATTACAAACTTTTTTAAGATAACTTTCCTAATTCCGAATAATAAAACCAACATAATTAATTATTAAAAATAATTAAATCCAAAATTTCTTTTTCTCGAATTTTCAAAAAATAGTTTAAAAATATCCATTTAATAATCCGTGTTATTACATACTTCCCCACTAACAAGGAATTTGGCCCTAGAAATTCAATGAAATCTAAAGCTCGAAATAAAATACTACTCGATTATATTTCTCAAAAGTTAGAATACTAAAGTTCTCCAATCAATTATGCACATTCTCACATTAAGAACACAATTCTCAACCTTGATGCCTAACACGTCTTCAAAAAATATTCTATCTCCAAAGAAAACATGTATCTTATGCATGCTAGACGCAAAAACCAAAGACCCGAGGGTTGTCGTATGCCTAACCTCTGATACCATCTGTAACACCCTCACGCCCGAAAGAGACACGCAGCGTGCTAATACGATAAAAACTAAACTAGAACAATCAATAATGAGTATAGAGCATCAAAATGTCTAGAATTTAAATATAGTAAAACCACAATTCTTGTGTTTCTAGAATTTAAAATACAAAAGTCTTTCTCTCAAATAAAAAATTCTCTAACTAAAATTACACCACTAGTTTATACATCAAAAATAAATCTTCCAATCCAAATGCTAAAATAAATCTCCAAAATAGTCGATCACGTCCCAATCCACGCTAACTTGCGAACTAAAATAAAATACAAGGAAGGACACAATATGACAGGAATAGATGCTAAAAAATAATTAGCATAGAGAATATCACTATTGGCGGGTGCCGATTCTTTATCGCATATTAAAATCTCATTACACTATTCTCAAATCAACAATATAATATATCTCAATGAATCAATATTTAGATTCCAACAATTTTTAGATTCCAAATGAATATCACAATTCAACATGAGTGCAATTGACATAGAAAAATAAACGGATAACACTCGAGAGAATTTAGGAGAATATTGTGTAAGTCACGTACATCAAAACGATCACATGAATCACCACATAATTTCAGCCTCTATATTTGATCGCCCCATCACGTTCCTCTCGTAAAAATAATCAAAACTCATTCTAGCCCCCACGCGAGATAACCCGAAATAAGCCTTCAAATATCGAGTCAAACACTTGATTAAGTTTGGGGATAAAGTTTTTAGATGAAAGGAAATAATTTTGGAGAGTTCTTCTGGTTGAAAAGTTAATGAAAAAGTTATTTCAAAAGCCAAGCCACGAATTTGTTGTGATATATAAAGGATTAAGAGTTTGATTAAGAAAATAGTTCTAATTAGATACAAACACTTAAAACTACATTTCGGATGATTGGACTGTTGTAATTGGCTGAAATTTGGGGGAGTAGTAGTTGACAATGGGAGAAAGACGAATAAAATTTTTTGACTCGATTGGATAGTTCAACATTTTTACATAATTTTTTTCTAGAGAGTTTTATGTTTTGAGGAGTCTTGGAGAGTTTTATATTTTAAGGACTCTTCTGAACTGCCCAAGACTTATATATACTGATATTTAGAACTTTGTTTAAAATAATTTTTGAATTTCGAATATAAAAAACAACATATTTCATTATTAAAAATAATTAAATCTAAAATTTATGTTTCTCGAATTTTCCAAAATTAGTTTAAAAATACCCATTTAAAAATTCGGGTTGTTACATCGGAGAGGTTAGGATCAGTACCTTCGGGGGAATATCCGTATGCTAATTCACTATTGGCATGCCCCATTCAAGGCATTATACGGGAGACGTTGTCGCTCACCAGCTTGTTAGTTGGAGGTGGGGGACAACAAACTATTGGGGCGGGAGCTGATTCGGGACACGTCCTCCAAGATTAAGTTAATTCGGGGGCCTATATGTATAGCCCAAGATAAACAAAATAGCTGCGTGGATGCGAATAGGAGACATGTGGAGTTGGAGATCGGGGATCAGGTATTGGAGAGCGTATCCCCTATGAAAGGGGTGATGAGATTTGGCAAGAACGGGAAATTAACGCCAAGGTATGTGGCCCAATTTTATATCATTGAGAGGGTCGGACCAGTAGCGTAGCATTTGGATTCTCCAGATCATCTTCAGCGTATCAACGATGTGTTCCATCTTGTGTCGTTGAAGAAATAGAAGAGGAGTCCGAGGGTTTTTTTGGCATGTTCCATTTGAGGAGATTGACTTGCAGCCCGATATTTATTACGAGGAGAGACCAGTAGCTATCGTAGATTGCAGTGAGCGCAAGTTACGATCTAAAATTATAGCACTTGTTTGTGTTCAAATGGGTCATCATAGTGCAGATGAGTCCATTTGGGAGCATGAAGAGGATAGGCGGGTGCAGTATCGAGAGCTATTTACTGTAGGTACGTCTGAATTCTGGGGATGGAATTCCCTTGTAAGGGGGGAAGTATGTAACACCTCCTCAATTCTAGGTTTTATTTTTATTAATTAATTCGATAATTTGGTAATTTATTTGTGTCGTAAATTAATGAGAATTAATTAATTGGTATTTTTAAAAGTGGGTATGTTTAAATAAATTGACAAGTGGAAGTTAATTATAAAAAATATTATTCGGATGATGATTTTGAGTGCGCGATTAAGTTCGGTAGGGTCAAAATAGTCCAAACTGAGTGGCCATATGTATATATTGGGTTTCGGTACTTAATTAGACATATTTGAGCTCCAAATTAAGAGTTTGGGCCCTTTTTAGGACGCCCATAAGCCCAAAAATGGGATTTGAGTTTTTAACCCTAATTGGGTAAGGGTAAGGAAACTTAAAGTCATTTTAGAAGATCAAAATTGTGGTGAGCTTAAGAGGAGAGCCTTTAGAAGAGAATGTGGGGATTTGGGTAGATTGCTTCAAGAACAAGAGGAGATCCTTGAATTCAATCCAACATCTTCATTCGAATGCTTTGATCTACAAAGTGAGGCATGTGGTTTAATTTGCATTTACCTATTCATAGTAAAGGAAGTGGGAATCAATTAAAATGTTAGGGTTGGTGTTCATGAGAAATTAGTGATTTCTTTGATTGGGAAGTTTAAATTTGTAGAGGTGTTAGGATTCGATTAATTTGATGGCCTAATTTGGTGTATTGATGGGGTTAGATTGAATATAATAAAAGAATGGAATTAGGATGAATTTGTGAAAGTTTTGAAGAAGAAATCTGTACAGGGTGAGGTTTGAAATGTTTCAATGGCGGACTAGGTTTTACTGGATAGATTAGCGATGAAGATGATATCAGGGTCATTCAATTGGCCTGTTATCTCGTTCAAACAAGAGCCATTATTGTTCGAACAATATGGTTGGTCGTTTGAACGACCTGTTACCCTGTCAGAATTTCTTCTTCCCCTGATTCAGACATATTATGTGTTTTGAGGTACACAAGGTGATTATGTAATTTTGGTTATAATCTAGGGTTTAAATTGGTGACTGTTTACCCTTGAATTAATTAGAAGATTTATTAATTTGAAGATTTAAGGTTCATGATTTAGTGAATTGCAACCTTATGAGTTAAGTGGGTAGACTTAATTGAATGGTGGATTGAAATTATCGAATTTCGGGCCAAGAGAGAGAAAGTCCGGGTATAATTGGTAGGGTGACTCCAAAATAATGAAAATTAATTAGTGTGTAATAATTTGAGATGAAGTCGGACCATAGACTTGCATGTTTTAGGCTTGTGTATGCACATAGTACACCGGTTGCCTATATATATACATACATACGATTATGTGTAGTATATATATGATTTATAAATATTTGTCTAAATAATATTCATAGTAAAGCATACCAGTATTAATGTTATCTTACGAGGTTGCGCGATGTGGGTGAGTCGCTTGACTAGCGAATGTAAGACGAGTATATTCCCCAGGTCATTGCATCCATTATTAGGGGTGGGCCGTTATGGTATGGAACAAGCACTTTCGGGGGGAACTATGATCTCCTCCTACACGTTGGGTGATAGCATTTTATATCTGACATGCATATGAATGTTGAAATATGATACGTATGTATAGTGCAGAATTATATACGAATTTATATACACTGTGTAAATGTATAATTAATATAACTTGTGAGATAAGGATTTTTATAAATTAATTCGGATGTCAATTCTGACTGCGCGGTTGAGTCCGGATGGGTCGAGATAGTCAGAAAAGAGTACCCGGGGGTAGTAATTGGGTCTCGGGATATTTTTGGGCATAGCCGGGCCCACACGGGGTGAGTTGGGCCACTTTAATTAAGCCCATTAGGTGAAAAACGGGATTAAGTGTTTTTAACCTAATGGGGAGATTAGGAAATCAGCAGCCATCACAATTCTAAGCCTAGGGCTTGAGAGGGAAATTGGGGGAAAGCTTAGCAAGAGCAATTGGAACTTTTGGAGCCAAATTGAGGGTCAACAACAACGGATCAGACAGTACAAACACTTTGAGGCAAGTGGTTAACTGTTTTGATTCCTAAAGCATGATAATCAATTCATATCATAGTGATGTGTAAACCAAAATTCGTTTTTGGGTGTAAATGGGTACAAAATGGGATTTTTGTTCATGAAACTATTGAATGAGATTCATAGTAAAAATTGTTGTGTTGAACATATCTGAGTATAGAATAAGAATTCGGAATATAAACTGGGGAAAAATCTGAATTTGGAAATTGGTTGTAGAACAAGATTGATGGATTTTAATGGGAAACCCCATCTTTAATTATAGTGAGATGTCGTATGAATCAAAAAGGGTAAAACAGTTTTAGATGATTGAGACTTGTTTTGGGAGTAATTGATTGGTTAAAAATCGTTATTTAAGGTTGGAAAAATGGAGAGGAAAAACCTTGGAAATTCGGCCATGGCTGAAACAGCAAGCCGAGGAAGACAACCACCTGCTCGATCGATCGATCGACCCAGGGGTTCGATCGATCGAGGGTCCCAGGAATTTGATAGTTCGGTCAGTTTGTTTATATGAGGGTTTAATTTAAGATTTAATTCCCTTATTTTTAATTGGTGATAATATTTATATGGGATATATGTTTCCTTAACAATCATAGGGTGATATAATTGGGTTTAGGAGGGTGTGAACGGTATGTCATGAGATGAACGAATTTGGAGAAATAATTCATAATTATGGATAGTGGGCCGAGGAATAATATTCGGGTAATGTAGTTGGGTGGCACTACATTAGTAAAGGAATTTAAGTGAGATATTTAATTATGGACCAAGTGGGCGAGTCCGGGCATGTTGATAATTATAGGTAAATATAATTGGGAAAATTATGGAAATAAATGTGTGACACATTGTGGGCGAAAAATGTGGGAAATAAATTATGAGATGTAAATTAGACCAAGTGAGCGAGTCCGGGTATGTTGGTTAAGTGACATCAAGGCATTTAATTAATTATTGAGAGAAAGTAATTAGTTTGGAGTCGGAACATAGACTCGGGAAATATTAAGATACGGGCCAAATAAATGAGTCCGGGGATAATAGTTGGGTGACACCAAGTTATTAAATTAATAAATGAGTAATTAATTTAGATAGAGTCGGATGGTAGACTCGGGTAGTATTAAATTAATAAGTGTATTAATTAATTTAATTAGAGTCAGATTGTGGACTCGGGTAGGATTTAATTAATTATTGTGTAAATTAATTATATTAGAGTCGGATCACAGACTCGGATTTTTGTTGATTAATTAATGGGTAAATTAATTAAATTAGAGTCGGACGATAGACTCGGGGAGGTATTAAATTAATATGTGTGTCAATTAATTTAATTAGGGTCGGGTGATAGACTCGGGGAAAGTATTATATTAATTTAGGTGTGAATTAATTATATTAGAGTCGGACCATAGATTCGGGAAGAGGATAAATTATTAAGTGAAAATTAACAACATTGAGTCGGGCCACAGACTCAGGAAATTTCAGGCAGTGTACGGGACTTGGAGTACACGGTAGAGCCGGGGTTTATATTATATATATACGGTGTCGTGATAGTATATATATACGTGTATTTATTGTGTGTAATACTAAATATCAGTGATTAGCTATTTATTTAATTTATATACTCTAATGCTATCAAGGGAGGTTGCGCGATGTGGGTGAATCCCCTCGCTTGAGGAGTAGGGCGAGTATATCCCCAGGTCATAGCATCCGGTATATATGGGTGAGGGATTTATATCACTTTCAGGGAAGGAATATGACCGCCTCCACTTCGTTTATATTTTGGTCCAAGTTGGTGAGCGATTCTAACTTGGGAAAACTAGGTTTTGTGAGCACACCTAGTGAGATAGCATTTTAAAGTGAATCATCCGGTGAGGGTATACTCAGAAGGATGGATACGCGTATGATATATGTGTGGATGTTAGTAAAGGTTCGTATAATATGGTAGTAAATATTATATGTAGGTGATAATACAGTGCGTGATGTATTTATTTTATATAACGCGGGTTAAAGTTATATGCTGTTAATTAATGAGAAATTAATTAAGTTAATCATTGGTGAAAATAATACAGTGTGTGATGTATGTACTTTATATAACTTGTGAGATGGTTATATGCTATTATTTAGGAGAAATTAATTAAGTTAATTGTGAAATAACTTATAATTCAAGAAATTATTATACTCGGGTTAGAGTAGTATGGCAAGGGAAGGTTATACCAGGACTAGTTGCATGGGGTAGTACAACTAGGTAGGGTTAAGGTAACCGATAGGTGTGCACATTAGTGGAGGTGTGAGAATGTCCACAAGGGAGTGCGACACTAACTTAAATATGAAGCGCATTCATGCATTTTAAATTACTGCATTTAATTCACTTGCTAAATATTTTCAAAATGTTTTGGGTTCTAACCCTTGCTATAAAACTATTTTCAAAACCTTTTAGGTGTCCAGCCACAGGGACGCCAAGATTGATATTCTATTCCAGGGGCACGGAGCTGCGGCATATGTGGATGCTAGCAGGAGTTCGAATTAGACGCATCATTCATTCATTCCTAGAGTAAGAATCTTTTATCAGTCTCAATTTTATTTAGGGCTTGTAGCCCAGACTTCTCGGTACAGTTTTCAGGTGTAATTTATTCAGGTGTTGGACATTTGTATTTGGATTATTTATTTGATGGCCGGTGATTTATTCGGTAAGTTGTGTAATTATTATTCTAGTTACTTTCATTCAGTTGTGTGAATGGTTTATATTTTAATTCCGCATGTACTGTTTTGTTAAATCAAAAAGTTAAAATTGGCACCAGTTTTTGGAATACTAGGTGGTTAGTAAGTTTTAAAAAAAAAAAAAAATTTCGACAGTGATGCTAAGGATGATCCAACTGGGATTCCTGTTTTAATTAGGTATAGGACTGATCACCCGGTATTTTATTAGGCGGGGTGTCACACCCGGTCCATCAGGGTCAGCCCCTGGGACAACAACATCAGGGTCGGTATTAGGGAGACAGTCAAAAACACTCTTTCATTTGTAGTGAGGTAGGCCACTTCATGAGGGATTGCCCACAAAGAGATAGGGGTCCACAACAGGGTGCCTCGCAGGGTTATCAAGTATAGGGACCCCTGGCAGTTCCACCTCCCCAGAATCAGTAGAAATTGGGATAGGTGCAGTACGAACGTGTGTACAATGTTCGAGATGTTCCAATTCATATAGCACCGCCAGCGCCACCGGTAGTAGAGGATACATTTACTATCCATGGTCATGATGATATAATCATTTTTGATACTGCTGCATCACATTCATTTGTTAGGACCCATTTTACTAGAGTAGTTGGGTTACTAGACACGACTGATAGTCTACTCATGTGCGTCGATTCATCGATACGGGTGGATCGCTTATACACTCAATTTATAGAGGCTAGACATGTGATTAGGGGCCTGAATTTTGCTCCAGACCTCGTGGACTTTGAGGGCTACGATGTTATTTTGGTTAGATATTAGTTAACCGGATATAGAGCGATGGTCGATTGTTATGAGAGAGCCATAGTGTTCAACATACCGGGGCATCAGATTTTTTGGTGGCGTTGCCCTTTCTTGAAGGAGGATCGCACACTCATTTACATTACTTTAAGAAGGATACCTCACAGAAGGTGGTGATCCCAATACACTCAATCCCAATTGTGAGGGACTTTGGGGATTATTCCAGGACCTATCGGGGTTCGTACACAGTCGGGAGATTGAGTTATCCATTGATCTAGCATCGAGTACTAGGCCGATACCCCGAGCACCTTATCGCATGTCCCCTTCGTAGATGCGTTAGTTGAGGGAACAAATTCAGCAACTCTTGGGTCAGGGGTTTATTCGATGGAGCACATCGCCTTAAGTTGTTCCCATGTTGTTCATGAAGAAGTGAGACGTCTCACTTCGCTTATGTGTAAATTATCGGGAGTTAAATAAGGTTACTATCCAAAACAAGTATACACTGCCTAGGATTGATGATCTTTTCGATCAACTACAATGGGTGGTATATTTCTCCAAAATTGATTTAGGGTCGAGGTATCATGAGTTGAGGATTGGAGAGGAACACATCCTAAAAACCTCTTTTCTTTCGAGGTATGGTTCTTATGAGTTTCGAGTGATACCATTCTGGCTCACAAATGCACCGACGGTATTTATGTACCTTATGAATCGAGGTTTTAGAGATTTTCTTGATCAGTTACTCATAGTGTTAACAGACGACATTTTGGTCTATTCGCGCATGGAGGAGGAGCATGCTTATCATCTTCGTATGGTCTTATAGACATTGCGGGATCACCAGCTAAACGCCAAGTTTGATAAATGTGGGTTTTGGCTTCGGGATGTTGAGTTCTTGGGACATATTATATTGGAGCAGGGTATTGTCGTGGACCCAAGCAAGGTGTCAACGGTGAGGTAGTGGGGCCATCCCACGACACTGAATGAGATTATGAGCTTTTGGGGGTTAGCTGGGTACTACCTTCGTTTCATCAGGGGGTTCTCCAGGATTGCCGGACCTTTAATAATTTTGACTTGTAAAGGGGTGAACTTTGTGTGGATCGATTCGTGTCAGTGGGCATTTGACGAGTAAAAGGACAATCTAGCATCAGCCCCCATATTGGCATTAACGAGGGCATGATTGGACAAGTGGGCTTATACTGATGTGTCCTTATAGGGGCTCAGATGTGTGTTACCGCAAGAAGAGTTGACTATAACTTATGCATCCTAAAAACTAAAACCCCACGATAGGAACAACCACACTCATGATCTAGAGTTGGATGTGGTAGTCCTTGCCTTGAGGATTTGAAGGCATTACCTTTTGGGAGAGAAGTTCACCTTACTCACGGATAAAAAATCACTCCAATATCTATTCACTAAGAAGGAATTGAACATGAGTCAAAGGAGGTGGTTGGAGTTCGTGAAATATTACCACTTTGATATTCATTATCATCTTGGAAAGGCCAATGTAGTTGCGGATGCGTTGACCTAACGTCGCAAGGAAGGTTTGGCGGCAGTTTAGAAGGAAAAATGGAGCGAACCTAGGCATGAGGATGATATTATCAGGGCATGTATGGAGCTTCTAGCAGTCACATCCGAGATTGTTATGAGGGTGGTGTAGAGGGGGCTTGGAGGTAACCCCGAGAATAGGGACAAATCCCCAATTATCAACAGTTTTTGAGATTAAGCAACCGAGGCAGCTCAAGCGTGGCAACTCAGCGAGGCAGCTTGACGCGGCAGCTCATATTTTAGCTTTTTGTATTAGTCACATTGTATTCTCATTATTGATTTCTGTAAGCTTTAACAGTTGTAATGACGTAACGATAATAACAATAGAGTTCGTATGAGGTCAAACGGTACTTGCGAGAGACCAGGCTTGGCAGGGCCTGTGAGAGCTTTCATGCTCTATCGAATGACCTCACTGTGGGAACTTTAGAGGGACCTGGTTTGGAGGATTGAGAAGTAAGGCACCATTGGGACTTGTCCTGACCATCTTAAATACACCTAGTAAAACACCGAAGGACCCTGACTGTGGAACCCCAAGCGGAGCAGCTTGGAGTTCCATCGGGCGTTGAGTCACAAAACAAGTAGCCCTCTACTTAATGTCACACCTACTATAGGTGATATCACTAGCCAACTAAACAATGTCAGACCTGCACTTGAGTAAACCACCGTGGTATTTGGGGCTGTCAAGCAGTTGGTAAGCCACCTCTGCGACAACAGCCCCCCTGACACACATTGGTTAGGCAAAAGGCATGTCTTGGCATTTAATGTTTATGACGTGGAGACAACTAGTGCATCAGGCATTTAATGTTGTGACATAAAGTATGAGGGATGTCTTTCATAGTCTTAAATGACTGAGTTGCCTCGGGGGTGGTGTGGGGGGCTATTTAAGGACCCCAACCACCTCTGAAAAATGATGATCCCTTTGAGAATTGAAAAGAGTTATTGCAAACTAGAGAGTTCACTGACTCACCATTGTCATTTATTATGAAGCTTTTAATACTTGACAGAGATTCTTGAGGGTGTTTTGTGTGTTTCTACCTGCCCGCCAGGGTGTATCTAGGGTGCTTACTTCCCTCTCCCTCTAGATAAGCCACTTCTAAAAGTCCATTATTATTACTAGAGTTATACACGAGAGATTTTGGGAGTTTAAGCTGAGTTTACCTTCATTGGGTTCGTGTTTATATGTTCTGTAATTAATCCTAAGCTTTACCCTACTCACTTATCATTACCATACTCAATAGGGGGTCACGCCTCCATTTATAATCTAAAGTACCCTCTTACATTTGGCGACTCTGCTGGGAAGGCATCCTTCTAGGGAAGGAGTATGGCGGAGGATAATGCTACTAGAAGACTCAATTTCGATGACATACAACACAATGAAGAACAGGTTGCGAGGAAGAAGGAGGCCCTAAGAGATGGGGCTCCTCGAGTAGAGGTACCGCTGGCTCCAACAACGATAGGCGTCCCTGGGGCTGCACAACCTTCCACGAGTGCGGGGTTGGGACCTGCCCAGATGGCGCTCCTCATGAGCAAATTTTATGAGTTTTTGCAAACCCCAGTAGCTTCAACTATGCTGGGAGGATTGGAGACTAATGCCTTCGTAACACCAGGAGTGGCCCCAGGGGCCCCACCAGGGGCAGGCATTACAGGAGCGGTCCCAGCAAGTGTACCCTATGTTGTGAACCCAACTGTGGGCGGCTCAGGAGTTTCAACGGCACAACCGATAACGTTCGCTCCGGTTGCAACGAGCGCTCAACCGTCGGACCCGTTGCAGGTGGCCCCAGTAGCCTCGCCCTTGGAAGAGATGAGAAAAGAGATGCAGAAGGAGATGCTGAAGTTCATGCAGTCTTCCTCGCAGGCTGTGGGCGAGGTGGCAGCGGTCTACGACAACTTCCGGACACCTTACCCCCAGGAGTACAACGACGAACCCTACCCGAAGGACTATATTCCCCCTACCTTTGAAAAATACTCAGGCAAGGGCGGGAACCCGAAGGAACACATTAAGCGTTTCGTTGAACACTTGGGGGCGCATTGCAATGACAAAAAGCTTAGGCTGAGGGAGTTTTCCAAATACCTGACTGATAAATCATACACTTGGTATTGTCACCTGCCTCCCAATAGTGTCTCCACGTGGGAGGAGATGCATGTATTGTTTGTCCGAAAGTTCTTCTTGGCAAAAGATTAGTACACCTTAACCGAACTTGGCAGGGAGAGGCAAAGGCCAGGAGAGGAGGTAGTGGCCTATATCCGAAGGTTTAGGGAAAGGTCCCTCGACGTGAGGGAAGAATCTAAGGAGGCTAGGTTTCTACAAATTTGTGCTGAGGGATTACTTCCTGAGTATATCTGTCACCTGATCAATGAGACACGCGAGGGAAAATTTTCAACATTCTTAAAGTCCGCAATAAATATATCTTTGGTGGTGCGACCTAGCCCGGTAGTAGCTCCCATGATGTTCAGACAGTCGATACAACCCATCGGGGGAAGGTCTCAGGCCCCACGGGTGGGGTATGTCGATAGAGAGGATGGGGGCAAGGCCCAGAGGAAGGACAACAAAAGAAAGATCGGAAGGGATAGAGAAGACCCACCACCGTTGCCTTATACGGTGGAGGAGGCTGTGAGTTGCTATAATGCAATGGTACAAGGAGGAACGGTTTACAAACCGAAAGGCGTCTCGGCGGAAGAGCCCGACGCGGCAACTAGGGCCAATCCCAAATATTGTCAGGTTCATCGAAAGGTCCAGCATCCAACAGAAAGCTGCTTCACGCTGCAAAGAATCATTGACAAGTACATGAAGGTGGGAACATTACAAATCCCCCCGCAGAACGTTAATAATAACCCGCTCCCGGCGCATGGGGCCAATGTTGTAACGACCTATGATAAGGAGGAAGAGCGGGAGGGGGGAGGGGCAACAATGGAGTTCGATAAAGCACTGGAGTATTGCACTAGGGGAATGGCTAACGTAGTTCTGGCTTATGATGAAGCAAGTGCTAGGGACGTAGAAGACGCCTACAGCGTTGAGGGCGAGGAAACGGACCCAGTCATAGAATATAACGCAGTTTCAAAATCTCCAAAGTTCACTTGGTTCTTCGACCAAGTGGGAATCCCAAAAGAGAGCATAATGGAGATAACGCAGGCAATCTTGGATATTGCAAGAAGAAATGCGGTCCCCTCACTAAGGTGGAGGGGACCCATGGCTAGGCTGGTAAAGAAGTTCCTATCAGAGGTAACGTTCAGCGATGCGGATAGAGCTGTAAGGTTCCCCCATAATAGGCCCCTGTATGTAACGGCCAGTATTAACGGGGTTAGCTTTGCCAGGACTCTTATGGACGGGGGTGCTTCCATCAACATTATTCCAATCAACTCCTTCCACGCGGGTAATATTCCGAAAGAAAGATTGGTTGCCATGCCCTTGGTAATCTCGGGCTATGATAATCAATCTTCCAAGTCCATTGGGTATGTATACGTGGGGATAGTGATGGGAAATCTTTGTTCCCATATCAAATTCCATGTAATAAAAAGCGCAACTTCCTATCATTTGTTAGTGGGGAGAGTATGGATGCACAACCAATGGTTAGTTCCCTCAACTTACCACCAATGTGCTAAGGCGAATATCAAGGGGACAAAAGTGACTATTAGGGCAACTAAGAGGCCTTTTGCTATCGAAGAAGCACACTTAGTGGATGCAGCCTTTTATACAGAGCTCGAAGAGGACGTGCGAGTTCTAACGAGGAGAATGGAGGGAGCATGGGTCCCCTCAATTAGAGAAAGAATGGGACCTTTAAACGAGAGTGGCGAGGGGAAGAGGAGCGGGGAAGCATATCGTGCGGTCCCTCGACCCCAGAACATTCCGAAGCAGCTCAAAGAAAATATGAGACCTAGGACAGACCCGGGCGAGCATGAGGCCCAACGACAGAGCGTGTTAAGTCATTTTTCAGGGGAAATGATCGTTGAAGCTTCCAGAGAAAGGAAGAGAAAAGACGTAGCAACAGCCACCAGCAGGCAATGCAAGAAGATTGTCACTGAAGAGGGAAAAGTGGTGTACCGCTTGTAACGGTGTGAACGGGCGGCCGAAAAGACTGACAATGAGGTTGACCCGATATACGAGTGATTTTTAGTGGATCAACGAGGGCAGTGTATGGTGATAGACAACTCTAGCATACAAGAGTTCGTAGAAGATGTCGCCGAAGAACCAGACTACATGACAGACCAACCAAGGCCCCAGGCGTAAGAGTTGGAGCAACTAAACCTAGCAGAATAAGGGGAAGACCCAAGGCCTATCTTCATCGCGAAGGATCTTATTAAGGAGAAACGAGAAGCCTTGGTTGACCTAATTCGGGAGTTCATAGATGTCTTCGCATGGAAGTACACTGAAATGGAAGGGCTGGATGAGGAAGTGAGCTGCCACAAGTTAAACGTGATCCCTTCGGCTATTCCAGTAAAACAGGCAACAAGAACGTACAAGCCTGAAATAGATTGAAAGATTAAAGAAGAGGTCCAACACTTGTTAGCAGCAGGGTTTATCAAGCCTATACAACACCCCCTCTGGCTATCTAGCATTGTGCCAGTAGGGAAGAAAGACAAAAACCAAATAAGGATCTGCGTGGATTTCAGAGACTTGAATAGGGCCTGCCCTAAGGATGAGTTTCCCCTACCCTCCATCGACAGTTTGATAGACGCCGCGGCTGGTCATGAGATGTACAACTTCATGGATGGATATATGGGATACAACCAGATCAAGATGGACCCTTCTGACGCAGAGAAAACATCATTCAGAACGCCGTTGGGCAACTTCATGTACAAAGTAATGCCGTTTAGACTCAAGAACGCCGAAGCTACGTACCAAAGAATGATGATGGCCATTTTTCATGACTTCTTCCACAAATTCGTGGAATTCTACGTGGACGACTTGGTCATCAAATCGAAGAAAAAGGAGTCCCATCTGAACGATTTAAGGAAGGTGTTTGCTCGGTGCAGGAGGTACAAGTTAAGGATGAACCCGTTGAAGTGTGTCTTCGGGGTAACAAGTGGTAAGTTTTTAGGCTTCGTGGTTAATCGGAAAGGGGTACAGATGGACCAGGACAAACAACGGACAATCCTGGAAATGCCATGTCTAAGAACCACGAAGGAGCTGAAAAGTTTTCTTGGTAAAGTCTCCTACCTTAGGAGATTTGTGCCTGGATTGGCCGAAATAACACACCCACTGATGCAGCTGCTACGAAGGAACACGAAATTTAGATGGGAAGAGGTTCACCAGAAGTCCCTCGTTGGGCTAAAAAAGCTGCTCGTATCACCACAAATCATGGTTCCTCCTCAGGCGGGAGCCCCGTTATAGCTATAACTCACATCCACCACGAGGTCCGTTGGAGCTCTGCTAGCACAAGAAGTAGACGGACAAGAACGACCGATTTATTACCTCAACAGAATTATACATGGGCCAGAAATTAGATATACTAGCTTAGAAAGGCATTGTTTAGCCCTGGTCTTTATAGCACAAAAACTTAGGCACTATATGTTGTCTTTTACCATTCATATTGTAACTAGATGTGACCCAATTAGATATTTGCTCGCAAAGACTATATTAATTGGTAGGGAAGCTAGATGGTTCCTCATTCTCTCTGAATACGACTTAAAATGCGTGGTCCCTCGCACAATCAAAAGCCAGGCGTATGCTGACTTATTGGCTATCTTCCCTTCAGGAACCTTTGAGCCACCTAGGGAAGACATTCCAGGAGATGATCTGTAGGACAATTACCTAGATGCAGCTGAGGAGGAATGGACGATGCAGTTCAACGGATCTTCGGTAGAAAAGAAGGGAGGGGCAGGGGTTGTTCTTTCAAAAGGGATGGAAAAGATTTTCCTTTCCTACAAACTAGATTTCCCTTGCTCTAATAACGAAGCAGAGTACGAGGCATTGGTACTAGGGCTTCTAGAGGCTCTTCGGAGGGGAATCCATTCACTCTGCATTAAGGGTGACTCGAACTTGGTAATTCAGCAGGTAAACGGAGAATATGCGTTGAAACACATGAGCCTGGCGCCCTATCGAGCAATCATTCAAAGGCTCCTCAACCAGTTCCATCGGACCAAGATCAGGAGACATCCCAGAACGATGAACCGCCATCCCGAAGCCTATGCCACCATTGCCCAGAAGATGATAATGAAAACCTATGAGACTACAGTTGTGATTCAATGAAGAACAGCCCCTTTGGTAGTACAGTTAATACTACCAATGGAGGAAGAAGTGGGTTGGAGAAGGGATATTAAGATACAATTGGAGTCTGGTGAGGGGGCGATGGGGCTAAGAGAGTTGGCCCAATATTTTACATGCCAGGGTAATCTCTATTTTAGAAATACAGGAGGATGGCTGTCGAGATGCGTTAGCCCAGAGGAGGTCGAGAAAATATTGAAGAAGATGCATAACGAACACTGCGAAACGGCCGAGATACCTCTATACAGGAGAATTCAAAGGGAGGGATATTTCTGGCCTACAATGAAGCAAGATGCGGTAGAGCTACAACGGAAATGTAATAAGTGTCAGCTATTCTTCGAAGCAGTTGAGTGCCATTTCATTGAAGCTCAAATGGACTGGAGGCAGCCCTACATCGACTTCATTCAGGAGGGGGTTGTCCCAACGGAGAAAATAAATGCAATGG
Source organism: Sambucus nigra (assembly GCA_949130495.1). Classification (NCBI taxonomy): domain Eukaryota; kingdom Viridiplantae; phylum Streptophyta; class Magnoliopsida; order Dipsacales; family Adoxaceae; genus Sambucus; species Sambucus nigra. The sequence goes on from OX422209.1 coordinate 43,433,828, forward strand.
GTCTGAAGCGAAGGGCTCCAAGGTTCTACGTCCAGGAGGGGAAGCTTTATCGAAAGGGGTACTTTAACAGGCCCTTGCGATGTGTCACAAGGGAAGAAGCAGTGGAGGTCCTCAAACAAGTGCACGATCCAGCACATATAGGAGGTGCCTAGCTGTATGATCAGTTGATGAAATTGGGGTACTATTGGCCAACAATGGAGAAAGACTCTGTTGAGTTTGTTCGAAAATGCAAGGCTTGCCAACTTCATGGGAATATGATCCATGCCCCATCAGCAGACTTGAAGTCTCTATCAATGCCCTATACATTTCATACTTGGGCGTTCGACCTAGTGGGGGTAATCCACCCCTCTTTGAGAGGCAAGATATGGATACTAGTAGCAACAGAATGTTTCACAAAATGGGCCGAGGCAATACCACTCAAACGGGCAATGGCTGGGGTGGTGAGCTACTGCATCAGAGAATACAACATTTGCCGTTTTGGGATCCCAAAAGTAATTCTCTCAGATAATGGGACCCCCTTCGTCAATTCTGAAGTAACAATGCTCATGGACAAATACTCCATTGTTCATCACATTTCAACGGTGGCATACCCAAAGGGAAATGGTCAGGACGAAGCAACTAACAAAACCCTGATTAATATTTTGGCCAAAATGATGGAAGACTTTCCAGGGGCGTGGGATGACAAGATACCAGCTGTCTTGTGGGCCTATCGAACAACCAAGTGAAAACCCACAGGATACACGCCGTTCTCTCTTGTCTATGGGGCTGAGGAAATCCTCCCAGTAGAATTGGAAGTTCCCTCTGTCCGTTATCCCTTGAGAAGTAGCATGCTCCCTAACAGTGGACATGTATAGCTGGAAGCGTTGGATGATCACAGAGATAAGTCAATGCAACACTTTCAAATATATACGAAACAACTCTCCAGGGCATATGACAACTTGGTGAGACCAAGGAAGTTCGTTGAAGGAGACCTCGTATTGAAAGCGACAGTAAAGCACATCAGGGGACTTCCACTACCAAAGTTCGCAGCCAACTGGGAGGGACCTTACGTTGTGAAGGAAGCGCATGACTCAGGTTATTGCTTAATTTCGAAGTTAGAAGAAAACAAGCCATTTAAGATTAACAATAAGTGGCTGAAGGTTTATCATGTGTAAAACAACCAAGTTTGAACTGATGTTATGACTAGATATTGTTATAAATGTACTAGTTTTGGGTGACATTTTTTTAGAATAATGGAAGAATTGCATAAATACAAAACTCTATAGCACACAACAGCGGTCACAACACGCGAAGGGATTGAAAAGTATATGTTCTTTATTCATAAATAATAGACCATTACAAAATTTCTTTTGGGAGCTATTGCCCAAGAATTACATAGACAAAAGCAGTAAAGGATCTGTATACAAGAAGTAACTACTCTAAAAGAAAAGATAAATCTGAGGAAGAAAAAAAATCTCCAGGCAGGCCCGAAGAAGCTGCTGTGAAAGACTGTTGGGCGTGAATGGAAACCTCCAGCCTCGTTTGCACTTGCGTACGTTAGATCAGGAGTCTCTCACGCTTCAGTTTGGCCAGGCACAAAGCTTCTTCAGCATCCTTAACCTCTTGATCCACTGCTTCCAACAGAAGTGCCAACGTGACCAACCTAGCTTCCTCAGCTTTTTGGTCCTCCTGGTGCTTTCGTAACACCTCCATCTGGCCGATAAGTTGATGGTTCTTCAAGGTCTTCAGATACGTTATAAGACAGTCAAAATGGAAACCATCACGTCCCAACTCCTTCAGAAAACCCAGAAATTGGTTAAGAAGGGATCTGGTAACACTTGCAGTAGGGGTACTGGCAATTTCAGCAACAACGATCGCCATGCCTTGCAGTCTATGACTCATCACATGAATATTTAAGCTCAGGCAATCTGGTGTGAAGGTCTCAGGTTGGCGATCCACCAATTGTTCAATCACCAGGCGATGGTGGACGGGCATTTGAGGAGACTGCCGAAGCACCATGAGGTAGAACGCGTGAGGAGCTAGGTCAGGAAGAGGCAATTCGCACCCAGATTCGCTCTCGGCTGCAACACCAGTCATTGAACCTTGATCATCATGAATAGAATTTTACGAAACATCAGGTTCTCGGAAGGGCGAGCCTACAGGCGACAGAGCTGGGGGCGAATTTTCCCGAGCAACCTGGAAAGAAAAAGAGCACATGATGAAATTATGAAAAAAAACATAACAAGCATTTTCGTTGTTAAGTCACCGTTATAAGGTGAAGTTTATGAAAAATCTTAACAAGCGCTTTCGTTGTTAAGTCACCGTTATAAGGTGGAGTTTATGAAAAACATCGTTATAAGGTGGAGTTTATGAAAAATCTTAACAAGCGCTTTCGTTGTTAAGTCACCGTTATAAGGTGGAGTTTATGAAAAAAAACCGTTATAAGGTGGAGTTTATGAAAAATCTTAACAAGCGCTGTCGTTGTTAAGTCACTGTTATAAGGTGGAGTTTATGAAAAATCTTAACAAGCGCTTTCGTTGTTAAGTCACCGTTATAAGGTGAAGCTCGTTGTTAAGTCACCGTTATAAGGTGGAGTTTATGAAAAATCTTAACAAGCGCTTTCGTTGTTAAGTCACTGTTATAAGGTGGAGTTTATGAAAAATCTTAACAAGCGCTTTCGTTGTTAAGTCACCGTTATAAGGTGGAGTTTATGAAAAATATTAACAAGCGCTTTCGTTGTTAAGTCACCATTATAAGGTGGAGTTTATGGGAAAATCTTAACAAGCGCTTTCCTTTTTAAGTCACCGTTATAAGGTGGAGTTTGCATTGTTAAGTCATCTTTATAAGGTGAAGATTAAGAAGAATCTTATGAATAATATACCCCAATCACAATGGGAGCATATAAGGCAGCCATAGGGACAGGAACCGTTGGGGGAGAGATTACTACCCCAGAAGCCGTAACGGGGTCCCTAGACACAGAAGCCTCCACGCTTGGAAAAATCCTTGGCAAAACTCTATCACCCGTATATGGCACAAGGGACAGCACACGGGGTTCATCATGCGAAGACACTGAGCCCTCAAGCACAACAACATCAGGATGGGATGTAAACACACCAACCTGGGCCCTCACTGCAGGAGCTGGTGCAAGATCTAAAGAAAAATGTGCACAAAGACAAGTGTTAGAAAAGAAGAATGGGCACATAAAACATGAAGAAATACTCCTACGTGTTACTTACCTCGGTTATGATACTAAAAAGAGGAATGGCAGTTAGAGGTCTCATCAGCGTCGTTGGAAGAAGAACGCTTGCCAACAGCGAGGACATTTCAACTTGGGGTACACAAAAACACCTCAGTGTTCAGTAGGTCAAACAAGAAAAGAATGGGATCAAGGACAATAATAAAGAAATTTAAGAAGAAACCATACCTCGGGTCCACTCTCCTCAATAGGAACAATGGGCAGAGGAACCTCAGGTGAGGCCTGTACATCAGAAGGGACCAAGGGTGTTAGCTCAGGATGTGCCACTTCGGGCAGGGTTACCACTTCAGGCGAGGAATCAGTCGTAGGGTCAACGGCATCACCTCCCACAATGACCTCCCTCGCACGTTGGCTGACTCCACGGCGAGAATACGTAAGCCCTATCATGGGGGAACGGGGAGGAGTCACATCGGTATGAGATGCACCGAAACGTCCCACCACAAAAGGTCTCACGGGAGGACTAGAAGGGTCTGGTCTTTCTATTTCAGCTCCCTGCACCACAATTGTAAAAAAAAGGGAAGATATATGTATAAGAAAAGATAGTCCTCCTTAAACAAAAGGGCAATAATAACTAAATCAGGCATACATACCTCCGATTCAGAAGGAGAATGAGAAGACACGACCACGGGCGAAGAGGGAGGAGTAGCAGCAACTGAGGGGGCAGGGGTGGATTGCACCTCAGGGGTCGAGTGTACCTCAGGAGTCCATTTCTTCTGGGACTTGGTGCCCAGAGTCTTCTTCCTCGAGCCAGTTCCACTAATACTGACCCCTTGAGGAACCCTGGAACTCTTCCTCTTCCTAGCTGTTGGCTCTGAAGGATCCACCACCACCGTGCGAAAAGCAACGGAGGAGGGGACAACGACGGCATGCCATTGATACTCGGTATTTATTCGATCTAGCTCTACTTGGGCCTCCCTCCTTACACGCTCAGCCATCTCGGTAGGCATGGGAGGTGGAACGGAGGCTATGGGAAGAGCCGCTACAAGAGTTTTGGGCTTTTGGGACTTCGACTTTGATGACCCACTCTGGGCCATTTTTGCCCTCTTGGCAGGTGGTGGAGAAGCCCCCTCATGAGTAGTAGCTGCAGTAGAGGGGGAAGCCTTCTTCGAAACAGCAAGAGTCCTCGGTCTCGGCGTTGCAACTGGAACCATGGGGCAAAGTGGGGGAAGCTCGGTGTGAGGTGCTTTGTGGGTTGAACTTGGGGGGAATTCTATCCCAAGCACAGAGTTGCCTTTTAGACCCAACTCTAGGGAAGAGAATGAAGAAACGGGAGGGTACACCAGCTCTCCCTCAATGAACTTAGCAATTTCAGCTAGTTATTTTGGCCAATACTTGGTGGCAAACAAAGGGGTCACATCCCCATGCCTAGTACTATTGGGAATGGTGACACGCCCAGCCATTGTTGAAGATATCCCCACGCAGCAGTCGAAGAAAACAAGGAGCATGCCTCGCCAAAGGAGACTTTGGGGTTTGATGATTGGAAAACTGGACGTGGCACCCCCTGGTCAAACCCAAACTGACGGCTGCATCGGTCGGGGTTATAATGCTCGCTTCAATATCCCCACTCGGTGTAGGAGGGCAGGTATCCAGGAGAAAGGAAAAGAACCACGGCAAGCGAAGGATCCTCAATGTCGGGAGAAGGGTCCCGTATCAATCTGGCATCATGATGGAAAAATTTACAAGTATGAAAAAAGGCCTCCTATTGATAGGGCCTCATAACGAAACTCTCAAAATGATCAATCACGGAAATCAACTCCTTTCGGCTTTGTCTCTTATGATAAATGAAGGACCGAGGAGGCAAAATTGTTTCAGCCGAAGGAGGACTGTTGGGCTTGGCCGCTACGGCAGGAAAGCGGAAGTAGAGAAAGCTAGTCAGAAGCACACTGTTGGCAAAATTGGCCAAGTTATAACGGCCAATGGAGCGTTCCATGTCAAATAAAGCCCTATCCAACCAGGTGTACAGGGATCCCAAGGCAATTGCAGCCAGTGGAAGCTTTATGCCTCGAGCTAAGCGAAGGGACATGTTGATAAGGTCCCTTCGGGGCTGGTCGTTGGGCTTGCCTGTCAAAAAGAAACGGAAAAGAATCATAAGAATGTAGGAGGGAAGCTCCAACGGCGTACCTTGACCAGGGGCAGTTGACGAGGAACTTCCTTCACTAGAACTCTTGAAGAAATAATTGATCAGGGGAGAAAAAGTGGCTTTGTTGGAAGAACCGATGCAGCTTCGGCATATGCGATCCAACTCCAAACGATTCGCAGTCTCTTGAGCATCAAGAGACTCATCGGTGTAAGGCTCATGGCCTGTTGCATCGAGGCCCAAGAGCTCACACACGTCCTCCTGAGTAATGGTAAACTCGCCCCATCAAGCGATGAACGTATGAGTATCCACGTTCCATCGAGAGACAAGGACATGAAGAGCAGCGTTGTTCTTTGATAGAGTAAACTCACCAAACCATCTCGCCCGTTGCAGCCCGATCTTAGTAAGGACATCAGCATAGGAACTCTACATGTGAGAGTTCCAGGAAGCAAAGTGCGCGGGGGATCCCCCGGGTGCTTTAAAATTAATATGGGACCATGGGAAGTCCCCTCGCTCCAAGAGAAATCTGAGAGTTCCTTCTGGGGGAAGAAATCGCCACTTAGACACCTCTTCATCCTCATCACCCAACAAGAGGGCATCAAACTTGGAGGAAAAACTGACAGCCTTACAGGCAACAGCAAAGCCATCACCCTCCCCAAAAATGGGAGAGCGACGGTAACATCTCAGATGTTCTTGGCGAGCAGTACCCAGGGCGGAGGCAGCAGTGGTGGTGGAAGACGGAGCACTGGTGGCGGAAATGGTGGGGTTGCTTGAAGACGCCATGACAAACAGTGAAGCTGTGACAGAGAAAGCTTTGAGAGAAAAGGTATTGAGAGCAAGAATGGAGACGGACGATCACAAGTGGTGGTATAGAAGATGAAGAATGAAGCTCTTGCAACAATGGAGTCTCTCTCTCTCTCTCTCTCTTTCTAGAAAAGAAGCGACAGTCTGAGGAAGAAGATAATAACGAAGTAAGAAAAAATAAAGGAGAAGGTTCAAAGTATTTTGAATATGGCTGTTGAGAATTTCGAGTTTGGCGTTTAGATTTCCCCACCCTCGCACGTGCACGGTCGCCTGTAATCATTTCACATGAACACATGGCACTTCGGGAAGCGCTTTGACAGTTGAAAAGATAGCACCATGTCATTAATGAAATGACGCATAGAGAACAGGAAGTGTTGCCTTCTTCGGCAAGCTTGAGTTTTTGGCGCCAACCTTTTTGTTAGACTTATCTAATAAGGCCCCAACGAAGAAGATCTCCCAACGGTTACACATAGATAAATCCATCAAGTTGAGTCATTTCGTGCAGACATTTTTTGTCCCAACAAATCTCTCCCCGAGGGGGCAAATGTAAAGGGGGATTAGAGGTAACCCCGAGATTAGGGACAAATCCCCAATTAGCAACAGTGTTCGAGATTAAGCAACCGAGGCAGCTCAAGCGTGGCAACTCAGCGAGGCAGCTTGACGCGGCAACTCATATTTTAGCTTGTTGTATTAGTCACATTCTATTCTCATTATTGATTTCTATAAGCTTTAACGGTTGTAATGACGTAAAGATAATAACAATAGAGTTCGTATGAGGTCAAACGGTACTTGCGAGAGACCAGTCTTGGCAGGTCCTGGGAGAGCTTTCATGCTCTATCGAATGACCTCACTGTGGGAACTTTAGAGGGACCTGGTTTGGAGGATTGAGAAGTAAGGCACCGTTGGGACTTATCCTGACCATCTTAGATACACCTGGTAAAACACCGAAGGACCCTGACCGTGGAACCTCAAGCGGAGTAGCTTGGAGTTCCATCGGGCGTTGAGTCATAAACCAAGTAGCCCTCTACTTAATGTCACACCTACTATAGGTGATGTCACTAGCCAGCTAAACAATGTCAGAACTGCACTTGAGTAAACCACCGTGGTATTTGGGGCTGTCAGGCAGTTGGTAAGCCACCTCTGCGACAACAGCCCCCCTGACACACAGTGGTTAGGCAAAAGGCATGTCTTGGAATTTAATGTTTATGACGTGGAGACAACTAGTGCATCAGGCATTTAATGTTGTGACATAAAGTATGAGGGATGTCTTTCATAGTCTTAAATGACTGAGTTGCCTCGGGGGTGGTGTGGGGGGCTATTTAAGGACCCCAACCACCTCTGAAAAATGATGATCCCTTTGAGAATTGACAAGAGTTATTGCAAACTAGAGAGTTCACTGACTCACCATTGTCATTTATTACGAAGCTTTTAATACTTGACAGAGATTCTTGAGGGTGTTTTGTGTGTTTCTACCTGCCCGCCAGGGTGTATCTAGGGTGCTTACTTCCCTCTCCCTCTAGCTAAGCCACTTCTAAAAGTCCATTATTATTACCTGAGTTATACAAGAGAGATTTTGGGAGTTTAAGCTGAGTTTACCTTCATTGGATTCATGTTTATATGTTATGTCATTAATCCTAAGCTTTACCCTACTGACTTATCATTACCATACTCAATAGGGGGTCACGCCTCCATTTATAATCTAAAGTACCCTCTTACAGGTGGTAAGGGCTCAAGTGAATGATCCTTTTTACTAGGAGAGGGTGAAGTAGTTTCTAACAGAGGGTGCAACGTCCTACTCTATTAGCTCCGAGGATGGGCTACACTTTAATGGGTTGTTGGTCGTGCTAGAGGACAAGGACTTGAGTCCCGCCATTTTGACTGAGGCTCGTGTCTCTATGTTTGCGGTACATACCATTGGGGATAAGATGTACCAAGATATGAGGAGTCAGTACTGGTGGAAGGGGATGAAACGAGATATTGTAGAGTTTGTCACGAAGTGTGTCACGTGTCAGCTTCTGAAGGTAGATCATCAGAGACTCTCAAGGATGTTGCAGCCACTTAAGATCCTGGTATGGAAGTAGGAGAGCAGCTCTATGGACTTTAGTACGGGTTTACCTATTTCACAGAGGGGTAAAGATTCTATATGGGTCATAGTGGATCGTTTGACCAAGGTGGACCACTTTTTATCGGTCCATACCAACTTTGAGACTAGGCAGTATGGGATATTGTTCATAGCACAGATAGTTAGATTGCACGGCGCACCAATCAATATAGTATCCGATAAGGACAAGATGTTTGTATCGAATTTTTGGCAAAGCCTACAGGAGGCTATGGGAACTGAATTGAGGTTGATCACCGCCTATCACCCCTAAACGAATGGGCAAATGGAGCGAGTGAACCAGATGTTCGAAGATATGTTATGGATGTGTATTCTTGATTTTGGGTGTGGTTGGGAGCAGTATCTTCCGTTGGTAGATTTTTTACATATAACAACTCGTACCAATTCACTATTGTCATGCCCCATTCGAGGCGTTGTACGGGAGACCTTGTCTCTCACCAACTTCTTGGTTGGAGGTGGGGGACAACAAACTATTGGGGCGGTAGATGATTCGGGACACATCCTCTAAGATTAACTTAATTTAAGGGTGTATCCGTATATCCCAATATAGACAAAAGAACTACGTGGATGTGAATATGAGACATGTGGAGTTGGAGATCGAGGATCAGGTATTAGTGAGGGTATTCCCTATGAAAGGGGTGATGAGATTTTGTAAGAAAGGGAAATTAGCGCCAAGGTATGTGTGCCCATTTCTTATCATTGAGAGGGATGGAGCGGTAGCTTACCATTTGGGTTTGCCACATCATCTTGAGCGTATCCACGATGTGTTCCATGTTGCGTCATTGAATAAATACAAGAGGAGTCTAAAGCCATTTTAGAATATTCGATTTGAGGAGATAGACTTGTAGCCCAATATTTCTTATAAGGAGAGACCAGTAGCTGTCGTAGATCGCAGTGAGCGTAAGTTATGATCTAAAGTTATACTGCTTGTCCGTGTTTAGTGGGGTCATCATAGTGCCGACATGAGGAGGATATGCGGGAGCAGTATCTAGAGCTATTTACTACAGGTACATCCAAATTTCGGGGACGAAATTCCCTTTTAAGGGGGGAAGTATGTAACACCTCGTAAATTATGGGTTTTATTTTATTAATTAACTAATTCGATAATTTGGTAATTTGTTTCTATCGTAAATTAATGATAATTAATTAATTGGGATATTTAAAAGTTACTATGCTTAAATAAATTAACGGGCGGGAGTTAATTTTAAAAATTATTATCCAGATGATGATTTGAGCACACGGTTGAGTCCGGTAGGGTCGAAATAGTCCGAAATGAGTGGCCATATGTATATATTGGGTTTTGGGGCTTAATTAGACATATTTGAGTTCCAAACTAAGAGTTTGGGAACTTTTTAGGAGGCCCATAGGCCCAAAAATTGGATTTGAATTTTTAACCCTAATTGGGTAAGGGTAAGGCAACTTAAAGTGATTTTAGAAGACCAAAATTGTGGTAAGCTTAAGAGGAGAGCCTTTATAAGAGAATTTGGAGATTTCGAGAGATTAATTTAAGAACAAGAGGACATCCTTGAATTCAATAAAACATCTTCATTCAATGGATTTGATCTACAAATTGAGACACGTGGTTTAGTTTGCAATTATTAATTTTCATTTACCTATTCATGTTAAAGGAGATAGGAATTAATTAATATGTTAGGGTTAGTGTTCATGAGAAATTGGAGATTGCGTTGATCGGGAACTTTAAATCTACATAGGTGTTAGGATTTGACTAATTTGATGCCCTAATTTTGTGTAATTAAAGGGGTTAGATTGAATATAATAAAAGGATGGAACTAGGATTAATCTAGGGAAGTTTTGATGAAGAATTTTTTGCAGAATGAGGTTTGAAACATTTCAATGGTGGACTAGGTTTTACTGGACATATTTGGGATGAAGATGATACCAGGGTCATTCGAACGACCTGGTATCTCGTTCAAACGAGAGCCATTGTCGTTCAAACGACATGGCTGGTTGTTTGAACGACCTATTAAGCCCTACCATATTTTCTTCTTCCATTAATTCAAACCTCTTATGTGTTTTGAGATACACAGTTTCTACATTGGTTGATTTTGCAATTTTGGTTATAATCTAGGGTTTAAATTGGTGAATGTTTACCCTTGAATTAATTAAAAGATTTATTAATTTGAATATTTAAGGTTCATGATTTAGTGAATTGCAACTTTGTTAATTAAATGGGTAGACTCAATTGAATGATGGGTTAAAATTATTAAATTTTAGGCCAAGAGAGAGAGAGAGTCCGGGTATAATTGGTAGGGTGACACCAAAATAATGAAAATTAATTAGTGTATAGCCAACTGAAATGAAGTCGAACCAAAGACTTGCATGTTTTAGGCTTGTGTATGGAAATAGTACACCAGTAGCCAAGATTTCTATATATATACGGTGATGTGTAGTACATATATGAGTTATAAATATTTGTGTGAATAATATTCATCGTAAAGCATACCAATATCGATGCTATCTTAGGAGGTTTCGCGATGTGGGTGAGTCCCTTGACTAGAGAATGTGGGGCGAGTATATTCCCCAGGGCATAGCGTCTGTTTTTAGGGGTGCGCTGTTATGGTATGGAACGGGCCTTTTCGGGGGGGGGGGGGGGACTATAACTGCCTCCTACGCGTTGGGTGATAGCATTATATATCCGACGTGCGTGTGAATGTTGGAATATGATATGTATATATAGTGCAAAATTATATACGAATATATATACATGGTGTAAATGTATAATTAATATAATTTGTGAAACAGTTATATAATATTGAATGAGAATTGGTTTAAATAAGTTAATATGAATAATAACTTATAATGTGTATGCTAAACTCACTTGGTATATAGTAGTGGGCAAAAGTAGTAGAATATATGTAACAAGGCTAGTTACGGGGTGATTAGCTAGGTGGGTCATGTATATTACATTAGGAGTTCACATTAATACAGGGGTGAGGTGTCCTCAAGAGAGTGTATGACTCTAACTTAAATCTGAAGAGCTTACCTGCACTTTAATTTCTTGCATTTAAATTAACTTTCTAAATATTTTCAAATGTTTCGGTTTCTAACCCTTTCTATAAAACCTTTTTAAAACCATTTAGGTGTCCTACCACAGGGGCGCCAGCCATAATCTTCTTCTAGGGACATTTCAGTATATGTGGATGTTGCGGGACATTTTCTTAGTCGTTTGTCCTATTCTCTCTCTAGATAGGGACATTTCAGATATAGTTTCGACTTGTACTTTTATATTTAGTTTGGCATGTATCAGTACTCTATTTTATATTTTAAGCTCATCTGATTGCTTGTTTAGTCGATATTATTCAGGTAATGTTTGTATTAGCTATGTGAAATGATTAGATTTTATCATGTGTTGGTTATCTTGGATAATTATTATGTTGGTTGGCTTCGATTTAAATAATAAGATGAAATTTTGGCATCAGCTTAAATAAATACTAGGTGGTTAGTGAATACAAAGTTTTCGACATTGATGCTAAGAATGAACCAGATGAGATTCCTGTTTAATTTGATATAGGACTGATCACCCGATATTTTATTAGGCGGGGTATCACATAAGTGAACTGGATCCAAAAAATATTAAGGTCCTTCGCCTATAAAGTTTTTGTCTCAATCGCTAACATATTTTCTGGGCAGTAATATCCTTCTCTCTTAAAGTAAACTCTATTTTTTGTAACGTTTTACAATAAATTTTGTAACGTATACATATATATTTTTTTAATTTGGAAAAAATTGTAATTTGTACGAGAAATTTTATAATGTATACATGAAGTTATAATATTTACATTAAGGGTGAGGGATCTTAGTGGATAAATAATTTGTAAGTGGATGAGGGCCAAAAAAATATCCACTAAGGCCTATTATTGAAAACTCTCAAAATATTATGTGTAACATGATTTTTTCACCTTGTTGATCTTAAGTAATTGGTTTCATTTTATAAGATTCATTTGTAAACACTTTTGTAGTTTTATTTTTATAGTTGTTTAACTTATTTTAATCACTGTGGGACAAGTGTCTTTTTATGCGAAAAGAGAGAAAACGGTAAGATTGTTATTATAGAAATTATTATAATTTAAAAAATGCATAGAATGAATACCTCAAAAATCTTAGAGATTGGTATTAAAGTAAATAAAACCTACCATAGAGACTATAAATCAGTTACCATTTGACCGTTGGACCACTTGCGAAGGTTTATATAAATAACCTACAGTGACTACAATGATTATTCTGTAATTCTATATTGACATTGGACCCCAAATTGATACACATGTATCTAGAAAAATATGTATGAAACATGTGTCGCTCTAGTGTTCATGGGACAACGATATATATATCTTAAAGATGGCCAATGATACCAAATTGATACATAAACCAAAGCCCTATATTAATTAACATGCAAAGAGAAAAGTATATTTTCCTTTGCGAACACTTAACCTAAAAAACAAAATGCAACGACTATAAGGTATTTGTTTTCTGATAATCCATCTACATCAATTTTTCTTTCCCTAGTAGAAATAGTAAGAAAATTTCTTTATGTTCAAAGTCTTTCTTTTAAGATTGCCAAATTGCTAAGTAAATATTTGGTGTATTTTATGTTTCTTAAAAATGGCCAAAGACACAACCAATAATATGAAATTCATAATCCAAAAATTTGTCGAGAAAGAAATACTAATGCATATAAAAGTGAATTTGTCTGTTACAAAATATATTTTTTGTGTTTTATGTTTCCATAATCATAAATGAACTGACTGGAATAAAATGAAAATTTAACCACTTAAACTGATACTCAAAAGAAAAAAAATAGTCAAAAGTTCTTAGTTGCGTTTGACATAATTGTCTAACAAAGTCAAATCCTATATTTAAATTTATGTATATATATAACATCGTAGCCTTAAAACGTTCTCATTTAGCCACGTGGACAAGCATTTAATTCAAGTAAAATAAATCTCCTCCTGCATATGCATTTACTTATATTTTCATGAAAAACATAAATGAAATGATTAAATTTGAGTTGTGTCCCTTCCTATTTCCATTCTCTCCTTTAATATATCTCAGAAGCTATTTGTCTACTCACGTTTGTCCCTTCCTTTTAATTATCAACACATATCTAATGCTGAGACCAACACCAACGATCGCCTCGATTATCATCTTTAAGGGTGGAGCTATATGGTGGCTTGGTCGGACTGTATCCCAGGTCTAGAGGACAAAAATAAATTAAGTAACACTAATAGTTACACATGAAATAAATCCAACCCAGCTTGGTAAAAACCCATTTTTTTTCTCCCAGCCCATTATTGCATTCTCTGTGTATTCTCTATACCCAAAATGGAAAAGCGAAGACTTGAGTGAGGCCTCAAATTTTGAACATATGAATCCTCTCTTTCCTTAATATTTTCCAATATTATGTTTGGGTGTCGTGATTTTTGAAAATCCTAAATTTTGAATTACCTTATAGTTTTTGTTTATCATTTATTTGGATTCCTTTTTCTTATCTAATGGATATTTGATTTTTCATCATATCTTCTTAAATATATCATTAACGTATGTTAATGTCTTTTCTTTATATCCTTCAAACCCTAATTTATAATATTATTGATTTTTGTAGTTTATATTTATATTTGAGGTTTTTTTATTAGCAGTGCTTTTTACTTTAATATATTATTGGTTGTCATTTAGTTTATATTTTTTGAAAAAATGGAATCATATTATTGTAACAACGCCTATTTTCTCACGTAAAGGCTGGCGAAGCCCGATACGTCGAATATAGGGCTTGTTTGTCAATTAATACTAGTCTTAGCAGAAAGTAAATATAAATAAGTTATTTTCCAAAAACTTCATTTGTAAGACAAAGAGCACACACACAATAATCCAATATTCTAAACCACCACCACCAACATAAAATAATAACAATAACAATAATAATAATAAAATTAATAATAATAATAATAATAATAATAATAATAATAATAATAATAATAATAATAATAACAACAACAACAACAACAATAATAATACAAATAATAATAATAATAATAATAATAATAATAATAATAATAATAATAATAATAACAATAACAATAATAATACAAATAATAATAATAATAATAATAATAATAATAATAATAATAATAATAATAATAATAATAATAATAATAATAATAATAATAATAATAATAATAATAATAATAATAATAATAATAATAATAATAATAATAATAATATCCAACTAGAGTGCTAAAGTCCCAACCGATATAAAATAAAAGAGTATCGAGCTTATGCCATTGCAAAGTTCCGAATAATAAATGACTGAAGCTAAAAAGCACATATGCTAGAAATAACTGAATTTAAATCTGGAGAGTAAGCGAGATCGCGGGACTGCCATAACACAATCCAACTATCCCTGTCTAGGAGCACCTGGGGAGAAAATATTTATATTTGGGTCAGAGTCCGAGGTGTGCAAGAATTAACTTGAATAAAATATGAATGTAATTACACAGTCTATGCACAATAATTATTCCCCTTTTTCATCACTCACATGCGTATGACGCCTCACCCATCATCTAACGAAATATCATTCGAATACCAATAATCCCTGAATAGTGAATGGAGAAAATGCCTTAATATATAAATGGGGATAACAGTAATGGATTATTTGAATGTACTTTCTACATTAAATTTCCAATAGTCAATTATTCAAGTCTCATAAATCTTTCAAAAGGTCATAGACATCTATTATGAATTAAAGGACTTCATATATAAATGTTGTATATTTTTCTTTGACAATTCAAATTATTAAATTCAAGTCCGGTCAATTAATAATATATGTCATTTCATATATTTGACACACAAGGGCATCTACCGTTGGTGTTTATTCGTACTCTATCGGCAAGTCATGAGGAATTCTCTTATTGCTAAGCGGACAACACAAAAAACACACATACGTTGGGGGTGGACACTACGCAGGATACCTGTATACTGCCCATACCTGACGACGATATAGGAACGGTCAGCTCCAACCCTACCTCTAGTGGGTAGAGCCTCCACGTAGTACCTATATGGCCTAGACATCGTCAAGCCCACATGTGCCGACGTGTTGTACGCGACCCGAACTTGTGAACCTTGAGCCGATAGGATAGTCCACGAATATGGTATGTCCACACAAATACATAATAATAATATTATTTATCTCTATTATATGTATAGGCAATAATTCAACAATATTCAAATAATATTTCTCATTTTATAATTCAAAATATTTTTCATTTAATAATAATTTAAAATCTAATATATTATTAATTTCAATCCATAAATAATTACTTAACATTCCCACGAATGAAATTATTATTTTAAATGCAGGTGTAGCCTCATTCCATAAATTTATTAAGCTATAAATACAAACGCCTCCTGTCCTTAAGTTTTCTAACTGTTATAAAGTGGGATAACAAATTCGTTTAGCATGAGTTCAACAATTTGAGGGTACACTAGTAAAGGTAGAGGAGAGAGAAAACCCCACGTCGATCGAATGAATGGGGGTGTCATTCACGTGACATGGCATGTCGTTCGAACGACCAACCATGTGGTTTGAATGACGTTTCGTCATCTTCCTTCGCCTCTCTCCATTTTATGTTCCGAGATCGTGAAAACCCTTAAAGTTCCTACAGTTCACAGACTAGGATTTTATCTTATTTTCACCGTCAGTTAAATTCCAAACATTATACTAACAAATTCATATATCAATAATTTGAGGCCCAAACCACTAGCTAATTGCTTTTCACAAAGAATATTAAATACGCACGACTACGTCTAATTTCAGTCCATTCATGGGTAATGATATTCTCTACAATACTTAGCCAATTTTACCCAAATAATTATTAACACCTTAAGGAAATCTAACACCAGTAGTTAAATTTGTCGATACCTAATTTTGTGAAATCTAATCTACATGCGGATCATCCCTCTACATGTATATCATCATAAATTTCAATTTATCATTCCTCTACATGTGGATATTCATCATGAAATCAAATATAATAACCCTGATTTCCAGAAATCCAAGGGAATAAAATTATGCATTGAGAAATACATTAGGAACATAATTTATGAAAGAAAATTCTTGCCTTATAAGTGTAGAAGAGATCCCCTTGTGTTCCTCTTTGATTTCTCTTGACTTTTAGGCCCTTTTCCCCCATTCTTGGTATTTCTCCCAATATCTTCCGTAGTAGCACTCTTAGGTTTGTGGAATGATAGTGGGGGGAGTGGTTTACCCCCACTTAACATGTAATCAGTAGTCAAAACCCGAGTTGGACCATGGGCCCAACTTTTGGACTCCCAAATGAGCTCGAATCCATCATCTAATTAGTCCAAAACTTCCCTAACCCATACGTTATTGACCCAATACCATTTATAAAGGCTTAGACCACTTAAATGAGTTCATGTGAGTCCCATAATGTGCTCTGAATTACTTTTGCCAAATTAATTACTTTTAATTTGTGTCGCGCATAACTTATACTATTTTCTTTTAATTTATAAGCAATTGACATATTCAGGCACAAAAACGAATCATGCACACAAGCATCTCAATAGCAAATTTTTGCTTAACATTTTCGAATAAAATAATTATTTAGATTAAATTTCTAAAATTAAGTATTTATTCCAAAATAATATTTATCTAATTATTTAAGAAAAATGTGGGGTATTACACTTATTTTTAGTTTATATTTTTTTGAAAAAAATGGAATCATGTTATTTAAATATTAACTTATGGATACATTCGCCAATTTGACATTAGTGTGTAAAATAGCAGTAAGATATTAATTTGTTGGTAGAATTGTTTATTTGTCATTGTTAACTAATATGTATTATTTTATGTACTATCTTAACCTATTTGACCGTGTTCGATTAGTAATATTTTTATGAAAAATATTAAATTTTCTTAATTTACATGTTTTTTTAATTGGTGAAAAGTACATTACGATAATTCAAATTTGAAAATTTACCATTAAAAGTTTTATTTTAGAGTGGACGTGAAATTTTTTTTCCTTCAAATTTGTTTCCATCCTCTCTAATCAAAATAGTTGTGCTAAAATCATCCCAATTGTTTCTTCCCAACACCAAAATATGCTTTAAAACGAACTACTTGGTTGATTATTATTCCCAGATATCTCATATTTTTCCTTGCTTATATTAGTTTATCTTCAGATATGAAGTGTCTTATTTTTATTTATTTTTAGACGACTAATATAATGTATATCTCATGAACATTGTTGATTGGGATAATCTTTATATTGTCACTGTTGCCATTTTGTGTATATAGTTTATGTGGGTACCAAAAATTAAGACCATGGGCCTGGATGAGTAGCCCAATTCTGGCGGCCCAAAGTCCAGGCCCCCCACCTCTTGTTTTGATTGAGATCCGGTCTCTTCCAACATTCCCATTTAGGGAGGTTATAGGGAGAGATGGAATACGTGGGGGAATCCAACTCCCCCACTCACCTAAACGTACATGTATATATTGAACCCTAAGTCTGGGGCAAAAGGACAAGTTATATTCTCTGTAACCACTCCCCGGCGTATATAAAAATAATTTCGACTGCACCACCGTGGACGTAGGCACATCTTTGCTAAACCACGTACATCCTTTGTTGTGTGATTGTCATTTTATATTCCTTGCTCTTACTTAGTGATTGCTTTTTCTTATCTATTTGTGTTGCATAATAATTGTTACCACAATTGGCGCCATCTGTGGGAAGCGTTCATCTTTCCCTGAGAAGTGCCCACACCAAGAAAGGAGTTTAAAATGTCTGGTCACAATAGCAATGCCCCCCAGGCAGGGGATATTCAAGAACCACCTGCTCCTTGCAGGATTAAGTCTGAAGTTCAACGTTCAGATCAGAGGGCTCTCTTGGAAAGGCCAGCCTCAGAAGAAAGCCAAGGACCAGCGAGGTCCACACAAATATACAAACTGATTGATGCATACGAGGGAAGGCTTCACGAGCAGAGGGAGTCTTCTCGCAAATACGAGGCTGAGAATGCTCGCTTGAAAAGAAGACTGGAAAGACTGGAGAGGGAGCTTCATCCTGATAACAGGAGACGTCCATACCGCACTCCTAGCCCTCAGGCGAGCAGGTCTCACAACCGAGGAAGGAGCCCTAGGCGGGAATCTCAAAAGGTTGAAGAAGGCGAATCAGAGGACGACCTCTGTGAGAAGCTGCGGAGATCTCGCCGTTACCAGAGCCCTACTCGCAGCGACGAAAACATACGAAATCTTGTCTACAGGGAGATAGACCAACATCTTTCCCACCACGGTACCAGATCGACCCAAGAACTCGCTAGACGAGCTCTCAAAACCCAGATGAAGTCACCTTTCATGAGGGAAATAGAAGAAGAATAAGCCCCAAAGAAATTTGTCATTTCGAGGTTCAAGATCTACGACGGTAAGACTGATCCCATTGATCACGTCAGGTAGTACCGACAGGCCATAACCCTCTGAAACCACCGGGACGCGCTAATGTGCCAAATTTTTCCCTCGAGCTTGCATGACATTACGCAGAAATGGTTTGAAAGGCTCCCCCACCGATCCATCAGAAGTTTTAAATCCCTGGCCGAACTTTTTACGACCCGCTTCATTACTAGTAGCTCCCATCCCAAAAGGATGGATGCTTTACTAACAATGAAGAAAATGCCTCAAGAAACACTCCGAGACTACGCGAAAAGATATTGGGAATTATTCAATGAGATCGAGGATTGCTCAGAAGGAGTGGCAGTGGCCTCTTTCAAAATTGGGTTACCCAGTTCTTCCCTTCTATACTAGTCCCTGACGAAGAAGGAGGCTATGACTATTGACGGCCTGATGGCTCGCATCGAGAAATACGCTAAGTTGGAAGATGTCACTCGCCTCAGTACAGGTGAAAACGGTCGAGCTAAACTCACTGCCAAGCGCAGTGACAAAGTTGAAAACCAGAAGAAAGGAGGAAAGAACGGGGGCAAAAATGGCTCCAAGAACGGAGGGAACAATGATGCGTCGAAAGCATTCCAGGCGGTCAACACCGTCTTCAAAGAACCAATTTACAAAATTCTCGCGAAGATCAAAGATGAGCCATTCATCAAGTGGCCCAGGAAGATGAGAGGAGATCCCTCGAAGAGGAACAATGCGCTAAGATGCACTTTCCACAAAGAGGGAGGACATAAGACTGAGTATTGCAAAGATCTTAAGTCTCACCTCGAGGAACTAGCCCAATCTGGGCATTTGAACGAGTTTGTGGAGAAAAGGGCAGAGAAGGTGGCTGCCAATAGAGAAGCGAGACCTGACAACTTGCTCGAAGATGATGTTGGACATGAGTTCGCGGTAATTCACAGGGCATCGGATGCCAAGCAGATCCAAGGAAATTCAGCTCAAATGGAGATGAAGAAACTTACAGCGGCAATGCAGGCTTTTCAGATCGATTCAGCAAAGTCACAGTCAGGAAAGCGTCGACGAGAAAATGACGTCGACTATAAGAAACATATTATTTTGACAGATGAAGATATGGTGGGAGTAAGAACCCCACATCACGACGCTCTAATCATTACCCTCCGGATAGCTAACTTTGACATCGACAAGTTGCTCATCGACCAAGGAAACTCGTCCGAGGTAATTTATCTCGACCTATTCAGAAAATTGAAGCTAAGCGTCGCCGACCTAAAGGAAGCTACTGTCCCTTTGGTTGGCTTCGCTGGAAAACTAACTATCCCCTTGGGAAAGATTGTATTATCGGTGCGCACTAGAAACGTCTCCATGATGATCGAGTTTTTGGTAGTTGACAACGACTCGCCATACTAGGCCATCCTCGGCAGGGGATGGCTTCATGCGATGAAGGCCGTCTCCTCGACCTACCATCAAAAACTCAAATATGTAACCGAGCGAGGAGTAATGGAGATCCACGGCGACCAAGCAATGGAAAGAAGGTGCTTCATAGCAGCCATCCGACCAAGGCCAGAAAGGAAGGCCGATCAGCCCAACGAGAAAACAGAAGAAGGTCTGACACCTTCTAAATAGCAATTAAAGTACGGAAGACCTGGAGTGGAGGAAAGCAGGATCCCCCCCCCCCCTCCGAGCGGGTCGTCGAGGGCCTGGTAGAAGTTACGGCTGGAGATGGTGATAGTAGTAGAGTCTTCTTGATTGGAGCATCTCTCACCGACAAAGAACAAAGGAATTGATAACTCTATTGAGACGCAACATAGATGTTTTCGCATGGGAGCCATACAAGCTACCTGGAATCGATCCTAATTTGGTCTGCCATCAGCTGCACGACGATCCTGCCTTCTAACCCATCACGCAGAAGGCACGATGAACTGCATCCGAGAAGGCTAAAGCGGTAGAGAAGGAGGTCGAAAAACTACTGGATGCAGGATCCATACGCAAAGTACAATTCCCCAAGTGGTTATCCAACCCAGTAGTAGTTCCAAAAAGCAACGGGAAGTGGAGAGTCTGCATCGAATTCACTTACCTCAACAAAGCATGCCCTAAAGATAGTTTCCCCTACAAAAAATAGACCAACTAGTGGATTCCATTGCAGCTCAAGAACGAATGAGTTTTCTGGACGCATACTCAGGGTATCATCACATCCCCTTATATGCCCCTGACCAGGACAAAACAACGTTCATCACGACAGTTGGATTATACTGCTATAAGGTAATGCCTTTTGGGCTAAAAATTGTAGGGGCAACCAATCAGTGACTGGTCACCAAGATGTTCAAGGACCAGATGGGAAGCACCATGGAGGTCTACATCGATGACATGCTCGTTTAAAGTAAGAGGAAAGAAAATCACCTCTCAGACCTGTCAAACACCTTTGAAATCCTCAGGAAGTACCGAATGAAACTTAATGCAAGCAAGTGTTCCTTCGGTGTCCAGTCAGGAAACTTTCTTGGGTACTTGTTCAGTAAGAGAGGTATAGAGGCTAACCCATACCAGATCGATGCAATCAACAGGGTGCAACCCCCTCGCACAATTCGGGACGTACAGAAACTCACTGGTATGCTCGTTGCCTTAAATCGCTTCATCTCTAAATCCTCTGAGAAGTGCAAGCCTTTTTTCCATCTTCTAAAGGGGAGCAAAACGGTAGAATGGAGCCCAGATTGCTCGCGAGCATTGGTCAACCTCGAGTCTCACTTAAGCTCTCCACCACTGCTCGTCATACCACAACAAACATATTCTTTATACCTGTACCTCTCCGTTTCCAACCACACTGTCAGCTCTGCGTTAATATGCGAGGTTGCAGGAGTCCAGAACCCCGCTTATTACGAGAGCAAGACCCTATTGGATGCCGAGTAGAGGTACCTACCACTGGAGAATCTCGCCTTTGCACTAGTAGTGGCTTCGAGAATGCTGAAGCACTATTTCCAAGCCCACACTATTATCGTCCTTACATCGCATCCCCTTAAGGCAATCCTGAGGAAAGCGGATTTGTCGGGCAGACTGTCTAAATGGTCAGTCGAGCTCGGACGATTTGACATCCAATTTAAACCAAGGACAGCTATCAAGGGTCAGATCCTTGCTGATTTTATAGCCAAATTCACGGGCGAGGAACCCTCCGACCAACATCGACCAACAAGGCAAGAGGAGAACCAAGCGACAGTGGGCATCTGGAAACTGTTTATTGATGGAGCCTCCAATTCAAAAGGGGCAGGAGTAGGCATTGTCCTCGTTACCCCAGAAAATACAATCCTTGAACAAGGAATCAGGCTTGGATTTGCAGCCTCCAATAACGAAGCAGAATACGAAGCCATAATAGCCGGCCTCCAGAAGGTACACACTTTGGGAGAAAAGCATTTACAGGTGTTCGGTGATTCCCAATTAGTCTCCAATCAGATAAGTGGAGATTACAATGCAAAAGATCAAAGAATGGCAGCTTACCTCGCTTTATTTAAAAAATCAATGGCGAGCTTCGAAGAGATCAATGTCCAACAGGTTCCCAGAGGGAAAAACAGCCATGCTAATGCCCTAGCAGCCTTGAGTTTGGCAGTCGACTCTGACCTAAAAAGAACCATCCCCATCGGTTTACTCACTCACCCGAGCATCCACGAGAGCAGATTACTAGGCGGGAAACAGGTACTCTAGGTGGGATCAGCTCCCAGCTAGATGGACCCCTTAAAGGACTATTTGAAGGATGACACGCTCCCGAATGACAAGAAGACTTCCCTCCATATAAGAGTCAAAGTTGCTCACTTTCACTTATCCCCAGAGGGAAACTTGTATAAGAGATCCTTCTCCAGTCCCTACCTCCAATGCGTTCACCCAGGGAATGTTGAGCAAGTGCTACATGAGCTTCATGAAGGAATATGTGGAAGCCATATCGGAGGAAGGTCTCTATCTTTTCGAGCAATGAAGGAGGGCTATTGGTGGCCATACATGCAAAGGGACTCTGCGATGTATGTCTGCAAGTGCCTTAAATGCCAGCTTCACGCTCCTATGGTCCACCAACCTATTAGCGACCTAAAATCACTGTCCAGCCCATGGCCATTCACCCAATGGGGAATGGACATCGTGGGACCACTACCTACCGCCATCGGTAATCGCAAATATCTATTGGTCTCAACTGACTACTTCACCAAGTGGATCGAGGCGGAACCCCTGGCGAACATTCGATATGCTGATATGATAAGGTTCATATGGAGGAATATAATCACTCGCTTTGGCATCCCCAGAACCATCATCACCGATAATGGAACACAGTTCGAAAGCGGCTCTTTTCAGAACTTCTATAACGAACATGGTATCAGACACCACTTCAGTTCAGTGGCCTACCCTCAGAGCAATGGCCAAGCTGAGGTTTCCAATAAAACTATGATCGATGGATTAAAGAAGCGATTGGAGCGAGCCAAAGGCGCATGGGTAAATGAACTACCCCATATCCCTTGGTCGTAGCTATCAACCCACACTTGTCGAGGACCTTTTTCGAATAGGTGCCGCAGACGAGCAACATCCCTTTAAAGCCCACCAGCAATCACATATGCTCGATGAACATCACCATGAAGCTTTCCATCTCCCTCTCTCGAAGCTCTTCAATTTCCCTATCTCGGCTCCTGGTGCTCCTTCCAGCTCGCGTCGATGAAGAACCTTGCAGTACAGGATGAATACCGTTTGATCCAATCTTAGCTCGCATTGATGAAAAGCCTCGTAACACTGAAGGGGCGATGCTTGGCGCATGTTCCCTGAGTCGAGAGACCTCCTGCCTTAAAGTTTCATTTTCCTGCTGAAGCATCTCACCAACCTGGTTGATCTCAGAAGCATCGAGAAGCTTTGCTCTCAACGCCTTCACTTCTTCTTGCACTGAGGCACCAACCTCTTCCATCTCTTGGAGCTTGTCCTTCAGCTTGGCCACAAGTTCAGATTGCTCCTTATACTTCTGATTCCTAGACCTAAGGGATTTGCAAATCTTAACAAAGGCCTGGAGAACCTCAGGACTCGCATTAGGACCAAGGATCCTGCCCAATTGAGAAGTAGCAGGAATGTAATCATCCACATCAACTAACTACAAGCAATAGAAAGACAAGGGAAAGAAAGAGACAAATCAGTGCGAAGAGAAAAAGAAGCCTTTCCATTAATAAAGGTTGAAATTACATCGAACAGCAAGAAGAAAGTTTACAAAAAAAAAGAAGCGAAAATACATAGTAATCCTAGAAAATAGTTAGTTAGCAACCTCAGGTTGCCCAGAGGTCGATGGATGCTTCCCTTTGTCAGCATCAGCAGGAGCACCTCCCTCGGCAGGAGTAATCTCTGTCGCCATAACAAGGGAAGTTTCAGCAGGGGTTATATGGGGGATAGGATCAGCACCTTCAACAGTTGGGGCAAGGACCTCATCTACGGTTGGCTTCGGACCCGGGTCATGCTCATCAAATAGGGGAGAGTCTATATCGACGCCAGCAGCCAATAGGGCCTTGTTCCAGCCCTCTTGAAGTTCAGACGACTAATATAGCCTATGTGAACTTCAACATCCTCGTATGCTGCAGCCCAACCAGAATTGTATGAGTCCTCCTTGGCAGTAACAACCTCAGACTCTTTCTTCTTCAGCTCTTCAGAGAGCATCCTGTTCTCCTCTACAACGGTCAGCTTGCTCGATCAAACCAAGTCATAGGCTTGTCGCAGCTCCTTCAGATCTTTAGCTGCTGCCACTACACCAAAATAGCCAAATTGTCACCTTTCAGCCGGTCACCCTTGTCAAGATCATTGACCGTGACAAAAAACACGCATTTTGTATCACGATCATTGACCTTGACACGACCGTGACAAGGCCGTGACAAATTTACTTGTCACAGACTTGTCACGGTCATTGACCGTGACAATTCTTTAAATAATTGTCAAGGTCAATGATCGTGACACGACCGTGACAATGTTAGCAGCAAAAACCCTTTCCCCCTTCTTTTTTCCCTCCCGCGCCGTTCCCTCTCTCTCTCTCTCTCTCTCTCTCTCTCTCTCTCTCTCTCTTCCATTTATATATATGTGTGTATGTGTATATATATATATGTGTATGTGTGTATATATGTGCGTGTGTGTGTGCGTGTGTGGGGGGTGGGGCAGGGTGGCGGTAGGGGGTTAAAAATGTAAATAAATAAGTAATTTTCTATAAATTTCCAAAAATAATATCCAAAAATAATATCCAAAAATGTAAATGTAAGTAATATCCAAAAATATTGGATAACAATTTATTTTCATTCAAAATAAATAAGTAATTTTCATTCAAAATAATAAAGATCAATTAGTTTATGTTGTTGAAAAATTTGATCAAATTGGTGAGCCCTTCATATTTTAAAAAATGTTGTTTTTATTCCTATTTAACTTTTCTTTCTATACACCATTAATTATATTTAAAGTTTAATAAAATAGGAGTTATAGGAAGAAAAGTGGGGTTTAAATAAAAACACTTTTTTTAAATTTTAGGTTCTGGTGCATAATCTTACTTTGTCACAATTAATTTATATGCCTCAATGTTATTTTATCACTCTTAGTTTATATTTGTGATAATACTTTATGAACCACAACTTTAGGTTGATTATTTTAGAACTTAAACTTCAAGATACAAAAAATAATTCTATAGAACAACTTAGATATCTTAACAAAACACATATCTAACATTGAATATGATTTTTAAAAAGCACAAAACAATAGTAGAAATTCAATACATGAAATTAACATTGAGATTATTTTAAATAGACAGTCATTACTGCGTGTGTGTGTGTGTGTGAATTAACCCATGAATTTGTATTTTTGTATTTGAATTAACCCATGAATTTATTTTTGTATTTGAATTAACCCATGAATTTATTTTTGTATTTGAATTAACCCATTATATGAAACATACTTGAAATTAAATAAAGTGCGCATAGATACTAGCCTTCTAGTTCTTATGCGTACGCATTCAATAGCCCTTAGACCCGTTCGAGAGTCATTACCCCTGTAATGAAATCTCTCGAATTGTCCCGTTTGGACAGTTTGAGACTGTATAATTTCTGTATAATATTCTTATTGGCTTAAAGTTGTTACTTTTGGAGGAAGTTCTGCAGTCGTATCTTAATGTTCTCTGGGTACATACTAGACTGACAAGTGTGACTATTATTTCAATTGACCAATTGAAATAACACTCACACCTGCCAATTTACGTCGTGTACTTGGAGAACTAAGGGGATATGCTGTCGAATTTTTTTCAAATCGTAACAATTTGCATGAGCTGGTAAGTATATTACAGAAAAATGCAATCTTGAATGGGATATGACCACTTACCCTTTAATAGGATAATTAATGATGGGATAATTAAATAAAACATATTATAAATCTAAGTGTTGTTTACCTTTAATAGGTGTTTAGTTGTGGTAGCTATGGTGGGATATCCGAAATACAAAGAGTGGATGGGTGAGACTAATATAATGGGGGATGTGTTTCGCAAAGGTGCTAACGAATTTGTGAAATATGCAAAGAGATGTCATAATGATGAAGAGTTTACGTGTCCATGTGCTAGGTGTAAGAATGGTAAGGTGTTTGAGTGGAAAACAGTTTAACTACATTTGTCAAGATCGGGTATGCAAGATAGTTATCGATTTTGGAGTTTTCACGGTGAATTGAAAGTTCCTTTTGTCCCCGACCAACCTTCACAACAACCTTCAACAAGTAGAATAGATGTAGAAGGGGACGACGTAGATGATAATATGTTAGAGGATTTAGTTGATGATGCGTACGGAGTTTATGAAGCTGAGGAGAATGAGGTTACTGATGATGTAGAAGATTCAAGTGCTCGTGAAGATAACACGATAAAACTTGACGATGACTACCAAAGTTTAAAATTTAAGGCGACCCAACCGTTATACTCTGGCTGTGAGAAAGATCAAACAACTTTACATGCCATGGTTTGTTTGCACAGTTTGAAGACACGGTATGGTTTGTCTGGAAATAGCGTGACGGAAATTCTAAAATGGGTGAAGGGCTTATTACCCAAGGTGAATACACTACCAAATAGCTATTCTGTTATGAAGAACAGTTTGAAAGGTTTGGGAATGAAGTATAAATCGATTCATGCTTGTGTGTATGACTGCATACTATACCAAAAGGTGTATGAAAATCTCGATCGTTGTCCGGTATGCGATGAACCTAGATATGTCCAATCTACTAGTAAGGAATGCACAAGCTCAAAAGTGCCTCAAAA
Organism: Sambucus nigra; assembly: GCA_949130495.1. Lineage (NCBI taxonomy): Eukaryota > Viridiplantae > Streptophyta > Magnoliopsida > Dipsacales > Adoxaceae > Sambucus > Sambucus nigra. Next base: position 43,460,752 of record OX422209.1, read on the forward strand.
AGTATTGAAATATTTTCCCGTTGGGCCTAGATTAAAGCGATTTTTCACAGTACCATGGATTGCAGAGGCAATGACTTGGCATGCTAGGGCAGAAGTAGGGGGTAATATTATGCGTCATCCTATTGATTCTACTGCCTGGCGGAGGATGAATTTTGAGTATCCCGATTTTGCTCAAGAACAACGCAACATTCGTTTGGCTATATCAACAGATGGTTTCAATCCATTTGGAAATCTAAGCACCAATCAGAGTGTATGGCCAGTGATCCTAGCCCCACTCAACCTCCCTCCTTCACAGTGTATGAGACCTGAATTTTCGATGATGGCTTTATTGATACCTGGGCCAAAGGCACCAAGTGATGACATTGATATCTACCTGGCTCCTTTGGTAGAAGAATTAAATGAGTTGTGGGAAGAGGGTGTGCAATCATTTGACTCTTTTAGAAAAGAAGAGTTTACGCTGAAAGCTATGTTGATGTGGGCAATTCATGATTTTCCAGCTTATGGGACATTATCCGGATGTGTAGTACATGGTTATTTGGGGTGTCCTATTTGTGGAGAGGAGGCTGAATCTCTCCGTCTATCGTCTAGCTTAAAAAATGTATACCATTAACACAGGAGGTTTTTACCCCCAGCTCATAGTTTCAGATTTGAGAAAGGTTCCAATTTTTTATTGGGCGGAGTTGAACATACGCTACCGCCGAGACAACTTTCGGGTTCAGAAATTGAAAGTAAATCTTCTGAATGTGGCCCAAATATGCAAGGTAAGAATCCCAAATTTAAGAATGTCAAGCATAAGAAGACCCCAACTGGGAATGAAACTGAGATAAGAAAGGCATGGTCTCGGAGGTCAATTTTATTTGACTTGCCTTATTGGAAGAAAAACCCGGTGCACCATGTATTGGATGTGATGCATGCAGAGAAGAACTTCGTTGAACATATTGTGGGTACTTGCCTTGGGGGGAGTCATTCAAAGGATGGAGAAAATGCACGAAAAGACCTTAAAGCGTTAAAACTTAAGCCACAACTATGGTTGAAAGAAGATAGTAGGGGAAGGACAATAATTCCCCTTGGTGCGTTTACTTTGATGAGTGGGGAAAGGAAGGTGCTTCTAGACACAATATATAATTTGAAGAGCCCTTCTACTTTTTCGTCCAACTTGCAAAGGATTGTGAATTATGCTACTCATGATTTACATAAGTGTAAGTCCCACGATTGGCATGTGATCATGAAATTGGTTCCTCAATTGTTTAAGCACTGTTTCTCCAAGCACAAGTAATTGCGTAGGGATATTATGAAAATTAGTATTACCTTCTCCCTCTTGTGTAAGAAGGTAGTGAATCGAAAACACATAGTGGCCACAAAATTGGCTGTGAACGAAGCAATTTGTGTATTGGAGAAGTACTTTCCTCCAGCATTCTTTGACATAAGTGTTCACTTGTTGGTACACCTATGCGACGAGGCACTTCTTTGTGGCCCACTTAGATATCGGTGGATGTATCCATTTGAAAGATTGATGAAAGTTTTTAAAGATTACGTCAAGAATACGCGATATATTACAGGATCAATTGCAGAGGAATACATCACCGTGGAGTCATCAATATATACTTGGGAATATATGCCTGACTCGACCAGCGTTGATGACACTGATGAAGTCCTCGATGATGGTGGTAATGTGATGGGAAAACGAGTGAAATTAACGAGTTTGCAACATGAACAAGTAGCTAGTTATCTATTTGGCACACATGAAGATGTCGAAGAATGGAAAAAGTAAGTTTCGAATATTATAATGTTTAACATTATTTTAGATTATTTTATACGCAGTAAATATGAAGCCTGTGAGAACAATAAAAGACGAAAAGCAATGGTACAATCAGACAACGAATTTAGGCTATGGTTGACACAAGAGGTAATTATAATGAAAACAGTCGTTATATAACATTACATTACACTCAAATTTTCCCACTAATATAATTAATTTATCTATATTCTCAGCTCCTAAAGATGGGTGATGCGACATCAAGGCTTGCTCGTCTAGCCACTGGACCCTTGTTCGTGGCACAAGAGTACAAAAAGTATCGATTGAACGGTTACATTTTCGGCGCTAAAGTGTACGAGGAAAGTACAAATGTACAGACCTCGGGAATTTCATACAAGGCTCTTACCTTCTTTCGAGCGAGCGCAAAAGATAAAAACCTCGTTGAAGCTGAAATGACTTACTATGGTGTAATCCAAAATATATTTGAATTGGATTATATAAGCATCAAAGAGGTTGTATTTTGCTGTGAATAGGTAAGAGTTGAGGATAAAAATGCTTGTAAAGTTGATCCTGTCACCAATTTGATCATGGTTGACTTGTCCAAGTTGAAGAGCAACGACCACATGAGCGATGAGCCATTTGTTTGTGCATTTAAAAAGGTTAAGCAGGTGTTTTACTCAGAGTATATTAACAACAAGCCGTGGTCAATTGTTCAACATGCGCCAAGGCGTCTAAATAGTAGTGTGGATGACTTGGCTGCTCCTACCGAATATCAATCCATTTTTTATGATAACCCAAATTTGAAACAATTTTTCAATTTGTAATAAATATTTCAATTTGTACCGAAACATCCATTTTTAATGCTTTTAATTGATCTGCACTTTATCATTTTCACTCTTGTGTAGTGTGCGTGTGTGGAGAGGAGATTAATACATAAATATTCCAACTACATCTAAGTTTTGTTTATACTAATCCATGAATATACGCTTCTTACCTTTAATAGGTGATTAGTACAAAGTTATTTGGGGTGTCCTATTTGTGGAGAGGAGACTGAATCTCTTCGTCTATCCGAACACTAAGAAATTCCATAATCCTATGGAGTGATGCTCTGCAAATTCCTCTCAACTGATATGTAGCCAAACATCACCAGTTGAAGTTGTAAATTCCACTTTCCATACCCCACCACTTGGAACTTTTAGCAAAACATGGGAGACCATTGAAAGGTGGAATTGACAACTTCAATTGCTGATTTTTGGTTACACAACGGTTGGAAGGAATTTGCAACGTATAACTCCATAGGATTATGGTATTTCTTAGTGTTTAGATATGAAGAGAATTATATTTGACACGATTACCCGGGGTACATTACTTGGAAGGAGGTGCCATATGAGCTCAAGTTAGCTGTTAGAGTGACACTACAGGTAGTGTATTTATATTTATATGTCAATTTCGATTTCGATTTCAATTACGATTTATATTTATCTATATTTGAGGGGCGGATACTAATTTTACTTTATTTCAATTCAGGGGACAGGGAGTGGCCCTAAGGGTAGGCCACATATGCTCTATACTTATGTGGCTATTCGGACGAGAAGGGAAGGATAAGGAGGTGTCCCCGAGCATCGCGGTACAAAATCTCTTTTCCATGCAAATAGTTTGTAGATTTGAGATAATTCATGGTGATGTTGTTTCTTCTTAAATAGTTTCTATTTTGAATATATATTTGCATTATCTTTAGTTTGTTTGGATATATGATGTTTGGAACAGGTACAACGTTGTTATAATAGGTACAAATATACTCCTAGGCAGTGGCAGTGGCCATACTGCCCAGCAGATTTTTTTTTAAATTCTGCCGAGAATTGTCACGGTCAATGACCGTGAAATTTTTTTTAAAAAGGGTCACGGCTTTATCACGGTTTATAACCATGGCAAACGTGTCACGGTCATTGACCGCGACACGATCGTGATACAAAACGCGAGTTTTGTGTCAAGGACAATGACCGTGATACGACCGTGACAAAAAAAGTTGGCTCTCCTCGAAATGTCACGGTAATTGACCTTGACAAGGGTGATTTGTTAGGGTCAATGACCTTGACAATAATGCAGATTTGGTGTAGTGTGCGTCCTTCTCCCGGTTAGCTGTAGCAAGAGCTAGGTCGGATGATATCCGAGCAGCATCAACGGCTTTAAAGTTAGCCTCGAGCTCCTTACCCTTTAGCTTCAGGGCAGCGTTCTCTTTCTCCAGCTCGTTATTTTTCTTCACCAGCTCATCGCGTGAACGATACAGCATGGTGAAGTCAGTCACAAACTGCAGAAAAAAGAAGACATTAGGAGAGGGAAATGATGAATTCATAAAAACATGTGAGAGAAGGGAAAAATCTTACTAAAGCTAGCCTGAAGGGCCAATTGCTCAGACCCTACCGCACTTTGACGATCAGCTGGGAGGACAGCTCTCTCGAGCAGAGCGGGGGCCAACTGAGTGGAAATTGCAACAGAAGCCCCCTCGGGCAGCGCGGACACTGGGACTAAGGCCTGTCCAGCCTTCGTCCTCGCTTCCACCCTCCTATTCTCCTCCTCTCTCTCATTATCTTTCTTCTTCCTCTCCTATACCCTCCTCTTCTCCTCCATCTTCTTCTTCTCTTCTTCCTTTTTTCTATCCCTCTCCCTTACCTACCCTTCTTCCTTCCTCTTTTTCTCCTGCTCCTGAGCAGAGGACCGGGAACCAGTAGCCACAGCCGTAGAGCTAGATTTTTGCTTCTTTGACCTCTATACGAGAAGCATATGGTCTTCATCATCATCATCATCATCCTGGATTAAGTTCTTCCTTGGAGGAGCCATTTCCTCGCTCGAACTACTGGATGTGCTCGACGACTCTCGAGCTTTAGACACCTCCCCACAATTAGAGGAACTGCTACTACTAGAGCTCCATCGACCCAAATTACTTACCGCTCATACAATGTCACTTTCAGAGTTGCTCTCCTCCTCGTCCAACTGGATAGGATCCGCAGAAGTCTCTTCGGAAGAATCAAAACTCTGGGATACTGTCCACATGCCTTGCTATGAAGCTGGAGCCAACGTTCTTGTACTCGAGGAGAAAGGCAGCGGACTTGGGATGATTGCCGTCACCCAAAGGCTCCCTGATATTCCAAGCCTTAACCAACTCCGAGATACGAACCTCGCTGAGAGCAGGTTCCAAGTTCTTTGACCTCACTGTGGAAGAAAAATCAAATAAAAATTAAAAAAACCACAAACCAGCAAAAATTGAATCAACAGAGCAAAGTCTACCTATGTATTCTTCCCCATAAAAGGGAACAGAGAACCTCTCGAACCTCAACCCTTCAAATTGGGGAGAGAACTTCCAGTTTCTAACAAGGAAACCCTCAACCAGTAGTCCTTATGGGAATCAAGTAGATTTACTACCAATACCCTGTCAGGGCTCCTAGCTTTGAGGTAGAGGACACCGGAGCTAGTTTGAGAAAAGGAATAGCAAAAACAGACCTCGGCGAGCCCTAACCTGGTACCATACAACTGATTTATCCTATGTACTCCATTAACTATTTTCCACACATTGGGCAAGCATTGTGCAGGAACAATATTAAAACAGCCAAAGAAATTCAAAAAAAAATCATTAGGAGGAAAAGTGAGTCCCCCTAGGAAAGTAACAAAACGTGGATCTAGTGGGCGTCATCTATCTCTCTAACGTTTCTAGGAGGGGATGCACAACACTCAATATCTACCCACTCAGGGATATTGTAAAACATCCTAAACTCAGAGACCGACCTATTCCCAATCTTCACCATTAGAAAACCCTAGAAAACTACAAACTCAAAGAGAAAGTACAAAGAAAAGGTACAGGAAACTAACAAGATAGAAGATCAATTCGAACGATGAAGAAGCACGGGCCCAAACGGTAAGGAAGCAACGAAAATGGAGATTGAGAGAAGAAGGTACGAAGTGCTAGAACTCATAGGGAATGAAAGAGTGCTGAAAAGATTGAAACAATGGTAGAAAGGTGTCTATTCTAGAAAACCTTCAAATTTTGCTAATCATAATGCATAAGATACAAAGCGGGTACCGCCAAAATCAACTTCACAACTTTTGAAGAGCTGCACGGTGTACAAAAAGCCATTATGACTAATCATTTAAATTTATTGAGCCCAACACATATCCCAACAAACTTAGGGGCAATTGTGGGTACCCGAAATTAAGACCATGGGCCTGGATGAGTAGCCCAATTCTGGTGGCCCAAAGTCCAGGCCCCCCACCTCTTGTTTTGATTGAGATCCGGTCTCTTCCCACGTTCCCATTTAGGGAGGTTATAGGGAGAGATGGAAGACGTGGGGGAATCTAACTCCCTCACTCACCTAAACGTACATGTATATATTGAACCCTAAGTCTGGGGCAAAAGGACACATTGTATTCTCTGTAACCACTCTCCGGAGTATATAGAAATAATATCGACTGCACCACAGTGGAGGTAAGCACATCTTTGCCAAACCACGTACATCCTTTGTTGTGTGATTGTTATTTTATATTCTTTGCTCTTACTTGGAGATTTCTTTTTCTTATCTATTTGTGTTGCATAATAATTGTTACCACAATTTATATAAAAGGAGTTCTACTTTCTTTGTGTTGAGTATGAAACTCTTGAAGGTGTCTATATGGGTGATATACTTATCATTAATACTGCAAATGGGATTTAGGGAATAAATGGTACGAGGAGAAATATGCAAAACATCCAAATGAAATACTATATGCATAGGCAACAATGAAGTATATTAAATCACTCCCTAATGTGCGTATACTACACAAAAATTCATTGTAAGTAATGATATATTTCTATTACAAAAATAATTTCTAACCATAACATTTCATCGAAAAAGGCGTGGGGAATAAATTAATAACAATTATTTATTATGTCGGTCACTTGGTATTACCAAAAAAATACCATTACTAATTATTGCATACTCCCTTTTTGCCCATTACTAAATGTTTTGTAATTAATTGTGTTAGTATTGAGCCAATGGTCACAATTTGTGATATTTTTGTAACATATTTAGTTCGTTAATAAAAAAAGTCTAATAATTTTTTTTAAAGTCTGACAGTATTTATCTATTAGTAATATAAATACATTTAATATATATATATAATTCCTAAATTATTCAATAATTTCAAAGTGCCTATCAAACTATAAATGTAAAATTTATCTTCTTATATGTTTCATCTTAGTGGCCAAACTTAATAACACACAGAAAAAAATTCTTTGATTCTCTGTGTTTCTCAAATGTGAACCACATGAAGGGTACACAATCAGTAATTAACAAATTGTGTTTCAAGTGATGATAGAACCATATGGAGCAGGTAATTTTGATAGGTTCATTTTATAGTACATGTTACATGTCTAATACCTTATTTTTTTGGCTACATAGATTACATAATTACAAAATGTCATCATTCGTGGAACTCCGCTATCCCTTGAACTTAATGTTTGGTCACCATGTCACGAACAAATTTGCGTTTTTAATTTTTTTCAAGTATTCTTCTAACCATAATTATTTGTTTAAACGGATAATTCCAAGGTAGTGAGCTTTGCAGGAATCTGTAATAATTTACCAAGTTATGTAATAGTGTCATAATATAAGAAATTATAATATTTCATCATGTTGAATAGATTACAAAACTCTTTCCATCTATTGTAAGTCACAGTGATCCTCAAGGAAATATTATAATATCCCAATGATTAGCATAGATTGTTCATGCAATGAATTTCCTAAATTTCTATTTTTTTATTTTATAATTTTATTTGAAGTTAAAAAGATGAAGTTAATGTTTAAATTATTTCCATTCAACACGAGCTTTTAAGAAATACTAACACAACAAAAAATTAAATTTACAAGAGTGTTAATTCAGGTAATATATACTAAAATTTCGTAAATATTAGTTCTCAACAACACTTTTTAACTAATCAACATTATATTCCATTTATAGAAAATTCTTAGTATACATATCAAGTTGTAGACTTAAAACATAACTTGACACATAACGATATTATTAGAGATGTTATGTATGTTGTTCGCTCTGCAATGCGTATTTACAATTTACGATTATTCCTTGAAAATTGACTGTTTAAAAGTGATTCTCTTTTCATTAATAAAATATATTGTGTGAAAAAGGGCACAACAACAAGATTAACTTTAACCATATTGTGATTTGGGGGCGTCCACATATCAAAAGTAATATTACCATGAATAGTATCCTTGGACCACCTATTTCTAAAATCTAAAAAGAATGAAGAAAACTTCAAAATTAGTTTGTGAGCATTGTCGCCACCCACGTCATTAAAAAAAATTGTTTATATTGTTCCATAAAGCCCATAAAGCACAACACACAAAATAAAAAGTGATCATTTTTTAAGTTATTGGCTAAGATGAAAATTCGATTTCCTCCGTCATTGTTAAAATCAACCAACAAAGCAGAATCCAACCCGCAGAACTCAAGCTCCGCATAGTTAAGGGACAATAAGGAAAATAAGGAAAAATAATTTCCCACGGGTCAAAGCCCAAAAAGTAAGAAATGTTTTGTATGTAGATAATTGTTTTAAATTGATTAAAATTGTAGTTTATTACTTTCATAATTAACAGGTCGCACTCACTTAAGCTAAATCCTCACCTCTCAACTATAATGCGCACCTAACGTGTTCATTTTATTATCCTAATTACACTATCTGGTCTAACTAGCACATGTAACTACTGTCCAAGCATAATCCCGTTAATACTATCTATAGATAAGCATAACTACCATCAATAGGAATGCATTAATGAACAATATTGTAAAGACACACTCTCTATAGATGAACAATCACATAATAAATATAATATAACCATGCTCGTGCTATAAATAACAGTGTTCTAAAAAATGCGCCTATGCGCGAGGCTTTTTAGATACGCCATGTTTTGGCACTAGGCATGGATTAAGGCACGGTTAATGATGGGCAACATTTTTTGGGGTAAAGCGTGAAAAAATGCGCATTTTTCGGGAGTAAGGCCTTAAAAAATGCGAGTTTTTTAGATGTAAGGCATGAAAAAACGCGATTTTTTTAGTATTTTAAAAAATAGTATTCTAATTTACAAATATTTAGACATATTATCAAGGTATGTACCATTTTAGTATTTTGAAAAGCCTTGTCATAGTTAAGGAATATTAAAATATATTAAAAAGGTCTAAACGCCTTTTTACGCCTATGGCTCGCTTAGGCTTCTAAGGCTTAAGGCTTCTCCTCCACGCTTCGGTCCAACCCCGTATTTTTTAGAATCGTGATAAATAGATATATACAATATATCATATAAACATACATATAAATCTCTTGTTATATACTTGTAACCGTATCCCTAGAGGATGGATCTCGCGGATACATCCCTCGTGTGCTATTAAGGTCCAAGCGTCACACATCATAGTGAGACACTAGGTCGGAATCTTACCACCGATCACAAACGTAAACATATAAAATGTAATGGTTATTGACTGAGGTCAAGGAGTCCCAACCATACCATATCTTACCCACCCTGTATCTAAACCAATACCTATCCTCACACATGGATAGTGGTCATGCTACACTCCTACGACCTGAAAAATCAATCCAACATGTCCAATTCAATGACCCATTAGGCATGTTCAATATAAACAAGTAGCATACACACAAACATATATATACACTACACTCTAATATGTATATAAATCACCGAACTCTTATGCGTATCCCACAATGCACGGACCACCCAATCTCGAAGATCGAGCTAATTTTTCAATTATTAATTCAAATGTTCAGGCACTTGAATCCCCGATTCTCCTCTTTTTAATCCATCTAATCATTGGTATATTACACATTCCCAACCTTGGAAAGCAATCCCCAACATTCCCGTAATAAACCGGAAGCACCTACTATCATTCCCCAAGCCCTTACACAAATAAATATTACGAAGCAAACTGAACCGTTTCGCTCCCCCAGCGAAACTGTTCGCTTTAATGGGCTACCTCTCACCTTGTTCCTCGGGGTTTTCTACTCTAAACCCTCCAATTGTGGTACCAAAGCACCCTAAATCTCAAATAAACTTCGTATATCATTAAACTAAAGTTCCATAACCATTCAAACATATATCTAAACATGAATCACGTAACAAACACAAAGGATTATGAATCAAACATTAATTTATTTCATCTTAGAATATTCCTCAATTTTATTTTCAAAAGTTGAACCTTTTTACCAAAGTTCTACATGATTATCATTTTCATTCTAGAATTAATATTGAAATTCTAATTGATTATTCTAACTAATAATCAACTTAAATAACATATCCCCTAGCATCTAAATCTCCACATCAATCAACTAAAGTTCCAATCATTGATATTTTAAATCTCAAATTTCTATCTCTAATCATGAATGTAATTATCTATGCATAATTGCAACTTTAAGCTAGTAATTACTTGCCTTTGCGGATTTAATATGACGTTCTCTACGCATTTCCTGATGGGTTGAATCCGGAGATAGCTTCTCTTTCTCTTCTCTAAGACATTTATCTTATGTATTCCTCTTTTTTCTTTTCTCCTGAACTCTCTCTCAATACTCCCTTAATTACCCTAATCCCTTTTGTCCACATATCCCTAAGTGTAAAAAGACCCTCGTACCCCTATACGGGTCCTATTATGTCTAAAAAGTCCCCAGAATGCAATCGTAATACCTAGGTACCTATTATGTACTATTTTGATCCTTCCTGAATTAACAGTGCACTCAAAAAGGTCATCCGAGTAACCCAACTCCAATTATGCTAACCTCTCATTGATCGGAACCGACACGCGTGTACCATACGCATCATCCATGAATCATATCAATATTGTGATGTAACACTCTATCAACAAATAATAGTAAACCATTGTATGTCATGCATACACGACATATAATAACTCACATATCTATTAACTTATCACACGTAACTAAATAATAATAGTAATAAATATTAATCATTTATCTCACTAATTAATATTTACTATGATCCAATTTCATTTCCCTAATTAAATTAATAATATTAAGCACAAAACAATTAATTAATTAATTATAAAAGTATGGGGTATTAGTGTGATAAAGTGCCACTGAGCGGAATCTTCAAAATAGGATCAATTTAGTTTTGAGAAAAAATGGCAAACATGAGATTTAGGTCCCCTTGACCCCATAGGGGATCAATGAGATCTTTAATAAATTTAATACTCTCTTTAACAAATCTCAAAATTCGAGTTTACTATGACATGATTTCTTGATTTAATTCATTGTTCGGTGAATTAGATGTCATGTCGAGATAGTTTTTAAGTAGGAAATTATTGATTTATGTTTGTTGATGGATTAGGGTTCATATATTGGGATTTGATGAATGTTAAGACCACCATAGAGAAGGTTTCAAGGTAAAATTTTGTCAAAAGTTCATTCAGGCAACCTAGTATACCGAACTGATTCGATGGGGAGAGAGAACCGGCTCGTTTACTGAACTGCTGTGATCCAGCCAACGAAGAAGTTCAATTCTGTTTGCTAGCCTCCTCTATCTTATATTGTTTTTCCTGGACCATTTGAGGATCGTACGTGGAATCTTGATGACGGGGATAAGTTTATGTCTATATAAATCCAAAGCGGGTGTTAGGAAGTGTCCTAGGATAACATGGGATGGGTTCTGTGTAAACAATATATGAATACGCGAGTAAACATTCATGAGTAAATTTAATCTGATGTTCTCTATGCATTTCCTGATGGGTTGAATCCGGAGATAGATTCTATTTCTCTTCTCTAAGGCATTTTTCTTATATATTCCTCTTCTCTCTCCTCTCTTCTCCTGAACTCTCTCTCAATCTCACTTGTGCAGAATGTCAAATGTGGATTGGCCTCCACCTTCCCAACCTTTTAAATACTACCTTAATTACCATAATCCCATTTTTCCGCATATCCCTTAGCGTAAAAATACCCTCCTACCCCTATACGGGTCCTTTTATGTCTAAAAAGTCCCCATAACCCAATCATAATACCCACATACCTATTATGTACTATTTTGATCCTTTCCGAATTAACAGTGCACTCGAAAAGGTCATCTGAGTCACCCAACTCCAAGTATGCTAACCTCTCATTGATCGGGACCGACACGCGCGTACCGTACGGAATGTCCAATATTCATATCGATCTTTTGATGTAACACTCTATCGACATATAATAATAAACATTGGTTTTTCATGCATACACAACATATAATAGGTCACATATCGATTCACTTATCACACGTAACTAAATAATAATAGTAATAAATATTAATCATTTATCTCACTACTTGATAGTAACTAAAATCCAATTTAATTTCCCTCAATTAAACTAATAATACTAAGCACAAGAAAATTAAATAATTATAAAATTATGGGGTATTCATGTGATAAAGTTCCACTGAGCGGAATTTTCAGAATACCATCAATTTTCTTTTGAGAAAAAATGGTGGACAGGAGATTTAGGTCCCGCAGACGCCATAGGGGATCAATGAGATCTTTAACAAATTAATGTTATCTTTAACCAATCTCGAAAGTCGGTTTTAATATGACATGATTTCTTGATTTAATTCATTGTTCAGTGAATTTGATGTCGTGTCGGTATAGTTGTTCCGTAGGAAGTTGGTTTATGTTTGTGGATGGACTAGGGTTCATATGTTGGTATTTGATGAAGGTTAAGACCACCATAGATGAAGTTTGTTGGTAAAATTTTGTTAAAATTTCATTCTTGCATCCCAGTAAACTGAACTGATTCGCTAGGGGAGAGAACCACTTCGTCAACTGAACCGGTGCGATCCAGACAGCGAAACAGTTAAATTCTGGTGGCTGGCCTCCTCTATCTTATGTTGTTTTTCTTCGACCGTTTGAGGATTGGACATGGAATCTTTAGGTCGAGGATAAGTTTATGTTTATGGAAATCCAAAGCGGGTATTAGTAAGTGTTATAGGATAACAGGGGATGGATTCTATGTAACAAATATGTGAACAAGCAAGTAAACATTCACGAGTAGAGATAAAAAAAAATATCGTTAGAATTTTGGGAATTACTAGGCTAGTGCCTGAACTGTAAGTAAGGGTATACTTAACTAAGATCGGGAAGTCAGGTTAGACTTTGGGATCTAGTAGGCTAGTGACATGATAGATATTATGCATGTAAGACAACTTTATATATACATGTCGTGTGTGGGATCCATATATGTCTATGTATGTTTGACTTTATGTAAACAAACCTACTCTAATATGGGACCATTAGAGGTTACATGTAGTGAGCAGTTCACCCCGGCGTTAACCAACATGTGTTGGATTGCTCCCTATGTCATAGTACTGTTGCATGGCCATTATCCATATGTGACGATGGTTGTTGGTTTTGAGTCCGTCCGCACTCATGTGGCATGGTTATGAACTATGGATGTGTATTTATAACCTCATCCGTTATGTGTTCACGATCTGAGATCGGTGGTGATATTCTGACTCGGTAGGCCCGGAACAATACGTGATGTACTTGGTGTCTGATAGGAAAATAGAGATGCATCCGGGAAGTCCATATCAGGGATGCTATGTATATATGAATAAAGAGTGATATATGTATATGTGTTTGAATCCTTTTGTGAAACTTATAAGTGTAGCTAGTGTATGGTCACACTGCCTATGTAGTGAGACAAATATAATTGAGAAAATCTAAATTATGAGTTATGGATTATCTATGTAGTCCATACTATGGGGTATCGTATGGACGGTACGAATGGGCAAGAACTTTAGCGGATCAATGTAGACTAAGGATCAATGTAATAATTATATTTCTTTTGATCCAAATTAAAAAGTGTAGCATCATATTTTTAAAGTGGACAGGCATGAGTCTAGAGTGACGTATGTCAAATTCAAGTTGCATTAAATGTGGGTACGTGTTCATAAATTGAGGGTAGATACGAAAAAAATGTTAAGTGCGTTCATATAACAGTGTAATTATTCTCAATAATGTCTATGCTTGATTCAAGGGATAATGATAGATCACACAGTTAAATTGTTATCGAAACACGTTTTTCCACATCTTTAATAGTGTATGATACATTTGTTCAAAATATTTTTATACATGAGATCATTTTTCCAAATTTCTGAATGGTCATATACATAAGTTTGAAGTATGCCATATAATTTAAAACTATTTGATTTAGGGAAAGGTGTTATAAAAAATAAAGGTGGAACATGGGGAAATGGCAATTGTACCAAATTTACAAAGTGATATGTAACACTACTAAAATAATGATGTGGTCGGAGGAAACACACTCTTTAAATATGATAACCTTATAATTTTCTGTGAAAAGAAAATTATAATACTTTAAATATGATTTTAAATTACATAACAATGGTGTGCTACATGTATTGAAATAAGAAATTATGTCGATAGTAAGAAAACCAAGGACTCCACCACTCATGTATTCATTAGGTTCATCACTAGATGATAGGAGTACCTAAGAAATTTTAGCATCTAAGAAATACATAAATTTCCAATTAATTTTGTGGGCATTCTGATTTCCAGCAATGCATGGCTAGTTGAACAAAAACACTGCATTTCAGGAGATAAGGTGTAGCAGTTTTTCCTCCACTGTTGAAGTATATATTCCAATTCTCGAGTTGAAAGGCTGGGCAGATCAATAAAATTGATATTAGAATAACTCGGAGTGAGATGAGACATCACGAAGCAATAAGATCATTTTATTATACAATATTTTAACATTTTAAAACAAAATGATTCAATCTTTCATTATATAATTATTCTTGTATGATTTTTCTTTTCAATTTTAAACACCAAGAAATCTAATTGGAATATCTACGAGAGAGGGAAGTGCGTAAATAGTTTGTCCTAGTTCTTATTTTGAGTGTTTTTATATGGTGAGGGACTTTCTGGAACAAAATAAAAAATGTTTGGAGTAAATGTTTATAAGAAAATGTTTGAGGAACTAGTATTCGATTGAACTTTTTAATTTGATATTTGGTTTATACTATACAAACCTTATAAATTAAATTGGCAAGGAAATGATGGTAAACCTTAGAATAAATTGTGTAGAAGATTTTGTCACCAACAATAGAATAACTTGTGCTCACAACTTCACCTCCTTCTTCAAAGAGAATGGTTAAAACTTGAGATAGTGAGATGTTTTTATGAGTCCCAATTATCAAATTGATCTCTAGAGAGGTACCAGTATCCTGCACCTCAAGTACTGGTAAAAAATTTGAGCACCCTTCTCCTTTCAAAATATTCGCCCTTCTCTTCAGTTCACTAACCTTGTTTCCCATTTCATTTATATATTCAGTGGATCGAAGCAAAAGACGTGGTAAACTAAGTCTTTCCTGAAAAACAAAGTTAGTTTAATTAAACAAATTGTTACTGTATTTAAGATATATATAAAGTTTTTATCACAACACACTGTGTTGGGTCCATTCGATGACACATGTAGACTACATTAATGTGTTATCCATTAGATTAATGTAGATACATGTGTAATTGGTGAATACATGAATTTACATGATTCATGTATGTAGATGCATATATATTTGGTCAATACATTCATTTAGTTTGTTCATGTATTAGGAGGTTCAAGTATAGAACTGTAAATGGGGTATGTTCAAACAATCATTACAAATTATTTCTTGTGTATATATATATATAACCCTTTTACTCTCTATTTTTATTTGTTTGTTGTTTTCAATATACCATCGTATGAACTTACCCGCGACAGAAAAAGGGGATATGAGGAAAATAGTAGCAATCTAGTGTATGCGAGGGAAAAAAAGCATAACAATTGGGAGTACTCCAAGACATGTTTAAGTTCAACAATACTCTTTCTTTGGTCGGTCAGTGGTGTGTGGTACATAAACATCATCTTAAATAAGAATGTTCATTCCAGTATGTTAAATATGTTTTCAAAATGCCTAACTATATTCCCTTTTACAATTTAAGTCTTCAACAAATAACATTTTAAGGGTACGCAACTTGCGGCGTACAAGCTAGAAGTTATATATTATAGCATTCTACTTCACTATAATCAATCTATTAACTATTGGCAAAACCAAGATTAATCTTGGGGGGGGGGGGGGGGGGGGGGGGGATTTTAATGATTTTTTAGCAATATTCATTATAACATATAGGTAAAAGTTTTTTGACAAATAAATTAATATTTTATTAACAGCACATTGTTTTAATTTGGGTCCACTCTAGCTTGACATCCATAATATTTAGTGTGAAAATTAAATTTATAATTTGAATAAATATTAAGGTCACTCAATATATTGATTTGTTATCTTGAAAATTTATATTATTTTTCGGTTACTATGAAAAGGAGGTCGTTGTTCTTTTATCGGTAACTATTATTTGTTCCTTTATTTCAAGAAACTAAATAAGTATCAATTTCAATGAAAAAAACTAGTGTTTCCAATTCGGAAATATTTTTTTTGTATAGTTAGTTTTGTCAAAAAGAAAACAATAAACCAAATAATAAAAGGAAGAAAAAGATTAAAGAAGTTGGTGGACCAATTGTTAACCGGTGAATGAAAATTATGAGGTACCAACAAACTAGCCCTGAAAATAACTAGATGGGCAAGGAAACAATTTCGTAAATCTATAAATATTCAAAATTTTAAGGGAACAATAGAAATTTTTAAAGCTTGGGGGTTGGGGGTGGAGGCGGGTGTGTTTAGGTGGGTGGAGTCGAGAGAAACAATAATCATAGGATAAATATATAATGTATCATTTATTATGGAGTCGGTCTTAGATGTGAGGGCCCATTTGTAGGACTCTCGTGTTGCATTAATTTTAGAAAATAAGAAAAGAATTATTTTTGTATGGGTGTTAAACATTTTAGGGGACCCTGAAAAAATCAAGGGATGCTAAGTATTTAGTCCCATTTGAAAAGATTCATTTGAGCACGCTTTCATATTTTTATGTTTTTTGGTTATTGGTCATATTATAACAAATATAGGTTGAATGTCATTCTTTGCAAAAAGAAAGAGAGGTAGTTACAAGTTATGAACAAGTTTTGGTAGTTATGAAACTTGCTATAATTCTTTTTAAAAATGAGAGTGGAGCTTAACAAATCTTTTGAGATAAGATTAAACCCAAAAACCCTAAAAAAATCAACCCAAAATGATTTTTTTGATATTTTAAAAATTGGATCAATATTTGATAGATTTTAGCTTCTTAAAGAACTATAAAATATTCACTCAATTTTTTTAAATTACCGAAAAAATCATTTCAAGTTGATTTTTTTAGAGGTGCCCTAGAATGTTTAACACTTGCACAATTTTTTTTTCTTTCCAAAATTAATTCCGCACGGGAGTCACCCATTTCAGCTTCTCATATTGATTATGTATTGGAACATAAAAGTATAGTACATAATCAAGATCAAAAGTACGGTACACGTTGCAGTGATCGCAATATAATATTATAGTAAGGAAACATTGTACTCAAAGAAACGTTTTGAGTATTTGTGTATTATATATATCTGATGGAAAATACTAAGTCGACACAAAATTCGAACTTAAAACTACAACACAATTAATGTGTCACATTCTCGTTTTCTCATGTTTGAGCCCGAATACAATTAAATAAGGGTGCAACACGTAAATTATATCATACTTTTGTATAAGAATTTAAGGATTTTATTTTTCTAAAATAGAAAACACCTTTCAGCAAATGGAGCTCAAAACTAATGATTTTTTAACAACAATCATTGCACTAGAGATCCTGAGTTCATAAGGAACAATTTCCTCACTTTGAAACTATTTCAAAGTCAAGAAATCAAATTTCACCATTGAAACTCAAACTTTAATAGAAGTTTTCTGATTTCTTCTAACAGAGGTCATTTTGAACGAAAAACTTCTAATGTTTTGATTGATATGAGTATAATATCAACACAAAAAACTGTTGGAATTAAGTGTAGCAGGACTCATATTTCATTTGAGAGAGAGAGAGAGAGAGAGAGAGGTACCGTTGAGGGTTGGATTTGAGTAGAAGATGCGAGTGAGGAGTAAAGATGTTTCATTTGCAATCTTCGTTGTTTCTCCATTGCATTTCGCTCAAGTTTAGTTGAACTGCTGCCTCGAGGCATTATATATTCCCTAATTGAAAAGAAAAAAACAGAAACTTATGATTTAAATGTGAGAGAGAGTGAGAGAGTATGAACATAAAAACTTACTTCTTGTTTAAACATATGCAGGCCTATATATAGCAGTTTCAGCTTACTTTTCCACAGGCGGCGATGCCGCATTTGAGAAAACGTACAAGAATGACTGAACGTCGGAGATAGAGCTTGAGGTTCAACATATACATCAAAGATAGTTTGAGTTTTTATTTGAGATTGTCATTATCGTGGAAAGAATGTCACGTCAGTGCATGCGAGATTTTAGTAGCCGTCAACATCATGCAGGCCTTCAATTTCGTAATCAATGACCACTCTTTGATATTGGGTACTCTAAAATATCATAAAACTTCTTTAACTCTATAATAATACACAAATCATATTTTTCTTTAATTATACTACCATATGAGTTAAAAAAAAATTCATTTAGTCACTTTCCCCTTTTCTCTCTAAATAATTTCGTCATAATATATAAACCTCTCAACTTTTAATATCTAAATTGATAAATACCCAGAAACTTTATTTTTATCTCTCAAATAAATTCATTTTAATAATAAGTTTAATTTCATATCATTTTTATTTTATTTTCACTCAACTGTTTAAAATAATAGAACACTTTTTTAACTCTTTTAAAAAAAATTAATTCATATGCAACTGTTTTCAAAAATAAAAAACTGCATTGATTGTTTTACAATTTAAAAAAAAAATTTTGATTATTTTGTAAAAAAACATAAGTTTTAGATGACTAAAATATGTTTTATAAATTAATAAATGTTGTGTTTAATTAATAAAAAACTGAATTACCCCTTCATTAGAAAAATGTTTTAACTATTTTAAAAAAAATATCTTGAAAAACGAGTTGAAAAAAATGTTTTCTTTTAATTTAAACATTTTTTTTATAACAAGCAGCATTTTTTGAGTTTTTCTTAAACATTTTTTTATTTTTTTTAAATAAAACAATCAAAATGTTGATCTTATTTGAGTTGTGTCCGTGTTGGGTAAAAAAAAGATTATGCATCATGTTCAAGATATATATATATATATATATATATATATATATATATATTGAGAGAGAGAGGCCTTTATAATTGAAATTGCTCAATAATAAATTATATTAAAATATTATAATAAAAGACTTTTTATTCATAAAAATAAAAATTGACCTTTTTTTATAAAATAACTTCTTTATTACGTTTTTATTAAACAGTTGTATTCTAAGATTTTTTTAAATATATATTATAAATAAATTCATTTTTTTTTTCTATTTAAAACCTAAGTAGGGGGTACATTAAATTATATGGAAGACTCCAAAAAAGGATGGAAATATATCAGTCCATATACAATAAACATTAACATTCTTGGCCTTCGGAGACGAAGCATGGTTTGAACAATCATGAAGCCATTTAACAAAGGAGAACGAGATATCGTGAGCGCACCAAATTCGACATTTAACCGTGTTAATGTAGGGGTGGTAATTTTTGACACGACACGATAACTCGACACGAAGTTAACGGGTTAGGGTTGACGATTTCTTGACACGAATCCGAATATGATACGACCTGCCAACACGAATAATAAACGGGTTGATTTAGTGTCAAACACGTATAACTCGAAAATGACACGAATAGACCCGCTTAACTCGTATTTTATGGAGAATATATTAGATAATTTATATATCTTGATAGTCATTCTATAAAATTCATGGAGAATAAGATGATAAATTATTTATGTGTTGAAAGAA
This sequence comes from Sambucus nigra, assembly GCA_949130495.1. NCBI lineage: Eukaryota > Viridiplantae > Streptophyta > Magnoliopsida > Dipsacales > Adoxaceae > Sambucus > Sambucus nigra. Next base: position 43,480,450 of record OX422209.1, read on the forward strand.
GTTGAAATTAATGAAATTTAAGTTATTGTAGGCTATGATTGGTATGCTTAGTTAAGAGAGAATAAAAAAATTATTTTATATTTTACTTAATAGGTTATGCGGGTCAACCCGAACACGACACGATAATAAATAGGTTAGGTTAGTGTTTGCTCATCTGACACGATTAGTTAAATGAATCAGATTAGGATTGACTAATACTTGAAACGAACCCGACATGACACGACCCGAACACGACACGATGCACACGAATTGCCACCACTATATCAATGCAATTGTCGCTCGTTGAACATTCATTGTCTTTATCACGGAGTCTAATTATAATATTTTGGCAATCACCCTCCAAGATGAAGTTGGGGAAACCAATGTTTGTGGCGAAATCCATAGCTTCCGCTTGTTCGGCCTCTAGAGGTTGTCAAACACGGTTAGACGAGGCTGGTAGGATTTTTTCATTATTGTCTTTAATAATGTCTCCAACCCTCGAGCTATTAGAATCTCTAAAAGTGCTTATATCAAAGGTAACTTTAACCACATATCAAAATCAATATTACCATGAACTCTAGGAAAAGTTTTTGATGTGTTTAACGACGTCAAGTTTTGATGTCGTCTAATTACATAATTTCTTAAGAAGTATTCTCTCACTTTATTTAATGCTTTATTATTTTATTTTTAAGTAATGTTTTCTCACTTCATTTAATACAAAATAAAATAGTTTACACAATTTATATATAAAAAAAGAATGATATTTTTATACCATAACACTTTTTTTTAATAGCAGTTTTTATATATTAAAATATTACAAAAATGTTTCAAAGTTTTTAAAACTTCTTTTTTTAAATAAAAAAGTAAAAGAAAAATTCTATATAAACTATTAAAAATATTTTAAATATGTACTATTTTTTTTTAAAGTTAAAAAACGTGTTTTGTTAAACTGTTTTTCATATATAAACAGTTTTTTATAGATAAAAACTTCAAAAATATATTAACTTTATTAACATTCTTAATGTTTATATATTAAAATTAAAAATGTTTATATATTAACATTAAAATAGCACATTTTTAAAAAATTAAAAATGTTTATATATTAACATTTTTAATATGTTAATATATAAACACATTTTTAAGGTTTTAAATATGTGCTATTTTTTTAAAACGTTAAAAAATGTGTTTTGTTAAACAGTTTTTATATATAAACAGTTTTTTTTGCATTTTTTTTTTTGTTATACAAAAACAGTTTTTTGAATGGCGAAAAAACATTTAAAAAAGTGTTTTTTTATATATTAGAAATATAAAAACATTCAAAAAACTGTCTTTTTACAAAAAAAAAAAAAAAACGGTTTTTTTGTTTAAGGAAAAAAAATGAAAAAAAAAAAAGTTTTTTACAACTTTATTTTCAGGAAAGATTAATAAAAAAAGTTATTCAAATTTTTTTTTTTAATTTAAAAACAGTTTTTTCACAACTTTATTTTTTAGTAAGAATTAAAAAAAAAAGTTACTAAAAAACTGTTTATATTTAAATAAAAGTGTAACAAAACACGTTTTTTAAAACTTTTTTAAAAATAGTATATATTTAATACTTTTTTAACGGTTTATATAGAAGGGATTTTTTAACCTTTTTATAAATAAAAAAAGTTTATATATTAACAGTTTATTTTAATGTCTTTTTACAACTTATATAGACAGGGGTTTTTTCAACCTTTTTATAAATAAAAAACAGTTTATATATTAACATTTTATTTTTAAAAAATCAGTTTAAATAAACATTTCAAATATATTCTTACAGTTTTTATCTATAAAAAACTGTTTATATATATAAAAACATGTTTATATATGAAAAATAGTTTAACAAAACACGTTTTTTAACTTTTTAAAAAATTAGTACATTTTTAATAGTTTATATAGAAAATTATTTATTAACTTTTTTATATAAAAAAGTAGTTTTAAAAACTTTTAAACATTTTTGTAATATTTTTATATATAAAAATTGCTATTAAAGAAAAAGTGTTATAGTACAAAAATGTCATTCTTTTTATATATATAAATGGTGTAAACTATTTTATTTTGTATTAAATGAAGTGAGAGAACATCACTTGAAAATATAATAAAACATTAAATGAAGTGAGAGAACACTTCTTAAGAAACCATGTGATTGGACGACATCAAAACTTGATGTCGTTGAACACATCAAAAAAATTTCCTGAATTGTATCTTGGACCACCCATTTCTAAAATCTAAGAATAAGGAAGAAAACTTCAAAATTAGTCCTTGAGCATTGTCACCACCGACGTCATGAAAAATTTTATTTTATTGTTCCATAAAGCCCATAAAGCACAACACACAAAATCAAAAATGGTCATTATTTAAGTTATTGGCTAAGAAGAAAATTCAACTTCCTCAATCATTGTTAAAATCACCCAAAAAATCTGAATTCAACCCGCAGAACTTAAGCTCCAGAAAAGTTAAGGGACAAAGTTTGAACAAATGCGCTGATGACTCACGCCCAATTTTGCCCACAAACAAGATAAATTTTGAATTTTCATATTTTTCTTTTGAAAATTCTCCTCAGTTGGAAGACAGTTTGTGCAAAGACCGAAAAGGAAGCGCTTCACTTTATCTGGCACCACCTCGTACCATAAAAAATTTCTCTTGCGGGAGCTAGGGGATGAAGAGGTATCTACAAATCTTTGCTCTCCCTTGCAAGAAAATATATCCCATGCAACACGGTATCCACTTTTAGTAGAGAATTTATCAGTTTTCTCAAAATGTCATATTTCTTTGTCTTGTGTTGGTGACAACTCGCCTATTCTAATATCGATTGGTTAATACTCTACTAAAATAAAAAAGGAATCTCAGCACGGTTTCATTCTCAGCATCACTGTCACAACATAATAATATAAATAAAATGAAAAAAACCATAGAATCAAAATGAATAGAATAATCCTAATGCATAGATAGATAATAAGTGTGAATCCAATAAACCATCGATCACCAAAGTTTAGCATCTGACGAAAACAAATACTCAATAAAACTCTGTACTGAAATAACATGTCTCACAGTAATATAAAATCATATCCATCTACAGGCAACACGTCCAACTGAAAACTGAAATGGACTAATCCTATCTAGATAGAATGAGCTGAGGCATCTAAATCAAGTCTTGTAGCGTCCATAACTACTGCAATGACAAGAAGATCTATCCCTACGGTCCTCGCTGCAACTAATGCACACCTAGGGTGTAAAAAGAAAAATAACGTAGAATAATTACCCGTGGGTCAAAGACCAAAAAGTAGAAAAAAAATTATAACTAGATAATTATTTTAAATAGATTAAAACTATAGTGTATTACTTTCATAATTAACTGGTCGCATTCACATGAGCTAAATTCCCACCTTTTAACTACAGTGCGCACCTAACATGTTCATTTTATTATCCTAACTACACTACCCGGTTTAACTAGGACATATCACAACTATCCAACCACAATCTTTTTTATAGTATTTATTATAATGACACACTTGCTATAGATGAATAATCACGTAATATATATAACATAGCTATGCTCGTGCCATAAATAGATATATTCAATATATCGTATTACCGTACATATACATACATATATATATATATATATATATACATACATATATATATATATATATATATCGCTCATTATATACATATAACTGTATCCCCGAATGATGGATCTCATGAATACATCCCTCGTGTGCTATCTAGCTCCAGGCATCTCACATCACAATGAGCCACTGGGTCGAAAATCTCACCACCGATCCCAAACGTAAACAGATAAAATGGACGCGGTCATAGACAGACGTCCAGGAGTCACAACCATACCATATCTTACCCACTCGGTATCCAAACCAATACCTATCCTCACACATGGATAGTAGTCACGCAACAATCCTATGACCCGAAGAATCAATCTGGCAGTTGCAGCTCAACGCTAGAGTGCACTGCTCACTACACATAACCTCCTGTAATTGCACTACCGAGTAGGTACGTTCAACATAAACACACACACACACACACACACACACACACACGCATACACACAGATATATATATATATATACTGCACTCTCATATGTATATAAAGTACCGACCTCGTATGCATATCCCACAATGCACGGTTCACCCTATCTTGAAGTTAGAACTAACTTTTCAATTAATTATTCAAAGTGTCACACATTTGAATCCCCGGTTCACCTCTCTCAAAGCCCTCTAATCTTTGGTATATCACACGTTCCCTATCTTGGAAAGAATTACCAAATATTCTCCTAGTATCTCGGAAGCATCTACTGTCATTCCCCAAGCCCTAAAGGGTCAAAATAATGCCCAAACAAAAACTAGGAAACAGATCGAAACGATTCGCTCAAGCGAACGGGTTTGGTCCCCCAACGAAATTGTTCGATTTTTTGAGCTGCCTGTCACCTTCTTCCTCGAATTTTTCTCCTCTAAATTCTCCAATTGTAGTCCCAAAGCACCTCAAATCCCAAATAGACATCATATATAATCGTACTAAAGTTCAATAAGCATTAAAGCATATATCTAACCATGAATCCTTTAACAAACACTTAGGATTACAAATCAAGCACTAATTTATTTGAACTTATAATTTTCCTCAATTTTTTTAAAGTTCAACCTTTCTATCAATGTTCTATATTATCATCATTTTAATTCAAATTATTTTTGGAATTATAATGTGATGAAGTCCAACTAATAATCAATTTAGATCAGCGATCCCTTAACATCTACATCTCTACATCAATCAACAAAAGTTCAAATCTTTAATATTTTAAATCTCAGATTTCTTTCTCTAATTATGAAAGTAATTAACTACTCATAATTTCAACTTAAAGCTACTAACTACATGCCTTTGCGGATTTAATCTGGCGTTCTCTACCCGTTTCCTAACGGGTTGAATCCGAAGATAGCATATATTTATCTTCTCTAGGCCATTTCTCTTATGTATTCCTCTTTTCTCTTCTCTTGAACTCTCTCTCAATCTCACTTGTCAATTATATCAGAGGTGGACTGCCATCCACCTTTCCAACGTTTTAAATACTCCTTTAAATACCCTAATTCCATTTTTTTACAGTTCCCTAAATGTAAAAAGACCATCATACCCTTATACGGGTCATGTTATCTCTAAAAAGTCCCCAAGACCCAATCATAATACACAGGTATCTATTATGTACTTGTTTCATCCTTCTTCAATTAACAGTGCACTCGAAAAGGTCACCTTAGTCACCCAACTCCAAGTAAGACACCCTCTAATTGATCGGGACCAACACGCGCGTACAGTACATGTCAGCCATAAATCATATCGATCCTCCGATGTAACACTCTATCGACATATAATAATAATCCTGGGCTTTTCACTCATACGCCACATATACACATAAGTAAATAATGATAGCAATAGATATTAATCGTTTATTTCACTAATTAATATTTACTAAAATTCAATTTAATTTCCCTCTATTAAATTAATAGTATTAAGCACAAGAAATTTAATTAATTACAAAAGTATGGGGTATTAGAGTGATAAAGTGCCACTGAGCGAAATCTTCTGAATATCATCAATTTTATTATGAGAAAAAATGATGGACATGAGATTGAGGCTCCATTGATCCCATAGGGGATCAATGAGATCTTTAACAAATTTAATATTATGTCCACGAGTCGATCGTTTAACTAGTTTGAAAGTGCGAGGTGTGGGAATCCATCAACCCTTCCAAATTTTAATTGGCTCCCCATTTCCCACTCTCTACCTCATCCCTCTAGTGAAGACTGTTCTACCCTCCCAAATACTACTCCAAATGTAGGAGGTGTTGTTGCCACGTTTTGCTTCCCAAAAGGAAATCCAGGGGAATAATTTGGACTTTAAAATTTTGTTGGCTAACGAGTTAGAATTATAAAGGATTCTCCGTACGTTCTTTGTGAGGGGGGAAAGGTTAAAAGTTTTGAGGTAATGAAAATCTAACCATCCCTCAATTTTGGACTTGCACAAATTTTACCGGCTTGACCAATATACACATTTTTCCTTTTTTCCATTAGCCCGCCAAAAATAACTCATGATGATTTAAGATGCTTGGAGACATAGTCTATGATTTTAAAGAAACTCATAGCGTAAGTAGGGCAGCCTTGGGCAACTTCTTTGATTAGAATATCCATAGTCGTTTTTTATAATAGGAGTTCCTTGTACTCCTAACGATTTTTCCACACCCTCTATCTCAAAACAACAAAAATTATTTTTTTCGATCTTCCCACCATTGCTGGTAAACATAAGAATTTGTCATGTCTACCCACCACTCAAATCCCCAAAGCCTCACACAGTGACTCCTTAAGCACATTAAAAGTATTGTTGCTGAAAACCATACCATATTTTCTAAATTTATTTGTTGGCCTGAAGACTGTTCATAAATGTTAAGGATATTTTTCAACTGTCTCACCCAACTCAGGCTCCCAAAAAATGTATTGTCTGCCGCAAAAAAATCAATGAGGGACTTTGGGGCCATTTCAGGTAACCTCTAAACCCAAAATCTTACCCTCCAGTTTTTCTTTCGCTAGAAGAGAAAAAAGGCACTCCGTGACAACAAAAGGAGACACGGATATTACACGTCCCCTTATCTTAATCCCCTTTGGGCCTTAATCATACCCTTTGTCGCCCCTTCAATCAATAACGAGAACGAACTTGAAGACACCCAGTATATTATCAGTTTAACCCATTTTTCACTAAAACCCAATTTTATCATATGTTTTAAGAAAAACCCATTCCACCCAATCACATGCCTTTCTCATATCTAACTTTAAGCCGAAAAACCCTTCCTCCCTTTTGTTTTAAGTATGATTGACTTCACATGCTGAAATAAGATTATCATAAATGAGTCGTCCAGGAACAAAATCACAATTAGTTTTTGAAATAAAATGATAAAAAAGAAATTGGCCCTATTAGCCAAAAGTTTTTGTATCAATTTTCCAAATGACATTGCATAAACTAATAGGCCTAAATTGAGAAATTTGTTTTGGACTTTGTATTCGGAATCAAAGTAATCAGACCGTGGTTTAGAGTGTGGATAGGTTTAACGTTATTTAGAACATCAAGAACAAAGTTAGAAATCGAAAACCAAACAATATGCCAGTATTTTTGAAAAATAAAGTTGGCATGTCGTCCTGTCTAGGGGACTTAATTGGGGACATTTTTTTGAGAGAAAAAGTTACCTCGGGAGCCTTCAACTTTAGAAGGAGCGTTTCATTATTTTTTTGAGTAACTCTAAGGGCATTATTTTTATTTTCCATCTTACATTTTAGTATGTCAAATATTGCTACAACCGTCGAAGTCTTGTTCAAGATCAATCATGCGTAAAGACAGATCTGAATATCAAAGTTCTTCAACATTGAAGCCTCTGCGAGATTAATTTTCGTAAGGTTGTGTTTATGTACCTTAGCATTTCACTTAAAGTGTTGGGATATTTTTTGCAAAATATTTTTAAGTGTTGGAACAGAGTTTTGAGTCGTAATATTTTATGGAAAAATATACAATTAATTTTTATTTAATCTCGTTCTAGCGATACACGCAGTCATTTGAGCGACAGGTGATCTCGCGCGAAGCTGTCGTTCGAGCGAGAGCCTGCTTCGTTCGAGCGACATCAATGTTTCGTTCGAGTGACGCACTGTCTTAAGTTTTTTTATAAATAGCGTGTTAAGCCTCTCCATTTTTTAGAAGAAAACCTGCATTTTTATTAGATACAAAAACTACTTCGGCATAATCATTGTCTTCTCACTTTTAGGGTTTTAATCCTTTTTTTTTAATTCACAAGATCCTAATAGTTTATGTGAATTGTTTTGGAACCGAAGAACACATATTTGTTAAAGTTTCGCTTGTAGAGAAGATCTCTACTATTGATCTAGGTGCCACTTGAGGGAGGAACTAGGGTGACTGACTGCGCGTCAATAGGGAGTACACATGGGTGTTCCTGGGGTGACTGAACTTCGGTTCATGTGGATTTGTTGCGGAATTCCATTGTCGATTTAGGTTGCGGCCTATGTGGGTTTACTGAGGTTAATCCATTTCAGATTTCATTGTAAGTATTGTAATGAAATAAGTTTTTTTCCCGAAAGGTATTTTTTAAGAAATCTGTGAGTTAGGAATTTTATTTATGATGGTTTGACACACACACACACACACACACGTAGTTGCATGTTTAGGGGCTGATTTAATTTTGTTAGAAATTGACTCCAACTACATAAGTTTAAATTGGGAATTTGTGAATTTATTTTGAATCAATATCGCACAGGCATTCTCATTTGGTATCAGAGAGGGTTACACTACTTTATTGTGTGTTCCTGTTTCCGCAAAAAATGTGTGATATTTATTTTTTTTGAAAAATTTGATTTGTGAAAAATCACTATTTTTCCAATGGAGCACTTATGTAATTGGATGCCTCCCCTTGATGACACGAGTTAGAGTTTTGATGTTTTAAATAGTTTGAATTTGACGTTTGCCAAAAGAATTGATTTATGCGCCGTTGCACACCTATTTGGGTTTAGAAATCACTTTTAGAGGCTCTAAATATTAGACTAGTTGATTATCGATAGCTTGCACATTATTCTTATCTTGTTGTATCATATAGATGACTGTGTTCACATGTTTGCCATATGCTAGTTATGTTTCATGATATATTATTCCTAGTGTTATGACTTGTGTACTTTTGTATTAGATTTTTGTTTTTGAAAAAATTTCAAACATATAAAAAGATTTTATTTTCATAATTTTTTTGGAAAAAGTCAAAAATATTTTTGTAGTTTACTTTGAACCGTACATGAATGGACATTTATGATGATTGAGTCATAATTTCATTGCATATCCATGTGAATATTTGATAGTGTTTTGATATGCATCATCATTTTATTTTTGTGCTTTATAATGTTTAGAGAAATTGAGATGTGATTAATTTTTACTACCTACATGTTTGACTCATGAGTTCTTTTAATGGACACTTGCAAGGATTTGTTTGATTATTGTACTTATTTATCACATATTGGTCGGAGTGTTATCATCTCACTTCTGTTTTTAAAATGAACCATGTGCGATAAAACATAGCAATGAAAGTAGTGCATGTAATAACCGTTTACCATGAGGATTTAATTGCAACAAAATATGACGAGTGAATCACGAAAAAGGGCTTCGAGAGTAAAAAATTAACTCGTTGTGAAAACCACCATTTAAAAGAGCACGAAAAAATTTAAAATCAATAAAAAGGTAAATATGCCAGAAAGGGGAAACCTCAAAAGAAAGAAAATTGCATACTTATTTATGAGGGAGTTTGGTTAAAAATAAATGAAAAACGGGTTTGCAAGTCCTGTAAGAGTCATAGAAAAGTGTGACATAGTTTTAGACGTTATTGGCATGAGAATCATTCTTGACTTTGATGTCCCGATGAATTGAGTCAATGTCATTTAAATTCAACAGTTTTAACACCGAAGGACAATTTTAAGATTCATTCGTTAGGAGTACACATATTCAACATCCACATATGTTATGTTTGATTACTTTGATTTTCCTATCGAATATGGTCACACCCAATCATTCCATTTCAAAGATTTGGTTGTCTTAGTGTAAATTTATTGTGTGTGATTTTTGCAAAAATATTTTTTTTTTGAATTATGGAGGAGAACGAATTATGGGGGAGTTTTGATTATATTGATTGATTTATTCTTATTTGATTATATTAATTGATTTATTATTATATCATTTCAAACTCGATGCGTCACGAATGAATTTGCTTTGTCTCATGTGTGTAAGCAAAAAATTAAAGATCATTATTTTGCACACCCTGGTGAGAAAAGCTTAATGATTTGAAGATTTGAAGTTTAAGATTTTTGAAGAAAAGTTTGATACTTACATGTTTAGTACCATTTCAATTTTGGGTTAATTGGAAAGTATTAAATTTGTATATGCATTTTGATTTGATAATTGAGATGTTTTATTTTGTACCGGAATAGACATAGGGGGAGATTTGTAAGGACATTATTTTTATTGTCTAACTTACAATTGATTATGTCATATACCACTACAATCGTCGAAGCCTTATTCAAGATCAATCATGCATCAAGACGGATCCAAATATCAAAGTTATTCAACATTCAAGCCTCCTCGTGATTAATTTTGGTAATGTTGTATTTAAGTTCTTTATCATTTAACTTAAAGTGTTGGGATTTTTTTACAAAATATTTTTTAAGTGTTGGAGCAGAGATTTTCATCAAAAGTATTTTAAAGTTTTTAGGCGGAATATTTTCTGGAAAAATAAAAATTAATTTTTATTTAATATCGTTCGAGCGAGATACACAGTCGTTCGAGCGACAGGAGATCTCGCACAAAGCTATCGTTCGAGCGATAACCTGCTTCGTTCGAGCGGCATCAATGTTTCGTTCGAGTAACGCACCACCTTATGTTTTTTAATAAATAGGGTGTTAAAACACTCCATTTTCGAGAAGAAGACCTGCATTTTTCTTCTTGAGAAGAATCATTTTCTTCTCACATTTAGGGTTTTAATCCTTTTTGTTTTCAATTCACAAGATCCCAATAGTTTATGTGAATTATTTTGGAACCCAATAACACATCTTTGTTAAAGTTTCTCTTGTATAAAAGATCTCTACTGCTGGTCTAGGTGCCACTTGAGGGAGGTACTGGGTTGACTGACTGTGCGTCAATAGGGAGTACTCATGGGCATTCCAGGGATGACTGAACACTAATTCGTGTGGAGTTTCTACGGAATTCCGTTACTGATTTAGGTTACGGCCTATGTGGGTTTACTGAGTTTAATCCATTGCAGATTTCATTTTAAGTATTATATTGAAATAAACATTTTTCCCTAAAGGGATTTTTCCTAAAATCTGTGAATTACGAATTTTATTTGTGGTGGATTTTTGTCTGTGTGTTTCTTTGGCGTGGAAACATTTTGTATTTCACTCCCCCTCTTTCAGCCACTCTACCTTCTCCCTCTGTTTCTTGTGAATTTCCTCCACCTCTAAAAGAAAATTAAGCTTATTGTCGAAATTTTTATCTCCAGGGTACGATCCAAAGATTGGGCCTACTTACGTCATCAAGAGATAGAGTCTCCCATTTGATTAAGCATTTCCCCACGAGAACCATACTTTTTCCCAACTACAAGGGGAGGTTTTTCCAAGCCTTCAACATATCCTCAACACCCCCACTATGATTGAGATCCTAAGCATCCTGGATGAGTTTATTACACTTTGCATCTTTGTCAATCAGGCCTCGAATCGAAAAGAACACATATATCCCCTCCCTCCCTATAATTAATCTAGTCATCAAACATAATTATAATAAGAAGGTGGTAAGAACCACTCTTCGACATGATGACTAAATATATATGCTCAGCATTTGCGAGGAATTTTTCCAAACGTCATCTATATTACCATTACTCCATGTAAACTCGCAGTCGGAAAATCCCGAGTCCCAGAATTTGCGAGCGTGCACCGTTCCTTTGAAATTTGTCATTTTCTAGTAGGTACTAGATCCTCCACCAAATTTATCTTTTTCATATGGGATTTCATTGAAATCCCCAAAACACGACTTAGGGATATCGTTATCTGTCTCCAAATGTTTAAGATGATTCCAACCAAACTTTCAATTTCTGACCTCCAAAAATCTGTAAAAACCAATCAAGCACCAAACCCTTGCACGAGAACTACCCTCCAATAGAGAATCAACATGGTTGAGAGAGTATCTCCTAATATGAATATAAATACTTTCTTTCCATAAGAGTGCTACACCCCCAGCTTTGTCCAAACTCTCAACACACAAATAGTGAGAGACATTTTCAGCCTATCATAAACCTTTTCCATTTCCTTCTAATTTAATTTTGTTTTGAATAAAACAAATATGGGGTTTCTCTCTCTGGGTTAACTCATAAAGAGATAAAATTGTCTCGGGGTCCCCAAATCACAACTGTTCCAACTGAGGAAGATCATTAAGCTCGGCAGAACCGAACATCGGCCCCTGCCCTTCCGCCATCCGTTTTAGAGGTTGCACTCTTTTGGAACTTACTGTTAACATTCCCCATGAGTTCTACCCTAGTTCAAATTCCTTCTCATTATCAGTACCTCGCGATCTCTAAACCTCACCCATCGCAGAGTCGTGATCCCACCCACAAGCTCTTTTCCACTTTTTTGGTATATTTGGTTGTGTTTTATTTGTTTTAAATGAATAGGTTAATTTTTTTTTCAATTTTGGGGGACTGGAAAACATATATTATTGGTGGGTGTTGAATGTGTTAAGCTAGCAGGTGTTAGAGTCTTGGATGCTAGGGGATTGTTTGGGGTTTATTTCAAACAGGGGTTTTGAAGGGTACTATGCATAGCGAGTCCCTTTTAGCGAGAGATTGTGTTAAATATTGGAGCATCTAACTAGGGATGGCAACGGGCGGGTTTGGGGCGGGTTTTCAAAAATCCTAACCCGCCCCATTTAATAAACGGGGCGGGGCGGGGCGGGTTAGGATTTTTGAAAATTAACTCCTAACCCGCCCCATTTAATAAACGGGGCGGGTCGGGGCTCCTACGGGTTGCGTTAATTTTAAAAATAGTAAAATTAAAAATATTACATTATAGTCTTAGAGGTATACAATGGCTCGTATTCCAATAAGTGAGACAATCCCCCAATTGTCAATTCATATTTTCACTTAAATCTTTTACAAAATTAACATACATATAAAGATTTTTTTTTAGTGTGTGAGTGTGTGTATATATATATATATATAATTTAATTATAATTAACATACATATAAAGGATATTTATATAAGCATAAGTTAAACGGGGCGGGGCGGGGCGGGGCGGGGCGGGGCGGTTTTATTTCAGCTAACTCCTAACCCGCCCCATTTAATAAACGGGTTTTTTTCTTAAACCCATACCCACTCCTAATTCATTAATCGGGTATTAAAACCCGCCCCATTAGGTGCGGGGCGGGGCGGGACTCCTACGGTTCGGGTTAAATTGCCATCCCTACATCTAACCAAAAATCAATTGGTAATGATTGGACGGACCCCATAATCCTATATATTGTGGTGTAAGGCTCTAGTTTTTTCATGTTGGACTGTATGTCTCAACACGCATCCTCACGTGTGGCATTACTTGAGCCTAACATGTAGACGTATTTTTTTATTGGGTGGAGTAGAGTATTTAAGCCATTAGGCCATGATACCTGGTTAAAAATAACTTTTAGAATAAAAATGACAAAGCACTAGTAACAGATAAACAAGAGTTTTCTCTGTGTGTATTTTCTACTACACACGTGTTATATAATTATCACCTAGAGAGATTGTAACGTTACAATAAATAATCGAACAACAACGTTATAATGATAACAGATTAGAAAGAATAGAACAACTCTTTAATGTAATCGTTACATTTTTCATGTTGGGGATGTTCTGTTTTTGTGGGCATGGGGTTATGATGGAGTAAATTTGGGAATGGTAAGGTTTAGGGATGATTTCTATATAATTTGTATTAGAGGCATGTTTGAATATTAAATAAAATTCATCAACATATTAGATTATCAAAATTACCTTATAAAAGAATTATAGTAACTGTGTACCTGAATCCATAGTGATGATTGAGACTAGGGGGTTGGAGGTCTTCCACAGACTAATCTCTCTCTCTATGAGTTCTCTCTCATTGATGGGAATGAGGAGGAGAGTCTTTAAGTGCATTAGCCTTGCGGACCAGAACCCTTCATTATATAAATATCTAATTAGAACCTCATAAATTCTAATTAGGTGACTCTTGAGTAACACGACTCTTGAGTACCAGTAGGTGACTTTTGAGTAACCACACATTTTGAATTTCATACTTACTATTGATGTCATTTTAGCTTACTTAATTAGATCACTTCATTTGTCCAATTTAAATTGAAGCTCAAATAAAATTACCATTTTAATATGTGTGTCCACCTTAAATTATTTGGACTATATAAAATATTCTATTAATCTTCCACTTGGGCTACATAATAATTCCGAATGTAATTATATTCAATAACCTTATGCGCACACCAAATTATTTTCTTTTCTTAAGACATCTCCCTAATCAATCTCGTCCATCTCCTATACCAGTATGAGACCAAAGAGACCTTCGTTACATTTATGTGGTAACTCGATCCATCAATGATCACCACACCAAATATATTCAACGACATAGATCAAGTATGGATGCATGGCTAGAAATTACATGGAATGTGATCTCAGTCATGCCTATTTCCAATTGGTCCTAACTTTATTCCGTTGTGAGATCAAGCCTTAGTCTTTTAAACCTTATGTTATACCACAATTAAAAGACAATACATTCAGAGTAAACAACAAAATGAAAATACCATCAACTTTATTCTGCGAAAAACTGAAACAAACATAAGGTATCTGAGTATTGTCAAATTAAGGAACATTAAACGGAATATAAACTCCCATTAAAGTTGAATATCATTAAACTGGACAACACCCATATGAGTAGTGTGCTCATTAAAGACCTTGGGTCATAAGCCTTTAGTAAGCGGATCCACGAGCATGGAGTTTGTTCTTATATGTTCAATAAACACTATCTTACTCTGAACTATTTCCTAAACCACAAGAAACTTAATGTATATGTACTTAGACTTCAATCAGCTTATGTTGTTATTCGAATATAGAACTGCTGAATTATTATCACAATATATTTGTAGTGGTCTTTCAATGATATCCAAAATATGCAGCCCAGTGATAAAATTTTGAAAATATATCTCATGATTTGTTGCCTCATAACAAGCTATGAACTTTGCTGCCATAGTGGAAGGTGCAATGAGTAAATTCTTAGTACTCCACCAAAAATAGCACCTCCAGACAACATGTATACATAGCCAGAAGTGGATCTCTTAGTGTTTTGGCAACCCGCAAGATCGGCATCAGAATACCCATTGATCTCCAAATTATCTGACTTCCCATAGATGAGCATGTAATTTTTTTTGTTCCCTATAAATACATCTGAACTTATTTATTTAGTGATCCATTACAGGGTTTCTCAAATATTTGCCTAACACAACCATTATATACACTAAATTCGGACGCGTACATACTTAAGCGTACAAAATAATCCCTATATCTGATGCATAAGGAACCTTTTTCATTTCTTTACTTTCAGTCTCATTCTTGGGGCATTAACAGAGACTAAACTTGTCTCCCTTAGCAACATGAGTATCTCCTTGTGCACAATCTTTCATGTCAAATCTAGAGAGTACTTTCTCGATATAGCTCTTTTGGGATAATCTAAAGATACCCCTAGAATGATCTGGGTGTATCTTAATTCTCAATGCAAAAGTAGCATCCCCAAGATCTTTCATTTAAAAAAAATACTTTGTTAGAAATCTCTTAGGTTCGTTTAATAAGCCTATATCGCTGTTAGTCAATACTATGTCATCGACATAGAGCACAAGGAGTATAATTTTACTCCCACTGAACTTATGATATGCACAGTCATCAACATGACATAAGGACTTGATGAAACTTGTGATACCATTGACGGGAAACTTGTTTGAGGCCATATATGGATTTCTTCAGTTTGCAAACCATAGAATTTGGATCACCTGGGTCAAAGTTTTCTGGTTGCACTATATACATTATTTCCTCAATTTCACCATTGAGAAAAGAAATCTTAACATCCATCTGATGCAGCTCTAAATAAAAATGATCTACAACTTCTCATGAGGTTGTTAAGTTTGTTCTTTTGGAAAAACTTTTTGATTTTGAGTAAGGAAGTCCTCATTGTTGTCTTCTTGAACATTGTCAGCAGGCTGAACAATGTTTGGGAGAGGAATTGATTCCTCTTCAAAGACAACATTCTGATTCTTAACCGTATCTTCCCTTTCAAACTCAACAACCTCAAGAAATCTCGCATTTTTAGTCTCGAAAAGGACTTCGTTGAGGGATCATAGAACTTGAAAACCTTCATCTGTTTAGCGTACCCAATAAAATAGCATCTAATAGTTCTTAAGTCCAGTTTATTTTCAATTGTCCTATAAGTCCTTGCCTCAACTGGACACCTCAAATGTATAAATGACAGGTTTTCAGCCTATCCATAGTTCATAAGGCGTTTTAGCTACCTTTGTACAAAGTACTCTACCTAGAATATATACTGCAGTCTTAAGTGCATTTCCCTAGAGTAATTCTAGCAACAAAGAAGGACGAATCATACTTCTTATCACGTCCTTAAACGTTCTGTTTAATCTCTAGGAATTTGGCAAAAGGTTCTGGACGTTGTTCACTTGATCTATCATATCTGCTATAGTATGCACCACCACGGTCAGATTTGATAGCTTTAATCTTCTTGCCTAATTGATTTTCAAGTTCGGCTTAGAAGGACTGGAGATGTCCAAAGCTTACGACTTCTCATGAATTAAATATAAGTACCCATAATGAGAATAGTTGTCTATAAAAATGATAAAATATTGTTGGCCATTCCATGAAGTCGTAGGGAATGGAACGCAAATGCGAGTATGTATCAATTCTAAGACATCATAACTACTTTTGGCACTTAATTTCCTTATGTTTGTCTGTTTCACCCTTTATACGCTCAATACAAACATCAAAGTCTGTGAAATTAAGGGGTTGAAGTATTCCATCCGACACAAGTTTCTATGTTCTCCTTTTGGAGATATGACCTAAACACTTGTGCCACAAAGCAACCGAATTCTCATTTGTTAATTTTAATTTTGCAAGGTTTCATTAAATGAAGCATTGGTATTTAATAAATATAATTTATCAATTAGGGAACCAGTCGCAACCAAATTAGAATTAAAAAAGAGAGTAACATAATTATTTCCAAGTGAACAAGAATGATTGTATTTTTTCAAAACATAAATACAAACCAAATTCCAACTAAAATAAGGTACTACACAAGTCTCTCTTAATTTAGTAAAATAACCAGTTTCAAAAGATAATCAAAAGGTCACAATTGCTTCAACTCCAACTGTTGTACCATCACCCACATAGATGAATCTTTCACCATCATTTGACGATCGACTCCACAGGAAACCATGCATAGACATACTTATATGAGTAGTAGTACCCGAATCTACCCACCACGTATGTCTATGTACAAAAGCAAAATTAACTTCAGAACAAAACAACGTGAGAAGTGTACCTTTCTTTACACGCCATGTGGCGTAATTAGAACAATCCTTCTTTCACATGCCCAGGTTTCTAGAAAAGAAACAAACAAATTTTGAACCCTGAACTTGTTTCTTTTGTTGAAATTTAAGTTTGGGTTGTGATGTTACAATTGTAGTACCCTTATCTTTAGTCCTTTTCCTTTTTTATGTTCCTTGAGGTAGATGCTATATGAGCAATTTCAGTTGTCTTTTCTCGCTTCAACCTTTCCTCTTCTTGAGCACAATGTGAAATGAGCTGATAAAGAGTACATTTATCCTTTTGAGTATTATAACACACTATAAATTGTCCATAGTGTGCAGGAAGAGATATCAATAACATATGCACTAGCAAGTTACCATACAACTCTAACTTTAGTACTTTAAGTTTTTGAAGCGAAGTTTGACATCTCCATAATGTACTCCCATATGTTTCCTTTGCCTTTATACTTTATTTGGATACGGTTAGCTAAAAGCGTACTTGCTCAACCTTTTCGTTATTTGCAAAATGTAATTAAATATCTTAAAGGAAACTTTTGACAGTTACCTCATCGGACATATCGCCCCTAAAATCTTTTAGAACATTTCACTTTAGCATCATTAAACATAAGCGATCAGAACTATCCCACTTCTCATAGTTCGCTTTATCTATAAGAGGAGCGGGTTGTTCCTTCCTTATCGCATATTCTAACTTTATGCAACTGAAAACTATAAGAATGTCCTCTTTCTAGTTCTTAAAGTTTGTACCGTTAAGCACATGAATTGAGGTCATGTTTGCAGTAATATTAACAGAATAAGCAGTAACTTAATCCGAAAGAACAAATAATTTACAAAAGCTCTAATTTAAAATTTATGTCATGGCATATTATAATAAAATAGACTGATAAATGCAGAACATAAATTTTATATAAATGTAGTGCTGGAATGGTGGGCCTATTAATGAGGGACCTAGCACAATATTAACATTTAATCTTTGGACATAAACATTAACTTGTAAGCGGTACTCTAAGTCCAGAAAAGAAATATTTTATAATAAATTCAGTCAACTAACTCTCCTTTGGGTTGATTAATTATACGTTATAGAATTCGGTCAAACAACTAACCTTCCTTTGGGCCGATTAATTGTCCACATGAAAACTATAGAATTATCACATATTTAATTCTACATGTATATTTATTATTCATCCAAATAATAATCTTCCTTTGGGCCAATTATTACCCACAGGAATAATAAATATATTAACATCATTTTTATATCTCAAAATAAATTAATCTATGCAATAGAGGTTACTTTGGCAATGTATTTTTTTAATTAATTCATTTGAAGATATAATACGATTTTGGTATTTTTTTTAAGAAAATACCTCGAATGGGAATTAAACATTATTAAAAATATGAAACCAAATAATTTTTAATTAAATATGCAAGTATTTGGTCCACCTAATTTTGTACTTGCCTTAGTTCCCCAAAAAATATGCATTTGGGAATAGTTCTCACAAAAAAAACTGATTTGGAAAGAATTCCCACAAACATTGATTTAGAATTAATTCTCAAATGTCCACCCTGGCTTGGTCCAGTGGTAAGGAGGTCTTCGCTCTAGATCATAGGTCGTGATTTCGATCCCTCCCCACGGATACCTTCCCTGAGGGTAAGGGCGGGTTCTGAGCCGTGCGGGTACACCGTAAGGTTATAGGTTCGATTCCCCCTCGGGTGCCAGATTTATATTGGGGTGTGTGTTAGGGTGGCTGCACCCCCTGTTTAGCAAACACGAGGGAGTCCAAAAGGCTTGTTCGTATGGAGGTTCAGGCTTAAAAAAAATTAATTCTGAAAAAAAACTTGAATTGAGTGCTCAAATATTTTTCCAAAAATGGAAATTTTTTAGTTATCACTACAGTGGCATAAACAATCTCTTCAAGATCACTCTCCAATTCATAGAATCGCAAAATCAATTTTTAAGTGAGTATTATTAGCATTGACATTATTACCAAAAATGGCAAAAACGGTTTTTTAGGGGTCTACACGATGTCAAATCGTCGAGACAGGGTGGTGCCCATTGTTTACAATAAGTTTTGTTTAATTTGACGTTTCAAGGTGACCACAAAAATTTCGTAAAATTCCAAATAAGAAAACGAAATATGTCGTTGAAAACGTCCCTTAAAATTCTGAATCAAGATTTCAACAATTCTCATATTAATCTTGAAAAAAAACTGAATTAATCCACCCAAATGCATTATGAATTAAACCCTTTTGACGAGAATTAAACATTACCTTGGATTAACAATCCTTATTCAATTTGGGACTGTGATTATGGAAATTATCACAAATCATACATAAATTCTACATTGAATCCTAAAAGTCATATGGGTTCTAACTAGATCATATGTACGATAAATAAAAAAAATCACTTCTAAATTACAATCACAGTATCAATTTCAATAATCTAATATAAAGAGGCTCTGATACCACTTGTTGGAATATTAAATAAAATTCATCAACATATTAGATTATTGAAATTAGCTTATAAAAGAATTATAGGAACTGTGTACCTGAATCCATAGTGATGATTGAGACTAGGGGGTTAGAGGTCTTCCATATACTAATCACTCTCTCTATGAGTTATCTCTCATTGATAGGAATGAGAAGGAGAGTCTTTAAGTGCATTAGCCTTGGGGACCAGAACCTTTCATTATATAAACATCTAATTAGAACTTCATAAATTCTAATTAGGTGACTCTTGAGTAACCAATAGGTGACTCTTGAGTAACACGACCCTTGAATAATCAGTAGGTGACTTTTGGATAACCACACATTTCGAATTCCATACTTACCGTTGATGTCTTTTGAGATTACCTAATTAGATCACTTCATTTGCCCAATTTAAATTGAAGCTCAAATATAATTACAATTTTAATATGTGATCCCACCTTAAATTATTTGAAATATATAAAATATTCCAACAAGGGAGACATCGAATAAGGCTTATAGTTTGGGTGAGCAAAAATATGGCTTGGTTGGGTTTCTAGTTGTTTTTCTAGGATGGTGGAGTTTATTATGAGCGGATGGTTATGGTTATAGATTGGGAATGTGAGGGTTTAAAGTGGAAATTATATTTTGTGGGTTTGTACAAGTTTTATTTGTTTGTTGGTTTTGGATTTTTAGGAAAACGATGTCTTCGGCAGTACAAGGATGGTTGTTGGATTGTTGTGTGTTTTTCAATTACAACACCCATAGTGGGTAGGATGGGTGACTGATTTTGGAAACCCCGAAGCTGGAAGACTGCATTACATTAGAGGGAAAATGTTTTTTTCCCAGGCACATGGTGGATATATTTGTATGGATTATAAGAAAAGATTTAAATGGTTGGCAATAACTTTCATTAATTTGTGGTGAAAGGGTGGATTTGGGACTCAACTGACTAGGGCTGTAGCCCAGGGTGTAAAAAACAAAGAAGAAGGAAAAAAAATGCTATTTATGTATGTCAAACCCAGGTCAAATGAAATAGTGCCCACCCCAAAAGAGCATAGTGAGGAAACCGAGTTCTTTTGTGATGAAATAATGCACAACATAAGAAATTTATTTACCCATTATGAAATATTTACTTTTGCTACAAACTTACAATTGCAATCCTTATCTGTTTAGCAATAACTATAGGGTTCCTCCTTATGGAAACCCTTTGAGGTGTACATTCAGGGGTGATGATTATCATAATTCATAATTTATGTATGGGAACTAGATCCAAAAATATTTAGGATTCCTTGCCCTATAAAATTTTTGTCAGTAGTCCATTAACGTATTTTTTGGGCACTATTGTCCCTGTCTCTTAAAGTATACTCCATTTTGAGTAATGTATAAAATAAATTTTGTAATGTATACAAGATTTTTTTTTTTAAAATAGAAAAACTTGTCATTTTTATGGGAAATTTTATAATATATACGCGAAGTTATAATATTTACATTAAGGGCGAGGGGTCTTAGTATGTAAATAATATGTAAGTGGATTTGGGACAAAAAAAAATATCCACCAAGGACTATAATAGAAAACTCTCATAATATGATTTGTCGGGTACTAAAATTCTATAACATGATTTGTGCACCTTGTTGGTCTTAGTTAAACTAATCGTTTTAGCATTATTTAATGTTCAATTATCTTAAGTATTTGGTTTCATTTTATAAGATTCATTTATAGTCACTCTCATATTTTTATATTTGTAGTTGTTTGTCCTATTTTAATTACTATAGGCAAGGGTCTTTCTCGGCAAAAAGAGAGAAAGATGGTTACAAAGTGATTAGAGATAATTTTAAGTGGTTATAAAACTTGTTATAATTTTAAAAAGAGATAATTATATTTAAGTCCCATTTGTCGGGTCAACATTCATATAACTCCTATTGACTTTTCAACAATCAATTAGGTCCTATTGCATCTTTTTAGGGAATTTTTTCACAATTTTACCCTTTTATAACTAATCACCGTAACATCCTTTAGGAAGTTACATAAGTGGTTGGATTTTTTTTAATCTTAAAATGATCATAACTTTTGATTCACAAATTTGTTTTTCGCAAAATTACTATTTTTGAAATCTGCTCGACGGGATCTATAAAAAAACACCCATGAAGCCTATAAAATTTCAAAGAAAAAATTTACACAAACAGTAAACTTTACTGTATGCACTAGGATATAAAATAGTTTTATATTTGTGACATTTTCACAAACAGACAGTAACATTTACTGTGGTAATATTACACAGTATATATATATCCAATGGATCCAAACCCTCTTTTTTCAAAAATTACCTTACATTTATAGGTTCACGCTAGCAGCATCCAATCCTTACCACCATTATTGGAGCTTCAACGAACATCATCAGAGCTCCGATTTTGGGTGGATAAGGGTGGCCGTTGGCCCAGACCTTTGAAAATAAGAGACTTTTGAATAAATTGATTTTGGATCCACCGGAGTATCATGGGGTGCCGCTGGCGCGGACCTTTGAAAATAAGATTTGATAAATGGGATCTGGATCCTCTCGAGCGCCTATTTGGGGTGAGTTGGGGTGGCCTTAGGTGCCGGTAACATATAGCTTTAAAAATAGGAGCATATTGTGTGTGTGTGTGTGTGTGTATATATTTAAATGGAAACTAAATATTTTATTGATAAGAAGGTGGAAAAGCCCCACCTGTGGCAAAGAAAGCAAGAATCATAACTTGACTTAAGAGGAGAAAAGGACCTAACTAAATAGGACTCTTACAAAAAACTTGATTGAAACTACTAGACATAAAAAGCATTTAGGTCCTACGTTTTCTTGAACGCGTACGCTTGCGGACGACATTCCATTTGTCATTTTTCGCAGTAGAATTTACATCATTCAAGATGAGCTCGGAGTCCACCGTAGATGCTGAATCAAATTTGGGAAGATCCACGATTAAATTAATGCCACGATCATCGTGAATTTGAACACTAATAGGATTAACTTGTGATAACTTTTCACTTGTTTTAATATGCTCTAAATGAGTCTATCTTCAACACTTTTGGAGTCTTCATCAGAAGATGAAGTCTCAAGTATATCATTACGCAAAAACAGTTTATCTCCAATTAATAAGACGAAATCATGTTGGATTAAGTGTTGAATATAGCTCTGTTTATTCTTATTTGGGTTGCCAACCGAAGATCCATGATGGTTATTGTCGATGTCAGTTTTAGACCGTTGATCCAATACATCATCACACAATTTATTGTCCATCTTCTTAGCTTGGTCCTTCTTTTGTTTTAACTAGTTAGAATTTAATGAATCCACCTTTGAATTGTAATCAGGTATGTCAATTAACTCCTTTGATTCCAGATTTTTATTCAACAAAGAATTAGGAGTTGTTTCCTCAAGGTTGATCACATGCACGTGTTGATTTAAACAATATGTTACAGCCAAGCTTCCCACATGAAAAGTATTATTTGCCACAAAATCAGGAGTTAAAATACATGTTTCTAAAAAACTGTTCTCGGTCAAAAAATTCTGTTGGGGTTCCTTATTTTCAGCGGCTACAGTATCTTTTCCAACTAATTCAAATTGTTGAACAATTAAAGAAAAGTCGGGCTCCTTTTCCTGTAAATCTTGGATTTTCCCATCATCAACTCCGGCTACATCTTTGGAATTTCCGGCCACCTCTTTGGAATTTCGGACACAGACATTCAACCCGGTTTTAGTCAAAAACTGCAGACGATTATTAGGTAACTGATGATTATCCTTGGACTGGACAGTATCACCAGCAGTTGAGGAGTCATCATGGGTATCCCGGTCGGCATATTTGTCCTTGCTACTTATTATATCCTCGTTACATGGGTATTGAACCCCATCTTCCTCTTCACAGATGTCTTCTACATACTGTTGTACTTTAGAAGAAATATAATCACCTTTCACCTCCTCACTTAAGGGTTGCACTTGAATATTGTTACCATTTTTGGTGTTCAGCAGAGACACACTAGAATTTTTTTTATTATTAATAAACTGAGTTTAGTTGATATCCACCCAATGCTCTTTCTCCCTATATTCCTTTGTAACCTGCTTGTGACCTCCATTCATCCCTATTTTGAATATACAATTGTTGTCATTCTGACCTTTCTTGAAACAGTACGAACAGTACAAAGGTAGCTCTTCATAAACGATGTCTTGTCAGAAACCTTTATTCCCACATCCAATCCAGACCCTCTTAGGAAATTTTTTTATGAGATCCACCTCTACACAAACTCTATAAAGACTCCGACGAGTGACTTCCGCAGTGGAGTTATCCAATCTCAATGGGGAACCCACCAGTTGAGCAATGGAATAAAGGGAAGACTTTGAAAAAAAGGAATAGGCAGTTGAGGGAAAGCTATCCAGATTGGAGATATGCTACTTTCCATATCTGGTCAAAAATTCAGAGTCCACTTAAAGGTACGCATTGGGTACTTGCCAATATACCAAGAATCTCTCATCCATATTCTTGCGTAATCCTCTTTATGATTCAACCTAATCACTATGTGTTTATGGTCTATCATACCAACAATGAATGTTGTCTTGAGAGAAAAGGTTTGAAATGTCTTCCTAATCACCTCCATTGATGGCTTGCCATGAGAAAACTTTCCCACAAGAGAATGTTTGAAAGGTTTGGCCAAGGTATCAATATCTTTTTGGGAGAATACGACTGCTTGTTCACCCTTATACATTGTAGGGTTCTTTAAAACTATTTCCTGAACACATGCTGATGATGATGCTACCACAGAGGCAAACGATATGTTCCATACATTATCAGGTGGTTTTGGATCCACTTGTGTTTTGTGATTTGCATCTGCCATCCTCATTTCTTTCTTTATGATGTGTATCTAGTGCATTTGGGTAACTGTAGAGATTACCTTCTCAGAAGAAATTCATGTGGCGAATAAGGACATTGCTACCGTCCGCCGGGAATATATATATATATATATATATATATATATATATATATATATATATATATATAATGTGATAATACAGTAAATGCTATTGTTTGTAAAAATGTCATAGATATTAAATTTTATTGTATACACTAGAAAATGAAATGGTTTTATATCTGTGACATTTTCACAAACAATAACACTTACTATGTTAATATATTTATGAAATAGTTTTATATATATAAAATTTTCACAAACAGTAACATTTACTCAGTTAATATTACACAATATATATATATATATATATATTTATCTATTTATTTATACACGATAGATCCAAACCTCTTTTTTTCAAAATTACCATATATTTAAAGGTTTACGCTAGCGACATTCAATCCCCACCGCTATCCACGCCCAATATCGGAGCTTGAACGACTTTCATCAGAGCTATGATTTGGGGTGGGTAGTAGTGGCATAGGGTTCCGCTGGCGCGGACCTCTGAAATTAAGAGAATATTAGATAAATGTGGTTTAGATCCACCAGAGCTCCGATTTGGGGTGAGTATGGGTGGCATTGGGTTAGGTTTGTATCTATAACATTTTCACAAACATTAACATTTACTGTGTTCATATAACATAGTGTGTATATATATATATATATATATATATATTCAAACATCTTTTTTCTGATATTATGTTATTTTTAACGGTCCGCGCCAGCGGCATCTAATCTCCACCACTACCCGCCCCCATTGTCGGAGCTCCAACAACCTTCATCAGAGCTCTGATTTGAGTTGGCATGAGGTGCCGATGTAACATTTTCACAAATAGTGACATTTATTATTTGTGAAAATATAACAGATATAAACCTAACCCAATGCTACCCCTAGTCACCCCAAACTGGAGCTCCGGTGGATCCAAATCCCGTTTATTTAATATTCTCTTATTTCCTAAGGTTCGCTCCAGCGGCACTCCATGTCACCCCAAATCAGAACTCTGATGAACGTTGTTGGAGCTCCAACAATTGGGGTTAGTGGTAGTGGGGATTAGATGTCACTAGCGCGGGCCGTTAAAAATAAGACAATATCAGAAAAAAGAGGTTTGGATATATATATATATATATATATTGTGTTATAACACAGTAAATGTTACTGTTTGTGAAAATGTTATAAATATAAACTAACACAATGCTAACCCTAACCACTCCAACCCGGAGCTTTAGTTGATCCAAACCCCAGTTATCAAATATTTTATTATTTTCTAAGGTCTGCGCCAGCGGCACCCTATGTCATCCTAAATCAGAACTCTGATGAATGTTGTTGTAGCACTGATAATGGGGGTGGGTGGTGTTGGGGATTGGATGCCGCTAGTGCGAAGCGTTGAGAATACGATAATATCGGAAAAAATAGGTTGGTATCCACCGTGTATATATATATATATGGCTTCTCTTAAATGGACGTCCATTTTTTGGACTAAAAACGTACCAAAATGGTCCGATTTTTTAAAAATAGTAAAATGCATTTTTTTTAGTTCTGAGACATATAGACATACACGGGTACCCCTAAAAAAAAAAACCAGCTCAAAATGAATTTGGTTGCTATTTTAAAAAAATCTTTCAAAATCTGTCAGATTTTGGTTGCGCAAACCCAAACATATATTGACAGATTTCGAAAGATTTTTTTTAAAATAGCAAACAAACTCATTTTGAGCTGATTTTTTTCGGGGTACCCATCTATTTTTATATATCTCAGAAAAAAAAATCAACTCAAAAAAATGCACTTTACTATTTTTAAAAAATCGGACCATTTAGGTCCATTTTTATTCTAAAAAACGGACATTCGTTTTTGAGAATTCCTATATATATATATATATATATATATATATATATATATATATATATATATATATACATACATACATACATGTGTGTGTGTGTGTGTGTGTGTGTTATAACACAGTAAATGTTACTGTTTGTGAAAATATTACAACTATAAACTAACCCAATGCTAACCCTACCGACCCCAAATCGACGCTAATGAAGGTTGTTGGATAGCGTGGACCTTTAAAAATAAGATAATTTCGAAAAAAAAAGGGTTTGTATCCATTATGTGTGTGTGTGTATATATATACTGTGTTTGCACAGTAAATATTACTTTTTTGTGAAAATGTTACAGATATAAACCTATTTCTCTTTCTGGTGCATACAGTAAAGATTACTGTCTGTATAATTTTTTTTCTTTGAAATTATATAAGCTTCATGGATCTTGTTTGATAGATCTCATCGAGCATATTTCAAAAATAGTAATTTTGCGAAAAACGGATATGTTAATTAAAAGTTATGAGCATTTGAAGATTAAAAAAAAAAATTCAACCACTTATGTAACTTTTTTAAGGAAGTTACAGATGGATGGTTTTAAAAGGGTAAAATTGTGAAAAAAAAGTTTCAAAATATTAGGAATAAGACTTATATTTAAAAGAAAAATATAGCGGGAGTAGAATGTCTACAAAAAAATCTTATAGGATCCCTTTTTAAAAATACATATAATGAATATTTAAGAAATCTTAGGAAATGAGATTATATTAAAAAAAAACTTATATATCAACTATAAATCAGTTTCCACCTAACCATTGGTCCACATCCGAACGCTTGTATAAACAACATGCTGACTACAATGATTTTTGTGTAAATTCTAGACTGACATTGGACCCCAAATTGATAAACATGTATCTGCAAAAATATGTATGAAACATGTGTCGCTCTAATAGTCATGGGACAATGATTCCTGTCTCTTAAAGATGGCCAATGGTATCAAATTGATACATAAGCGAAAGGCTTATATTAAACAACATACAAAGAGAAAAGTAGATTTTCCTTTGTGAACACTTAACTTACAGAACAACATGCAGCGGCTACAAGGTATTTGCTTTCCGAGTATCCATCTACATCAAATGTTCTTTTCGCAGTAGAAATAGTAAGAAAATTTCTTTGTGTTCAAACACATTCTTTTAGGATTGCCAAACTGCTAAATAAATACTTGGTGTGTTTTGTGTTTCTTAAAAATACCAGAGAAGTCAATAATATGAAATTCGTAATCCAAAAACTTGTCCAGAAAGAAATAATAATGCATATAAAACTGAATTTGTTCTATGATTTGAAATTTAATCACGTAAAACTGAAACCCAGAAGAAAAAGAATAGTCAAGAGTTGTTACTTGCGTTTGACACAATTGTCTAACAAAGTCAAATCCTGTGATGTAAATACAAAATATGATAGAATTTCAATCTTCAAAATGATTATATTTGAATGAAGAAAAGTCATATATTTATATGGGTCGTGATAACATGTGACATAAGGACACTTATTAAAATCTCACAAATAGTAGGGATAGAGTTTTGACATACGTTTAATAAGGAACATATACTTATGTGGAGTATATGAGTCCTGATAACATGTGCCATAACGGCACACATTAAAATCTCACAAATAGTAAGGATAGAGTTTTGACATGCATTTAGTAGGGAACATATACTCATGTGAAGCTCTAATACTTACTATTTTGAGAATGAAAACATGTGCCCTAAGGCACATGTTATAATTTTCCCATTTATATACGGCGACGCTTTCCGAAAAGACAAGAATATATCTTAAAAGACATGACTTTCATAAAAGTATTCAAGCTTAATTTTCTTAAATAATATATATTTTTTTCGAAAGGTCACCAATCCATGTGTCTACTCAATCTGAAAAAGTGCGAACTAAATAAAATTGCTAAATTTATTATGAACCTTTTTGAAAACACACGACTTTACGAAAAGACATGATTTTCATCAAATCATACAATCTTCAATGAATGGGGAAATAGTTTTCGTTTTTTTTTTACTTCGTCTAATGTCCAAAGTTTTGTCAGATTTTCATTTTATATATTTTTAAAATTGTATTAAGTTCCATATCAGCTCAAAATCACTCAAAACCGCTTTATAACCGTCTATCTTCCATTTTACATAGACTAACACTTGTCTTATAGTTGTTAATATCGGATCAACAACTAGAAAACGAAAACATGAGAGGGGTCCCAGGGTACTCTTTTTCGACTATCTCGGCCTTTTCGGAATCAATCGTGCACTCAGAATTATCATCTGAATACTTTTACTAAAGGTCCTTATCTCGACCCCAATATAGTCTATACCCGACTACCGATTGACATAAATAAATGCCAACTATCACTCGTCATAACGCAAATAAAATATTAATATTCACTTAGTAATATAAATTTCATAAATATTAATCACTTGCTCTCCATATTAATATTTAAATAAATGATAATAATAAATAATTCAATTAAATTACGACACATAAGTAATTTAAAATTAGCCGGATTAATTAAATCTCGAATGCACAAAAACACGAGGTGTTACAACAATATTTTGACTAATTTTCGCCATGGACAACACGTACAAGTTGTTGTGATCATGTGCGCTCTCATCGAGGTGCGTGTTTGAAATGTGGAAAGTTTGACAAAAATAAATAGGTTTATGAAAATAAAATTTTTGGGGTGTGTTTTGGCTCAATTTTAACATGTTTCGGGTGCTCAAAAAATTAATCCAACTTCACCAGTATCAACTTGAGACATCTGAGTGTCTATACGTATGATCAGCGACGCATTTGGATTAGCCCAGATGTGCGTTTTACTTGACTCAAGTTGTGTAAAAAAGTGTTATTCTATCTCAGATAATTACCTTTCCGCTGAACTTGGTTTGTTGTTTTTGGTGTTGTCACTGAATATGAAGATTTATTTTCTTTTATTATCTTATTTCTCAATTTGATATTAGATATACTTCCATACTAAAAAAATTATAGAAATTTGGTGCACATATTTTCAAAAGGCTATTGACAAAAAGAACATTGACTAGGGAAATCTATACACCTTATAGATATTTTCCATAAAAACATAGATGATCCTGCATGTTTCAACTTACAAGCAAAAAACTCCTGGTTGTCATACTGATTGCAACAGCTTCAAGGGTGTACATGGGCATCTTTATGGAGATTTCTTATACATGATGTAAAGTTAAAACTATTCATGTCCTCATAAACAAAGCAACACTTATTACTCACTACAACTTTTCAGTTTACAATACTTTTTATTTGTAAAATATGCGCAGAATGTAAAACTTGAAATGCATTGTATTGGTTCAATGCCTATGGGTCTATATGGTTTTACATTTGCTTAAATGTTACAAAATCTTTGGGAGTGTTCAGGTATTCACATTCTGTAATAAAACATGGGTAATTGATCAGACGGTTAAAGAAAAGAAAACACAACCAATGAGCCCATCTTTATGCAGAAGTCCTTTATAATGATCCAATCATTATAAGGGCTTTATTTAAATTTATACTATACCTAATTACTTAGAGTCCTTCTTTCAATAATTAAATTAAAGATAAACATAGATAAACTAGGTAACAAAAAGACTACGCCTATCTAACCCCAAACCTCATAACTTAAAATAAACAACTACAGAAATAGTAAGCACAGTAACAATGAAAATGGTGAGAAATACAATCTTTTCCTATTTTTTAAAATTGGTTAGGGTCCTGTACACCCCGACTTAAGAATCTCATCCCCGGTATGGAAGAATGAAAATACATTATCATCATAGAAATAAAATTATTATCAAACTCCTTTATTTGGCAAGGAAGTATTTCAAGAAAACGACTAGAAAAGAAAACATCAAAGTGAAAGTTGCACAACAGTCAAACCAATATCTAGACTTTGACTTCAAAACATGCTTTTAGAGGGTGAAAATCCAAACCAACTCCTAAATGGCCCCGTACGAGGCATGAACATCGCGCAGGGGATCAGTATAACTCGTAAGAAGTGATCGCGTAGTCAAGGGATCCCCGATTTTAGAACATGAGCTCCCGATTTGAGATTATGATCATAATTTAAAAATATCTAGATTAGGCTTAAAAACAATCCCTTAAAAGGATAAAAGCCCAAACCAGCCTCAAACAGCCTTGTAAGAGGCATAAACACCTCATGGGGATTTCTATAATTTGTAAGAACTGACCGTGTAGTCACGGGTCTCCCGATTTGAGAATATGACGATAATTTGAAAATACCTAGATTAGTCTTAAAAACAGGTCGTTAGAGGGTGAAAACTCAAACTAACACCCAAAAGACTTCGTCAGAGGCATTAACACCTAGCACGAGACCAATGTAACTCGCAGGAGTTAACCTTGTAGTCACGGGACTCCCGGTTTGAGAATATGAGAATAATTTGAAATTATCTAGATTACTCTTAAAAACTGGTCATTAAATGGTGACAATCCAAAACAACCCCCAAATGTCTATGTAAGAGGCATGGACACCTCCCACGGGACCAATGTAACTTGTACGAACTGATCGCATAGTCATAGATCTTTTGGTTTGAAAATATGATGATAATTTGAAAATATCTAGATTAGGCTTAAAAACAAGCCACTAAAAGGGTGAAAATCCAAACCGGTCCCTAATGGCCCCGTTATAGGCATAAACACATTGCAGTGGACCAATATAACTTGTAGTAACTAACCGCGTAGTCACAAATCTCCTGATTTGTGAATAGGGTGATAATTTGTAAATATTTAGATTGTGCTTAAAAACATGTCGTTGGAGGGTGAAAACTCAAACCAGTTCTCAAACGTCCCCGTAAGAGGCACTAACATCTCACGTGAGACTAATGTAACTTATAGTAGCTGGCCACGTAGTCACAAGACTTTCGGTTTGAGAATATAATAATAATTGTAACCCGCACATGTAATTTTTCAGCTTGAATAAGATTTCTTAAAAAAAACACTTGGTTACTAATATTGTCTCATTTTTGTATCTTATTTTTTTGTTGGATAACACTTTATCGTTAGCTTTTATCCATGTGTAGCACACGAAGAAGTCAGTGGTTTACAACAAGGGGATTATTTATTTAATGTCGTTAGTATTCAGGATTCTATTTTTTTTACTTTTGGCTGGCGGGCTTTTGTAGTTTTATTGCTAACTTTTATGGCCGTGCGGGATTTTGTAATTTTAATGTTATATGTTATGGCCATTCGGGCTTTATATTACACATGTTTTATATTTTTGCAGGTTTAAGACTTGTAATATTTTGAAGTTTGTATTTCACTAGTTTATCAACAATATAAGAGACTCACAATTTGTGAATTTTCTTTTTTTCAAATAATTACATTTATTTTCTTTCACGATTTTGAACTGTGTGAAAAGTGTACCAAAATGTACTCAATCTGGCACACTTATAAACTGTGTAAAAAAGTGTGCCAAAAATATCGAATTTTGGCGCTATTTAAAAGTGTACTAGAAGTGTTCCTGTTTGGTCAAATCTGGCACACTTTTAAACTATGCCAAAAAAATGGCCATTCTGGTGCAGTTCAAAACTGTGCCACATTTGATCTGACATAGTTTTAAACCATGCTAGATTGTTATTTTTTGTGTAGTTCTTACTAATAAAAAAGATTATCTGAAATTTTGATTTGAAGAGAACGGAGATTAATTAACTTCATCAATTGAGCCTTTATCACAAAGGAATTGTAATTTTGCATCACAGAACCCTAGAAAGAGTTTTAATCAGTATGTTATCAACGAACCATTAAGGTCAAGTTTCTAGGGTTTAATTCAGTATGAAACCAATAATTATTCAGTTATTTTTGTCTTATTTTTCACGAATAAAATATTTATTAGAATTTTTTATCATCCGGTGTTATGACCCCAAATTGTTATCCACCACTAGTTATTTATGTGACGAATGAATTAATGCATTGGAAAATTTTCCATTTGATAGACTTGTGATGATTTTTTAAGCTTTACTTGTCAGGATTATGATGAGTTCTAGTATTATTTGCAGATATGTTTTCCCGACTCATCTAAGTTATTTGCGTATGTTTAGTTATATATCTATTACTCATGTTACTTATTTCTGTATGTTTAGTAATATATACATGTTTAGTTATTTATATTCGTTACAATGTAACTTATTCAATATGGTCTTTATTTTATATTACTTGGGTTGCATGTTATATTTTTATACAATTTACAAATGAATAAAATTATATGCTACTCATATTCGAAAATAAATTTGATTAATGCTTCTGAGAGGAAACATTGGGAAGAGATACATGCTTTATCATGTGATGTGAGTTTGGATGATATTGAGGTCGATATTGTGGATGGGTGAATATGTTGAGGCTAATGTTGAGGCTCATTAGGATGACAGCTCTAAGGATGAGGTTGAGGTGGAGGAAGATGTTGAGGCTAAGCACAGCCATGGGTGTATTCCACTGTTTACTGATGCGATACCATTTATTAATCTCGCAAAAGACAACATAAGTCAATTGATGCATACAATAAAAAGAAGCTAGTTGATTTTGGCACATCGGCTGATGACTATGGGGATCTTAAAGAACTCATGCTCCTAAAGCATTTCAAAGACCATGTTGCCTTTGGTATATGGACCGAATCAGTGGTAATCAAACTTGTAAATTTAACTTATCAAAATTTTTAATATTTGATTGGGTTGTAATGATATTTATTCTATTGTATTCTAGGTTAAATATGCGTCATTGCTATGTGAAAAGCACTGTACAAAGATAAATGATTAGCATTTAAAGGATTTAATTAAAGGCATTCGTGAGAGGGGGAAGGATACATCGCATTGGGTTGATCGATATATTTATAATGCATATGTGTCAGCTTTCATTAAGTGATGGCATCCAGAGACAAATAGCTTTCACTTGCCGTTTGGGGAGATGACCCTCACTCTTGATGATGTAGTTCAAATAATAAAACTCCCTATAATTGGTGATTCTATATGTAGCCTAAACATTACTAGTACTGATGATGATGGAAATGAACTACCGAGCGTGACTTACTTAGTAACTGAGTTATTAGGAGTGAGCAAAGTTAACGATGAATTAGAGTGCATTGACATATATGTGATCTGGTTGAATTGGATCACCAAAAATTTTAAGGAACAAGCAAAACTTGAGAATTATGATGGGGATGAGGAAGACCAATGCGAGAGGGACTACATCTTCTACATTACCGGATGCACTATTTTCCTTGATAAGATCAAAACCAAGATCTCAATATATTTCTAGCAAGTAACTAAGGATATGAAGATTCTAGGTGGACATGCATGGGGCATGGAGATACTTTCTCACTTCTATAGACAAAATGGCCTTACATTAAGGTCACGAGTTCAGAAAATTAGAGGCTGTTATATCCCGATTATAGGTAACAATTGATATACATTAGCAGTTGTCTATCCCTAGTGCATATGATATTAAAATCTACACAAGCTACCTATTTGCAAATTGATATACATTAGTGGAATAAAAACGAGCGCCCATGAAATAATATCCATACACGCAAATGAACATACTCTGATTTCTTGCAAGTTTTTCGAATAACATATTTATAATCAAATCAAGAAAAACTTTGTTATTCAACTAACCAAATTTTAAGACATGCGAAAATTAAAATCAATTGAATCTGATTTATTCTAAAGTCAAATTAATAACAATCTGATTTATCATGTTACAATATAATATATCTCATATGATGAATTGTTCTAACTTTAGTAATTAAATCGTGTGAAAATTTTTATTCTAAATCATACATAGAAGAAGATGAGGCAAAGAAGAATAACATGCATGATTTTTTACATGGTAAAAACCCATCTAGTTGAGGAAACATCCACGGTGGTCTCTACACCACAAAACCCAAATTCCACTAAAAGAGTTAACGTTACAAGCATTCCCCAGATCATACAATCAGAACTTATTCTATGTCCAAAATATACTTACACTCCTCGGTAAGAAGTCCGAATTCTTTAAGGCTTCTAAACTTGTCCCTTCTCTGTTCTTTAGCTATGCTTCCTTACTCATTTAGCTTGATGTCGACTCAAAAGTCAAAATCATACTTTATATGTTTTAAGTTGTGCAAAACATGTAAGTGAATATGTTCTAAAGGCAAACCATGCCAGAACTTAACTCATAATACAAGCATATAAGTTTTCTAAAAAAACCTAAAAAATATATTTTCAATCATTAATCTTCAGATAATCGATTCATGTATATCTCAAGACATTATCTTTCAAGCATATAAATTTGAAAGAATCAATCTAAACATTTTTCTTTTCACAAAAGTATTTTCAAGAAATTCTTGAGAAGAAAATTTAACTTGCATTTGTCTAAACAAAATATTTCTATTAAACAATATTTAGACTTTTTATCATTTTCATCTTAAATAAACAACATGCAATTTTCAAGAAGGAATTCAAATAATATCATCATGTAAATCCTATAAACATTCTTTCTAAGAAAAATATACAACACTAATCATGTAGATACAACAACAAGAATATTCAATCACTTTAAAATGCGTTCTCAATCTCTCAAAAATATAAATTTTAGTTTTAAGAGAGTAGTGTTAAAAATTATATTTCACAAATATAGGAGAAAACAGATCCATACAAGATTTTCCATAAACACGCAACATCCGGATAAATTCTGGTTTTAACAACATATAGCATCCAACACAAAAATCAGAATATCTAGATAACAAAAATATTCAATAAAATTTGGATCTAAAAATCTAAAACATTCTAGTTTTTGTAAAAAATTATTTCAACATGAAAGCACAAAAATTCTCTCTACAACAACACAATATTCCAATCTCTAAAATATGAGATGATGTGTAAGATGATTGAGAATTTAAAAAATCAAAAACATAATTGAGATGAAGTAGAAATTAACAGAGTATGTGTAATGTAACACTTTCCCTCTCCCAGATAATTTCTTGAATTCTCTATACTTTTCTCTCTATATATTCTAGCCCTCTTGTGTTTCTCACTCTAGAAAATATGATGTGAAAATTTAAAAAATCCTAAACCCAATAAACTAAATAATGATTTTTATATAGATCAGAAAATATAATTTTAGAAACTTAATATTAAATCTAAATATAACAAATTAACAGATTGCAACAACTCAAACAACTTAACTTTTTAAACAAACATAAATTACCAAAGCCACTAAATGAATACAATGAATGGCATAGGGTTTTACTTATAACAAACTCCACTGGATATTTTCAGTTGCATATCATCCTAACCAAAGTCAAAATCGTATGAGCCAATGGTTTACTACACTACACCAAATACCGGAAATGGTCATAGAGAAGGGGTCACGTCCGGAAGCCGTGACCAGCTGGTCACGAACTAAAATCGTGACCACAGTCAAAATGGGAATGACCAAATCCATGAATGTGTGTGGTCTTGGGTCGTATTGTTTGTGGTCACGGATATCTACCTTGACTCATTTGGGTCACGATGTAGGACCCTGACCCAGCCGTGACCATTATGGTGCCAAGTTTCCCTCCAATTTTGGTCAAGGAAGGAGTCACGGCCGCTAGCCATGACCGAAAACCTCATTACAAAGGGATATGGTCACAGACTTAAGCCGTGACCATATCCATTTGTAATGAAGTTTGTGGTCACGACTTTGGGCCGTGACCATGTCCTTTTCCACGCTGACATGTAAAAAATAAAGGGGTAACATCATATGGTCACGACCCTAAGCCATGACCATGGTCTTTATAATTTAAAAAATACAGAATAGTTTTTCAATTCCCTCGAAAACTTATAAACCCTTATTTTTACCTCTCTTTCTTCGGCGATTTCAGCGGTATACATTCTCTCAATCTCAATGAGCGGCGCTATCACCTCTTTCGGTCCCAACGTATCCCGCAAGAACCGACCGTGCGGTCATGGGACCCCCGATTTGAGAGCACGATCGAAAATAGAGAATATCCACACTTAGGATTGAAAACGTGCCGTCGGGGGAGGGGGCAAATGCTATCCACGTCTTGCAAATGGCCCCAGGGTGGCACCAACACCTCGCTCAAAACCAATGTAGCATGCATGAATCAACCCCGTGGTCACGGGATCCTTGGTTTAAGAGCAAGACCAAAAAAAGAGAATACCCACACTTATGGTTGAAAACATGCCGTTGGGGGATGAAATCCCCCAACGCCGCCAAACGGCCTCATGGGTGGTGTCAAAACCTCACTCAGGACTAACGTAGCCCACACGAATCGACCGCATGGTCACTGGACCCTCAGTTTGAGTTCACGACCCAATACAAAAAATATCCACACATTGGCTTGGAAACGTGTTGTTGGGGGGTGCCAAAACCTCTCTCGAGACCAGCGTAGACCGTACGAACCAATCGCATGGTCACGGGACGCTCAATTTGAGAGCACTGCCCAATACAGAGAATATTAACACTAATGCTTGAAGACTTGTCGTCGGGGTGCGAAACCCCTTAGAGACTCCCCCCACCACCATGGCCCCGTGGTTAGTGTCAAAACCTCGATCGGGACCAACATAGCCCACACGGACTGACCTTGTGGTCACGGGTCCCTCGATTTCAGAGCACGATCGAAAATAAAGAATATCCACACAAAGGGTTGAAACGTGTCGTCGGGGGGCAAACCCCCACAATGCCCCCCAGATGGTCCCATGGGTGGTGCCAACACCTCGCTCGGGACCAACATAGTTTGTACGAATCAACCACGTGATCACTAGACCCTCTTTTTTAGAGCGCAACCCAAAATAACGAATATCCACAATTTGGCTCTGAAACGTGTAGTTGGGTGCGAAACCCCTTAGCGAGCCCTCCCTCCCCACCCACCACGGACCCGTAGGCGGCACCAAAATCTCACTCGAGACCAAGTAACCCGTAAAAATCAACCGCGTGGTCACGGGACCATTGGTTTGAGAGACCTACCCAAAATAAAGAATATCCATATTTAGGCTTGAAAATGTGTCGTCGGGGGGCGAAACCCCTTAGCGACTCCCCCACCACCATAGCCCTGTGGGTAGCGCCTAAACCTCGATCGGGACCAATGTAGCCCGCAAAAACTGATCGTGTGGCCACGGGACCCTCAATTTGAGAGCATGACCGAAAATAGAGAATATCCACACATAGGCTTGAAAACGTGCCGTCGGGGGGCAAAATCCTGCAACGCCCCCAAAATGGCCCCTGGGTGGTGCCAACACCTCGATCGGGACCAATGTAGCCCACACAAACTGGTCGCATGGTAGCAAGACCCTCGATTTGAGAGCACGACCAAAAATAGAGAATATCTACACATATGCTTGAAAACGTGTCGTCGGGGGGGGGGGGGGGGGGAACTCCGTAATGCCCCCCAAACGGCCTTGTGGGTGGCATTAACACCTCGCTATGGACCAACATAGCCCACACGAATCAACCGTGTATCCACTCGACCCTCGTTTTGAGTCCATGGCCCAAAACAACGAATATCTGCACTTTGGCTCTTAAATGTGCTATTGAGGTGCGAAACCCCTTAGCGAACCCTCCCCCCCTCCACCTCCCCAACAATAAGAATCCATAGGTGGTGCCAAAACCTCGCTCGAGACCAACGTATCCCGTATAAACCTACCGCGTGGTCAAGGGACCCTTGGTCTGAGAGCACGAGCCAAAACAAAGAATATCCACATTTAGGCTTAAAAATGTGCCGTCGGGGGGGGGGGGGGGGGGGTGAAACCCCTTTGCGTCTTCCCCACCCCACCCCACAAGGCCCCATGGGTAGAGCCAAACCCTCGCTTGGGACCAATGTATCCCGCACGAACTGACTGTGTGGTCATGGGACCCTCTATTTGATAGCATGAACAAAAACAGAGAATATTCACACTTAGGCTAGAAAACGTGTCGTCGGGGGCGAACCCCCCCCCCCCCCCCAACGCTCCCAAATGGACCTTGGGTGATGCCAACACCTCGACAGGGACCAACGTAGCCTGCATAAATTGATCGTGTGGTCACGGGCCCCTCCATTTGAGAGCACGATCGAAAACGGAGAGAATTCACACTTAGGCTTCAAAACGTGTTGTCGGGGGGAAAACCCCCACAATGCACGCTAAATGGCACTTGGGTGGCACCAAAACCTAGATCGAGAACAACGTAGCCTACACAAACTGACCACGTGGTCATGGGACCCTCGGTTTGAGAGCACGACACAAAATAGAGAATATCCACGCTTAGGCTTGAAAACGTGTCGCCGGGGGGCAAAACCCCTTATCTCCCCCACCCTAACCACGACCCTTTGGGGAGTGCCAAAACCTTACTCGGGTCCAATGTAGGCCACACAAATCGACCGCGTGGTCACGAGAACCTCGGTTTGAGGGAATGTCCCAAAACAGAGAATATCTCCACTTAGGCTTGAAAACGTGCCATCAAGGGTGAAACCCCACAACGCCACCCAAACGACACCATGGATGGTGCAAAAACCTCACTCGGGACAATCGTAGCCCGTACGAACCGAATGTGAAGTCACGGGACCCCCAATTTTAGAGAACGACCCAAAACATATCCACACTTAGACTTGAAAATGTGTCATCGCGGGAAGAAACCACTTAGCCCCCTCCCCCCAACCGACCCCATGAGTGGCACCAACACCTTGCATAGGTCCAATGTAGCCCGCAACAACCGACCGCGTGGTCACGGGACCCTCGATTTGAGAGCACAGCTCAAAACCAATAATATCCACACTTAGACTTGAAAACGTGTCGTCGGGGGTCGAAACCATGCCACACCCCCCAAAAGGCCCCTCGGTGGTGCCACCACCATGGTCGGGACCAACGTAGCTCACACGAACCGATTGCGTGGTCACGGGACCCACAATTTGA
The DNA here is from genome assembly GCA_949130495.1 of Sambucus nigra. NCBI lineage: Eukaryota > Viridiplantae > Streptophyta > Magnoliopsida > Dipsacales > Adoxaceae > Sambucus > Sambucus nigra. Next base: position 43,519,812 of record OX422209.1, read on the forward strand.
GAGTGCGACCCAAAAATAACGAATATCCACACTTATGGTTGAAAGTGTGTCGTTGGGGGGCGATACCTCACAACGCCACCCAAAGGGTACCTTGGGGGGCGCCAACACCTCTCTCGGGACCAATGTAGCCCGTACAAACCGACCCCATGGTCACGAGACCTCCAGTTTGAGAGCACAACCCAAAACAGAGAATATCCAACCTTAGGCTTGAAAACGTTTCGTCGGGGTGAGAAACCCATTAACCCCCCACCCACACATCCCCATTACCGGTGCCAAAACTCTCCCGAGACCAACGTAGCACTCGATCGCGTGGTCACTGGGCCCTCGATTTGAGAGCACGACTTAAAACAGCGAATATCCACACTCTGGCTCTGAAACGTGTTGTTACGCGGCCCCATGAGTAGTGCCAACTCCTTTCTCTTGGCAAACGTTGCCCACACGAACCGACCGCGTGGTCAAGGGACCCTCGGTTTGGGTGCATGACCTAAAACAGATAATATCCACACTTAGGATTGAAAATGTGCCGTCGGGGGCACAAACCTGTAATGCCCCCAAAATGGCCCCATGGGCGGCACCAACTCCTCTCACTCGGGACCAATGTAGCCCCCCGAACCTACCACATTGTCACGGGACCTCCGGTTTTAGAGCATGACCCAAAATAGAGAATATCCACACTCAGGCTTGAAAATATACTTTCGGGGGGTGAAACCCTGCAACGCCGCCCAAACGGCCCCGCGAAGGTGCCAACACCTCTCACGGATTTAATGTAGCCCGCATGAACCGATCGACTGGTCACGGGACCTTCGGTTTGAGAGCATGGCCCAAAACAGAGAATATCCACACTTAGGCTTGAAAACATGCCATCAGGGGCCGAAACAATTTAGCCCCCCCCCCCCCCCGCCCCATGGGTGGCACCAACACCTCACTCAGGACCAATCTAGACCGCAGGAGCCGACCACATGGTCACTGGACCCTCGGTTTGATATCACCCCCCAAAACACTGAATATCCACAATTAGGCTTGAAAACGTGCCCTTAGGGCCGAAACCCTGCAACGCCGCCCAAATGGCCCTTTGGGCGGCGCCAACACCTCGTAAGGATGAAATGTAGACCGTATGGTCATAGGACACTCAGTTTGAGAGAACTGCCAAAAACAAAGACTATCCACACTTACTCTTGAAAATGTACCGTTGGGGGGCTAAAGCACTTACCATGCCCTTATCCCCACCACGGCCCTGTGGGTAGACCCAAAACTTCTCTCTTGACCAACGTAGCATATAAAAAATGAATGCACGGTCACGGGACCCTAGGTTTGAGAACACGCCCCAAAATAGAGAATTTCCACACTTAGGGTCAAAAACTTGTCGTCCGGGGGAAAACCCACACAATGCCACCCAAACGTCCCCCGGGCGACAACAACACGTCACTCGGGACCAACCTAGCCCGCATGAACCGACCGTGTGGTCACAGAAGTTTGATAGAGCGACCCAAAACAGAGAATATCCACACTTAAGCATGAAAATGTGTCATCAAGGGAGAAACCAGTTAGCCCGTAGCCCCGTGGGCGGCGCTAATACCTCGTTTGGGATCAACATAGCCTGCACGAACCGATCGCATGGTATTGGGACCCTCGCTTTGATAGCACGACCCAAAATAGAGTATATCCACACTTGGGCCTGAAAATGTGTCTTTCGAGGGTGAAACCCCGCAACGACTCCCAAACAGTCCCGTGAGCAGTGCCAACACCTCACTTGGGACCAACGTATCCCACATGAACCGACCGCGTAGGCACTGAACCCTTGGTTTGAAAGCACAGCGCAAAGTAACAGATATCCAAACTTAGGCTTAAAAATGTGCCATTGAGGGCGAAACCCTACAACACCACCCAAATAGCCCCGTGGGTGGTGCCAACACCACACACAAATTCAATATAGCCCGCACGAACCAATCGGGTGGTAAAGGGACCTTCGATTTGAGAGCACGACCCAAAATAGAGAATATCCATACTTAGGCTTGAAAACGTGCCATCGGGGGGCGAAACTAGTTACCCCCCCCCCCCCCCGAGTCATTTGGGTGGCACCAATACCTCGATCAGGATCAACATAGCCCTCACAAACCGACCGCGTGGTCACAAGCTCCTTGATTTTAAAGCACAACACAAAACAAAGAATATCGAGACTTAGGATTAAAAACGTGCCATCGAGGTGCTAAACCATTTAGTGCCCCCCCACGGCCCTATGAGTGGTGCCAACACCTCTCTCGTTACCAATGTAGTTCGCACGAACCAACCGCATGGTCAAGGGACCCTCGGTTTGAGAGAAGGGCCCAAAATAGAGGATATCCACACTTAGGCTTGAAAACGTTCCTTCAGGAGGTGAAACCCATTAGCACCCCCTTCCTCAGCCTTATGGGTGGCGCAGACACCTTGCTCTAGGCCAACATAGCTCGCACAAACTGACCGCGTGGTCACGGGACCCTCGATTTGAGAGCACAACCCAAAATAGAGAATATCCACACTTAGGCTTGAAAACGTGTCATCGGGGTGCGAAACCTATTAGCCTCCTCTATGGCCCCGTGAGTGGATCCAACACCTCACTCGATACCAACATAACCCGCACGGTCCGACCACGTGGTAGTGGGACCCTCGATTTGAGAGCAAGTCCCAAAACATAGAATATCCACACTTAGGCTTGAAAAGTGTCATCGTGGGGCAAAACCCATTAATGCCCACCTTACTTGGCCCCTTGGGTGGTGCTAACACCTCGCTCGGGACCAAAATGGCCAACACAAATCGACCACGTGGTCACGGGACCCTCGGTTTGAGAGCATGACCCAAAACAAAGAATATACATACTTAGGCTTGAAAACATACCGTCAGGGGGAAAAACCACGCAACGCCCCCAAATGGCAATGTGGGTGGTGCCAACCATTCACTTGGAGCCAACGTAGCCCACGCGAATCGACTGCATGATCACGAGACCCCCGATTTGAGAGCACGGCCAAAAATAGATAATATTCAAACTTAGGCTTGAAAATGTGCCCTCAGGGTGCAAATCCCCTTAGCTCCCCCCCCCCCTAGCCCTCTCAGCGGTGCCAACACCTATCTCGATATCAACGTAGCCGTTACGAACCAACAGAGTGGTCATGAGACCCTCGATTTGAGAGCACAACCCAAAACACGGAATATCCACACATAGGCTTGAAAACGTACAGTCGGGGTGTGAAACCCCTTAGCGTCTCCCCCCATCCATCCCCGTGAGTGGTGCCAACACCTTACTTAGAACAAACGTATCCCGCACAAACTGACAGCGTGGTCATAGTATCCTCAGTTTGAGAGCACGACCCAAAACATATAATATCCCTACTTAGGCTTGGAAATTTGTTGTTGGGGGTCAAAACACTGCAATGCCCCCTAAGTGTCCTCGTGGGTGGTGCCAGTACCTCTCTCGGGACAAAAATAGCCTGAACAAACCGAGTATGTGGTCACGAGATCCTCAGTTTGAGAACACGACCCAAAATAGAGAATATCAACACTTGGACTTAAAAACGAGCCGTCGGGAGCGAAACCCCCCAATATGCTCCAAACGACACCGTGGTGGTGCCAACACCTCGCTCGGGACCAACTTAGCCCGCACCAAGTGACCGCATGGTCATGGGACCCCCAGTTTGAGAGAACAATCCAAAATCAAGAATGTTCGTACTTAGACTTGAAAACGTGTGGTCGGGGTGCGAAACCCCTTAACGCCCCCCAAGGCCTTGTGAATGGAGCCAACACCTTGATCAAGTCCAATGTATCATGTATGAAGAGACTATGTGGTCATGGGACCCTCGATTTGAGAGCACGGCCAAAAATAGAGAATATCCACACATAGGCTTGGAAACGTGTCGTCGGGGGGCAAAACTCCATAGCGACCCCTCGACCTCGTGATCGGTGGCAACACCGAGCTCAGGACCAACGGAGCTCACACTAACTGACCACATCATCACAGGACCCTCGATCTTAGAGTAGAGCCAACAAATGATAATATCCACACTTAGGCTTTAAAATGTGCCATCGAGGGGCGAAACCCCACAATGCCCCTCAAACGTCCCTGTGGGAGGAACCAACATCTCTCTCGGGACCAACATAACCTGCATGAATTGAACGCAATGTCACGGCACCTTAGTTTGAGAGCATGACCCAAAATAGAGAATATCCACAATTAGGCTCGAAACCGTGTCATCAGGGGTGAAACCCCACAACGCCCCCAAACGGCCTGGTGCGAGGTGCCAACACCTCTCTTGAGACCAACGTAGCCCGTACGAATCGATCGCATGGTCATGGGACCCTCGATTTGAGAGAAAGACCCAAAATAGAGAATATCCACGCGTAGACTTGAAAACAACCCACGAAGGGCGAAACCCCGCAACGCCCCCCAAATGGCACAGTGGGATGTGCCAACGTAGCTCACACCAACCGATCGCGTGGTCACGGGATCCCCAGTTTGAAAGCACGACCCAGAAGAAAGAATATCCACACTTAGGCTTGAAAACGTGTCGTCAGGGGGAGAAATCCCTTAGTGCCCCCCCCCCCCGGGCCCCGCAGGTAGTGTCAACGCCTTGCTCGGGACCAACATAGACCGCACGAACCAATCGCGTGGTCACGGGATCCTCAGTTTGAGAGCACGACCCAAAATAGAGAATATCCACACTTATTCTTAAAAACGTTCCGTCGAGGGATGAATCCATGCAACGCCCCCAAAATGTCACTTGGGTGACGCCAAAAATTTTCTCGGGACAAACATAGCACTCACGAACCGACCGCATGGTCACGGGCCCCTCGATTTGAAAGCACAACCCAAAATAGAGAATATCCACACTTAGGCTTGAAAACGTGACATCGGGGTGTGAAACCACTTAGTTCCCCCCACGTCCCCATGAGTGTCACCAACACCTCTCTCGTTACCAACGTAGCCTGTACGAACTGGCCGCGTGGTCAGGGGACCCTCGGTTGGAGATCAAAGCCCAAAATAGAAAGTATCCACACTTAGGCTTGAAAATGTTCCTTCGAGGGGTGTAACCCATTAGCGCCCTCTTCCTTGTCCCTATGGGTGGCGTTAACACCTCGATCGGGACCAACATATCCCGAACAAACCGACCACGTGATCACGGGACCCTAGGTTGAGAGCACGACCAAAAACAGAGAATATCAACACTTAGGCTTGAAAATGTGTCGTCGGGGGCTGAAACCCCACAACGTCCCCCAAATTGCAACGTGGGTGGTGCAAACAATTCTCTTGGAACCAACGTAGCCCGAACGAACCGACCGCGTGGTCACGGGACCCCCGATTTGAGAGCTCGACCCAAAATAGATAATATACACACTTAGGCTTGAAAACATGCCCTCGGGGTTCGAAACACCTTAGCTCCCCCCAAGGCCACGTGAGAGGATCCAACACCTTGATCTGGACCAACGTAGCCCGCCCGAACTTCACTAGACCCCCAATTTGAGAGCATGACCCAAAACAGAGAATATCCACACTTAGGCTTGAAAATATGTCGTCGAGCTAGGAAACGCCTCAACACCCCCCCCCCCCCCCTCAAACGTCCTCCTGGGCGGTGCGAACACCTCTCTCAGGACCAATGTAGCCCGAACAAACCGACTGCATGGTCACAGGACCCTAAGTCTAAGAGAACGGCTGAAAATAGTGAATATCCACACTTAGGCTTGGAAACGTGTCGTTGGGGAGCAAAAGTCCATAGCAACCCCTCCCCGCCCCCATGAGCGGGGCCAACACCTCACTCGGGACCAATGGAGCTCGCACAAACTGACCACGTCATCACGGGACCCTCGATTCTAGAGCACAGTTGAAAATAGAGAATATCCACACTTAGGCTTTTACAGGTGCCATCGGGGGAAAAACCCCGCAACGCCCCTCAAACGGCCCTGTGGGTGGCTCCAGCACCTCTCTCAGGAACAATGTAGCCCACAAGAACTAACCACCTGGTCACAGGACCCTCAGTTTGAGAGCACGACCCAAAATAGAGAATATCCACACTTAGACTTAAAATCGTGTCCTCAGGGCCAAAACCCCACAACGGCCCCCAAACGGCCCAATGGGCGGCGCTAACACCTCTCTTGAGACCAACGTAGCCCGCACGAATCGATGGCATAGTCATGGGACCCTCAGTTTGAGAGCATGACCCAAAATATAGAATATCCACACATATACTTAAAAACGTGCCGTGGGGGGGGGGGGGGGCGAAACCCCGCTACCCCCGCCAAACGGCACCGTGGGCGGTGCCAACCTAGCTCGCACCAACCGATCGCATGGTTACGAGACCCCCAGTTTAAGAGAATGACCCAAAACAAAGAATTTCCATACTTAGGCTTGAAAACGTGCCGTAAGGGGGTGAAATTCATTACCGCCCCCTCCCCCCCACCCATCGTGGGCGGTGCCAACCTAGCTCGCACCAACCGATCACATGGTCACGGGACCCCCAGTTTGAGAGGATGACCCAGAACAAAGAATATCCACCCTTAGGCTTGAAAGCGTTCCGTCAGGGGGTGAAATTCATTACCGCCCCCTCTCCCCCCCCCCCCCCTCGTGGGCAGTGTCAACACCTCGCTCGGGACCAACATCGCCCGCACAAATTGATCCCGTGGTCACGGGTTCCTCAGTTTGAGAACACGACCCAAAACAGAGAATATCCACCCTTATTCTTGAAAATGTCCATCGAGGGGTGAATCCCCGAACGCCCCCCAAATGGCACAGTGGGAGACGAAAACCATTCGCTCGGGACCAATGTAGCTCGTACGAACCAACCGCGTGGTCACGTGACCCCCAGTTTGAGAGAACAACCCAAAACAGAGAATATCCACACTTAGGCTTGAAAATGGGCCATCGGGGTGCGAAACCCCTTAACGCCCCATGGCCTCGTGGACGGCACCAACACCTCTCTCGCCACTCGATTTGAGAGCACTTTCCAAAATAGAGAATATCCACACTTAGGCTTAAAATGTGTCGTCGGGGGGCAAAATCCAGTACCCCCCCCCCCCAATCATGGGTGGTGCAAACACCTCGATCGTGACCAACGTAGACCGCATAAACTGATCGCATGGTCACGGGACCCTCGGTTTGAGAGAACCACCCAAAACAGAGAATATCTACACTTAGGCTTGAAAAATGTGTCATGAGGGGACGAAACCCAGCAATGCCCCCCAAATTGCAATGTGGGCAGCGCAAACCATTCTATTGGCACCAACGTAGCCCTCACGAACTGATCGCGTGGTCACGGGACCCTCGGTTTGATAGGCCGACTCAAAACACAGAATATTCACACTTAGGCTTGGAAACATGACCTCGGGGGGACAAACCCCTTAACTCCCCCCCATGGCCCTATGAGAGGCGCCAACACCTCTCTCGGTACCAAAGTAGCCCGCACGAACCGACCGTGTGGTCACGAAACCCCCGATTTCAGAGCACGACCCAAGACAGAGAATATCCACACTTAGGCTTAAAAAAGTTTTATTGGGCTAGGAATCAGCTTATCATTTCCCCCATCCCCGTGAGAGTATCCAACACCTTGCTCGGTCCGAACGTAGTGTGCACAAACCGACTGTGTGGTCACGATACCCTCAGTTTGAGAGCACGACCCAAAATAAAGAATATCCTTACTTAGGCTTGAAAACGTGTCGTCGGGGGGGGGGGGGGGAACACCTCAACACCCACCAAACATTCTCTAGGTCGGTGCCAACACCTCGCTCGGGACTAACGTAGCCCGATCAAATCGATTGCATGGTCACTGGACCCTCCGTCTGAGAGCACGACCCAAAATAATGAATATCCACACTTAGGCTTGGAAACATGTCGTCGGGGGGCGAAAGTCCATAACGACCCCTCGACCCCGTGAGTGGTGCTAAAACCTCGCTCGGAACCAATGGAGCCCACAGGAACTGATCACGTCATCACGGGACCCTCTATTTTAGAGCACTACCAAAAATATAGAATATCCACAATTAGGCTTGATAACGTGCCATCGGGGGAGAAACCCCACAACGCCCCTCAAATGGCCCTGTGGCAGGCGGCATTACCTCTCTGGGGATCAACATAGCTCACATGAACAGATCGCGTGGTCACGGGACCCTCCGTTTGAGAGCACAACCCAAAACAGATAATATCGACACTTAGGCTTGAAACCGTGTCGTCGGGGGAGAAACCCCACAATGCCCCCCAAACGACCTGGTGGGCGGTGCCAACACCTTTCTCGAGAGCAACGGAGCCCGTACGAATCGATTGCGTGGTCACGGGACCCTCGGTTTGAGATCACGACCCAAAATAGAGAATATCCACATGTAGATTTAAAAACATGCCGCAGGGGAAAAACCCCTCAACTCCCCCCAAACGGCACCATGGACAGTGCCAACGTAGCTCGCATCAACTTACCGAGTGGTCACAGGACCCCCAGTTTGAGATCACTACCCAGAACAAAGAATGTGCAAACTTAGTCTTAAAAACGTGTCGTCCGGAGGCAAAATCCATTCGCAGCCCCCCCCCCCCCCCCCCGCCCCGTGCGTAGTGTCAACACCTTGATCGGGACCAACATAGCCCTCACAAACGTGAAGCCTTAAATCTTCGGGGAGGATGAGATTATTACCTTCCACTAGTGGAGTTGTGTTCAATAACTCCTATGAGTTCACATTTGGGCAGATTGCCAGTAGAGGTATGGCACGGTAAAGTTGATTGTTGTCCTACTTGATAGTTAGAGGTGGGGAACCAGATATAATTGAAAATATCGGAGAAGGTTTGATATTATCGTATATATTGTGTGTGAAATATATATTGCACAGCCAATTTACTTGTACGAACGACACAAGACGAAGTCGTATGTATTTGGAAGGAGGATAAATCTACTAAGGTGCAATAGTAGAAGGCTATATAGTGAATACCTAAAAAAAAGTTTAAGTAGTGAAATTTAAGCGGTAAGGCTTGGGAAAGAACCTATATGATAGGGTAACCTGGAGTTTAAAACAAACACATGTGAAGTATTCATTATTAAGGGCACTCGATAGCGTACTATATGGGTGGTACGGAGTAGCTTACTTGGGAGCGCAGGGATGCGATGCACAATATTTTTACAGCGTTGTCTGTACCTGCTATAATTTTTCCGAATTTCAGGATGAAATTTCGTTGTAAGGGGGGAGTATGTAACACCCCGTATTTTTTATGACTTAAATAATTATGTGATTAATTATTGTTGTTGAATTAATTAAATTAAAACGCGAAAAATTAATGTGTTATTAATCCAGATTAAAATAATTATTAACTAGCGTGCCAAGGGTTAATAATTATTGTTGAGAATTATTGAATATTACTGCGTGATATGTAATATGGAATTATGAAATTTGATAAATTTTCGAGAGTGAAATATACAGTAGTTTGGTAATTTAAGTCTGACAGGCGTGTGAGTCGTGTCGAGACTAATTGATTGGGATAAAAAGAGAATTTATTTTTATTAGCTCATATGGTCATTAAGAGTGCGCCATTGAGTCCGGGAGGGTTTAGATAGTCAGAAAACACTACCCGGGTATTTTATTTGGACTCTGGAATATTTTAGGCCAAATCGACACCCCGTAGGGGCAGTTTTGTAATTTGGATTTTTGGGGAAATTAAATGGACAAAAATTAGAGAATAATTATAACATCCACGGGAGTTCCATTAGGGTTAAGTTACACAAAAATCAAGGGAGAGCCATAGAGGGTGAGGGAGAGCAAAGTCCCAAGGAAGGAAACCACTTAGCAACACCTTGCACAACCACCACGGTCATCGTATATATCGGAAGACGAGGAACGCATCTATACCAATATCACCAATGGATCAGAACATCCTATTTGAGGCAAGTGTTTATTACTTACGTGATTTAGTAATAATTATGTTCATTATTAGAGTAGGTGTTAACCCATTAATTTATGAGATTTAATTTTGATGAAAACTTGATGATTTGATTCATATTGGGTATGAGATTATAAGAGATTAAATCCCTTCATGTAGATAGGATATCATCCACGAATTTATGTTAATTTCCACAAACAAATATGGGTTATAATAGTTCTTGAATTGAAATTGGAAGAACTAGGGTTTTAATGATTGAATTTGGGGATTTGGTACTTAATTGATGTATTGTGAAGATTTAATGATTCTTGGTTGTTAAAAATCATCTAAATATGTTAGAACAAAATTTGGGTTAGCTGTTTGGGTATTTGGGAATGAACAATGGAGGTTTTAGAGGTGTTAATGGTGGAAAAACGCTAAAATCTGGAAAAGAAGATGAAACCATGAATCTTGTGCGAAGTCGCGCGTAATCGTTCGAGCGAGATAGGGATGCCGCTCGAAATCGCTCGAACGACATGTAGCACTCGTTCAAACGATGTTTCCATCTAGTTCGAGCGATAGAGAAAATTTCTAGGTATTTTTCTTAGAGTCCGATTTTGCAATTTTTAAGTTATTAGAGTAAGCGAAACTTCCAGTTAACAGATTTGACACGAGACAGGTTTACGAGAAAGTATGTGAGATTTATACTTTAAATATTTCGAAAAGAAAATCTAACTTGGAGATTACGAGAGAGTTATGGTAATCTAATAATATTTATACTATACGTAGTGTTGAGATTAAAATATGTATGAGAAGTATATATGTAGGTTGGGTAAATACCTATAAATTTTAATAGGACGTGTGTATGCCTATTTTGTGATATTATTGTTAAGAGCACTAATGGGTGATAACCCGGGGGTGCAAGAATCTTATAGTTATGCGCACCAATGAGTGATAACTCGGGGGTGTAGAAACTCTATTGTTGAGTGTACTAACAGGTGATAACCTGGGGGTATAAGGATATTATTGTTGAGTGTACTAATGGGTGATAACCAGGGGGTACAAGGATAGTATTGTTAGGTGTACTAATGGGTGATAACTCGGGGGTACAAGGATAATTATTGTTAGGTGCACTAATGGGTGATAACCCAGGGGTGCTGGATTATTATTGATAGTTGCATTAATGGGTGCTAACCCGGGGATGCATAATTCTATTGTTAGGTGTACTAATGGGTGGTAACCCGGGGTGCTAGATTATTATTGATAGGTGCATTAATGGGTGCTAACCAGGGGATGAATAATTCTACTGATAGTTGCACTAATGGGTCTTACCTCGGGGGTGCAGGATTAGTATATATATATATGAACTTGTGAATATTTCTACTGTGTGAAATTAGTAGACTTGGTAATAATAATAATCATTACATTGTGCCAAGTGGTCTTAACCTAATAATTTGCAAATTTTTGTCGTGCTCTCAAATCGAGAGTACCATGAGTACACAATCGGTTCCTACGGGTTACGTTGGTCTCGTGCGAGGTGTCTGTGCCTCTCACTGGGCCGTTTATGGTTGTTCTACATTTTAAACCTTTGCTAACATGTTTTTATGCCTAAGTTCAATAGTTTGCAAATTTTCATAGTGATCTCAAACCGGGAGTCCCGTGAGTATGCGGTCAGTTCCTGTGTGTTACCTTAGTCGCATTCGAGGTGTTCGTGCCTCTCATGTTACCGCTTCATGGATGTTTTACGTTTTCAACCTTCGACGATATATTTTTAAGCCTAAGTCTAACAGTTCGCAAATTTTTATCGTATTCTAAAACCGGGAGTCCAGTGAGAACGCGATCAATTCGTGCGGGTTACATTGGTCGCGTGCGTGGTGTTCATTCCTCTCACGAGGCCGTTTTGTGATTGTTTTACATTTTCACCCCTTGATAGCATATTTTTAAGATTAGATCAAACAGTTCGCAAATTTTCATCGTGCTCTCAAATTGGGAGTCCCAAGAGTACGCGATCAGTTCCTGCGGGTTACATTGGTCGAGTGCAAGGTGTTCGTACCTATCACGGGGCCGTTTTGTTACTATTTTATGTTTTCACCTAAGGATGACATATTTTTAAGCCTAAGTCTAACACTTTGTTAATTTTCATCGTGCTCTCAAATAACGAGTATGAGGTTGATCCCTGTGGGTTACATTGGTCTCGTGCGAGGTGTTCGTGCCTCTCACAGGACAGTTGTATGGTTGTTTTACATTTTAACCCTTTAACGGCATATTTTTAAGCCTAAGTCTAAAAGTTTGCAAATTTTGACCATGCTCTCAAATCGGGAGTCCCATGAGTCTGCGGTCGGTATTTGCGTGTTACATTAGTCGCGTGCGAGGTGGTCATGCCTCTCACGGGGTTATTTTGTGACTGTTTTATATTTCCACCCTTCGACGGCATGTTTTTAAACCAGAGTCTAATAATTTTCAAATTTTCAACCTGCTCTCAAACTGGGAGGCCCATGAGTACGTGGTCGGTTCCTGGGGGTTACATTAGTCGCGTGTGAGGTGTCCATGCCTCTAACAAGGTTGTTTTATGGGTGTTTTACGTTTTAACCCTTTGACAACATGTTTTATGTCGAATTCCCAGTTTTCAAATTTCCATCGTGATCTCAAACCGGGAGTCTCGTGAGCACGCGATTAGTTCCTATGGATTACATTGGTCACATGGGAGGTGTACATGCCTCTCACAGGTCCGTTTTATGGTTGTTTTACGTTTTCACCCTTCGACATAATATTTTTAAGCCTAAGTCCTAAAATTTACAAATTTTCATCATGCTCTCAATTCGGAAGTCCTATGAGAACGCGGTCGGTTCTGGGGAGCTATAGTGGTCACGTGTGATGCATTTGTGCCTCTCACGGGGCCGTTTAGTGGTTGTTTTATGTTTTCACCCATCGACGACATGTTTTTACGCCTAAGTGTAACCATTTGCAAATTTTTACCCTGCTCTCAAACTAGGTGTCCCATGAGTACGTGATTCATTCTCACGGCTTACATCGGTCGCGTGCGAGGTATTTGTCCCTCTCATGGAGCAGTTTTGTTGCCATTTTATCTTTTCACGCTTCCATAGTATGTTTTTAAACCTAAGTCTAATACTTTGCAAATTTTCATCGTTCTCTCAAATCGAGAGTTCCAAGAGTAAACAGTCGGTTCCTGCGGATCACATTGGTTGCATGCGAGGTGTTCGTGCCTCGCACGGGGCCATTTAATTGCTATTTTATGTTTTCACCCTAGGACGACATATTTTTATGCCTAAGAATAACAGTTTGTAAATTTCAATCGTGCTCTTAAACAATGAATATGCGATAAATTCGTGCGGGTTACATTGGTCGCGTGCGAGGTGTTCCTGCCGCTCAAGGGACCGTTTTATGGTTGTTTTACATTTTAACCCTTTAACGACACATTTTTAAGCCTAAGTCTAACAGTTTGCAAATTTTGGTCGTGCTCTCAAACCAGGAGTCCCATGAGTACGTGGTCAATATTTGCGGGTTACATTGTTCGCGTACGAGATGTCCGTGCCTCTCACGGAACAATTTTATGGTTGCTTTATATTTTATCCCTTTGACGACATGTTCTTATGACGAAGTCCAAGTTTTGAAATTATTATCGTGCTCTCAAACCAGGAGTCTCCTAAGTACATAGTCAGTTCTAGCGCGTTACATTTGTCGCGTGTGAAACGACCTAACGGTCCCTATAAATAACCAAAGGGTACTCACTAATGCATATTTAGTTATTAAAAAAAATCTTTTAAACTCTTTGATAAAATCTATTATAAATTAAAAACAATCACGCACACTAGTAAGTAAAAGGTAGTGATGCTAGATTTCAAAATAATTCCCTTTGAGAATGAGATGAGGAAAACTGGAAGGTGGAACAATATTGGTTCTCGAGGAACCAACCGTGGTGGTAAACCCCATGTCTCTAGTCCCAGGACAACTCACACACCAAAGCCCACAATTACCAATTATAAGTTACAGATTACATTCCCTAAGTCTACAATGAATTAAACTAAGCTAATAAACACTGGTACAACCAACCTAGTCTAAAACATCTCAACTTGACTAAAAATCAGTCAACCCAATAAACCCAAGTAATAGTGACTATCACTCACTCACTACACACGTAACACTAATACCAATGTTTAGATAAAGAATTCAGCAACCCACTATAAATTAAATAGTTAGGCCAATACAAAATCAGTACACCCAGGCACAAACTAAACAACCCCACAATACTAAATCTTACTAAACAACCAAGGTAGTGAAAGCACGAGACACACACACAACTACACACTCAAACCCGAGACCCCGTGAAGTTGTACAAAACAGATTTTAGAATATAAATATTTTTATAATAAAAAAAACAAAATATTCTTGTTGAGAAAAAGAGACTAAACACAAACCAGGTTAAGTCTATTTTAATTGAAAAGTAACATTACCAATCAGTGACTAAGTGAAAGGTAAGAAAATATTGAATTAATCAACACTAAAAAGAATGATTAAATATTAAGTCACAAGACACAAGTAAGGTCTTCCTTAATAATAAATATTCAAGAAAAGATTAATCCTAAAACAATTTAGTTGGCACAAATGACCACAAATAAAATAGGAAATAAAATTCAAACAATTGTGTTGTGCAACTAAATAAAAATTAACTTAACACCAAAGAGAATATGAATAAATTTAAATCGGTGTTACGTTAAAAATATCAAGTCCAATTAAATATGAGCATAAGATAAGAAGTGTAGCACTTAGCTCATATAAAATAGGATTGATTACAAGTGAACACAAAATAGTTAATAATAGTGAGATAAGTCCGAAAGAATATATTAGTAACACAAAAAATTACAAAGATTAAATTTCAACTTTAGTTTAAACCAATACAATAACAAGGTTTGGATCAAAAACTCATACACACAAAAACACCATCTAAGTATAAAAGAATACAACAAAAAGTATTCATCTTAGACAATAAAAAGTGTACGAGTCAAATGGTCCACTCCAAGTCAAATGAGTACGAGATAAAGAGTGTAACATTCGACTTACTAAAATAGGATGGGTTTAACTAAAATTAAATTTAAACAAATAAAGAGTATTATGATTAAAGTTTACAAACTAATTAAACTCAACTAAATAAAGTGAACACACAAAAGTTCAACGTAGAGGGTGTAACTAATTAGAGTCAAAAATCAGATTATCTTTAATCCCAAATAATTTTATTTAAATCAGATTTAAAATAAAAGTTATTTTAATAAAAAGTGTGTGACACAAAAAAATATAAGTTTTAGGTTTTAAGTTTTTTTAAAAGTTAAGTCTAATTTAACAAGTCCAAACACACACACACACACACATAGAGTTGGGTGTAAATAAATCTCAACACCAAACACCCAAATCTATCTTAAAACAAAATGGTCCAAATTAGTCTTAGACCAAATTTATAGTCCAAGAACTAAACACGGTCCTATTAGATCAAACAACAAATACACCAACAAAAAGAAACCAAAAAAAAATTCAAATCAAGAAATATATACATATATATATAATAATGCTCTTGTGCGGACTAGTCCGCATTTTAAGAATGCGGACCGGATATGTGTCACCTAACGGTGCGCCTAGAAATTATCGCCTAAATTATAGGCACACTCTCTCTCTTTTCTGGGCTCACCGCCAGGTGACACATGTTCGGTCCTCACTCTTAAAATGCGGACTAGTCCGCACAAGAGCAGGACTGTATATATATATATATATATATATATATATATATATATATATATATTAGGGTATGCCCGTGCCTGAAGGCACGATGCTAATTTTCAAAAGTATGCGTCGTTGATAAGACCATACGTCGTATTTAGTTTGCAACTAATAAACAATTTTTAATACTTTAATTTTGGATACTTGATTGACAAACGTATTAAAGAAACAATAACACCTAACGTATTCAGAAACTCAATTAACATATAGGAATAAAAATATAACAAATGAAAATGATGAATTTTTCAAAGTATTGAATTATCTGTAAAAAAATTCGAAAATTTAGGCAATTTTCTGTCTTTAGGATTATCCACCTTATTTAATAATATAAAAAACACTCCAACGAACACAATACTAATAGTTTTTCCCGAACCTCGCAATAATTGAAAACTATTATATAACACAAATAATTGATAACAATTTAAAAAATTTGGACAAAATTTCCTCTGTTTATAGGACAACCATCCACCGAGCTTAAAAAGAAAAAAAAATAGTCCAATAACATTATTAATGGACCTAGTATAAACACCATCATCGATTTAACTCGATTCATGAAAACTACATCAATACATCAATAACTAAATAAAGTAGTATATTATGTAGAAACATAATTCTAGAAAAGGAAGGAACAAACTAACTAATCAATCCAAACCTCCTAGCCATCTAAAACTATACAATTACTCTGTCAGTTGCATTTGGTCCACTTCTTTGTACTTGAAGTCCTCTATGGACTTGTTATGCCTTTATCATAGAATTCTTTATTAGCTACAAAAAAATACAAAACAACCAAAAACTTTATGTTGTTTGTTACCTTTCAATATACAAACAAATTCAAGGATAAACTACCTCAATATATATAAACTTTGAAGTGTCAATTGATGGACAAAAGGGAAGTTCTTCACTGGTAATGACAATTTAGTAAGTGTGTTAAAAAGCATGTTAAAAATGATCGATAATATTTATGTTTATAATTTCCTAATTCATCACAAATACACACGGATACATGCATATATGGATACAATATATATTGACCATACCGTACAAATACACACGGATACATATGAAAAACCATTTGATCAACAAACATAAGTAAATTGAAGTGCAAGCTTTAAAGAAACTGTTTCTCATTAGTATGTCAAGAATAGGTGGAGAGAAACATAAAAAACCTAGGTCTTGAAGTGAATGCCTGAGAAAGCTTATATTACTTGATTCAAATTTTCGTAGTAAGAAAGGTGTGCAAGAACATAATTTACATTAAACAAACTACTCTAGATATGCCCCATGTATGCTGAGAAATCTAAGAGCATTAACTAAGTAAACTTAAATAAATCAAGTGTATGAATAAATGGGAAAAATGCATAGTTCATTAGGTATTGAACATTTAATGAGTTATTACGTCAAAAGTGGAGTGTAAATGAAAGTTATCATACCTCGAGAAGGGCTTTTCCCTTCCATTTCTTCATTCTTCTCTTGACAGATTAAGAAAAGGAAAGGACCACCCCATGGATGAAATTTTCTTGAATTTGATGAACCAACATGTATTGAAATACCCTCATCAAGTTTTATCTATACTTGAAAAATCGCACATACAAACTGCTTGAACGTATTGAATATTGGGTACTTTGTATCCAACCTACAAGCCACACAATGACGTCAGATACTTTGTACATATATAAATCAAAGTTGGAATAAAAATGAAATAAGCTATAAGGACAACTCATACTGTACGCTTCTTTGGTGGTGGGAGAGGAGGACTTGCCTTCTTTAGATATGTCGTCAACCACATAAATCACTAAATAATCCTTTAAGAAAAATATAATATAAGCTTTTAAATAGAGGTAATATAGAAAACAGAGGGAGAGAGGATAGAGAGCAAATAGTTCATGATTAGGGTTTCTAACAGTGATTAATATATGTAAAACAAACGAAAACAATTTTAGAATATAGAACTGGAAAAGCTTGACATTCTTAGA
The DNA here is from genome assembly GCA_949130495.1 of Sambucus nigra. Lineage (NCBI taxonomy): Eukaryota > Viridiplantae > Streptophyta > Magnoliopsida > Dipsacales > Adoxaceae > Sambucus > Sambucus nigra. The sequence goes on from OX422209.1 coordinate 43,537,422, forward strand.
TTAGATAGTTACAAATGACACCAAACAAACAACATTGCGTTGGAAACTTAAACTCGTTTACTTTTTTATTTCAAGGAACAATTGAAGAATTACAATTGTATTCCCAGAGAATTAGAAGTAAGATACGTAGACACAAAGAGATGAAAGAGGCAATGCTTAAATAAATGAAGACTCAGTCTCAGATTCAAGATCCAAAGTCTGTAGGCAATCCGAAGATGCAAGATCCACTTTTTAGACGAGTCGGTAGATCTAAAGCCAAAGGTAACAAAAACTCTTAATCTCTTATTACGAATTTCACTCATTTTCCAAGGTTTGGGGTATCAAACTACTGTCCGGGACGATAACAGAAACACATAAACAATAGCTATTAGTAGCCAAATATATGTTTAGTATAACAATAAACATAATTATTATAGTAAATCCACAAAAAGAGTGACAATACAGGCCTAACAATTATCATATGCAATGTCATCTAAGTTAACAATCCTAAAAGTAATGATATGCCCAATAATAAAGGAACGATACCTAGAGCTTGGAACACTTAGGTCAAAAGAAATTAAAATAGACTCTTAAATGAATTAATGTTTAAAAGGTTGAGAGGTGAATAAAATTATTTATTATACTCCGAAAATTGTGTTATGGTGTCATAAAAATTGTTCCAAAAATATTATTTCTCATCAACAATAGACAGAGAAGCAAACAACTTGATGTAAATATGCATGGTACTTACACTCCATCTTCTAACCACGTTGATTAGTCAATGTCTTATTTTCCTCGCCGTTTTCACTTCTCGATCGGCTGCTGAATTAAACAACACTAATATCAGTTAATACAATGAAACCTAATACAGAGTAGTTAATACAGATTATTATATGTAAAACATCAATAGTTTTCAAAAGGAAATAATATAACTGTAATTAATGAAAAACATGCACCATAACAACCATTAAAAATTACATAATGCAGATAGACTTATAGCTAATCAAGATGAATGTGTACGAAAATGCACGATTTGTTTTCTTTTCCCACTGTTCAATGGTTGGACGTGACCCATTCGATGGGGTTGGTCGATGGATAGAGGTTGGTTGTTTTTAAATAGAGGAAATTCCTATTGCTATAGAACAATTACAAAGAAAAAAGAAAGAAAATCCAACTATGGGTTATTTTAAAGCAAGGAAGAACTAAATCTACGCTCTACTGTGTGTGATTGACTTGAAGGGACATTGTTTAATAAAGAGTTAGGTGATTGCCTTGAACATGATTATAGACATAGAAATTTTAAAACAGCGATGTATTAAGATTATAAGGGTACATAAATATATAAATAAAATATGAAACAATGAAAGTAAAATATCAAGAAATTTAATTAAAAAAATATACAAAATGACTACATTTTTATGTGAACTCAACGAAATATCAAACACAAAATTAGTTACTTACAAATAAGCATAAGATTCTCAAACATGCATTCCACATAAGAAATTATTATCCTAAGTAATAAGTAACAGACTACATGGGGTCATACACTACATACACACAGTTGAGTTTAGTTGCAGACCTCACTTCAAACTATAGTTCATGTATGGTGTTAAAATGAGCACCAGAGGGGAGAAGAGTAAACATGGGGTATTTAACATTGAACCTACAAATTAAATCTGCAAAATCGGACAATATAAAACAATTAGAAATGTAAAAAATGCAACTAAGAACACATTAAAACCCAAAATCGAACCCCAAAAAAATTCTCATTGAACCCAATCATCGAGTTTAGTAGAATACCAACAACAATGTGATAAAACCTAGCATTGTGAGCACTATGTTTTCCTGCACAAAATGATATTATCTGTAAAAAAAAGTTGGCAAAACTAAATTAAAAGGCAACCACAATTGAAATAAACTTAAATCCAATACAAAATATAAGCCAATTAATACATCTTTGTCCCTATGGCATATCATCAAGCACATAGTGTTCATAATATAACCCTCTGCCCCGTAGCATAAAATTAAAATTAATAAGAAAACCTAGGAAATAAAAATATTGAGTGATCAAGAACAAACTCTTCTAAATGCTTCACTAAAGCATACGTACATCCTTATCAACGACAATCATTAGCTACCTCTGTCGGGGAAAATCTGAAAACAAAACAAATACCCAAATTAGTGTTTAGTTCTATATAAAAGCCTGATTTCAAATATTCAAATTAGTGTTTAACCTGAAGCAAAACAAAACCAAAATATGTCAATGAAAGTATAAATACATTAACTAAAGCAAACTAAAATAAATAAATAAATTAACACATAAATGTGAACCCTCTTTAATACCCTAAAATTTTTAATTCAAAAAATAAAATCACTAACCAAGCAGGAACATGAAAATTAAAATAACACACCCACCAAAAAAAAAAAGCGAAATGAAACATTCATACGGAGACACCATGCAATCGTGAATTCAGAAACACGATGCAATCGTCACTAACTCATGCATTCAGAAATACCACACAATTGTGCATTCAAAAACAACATGCAATGTGCATATAATTAAAATGAACACAAACTATAATGAATATGATAGAAATCTAACCTAAAACTTGGATTTGAAAGTTCACATGGTGTATACCCATTGCATGCTCAATATAACTTTTGAAAGGTCTTCTATACCTCTTGAAAGCTCAATACACCTGTTGCAAAACCCCAAATCAACTATGTGAACTTAAAAAATCCAAATCAAAATATCTCTTGCAAGCTATATATACATGTTGCAAAAAACCCAAATCAAAATTTCACAAAAACCAACTATGTTTAAATCTAAATCTGAATTTAAAAAAAAACATCAACCAGATATATGATTGTTTGTGTGTGTGCGTGTGTAACAGGGTGAGATCCAGAGAAAGAGGCGAAGGCGGAGGCGGATGGAGATGATGGAGGAAGGTTGATTCGTGTATGTGCGTGTATGAGTGTTTAAGAGAGATCACCTTAGGGCGGCAAGTTTGAATGCGGGAGGAAGTAATGGATCTCGAGGAAGGCAGAGGAGGTTTTTTGTTGGGACTTGGGCGAGAGACAAAATCTGTGAGGGGATAGAATGAGAGAATCGGGATAGGGTTTCTGAGAGACGTAGAGAAACATTATTATTTTCACCAAAATACCCTAAATTTTGAATTAAATTGTAAGTTTGGGAAGTATCAAAAGAGGGGGAACCATAATATTGAGGGGTAAAAAGGGTATTGCAGAACATAAGTTAATCTCAACCCTCCATTTCTTGCATAGGTGGATTTGATCTGAATCGTGAAGTGTCTTCCCTTCTTATGAATAGTGAAAACACCATTGCTCCTTATGTATGTCATAAGATTGATCGATGATGTCATCTATATAAGTTTATCCTACACTCCCTATTTTACCCCTTACAAATTTGGATTTCCCCCTCTTTCAACCCACACTAATTTATTTCCCTCTTTTAACCCACACTAAGGGTAGAATAGTCTTCCACCATCTTTTGCCTCACGGGTTGTGATTTAGCACTAAATCATTAAATGAATGGCTCTGATGAGTTTAGAAAGAAACGAGGATGATTCGTATCTCACAACCACTGCTCAAGAATGTATTTTCTTATCTCACAGCTTCCAATACAAACATGATTTATTATTACCTCTTTCCAATAAATACATTATCACACACTCTCTATCTCTCTCTACAAAAGCCAAACAAACCAAACCTCTCATCAAATCCAAAGACTCTCTCTCACTCTGTTTTGAAAAGATACGTTGTCCTCAAACCTAAATCGCCTCTTGAAGGGATGCAATTATCGCGTTTTGAAACCTGAGACGGAAGTCCTATGACTTCTTCACCCCTTCGATGGCCGGAGATGACTTCTCGGAAGCCTAGGTAGGCATCTACTTTCTCGAGGCCTTTCTTGGTAGGTAGCTACTTCCCTTTTATTTCAAATTGAGTATTCATATATTTACTACATACATATGATCTCAAATATCTGTTCTTTTATTTTTGGCTGCTTTATGTCAACCTATTTGTAATTAGTTGAGTTATTGATCATCGGCGCCTCCGGTGAGGAAAGATGAATTTGGTCGCATGTTACCAAATATTCTGAAAGAAAACAATATGGACAACTCAGGCATGCATTTTGATCCTAGTGGAAGGACCTTATTGGCATTTGTGACGCTGAGAGCCGATGGGGAGCGTGAATTCAATGTTTTTCTGCAATCCAAGTGCTGATATGCTACTTACCAAAGCAGAACTCGATTAAAACCTAATTAATAAGGCAGACATATTTCACTGTGGTTCAATCAGTTTGATTGATGAACCATGTAGGTCAGCTCATCTGGCTACAATGGACATAGCTAAAAAGGCAGGTTACATTCTCTCTTATGACCCTAACTTGAGATTGGATCTCTAGCCCTCCGAAGATGCTGCTTGAGAGCGCATCAAGAGCATATGGGTTTTCATCCATTTTCTACATTTTAGCTTAACGAGAAAAGGTCCAACTAGGGATAGAGCCCCTTATTTGCCACTGTTTCGCAGGGACCTAACACACATTAGCAATGAGAAACCACATTCTGGTGTTATTAATGTTGGTTTCTCTGGCAACTTTAGAGCCCCAAAATAACAACCTTCAGTTCATCTTTGAATGAAGAGGTCCATCTAATTGGTATTTTTATTTCAAAAACATGTCAGTATCCTCTTAATATTACTGTATCCAAAATTCATTTTTTTCTATGCAATTTTTTCTATTCTAGATAAATTATTCTTTTCGAAAAATAAAAAATTATAACTTTTATTTACATGCTTATGATTTTTTAATTAGTGCTTTTGATTTTCCTTTTGAATATTTTGCATAATACTCATGGTGAAAATGAAATCTGTCAATATCAACAACAATAAAATTGCTTCCATATTTCAAGGTTATTTTAATGCTTGGATCCTTGGATTAATAATCAGTTGTGAAAAAGTGCAGTGACATGAAGAAAGATTTATGATGTAAACATTTTCACTAAAATGAAAATTACATATTGCAATGAACTGTAATGATTGATTTTGATCTTGATATTGTTATAAAGGACAACATGCGGCTCGAGAGGATTTTTTAAAAAACCTAATATAAATAAGGCTCAAGAACTGCACTAAGGCAGTCAAAAACGTGCGAGGCCAACATATTTTGTCCTTTGTGTTTGTTTGTGTGGCTAAAAAATATAGTGAAATATCTGGTTGTCCCCTCCAAAGATCTACCTAAGGCAGTTGAAAAGACTTTAGATACTATTGTAAAAAAATTCAAAAATCTTTTGATAGTGTTGTAAAAAAAATTTAGGACTTAAATTATATTTTTTTTACAAATATTATGTTATTTATATGAGCTCCTAAATGAATTATTAGTATTGTTATGAATAATTTTTATTTCTTAAATAGAATGAATCATTATATAAATAACTTTGTCCAATATTTTTAATTTGTGTTATATAATAGTTAATAATTATTACGAGATTTATGATGGATTAAACATGATTAATAGTTATATTAACATATGAAAATTTCCCTTTTTTTACACTTATGTGTTGTAAACGAACTTTTTGACATGATAGGTTCGTACTACGGTGTATGTAGGTATATAAACATGGTGTATGTATGTATGTAAAAAAAACTTACAATTTTTTTTAAACTAGTAGGTTCGTACAATAGATTACTTCAAAAATTGTTTATCTGATGCCAACAAAATGATGTATTATTCAATCAAGAATGTATCCTATCAAAAATTTGTGCCGTGACTTCAGGCACGGCCATATATATATATACAAAAAGTCTCCTGTAAGGACTCCTTATAGTACACACTCCGGTACATACCATTTTTTTTAATTAGTAAAAAAATGAATTTTTTGATGAAACTATATGAATATGATCTCCACATTGAGAAGATCATCTCCAATTGTTTTCGTCAAAAAAATCAATAAAAAACCGTTAAAGATGAGGTGATATGTAAAAAATGATATAAATATGCATTTTCAACCGTTGAAATGTTAGGTTGGCGCCAGTCGCTTTATTAAATGAATTTTTTTTATGAAACTTCATGGATATGATCTTCTTCTCACTGTCGAGATCATATCCATGAAGTTTCATAAAAAAATTCAATCAAAAAGTGGATCAGATGATCATCAATATTTCAACGGTCAAAAATGCATATTTATACCTTTTTTTACATATCACCTCATCTCAACGGTTTTTTTATGAAATTTTTTGATGAAAAAAATTGGGATTGATCATCCCACCATGGAGATCATATTCATGAAGTTTCATCAAAAAATTTATTTTTTTACTATTTTTAAAAAATGGTATATACCGGGTCTGCACCATAAGGAGTCCTTACACGAGAGGGCTCCTATATATATATGAGTAATACTACTCTTCCCGATTGATTCTCCCCATTCCAAATCGAATGTCCAGCTGGACAACACATGAAAGCAAAGGTTATTGAAACATTATTTTTTTTCAACAAAAAGTTATTTTTTTTTTAATAAAAATGACCGTTTTTAATCAGAAATTGTTTTAAAATTTTAAAAAAAATGTGTTCAACTTCTTATAACTGTTTTAAAAAATAAAATAAAAATATTTAACTGTTTAAAAAAACTTCTTAATTTTTTTTAAAAAAAATGTGTTTTTATGAATTAAAAAAACAAAAGAACACGAGCATGACTAAATTAAAATAACCCGAATATGATCGAATTAAATGTGTCAAAAAATAAAAAATTTTTTACCAAATACCCAATTAGTATTTACGGACTTTTTGGAAAAAAAATAAAAACACTCGATGTGTGCCGCTGCGCGCAGACCCTTAAAAATATGAGAATATTGGTTAAATTAGTGTTTGACGACTTTTTGGAACAAAATAAAAATACTCGGTGGGTGTCGCTGGCGCGGATCTTTAAAAATAAAATAATATTGGTTAAATTAGTGTTTGAAGAGTTTTTGAAACCAAATAAAAACACTCAATGTTTTAATTTTTTTAAATAATTTTTTTTAATTTTTGTTAAAAATAAATAACAAGTGTAGATATATAATGTATTATTTAAAAAAAATAGATTAAGGGTGTGGATTGTTTTGGCATGAAATTAAGGGCGATGATCAAATTGTGTAGGAAATCAGTAGACATCAAGTATTGTTAAAAACTGTTTTATTTTGTAAAAGTCTGTATTTTTTATATAAAAAATAATGTTTTATAAATTAAAAAAACATATATTTTATTATTAAAATTAAAAAAAGACCATCATTTGATTTTTTATTATTAAAAAAATAAATAAATAAAAACAGTGATTTATATTGTTAAAAAACAGTGTTGTTTTTATTAGTGCTGCTGGCGCCGCCCACATTCAACAAATGATGTTGGTCCGGGAATGATGGTCCGCAGAGCTGGAAATTTTTGACCCGATAACCCGTTTATGGTAATAATCCGAACATGACCCGAACATGACCTGATTAGCTTGTATAGATTTAGGGATACCCAAAACTTATACTAAAATAAAAATCAATGCATCCCGAAAATGACACGACTAACCCGAATTGCCACCCCACCGTCCGCGTCAGTGGCATTAATCAATTGTGAATATAAGACATCACATTAAACATGTTTTTTATTATTAAAATTAAAACAAATATTTTTTTTATAAATAAAAAAACCATGTTTACTATTAAAAAGTCCCTCATCACATAAATAAATAAACTATGTTTCAAAAAGTCCATCACCACATAAAAACACTCAAAGTGTATCGCTGGCGCGTACCTTTAAAAATGAGAGAATATTGGTTAAATTAGTGTTTGAGAATTTTTTGGAACAAAATAAAAACACTCAAATTGTGTTGCTGATGCGGACCTTTAAAAATAAAAGAATATTGGTTAAATTAGTGTCTGAGGATTTTTTGGAACAAAATAAAAACACTCAAAAGTGTGCTGCTGCCGCGGACCTTTAAAAATAAGAGAATATTGGTTAAATTAGTGTTTTAGGTATTTTTGAAATAAAATAAAAACACCCAAAATGTGCCGCTGGCGCTAACCTTTAAAAATAAGAGAATATTAGTTAAGTTAGTGTTTGTGGATTTTTTGGAACAAAATAAAAACACTCAAAGTGTGTCACTGACGCGAACCTTTAAAAATAAGTTAATATTGGTTAAATTAGTGTTTGAGGTCTTTTTGGAACAAAATGAAAAGAATTGGACTAAATATATATTAAAGATGTTTAAAATTAATTTAACTTTTAAATAAATTATAACTCTAATTATTTATCAATCTAAAATAAATTTTAAAAGAATTAAAAGAATATTTTTTAATTTTAGTTTAAAATAAATCAACTTTAGATATATAATGCATTATTTTTTTTAAATAAATTAAAAGTGAAGATTATTTTTTGTCATGTAATGGAATGAAGGGTGGAGATAAATTCGGTATGAATTGGGTATCTCCCATTCGGGGAGTCTATCTTTATCCTATATATATATATATATATATATATATATATATATATATATATATATATATATATATATATATATATATATATATATATATATATATATATATATATATATATATATATATATATATATATATATATATATATATATACACACACAATAATCAGTATATGTATAAATGTATATAGATGTATATGTATATTTGAAAGAGGTAACACGAATAGATTACCTCGAAACCAAGGATTAGAAACCTAACAGCACGGAGCACGGTAGGGGAGAAACCTCCACACTAGAAAGAGAAAATACCGGACCAGAAATCGGCTCCATGGAAATACCGTACCAGAAATCAAGAATGTATCCTATCAAAAATTTGTGTCGTGCCTTCAGGCACGGCCATATATATATATATATACAGAAAGTCTCATGTAAGGAGTCCTTATATTACAGACTCCGGTACATACCATTTTTTTAAATTAGTAAAAAAATGAATTTTTTTATGAAACTATATGAATATGATCTCCACATTGAGAAGATCATATCCAATTTTTTTCGTCAAAAAAATGAATAAAAAACCGTTAAAGATGAGGTGATATGTAAAAAATGATATAAATATGCATTTTCAACCGTTGAAATGTTGGGTCTGCGCAAGTCGCTTTATTAAATGAATTTTTTGATGAAACTTCATGGATATGATCTTCTTCTCACTATCGAGATCATATCCAGAAGTTTCATCAAAAAATTCCAAGGTTCTAAAAAACGCGGGGCGTGATCGAGGCGTGGAGGCCAAGCCTTAAGCCTTAGAAGCCTAGGCGGGCCTTGGCGTAAAAAGGCGTCAAAAGGAGTTTAGGCCTTCTTAATATATTTTAATTTTTTTAACCATAACAAGGCTATTAAAAAATTAAAATTGTACATATCATAAAAATATGTCTGAATATTTGCAAATTAAAATACTATTTGATTATTTTGGATTATATAATGGTCTGGTTTGTAAAGAAATTCTTTAAAAGGCGATATCGTTTCACTAAAGCATTGTTGTTTTTGGAAAAAAGTGTACCTTAAGGGTTTTACCAAGAATAAAGCGTGAAAAGTTTAAGGCGGGGCGTTTCTCCCAAGCCTCAAGCCTAGGCGGATTTTTTAGAACAGTGAAAATTCAATCAAAAAGTGGATCAGATGATCATCAATATTTCAACGGTCAAAAATGCATATTTATACCAATTTTTTTACATATCACCTCATCTCAACGGTTTTTTTATGGAATTTTTTGATGAAAAAAATTGGGATTGATCTTCCCACCATGGAGATCATATTCATGAAGTTTCATCAAAAAAATTACTTTTTTACTATTTTTAAAAAATGATATATACCGGGGTCTGCATCATAAGGAGTCCTTACAGAAGAGCGTTCATATATATATATATATATATATATATATATATATATATACGGTCAGGATCTCCGACGGGTCTAAACGACGGGTTTTGCTACCGTCCAAAAGTCTTGGGACCACTTATACCTTTTGTCTTGTTCTGTGGTTTTTCTAATACAAATTTCTACCCCAAGGATTTCTAAGGTCTTTTAAGCTTATTTTAAAGCCTAATTAATCTGGGAGTCTAAGTGTAGAAGTCTCAGGACTATTACTACTTCTTAAACTTTCTCCGTCACTATCGTACTGGAATTCTGAATAGCGAGGATTGTTTATATAAACAGTTTCTTCTGGGATTCTAGAAATTGCAAGCGGTTTTGTAGGGAAATATTCTAATCTTAAATATTTTATTCGGTATCGTGGGTTTATTAGTCTAGTTTCTTTATATATTTGATTAATAATATCAATTATATCATCTTCTATAAATTTATCTAATTCGCTATCTCCGTAGGATGACAAAAATCTTCTATATGTTCTAGGGGCGGCTGTTTCTACGTTTTTAATGAGGGGTCGGATTCCTCCAGCTCTAATTAAAGTAGCCTTTGTTTCAGCTAACCTTTTACGTCTAACAAATTTTAATACGTCTATACTATCTTCAAGTATTCTAGTGTATTCTAGATATTTTTCAGGTCTGGATAATTCTTCTGCAAATTCTTCAGTTCTTAATTTTTGTCTAAAGAGATCACGGATTCCTGTTCTAATTATTTCTATTCTAGGTACTTCTCTTCCTAGCCATTCAATAATCTGGTCTATGTATTTAAACGTTCCACCTGCGTATGTTAAAGCAGATTCTATAAGTTCTTTGTCTTTAGGGTCTGTAAGAGTCCAGTCTTGAATTTCTCTAGTTAAGTCTAAATTTATTTGATTAACAAAATCTAAAAAGTCTTTTGTGATTTGTAAGCTCATATAAGATTCTTCTTGAGGAAATAATATGTGAAAGAAATAGTTAAGGGTTTGGTTCGAGTTATGCCTTTCTTCTGGTCTGTAATATCTTTATCTTTTTCCCTTTGTCTCTTCAGTCTTGCTATTATTTTTCTCCAGTCTCGATCTCCTGCAACTCTCTCTTTATGTGTCGCACCTCAATCCACTACTTTGGCGGTTGACTCGTTTCCTGCCTGTACGCCTTCACGCCTAACGCCCACCTGGCTAACGGCTCACGGCTAATCGTCACCTGACGGCGGTTCACCAGTATAACACCTTGTGTGCTACACCAGAGGTTCCACACAATAGTCCTCTATGAACAGAAAGTTGGAGACAATTTGGAAAATAATAACAACTTAACATAAGAGATTTCTGGAAAAGAAAACACTTTTATTACATATCATAAGTAACTACAACTCTCCCCTCTCCCCTAACTATGAGAGGTTTACTCACTCATAATATTTATTACCAGTAGTCTAGCTATCACTCACTCTCTCTCTCTAACTATCGATATCTAAAACACAAATGGACGCTCCCTTTTATAGATCAAGGGCACTACAATATGACTGGAAACCCGCTACCAAAAGCAATCCGGTTGAAAACATTAATTATTAAAGTAGCATTGTCTTTGGGAATCTTTATCAACTGGGTCTACAGCTTTGGACGTCTTTTAATAATGGAGGGACCCCTGAACGAGACAGGCCAGCTGGATAGGCGTGCTTGAGTCTTGTCGTCTTCATGATAATGCAGGAGCATTAAAGTCTTCGTCTTTTCTGTTGGTCCCTTGTGGGGTAAGGTCTCTTTTATGAAAAGCAAGGTCTAGGCAAATGATTCTTCTGTCTTTAATAATTCATCTACCACTGAGGGGCTCTTCTTTGTTGTGTCTGTGTCTTCTTCTGCCTTGTCTTGGTTTGGGAGGGAATTATTGAAAAATTCATTAATAAGGCCCACAGTTCTAAGGCTGGCTGGCAAAGCTATCTCCACCATGTCTTTGGATTCTTTCTTAAGCCTTCCGTTGAATGGCTCATCAGCTTGGATTATCAAGTCTTCTTTGTGGTAGGCAGTGTACCACCTGTCTTCTCCTGTTAATAACTCCATGATTTCAATTGTCTCCATGGCTTGAGAGATCTGGATCTTGGACTTATCAATAATTAAATCTTTAATCTCGTCTTCAGATAGAATCTCTACGTCTTCAAATATGTAACTGGAAAATCTAACAAGTCTAAATCCTTCGACTCTCATTCCTCTACAGGAACTTGGAGCAATCTGATAGCTTCTAGCAAATAGGGGAAGGAAATCTTCAACCTTTTTGACATATTCATGGACTATTTTTCCAAAAACAATAGAGTCTTCAATGTCTTTTATTTGAACGAGTCCAATGAACCCGTGGTCTGCAAGAGTTATATGTGCCATTTCTGATTTTCCAAAAAGATATATTTTTGGAACGTCTTTGAAGAAACCTTTAACTATTAAGGCATCTCCATTTACTCCTGATAATAACATATTAAAATGATCAATAATGTCATTTGATTCTTTTTTTAAAGTCTTCAGTTAATGGGAGATTATTATGACCAAATGGTATAAAAATCTTTGTCTTAAATGTCTTTTTCTGATAACAAAAATCAGTAGGTCTAGTGTTGGAGGTTTCTCCAAGAGTCTGGGCATAAGTCTGAATCTGAGGTCTAGGCACAGTATTACCACTGAGTTGGGTAACTGTGAGTCTTTGAGTTCTCATAAATCTGGCAATAACTACCAAATTTTGTTTGAACTCAATCCAAAGTCTATTCTTCACGTTCCACCATATGGCATCTACAAGAGTATTTTCATCTTCTAAGAATTCTCGTCTAAATTTGATCAAGTCTGGATATCTTTGATCGTGTCTATATTGGGGAAAATACATCTTCCCAATGAGTCTATTTTGAGAAATGATCTCTTGTCTAGATTTTCCAGGAGGAACTAAGATATCATCAAAGTTCTCTAGGATTGGTCTTTCTTGAGAGTCTTGAATATGAGTCTGTCTTTGCGTTACACCAGCATTTGGTCTTACGCGTCTAAGATAGTCTGCAACGTCTTCCCTGTTCAGTCTATTTGTTCCAGAGGAACTCATGTCTTCTAGGTCTTCTGTTTGCAACATAAAACATGAAATTATATTAGTGTTAGCAAACATTGACTCTCTTGATATAATGTCTGGAATGGTATTTTTACTTCCCTTAATATGAATAACAGAGAAGTCAAAACCATTAAGCAATTGCTGCCATCTAATGAGTCTATTAGTCCTTGATTTGGATAAATCTAAGTCTCTGAATTTTACTGCATAAGAAGAGTCTGTATAAACAGTAAAATGTTTAGGTCTAAGAAACAACATATATTTTTCTATTGCCCTTACTATTGCTAAAACTTCTTTTTCATGGGCAGTGTATCTTGTTTCTGGGTCTGTGAAAGTTCCAGAACTATGTCTACACAGTTTCTTCTTTTTTGTCTGATGATCAATGGCAAAGTATACTGCTCCCCATTGCTTATCAGAGGCATCTGTTTCTACTAGAAACTGATCTTCTGCATTAGGCAGTTCAAGTAAAGGAATGTTCTTGACTGCATCTTTAATTTGTCTTATTACTATAAAATCGTCTTCAGTCCAATAAAAGGGATTAGTTTTGTCTGTTCCTTTTAATTTGGATGTTAAGCTTTGTCTTTTTGAAGCAAGGTCTTTAATAAAGTCTGCAACACAATTAAGCAATCCTAAAAATGATTGTAATTATTTTCTATCTTTGAGTTGGTCTGGAAACTCAAGAATCTTTTTAGTTATGTGTTCTGCCAAGGATAATTTTCCTTTATTAATATGCATTCCCACAAACTCTATCTCAGTCTGAAATAGTTGCATTTTCCTTTCGGAAATGACAATACCATGTTTATCTAATTCTAAAATAATCTTTTTAAGATGGTCTACATGCTCTATCTCAGTCTTACTTGCTACAAGAATATCATCTATGTAAACAAGGCAAAATTCTGAATAAGGTCTAAATATGTTATCCATTCTTCTTTGGAAAACTTGAGGAGCATTCAAGTATCCAAATGGCATGACTAGCCATTCGTATTTTCCTTGGGGCACACTAAAGGCTGTCCAAGTAATACTGTCTGGATGCATCTTAATTTTCCAGAAGCCTGATTTGCAATCAAACTTACTGAATATTATTCTATCTTCGATTAAATTAATCAAATTATTCTTGTCTGGTATCTTATAAGAATCAAATTCACAATTCTTATTTAATTGTCTGTAATCTATAACCATGCGTCTTTTTCCTCTTTTACGTTCAGATTCATTTTGAACATAGAAGGCCAAACTATTATGTCTACTTTTACTTTCTCTAATAATGCCTAACTTAAGCATTTCGTCTATGTCTTTCTTAAATTCTTCCCTATCTTCTTGTGAGTATCCTTTCTTATAGGTTCCTCCATTAATAGTGGCGTTTGGGTTAATAGGGATGATCTCACAATAGCTTTGGTCTTTATCCCACTTAGCGATGGGATTTTCTCCTGAAGTAGGCTCAGCTAGTTGCCTAATCTTCTCTTTTTCTACTTCTATATCCATTTTCTTTTGTTTGGATATGGCTTGAATCTGTAATAAGGTCTGCTGGGCTTGATCTAAAATGTCTTGTTGTATAAGCGTTATTTGCTTATAACACTTTTGGTCTGGACACTTACACTCTTTTTGTAAGGGTTTAGTTATTTCTAAGGCTTCTTGTTGGGTTGTAGGTCTAGGTCCACCATGCTCAGCTGAAGAACTCTGATGTTTTATGGGTCTATAATTGGGCTTGACCTGCATAAGGTCAAAGGCAGTCTTATGATCTATTAGAGGAGCTTTAATATTAAATTCATCTTGGTCACTAATTAATATCTTATCATTATACTGGGTATAAGGATGATATTTACTAATAAAGTCTTGTCCTAAAATAAGGTTTCCTGTGAAACTAGGACGAGGATCCATTATCCAAAACCGATGATTAACGGTTTTGTTAGTCTGATTTCCTAATTTAAAATAAATAGGAATGGTCTGGAAATATAAGGTAAATGGATCTCCATTAGCCACTTTACCATAGATTTCTTGAGTACTTTCTAAAAAGTAGTCTTCAGGGAAGGCATTAGCCTTACAAATACTTTGAGAGCACCCTGTATCGATAAAGGCTGAAAGTCTTTTAGGATAGTCTTTATGTTGAACAAATAATTCTACAAAACAAGCATGTGATTTAGTAGAAATTCCCAAATTATTCTTCTCTAGAATAGATATTCCTTTATGGGGTTTATCTATAATATCTAAGGGTATTTGTTCTTCTGAACTATCATCAGAATGGTATTCGTCTAAGTCATAGGAAATTCCTTTTCCTTTGAAGTCTTCATTTTCTTGCAATCTTTTGGCTATATTCCTATCAATGTCTTGATAATAGGTTTTAATATCTAAGTCTATTTGAGCGTCATACTGGCTAGTATAAATTGCTCTAAATCTAGTTCTCCAACAGTCTTCATGGTAGTGTAGTTGACAAACAATACAAACTATAAATAATTTTGTTTGTATAGTCTCAAAACATTCTACACATCTAAAGTCTTTCTTGCAACACTTCATCTCAAACGTGCAATAATTTCTTTCATCAAAGTAACATCTAGGTATATAGGTTAGTAGCTCTGGATTACTAACAGTCCATCTTTTCTTCAGAAAGGGGCTTAATATACATTTATACCAAGCGTCTTCAAAGTCTATATATTCATTATCTAGATCGCCTAGATCAGTCTGCATCATATATAAGTCTAAGGTATCCTGAGAGTCTTCATACTCATCAGTATCACTATAGTCTTCAGAATCGCTGTCTGTATAAACACTATAGATACTAGTGTTATCATCATCTTCTATATCTGATATTTCTATAGCATATAGGATATCTAATTCTTCTTGATCTGCATAGTCTAATATTGTATTAATAATTTTAATACTTTCTTTATCTTTCTTATTAGGGCAGTCTTTAGCAAAGTGGCCTTCTTTGCCGCAAGTCCAACACTCTTTGGTGGCAGTCTTAGATTGAGCTACGTCTTTTTCTTTCCTATAATTAGGAACCTTCTTATACTTACTAGTATTCTTCTTAAAGTATCTTCTTTGATTAAATCTATTTTTCTTAGTCTTAGGATTCCTTTCCCTAAAAGTAGTAGATTGTCTAAATTTATACTTCTTTGGAAATCCTAAAGGTTTAGTCTTAAACTTCCTATGTTTCCATTCTACTTTCTTCTTGAATTTCTTAGATTCACTTCCACATCCCCATTGGATTGGAGCGATGTCTCTTTCGTCTTTGATTGGAGGGATCTGCTTGAAAGTTTCTTCTATTAACTTTCCATGGGTTATATCACGTCTCTTTGATATGATATAGTCTTTAGCGAAATTGATTCTTTCACCAAGGGAGTTATTCTTAACTCCAGATACTCCTGGCCAATTCCTATATTCATTAATTAGGATTTGTCCTATGGCTGGTATCTTTCTAAAGTATTCTTCTTTTAAGGTCTCTCCAAATTCTTTAATTTGGTAATATAGCTGTTCATAATTATTGCTATATTCATTTATCTTATCTAACTTGCAAATTCTAAGGAGGGCTAACTTAGTTTTTGCTAGGTCTTGTTCATTGATCTGAGCTAGATGTCCGGCTCCAATGAATTCTTCAGTGAACAATTGAATATATTCTTCAATTGATCGTTCTTCTAGGTTTTCCTTTATTTTCTCAATCTTATCTAAGGAGTCTTCATCTGTAGCCTTTCTTAAACTATCTAAGTAGTCTTTTGCAATTCCTCTAATGGATTGCTCAGCGTACTGCTTACATGAACTTGCATCCCATTGTTCATTAGATGCAAAACACATGTTCATCTGATTACGCCATTCGTCTAAGGCTTTCTTCCTATCTTGCACATTGTCTAGGTTGAGGTATATACCTACTGGATTTATGGCTTGGCTTGCCATAGTCTTGACAGGAGTGAAACTCTTGTCACTAGTTGGGAAGTCTTTTATATAATCAGGTTTAGTCTTAACTACGGTGCTAGAGTATATAGGAATATTTATTCCTATTGGTTTACTAAAAAGTCTAGGAGCATCTTCTAGCCTACTACTACTTCCTATTTCTTGTTTGCTAGGCTCTACTTGTGTAGTTGGCATTAGTCTTTGTTCTCCTTCTTCTATTAGTCTTAAATTTCTAAGAAGTTCTTTAGTGTTCTTAGATTCTTTTAATTTTAATATGCGGTCTTGGGCTATCATATTAAATCTTTCTCTTTCTTGAAACCTAACAGAATGACTTCTTTTAAGGTTATCTTTAAATGTCTTCATATCTAATTCTGAGGGTTCATGTCCAAAGTTTTGGATCCTAGCTTTTTCTTTAACTAAGTCTTTTTGTTCAAATGATCTTCTAGGTCTAATTGTCGGAGCTTGTCTAAGTAAATTAGCACTAGTCTTACTACTACATTCTCCTTCAGAAGGATCATTGATTATGGCTTCTCCCATATTCCTAAATCTAATTTCTTCGGTCTGGATATTCTTATTGACAATCTTAGGGGGACCAAACTGGATGGTAACGTTTCCAGTGACGTCGTCTTGATTAATAAACAAGGGTTTATTTTGTATCGTCTTAGTTTCTTGAAATTCTGGCAATTGCCAGAGAGTCTTAGCTTTCTCTTTCATAGGTCCAGTATTCCTAATACTGTAAGTATGATTATAGTCTGATACATTAGTTCTAACTAAGATTTCTTCATTAAGTCTACCGCTAGGAATTCCCGATTGCATTCCTTCATAAGGAAATTGGGAGAACTTCACATATCTTTGAAATTCTATATTTATATTAGCGTCTGGGATTATATAGTCTTCATAACCACTAGCATATAAGATTAACTTAAAATGCTTGGCTGTGTCTACGGTTACTGTAAATGCCGGAATGACATTAAAGTATCCTATGTTGTCTGACATTTCTAATTGGGCTATTCCAATAAGACTTTTCTCAAAGTCTTTCCATCTTTTGTCTACTAAACAACATAATATGTTTATATTATTCTGGGGTCTATGTAATCCTTGGATTCTTGCTTGAAAGAGTCCAAAGGTTAGGAATTGGAACTTCCTATCAGTTCCTCTAGATCTAAGCCATTCTGAGTTAAATACTTGGAGCTCAGTATAGGATTTGTCTAACACATGATTTCTACAATGGTAGGTCATGTTATAATTGGGAGTCTTAGGAGTGGCACCTTCTTTAAACAAGTCTATATATCTAACGGCTGGAAGTTGTCCATTATGGATGGAATCTTCTACGATCTTCCAGTCCACTTCACCCCATTCTTTCCATTGGAGAGGGTTGGTGAAATTTCTTTCTTTCCACCATGTCCTAACATTGGAGGATGAATCCTTAAGTCTTTGGAGCATATGATTAATCTGTCCTATATTAGGGATAGAGCTAACTATCTTACTAGTCTTATCTAATCCATCATTTATGACTCGTCTACCTATGGTATTCCTTTCTATAGTTTCTATGGGAGGGGATTCTTTAAACTTACAGGTGGTTACCTGTTTTTGTTCAAGTCTTTTTTCAATTCTTTCTAAAAAGTCTGAATAATCTTTTCGTCTTTTTACCTGATTAAGAATTTCTTCTTTAAAATTCTTATTCTCCTTTCTAGTCTTTTCAGAAGTTTCTTCACTATGTCTAGCTAGAGAATTAACGATGGTTTTACCAACGTTAGTGATATAGTCTTTTACTTCATTATCTTTTTTTAGTTGTTGCATAGTTCTAACTTCTATGGCTTCTACAGTCTTTTTAATTTTATCTAACCTAGTTAGAATAAAAGGAGAGTCTATTTCTGCTTGGGAAGGTTTATTATATACGGCCTTAATTCCGTTTATAATTTCACCGTATTTTTCTTCTACTTGGGCCATGTCTAGTCTAAGTTCATTAATAATGCTATCCATTTTAGATAGATTATGTCTTTCCATATTATTAAGGTAATTTGCTAAATTTTGTTGGAATTTAACAAAGTCTGTGTAGATGGTAGTTAATCCTTATGTTTTGGCTTTTAAGTCTAGATGCAAGTCTTTAACGAAGCTACTATTATAGTCTTGGGTAGCTGCTATAGATGTAGAAATTAAATTTAATCTTTCAAGTATAAGTCTAGTTGCCTTAGCTGCGTTGGCAATCTCATTTTCATTTATCTTGTAATAAAATCTATCATCATTTATCTTTTCTAAAATTCTTTGATAGAATTCGGATAAGGTCTGAATGGAGAGGTCTTTTGATACCTCATTCCAGTCTGATCTAACTATCTCCATTAGGAAGATAACTATCAAGTCTAGGGATAAGCTTAGCTTGTTCTTTAGTAAGTTTAATTAACTCACTGTCTTGATTTTTAATTAAAGTCTTAATTTCTGAAATGTCTTTGTTAAGGACTTCTATATGATTAGTCTTAATATTTATATCTTGTAACACGTGTACTAAGTCTATTGGGATTTGATTATCTATGTCTAATAATCTTTTAGAGATATTTTTAATCTCAGTTTCTAAGGTATGAGTGTCTTTTATTAATTGTCTTAATATAAGCAGTATACACTTATTTTGGTCTATTATGCTATTAATAGCACTAGCAGTGACTTGTCTACTGTCAACGTGTTTGGCTGGGATATGTTCAATGTGTGAACAACCGTCTATGTGTGTGGTTAAACAACCTTCTAAGTCTAAATCAGTTATGGGTATAGGTTGGTAGTCTGGGTTGGTTCCAAAAATATCTTGGTAAATGCGAGGGATAAATCCCAAGGGCATTAAAGTCTTTTAATCGTATGTCTAAAAGGAACGTATTATGGCTCTGATACCAGAATTGGTTTTTGGTCGGAATTTGGTGGGATTTTAATTACTTAAAAGTCTGATACTAATATTGGGTCTTGAATTATAATTCTTTTAAAGGTGTAGTCTTTAAAGGGGTTTTTATAAGATAAGTGGGGACCATAAGGGAGTATGATAATGTTGACTTTAGTATCATACGGGGACCATTTGTTGGGAAAAGGACAAAAGTCCGTTGATAGGTCCGTTAAATGAGTCCGCTCTAGATCCTAATTATATATATATATATATATATATATATATACACACACAATAATCAGTATATGTATAAACGTATATATAGATGTATATGTATATTTGAAAGAGGTAACACGAATAGATTACCTCGAAACCAAGGATTAGAAACCTAACAGCACGGAGCACGGTAGGGGAGAAACCTCCACACCAGAAAGAGAAAATACCGGACCAGAAATCGGCTCCACCGGAAAACACGTACTACCAAAAAACAGTCCAGAAAACCGAACTCAGATACTACAACATACCTTGAACAGTCAAACTCGTAAAAAAAATAAAAAACAATCTCCACACAAAAGATTAAATCGGCAAAAGAAAAACCAGAGAGAGGGAGCTGTGTAAAAAAGCTTGTATGCATGCTTGAGAAACGGAGAAACCAAAGACCCTTGAGAAAGAAAAACATCTCATACCTAGTACCAAATATAAGAGCCCACGCCACAGCACTGGTCCGAATAAAAAAAACAGGCTCACTTGCACACAACCAACGACTCTTAATCACAACTGAAACCATAAGCTACCACTTTAATATTTTACACAAATTGATTTATTAAACAATAAGTGATGTTTAATCTTTGTAATCATTTTGTCAAAAAAAAATATATATATATATATATATATATATATATATATATATATATATATATATATTAATTAGATAAATACAAGAAATAGATTAAAACACATAATTTATAATATAAAAATTATTTAAGATAAAAAAAACATATAAAAAGTATATTACCAAAAATAGTTTATATATTAAATCAATATAAAAATATGATTTATGGTATATATAAAAAAAAGTTTTTAATCAAACAGAGCCAACACAAAGACTGAGATTTTCAACGTGGGAGGTGTTCATGCTTCTCACAAGGCGTTTGTGTGGTTGTTTTACGTTTTCACCCGTCGACGGCATGTTTTTAAGCCTAAGTCTTACAGTTTGCAAATTTTCATCATGCTCTCAAACTAGCAGTCCCATGAGTACGCGGTGAGTTTCGGTGGGCTACAGTGGTCGCGTGAGAGGTATTTGTTCCTTTCACGGCGCCTTTTTATGGTTGTTTTACGTTTTCACCCTTTGTCAGCATGTTTTTAACCAAAGTGTAATAGTTTACAAATTTGTATCATGTTCTCAAACCAGGAGTTCCATGAGTACGCGGTCGGTTCCTTCGGGTTAAATTGGTCGCGTGCGAGGTATTTGTGCCTCTCATGGGGCAGTTTTGTGGCCGTTTTATGTTTTCACCCTTCGGTAGCATGTTTTTAAACTTAAGTCTAGTAATTTTCAAATTTTCATCGTGCTCTCACATTGGGAGTCCCAAGAGTACGAGGTCGGTTCCTGTGGGTCACATTGGTCACGTGAGAGGTGTTCATGCCTCTCACGGGGCCGTCTTATGGTTATTTTTATGTTTTGACCCTTTGACGATATGTTTTTATGCCTTAGTGTAACAGTTTGCAAATTTTCATCATGCTCTCAAATCAGGAGACCCGTGAGTACGCGGTCGGTTCCTGAGGGTTACATTGATCGCGTGCGACGTGTTCGTGCCTCTCACGTGCCCGCTTCATGGTTGTTTTACATTTTCAACCATCGACGACATATTTTTAAGCCTAATTCTAATAGTTTGTAAATCTTCACCGTGCTCTAAAATTGGATGTCCTGTGAGTACGTTGTCAGTTCCTACGGGTTACACTGGTCGCGTGCGACACGGGGATATTTTGTGGTTGTTTTACATTTTCACCCCTGGATGTCAAATTTTTAAGCCTAAGTCTAATTGTTCGTAATTTTTTTTCGTGCTCTCAAACCGAGAGTCGCAAGAGTATGGGCTCGGTTCCTGCAGGATACACTAGTCGCGTTCGAGGTATTCATGCCTATCACAGGGCCCTTTTGTTGCTATTATATTTTTTCACCCTAGGATGGCATATTTTTAAGGCTAAGTCTAACACTTTGTAAATTTTCATCGCGCTATCAAACTGCAAGTATGCGGTTGATTCGTGCGAGTTACATTGATAGCTTGCGCGGTGTTCGTGCTTCTCACCGTACCGTTTTAGGGTTGTTTTACATTTTAACCCTTTGATAGCATATTTGTAAGCCTAAGTCTAACAGTTTGCAAATTTTGGTTGTGCTCTCAAATCGGGAGTCCGATGAGTACGCGATCGGTATTTGTGGGTTACATTGGTTGCGTGCGAGGTGTTAGTGCCTCTCCTGGGCTTGTTTTGTGACTGTTTTATGTTTTCACCATTTGACGGAATGTTTTTAAACCTAAATATAATCATTTTCATCGTGCTCTCAAATTGGGAGGCCCATGAGTACGCGATCGGTTCTTGTAGGTTACATTGGTCGCGTGCGAGGTGTTCGTGCCTCTCATTGGGCTGTTTTATAGTTGCTTTACATTTTAACCCTTTGATGACAAGTGTTTATGCCGAAGTCCCAGTTTTTAAATTTTCTTCGTGCTCTAAAACCTGGAGTCTCGTAGATACGCGGTTGGTTCTTGCGGGTTACATTGGTAAGGTGGGAGATGTCCGTTCCTCTCACGGGGACGTTTTGGGAATGTTTTACGTTTTCACCTTTCAACAACATTTTTTAAGACTAGGTGTAACCGTTTATAAATTTTCATCGGGCTCTCAAATCTGGAGTACCATGAGAGCACAGTCGATTCCTGCTGGCTGCAGTGGACGCGTGCACGGTATTCGTGCATCTCACAGGGCCATTTTGTGGTTGTTTTATATTTTCACCCTTCGACAACATGTTTTTAAGTCTAAGTGTAATCATTTGGAAATTTTTATCGTTCTCTCAAACTGGGAGTCCCATGAGTACGCGGTTCGTTCATGCGGGTTACATTGGTCGTGTGCGAGGTATTTGTCCCTCCCACGTGGAAGTATTTGTCCCTCCCATGTTTTTAAACCTAGGTCTAATAAATTGTAAATTTTCATCGTTTTCTCAAACCAGGAGTCCCAAGAGTATGCGATCGATTCTTGCTCACGTGGGAGATGTTCGTGCCTATCACGGGGCCTTTTAGTTGCTATTTATGTTTTCACCTTAAGACGTCATATTTTAAAACCTAAGAATAACAGTTTGTAAATTTTCTTCGTGCTCTCAGAGTGTGAGTATGCGATAAATTCCTGCGGGTTACATTGGTCGCGTGTGAGGTGTTCCTGCTTCTCACGGGACCCTTGTATGGTTGATTTACATTTTAACTCTTTGACGACATATTTTTAAGCCTAAGTCTAATAGTTTGCAAATTTTAGTCGTGCTCTCAAAGCCGGATTCCCATGAGTACGTGGTTGGTACTTGTGGGTTACATTGGTCACATACGAGATGTTCGTGCCTCTCGCGGAGCATTTTTATGTTTGCTTTACGTTTTATCCCTTTGACGACAAGTTTTATGTCGAAGTCTAGTAATCAAATTTTCATCATGCCCTCAAATCGGGAGTTTCGTGAGTACGCGGTCAATTCCAGTTTGTTATATTAGTCATGTGGGAGGTGTTCGTGCCTCTCACATGGCCTTTTTGTGGCTGTTTTACATTTTCACCCTTCGACGGCATGTTTTTAAGTCTAAGTCATATAGTTTGCAAATTTTCATCTTGCTCTTAAACTGGGAGTCCCATGAGTACCCGGTGGGTTATTCCGAGCTATAGTGGTCATGTGTGAGGTATTCGTGCTTCTTAGTGGGATGTTTTGTGTTTTTTTTACGTTTTCACCCTTCGACGACTTGTTTTTAAGCCTAAGTGTAAATATTTTTAAATTTTCATCGTGCTCTAAAATCGGGAGTCCCATGAGTATGCAGTCAGTTTCGGTGGGTTATATTGGTCTCGTGCGAGGTATTCGTGCCTCTCACGAGGCTGTTTTGCAGCTATTTTATGTTTTCACACTTCAACGACATATTTTTAAAACTAAGTCTAATAATTTGAAAATTTTATTGTTCTCTCAAACCGAGAGTCTCATGAGTACGCGATCGGTTCCTACGGGTTACATTGGTCTCGTGCGAGTTGTCCGTGCCTCTCACGGGGCCGTTTTATGGCTATTTTAGGTTTTAACCCATTTACGATATGTTTTTATGCCTATGTCTAACAGTGTACAAATTTTCATCATGCTCTTAAACTGGGAGTCCCGTGAGTACGTGGTTGGTTCAACTAGGTTATAGTGGTTGTGTGCAAGGTGATCGTGCCTCTCACGTGGCCGCTTCAAGGTTAATTTATGTTTTTAACCTTTGATGGCATATTTTTAAGCCTAAGTCTAACAGTTTGCAAATTTTGTTCATGCTCTTAAATCGGGAGTCCTGCGAGTACGCGGTTAGTTCTTGCGGGTTACATTGGTCACGTGCGAGGTGTTCGTGCCTCTCTCGGGGCTATTTTGTGGATGTTTTACATTTTCATCTCTCGACGGCATATTCTTAAGCCTAAGTCTAATACTTTACAAATTTTTGTCGTGCTCTTAAATCGGGTGTCCTGTAAGTACGCAGTTAGTTCCTACGGGTTATATTGGTCGCGTGTGAGGTGTTTATGCTGTTTTACAATTTCAACCCTTTACAGCTTGTTTTTAAGCTTAAGTCTAATAGTTCACAAATTTTTCTTCGTGCTCCCAACCCGAGAGTCGCAAGAGTGCGCTGTCGGTTCTTACTGGTTACATTGGTCGCGTGTGAGGTGTTCATGCCTTTTACGGGGCCGTTTTGTTGCTATTATATTTTTTCACCCTAGGATGGCATATTTGTAAGCCTAAGTCTAACAGCTTGTAAATTTTCATCGTGCTCTCAAATTGCGAGTGTGCGGTTGATTCCCATAGGTTACATTAGTCGTGTGCGAGGTGTTCATGCCTCTAATGGGACCGTTTTATGGTTGTTTTACATTTTAACTTTTTGATAGCATATTTTTAAGCCTAAGCCTAACAGTTTGAAAATTTTGGTCGTGCTGCCAAATCGGGAGTCCCATGAGTTACGTTGGTCGTGTACGAGGTGTTGGTGCCTCTCACGGGGTTATTTTGTGATTATTTTATGTTTTCACCCTTCTACGGCATGTTTTTAAACCCAAGTCTAATAATTTGCAAATTTTCATCACGCCCTCCAACCGAGAGGCCCATGAGTACGCAATCGGTTCCCGCGGGTTACATTGGTCGCGTGTAAGGTGTTCGTGACTATCACGGTGCCATTTTGTGCTTGCTTTACATTTTAACCCTTTGACAACAAGTGTTTAGGCCAAAGTCCCAGTTTTCAAATTTTCATCAACCTCTCAAGCTAGAAGTCTCATGCCTACGCAATTAGTTCCTACGGGTTACATTGGTCAGGTGGGAGATGTTCGTGCCTCTCACTAGGACGTTTTGGGGATGTTTTATGTTTTCACATTTCGACGGCTTGTTTTTAATCCAAAGTTTAACAGTTTGTAAATTTTCATCGTGCTGTAAAATCAGGAGTCCCATCATTATGCGATCGGTTCCAGCAGGTTACATCGGTCGCGTGCCATGTGTTCCTACCTCTCACAGAGTCATTTTATGGCCACTCTACATTTTAACCCTTTGACGACATGTTTTTATGTCGATGTCCCAGTTTTCAATTTTTCATCGTGCTCTGAAACTACAAGTATACGGTCGATTCCTACGGGTTATAGTGGTCACGTGCAAGGTGTTCATGCCTATCACATGACCGTTTTATGGTTGTTTTACCATTTTAACCCATTGACGACATATTTTTAAGCGTAAGTCTAAAAGTTTGCAAATTTTGGTCGTGGTCTCAAAGTGAGAGTCCCATGAGTACGCGATCGGTATTTACGGGTTATAGTGGTCACGTGCAAGGTGTTCATGCCTATCTCATGGAGATGTTTTATGGTTATTTTAGATTTTAACCCTGTGACGATATGTTTTTATGCCTAAGTCTAGCAATTTAGAAATTTTCATCGTGCTGTCAAACCTGGAGTCCCGTGATTCCGCGGTCGGTTCCAGTGGGTTACATTGGTCACGTGCGAGGTGATTATGCCTCTCACATGGACGCTTCATGGTTGTTTTATGTTTTCAATGTTCGACGTCATACTTTTAAGCCTATGTCTAACAGTTTGCAAATTTTCATCGTGCTCTAAAATCGGGAGTCCAATGAGTATGCAGTCAGTTCTTACGGGTAACATTGTTCGCGTCCACGGTGTTCGTGCCTCTCACAGGGACATTTTGTGGTGTTTTATATTTCCAGCCCTTGATGGCATGTTTTCAACCCTATGTCTAACAGATTGTAAATTTTCATCATGCTCTCAAACCGGGAGTCCCAAGAGTATGCGATCGATTCCTGCGAGTTATATTGGTCGCGTGCGAGGTGTTTGTACCTCTTACGGGGCTGTTTCGTTACTATTTTATATTTTTACCCTAGGACGGAATATTTTTAAGCCTAAGTCTAGCACTTTGTAAATTTTCATCGTGCTCTCAAACTGCGAGACGATTGATCCCTGCGGGTTACATTGGTCGCGTACGAGGTGATTATGTCTCTCACAGGACATTTTTATGGTTGTTTTACATTTTAACCCTTTGACAAAATATTTTTAAGCCTATGTCTAACAATTTCCAAATTTTGGTCATGCTCTAAAACCACGAGTACCATGAGTCTGCGGTCTATATTTGCGGGTTACATTAGAAGCGTGTGAGGTGTTTGTTCCTCTTACGGGGTTGTTTTATGACTGTTTTATGTTTTAATCCTTCGATCGCATATTTTTAAACCTAAGTCTAATCATTTGCAAATTTTCATCATTCTCTCAAACCGGGAGACCCATGAGTACGCGGTGAGTTCTTGCAAGTTACATTGGTCGCATGTGAGGTGTTCGTGCCTCTCAGGGGCTGTTTGGTGATTATTTTACATTTTCACCCCTCGACAACATGTTTTCAATCCTAAGTTTAACAGTTTGCAAATTTTCATCGTGCTCTAAAATTGGGAGTCCTGTTAGAATGCGGTTGGTTCCTGAGGGCTACACTAGTTGCGTACGAGGTATTCGTGTCTCTCACGGGGCTGTTTTATGGATGTTTTATATTTTCACTCTTCGACGAAATTGTAAGGACATTTTGTCCATTATTTATGTGTATGTCATAAGCCGTTAGATCTTTGAAGAAATTCAAGATCACATCACATCGTCATTAACGGATCCGAATATCAAAGAAGTCAGGGAATCAGTTTTCTGGTCAGCCGGACCGGTCTGCCTATTTTATAAAGGAACCGATCCACTCTGGACCGATCCACCATTTTGGAAAAAGAACCGGTCTACCTCCAGACCAGTTCGCCTCAAGTTATACCGGTCTGTTATGCTCCAAACAAGTAAACCCCGGACCGATTGCGAACCGAAGAAGCCCTATTTAAAAAAGAACCGATCTGCCTGTGATTAGTGATATCTTTCTACATGTTTGACTCATATCTCCTCTATTGCACACATGCACGACTTTATTTGATTATTGCACTTGTCTATCACATATTGTCTTGAGTGTTTCCATCTCAATTCTGTCTATAAAACTTACAATATGCGATAAAACTTGTCAAGATTGGAATGCAAGTTAAAACCGTTTTGGTAAAAATAGTGTGTTAATTAAGAATGGGGAGGGGATGCGAAAGGTAATTATCTATTCTTTGCGCAAAAGCCACCGTTCAAAAGGACCTAAAAAATTGAGTAATTTTCTTATCCGAGGTCCAAAGAGGTTAAAAGAGCCCCGAAAAAAAAATTAAAAGGCAATAAAAAGCAATTCATGCCAAATATGGGCCATTAGGTTTCATCATCAATTCTCCAAAGTTTGAGAATTTAGATTACCTCTATTAAATATATAAATCTGAGGGAGTTTGGTTGGAGAATTTAAACGGGTTTGCACGTCCTTGAAAGTCCTGAAAAAGCATGAAATAGTTTTGGACGTTATTGGTGTGGAAATCACTTTGAACTTTGGTTTGTTAATTTGATTGAGTCAATGTCTAATATTTCTAACTTTTTACACCAAAGGAAGATTTTGAGTTCATTCATTAGGAGTATCCAATATTCATCGTGCACATATGTCAAGTTTGTATGCATTGATTTTCCTATCGAATTTGATCACACCCATACATTTACGCTATCATAGATTTGGCTGTTTTTATGTTCGTTCATGATGTGTTTCTATGTGTTTGAATACCGTGATACCTCGATTTTGCTTGTTTGATTCATTCTTATTATTTGTCTATTTGGGGACATCATAAAAAGGGTGAGAAAGAATTATCTTAATCTTGCAGGAGTTTGAATTTTGGGTCTCATTTCAAACTCGATACGTCACTTGGTATTTACTTTGTCTCATGTGTGTAGGTACTTCTTTGATGATCTCTGAATTGCACACCCTAATGAGGAAAATCATTAAGATTCGTGAAGAGTTGAAGAACAAGCGATGAAGTCTTATTCATTTGTAACTTTTCAGTTTTGGGTTCATGGAAGGGTAGATTTGTATAGGGAATTTGATATTTGATAATTCAGATGTTTTTATGTCTGTACTGGCATAGACATAGGGGGAGATTTGTAAGGACATTTTGTCCATTATTTTTGTGTATGTCATAAGCCGTTACATAGTTGAAGAAAATCAAGATCACATCACATATTCATCAACGGATCGGAATATCAAAGAAGTCAAGGAATTAGTTTTCTGGTCAGCCGGACCGGTCCGCCTGTTTTATAAAGGAACCGGTCCGCCCCAGACCGATCCGCCATTTTGGAAAAATAACCGGTCAGCCTCCAGATCAGTCCGCCTCAAGTCAGATCAGTCGTCTATGCTCCAAACCAGTAAACCCCAGACCGATTGCGAATCAAAGAAGTCCTATTTAAAAAAGAACCGATCCGCCTGAGATAAAATCGTGCAGATCGTGCTGAGATTTTTTAGGGAAGGTTTTCTTTTATAAACCAACTTCGGGGATCTGTTTTCCAAGACTTTTATAGATGATTTTCAGAGTCCAAAAAACTCTAAGTCTTCACCTTTGTGAGTCCCAAGACTCATGTTTCGATTCACACAACTTTCCAAACCCTTGTGAATCTGTTTGTAACCCAAGAACACAATTCATACCCTTATGGAGAAGACCGTTCTTCTTCTTCATTGTTGCCTTCCTGGAAAGGGAAAGTTCCAGCCGCCGACTACAGATCCGACGCCTGCGGGTAATTCTCTGTCACTGTATTTTCATTATAATCCGAGAAATTGTATGTTACAATATTATAATGAAAATAACTAGTTTTGCCCCTTTGGGGGATTTCTCCTCACATGTGTGCGTTTGAATGCTATTACATGTTTCATCATCTTGTTAAACCACATATTGCTGCATGTTTAGGACTTAACTGATAAAACTTAGTTTGATTAAATAAAATCTCTATTTGGACGCACGTGCACTCTTTCAAATTAGTATCAAAGCCAGTTACACAATTTTACCATGTAATTTTCTGCAAAATTTTTTTAAGATATCAATTTTCTGAAAAATTAATTTTTGAAATCGAGTGTGTTCATAATGGAGAAGTTATATAATAAAATGCCAGTTTTTTACGGGACAAACTATGCATATTGGAAAGCCTGCATGAGATCTGCATGAAAAACCATTGATGAACGTGTCTAGATTTTGGTTGAAAGAGGGTGGACACCTCCCTCCGTCACTCTCGAAAACGTGACCAATTTAAAACCTGTTACTACATGGACTGAAGAAGAATTTAAATGGTCATATTTTAATTCTAAGGGTTTAAGTGCTATTTCTGGGTCTGTCACTCCTGATGAGTTCAAACGCATAATAACGTGCACCAAGTCAAAAGAGGCATGGGATGTTTTGCAACTTACCCATGAAGGAACTAATGTTGTGAAAGAGTCTAAATTTCAAAATTTAACAACTCAATTTGAAACAATCACCATGCTGGAATCTGAATGTTTTGATGAATTTTATGCTAGATTGTCTGATATTGTTAACACTAGCTTTAATCTTGGTGAACACATTCCTAATGCTAGAGTTGTCAAAAATATTCTTAGATCACTGCCTAAGCGTTTTATCCCTAAAGTCACTGTGTTAAATTCTATGGGCAATTTAAACATGCTTAAATTGGAGGAACTTGTAGGAGACTTGCAAAAGTATGAAATTGATATGTATCCTAAATCTGTCAAGCCTAAAGATAAGGGAATTGCACTTAATACCCAGGAGAGAAAGCATGAGGGGTCAACAAGAAAGAGGAGAGAGTCGTCTAGGAAGAGAGAGACTGACACGTCAAATTCTGAGTGTGATTTTGACTTAGATGATTTAGCCCTATGTGCAAAAAAAAATCAAGAGAATTCTCAAATTCAAGAAAAATGGTAATTTTAAAGATAAAAAGAAATTTGAGAAAAATAAGTTTGAAAAGAAAAATGAGAAAGATTTTAAAGATGCTTTGAGTGTGACGGTAGGGGTCATAGAGCTTTTGAGTGTGCTACTAGGATGAACAGAGAAAAGGACAAAGCTGTCATTATGCTACCCTTAGTGGCGACAGTGAGGTCGAGACGGTGGATTCTGGAGACGAGTCACCGCATGAGTGTAACTTCACCGCATTCATGGCTAGTCATGTGAGTACTTCTAGTATTCCTCACGACGATGAGGATGCTGCATCACAGGGACACCTCGACGGTGAGATCGATGTGAGTGAGGGGGAGGATGACACAAGTGAGAGCGAGAGTGACATTCAACACGCCTACGCTGAGTTATACTCTGAGTCATTTAAAACTAAAAAGCGTAATAAATCGTTAGTTCTTAAGATCACCGGTTTAGAGGAAGATTTTAAAAAATCGAGAGAGAGAGTCTGCCTGTGTTGAGAAAGAGAGTTTGTTTAGAGAGAGAGAGAGTTGTTTTAAGAAAGAGAGAGGGGACTTGACTAAACAAGTGGCTAGTCTTATGATTGAGCTTCATTCATCCATGGAGACTCGAAAGAAACTTGAAGCCCTTATTGCCCAGCTTACTCATGATTTGGAGAGAGCACGGGAAGTCAAGGTACAAATCGATGACAGATCTGGGAAAATGGGAAAGATGCTCCTCGGCCCCGCTTTAGGTTTTGGTGATAGGCAGGGAATAGGTTATGATGGTGCGTCCACGTCCCAAATTTCACCTGGACCAATTCCTGAGTTTACTACGACTCCTTACGGCCATCGTCAAAAACCTCGAATGAGAGTTCGACCAAGAAAAGCAAACCAAGGTTCGCCTTTGACTGTGTTCTTTTGCACTTATTGCAAAAGAAAAGGCCACCTCAG
Source organism: Sambucus nigra (assembly GCA_949130495.1). Taxonomy (NCBI): domain Eukaryota; kingdom Viridiplantae; phylum Streptophyta; class Magnoliopsida; order Dipsacales; family Adoxaceae; genus Sambucus; species Sambucus nigra. Next base: position 43,568,550 of record OX422209.1, read on the forward strand.
GGAGTTTTGTTATAGTATGGGTCGGACACGACATACTACTGTTCCACCTATGTATACAGATGATTTTACTAGCCTGAGAGAGCGAGTTGAGTTTTTAGCTGCCACATCTCAGAGTTTGATGGAGGAATTCCGACGGATGTCTTTACCGTCAGTGAATGCTTCTCACATTCCTGCTAAAACCAACAACAACAAAGGTAAACAAAAGGTCACCACTTCTTGGGTACCTAAGAAAGATAAAAAGGCCTTTGTTATTCATGTTGCTCTCAAAGCACATAATACCTCACGGTGGTATTTTGACAGTGGGTGCTCCAGACATATGATAGGTGATGCCTCAATTTTTATATCTCTTGAGGATTATCATGATAGCAGAGTCACCTTTGGAGATGAGAGCAAGTCTAGCATTATAGGTCGTGGTACTGTAGAGTTACCAGGATTTCCTAAGCTAGAAAATGTTTTGTACGTCAAAGGTTTGAAAGAAAACCTTCTCAACATTAGCTAGCTTTGCGACACTGGCTTTACCGTAAAGTTTGATTGGGATGCTTATAAGGTCTATAATCAAGCCGGTAAACTTTTAGTGCGAGGGGTGAGGATAAAGGATAATTTCTATGGGACTGATCCCACATCCTCACTTGTCTGCAATAGCACCACGATCACTCCAATGGATCTGTGGCACCAACGTCTAGGTCACGTAAATGTTAGAGATCTAACTCACTTAGCTAAAAAGGACCTAGTACGTGGCTTACCATCTCTTGGAAGGCCAACTTCGACATTTTGTGGACCCTGTCAGTTGAGAAAACAAATTCTTAGCCCCCATACAAAGTTGCATTCCATTACCACCTCTCGTGTACTTGAGCTTATTCACATGGATCTTATGGGTCCCACTCGTACTGAGAGTCTGAGTGGTAAGAGGTATATCCTCGTGATGGTGGATGATTTCTCTAGATACTCGATTGTCGGTTTTCTGAGGGAAAAATCCGATGTTGTAGAGTTTTTAACGACCAAGTGTCGTATCCTGTAAAATCAATACGGATTCACTATTAACAGGATACGTAGTGACAACGGCACTGAATTTAAGGAAGCAGAGGTAGATCTTTAGTGTGATATCCTTGGGATCAAACATGAGTTTTCTGCTGTGAAGAATCCTCAGTAAAATGGGAATGTTTAGAGAAAGAATAGAACGATCCAGGAAATGGATAGATCTATGCTTCTAGGTCGTAAGGTTTCTAGGAGATTTTGGGCAGAGGTAGTGTCTACTGCATGCCACACGGTGAATAGGGTTTACCTGCGTCCACACACACTTCAGACGCCTTATGAGTTGTGGACTGGCAAAAAACCCAACCTTGCATATTTTCGTGTTTTGGGGAGTAAATGCTACATCCTACGGGATAGAGAACAATTAGGAAAGTTTGACTCCCGAAGCAAAGAGGGAATACTGTTGGGATATTCATTAAATAGTAGAGCGTACCAGGTTTTTAACCTGAAGAGCTCTAAGGTTATGGAGTCAATAAACGTCACCGTGCAAGATGATGAACCTTTGGCATTTATTGATTCTAAACTTCAGTGTAAGGATGAGGATGTTTCTGGCAGTGATTTACTTGTACCTCACCCACACTCTGTGGACCCTACTCTTGTGTTAGGGGACACACCTGCTTGGGTTCGCAAGAGTCATAACCCTTCTGCCATTGTTGGTGATCCCACTCTAGGGTTCAAGACTCATGCTCAGCTAGAGAACGTTGTCATCCATTTTTGCTACACGTCCAAAGTCGAGCCCAAGAATTATAAATAAGCACTCAAGGATGAACACTGGATATCTGCTATGCAGGATGAGTTGCTTCAGTTTAAAAAGAATAATGTCTGGGAACTTGTCCCCTGACCTAGTGAGACTAATGTGATAGGTACCAGATGGATTTTGAAGAATAAAATGGATGAAAATGGTACCATAATCAGAAACAAGGCTAGGTTGGTCACTCAAGGCTACACTCAGATAGAAGGTGTAGACTTTGGGGAGGCATTTTCTCCTGTTGTGAGGCTTGAGTCCGTCCATCTATTACTCTCCATCGCATGTCATCTGCGCTTCATGTTATATTAGATGGAAGTCAAGAGTGCCTTTCTGAATGGCATTCTACAAGAGGAGGTTTACGTGGAACAACCGAAAGGGTTTGAAGACCCCCAGCACCCAGAGCACGTCTACTATCTGAGGAAATCCTTGTATGGTTTGAAGCAAGAACCCTGTGCTAGGTATGAGAGGCTTACTTCTTATCTCTTAGCCTGTGGCTTCAAGAGAGGGGGAGTTGATATGACGTTGTTCGTCAGGAGAGATGACGGTGCTATTTTGATTGCCCGGGTCTATGTGGACGATATAGTCTTTGGATCCACGCGCTCTCAACATGCTCATAACTTTGAAGAGGAGATGAAAACTTAGTTTAAGATGAGCATGGTTGGTGATCTTACTTTCTTCCTTGGTCTCCAGGTTCATCAGCTAGAAAATGGGATGTTTATCTCCCAATACAAGTATGCTAGAGACCTAGTGAAGAAATTTGGGTTAGACTCTGCTAAGAATGCACGTACACCTATGAGTACCACTACCAAGCTTAGTAAGGACACTTCAGGCAAGGATGTAGAGCAAACCTTGTATCGGAGTATGATCGATAGTCTTCTCTACTTGACAGCCATTCGTCCCGACATAGCCTTTAGTGTTAGAGTCTGTGCACGATATGAGGCATCCTCGAAAGAGTCACATTTACTTGCTCTAAAACGTATTATTAAATACGTGAGTGGAACTCTGTCATACGGTATTTGGTATTCCTTTGATACCGATGACCGTTTGTCCGCTTATTCCGATGCCGATTCGGTCGGGGATGTAGATGGTTGTAGGAGCACTTCTGGTGGGTGTTTTTATTTTGGTTTTGCTCTTGTCTCCTGGATGAGCAAGAAGCAAAATTCCATCTCTTTGTCCACTACGGAGGCTGAGTACATTTTTGCCTGGAGTTATTGCATGCAACTCTTGTGGATGAAGCAGATGCTGGAGGATTATGGGATTTCACAGGACACCATGACCATTTCCTGTGATAACACGAGCGCGATACACATATCTCGCAATCTAATCCAGCATTCGCGCACAAAGCACATCAGGATACGTGAGCACTTTATACGTCAGTTAGTTGAGGAAAAAGTCATATCCCTGAGCTTTGTTCCCACCGACCATCAGTTAGCCGATATTTTCACGAAACCTTTAGTTGCCCTTAGATTCGAGAGTCTTAGGAAGTCTTTGGGGATTTTCACTATTGATTGAGGGGTTGGTTCATGTCTAGCATAGGATTCATTGTCTTTTCCATCTCATCTGATTCCTATTGCTAGCCTGTATTTTAGTTTGTCTTTTTATTTTTTTTATTTTTACATTTTTTTAAAAATTGTAGAAAAGCTCCAAAAGATTTTATTTTGATAAAATTTTTAAAAAATCCAAAAAGATTTTTTTTTCTTTTTCCCCTTTTATGGATAAGCATTTAAGATATCCAAGTCACAACTTCATTTCATATATCCATGTGATTGTTTGATAGAGATTTGAGACGCTACATCATTTCATCCATGTGATTTACATTGTTTGGAGTCTTTGAGATGTGATTAGTGATATCTTTCTACTTGTTTGACTCCTATCTCCTTTATTGCACACATGCACGACTTTATTTGATTATTGCACTTGTCTATCACATATTGTCTTGAGTGTTTCCATCTCAATTCTGTCTATACAACTTACAATATGCGATAAAACTTGACAAGATTTGAATGCATGTTAAAACCATTTTGGTAAGACAGTGTGTTAATTAAGAACGGGGAGGGGCTGCGAAACGTAATTATCTATTCTTTGAGCAAAAGCCACCATTCAAAGGGACCTAAAAAATTGAGAAATTTTCTTATTCGAGGTCCAAAGAGGTTAAAAGAGCCCCAAAAAAAATTTAAAAGGCAATAAAAAGCAATTCATGCCAAATATGGGCCATTAGGTTTCACCATCAATTCTCCAAAGTTTGAGAATTTAGATTACCTCTATTAAATATATAAATCTGAGGGAGTTTGGTTGGAGAATTTAAACGGGTTTGCACTTCCTTGAAAGTCCTGAAAAAGCATGAAATAGTTTTGGACGTTATTGGTGTGGAAATCACTTTGAACTTTGATTTGTTAATTTGATTGAGTCAATGTCTAATATTTCCAACTTTTTACACCAAAGGAAGATTTTGAGTTCATTCATTAGGAGTATCCGATATTCATCGTGCACATATGTCAAGTTTGTATGCATTGATTTTCCTATCGAATTTTATCACACCCATACATTTACGCTATCATAGATTTGGCTGTTTTTATGTCCGTTCATGAAGTGTTTCTATGTGTTTGAATACCGTGATACCCCGATTTTTCTTGTTTGATTCATTCTTCTTATTTGTCTATTTGGGGACATCAACAAAAGGGTGAGAAAGAATTATCTTAATCTTGCGGGAGTTTGAATTTTGGGTCTCATTTCAAACTCGATACGTCACTTGGTATTTGCTTTGTCTCATGTGTGTAGGTACTTCTTTGATGATCTCTGAATTGCACACCCTGATGAGGAAAATTATTAAGATTCCTGAAGAGTTGAAGAACAAGCGATGAAGTCCTATTCATTTGTACCTTTTCAGTTTTGGGTTCATGGAAGGGTAGATTTGTATAGGCAATTTGATATTTGATAACTCAGATATTTTTATGTTTGTACCGGCATAGACATAGGGAGAGATTTGTAAGGACATTTTGTCCATTATTTATGTGTATATCATAAGCCGTTACATCGTTAAAGAAATTCAAGATCACATCACATCGTCATCAACGGATCCGAATATAAAAGAAGTCAAGGAATCAGTTTTCTGGTTAGCGGACCGGTCCGCCTATTTTATAAAGGAACCGGTCTGCCCCAGACCGATCTTTCATTTTGGAAAAATAACCGGTCCGCCTCCAGACCGATCCGCCTCAAGTCATACCAGTCCGCTATGCTCCAAACTAGTAAACCCCGGACCGATTGCAAATCGAAGAAGCCCTATTTAAAAAAGAACCGATCCGCCTGAGATAAAATCGTACAGATCGTGCTGAGATTTTTTAGGGACAGGTTTCCTTTTATAAACCATCTTCGGGGATCTGTTTTCCAATACTTTTATAGACGATTTTCAGAGTCCAAAAAACTCTAAGTCTTCACCTTTGTGAGTCCTAAGACTCATGTTTCGATTCACACAACTTTCCAAACCCTTGTGAATCTGTTTGCAACCCAAGAACAGAATCGTGTGTCGGTTCATACCGTTGTGGAGAAGATCGTTCTTCTTCTTCATTGCTGCCTTCCTAGAAAAGGAAAGTTCCAGCCGCCGACTACAGATCCGACACCTGCGGGTAATTCTATGTCACTATATTTTCATTGTAATACGAGAAATTGTATGTTACAATATTATAATGAAAATAAATGGTTTTGCCCCTTTGGGGGATTTTTCCTCACATGTGTGTGTTTGAATGTTATTACATGTTTCATCATCTTTTTCAACCACATATTGCTGCATGTTTAGGACTTAGCTGATAAAACTTAGTTTGATTAAATAAAATGTCTATTTGGACGCGTGCGCACTCTTTGAGGCATGTTTTTAAGCGTAAGTGTAACAGTTTGAAAATTTTCATCGTGCTCTAAAACTGGGAGTCCCATGAGTACGCGGTCGGTTTCGGTGAGTTACATTGGTCTCATGCGAGGTATTCGTGCCTCTCACGTGGATGTTTTGCAACTATTTTATGTTTTCACCATTCGATGATGTATTTTTAAAACTAAGTCTAATAATTTGAAATTTTTTATCAAGCTCTCAAACCGAGAGTCCCATGAGTACGCGGTCGGTTCCTATGGGTAACATTGGTCTCGTGCGAGTTGTTCGTGCCTGTCACAGGGCCAATTTATGGTTGATTTAGGTTTTAACCCTTTGATGATATGTTTTTACACCTAAGTCTAACAATTTACAAATTTTCATCGTGATCTCAAACCTGGAGTCCTGTGAGTGTGCGGTCGGTTCTAGTGGGTTACATTGGTCATGTGCGAGGTGATCGTGCCCCTCACGTGGCCGCTTCATGGATGTTTTATGTTTTCAACATTCGACGACATATTTTTAAGCCTGTGTCTAACTGTTTGCAAATTTTTATCGTCCTCTTAAACCGAGAGTCGAGTGAGTACACGGTCAGTTCTTGCGACTGACATTGGTCGCTTCCAAGGTGCTCGTGCCTCTCACAGGGCCATTTTGTCGTTGCTTTATAATTTCACCCCTGACGCCATATTTTTAAGCCTAAGTCTAACAATTCCCAAATTTTCATCGTGCTCTTAAACCGGGAGTCCTAAGAGTATGCGGTCGATTCATGCGGGTTACATTGGTTTTAGTGCGAGGTGTTCGTACCTCTCACGGGTTCATTTTGTTTCTATTTCATCTTTACACCCTAGCACGGCATATTTTTTAGCCTAAGTCTAGAACTTTGTAAATTTTCATTCCGATCTCAAACTACGAGTATGCGATTAATCCCTATGGGTTACATTGGTCGCGTATGAGTTGTTCGTGCCTCTCACAGGGTTGTTTTGTGACTGTTTTATGTTTTCACCCGTAGATCACATGTTTTTAAACTTAATTTTAAAAATTTGCAAATTTTCATCTTGCTCTCAAACCGCGAGGCCCATGAGTACACGATCAGTTCCTACAGGTTACATTGGTCGCGTGTGAGGTGTTCATGCCTCTCACGGGGCCATTTTATGGCTGCTTTATGTTTTAACCCTTTGAGGATATGTTTTTATGCCAAAGTACGAGTTTTAAAATTTTCATCATGCTCTCAAACTAGGAGTCTCATGAGTACGCGGTCAATTCCTGTGGGTTACATTAGTCATGCGGGAGGTGTTTATGCCTCTCTGGGGGATGTTTTGATGTTGTTTTATGTTTTCACCCTTCGACGGTATGTTTTTAATCTTAAGTTTAATAGTTTGTAGATTTTCATCGTGCTCTAAAATTGGGAGTCCCGTGAGAACGCGGTTGGTTCGTGTGGGCTACACTAGTCGCGTGCGAGGTATTCGTGTCTCTCACGGGGTTGTTTTATGGATGTTTTACATTTTCATCCTTCGACGATGTGTTTTTTGGCCTAAGTGTAACAATTTTCATCGTGCTCTAAAATCAAGAGTCCCATGAGTACGCGATCGGTTCCGACGAGTTACGTTGGTCTCGTGGGAGTTATTTGGGCCTCTCACAAGGCTATTTTGCGGCTGTTTTATGTTTTCACCTTATGGAGGCATATTTCTAAAACTAAGTCTAATAATTTGAAAATTATTATCACTCTATCAAACTAAGAGTCCCATTAGTACGCAGTCGGTTCCTGCAGGTTACATTGGCCTCGTGCGAGTTATTCGCGCCTCTCACGGGGCCATTTTACGGTTGTTTTAGGTTTTAACCCTTTGAAGATATGTTTTTATGCCTAAGTCTAACAATTTACAAATTTTCATTGTTCTCTCAAATCGATAGTCCCGTGAGTTCGTGGTCGGTTCCAGTGGGTTACATTGGTCACGTGCAAGGTGATCATGCCTCTCACGTGGCTGTTTCATGGTTATTTTACGTTTTCAACATTCGATGGCATATTTTTAAGCCTATGTATAACAGTTCAAAAATTTTCGTCGTACTCCTAAATCAGGAGTCCAATGAGTACGTGGTAAACTCTTGCGGGTTACATTGGTTGCATGAGAGGTGTTCGTGCCTCTCACAAGGCCGTTTTGTGGTCATTTAACATTTTCACCCCTCGACGGCATATTTTCAAGCCTAAGTCTAACGATTTGTAAATTCTCATCGTTCTCTCAAACCGAGAGTCTCAATAGTATGTGATCGGTTCCTACGGGTTACATTGGTCGCGTGTAAGGTTTTAGTACCTATCACAAGGCCGATTTGCCACTATTTTATGTTTTCACCCTAGGACGGCATATTTTTAAGCCTAAGTCTAGCATTTGGAAAATTTTCATCGTGCTCTCAAACTGTGAGTATGCGGTTGATCCCTACGGGTTACATTGGTCACGTACGAGGTGTGCGTGCCTCTCACAGGACCGTTTTATGGTTGTTTTACATTTTAACTCTTTAACGGAATATTTTTAATCCTAAGTCTAACAGTTTGCAATTTTTGGTCATGCTCTCAAACTGGGAGTCCCATGAGTCCACGATCGGTATTTGCGGGCTACATTAGACGCGTGCGAGGTGTTCGTGCCTCTCACAGGCTTATTTTGTTATTGTTTTATATTTTCACCCTTTGACGACATGTTTTTAAGCCTAAGTGTAACAGTTTGTAAATTTTCATCATGCTCTAAAACTGGTAGTCCCATGAGTACACGATTGGTTTCGGCAGATTACATTGGTCTCATGTTAGGTATTCATGCCTCTGACAGGATTGTTTTGCTGTTGCTTTATGTTTTCACCCTTTGACGGCATATTCTTAAACCAAAGTCTAATAATTTGCAAATTTTTGTCGTGCTCTCAAATCGAGAGTCACATGAGTATGAGATCGGTTCCTACATGTTAAGTTGGTCTCGTACTAGGTGTTTGTGCCTCCCACGTGGCCATTTTATAGTTGTTTTACGTTTTAACCCTTTGAAGATATGTTTTTATACCTAAGTCTAACAATTTGCAAAGTTTCATCGTGATCTCAAACTGGGAGTCCCATTAGAACGCGGTCAGTTCCTGTGGGTTACCTTGATTGCATGTGAGGTGTTCATGCCTCTCACATTGCTGCTTCATAAATGTTTTACGTTTTCAAGCTTCGACGGTATAGTTTTAAGCCTAAGTCTAATAGTTAGCAAATTTTTCCCCTGCTCTTAAATCGGGAGTCCAGTGACTACGCGATCAGTTCTTGCTAGTTACATGGGTCGCGTGCGAGGTTTCATGCCTCTCGCGGGGTCGTCTTATGGTTTATTTACATTTTCACCCCTCGACGGCATGTTTTTAAGACTAAATCTAATAATTCACAAATTTTCATCGTGCTCTCAAATAGGGAGTACCAATAGTACGCGATCGGTTCTTGCGGGTTACATTGCTTACATGAGAGATGTTCGTACCTCTCACGGGGCCATTTTGTTGCTATTTTTTCTATTTTCATCGAAGGACAACATATTTTTAAGCCTAGGTCTAGCATTTTGTAAATTTTCATCACGCTCTCAAACTGCGAGTATGCAGTTGATCCCTGCAGGTTACATTGATCGCGTGCGCGGTGTTCTTGCCTCTCACGGGACCGTTTTATGGTTGTTATGCATTTTAACCCTTTGACGACATATTTTAAAGCCCAAGTCTAAAAGTTTGCAAATTTTGGTTGGGCTCTAAAATCGGGAGTCCCATCATTCCGCGGTCGATATTTGTGGGTTACATTAGTTTTGTGTGAGGTGTTCATGCCTCTCATGGGATTTTTTGTGTTTGTTTTATGTTTTAACCCTTCGATGACATGTTTTTAGACCTAAGTCTAATAATTTGAAATTTTTTATTATGCTCTCAAACTGGGAGGCCCATAAGTGCGTGATCGGTTCCTGCGGATTATTTTAGTTGCGTGTGAGGTGTTCATGCCTCTCACAAGGCCATTTCATGGCTGCTCTACGTTTTAACCCTTTCACGACATGTTTTTATGCCAAAGTCTCAGTTTTCAAATTTCCATTGTGCTCTTAAAGTTGGATTCTCATGAGTAGGCGGTCAGTTCCTGAGTGTTACAATGGTCACGTGGGAGGTGTTCTTACCTCTCACAAGGACATTTTATGGTTGTTTTACATTTTCACCCTTCAACGACATGTTCTTAAGCGTAAGTCTAATAGTTTGAAATTTTTCATCGTGCTCTCAAAATGAGAGTCCCATGAGTACGTGATCGGTTCTAGCGGCTACAGTTGTCGCGTGTGAGGTATTCATGCCTCTCACAAGGCCGTTTTATGGTTGTTTATGTTTTCACCCTTCGACGGAATGTTTTTAAGCCTATGTGTAACAGTTTGTAAATTTTCATCATTCTCTAAAACCAGGAGTCCCAAGAGTATGTGGTCTGTTTTGGCAGGTTACATTGGTCTCGTGCGAGGTATTCGTGCCTCTCACGGCGTCGTTTTATGGTTGTCTTACGTTTTCACCCTTAGAGGACATATTTTTAAGCCTAAGTTCAATAGTTTGCAAATTTGTATCATACTCTCAAACCGGGAATCCCATGAGTACACGGTCGGTTACTACGAGTTACATTGGTCGTGTGCGAGGTATCTATGCCTCTCACGGGCCAGTTTTGTGGCCGTCTAATGTTTTCACCCTTCGATATCAAGTTTTTAAACTTAAGTCTAATAATTTTAAAATTTTCATCATGCTCTCACACTGGGAGTCCCAAGAGTGAGAAGTCGGTTCATGCAGGTCACATTGGTCATGTGCGAGGTGTTCATGCCTCTCATAGGGCCATTTTATGGTTGTTTTATGTTTTGACCCTTTGATGATATGTTTTTATGCCTTAGTCTAACAGTTTGCAAATTTTCATCGTGCTCTCAAACTGGGAGTCCTGTGAGTACGCCGTCGGTTCCTGTGGGTTACATTGAACCCGTGCGACATGTTCGTGCCTCTCATGTGCCCGCTTTATGGTTATTTTACATTTTCAACCGTTAACGACATATTTTTCAGCCAAAGTCTAATAGTTCACAAATTTTCATCGTGCTCTTAAACTGGGTGTCCTATGAGTACGTTGTCAGGTTTTATGGGTTACATTAGCCGCATGCGACATGGGGCTGTTTTGTGGTTGTTTTACATTTTCACCCCTCGACGACATGTTTTTAAGCCTAAGTCTAACAGTTCACAATTTTTTCTTCGTGATCTCAAACCGAGTGTCGCAAGAATATACGCTCGATTCTTGCATGTTACACTGGTCGTGTGCGAGGTGTTCATGTCTCTTACGGGGTCCTTTTGTTGCTAGTATATTTTTTCATGCTAGGATGACATATTTTTAAGCCTAAGTCTAACACTTTGTAAAATTTCATTGCGCTCTCAAACTGCGAGTATGCGGTTGATCCCTGCGGGTTACATTTATCGTGTGCGCGGTGTTCGTGCCTCTCACACTACTGTTTTATGTTTGTTTTACATTTTAACTATTTCATAGCATATTTTTAAGCCTAAGTCTAACTCTTTGCAAATTTTGGTCGTGCTCTCAAATCGGGAGTTCGATGATTATACGGTCGGTATTTGTTGGTTACATTGGTCGCGTACGAGGTGTTCGTGCCTCTCCCAGGGTTGTTTTGTAACTGTTTTATGTTTTCACCCTTCGATGGAATCTTTTTAAAACTAAGCCTAGTAATTTTCAAATTTTCATTGTGCTCTCAAACTAGGAGGCCCATGAGTATGCGATCGGTTCCTACAAGTTACATTGGTCACATGCGAGGTGTTGGGTCCTCTCACGGGGACATTTTATGGTTTCTTTACATTTTAACCCTTTGATGACAAGTGTTTATGCCGAAGTCCCAGTTTTCAAATTTTCATCGTGCTCTCAAACCGAGAGTCTCATGACTACGTGGTTAGTTACTGCGGGTTACATTGATAAGGTAAGAGATGTTCGTGTCTCTTATGGAGACGTTTTGGGGATGTTTTATGTTTTCCCCTTTCGACGGTATGTTTTTAAGACTAAGTGTAATAGTTTTTAAATTTTCATCATGCTCTCAAATCGGAAGTCCCATCCGTACACGATCGGTTCTATCGGGTTACATTTCTCGTGTGCCATGTGTTCCTACCTCTCACGGAGCCGTTTTATGGATGCTATACATTTTAACCTTTTAATGACATTTTTTTATCGATGTCCCAGTTTCCAATTTTTCATCGTGCTCTGAAACTACGAGTATACGGTCGATTCCTACGGGTTACAGTGGTCGCGTGCAAGGTGTTCGTCCCTCTCATGGGACTGTTTTATGGTTGTTTTACATTTTAACCCATTGACGACATATTTTTAAGCCTAAGTCTAATAGTTTGCAAATTTTGATCATGCTCTCAAACCGGGAGTCCCATGAGTATGCGATCAGTATTTATGGGTTACATTGGCCCCGTGTGAGGTGTTTGTACCTCTCATGGGGTTAGTTTGTGAGTGTTTAATGTCTTCACCCTTTGATCGCATGTTTTTAAACCTATGTCTAATAATTTGCAAATTTTCATCGTGCTCTCAAACCGGGAGGCCCATGAGTACACGATCGGTTCCCGCGGGTTACATTGGTCACGTGAAGGTGTTCATGCCTCTCACGGGGCCGTTTTATGGTTGCTTTACAATTTAATCGTTTGATGTCAAGTGTTTATGCCAAAGTCCTAGTTTTTAAATTTTAATCGTGTTCTCAAATTGGGAGTCTGATGACTACGCGGTTAGCTCCTGTGGGTTACATTGGTAAGGTGGGAGATGTTCGTGCCTCTCACGGGGACGTTTTGGGGATGTTTTATTTTTTCACCTTTCGATGACAAGTTTTTAAGCCTAAGTGTAACAATTTGTAAATTTTCATCGTGCTCTCAAATCCCATCCGTACACGATCGGTTCCAGCGGGTTACACTGGTCGTGTTCCATGTGTTCCTACCTCTCACAGAGATGTTTTATGGTTGCTCTACATTTTAACCCTTTGATGGCATGTTTTTATGCCGATGTCCCATTTTTCAATTTTTCATCGTGCTCTGAAACTATGAGTATATGGTCGATTCCTATGGGTTACAGTGGTCGCGTGTAAGGTGTTCATGGCTCTCACGGGACTGTTTTATGATTGTTTTACATTGTAACCCACTGAGGACATATTTTGAAGCTTAAGTCTAACAATTTTCAAATTTTGGTCGTGCTCTCAAACCGGGAGTCCTTGGAGTACGCGATCGGTATTTACGGGTTACATTTGTCACGTGTGAGGTGTTTGTGCCTCTCACAGGATTATTTTCTGACTATTTTATGTTTTCACCCTTTGATCGCATGTTTTTAAACCTGAGTCTAATAATTTTCAAATTTTCATCGTGCTCTCAAATCGGGAGGCCCATGAGTGCGCGATCAGTCCTTGCAGGTTACATTGGTCGCGTGCGAGGTGCCCATGCCTCTCACGGGTCCATTTTATGGTTGCTTTATGTTTTAACCCTTTGACCACATATTTTTATGCGTAAGTACCGGTTTTCAAAAGCTCGTTGTGCTCTCAAACCGAGAGTCTCGTGAGTACGCTGTCAGTTCCTATAGGTTACGTTAGTCACGTTGGAGGTGATCATTCCTCTCAGGGCGCGTTTTGTGGTTGTTTTATGCTTTCACCCTTTTCACGGCATGTTTTTAACCCTACGTTTAAAACTTTGCAAATTTTCATTGTGCTCTAAAATTGGGAGTCCCATGAGAACGCGGTTGGTTCCTTCAGGCTACACGAGTCACGTGTGAGGTATTCGTGTCTCTCATGGGGCTGTTTTATAGATGTTTTACGTTTTCACCTTTCGACAACATGTTTTTAAGCCTAATTGTAACAGTTAGCAAATTTTCATCGTGCTCTAAAACCGAGTGTCCCATGGGTACGTGATCGATTTCGACGAGTTACAATGGTCTCGTGTGAGGTATTCGTGCCTCTCACAGGGTTATTTTGCGATTGTTTTATGTTTTCACCCTTCGACGGAATATTTTTAAAACTAAGTCTAATAATTTGAAAAATTTTATCGCGCTCTCAGACCGAGATTCCCATGAGTACGCGGTCGGTTCCTACGAGTTACTTTGGTCTGGTGCGAGTTGTTCGTGCCTCTCACGGGGCTGTTTTATGGTTGTTTTAGGTTTTAACCCTTTGACGATATGTTTTTATGCCTAAGTCTAATAGCTTACAAATTTTCATCGTGATCTCAAACCGAGAGTCCAGTGAGGGCGCGGTCGATTCCAGTGGATTACATTGGTCAAGTGCGAGGTGATCGTGCCTCTCAAGTGGTCGTTTCATGGTTTTTTTTACATTTTTAACGTTTGATGACATATTTTTAAGCCTATGACTAACAGTTCGCAAATTTTCATCATTCTCTTAAACCGGGAGTCCAGTGAATATGCGATCAGTTCTTAGGGGTTTTATTGGTTGCGTACGAGGTGTTCGTGCCTCTCACAGGGCTGTTTTGTGCACTATACCAAATCTGCACTATTGACACGGTCATTGACCTTGACAAGTTGGACTTGTCAAGGTCAATGACCGTGGCAATTATGGGCAAGACAACTTTTTTTGTCACGAATGTGTCACGATCTATGACCGTGACAAGTTTGTAAGAATTGTCACGGTCGTGTCACGGTCCAGGACCGTGACACGTTTAGTCACGGTTATTAACCGTGATAAAGTCTTGTCCCCTTTTAAAAAAATTATCACGGTCAATGACCGTGACAATTCTGGGCAGAATTGAAAAAAAATTTTCTAGGCAGTATGGCCACTGCCCAGCAGTATATTTGTACATGTTATATCAACGTTGTACCTATTCAAATTTCATATATCCAAATAAACTAGAGATAACGCAAATATACATTCAAAATAGAAACTATTTAAGAAGAAACAACATCACAATCAATTATCTCGTCCGAATAGCCACATAAGTATCGAGCATATGTGGCCTACGCTCAGGGCCACTCCCTGTCCCCTGAATTAAAATAAAGTAAAATTAGTATCCGCCCCAGAAATATAGATAGATATAAATCGAAATTGAAATCGAAATTGACATATAAATATAAATGCATTACCTGTAGTGTCACCCAAACAGCTAACTTGAGCTCATATGGCACCTCCTTCCAACTAATGTACCCCGGGCAATCATGTCAAATATAATCCCCTTCATATCTGAACACTAAGAAATGTCATAATCCTATGGAGTTATGCGCTGCAAATTCCTTCCAACCGTTGTGTAGCAAAAAATCAGCAGTTGAAGTTGTCAATTCCACCTTTCAATGGTCTCCAATGTTTTGCTAGAGGTTCCAAGTGGTGGGGTATGGAAAGTGGAATTGACAACTTCAACTGGTGATGTTTGGCTACATAACGGTTGGGAGGAATTTGCAGAGCATAACTCCATAGGATTATGGCATTTCTTAGTGTTCGGATAGACGAAGAGATTCAGTCTCCTCTCCACAAATAGGGAACCCCAAATAACTATGTACTAATCACCTATTAAAGGTAAGAAGCGTATATTCATGGATTAGTATAAACAAAACTTAGATCTAGTTGGAATATTTATGTATTAATCTCCTCTCCACACACGCACACCACACAAGAATGAAAATGATAAAGTGCAAATCAATTAAAAGCATTAAAAATCGATGTTTCAGTACAAATTGAAATATTTATTACAAATTGAATTATGTTTCAAATTTGAGTTATCATTAAAAATGGATTGATATTCGGTAGGAGCAGCCAAGTCATCCACACTACTATTTAGACACCTTGGAGCGTGTTGGACAATTGACCACGGCTCATTGTTGATATACTCCAGATAAAACACTTGCTTAACCTTTCGAAATGCACAAACAAACGGCTCATCGCTCACGCGGTGGTTGCTCTTCAATGTGGACAAGTCAACCACGATCAAATTGGTGACAGGATCAACTTTACAAGCATTTTTATCCTCAACTCTTACCCAGTCACAGTAAAATACAACCTCTTTGAAGCTTATATAATCCAGAACAAATATATTTTGGATTATACCATAGTAAGTCATTTCAGCTTCAACGAGGTTTTTATCTTTTGCGCTCGCTCGAAAGATAGTAAGAGCTTTGTATGAAATTCCTGAGTTCAATACATTTGTACTTTCCTCGTACACTTTAGTGCCGAAAATGTAACCGTTCAATCGATACTTTTTGTACTCTTGTACCACGAATAAAGGTCCAGTGGCTAGACGAACAAGCCTTGATGTCGCATCACCCGTCTTTGGGAGATGAGAATATAGATAAATTAATTATATTAGTGGTAAAATTTGAGTGCAATGTAACGTTATATAACGACTATTTTCATATTAATTACCTCTTGTGTCAACCAGCCTAAATTCGTTGTCTGATTGTACCATTGTTTTTCGTCTTTTATTTTTCTCACAGGCTTCATATTTTCTTCATATTACAAAATTAATCATGTATAAAATAATCTAAAATAATGTTAAACATTATAATAATCGAAACTTACTTTTTCCATTCTTCGACATCTTCATGTGTGTCAAATAGATAATGAGCTACTTGTTCATGTTGCAAACTCGTTAATTTCACTCGTTTTCCCATCACATGACCACCATCATCGACGAATTCATCAGTGTCATCAACGCTGGTCAAGTCAGGCATATATTCCCGAGTATATATTGGTGACTCCACGGTGATGTATTCCTCTGCAATTGATTCTGCAATGTATCGCATATTCTTGAAGTAATCTTTAAAAACTTTCATCAATCTTTCAAACGGATACAACCACCGATATCTAATTGGACCACAAAGAAGTGCCTCGTCACATAGGTGTACCAACAAGTAAACACTTATGTCAAATAATTCTAGGGGAAAGTACTTCTCCAATACACAAATTGCTTCGATCACAGCCAATTTTGCGGCCACTATGTGTTCTCGATTCACTACCTTCTCACACAAGAGGGAGAAGGTAATACTAATTTGCATAATAGCCCGACGCAAATACTTGTGCTTGGAGAAACAGTGCTTAAACAATAGAGGAACCAATTTCATGATCACATGTCAATCGTGGGACTTACACTTACGTAAATTATGAGTAGCATAATTCACAATCCTTTGCAAGTTGGACGAAAAAGTAGATGGGCCCTTCAAATTATATATTGTGTCTATAAGAGCCTTCATTTCCCCACTTGTCAAAGTAAACTCACTAGGAGGAATTATTGTCCTTCCCCTACTATCTTCTTTCAACCATAGTTGTGGCTTAAGTTTTAACGATTTACGGTCTTTGCGTGCATTTTCTTCATCCTTCGAATGACTCCCCCCAAGGCAAGTACCCATAATATGTTCAGCGAAGTTCTTCTCTGCATGCATCACATCCAATACATGGCGCACTGGGTCATTCTTCCAATAAGGCAAGTCAAATAAAATTGACCTTCGAGACCATGCCTTTCTTATCTCAATTTCATTCCCAGTTGGGGTCTTCTTATGCTTGACATTATTAAATTTGGGATTTTTACCTGGCTTATTAGGGCCACATTCAGAAGATTTACTTTTAATTTCTGAACCCTAAAGTTGTCTCGGCGGTAGCCTATGTTCAACTCCGCCCACTAAAAAATTGGAACCTTTCTCAGATCTGAAACTATGAGCTGGGGTAAATACCTCCTATGGCGATGGTATACATTTTTTAAGCTAGAGGATAGATGAAGATATTCAGTCTCCTCTCCACAAATAGGACACCCCAAATAACCATGTACTACACAACCGGATAGTGTCCCATAAGCTGAAAAATCATGCATTGTCCACATCAACATAGCTTTCATCGTCAAGTTTTATCGTATTATCTTCACGAGCACTTAAATCTTCTACATCATCAGTAACCTCATTCTCCTCTGCTTCATAAACTCCGTACGCATCATCAACTAAATCCTCTAACATATTATGATCTACGTCGTCCCCTTCTACATCTATTCTACTTGTTGAAGGTTGTTGTGAAGGTTGGTCAGGGACAAAAGGAACTTTCAATTCACCATGAAAACTCCAAAATCGATAACTATCTTGCATACCCGATCTTAACAAATGTAGTTCAACTGTTTTCCACTCAAACACCTTACCATTCTTACACCTAGCACACGGACACGTAAACTCTTCATCATTATGGCATCTCTTTGCATATTTCACAAATTCTTTAGCACCTCTGCGAAACACATCCCATGTTCTATTAGTCTCTCACCCATCCACTCTTTGTATTTCGGATATCCCATCACAGCTACCACACCTAAACACCTATTAAAGCTAAACAAAACTTAGATTTATAGTATGTTTTATTTAATTATCCCATTATTTAATTATCCTATTAAAGGGTGAGTGGTCCTATCCCATTCAAGACCGCATTTTTCTGTAATATACTTAACAGCTCATGCACATTGTTACGATTTGAAAACAATTCGACAGCATATCCCCGTAGCTCTCCAAGTACACGACGTAGATTGGCAAGTGTGAGTGTTATTTCAATTGATCAATTGAAATAACAGTCACACTTGTCAATCTAGTATGTACCCAGAGAACATTAAGATACGACTGCAGAACTTCCTCCAAAAGTAACAACTTTAAGACAATAAGAATATTATACAGAAATTATACAGTCTCAAACTGTCCAAATGGGACAATTCGAGAGATTTCATTACAGTGGTAATGACTCTCGAACGGGTCTAAGGGCTATTGAATGCGTACGCATAAGAACAAGAAGGCTAGTATCTATGCGCACTATATTTAATTTCAAGTATGTTTCATTTAATTATCATACTATATACATATTATTCGATATACAGAGTAATTTTCAAAAAAAGTTGAAAAATCCCACCGCCATATGGACAATAATCCAGTGGTCATGCCACTTTTAAAACTAACCAACCAAATATTTACTAAACAAAATAATCCAACAGCAATGTCAACAACAAATGTGTATCCCGTACTCCTTCTAATTCATCTACTCAATTAATTCATTTCATCAATTAAACTAACAATTAACGTATATAATTATTAATTTACTAATTTACACTTAGGGGCAATCCTACTTTCATATGAAATGGGCACTAATTATTAATTTACTTTCATCTAAAACTGTTTCATTTATTAATTATATTTTAGTGGATGTAATTATAGAATCTATGGATGGATTCAATTTAATTTTACTATGTGAATGTTTTTATCTACAATGAGTTAACCTTGAAACAATATATATTATCTCATAGAATCATCAAAACACGATATTAAGAGAATTAGAATGGTACCTTCACTTACCACCCCCCCCCCCCCTCCTCCCCATCCCCACCCCCACCCCGCCACAAACAAATTGACAAATTCATGGGTTATTTCCAACATATAAACATCATATAAACCTAACAAACATATATTCACGAGTTAGTTTCAACAAAAGTGCGAAAAATTCAAGAAACCATATGTATACAAATACAAAAATAAATAACTTGTGAATTTGTCAATTTGTTTGACAAATTCATGGGTTAATTCAAATACAAAAATAAATTCATGGGTTAATTCAAGGGTTAATTCAAATACAAAAATATAAATTTATGGGTTAATTCAAATACACACACACACACACCCACCTCCACCTCCCTCCACACCCCCACTCACCACATACACACACACACACACACCATATACACACACACACACACAATAGCCCCCCACCCTGCCCCACCTCCCTCCACACCCACCACACATATACACACACACACACAACAACCCCCCTGCCCCACCACCCACATACGCACACACACACACACGCACATATATACACACACACACATATATATACACAAACATATATATAAATGGAAGAGAGAGAGAGAGAGAGAGAGAGAGAGAGAGAGAGAGTGAGAGGGAGAGAGAGAGAAATAAAACTGAAAGTAGAGAGAGAGAGAGAGAGAGAGAGAGAGAGAGGGAGGGAACGATGGGAGGGAAAAAAAGAAGGGGCAAGGGTTTTTGCTGTAGAAGTTGTCACGGTCGTGTCAAGGTCATTGACCATGACAATTATTTAAAGAATTGTCACGGTCGTGTCAAGGTCAATGACCGTGACACAAAACACGTGTTTTTTGTCACGGTCAATGACCTTGGCAAGGGTGGCCGACTGAAAGGTGACAATTTTGTCATTTTGGTGTATTGGTGGTTGTTTTATATTTTCACCCCTCGAAGGCATGTTTTAAGCCTAAGTCTAACTATTTGCAAATTTTCATCATGCTCTCAAACTAGGAGTCTTAAGAGTATGCGATCGGTTCCTGCGAGTTATGTTGGTCGCATACGAGGTGTTCCCCTCTCACGAGGCCGTTTTGTTGCTATTTTATGTTTTCACCCTAGGATGGCATATTTTTAAGGCTAAGACTAGCACTTCGTAAATTTTCATCGTGCTCTCAAACTGCGAGTATGCGGTTGATCCCTACGGGTAACACGGGACCATTTTATGGTTGTTTTACATTTTAACCCGTTGATGACATATTTTGAAGCCTAACTTCCACCGTTTGCAAATTTTGGTCATGCTCTAAAATTCGGAGTCCCATGAGTACATGGTTGGTTCCTACGGTTTACATTAGTCTTGTGCGAGGTGTTCATGCCTCTCACAAGGTCGTTTTATGGTTGCTTAACGTTTTAACCCTTTGACGACATGTTTTTATACCGAAGTCCCAATTTTCAAAATTCCACCGTGATCTTAAATTGGGAGTCTCGTGAGTAAGCGATTAGTTTCTACGGGTTACATTGGTCATGTGGGGGGTGTTCGTGCCTCTCACGGAGACGTTTTATGGTTGTTTTTCATTTTCACCCTTCGACGGCATATTTTTAAGCTCAAGTCTTAAAATTTGTAAATTTTCATCGTGCCCTCAAATCGGGAGCCCCTTAAGAAAACAGTCGGTTCCTGCGGGCTACAGTGGTCGCGTGCAAGGTATTCGTTCTTCTCATAGGGCCATTGTGTTGTTGTTTTGCGTTTTCACCCTTAGACAGCATGTTTTTAAGCCTAAGTG
Organism: Sambucus nigra; assembly: GCA_949130495.1. Taxonomy (NCBI): domain Eukaryota; kingdom Viridiplantae; phylum Streptophyta; class Magnoliopsida; order Dipsacales; family Adoxaceae; genus Sambucus; species Sambucus nigra. Next base: position 43,589,237 of record OX422209.1, read on the forward strand.
TAACCGTTTGGAAATTTTTATCATGCTTTCAAACCGGGTGTCCCATGAGTACACGGTTCGTTCATGCGGGTCACATTGGCCACGTGCGAGGTATTTGTCCCTCTCACAGGGCAATTTTGTGGCCATTTTATGTTTTCACCCTTCGATAGCATGTTTTTAAACCTAAATCTAATAATTTGCAAATTTTCATCGTTCTCTCAAACCGAGAGTCCCAAGAGTACGCGGTCGATTCCTGCGGGTTAGATTGGTCACGTGCGAGGTGGTTGTACCTCTCATGGGTCCATTTTGTTGCTATTTTATGTTTTCACCCTAGGACAACATATTTTTAAGCCTAAGTCCATCACTTTGTAAATTTTCATCGGGCTCTCAAACTACGAGTATGCGGTTGATCCATGCGGGTTACTTTTGTCGCGTACGAGGTGTTTGTGCCTCTCACAGGACCATTTTACGGTTGTTTAACATTTTAACCCTTTGACGGCATATTTTTAAGCCTAAGTCTAACAGTTTTCAAATTTTTGTCATGCTTTTAAACCGGGAGTCTCATGAGTTCGCGGTCGGTATTTGCGGGTTACATTAGACGCGTGCGAGGTGTTTGTGCCTTTCACGTGGTTGTTTTATGACTGTTTTATATTTTCACCCTTCGATTGCATGTTTTTAAACCTAATTCTAATAATTTGCAAATTTTCATGGTGCTCTCAAATCGGGAGGACCATGAGTACGCTGTTAGTTCCTGCAGGTTACATTGGCCGCGTGCGATGTGTCCATGCCTCTCACAAGGCTATTTTATGTCTTCTTTATGTTTTAGCCCTTTAACGACATGTTTTTATTTTGAAGTACTAGTTTTCAAATTTTAATCGTGCTCCCAAACTGGGAGTCTCGTGAGTACACGGTCAGTTCATGTGGGTTACATTAGTCACGTGGGAGGTGTTCGTGCCTCTCAGGGGGGCCGTTTTGTGATTGTTTTACGTTTTCACCCTTCGACAACATGTTTTTAATCCTAAGTTGAACAGTATGAAAATTTTCATCGTGATTTAAAATTGGGAGTCCCATGAGAACACAGTTGGTTCCTAAGGGCTACACTTGTCGCATGCGAGGTATTCGTGTCTCTAACAGGGTTATTTTATGGATGTTTTACGTTTTCACCCTTCGATGGAATGTTTTTAAGCCTAAGTGTAAAAGTTTACAAATTTTCATCGTGGTCTAAAATTGGTAGTCCCATGAGTACGCCGTCGGTTTCAGTGAGTTGCATCGGTCTCGTGCGAGGTATTTGTGCCTCTCACGGAGTTATTTTGCGACTGTTTTATGTTTTCACCCTTTGATGGCATATTTTTAAAACTAAATCTAATAATTTGAATTTTTTTATCGCGCTCTCAAACTGAGAGTCCCATGAGTACGCGGTTATTTCCTACGAGTTATATTGTTCTCGTACGATTTGTTCGTGCCTCTCACGAGGTCGTTTTATGGTTGTTTTAGGTTTTAACCCTTTGACGATATGTCTAAGTCTAATAGTTTATAAATTTTCATCGCGCTCTCAAACTCGAAGTCCCGTGAGTGCACGTTCGGTTCTAGTAGGTTACATTGGTCACGTGCGAGGTGATTGTGCCTCTCACATGGCCTCTTTATGGATGTTTTACGTTTTAAACGTTCGACGGCATATTTTTAGCCTATGTCTAACAGTTCGCAAATTTTCGTCATGCTCTTAAACCGGGAGTTCAGTGATCACGCCGTCACTTCTTGTGGTTTACATTGTCACATGCGAGCTGTTCGTGCCTCTTATAGGTCCGTTTTGTGGATCTTTTACATTTTCACTCCTCGACGACATTTTTTAAACCTAAGTCTAACAGTTCGCAAATGTTTATCATGCTCTCAAGTCGGGAGTCCCAAGAGTATGTGATCGGTTCCTTCGGGTTACATTGGTCTCGTGCGAGGTGTTCGTACCTCTCACGGGTCCATTTTTTTTCTATTTTATGTTTTCACCCCAGGACGGCATATTTTTAAGCCCTAGTCTATCACGTTTTAAATTTTCATCGTGCTCTCAAACTGCGAGTATGCGGTTGATCCCTGCAGGTTACATGGGTCACGTACCAGGTGTCCGTGCCTCATGAGTACGTGATCGGGTCCTGTGGGTTACATTGGTCGCTTGCGAGGTGTTCATGCCTGTAACGGGGCTGTTTTGTTGCTATTTTATGTTTTCACCCTAGGATGGCATATTTTTAAGCCTAAGTCAAACAGTTTGTAAATTTTCACCGTGCTCTCAATCTGCGAGTATGCGGTGCATTCCTGCATCTTACATTGGTCATGAGGTGTTCATGCAAGGTGTTCGTGCCAGTCACGAGACCCTTTTATATTTGTTTTACATTTTAACCCTTTGACGATATATTTTTAAGCCTAAGTCTAACAGTTTGCAAATTTTTGTGGTGCTCTCAAATCGGGAGTCCCATGAGTACGCAGTCGGTATTTGTAGGTTACATTCATCGCGTGCGAGGTGTTCTTGTCTCTCACGAAGTTATTTTGTGATTGTTTTAAGTTTTCTCCCTTTGATGGCATGTTTTTAAACCTAAATCTAATCGTTTCCAAATTTTCATCGTACCCTCAAACCGGGAGGCCCATGAGTATGCGGTGGGTTCCTACGGGTTACATTAGTCGCGTGTGAGGTGTGCATGCCTCTCACGAGGCCGTTTTATGACTACTTTACATTTTAACCGTTTGACGACATATTTTTATGCCGGAGTTCCAAGTTTCAAATTTCCATCGTGCTCTCAAACCGAGAGTCTTGTGAGTACGTGATTAGTTCCTACGGTTTACATTGGTCACGTGGGAGGTGTTTGTGCCTCTCATGGGGAAGTTTTATGGTTATTTTACGTTTTCACCCTTCGACGACATGTTTTTAAGACTAAGTATTACAGTTTTCAAATTCTCATCGTGCTCTCAAATCGGGATCCCATGAGTACGCGGTCAGTTCCTACAGGCTACAGTGCTCACTTGCAAGGTATTCATGCCTGTCACGGGGGCATTTTTTGGTTGTTTTATATTTTCACCGTTCGATGGCGTGTTTTTAAGCATAAGTGTAATAGTTTGCAAATTTTCATCCTGCTCTCAAACCAGGAGTCCCATTAGTACGCGGTTGGTTCCTCCGGGCTACAATGGTCGTGTGTGAGGTATTCGTGCTTCTCACAGCGCCGTTTTGAGGTTATTTCACATTTTCACCCCTCGACGGCATGTTTTTAAGCATAAGTGTAACAGTTTGTAATTTTTAATCGTGCTCTCAAACCAGGAGTCCCATATGCAGTTTATTCCTCCGAGTTACATTGGTCGCGTGCAAGGTATTTGTCCCTTTCATAGGGAAATTTTATGGCCGTTTTATGTTTTCACCCGTCAATAGCTTGTTTTTAAACCTAAGTCTAATAAATTGAAAATTTTTATCATTCTTTCAAACCAGGAGACCCAAGAATACGCTGTTAGTTCTTGCGGGTCACATTGGTTGCGTGCGAGGTGTTCGTGCCTCTCACGGGTCCGTTTAGTTCCTATTTTATGTTTTCACCCTAGGACGACTTATTTTTAAGCCTAAGAATAACAGTTTGTAAATTTTCATCATGCTCTCAAACTGCGAGTACGCGGTAGATTCCTGCAGGTTACATTGGTATCGTGCGAGGTGTTCTGGCCTCTCACGGGACTGTTTTATGGTTATTTTACATTTTAACCCTTTGACGGCATATCATTAAGCCTAAGTCAAAGAATTTGCAAATTTTGATCATGCTCTCAAACCGAGAGTCCCATGAGTACGTGGTCGGCATTTGCGGGTAATATTAGTCACGTGCGAGATGTTCATGCCTCTCACGGTGTTGTTTTGTGACTGTTTTATATTTTGACCCTTCAAAGACATGCTTTTAAACCTAGGTCTATTAATTTTCAAATTTTATTCGTGCTCTCAAACCGGGAGGCCCATTAGTACGCGATTGGCTCTTGCGGGTTACATTGGTCACCTGCGAGGTGTTCATGAATCTCACGAAACCGTTTTATGGCTAATTTAGATTTTATCCCTTTAATGACATGTTTTTATATCGAAGTCCAAGTTGTCAAATTTTCATCGTGCTCTCAAACCGGGAGTCCTGTGAGTACGCGGTCAATTCCAACAGGTTACATTGGTCACGTGGGAGGTGTATGTGCCTCTCACGTGCCCTTTTTGTGGATGTTTTACATTTTCACCCTTTGAAGGCATATTTTTAATCCTAACTCTTATAGTTTGCAAATTTTTATCGTGCTCTCAAACCAGGAGTCCCATGAGTACGCAGTTGGTTCCTGCGGGCCACAGTGGTCGCGTACGAGGCATTCATACCTCTCACAGAATTGTTTTATGGTTGTTTTACGTTTTCACCCCTTGACGGAATGTTTTTAAACCTAAGTCTAGCAGTTTGAAATTTTTTATCGTGCTCTCATACCGAGAGTTCCATGAGTACGAGGTTTGTTCCTACGGGTTACATTAATCGCCTGTGAGTTATTTGTGCCTCCCATGGGGAAGTTTCGTGGCCATTTTATGTTTTTACCCTTCGATATCATGTTTTTAAACTTAAGTCTAATAATTTGCAACTTTTCATCATGCTCTCAGACCGGGAGTCCCAAGAGTACCGATCGGTTCCTGCGGGTCACATTAGTCGCGTGCGGGGCGTTCATGCCTCTAACAGGGCCGTTTTGTTGGTATTTTATGTTCTCACCCTAGGATTGAATATTTTTAATCCAAAGAATAATAGTTTGTAAATTTTCATCGTGCTTTCAAACCGTGAGTATGCGATTGATTCCCGCGGGTTACATGGGTCACGTGCGAGGTGTTCCTGCCTCTTACGGGACCGTTTTATGGTTTCTTATATTTTAACCCTTTGACAACATATTTTTAAGCCTAAGTCTAACATTTTGAAAATTTTTATTCTTACTCTCAAATCAGGAGTCCCATGAGTACGTGGTCGGTATTTGCGGGATACATTTGCCTCTTGCGAGATGTTTGGGCCTAGCACGGGGTTATTTTGTGACTATTTTATAATTTCACACTTCGACGGCATGTTTTTAAACCTAAGTCTAATAATTTTCAAATTGTATTCGTGCTCTCAAGACGGGAGGCCCATCAGTACGCGATCGGTTCGTGCGAGTTACATTAGTCGCGTGCGAGGTGTTCATGCCTATTAATTTTATGGTTGCTTTACGTTTTATCCCTTTAACAACATGTTTTTAGGCCGAAGTCCCAATTTTCAAATTTTGATTGTGCACTCAAACTGGGAGTCTCGTGAATATGTGGTCAGTTCCAGTGGTTTACATTGGGCATGTGGGAGGTGTTTGTGTGTCTCACGTAGCCATCTTATGGTTGTTTTACATTTTTTCCCTTGGATGATAAGTTTTTGAGCCTAAGTCTAACCATTTCAAAATTTTCATCGTCCTCTCAAATCGGGAGTCCTATGAGTACGTGGTCGGTTCCTGCGAGCTACAGTGGTCGCGTGCGTGGTATTCATCTGTCTCACGGGGCCATTTTGTGACAGTTTTATGTTTTCACCCTTTAACGACATGTTTTTAAGCCTAGGTGTAACAATTAGTAAATTTCATCGTGCTGTCAAACCGGGAGTCCCATAAATATGCGGTCGGTTCCTACGAGTTACATTGGTCGCGTGCGAGGTATCCGTGCCTTAAACGGGGCTGTTTTACGTCTGTTTTATGTTTTCACCCTTTAACAGCATGTTTTTAAACCTAAGTCTAATCATTTGTAAATTTTCATCAAGCTCTCAAACCGAGAGTCCCATGAGCACGTGATCGGTTCCTACGAGTTACATTGGTCGCGTGTGAGGTGTTCGTGCCTCTCATGGTGCCGTTTTATGGTTGTTTTCTATTTTAACCATTTGACGATATATTTTTATACCTAAATCTAATAGTTTGCAAATTTTCATCGTGCTCTCAAATCGGGAGTCCCATGAGTACGTGTCGGCATTTGCGGGTAATATTGGTCGCGCGGAGATGTTCGTGCCTCTCACAGCGTTGTTTTGTGACTGTTTTATATTTTCACCCTTTGACGACATGTTTTCAAACCTAATTCTAATAATTTGCAAATTTTATTCGTGCTCTCTAATCGGGAGGCCCATCAGTACGCGATTGATTCTTACGGATTACATTGGTCGCCTGCGAGGTGTTCATGCCTCTCACGAAATAGTTGTATGGCTACTTTACATTTTATTCCTTTGATGACATGTTTTTATGCCCAAGTCCCAGTTTTCAAATTTTCTTCGTGCTCTTAAATCGGGAGTCTCATGAGTACGCGATCAGTTCCAACAAGTTACATTGGTCACGTGGGAGGTGTACGTGCCTCTCGCGTGGCCTTTTTGTGGTTGTTTTACATTTTCACCCTTCGATGGCATGTTTTTAAGCCTACGTCTTACAGTTTGAAAATTTTCATCGTGCTCTCAAACCAGGAGTCAAATGAGTACGCGGTTGGTTCCTGCGGGCCACAGTGGATGCGTGTGAGGCATTCATGCCTCTCACAGAACCGTTTTATGGTTGTTTTACGTTTTCACCCCTTGACGGAATGTTTTAAACCTAAGTCTAACAGTTTGAAAATTTTTATCGTGCTCTCAAACTGGCAGTTCCATGAGTACGCGGTTCATTCCTGCGGGTTACATTGGTCGTGTGTGCAGTATTTGTGCCTCTCATGGGGAAGTTTCATGATCGTTTTATGTTTTCACCCTTCGATATCATGTTTTTAAAATTAAGTCTAACAATTTGCAAGTTTTTATCGTGCTCTCAGACTGGGAGTCACAGGAGTACCGATCGGTTCCTGCGGGTCACATTAGTCGTGTGCGAGACGTTCATGCCTCTCACAGGGTTATTTTGTTGGTATTTTATGTTCTCAACCTTTGACGGCATATTTTTAATCCTAAAAATCGTAGTTTGTAAATTTTCATCGTTCTTTCAAATTGTGAGTATGCGTTTGATTTTCGCAGGTTACATTGGTCACATGCGAGGTGTTCCTGCCTCTTACGGGACTGTTTTATGGGTTTTTACATTTTAACCCTTTGACAACATATTTTTAAGCCTAAGTCTGACATTTTGAAAATTTTGGTCTTGCTCTCAAATCGGGAGTCCCATCAGTACGTGGTCGGTATTTGCGGGTTACATTTGTCTCGTGCAAGATGTTTAGGCCTTGTACGGGGTTATTTTATGACTATTTTATATTTTCACACTTCGACGACATGTTTTTAAACCTATGTCTAATAATTTTCAAATTTTATTCGTGCTCTCAAGACGGGAGGCCCATCAGTACGCGATCGGTTCGTGCGAGTTACATTAGTCGCCTGCGAGGTGTTCATGCCTATCAATTTTATGGTTGCTTTACGTTTTATCCCTTTAATAACATGTTTTTAGGCCAAAGTCCCAATTTTCAAATTTTGATTTTGCACTCAAACTAGGAGTCTCGTGAATATGTGGTCAGTTCCAGTGGTTTACGTTGGGCATGTGGGAGGTGTTTGTGTGTCTCACGTGGCCATCTTATGGTTGTTTTACATTTTTTCCCTTGGATGATAAGTTTTTGAGCCTAAGTCTAACCATTTCAAAATTTTCATCGTCCTCTCAAACCAGGAGTCCTATGAGTACGTGGTTGGTTCTTGAGGGCTACAGTGGTCGCGTGCGTGGTATTCGTGTGTCTCACGGGGCCGTTTTGTGGCAGTTTTATGTTTTCACCCTTCAACGGCATGTTTTTAAGCCTAAGTGTAACAATTAGCAAATTTCTCAGTGCTGTCAAACAGGGAGTCCCATAATTATGCGATCGGTTCCTACGAGTTACATTGGTCGCGTGCGAGGTATTCGTGCCTTAAACGAGGCTGTTTTACATCTGTTTTATGTTTTCACCCTTTGACAACATGTTTTTAAACCTAAGTCTAATAATTTGTAACTTTTCATCGATCTCTCAAATCGAGAGTCCCATGAGCACTTGATCGTTTCCTATGAGTTACGTTGGTCGCGTGCGAGGTGTTCGTGCCTCTCATGGTTCCATTTTATGGTTGTTTTCCATTTTAACCACTTGGCGATATATTTTTATACCTAAATCTAATAATTTGCAATTTTTCATCGTGCTCTCAAATCGGGAGTCCCATGAGTACGTGTCGACATTTGCGGGTAATATTGGTCGCGTACAAGATGTTCGTGCCTCTCACGGCGTTGTTTTGTGACTGTTTTATATTTTCACCCTTTGACGACATGTTTTCAAACCTAAGTCTAATAATTTGCAAATTTTATTCGTGCTCTTTAACTGGGAGATCCATCAGTACGCGATCGGTTCTTACGGGTTACATTAGTCGCCTGCGAGGTGTTCATGCCTCTCACGAAACAGTTGTATGGCTACTTTACATTTTGTCCCTTTGATGACATGTTTTTATGCCCAAGTCCCAGTTTTCAATTTTTCTTCGTGCTCTTAAATCGGGAGTCTCATGAGTACGCGGTCAGTTTTAACAAGTTACATTGGCCACGTGGGGGTTGTACGTGCCTCTCGAGTGGCCTTTTTGTGGATGTTTTACATTTTCACCCTTCGATGGCATGTTTTTAAACCTACGTCTTACAGTTTGCAAATTTTCATCGTGCTCTCAAACCAAGAGTCCCATGAGTACGCGATTGGTTCCTGCGAGCCACAGTGGTCGCGTACGAGGCATTCATGCCTCTCACAGAACCGTTTTATGGTTATTTTACGTTTTCACCCCTTGACGAAATGTTTTTAAGCATAAGTATAACAATTTGAAAATTTTTATCGTGCTCTCAAATCGGGAGTCCCATGAGTACGCGGTTCGTTCCCGCGGGTTACATTGGTCGCGTGTGCGGTATTTGTGCCTCTTATGGGGAAGTTCCTTGGCCATTTTTTTTTTCACCCTTTGATATCATGTTTTTAAAATTAAGTCTAATAATTTGCAAGTTTTCATTGTTCTCTCAAATTGGGAGTCCCAGGAGTACCGATAGGTTCCTACGGGTCACATTAGTCGCGTGCGAGGCGTTCATACTTCTCACAGGGCCGTTTTGTTGGTATTTTATGTTCCCACCCTATGACGGCATATTTTTAATCCTAAGAATGATACTTTGTAAATTTTCATCATGCTTTCAAACCGTGAGTATGCGGTTGATTCCCGCGGGTTACATTGGTCGCGTGCGAGGTGTTCTCGCCACTTACGGGACCGTTTTATGGTTTTTTACATTTTAACCCTTTGACAACATATTTTTAAGCCTAAGTCTAACATTTTGAAAATTTTGGTCTTACTCTCAAATCGGGAGTCCCATTAGTACGTGGTCGGTATTTGCGGGTTACATTTGTCTCATGCGAGATGTTTGGGCCTCGCACGGGGTTATTTTGTGACTATTTTATAATCTCACACTTCGACGTCATGTTTTTAAACCTAAGTCTAATAATTTTCAAATTGTATTCGTGCTCTCAAGACGGGAGGCCCCACTACGCGATCGGTTCCTGCGAGTTACATTAATCGCGTGCGAGGTGTTCATGCCTCTTAATTTTATGGTTGATTTACGTTTTATCCCTTTGACAACATGTTTTTATGTCGAAGTCCCAATTTTCAAAATTTGATCGTGCACTCAACCTGGGAGTCTCATGAATATGCGGTCAGTTCCAGTGGGTTACATTGGACATGTGGTAGGTGTTAGTCCGTCTCATGTGGCCATCTTGTGGTTGTTTTACATTTTTGTCCTTGGATGACAAGTTTTTAAGCCTAAGTCTAACGATTTGAAATTTTTCATCGTCCTCGCAAATCAGGAGTACTATGAGTACATGGTCAGTTCCGGCGGGCTACAGTGGTCGCGTGTGTGGTATTCGTGCATCTCACGAGTCCGTTTTGTGGTAGTTTTATGTTTTTACCCTTCAACGGCATGTTTTTAAGCCTAAGTGTAATAATTAGCAAATTTCATCGTGCTCTCAAACCGGGAGTCCCATGAGTATGCGGTCGGTTCCTACGAGTTACATTGGTCGCGTGCAAGGTATTCGTGCCTTAAACGGGGTTGTTTTGCGTCTATTTTATGTTTTCACCCTTTGACCGCATGTTTTTAAACCTAAGTCTAATAATTTGTAAATTTTCATCGTTCTCTCAAACCGAGAGTCACATGAGCACGTGATCAGTTCCTACGAGTTACATTGATCGCGTGCGAGGTATTCGTGCCTCTCATGGTTCCATTTTATGGTTATTTTCCGTGTTAACCCTTTGACGATATATTTTTATGCCTAAGTATAATAGTTTGCAAATTTTCATCGTGGTCTCAAATCGGGAGTCCCGGGAGTACGCGTTCAGTTCCTTATGGGTTCATTGGTCACGTTCGAAGTGTTACTGCTTCTCACGTTCTCGATTCGTGGTTGTTTTACATTTTTAGCCTTTGACGGCATGTTTTTAAGCCTAAGTCTGACCATTTGTAAATTTTCATCATGCTCTTAAACTGATACTCCTGTGAGTACGTGATTGGTTGTTGCAGGTTACATTGATCACGTGCGAGGTGTTCGTGCCTCTCACGGGGCCGTTTTGGGGTTGTTTTACATTCTCACCCCTCGACGACATGTTTTTTAGCCTAAGTCTAATAGTTCGCAATTTTTTATTGTCCTCTCAAATCGGGAGTCACAAGAATACGCGGTCAATTCCTGTGGGTTACATTGGTCACGTGTGCGGTGTTCGTGCCTCTTACGGGTCCGTTTTGTTACTATTTTATGTTTTCACTCTAGGAATGCATATTTTTAAGACTAAGTCTAACAGTTTGTAATTTTTTATCGTTCTCTCAAATTGCGACTAAGCGGTTGATTCCTGCGGGTGACATTGGTCGCGTGCGAGGTGTTCGTGCCTCTCACGGGATTGTTTTGTGACTATTTTATGTTTTCACCCTTGGACGACATGTTTTTAAACCTAAGTTTAATAATTTGCAAATTTTCATCCTACTCTCAAATCGGGAGGCCTGTGAGGACGCAATCGGTTCATGCGGGTGACATTGGTCATATGCGAGGTGTTCGGGCCTCTCACAGGGCTGTTTTATGGTTACTTTGCATTTTAAACCTTTGACGACAAGTTTTTATGTCGAAGTCCCAATTTTCTAATTTTTATTGTGCTCTGAAATCGGGATTCTAGTCAGAATGCGGTCAGTTCTAGTGGGTTACCTTGGTGATGTGGGAGATGTTCGTGCCTCTCACCGGACCGTTTTGTGGTTGTTTTACGCTTACCCCATTTGACGGCATGTTTTTAAGCCTAAGTCAAATAGTTTGCAAATTTTAACCCTTCGTGCCTCTCACAGAGCCGTTTTATGGTTGCTTTAAATTTGAACCTTTGACAACATGTTTTTATGATGATTTCCCAATTTTCAAATTTTCATCATTCTTTCAAACTGCGAGTATAAAGTTGATTCGTGTGGGTTACAATAGTCGCGTGTGAGGTGTTCGTGCCTCTCACGGGACCGTTTGATGGTTGTTTTACATTTCAACCCATTAACGGCATATTTTTAAACCTCAATCTAACAATTTGAAAATTTGGGTCAAGCTCTCAAACCAGGAGTCCCATGAGTACGCAGTCAGTATTTACGGGTTACATGGGTCCCGTGCGAGGTGTTCGTACCCCTCATGTGGTTATTTTGTGATGTTTGACGTTTTCACTCGTCGATCGCATGCTTTTAAACCTAAGTCTAATAATTTGTTCATTTTCGTCATACTTTCAAATCGAGAGGCCCATGGGTACGCGGTTAGTTCCTGCAGGTTACATTGGTCGCGTGTGAGGTGTTCGTGCCTCTCACGGGGCCGTTTTCTTGATGCTTTATGTTTTAACCCTTTGACGACATGTTTTTATGTCAAAGTCCTAGTTTTCAAATTTTCATCGTGCTCTATAACTGGGAGTCTCGTGAGTACGTGATCTGTTCATGTGGGTTTAATTAGTCACGTGGGAGGTGTCCGTGCCTCTCAGGGGACCATTTTGTGGTTGTTTTATGTTTTCACCCATCGACGGCATGTTTTTAAGTCTAAGTCTAATAGTTTGTAAATTTTCATCATTCTCTAAAATCGGGAGTCCCACGAGTACGCGGTTGGTTTTTACAGGCTACAGTGGTCGCGTGTGAGGTATTCATGTCTCTCACAGGGTCGTTTTGTGGTCGTTTTACGTTTTCATCCTTCGACGACATGTTTTTAAGCTTAAGTGTAACAGTTTGCAAAGTTTTATCGTGCTCTCAAATCGGGAGTCCCATAAGTACGTGGTCAGTTCCTCTGGGTTACATTGGTCGTGTACAAGGTCTTCATGCCTCTCACAGGGCCGTTTAATGGTTATTTTACGTTTAAACCCTTTGACGACATATTTTTAGGCCTAAGTGTAGCTCTTTGCAAATTTTCATAGTGCTCTTAAATCGGGAGTCTCGTGAGTACGTGGTTAGTTCTGGTGGCTTACATTGGTTGTGTGAGAGGTGTTCGTGCCTCTCACTGGGCCGTATTGTGGTTGTTGACATCTCTAAAACCCCATCTTAAGACAACTATTTCCTATTTCATTTTCCTCCAAAATCGCCCATCTTCTTCGCTTTCTAAACCATTGTAAGGACGTATGTATTACGGTGGTGGAACCGAAAGGGTGAAGGATGTATGTATTATGTGGATTATTAGATTTAAGTTATTTTTTTCCACTTTAACAAGTAATTTATTTTGATATCGTAGGGATCTGGAGATGTTTTTGGGTTAATGGGAACATATATTTAGATTCCAAGTTAGAAATCTATTAAAAAATGGGTGTATTATAAAAAGGGGTATATGTTTGAATACGCTTCCAACTGTAGTTTGAAGAACTATGTGTGCTTGGTTGTGAATTTTCTATGTTGTTCTTGGTGAAAAATTGAGTTTTTTTAATATCTTCTGCACTTTTGGAGCACTGTGTTGTATTTTAATGTTTGATGCACTTTGTGGACTATAAACAGTGCCGACCCTTCAAGAAAATCTTTAGAAATTCTATCGGTGATTTTCTAAAATGGGTACAAAAGTCTTTTTAAATCTTTTAAAACTGTGAACAACTATTAAAGATTCAGGGGGCTGTAAAAAGAATTTGTGTGGCTGAACAAAAATACCCTTTCTCTAACTGTTGTGGACGAAAATGGCGGCCACTGTGGAACCGTTAGGGAAACCGGAAATCGTTATGGCTTTCAATATTTAAGGTAGAATATCCCATTCAGTTTTTCTTCAATATTTACCAAATCATTACGTCTTTCAAAATTTAATTTGGTGGGTGTGCTTGGTGGTTGAACCGGGTGTTGGTGTGCTGTGGTTTTTTTTATAACTTTCATACCCCAAGTTGGATTTTTTCCTTGGTCATGATGGTGCTATTTGTGGTCGTACCATGGTGTTGGGTGTTGCCTAGCGGGTGTTGTATTGGGTTAGTTTTGATACGGGTGTTGTATTGGGTTTTGAGGGGGTGGTTCTATTAAACTTCTGTTTTGATATGGGTGTTGTATTGGGTTTGTTCAGATCTTATTTTTTTTTTAAACTGACACTATCAGGTTTGTTCACATCTCTTTTTTTTGTAGGCATTCAACGCCGGTGCTTCAAATTCTTTAGCTCCAATTCTCACTACCAATTATATTTTGCCATTTCTAACTCCATAGGTACACCAATTTTGTTTCCATTCTCTTCTAATGTTATCTTTTCTTTGACATTTTATCATATATGCATTTCATGTTGGAGTAAAGTATCAAAACTCTATATATGCATTTCATGTTGGAGTCAAGTATGAAAACTCTGAAACTAGGTTTCAAAAACAAAAGAAACTCTATCACCTCATTTTCACACTTAAAAAAACTCCAACATGAATTATGTTTGTTTTGCATTTTCTTTCTGTTGACTGGTATAAATTTAATATAGTTGAAAATTTTAGTTTTTCATATCTCAACATATGGTTTTTCATGGTGTAAATTTTAGTTTTCAGATATCAGAATTTTAGTTGTAAATTTCGCTGATCTATGTGGAACATCACGGTTGTGGGTGGGTGTGCTGATAGTATGATCTTGGATGAGGGCAAGTGGGAGTAGCTCGATGGGGATGGAAAGGTATTGTTATGAGAGATTCATATGCTCTAATGTATAAGAAAATGTAAGATTCAACAGTCCAAACATGATATAGATTCTCTCTCACATATATTGTCATTATATATCATGACTTTGAAGAAAACATATGTAGTGTATTAATTGCTGGTGGGCCAAACTGCATGTTGAAATTAATAAAAATTCAGATATTAGTTATGACAATTTTGTCTAGAGGAGGCCCAAAATGGACTAATTGTAGGTGTGATTTTTTAATTATTTTCAACCATGTTGGATAGTCTTACAATTTGCGGAAACTTTCCTTAGATGGTATTGTAAAAAAAACTTTAGAACTTAAATTAGATTTTTATGGATATGATATTTATGTGAGGTCCAAGATGCACTAAATGGTATTGTTGCGAACTAAATGACGTATGGTCCAATCAACGACGTACACTTTCGGAACAATGCATCGTGTCTATCTGTTAAATTATTTAAACTCGATTAAATCATTTTGAAACCCATTTTCGACCTTCAAAAAAATTGACTACGTTCGATATTTTGAAAAATTATACAATAATACAAAAATTTTATGACTTGACCACACGACTTTGGAAATTATGATCATTTTTTAAAATGATTTTTTTTCCCGTTTTGCAATTATGTACATTGTAATTTTTGGCCATTTTACGATTACTTATTTTAGAAATTTTCGTTGTTTTACAATTATCAGCGTACCTCCAGGCACGGGCATACCCTAGTATATATATATTGCAATCTGAATTGCAATAATTTTGCATTTTTGAATTATGTTAAATCTAATTTCTAAATTGTTATCAAATGAATCATATATATTTTAAGTCCCTCTACCGAGAGGGGTTAAAAATAGATAATGGAGTATCTATATTGAACCACTTACCACTACCACGTGCCCTAATCCACCACCACCTACCTTGACCCACCATTGTAATAACACCCATTTTCTCAAGTAAAGGTTGGCTAAACACGATCAACCGAAGATTGGGCTTGCTTGTCAATTTATATTCTTCGTAGCATCTATCGTAATAAACATTTGTATATTTTAACTACATTCAATTTTTAAATTGAATTAAATTAAATTACAACAAATCAAATTACTCTAGGTCTATACGTATAGAATAATAAAAAATAAATAAAGACACGAAGAAGTAGCAACCTAAACTAGTCCCGCTATCACTGTTTAGGTAAATCTGGAGGGGGGAACAATTATAATTGGGGCCAGCGCCCTAAAGTGTGCATGAATTAACTTAGTAAAATTGAAATGCAAGATTACAGTTAATTTAAATAGGTTTCTCCCCATCAACACTCGCATACAATAATTTTCTGACCTATCACCTAGGCGCAATACTAATCATATCCTATCCACTAAACCCAAATGCAATATAGATAACAAGAGCATTAGTAAACATGTGATGCATTTAGCATAAATCGTGTGTTGGACATATAATTATCTACAACCTTTTCCCCATATCCCGAGTACTTTAATCATACTACGAACAATAATGTCATAACCATCCCTTGTGGATACTATGTAGTATTGTTTCTATAATAAATTGTCCACATCTTTCGACTTAGATAAATAACTTCATTTAATCCACAGGGTGATATGTATAAGTCCATAGATATATGTGGCACTACATTAGATCCTCAATTTGTGTCTCCTTCATGCTCTATTGGTAAGTCCGAAGGAACCCCTTATCCAAATCGGACATCAGAGATCACACATAAACGAGGTGGTCCCTACACAGTACACCATTTCACGGCCCATACCCAGCGATGATAATGGATCCCAATATCTACACCTATCTCTCATAAGTGGTGCCGCAACTTAGTACCTAAGTAATTACCCACACAATATCTATCCCACCTCCATCGCCGTATGATACGATCCCCAACGTGTGTAACCCCAACTTATAGGATCGTCCACCAACATAGGTATGTTGCACACAAACAAATAATTACATAGTTATATCACATAATATGTGTGTACGTAATTTCCCTATAATTACCCCCACGATATTATCTTGATTTTCCCATTAATAATTTCATGTTTAATTAATCCTCTCGTTAATTAATAATTTCACTTATTAAATAGTATCCCCAACATTACTAGAACTTATGCCCAATTATTTTAGGTGTTAACCAACCTTTCGTCTTATTCCCGTAATTTTCATCTTAACTCCGGGACTCTATCTAGTAAGTTGTACACTAAGTACCCATAATTCCATAACCCATATTTTTATTCCTGGCTAACCCATGGGAATATATTGTTCGACTAATTTTCCCACAAAAATTAAATAAACCTTACGGACTCTGTAGATTTAACCAGACCCCAAACCATTTGCCTAAAACATAAAAACACCAATCTTGTTAAACAGGTTCGCCCCAGGGTTTTATTACAATGGGGCTACTACCGGTTTTGGACGAAATTCCCCAATTTTTCTTCCCACAAAACTCATTATTTATCACCTAAAAGTTATCCCAACATCACATATGTTCATGAAAGGGTTTTATATCATCTACCAACAATTTTCTACATGAGAATAATACCTAATTTAAAATCAATTTATAGGAGTTCCATTATCTCAAAAATTATATAATGAGTGATTCCTAATTTTCAAGATCATAACTTTTCCTCAATTTGTGTCCAGATGCAAACTTTCTCAGAATTATAGATTAGATCTACATTAATAATAATATTACTTTTTCTCGATTTTCTTGTCAATCTCCCAATTCTCAATTTTTTAATCATTCAAGGTGGAATCCTCTACATGTATATGATGAAATTTATTCAATTTCATCAACTATATATTTTAATCCAGAAATCTAAATGGTAACTACACAATGTAAATGAAGAAATAACTTGAAAATCAATTTAAGCAAGAAACTTCATGCCATAGAATGAAGGTGGAAGTTCCTCTTCTTGAATCCTCTTATTGAATCTCTAATTTCCTCCTTTTTTTTGCCCTAGTAACTCCTCTCTGTAAATGGGACAGCTAGGGTTTCATTTGGTATGTAAATGGTGTTTCTCAGAGTATTATTTAACTTATAAAATCCCTTTATCCCTAATTAGGCTTAAATGCGTATTTTTGAACCCCCAAATGGGCCTCAACCCATAACTTAAATAACCCAATAACCACCCAAATGCTATACCTATACCCCAAGACCATTTTTAAAAGTTTATAACACTTAAACGAGTTCCCAAAACATTTTGGAATGCGCCGGAATTATTTTTACTCGACATACCGTTTTAATTATTTGAAGCAACACGTAGCAATACGAAATTACTATAAGATCTTTTTTCTACGAGTCAACCCATTATATAGCCACAAACAAACATTTATTATCAATTTAAATGTTACCCATTTAATTTAAATTCCACTTATTTAGTTTATCCTCTAATTTATTCCAAACTATTAAATTAATTTATGTCAAAATATTTTATTCCAAAAATGCGGGGTATTACAATCTCAACATCCCTCAACTCACCACTAGCTCTGACCCATATATATATATATATATATATATATATATATATATATATATATATATATATATATATATATATATATATATATATAGAGAGAGAGAGAGAGAGAGAGTCCCTCTCCTGTAAGTACTCCTTATGGTGCAGACTCCGGTACATACCATTTTTTTAAAATAGTAAAAAAATGAAATTTTTGATGAAACTTCATGGATATGATCTCCATGGTAGGAAGATCATCTCCAAAAAATTTCATCAAAAAATTCAATAAAAAAATCGTTAAGATGAAGTGATATGTAAAAAAATGGTCTAAAGATGCATTTTCAACCGTCTAAATGTTGGCGATCATCTCACCCACTTTTTGATTGAATTTTTTGATGATACTTCATGGATATGATATCGATAGTGAGAAGATCATATCCATGAAGTTTCATCAAAAAATTCAATCAATAAAGTCGCTGGCGCCGACCCAACATTTCAACGGTTGAAAATGCATATTTATACTATTTTTTTACATATCACCTCATCTCTCAATGGGTTTTTTATTGAATTTTTCGACGAAAAATTTGGAGATGATATTATCACCATGAAGATCATATCCATGAAGTTTCATCAAAAAATCCATTTTTTTACTATTTTAAAAAAATGATATGTATCGGGGTCTACACCATAAGGAGTCTTTACAGGAGATTTTCTGTGTGTGTGTGTGTGTGTGTGTGTATATATATATATATATATATATATATATATATATATATATATATATATATATAGTCCTGCTCTTGTGCGAATTAGTCCGCATTTTAAGAATGCGGACCGGACATGTGTCACCTGGCGATGAGCCCAGAAGAGAAAGAGAGTGTGCCTATAATTTAGGCAATAATTTCTAGGCGCACAGTTAGGTAACACATATCCGGTTCACATTTTTAAAATGCGGACTAGTCCGCACAAGAGCATTATTATATATATATATATATATGTGTGTGTGTGTGTGTGTGTGTGAATTTAATTTTTTTTAAATTCATTTTAAATCAATAACAAATGCTTTCAAATTTTGAAATTTTTCGCAAAAGTCATTTATAAAATCATTCTAAAAAATACTTTTAAAATATAATTTACAAAACAAAAAAAAAATTGACCCTTAGTTCCAAGATGGGGATTTGCTTGTTTTGTTCCAATAGCTGTCAACATTTTGATTTTGTGCTCTATCACCTTGAACTTAGATACTTTCAACATGTTAATACATGCATGGAAAAAACTATACTCAATGTCATGAAGAAAAATATAACACAAGGCCTATATGAAGAGTTCCATGATCCACCAAAATTTTCTGAATAGACGTGTCATTAGGTATACTATTGATTTGGGACTCGACTGATCAGAACCGTGCCACAGGTTTAATATTTATATATGTCCAACCCAACTCAAATGAAATAGAGCCCACCGCGAAAGGGATGAGTCAGGAAACTGAGTTCTTTTATACTGTAATAATGCACAACATAAAAAATTATTTACTCTTTACGAAAAACCTATTTTTGCTACAAAATTATTATTGCAATCCTTATCTATTTAGTGATAACTAGAGGGATCATTTTCCAAAAATTAAATAGTTAAGTGACTTACTATACATTATGGGCTTGCGAGTGAAAAATAAATAACAAATAAATAAATTTAGGGGCGCGTGTCATTTTAACATAATAAAATGTCTAAGTAAAATAAAAATAATTACGACGCATTAGAGACTCGATTTAATATTTTAAATAACTAGAATTGGTCCCGGATCATAGGTATATGAGTTGGGGTGCTTTTGGGCTAGTTGGGTTATTGATTCGAGTCCATTTAAGGGTCCAAAAGTTGGGTTTTAGGCCCAACTCGGGACTAACCACTAATTAAGTGTTTAACCACTCCCCCACTATCATTAGAGAAAACCCTAAAACACGGTTGCGGGAGAGGAAATGAGAAATACCAAAAAGAGGACCCTCTGTAAATTTCTGGGAATTAGGTTTAAATGGGTGTCTTTAATGATGAACAATGCATATAGAGGATTGAGATTTATTGTAGAAATTGTTGCAGAAATTAAGTATCAGAAATCTGAAAATTTAGGGTAGATCCCTTATGGTTTGTTAGTCAATTGCGGACATCTTGATAAATTAATGTAGAGGGCATTGATGTTAATTCTGGGACTAAAATCGTGATGGAAATTACACAATAGATGCCCATCTTTTAAGTTGGATAGGACAGAAATTGGAGAATGATTCAAGCATTAAAATCCTTAATATATACTATTTTTCTTTTGGGGTTTTTGTATATCACGTATGGAGTTGTTTTTGGATTCAAACATATAAGTTTTGGGTTTTAAATTTTTGGATTTTATTAATGAAATTATGGGTTTCAAATAACAGTTGTTGGGTTTATCATGTAACTGACATTAGACAACAACGAACAAAGAGAAAAGGGAAATGTAGGGAAGAAGGAGAGGTCGCTCAAAAGACGGCGTGGGTCGTTTGAGCGACGTGCCATCTCGCGCGAATGAACGTCACGGTAGTTGGAGCAACACCAGGGGATTTTTGACTTTACACGACCGAGAATGGGCATCGTTATTGGGTTGACTTGGTTTACTGATAAGGGGATGATTTGGTTTACTGAAAAAGGGAATTAATATCATAAGATATTGAAAATGGTTATGTCTTTTATTTAAATTATTAATAATTACAAATAACTAGTGGTTAAGTAATTATTATATGGGATAAGATAAATAATTTATTTTATGGTAAATTATTAGTTAAAGAGATTGTGGGATTTAAATTGGACTCTTATGGTAATTATGAGGGTATTAAGGAATATTAATAGTTATAAGGGTATTGGTCCTGGGATTTTGGTTGCGAGGTTGTTTATGAGTCCAAGTGGGTGAGGGATAACCGAGTTAGGCATAATAAAAAAATTTAACAAAAATATGGATGTGCCCACATTAAATAGCGAAAATTACAGTTAATTTGTGGTTAAATAATTATTTACTAAATGGAATTAATAATTTATTAGATGTTAAATTATTAATAAATGGAAAAATGTTGTGGACTTTGGCTGGACTTTTATTGTAATTATGGAGTAGTTACCTATACATATTATATGGGATAATAATATGTAGTATTATTTGTGTTGACATACCAGTGGACCGTCCTATCGGCTCGGGGTTCGCGCATTCGGGTCGCGTACCACACGTCGGCACAGGTGGGCTTGACAATGTTTAGGCCATATAGGTACTACGTGGAGGCTCTACCCATGACAGGTAGGTGTTGGCGCTGACCGTTCTTGTATTACTGTTGGGTATGGGACGTGTATAGGTGTCCTGCATAGGGAGAGCTCCTAACTGTGTGTGTTTTGTGATGTCCGCTTAGGATAAGAGATTTTTCCGAACTTACCGATAGAGCACGAATTGGACACCAATGGTAGATGTCCTTGTGTGTCATATATATATATAATTACTCGGACTTTATATGAGATAAACTATTATGTCTAAGAATGTGGACATAAATGACAATTATAATTCTTTAATGCATAATATGTGTTAATGCCATTTATGGGAAAATTATGAGACTGGGATGTTACGGGTATTGATAATTAAATGCTGTCGGTACCCTTAAAACATATAGCCATTATTTTTTATTTGAGACGTTGTTATAATTATTATTTGAGGATTTATTGGGATGCAAATAATATCACATTTAGATGAGGGGTGAGGTGTTAAACGCATGTGAGTGACGAAGGGGGAATATTTATTTTGCATCGACTATAGTATTGCATCATAAATTAATTAAGTTAATCTTGCGCACCTCGGGCTCTAACCTAAATTATAAATGTCCCCCCGTGTTATTTCTAGACAAGAATATCAGGACTGTTGTTGTGCCAGCCTTGCGATCTTTCGATGCTTAGCAGATTTCCAGATTATTGACTCTAGCCTGGGTGCTTTTCTGCTAGAGTTTAGTTACTTTATTTGGAAAATATTGTAAGGGCATAAGCCCAAGACTTATTTATTTATTTATCTATTTATTTATTTACATTATGCTGGAGTTGTGATATTTACTTGGTGTTAAAGTTATTATTTTAATTCGTGTTGATTTGAGTTTAATTATTTTTAGTGAGTTATTCATAAAATTTAAAGTATCGCCCTTTTTAAATAACAATATTTATATTATGTTGTGTTGAAAATGGTATTAATTGATCGACAAGCCCCATCTTCGGCGTATCGTGCCTGGCCAACCTTTACATGAGAAAATGGGGGTTATTACAGATACCCTAGATTTTGAGGTGTAAGTTGAGGGGTGACGATTATTATCAGTATTTGGTCATTTTTTGGGTGCGTTTATGGGTTTTTTCAAATCTTGAAGAGCTTAACCCTCGAAAATGGAGTTTACATTAGTCTGTTATCGGGTCCCCGCAGGAGATGACCATTTTCGGAGACTACCTATTGAATGGATGCTTATATTTTTTGCAAAATACATCATTTTCCATGATTATACCATATTCCATTCGGTGTAATAATCTCGAGTTTGATAATTAATTTCGTCAGTTTTACCCCAATTTTTGTGAAATTGTTCGTCATGAAGAGGCTGCATCACTTTTTTCAAGATGAGATTTATTTTTTGCTATGAATTTATTACTATGAGTCTATTATGTTTTGATGATAATACCTAATAAATCACAAATGATTTTACTTAAATATGATACTTTCATGGATTTCAACTCCGTTTGATTTTATAATTTGTTATTCGATGGGGACGACGAGAACAAAGAGGATGACGGTGCTTTAAGAGCCAGTGCTAGCGCAACTTTCTTTACCGATTATGTATTTTGATTATTTCAACTAAGAAATTATTTAATATTCTTCTAGGTTAAATTATAAGTTTTACAATTATACTAAAAAATTGATGCCCATATTCTCGAGTATTTTCCACAGATCATGACTTGGTGGATTGGGCTCAAAATAAAGTGTGATCACTTAAAATAGTTATCACAACATCCGAGTCTGATGCACCTTCGACAAAGCGAAAGGGACATGCACATCTGGGTTGTGATTGGGATCGAATCAGAAAGTCTGGGTGAGAAGAAATGGATGAAAAATACAACCATTAAGAAGTGAAACTTCCCATTTTTATTGAAAGGCACCCCACTTAATGATGGTAATTGGATGTTACAAGTTATAAATGGAATTGACAATCACCATTTATACAAAACATTAGTTGGGCATCCATACAATGAAATATTTTTCTAGAGGAAAGAAAAAATGACGGCAAGAAGATTATGTGTGATGTCAGTCGACATTCTAACGATGATAAAATGAAGGCATCAAGATTATGTGTCAGCGATGAACATAATTTACAATACTAAGTCAAAGATAAGGATTAGAGACCATGAGGGGATAACGATGATGCAACAATTAATGAAATTGCTTAGTGTCAATCATTATGTCTATTGTATAATATGAATGAGTGGACGAGTGAAGTTGAAGAGATATTTTGGGATCATCTTAAATCTATCTTATTGGAAAAAGTGATTTCCTTCATTTGTAATTGTCTATTTTACTTAAAAGAAAAACTTGTACAAGATGTCATTGTTCGAGATGGTAGGTGAAACTTCGTGTAGATTTAACTTTCAGAATATTTTTTTCCATTTAGGAACAAAGAAATAAGAGATCACCATTGGGCTTTGGTCCAATTAAAATAGTTTTTTATCCATTTGCATGCCCCAATGTCTTTATTATCGATCATTAATTCGCATGCATGAATTCATCACAGGTGGCATTTTTTAGGCTAGAAATGTGTTGTGCACTTTCGAAGTTTCCCCCAACATGCAAAACCATGCTCGTAAAGAGATTCATAATGATGATTTGTTGAAAATATTCTTACGAGATTGGGTTTTATTGGTTTGAATCCACAATATATACACTTACAACTAATCTTCAAGATCTAGCATTTAACAACATTTAACAAGTCAATTTCAAATTCAACTTCCAAATCCAACATTTAAAAATATTTCCAACATTCCGTTTAACATGTAATAGGTTAGCATAATATAACATTAAACACATAAATTAAAAATCCATATCCAAAAATATACAATGTCCAATGTCCAAAATATCATCACAACGTTCGAAATTCAAAATATCATTCACAATGTCAATGTCATTCTGTTAGTTTTTCACTCCTATATCTTTGGCCCTTCCTCTTCTCTTGTATTATTCTTTTCTTTTTGTCCCTTTGTCCTTATCAGTGTCATTCTGAAGATCCTCCACGATTACTACTACAAGTATTTTGTTTGTATCATTATTTTGTGTAATTAATTGAGTGGCATCTTCGGTATTGCCTTCTATAATGTTCTCCTCAAGCAACTTTATTGCTATGCGTACTTCATCCACTAATTCAATAAATTTTACTTATTAGAAATCATCACCATTAATGTATTATATACTGATGGATTATAAATATTCTTACCAATGAGGTTTTCGTTCACCATACTAATGATTGGTGGGGTACTATACTACCAAATGCGAATGTGGGAAGAATCTATTCTTATAATCCTTGCTACAGTCCCACGAGCATGTGGTGGATACTAAAGTGACTTATACGATAATACTTGGTATTTTCAATTATCTTTACACCATTTTTTAATATTGAACCTCACCTTATATCTTTCAGCCTTATTTTTCCCCATTGTCTTTTATAGGGATCATTAGGTCTTGAGGGATGATTTGCAGACGTCCTAGTTTCCTAAGCACTCGTTTAGCATAGTAAGTCTCAACAACATCAACGCAAATGATAATCCACGATAGAATTTAAACACTTGGAGTGGGTATGCAGCCCTCTTGTCCTTATAAGGATCCCAAATCACCAACACATAAATATACAAAATAAATCGGATGTTGAAACATAGGTATACTATAGAAAAGCATACTTGAGCATAAAGAACTTGCATTGCTTGCTGCCAAATCTTCTAGGTGCTCTACAAATTTAATGACTTGTGGGAATGCATTTTTTTACGAAATTGATTGCAAGACCCATTGCACAATTTTAGGCATGATGTTGTTAAAGTCTAAGTTATGGCATGCTCCCAGCTTGTTGAAATGCTCATAAATCCAAGACTACAACAACAATAAAAAAAAAATAATTATTATTATAATGGATTGATATATAAACAAAAAATTAGGGATAAAAATTGGGAATAATATTATTTATTTTTACCTGTAGTCGGGATAGACAACCAGTGATTTTCTTAAACCTTGACCTTGATGCATGCCCAACTGTCTATCTAGGTAGAAGAGGATTGACATGACCCACGCAAGTTGTCCCACCTTATTCAGCTACATTAATAGTTCCAGGTAATAAACAAAGATCTTTTTTTATCTTATCGGTGAATATGGAACAACCAAGTATTTAAAGTATGCATCCTTACACTTTTCTGCAGCATTCGCTTTAATAATTGGGAAATACTACGTCAACGAATCGATTATTTAGTTAATTGATTTCCACCGTCTTCTCCACACATTAAATAATCAACTATCAAGACTTGCAATATTTGGGCAAAACCATCCTTTTTGATGGTCATCTCAACCCAATGACATGTGAAACCCATTTGTCTTTGATTTCCATCATTCAGTGTGGTGTTGCGGACCCCAAACGAGGGGGCTCATGTGTTAGATGCCATTGTTATTTAATCCTTATGGGATACGAGAGTTCTTTTATATTGATTCTCTAATTCTCCTCGAGGTCAGGTTGTCAGTTCAATATGAGTCAACGATTTTCCTCTAAAAGCTTTTTAACACCGTATCCAATTTTGGTGCACACCTGTGGTTTTTTGTCTTGTGTCCTAGGTGTTGTTTTCATGCGATAAGTGGGTTTATAGGTTTGTCAAAGTCACTAGTTTATTTTATATAAAAGTAAATAAAAGGTTTGGGTTTGCCCTTTCTAGCTAATTCTAAGGTAAGTTTTAATCTACGCTTGGTCCATAGATTCTCATTGTTTGGATTTGGGAAATGGGGTACGAGTTAATTTATTTTAGAACATGCTTAGTGACCTTAGTTTGAGGATCCCTTAAAATGTAGATTAGGGCTCGAGCATGAAATCAGTCTGACTAAGAGGTATAGGAGTGTCCCTTTGACTGTTGTGGGAACATATGAGTGCTTATGTGTTGCTCTGTATTTTAGTTAATAAGTGGCCATTAGTATGTACATAGAGGTGAGAAAATCTATATTCGAGTAACGAGTGGCTTTTGAATAGGTTTATTAGTGTGCAAGGAATCATGACTCGGATAACGAACATCTTTTAGGGGTGTGTATAGGTATGCATGAGGACAAGGACTTAGTATTATGTCTAAATACCCAATAAGACGTGGGATCAAAGTTTATATAGTTCGATTATGATTAATGTATACGTATATGAATGTTTCTATGGGGGTGAGCGAGAGATCATAACTTTGAGATACTTTGATATCTCATTAGGTAAAAAGGGATAAGAGAGATAAGATATGGTTGCATCTCAGTGATGATAATATATCATGAAACATATTATTTAGTCTTGTGCTTATAAGAAAGACTGGTGTTAGGGCTACGTACTCGTGTATGCCTAAGGTTAAAGAATACATAGTTCGGTTGTTCACATGTTTTAACATGATGTGTGTGCAAGTGTAGGAATTGTCTTGGAGGGGTGATAAGTGATCTCTATGATAGAGGGTAGCTTCGATGGAGGGTAAGAATGGGAGTGGTCCCGAAGATCGCCTGTAGGGTCATATTATATTATGATCATCGGGTGAGCACTATCCGAAATTTATTTTACTTCAGACTACTTGGAAGGTGTATTTCTAAGGATGTCATGTTTAGGAGAAGAAGATGTCCCATGGTGTATGTTATTTGTGGATGATATAGTTTTAGTAAACACTTCAAAGGAGGGCTTAGCGAGAAGAGTAGATACTTGGGAAAAAGCCTTAGAGACTAAAGAACTACAAATCAGAAGAAATAAAATCGAATTTATGGAATGTAAATTTAATAGTGAAGCATCGGATAGCATGATATTAAAGATTGAAGAAAAAGAGATAAACCAAACTAATAAATTTCTTTACTTAGGTTCAGTGTTTCAACATAATGGGGATATTCATGAGGATGTTATGAGTAAAATATCAATTTCTTGGATGAAATGGAGATAGTCAAGTGGTGTGTTATGCGGTAAGAGGATAACTAATAAATTAAAGGGAACATTTTATAGAATAGTTGTTAGGTCAGCGACCCTATATGGAGCGAAGTGTTGGGCTTTAAAGAAAAAATATGAAGAAAGTTTCCATGTTAGTGACATTATTACTCTCCAATAGATGATAGGAATTATTAAAAATGACAAAATTAAAAACCAGTACATGATAAAAAAAAGGTTGGGAGTTGCTCCAATTAGCAATAATTTAAGAGAAAATAGATTTAGGTGGTACAAACATGTATTGCGTATACCAGTAGATGAACCTATAACAAGAGGAAGATTATTGAAAATAAAGGGTTAAACAGAAAGGGGCCACCCTAAGCTATCGTGGGAGGAAAGTATTAAAAGAGATCTTAAGGAATTAAACTTGAAAGATAATATTTCATATAATATATTAGAATGGAAAAGGACAATATATGTAGCCGACCCCATATGATGATGATGATGATGATGATGATGATGATGATGATGATGTATCCAAGAAGACTTGGGATAAAATTCAATGTGGTTCCTACAAACGGGACATATATATAGGTGTAGGTAATGCTATAATGAGTATACAATATACAACATTATAGTATTTGTGGAGCCTAATCCTTAATTTAGCATTTTCATTTTCTTGGATTGATGTATTTACATATTAAAATAGTACATTAATCAAAGGTCGATGGTTATGAATTATCAATATGAAAACACATATTTGGGGGTAGCTTCACAACTAAGGTCTTTGTTTTCTTGGAGAAGTGGTGGGAGTAGATAGATTTTAGACTTTGACTTTATAAAGTTTCAAGTTTACTTAACTCAATCACACTTTTCTGAGAACGATAAGTATATTTTCATGTTTGTATTTAGTCGTTGTGGAATTTTATTAGAATTTATTTAACATGTGAGCATTTCAATTCAATAAACATAGGTGTTGGGTTAGAAACTGGGATTTTAAAATATAAAAGTTACAAAGTGCATAAATGGTCCCTTAAGTAGGGTCTGAGCTAAATGAGATAGAAAAATATATACAGTTTATCATAATATATATATATATATATGTATGTATGTGTGTGTGTGTGTGTGTGTGTGTGTGTGTGTGTTGGGGAGTATGGCCTCGAGATTTATGCAAAATTTATTTACCCTTATAGTGTGAACAATTTTTTTTCTAGGGGAGTGTCTTCACCCGAGGTGCCCAATTGGGGAGTGCTCCATTTAGTAGGGAGATCCTCATTTAGAATTGCCAAAATTCACAAAATGTGCACAGAGTTTTTCCTCTTTTTCTCGGAGGAAGTGACTTTTCAAAACTATGAGCTTGACTCATGTGGAAGTTACTTCACAGGAGTATGAGCTTCCCTTTATGGGAAAATGACTTTTTTTAAGAACGAACTTCTCCAGGTTTCTTTAGAACGATGTCGAGTATCTTGAGCACTCGAGATTAAAAAATCGTTAGATTATTGAATAATTGTTGGGTTTGGGGGTACTTTGAATGGTCGGAGGGGACTTCGGTTTATAGGGTTGTGTGCAGGGATTTTGACCGATCGGTTATGCCAAGGCTTTGACCGATCAGTCATACACAATGACATGTGTTAGGTGGGTGCGGTGTAAGGATACATTTAGGCCTAGGAAAATATCTTCCATGATTTTACAATTATAAAGAAGGGGGATGACTGATCCGTTAAATCCCTATGGGGGTCTTTATCCGATCACTTAAAGGACCTCTAAAGTCCTTCTTTTTCCCTTTTTTTGTTCTTCTTTAATTTTAATTTTAGCCCTGAGAGGTACTTTAGTT
This sequence comes from Sambucus nigra, assembly GCA_949130495.1. Lineage (NCBI taxonomy): Eukaryota > Viridiplantae > Streptophyta > Magnoliopsida > Dipsacales > Adoxaceae > Sambucus > Sambucus nigra. The sequence continues at coordinate 43,617,801 of OX422209.1, forward strand.
TTTTAGGTGGATTTGGTTTTAATGATACTTTTATGGACGGGATAATGAGGAACCACACCCTGAATGCAAATCGGGGTGTCCATAGAGGTGGTCGACTAATAGGTAGAGCGTGAGGACACTCTTTGTCAAAATTGGAATGGTTAATAATTATGTTTGCCTATTTCTTTTGGGAATTGTGGGGCTATGAGGGTAATTGGTAGAAAGGGTGGGGTAGAAAATATGGATATCAGAAAATGTGAGGATGGTTAATCGATACGTTAAACATCATGTTTGACCGGTCGACTAAACACCTTGGAACGTTTAATCGATTGATTAAACATTTCAGTTCCCTAAACGTATAAATGGATCTTCCCGAGCCAATTTTTTCATTTGTAGAGGGGGCTTGAAGGTAATCTTGATATTAGGGATAATCCCCCCATTAACAACAATTTTTGGGATTAAGGCAGCTCAAGCGAGGTAGTTCAGCGTGGCAGCTCAAGCGAGGCAGTTCAACGTGGCAACTCATACTTTAGCTTATTGTGTTAGTTAGTCATAATGTGTTTTTGTTTATATTGACTATGAGCTATAACGGTTGTAATGAAATAATGAGAATGATAATAACTTGGTGTGAGGTCGAAAGGTACTCACGAGTGACTAGGCTTGGCAGGGCCTGGGAGAGCTTTCATGCTCTATCGAACGACCTCGCCGTGGGAACTTAAGAGGGACTTCGTTTGGAGGATTGATAAGTGAGGCACCGTTGGGTCTTGCCCTGACCATCTTAGATACACCTGGTAAAATATCGAAGGACCCTTATCGTGGAACCTCGAGTGGAGCGGCTTTGAGTTATATCAGGCGCTGAGCTGTGAACCAAACAACCCGCTACTTAATGTCACATCTACTGTAGGTGATGTCACTAGCCATCTAGACAATGTCAATTCTTCACTTGAGTAAACAACCATGGTATTTGGGGTTGTCAGACGGTTAGTAAGCCACCTCTGTAGTGATAGCCCCCTGACACACAGTGGTTAGGCAAAAGGCATACCTTGGCATTTAATGTCTATGACGTGGAGCTAACTAGTGCATCAGGTATTTATTGTTGGTGACATAAAGTATGAGGGATGTATTTCACAGGCATTAATGAGTAAGTTGCCTCGGGAGTGGTGTGGGGGCTATTTAAAAAGCTCAACCACCTCAGGGGAGAGATCATGTTCCTTTTTTAGAGTTCAGAAGTTTTTACTAAGGATAAATATACAAGAGAGAGAGAGAGAGTTATTACAAACCACGGAGTTTTACTCACCCACCATTGTCGTTTATTACGAAGCTTTTAATACTTGACAGAGATTCTTGAGGTTGGTTGGTGTATTTGGCTGCCTGCCAAGGTGTATCTAGTGTGTTTACTTCTCTCTCCCTCTGAAAGAGTTACTTTTAAGTTCATTGTTATCTGATTGAGTTATACACGAGATATTTGCGAGTTTAACCAGGTTTCTCCTCACTAAGTTGTGTTTGTGTGTCCTACGGTTAATCAAAGATTTTTCTAGTTAACTTATCACTATTGTACTCAAAAAGGGGTTATGTATCCATTAATCTAAACTAACCTCTTACATTTGGCGACTCTACTAGTGAGGCATTCTTCTAAGCAAGGAGTATGACACAGGATAATGTTAATCGAAGGTTCAACTTTGATGACATTCAACATAATGAAGAACAGGCGGTGAGAGAATTGGAGGCTCTAAGGGACGGGGGGCCTCGAATAGAGGTACCTCCAGTTCAGGCGACGACAGACATTCCAGGGGTGACACAAGCTTCCACGAGTACTTCATTGTGATCAGCTCAAGTGGCACTCCTCATGAATAAGTTTTACGAGTTTTTGCAAACTCCAGTAGCTTCAACTGTATTGAGAGGATTTGAAGCCAATTCCTTTGTAACACCAGGGGCAGCCCCACCAAGTACAGGCATAATGGGAACAGTCCCAGCAAGTATACCCTCCATTGTGAATCCATCAGTAGGGGCCTAGGGAGTATCAATGGCTCCAATTATGACGATCGCTTCAGCTGCAACGGGCACTCAGCCTATGGCCTCATTGGTCATTGCTCCAGTGGCATCACTCATGGAGGAAATGAGGAAAGAGATGCAGAAAGAGATTCTAAAGTTCATACAAGCTTCCTCACAATCTGCAAGCGAGGTACCTTCGGTCTATGACGATTTTTGGACACCTTACCCCCAAGAATACAATGATGAACCTTATCCAAAAGATTATATCCCTCCTATCTTTGAAAAATATACAGGAAAAGGTTAAAACCCAAATGAGCACATTAAGCGCTTTTCTGAACACTTGGGGGCGCATTGTAATAACAAGAAGCTCAGGTTGAGGGAGTTTTCTAAATCCTTAACCGATAAAGCATATACCTGGTATTCTCATTTAGCTCCCAAGAGTGTTTCCACGTGGGAGGAGATGCACGTGTTGTTTGTCCAGAAGTTCTTTCTGGCCGAATATGAGTTTACTCTGACCCAATTGGGGAGGAAGAAGCAACAACCAGGGGAAGATGTGGTGGCGTATGTGCGCATATTCAGGGAAAGGTCCCTCGATGTAAGAGAGGAGGCCAAAAAATCCAAAATGCTGTAGATCTGTGCGGAAGGGCTACTTCATGAGTACATCTACCACCTCATTAATGAGACGCGCGGGAGGACCTTTGCAGTGTTCCCAAAAGAAGCGAGGAATATCTCGTTCGTTATACGACCAAATCCAGTAGTAGTTCCCATGATGTTCAGGAAGCCGATATAACTTATGGGGGGAGGTTTCAACACCCTTGAGTAGGGTACACCGAAGGAGCAGATGGGGGAAAGGTACCAAAGAAGGATAACAAAAGGAAGTTAAGAGATAGGGCAGACCCATTGCCATTACCTTGTACAGTAGAAGAGGTTGTCAGCTATTACAATGCAATGGTCTAAGGTGGAATTGTCTATGAACCAAAGGGCATTCCCATTAGGGAACCAAATGTGGCAACGAAGGCGGATCCCAAATATTGCCAGATTCATTGAAAGATCCAACATCCAACAGATAACTGTTTTATGCTAAGAAGAATCATCGATAAATATATGAAGGTAGGGATGTTACGAATCCCTCTTTAGAATGTTAACAACAACCCACTCCTAGACCATGGGGCCAATTTGGTGGTGGCCTATGATGGGGAGGTAGAAAGAGAGTTAATGACGAAGTAGGAGGAGTTCGAAGAAGCTTTGAAATATTATAGTAAGGGAATGTATAACGTAGTATTAACTTACGATGAGGCAAGCGTTAAATACGTGGAGGACGTGTACAGTATTGAAAGAGAGGAATCAGACCCAGTCATAGAATACTGTGCAGTTTCAAAATACCTAAAGTTCACCTTGTTCTTCGACCAGGTAAGTGTACCAAAAGAGGGTAGGTTGGAAATAACCCAAGAAATTCTTAACATTGCGAGGAAGAACTCAGTCCCTTCGCTGAAATGGAAGGGACCCATGACCAGGTTGGTAAAGAGGCTTTTGTCAGAAATAACCTTCAGCGATGCAGATAGGGCTGTAAGGTTCCCTCATAACAGGCCTTTGTATGTAACCGTCAGCGTCAACGGGGTTAGTTTTGCAAGGACTCTTATGGATGGGAGGCCTCCATAAATATTATGCCAATCAACTCTTTCCATGCATATAATATTCCGGAAGAAAGGTTGGTCCCCATGCCTTTAGTAATTTTGGGGTATGACAACCAGTCTTCCAAGTCCATCGGGTATGTAAATGTTGGGATTGTGATAGGAAATCTGAGTTCCCATGTCAAGTTACACATAATAGAGAGTGCAACTTCCAACCATCTGCTGATAGGAAGAGTGTGGATGCACAACTAATGGCCAGTTCCTTCGACGTAGCACCAATGAGCTAAGGTGAATATCAAGGGAACAGAGGTGACCATTAGGGCTACAAAGAGGTCCTTCACTGTCGGGGAAGCTCACTTGGTAGATGCAGAGTTTTACACAGAGTTGGAGGAGGATGTCTGGGTCCTAACGAGAATAATGGAGGGAGCATGGGTTCCCTCGATCAGAGAAAGGATGGGGACTTTGAACGAGCAGAATAAAGAAGTTGCAAGCAACAAAGGAGTGATGGCCGAAGAAGTCCATCAGGAGGTTCCTCGGCCCCAAAACATTTCGAAGTAGCTCAAAGACAGGATGAGGCCTAGAGTGGATCCAATGCAGCATAAGCCCCAACGACATAGCATGCTGAGTCGACTTTCAGGAGGAAGAGTCGCTGAGGCTTCTAAAGAAAAGAAAAGGAAGGTAGTGGCGACTGCCAATAGGCAGTGCAAAAAGTTTATTACTGAAGAAGGAAAGGTGGTGTATCATTTATAATGGTGTGAACGGGTGGCCGAAAAAACTGATAATGAGGCTAACCTGATATACGAGTGTTTCCTAGTAGATCAGCGAGGACAAAGCATGGTGATAGAAAACTCCAACATACAAGAATTTATGGAAGATGTAGTCAAAAAACTAAATTACATGACAGATCAACCGAGGACACAGGCACTGGATTTGGAATAGTTGAACCTGGCTAAATATGGGGAAGATCCGAGGTCTATCTTTATCGTGAAAGATCTCAGTAAAGAGAAATGAGGAGCCTTGATTGAGTTGATTTGGGAGTTTGTAGACATTTTTTCGTGGAAATACACAAAGATGGAAGGACTGGATGAGGAAGGGAGCTGCCACAAGTTGAACGTGATACCTTCAGCCATCCCAGTAAAATAAGCAATGAGAACGAACAAGCCAGAGCTAGACTTAAAGATCAAAGAAGAAGTCCAACGTTTATTAGCGGCAAGGTTCATCAAACCGATACAACACCCACTTAGGCTATATAGCATTGTGCCAGTGGGAAAGAAAGACATAAACCAAATACGGATCTGTGTGGACTTCAAAGATTTGAATAGGTCTTATCCCAAAGACGAGTTCCCTCTACCCTCCATCGACAGCTTGATAGATGCAACGGCTGGTCATGAGATGTATAGCTTCATGGATGGGTATGTAGGGTATAACCTGATCAAGATGAACCCTACGGATGCAGAGAAAACAATGTTTAGAACACCATTGGGCAATTTCATGTACAGAGTAATGACGTTTGGACTCAAGAACATTGGGGCAACTAACCAAAGAACAACGATGGCCATTTTTCATGATTTCTTTCAAAAGTTTGTGGAATTCTACATGGATGATTTGTTCATTAAGTCGAGGAGAGAGGAGTCACATCTGAGCGATTTAAGGAAGGTGTTTTCCCGATGCAAGAAATAAAAACTAAAAATGAACCCACTAAAGTACATCTTCGGAGTAACAAGTGGAAACTTTCTAGGCTTCGTGGTTAACTGATAAGGGGTGCAGATGGACCAGGATAAACAGTGAGCGATCTTGGAGATGCCATATCCAAGAACGGCGAAGGAGCTGAAGAGTTTCCTCGATAAAGTTTCCTACCTTAGGAGATTTGTGCCTAGATTGGCCGAAATGACACACCCATTGATGCAGCTGTTACGAAAGAACACGAAGTTCAAGTGGGAAGAGTTCACCAGGAGTCTCTCATTGGGCTAAAGAAGTTGCTCGTTTCACCACAAATCATGGCTCCCCCACAGGCAGGAGTACTGTTGCATCTGTATCTCACATCTACCATGAGGTTCGTTGGAGCTTTACTGGCATAAGAGATCGACGGGAAAGAATGACCAGTCTACTACCTCAACATAATCATACATGGGCTAAAGGTTAGATATAGTACCTTAGAAAGGCATTGTTTAGCCTTAGTCTTTGTAACACAAAAACTTGGACATTATATGTTATCTTTTACAATTCATATTGTAACTAGATGTGATCCTATTAAGTATTTTCTAGCAAGAACAATATTGATTGGTAGGGCAGCTAGGTGGTTCCTTATCCTCTTTGAATATGATTTGAAGTGTGTGGTTCCTCACGTGATCAAAATACAAGCGTATGCCGATTTGTTGGCAATCTTTCCCTGGGGAACATTTGAGCCACCCAAAGAAAGTATTCCAGGAGATATTTTGCAGGCCATTCAACTAGACGCAACAAATGAGGGATGAACGATGCAGTTCGATATATCTTCGTTGGAAAAGAAAGGAGGAGCAGGGGTTATTCTTTCAAAAGGAATGGAGGAGATTTTCCTTTCCGACAAGTTAGATTTCCCTTGTTCCAATAACGAAGCAGAATATGAAGCATTGTTGATAGGGTTGCTAGAGGCTCTTCGAAGGGGGATTCGTTCACTTTGTATCAAAGGTGATTCGAATTTGGTGATTTAGCAAGTGAATGGAGAGTATGCGTTGAAACACATGAGTCTGGCACCATACAAAACCATCATTTAGAGGCTCATCAGCCAATTTCATCGGACCAAGATCAAAAGATATCCCAGAATGATGAACCTCCACCCAGCACCTATGCCACCATTGCCCAAAAAATGGTCATGAGAAACGTACAACTATCGTCGTGATATACTGAAGAACAGCTCCTTTGGTAGTATAGTCAATTGTACCGATGGAGGAGGATGCAGACTAGAGAGGAGAAATTAGGAAGCAACTAGAATCTGGGGAAGGAACGATGGTGCTAAGAGAATTAGCCCGATACATTATAAACCAAGGAAACCTTTACTTCAGAAATGCAAGAGGATGCCTGTCAAGATGCATCAGTCCAGAAGAACCAGAGCAGAAGTTGAAGAAAATATATGAAAAATATTGCGAAACAACTGAGATACCTCTTTAAAAAATAATTCAAAGGGAGGGATATTTCTGGCCTATTATGAAGCAGGACGCAACTGAGCTATAACGAAAGTGCGACAAATGCCAGCTATTCTTCGAAGCACCTGAATGTCGTTTCATAGAAACTCAACCCAACTAGAGATAGCACTATATTGACTTCATTAGATATGGAGTTGTCCCAACATAGAAGATTTACGTGATGGGACTTAAGAGAAGGGCCCTGAGGTTCTACATTCAGTAGGGGCAGCTTTACCGAAGTGGCTACTTCAACAGGCCACTGCGTTACATCACAAAAGAAAAAGCGACCGAGATCCTCAAACAGGCGCATGATCCAACTCACATAAGAGGGGCCAAGTTGTATGACCAATTAATGATGTTAGAATATTATTAACCAATAATGGATAAAGACTCTGCTAAGTTCGTTCGAAAATGCAAAGCTTGTCAACTTCATGAAAATATGATCCATGCCCCAGCGGTAGATCTACACTCCCTGGAAACGCCTTATCCTTTTCACACTTGGGCGTTCGACCTGGTAGGGGCAATACATCCTTCGTCAAGGGGGAAGATATGAATACTAGTAGCAACGGAGTGTTTTATAAAGTGGGCTGAAGCGATACCATTAAGAAGGGTAACAACAAGGGTGGTGAGCAACTTCATTAGAGAATGTATCATATGCCATTTTGGGATTCCAAAGGTTATCCTCTTAGATAATGGAACCCCTTTCGTCAATTTAGAGGTAACAATGCTCACGGATAAGTATTCCATCATTCATCATACTTTAACGGTGGCATACCCAAAGGGAAACGATCAGGCCAAAGCAGCTAATAAAACTTTAGCTAATATCTTGGCTAAAACGATAGAGATTTTCCCAGGAGCATGGGATGACAAGATACCAGCTGTATTATGGTCTTATCGAACAACTAAGAGGAAGACCACAGGGTATACTCCGTTCTCCCTCATTTATGGGGATGAGGTAATCCTTCCAGTGGAGTTAGAAGTTCCCTCTGCTCGATATGCCTTGCGAAGTAGCATGCTCCCTCATAGTAGACATGTGCAGCTGGGAGTGTTGGATGAACACAGAGATGATGCGATGCAACACTTTCAAATGTATATGAAACAGCTTTCCAGGCCATATAATAACTTGGTGAGACCGAGGAAGTTCGTGGAGGGAGACCTCGTGTTGAAAACAGTAGTGAAGAACATCAGAGGGTTGGCCCTACCCAAGTTTGCAGCAAATTAGGAGGGACCTTTCATTGTGAAAGAAGCTCACGACTGAGGTTGTTGTTTAATTTCTTGGATGGAAGAAGATAAACCATTTAAAATTAACAATAAATGGTTGAAAGTATATCATGGGTAAGCAATTATGTTTGGACCACTGATGTATCTAACTGTTGTTATGAATACACAAGTTCTTTTTATGATGAGTATGCAAGTTCTTTTTACTATAACTCAAGTGGATATGAAAGAATTATAGAACTTCATAATGTACACAAATAGTTGTAACACAAAGAAATAACATGGGAAAACATACATTTTTCTTCATTCATAAACTTTGGGGCATTACAAAATTGGGAGCTATTGCCCAAGAATTATATAAAAAGAAGAAAAGAAAAATATTTACAACAAATCATTGACCTAAGAGGAACCAAAGATCTGGAGCACAGAAAAAATCTCCAGGAGGGCCCGAAGAAGATGTCAGGCAAGACTGTTGGGAATTTATATAAACCTCCAGGCTCGTTTGCGCTTGTGTACGCTCAATAAGGAGTCTCTCTCGCTTCAGCTTGGCCAGACGTAGATCTTCTTCGATATCCCCCACCTCTTTGTCTACATCTACAAGGAGAGGTGCTAACTCAGCCAACTTAGCTTCCTCAGCCCGTTGATCCTTCTGATGTTTTCAAAGCAGTTCCCTCTTGCTATCCAGTCGCCGACTCTTCAAAGTTTTTAAGTGCGTGATAAGCTAGTCAAAACGAAAGTCATCATAACCCAACTCCCTCAGGTAGACCAAGAATTAGTTGAGGAGGGCTCTGGTAATGTTTGAGGTCGGAGTGCTGGTGATTTTATCCACAACGATAGCCATGCCCTGAAGCCTGTAACTCATCACGGAGATGTTGGAATACAGGCAATCCATAGTGAACATTTCAAGATGGTGGCTTGTAAGCTGCTCAACTACCAAGCGATGGTTGGCAGGTATTTGAGGATAACGCTGAATCACCATCAGGGAGAAAGCATAAAGAGCCAAGTCAGGCAGAGGAATCTCACAGCCAGATTCGCTATCAGCAGCAGCACTAGTCATGAAACCTTGATCGTTGTGACTGGAGTCTTCTGAAATAACAGGTGCCCGATGGGGTGAAGTGATGGGCGAAAGAACTGATGGATAATCCTTCCGAGCTAACTTAGATCATTTAGAAGAAATAATGAGTATATGAAAAAATCTTAACAAGCATTTTCGTTGTTAAGTGACCGATATAGGTGGAGTTTATGAAAAAATCTTAAGAAGCGTTTTCGTTGTTAATTCACCGATATAGGTGGAGTTTATGAAAAATCTTATCAAGCGTTTTCGTTGTTAAGTCACCAATATAGGTGGAGTTTATGAAAAATCTGAACAAGTATTTTCGTTGTTACGTCACCAATATAGGTGGAGTTTATGAAAAAATCTTAACAATCTTTTTCGTTGTTAAGTCACCGATATAGGTGGAGTTTATGAAAAATCTTAACAAGTGTTTTCATTGTTACGTCACCAATATAGGTGGAGTATATGAAAAATATTCAACAAGTGTTTTTAGTGATAAGTCACCATCATAGGATAAGTTTGAAAGGTTGAGAAATGCAGAGAAATTAATGAAGTACCTCAGCAGTTGCAGGAGCGAGGATTGGAGTCACCATGGAGGCCATAGTAGCATGAACCGTTGGGAGAAGGATTACTTCCTCAGAATCCCCAACGGTGCCCTTATCTAAAAAAGCCTCAACGGTCGACAAAGCTCCCTCGCCAACAAAAGGTACCAAGGCCAATGTAATAGTTTCACTCAAAGAAGACGATAGACCTCCACCCGATACCTCAGCACTAGTAGGCATTGAAGAATCATCACGCTGGGAAGAAGCATCGACCTTGGCCTTGGAAAGAGGAAGGCAACTAAGAGAAAAGGGAGGGGTAAGACTTGGTGAAAGCTGCAAACATGAAGCCACGAGTTAGACACGGGGAGCAACTATGGGAAAAATGGAGAAATGCATCTAAGTGTTACTTATGGCACCAAAAGGGGGAATCGCAGTTATGGGTCTCGTCACCATAGTGGGGAGAAGAATGCCAGCTACCAAAGATGCCATTTCTACCTAAGGCATCTCATCATATTACAGTTCAGCATGAAAAAAAAGGGGGGGATGGGACGATAAAAGACGTGAGCCATGACAAGTAATTATTTATGTTACCTCAGGGGCACTCTCCTTAGCTGCAACGATGGGCAGAAGGACCTCATACAATGATGAAAATTCATAAGGGACTAGGAGAGTTGTCTCTGGTTAAGAGGAGACACCCCCAGATTCAACGGAACCTCCCCCCACACCAGCATCCTTCGTGTGGCGGGAATAAGTAAGCTCGATCATGGGGGAATGGGGAGGAGTAGTATCGGCTTAAGAGATATCGAAATGTCCCCCCACGAAATGGCTCACGAGGGGACTGGGTCTTCCTTCTTTAACTCCCTTCACCAAAGGTATGAAGAGATAAGCAGATGCAGCTTTCCTTAAGAAAAAATGTGAATAAGAACAAAAATATGGAAACATACCTCAGATCCGGAAGGAGAATGAGAAGATATAACCACCGGTGAAGGAGGAGAGGAGGCAGCAACAAAAGGAGCTGGGGAGGGATGTATCTCGAGAGTCCATTTCTTTTAGGACTTGGAACCCATAGTTTTTTTGCTCATACCTGTTGCACCAGCACCTTGAGGAATCCTCAAAAAATTTCTCCTCTTTGCGTTAGCTCAGTTGGATCAACTACAAATGTGGGAAAGGCAGCCGAAGGAGGAACGACGACAGCGCGTCATTAAAACTCAGCATTTATTCTTTCGACCTCAGCCTGAACCTGCCTCCTCAGCTCTTTACTTACCTCTCTAGACATGGGAGGGGGAATGGAGGCGATGGGGAATGCCTCCAAAGGGGTTTGTGCTTGATCTTGAGATTTGGATTTTGAGGAAATCCCACTCTTGGACTTCCTGGTCTTTTTGGCTAGTGACTGGGAAGGCCCTTCGCCAGTAGCAGCTTCAGTTGAAGGGGCAGGCTGTTTGGTGGTTGCAACAGCCTTGGGCTTGGGTGTGGCAGTGGGGATCATCGGGCAAGAAGGGGGTAGCTCGTGGGTAGTTTCTTTAATGGTTTTACTCAGAAGGAACTCAACTCCAAAAACGGAGTTTCCCTTGAGACCCATCTCGAAGACAGAGAAAGAAAGGACTGGGGGATATTGGGAGGACTCTGTATAAACTTGCGAATCCTGGTCAGTTGCCCCAGATGGAACTTGGTGGCATAAGAGGTAGATACACCCCCTTCCTAGTGGCACTGGGAAGGGTGACTCGCCCATCGATGGTAGAGGTCACACCAAGCACCGCTGCTGCAAGATAGAAGGTGTAAGCTTCAGCGAAAGTGGCCCTTGTAAGGTTATATTGAAACATATGTCGAGGAGCCCCCTGACCAAACCTGAACTGCCTGCTTCTATCGGGGTTATAAGGTTCAGAGGTGTATCCCCATTCAGTAAAGGAGGGAACAAACCCAGGGGTAAACAGAAGCACCACAACCTGTGAAGGATCTTCCACAACTGGAATGAATTTGACCGTTAAAGCTGTAGAATGAAAAAAATCCTAAGAATGGGTAAAAGTAGATTCGTTGTATGGCCTCATTATAAAGGAGTCAAAATGATCAAAAACTCCCATTATCTCCTATCGACTCTATTTTTTATGAAAACATAAGAGGCGTGGGGGCTTAATACCTTGGCTCGCGGGTAAAGGGATAGACTTAACGACAATGGCATGAAAATGGGTGTAAAGGAAGCCCGTTAAGATAATGGTGTTAGAAAAATTAGCCAAGTTATAATGACCCAGTGACTGTGCCATGTCGATATGAGTTCTATCCAGCCAGGTACAGAAGGACCCCAAAGAAATGGCGGCTAGAATAAGGTTGAAACCCCTGTCCAAATGAATGGAAATATTTATAAGGTCCCTCCTGGGCTGGTTGTTGGGTTTCCCAATCAGAAAAAAGCGTGAAAGCAACACAAGAATGTAGGCTGGCAGTTCCAGAGATGTACCTCTACCTTAGCGAGAGACCATTTTCCTCATAATTAACATTGTTGATCGATATTTGGCTAAGAAGTTAATGACTTTGTTCATATAAGAGATAAAGGTTTCACAAAAATGGATTATTAAGCAATTGGAGTGTAGAGATAAAAAAAATAGGGTAAAACAATATACAAAGTATATAACATAACAAATGCTTAATGGTATTAGTCCAAGGAAAAAATGAGTTTTATCAGATATTACAACCACGCGTTATTATTGGTTTGTTATTATAGTATCATGGTCATTGTAATTATAGTTATTGTTATTATAGTCTCACCTCAATCTATATCCTGAATAAAGATATAGTATCATGGTCAGTGTTATTATAGTCTCACCTCAGTCTCTTATCATGATAGACGATATATTATATATTTTCTTTTGTAAATTTTGTCATGTAGTTGGGGAAGGGGAACTCATAATGCCTCTTCACTTCCTCAGTAGTTTTTTCGCAAATCACATTGGCGACATTGTACTAACGGTCAAGTGTGTCCTGTCAAACGTAGCCAGGGCAGTTTCGAAGGCTTTATTCTGCTGAGCAGTCCAAGAGCCTGAACCACGGGAGGACATAGAGATTGAAGCCATATATTTTGATTCAGATGAATTTAATGTAAAATGGAACAGTAAATAAAAGGTGAAGTAGTGTTATGTGATGGTTTATGAGGAATGGTGAATTGTGAGCGAGTAAGGTGAGAGATCTGAAAGAAAAAAGGCTAAAGGATGAAGATATCGAGTCAAACTGAGAACACACTCTCAAGCATTAATATGTGCTAGGAGGTGGAAATGTTTGTTATTTATATGCCCCATGAGTAAAGGGGGATGGGCCATGGTCTTTCTAGTTGGCCCGTAAAACTAACACATATTTGAAAATTGTAATGATTCAAAATACGAAAAATGAATAATGAAGCTACTTTACCCTCCAAAAATGAATAATTTGAAACTCTAGTATACATTTCATTAAAATTAGGAATTGATTATCCTTTACATTGATACTTAACCGATGCAAAGAAAACTTATAATCATCGCAGATATATGAAATGAAGGTTTTGACACTACCAAAAGCTCAATATTAACACCTAACCAGATAGCCTTGAAAGTGAAAATCATTTCTTTATATTTCCCGAGGACACAAATAAAAAAATCTTCCCGGAATGCAGAGACAATAAATGGATGGATTCTCCATCGAGCTTCATTATAAAATGGCGAGCATGTTTGGCAGAATTTCAACAAGAAGGCGTACATATTGACCATAAGATAATGGATAATTGAGATCTGGAACTTTAATCGCAATTGTGAAGTTCAATTCCCACTAAACAACCTTCAGTACATAAAACAACAATATTTACATCATAACAGAAATATCAACCAAAATCTTTAACACTTTGATACTAATAGCTTAATTTTTTTTATTCCATTATTTTTTCCTTCACTTTTTGATTCAAAATTAGCTTAGAATAAATATGCAGGTTACGGAATTGAGTAATAAGTTACTAAACAATTAATCAATTTAGATACAGAAAGGGGGTAGTATTAGCACCTTCTTGGTTTTGAGTTTTGAAGGATTTGTAAAATGCAACATCGTGGTCTATCTAAAGTGTTGTGATAAACCCTATTATTATTAAGTATAAATAAGCCCAATAAATTCTCTCTCTGTCTCAAAATTGAATCAATTTTGTGTAATCATAAATGCCCAACTAACAGGGTTATTATGAATTCGATTCCTAATCGAACTGAACCACTTAAAAATCCGAATATGTTTTGGTATTGGAAAATAAATAAAAAAACTGAGCAAGGGAATTCGGAGAAGTTCGATATAAAACCAACTTCACAATCCGTGCGGATTTACTTCAAGTATATAATAATTATTTGGGCCACGTAACGTTACCTCAAATATTGTATTAATTATCCAAGGTCCACTCTTTTGGGGTCATTTTCAAACTCTAGATTTGGTTTCCTTCTCAACTAAGAATAAAATGACGAATGGGTGTAGTGGTCAAGTGGGCTCATTGGCTCCCGCGAGTCCAACAAATTCGGACTAACTCAAAATAGACTTAATCCTCTGAATGTCCAAATATTAGACATGACTCCATTATAAGATCTTAATGTGTATTTTGACTTAACACCACGATATGTTTTGACAAAATTGCCCAATTATTCTTCTCCAATTTCAAAATTTCGAACGCTAATTTTTAATACCGAAATTGATTCCCATAACAAAACATACAATAGAAACGTAAATCAAACATGTATGCGATAAATTAAACAAGCAATGCAACTACGAATAAATCAATCTCAACATATAGATTGGCATATAAAACTTCTTTGAGTCAGATCCTTGCAATAAAAAGTCATTTTTCTAGTGAAGAATTTTAACGATTCATCGAAGATAATATGATTACATTTATTAGACCAAAAAATCCATTGTTTCAATGAAGAATTTTTTTCATTACAATCCAATTAGAGACCATCGTAGTTTTTTCATTTCTCTACAACTCTCTCTCTCTCTCTCTCTCTCTCTCTCCAATTACATAGATCGGGGTTGGACTCACCCTTAGACGTACATGTTTGGCAGAATTGTGAAGTTACATATTCACAATTATTTTATGTACAGTTCCAAACCATTACTAATTGTCTAATATACAGTCTACGGTTCCATTACGTACTATGTACAGCTCAATATGTGGCACTCGATACATTGTATAGCTCATTACGTACTATGTACATGAGCTGTACATAACTACCAAGCTTGGCTTAGCGCATTTGTGACCATTGCACGAGTCTGAGATAAATAAGTCATAATTGAGTGGAGGACATGACATCGGGGATCTGTCTTAAATTGAACATTTTATCTATACAACTATGGAGGATTTATTTTTGAGAGGTTCTAGATGAACCACCTTAGGATCGCGTCTGGCGACCGCATCTTTCCTCTTTCCTTTTTTTTTTCTTATTATTTTGTTTTCAGCAATTGATAAAAAAATTCCTATTAATATTAAAAAAATGTTTTTTTCTTTAAAATTAAATCGCTTTTTTTTTATTAAAATTAAACAATTTTTCCTTAATTAAATTAAATATCTTTTAATTAAAATAAAAAAAATATTTTTCCATAAATAAATAAACTATGTTTATTAATAAAAAATCTATAAAAAAGTTTTTTTAATTAAAAACAACATTTAAAAACATATTTTTTTAACTTTAATAAAAAAAACATGTTTAATTTGATGTCTTAGATTCTCGATTGATTAGTGTCGCTGGCGCGGACCCACATTCAACAAATGATGTGAGTCCGGGAATGTGAGTTCGCGCCAGCGGTACTAATTGATCGCGATATTTTAAAAATATCGCGATTAATTAGTGTCGCTGGTGCGGACCCACATTCAACAAATGATGTGAGTGAGTCCGAAAATGTGGGTTCGCGAAAGCGGCACTAGTTAATCGCTATATTTTATTGAAAAAAATATCGCGATTAATTAGTGCCGCTGGCGAGGACCCACATTCAACAAATGATGTGGGATCGGGAATATGGGTTCGCGCCGGCGGCACTAATCAATCGCGATATTTTATTGAAAAAATATCGCGATTAATTAGTACCGCTGATGCGGACCCACATTCAACAAATGATGTGGGATCAAAAATGTGGGTTCGCGCCAGCCGCACTAATTAATCGCGATATTTTATTAAAAAAAATATCACGATTAATTAGTACCGTTGGTGTCGACCCACATTTAACAAATGATCTGGTTCCGAAAATCTGCGTCCGCGCCAACGGAACTAATTAATTGCGATATCATGTTAATAAAATATTAATAGAAATTTTTTTTAATTTTAATTTTAATAAAAAATAATTTACTTAAAAGAAGTTTTTTTTATATTAATAGAAAAACTATTTTTTTATATAAACAACTATATATATATATATATATATATATATATATATCAAGGTTCTAAAAAACGCGGGGCGTGATTGAGGCGTGGAGGCCAAGCCTTAAGCCTTAGAAGCCTAGGCGGGCCTAAGCGTAAAAAGGCGTGAAAAGGCGTTTAGGCCTTCTTAATATATTTTAATATTTTTTAACCATAACAAGGCTATTAAAATACAAAAATTGCACATATCATAAAAATATGTCTGAATATATGCAAATTAAAATACTATTTGATTATTTTGGATGAGATAATGGTCCGATTTGTAAATAAATTCTTTAAAAGGTGACATCGTTTCACTAAAGCATTGTTGTTTTTAGAAAAAAGTGCACTTTAAGGGTTTTACCAAGAATAAGGCGTGAAAAGCGTAAGGCGAGGCGTTTCTCCCAAGCCTTAAGCCTAGGCGTGCCTAGGCGGAGCCTAGACGAGTTTTTTAGAACAGTGATATATATATAGGCCCTCTCATGTAAGGACTCCTTGTGGTGCAGACCCCGCTACATACCATTTTTTTAAAATAGTAAAAAAATAAATTTTTTGATGAAACTTGATGGATATGATCTCCGTGGTGGGAATATCATCTCCAATTTTTTTCGTCAAAAAATTCAATAAAAAAACCGTTGAGATGAGGTGATATGTAAAAAATGGTATAAATATGCATTTTCAACCGTTGAAATGTTGGGTCGGTACTAACCCCCTTAGTGATTAAATTTTTTTATGACACTTCATGGATATGATCTTCTCACTATCGAGATCATATCCATGAAGTTTCATCAAAAAATTCAATCAAAACGTGGATGAGATGATCGCCAACATTTCAATGGTCAAAAGTGCATATTTACACAAATTTTTTAAATATCACTTCATCTCAATGGGTTATTTCTTGAATTTTTTAATGAAAAACATTGGAGATGATCTTCCCATCATGGAGATCATATCCATGAAGTTTCATCAAAAAATTCCTTTTTTTACTATTTTAAAAAAATGGTATGTACCGGAGTCTGCACCATAAGGAGTCATTACTGGAGAGGGCATATATATATATATATATATATAAGGATTAGAATTTTGGTTACTATTCTATAAGTTGACAACTTAATCAGAGGCTAGGATTGAATGGGGCAAAATTGAATCCAATGGCTCACATTTTGTTGGAGTAAAATTGTGAAAGTCTCCCCCTCTTTCCCTATTCTAACCTTAAGTTTAATTCTAATTAGTGGGTGTTTGTGTAAAAACACTCTCCACTCAATCAACTCACGATTAATCAACAACCATACCCACTTAACCACTCACGAGTCTCTCTTTCTTTCTCTCTCCCTCTCGATTAACTCTCTCACTCTCGCAAGATTAAGCAGAAGGTAAATCTCTTCCCTATTCATTTTTTAGGGTTTGTTTAGTTGTTTTGGTTTGGTTGGTTTGGGGTTTATGTGTCCGATTAGGGTTTTTTCTTTAAGAATGGTTTTGTTCATTTTTTTTGTATATGTTGGTTCTGTATATGGTCTGTGTGGGTAGGATTTAGGTTTTTGTCCGAAGATGGTTTGTAAAATGTGCGATTTGGGTTTTTGTTTTATTTCTTCCTCATTGACAATCTATTTGTTGCTAAATGTTTCTGTATATTATTGATATTGATGCTATGATTTACGAAACATGAAGTTCCCCTTTTTACATATTAGGTTTTGAGAGTTACATGTTTTTGTTTTGATTAAATAGATTATGTAATTTTAGGACTTAAAATAATATTGATTATGGATATAGAACAACAAATATTTTCTTTCTATTTTTAGTCCCTATTTTCAACTTAAAGGGACACGTGGCATGCTATGATTGGTTGACGTTTTATGAATATAGGTCCGCGCCAGCGACTTTATTCAAAAATAGGGAGTAAAACTATAAATAAAATGTTTGTTGTCCTATTTCCAAAATACATATTACAATAGGTCCTAAATTTACAAAGCCCCTTGAT
Organism: Sambucus nigra; assembly: GCA_949130495.1. Taxonomy (NCBI): domain Eukaryota; kingdom Viridiplantae; phylum Streptophyta; class Magnoliopsida; order Dipsacales; family Adoxaceae; genus Sambucus; species Sambucus nigra. The sequence continues at coordinate 43,635,733 of OX422209.1, forward strand.
TAAATTATGAACTTTTTAGTAATTGATTCATCTTTGATTTTAAATTTTGATTTAGTATGAACTGCCGAGATTGGAGCTTGAAGTGGCATTAATTAGGCAGAGACTAATAAGAGACTAAATGCCCTGATGGTTGTGCAGGGAAATGTTTTATTTTGCGTGGTTTATGGGTTTCTCACGGATTTCGTATTTTTTCCATATTGCTTAGGGATTTTGGCTATCATTTTTACTATTTATTGTTATTAATAGCTGAGGCATTTACTCATTTAAGTTTATGGTGTTACTGTTTTTCTCAAACTCTCAGGTATATCTCATTATTTATCTTAGTTAGGTTGCATGTATATGTTGGGAATTCTTACTTATACTAATGAATATTGTTGCAAGTAATTAAATTCTTATGTTGAAAACTATTCAGATTTTGATTTGTACTGTATGTGCACATTACAATTTATGTACGTTGAATAGGGGCGCTAACAGGGGTTTTGACAATTTTGGAAAAGCGTTGTGTGAAAGAATGTTGTCTCAAATTATGAACAAAATTGATACATGTTATAGACGTGAAAATGACATGTTATGTATTTTGTCTTTTGTTCTCTATCAGAAATTTCTTTTCATAATTTTGGGTGTTTTGAGGTTATAAAACTCTATATTTTGTATGGGGCTTGGGTTTGGATGTTTCACAATGTTTTTGAGAACTTTTGTTATAATGGTTCTTTGATATAATGTTGTCCGAGATTCTTTTTGTTACAATATAGTTTTGTATTCAACTGTATAGATTTGAATGCAACTGCTAGGGAGACGTTCGTGGACATGATTTGGGGACACTCGATACATGTCCCCATGTCATTAGTGGACACCTTGGGTGGTTGTGTGTTGTGTTGTATGGTTTTTCACAATGGTTAATCTCTCAAGGGTTTCACAATGGTTAATCTCTCAAGGGTTTCACAATGGTTAATTTCACTAGGGTTTCACAATGGTTAATCTAGCTAAAATATATTCTATCAGTAGTAAATTAGTGGATAATTTTGTTTGACAGATAAGGTTTATAATGCACTTGAATATAAAAGTATTGAAATACAACAATATAATCTATTTTTGGTTTGAAATACAAGGTTTGTTATTTGTTTTGCAAGTATGTATTGTTATTTGTTTCGCATTTTCAATTTTCTGACATGCCAAAAGATCCTTCGATGACTGGTACAATGATTGTGTTAGCGGTGGCGTTGTACAGTGCATGAGGTAAATGTGTAACTGTGCTATAATGACTCTGTTTTTTAACAACAATTTTTTATTCTTTATTGATAATTTTTGTTTTATTATCTAGGCATCACATTAGTTTGGTTAGAAACTGAGATTGTTGCAATGTTATCTTATGTTTTCCTATGTTTACAGGCATTTTAATGATTTGCAATGCTTATAGGTATTTCATTAATCTTTCTTATGTTCATATAATGATGTTATGTTTTATTTTTGCAGTTACGAGACCAAGATACATTATAAAGATTGAGGGTCCTGAAATACTCGAGTAACCCGTATGATTTTTGTTGAGCTTTTAATGTTTTTTAGATTATTGCTACTTATATAATTTTGTTTCAAGTATCACATTGTTTCTCCTAATCGTTTTTTGATCTTATGTGCATATATCTTAAAATAATTTTATTCAAGATTCAAGTAGGCAAGAATTTTGAATCCAAGGCAAACTGTTAGTATGTGATAGATCAATATAGCCGTGTTCCATCAATAATGTCAATACAAGTACATCTGCGCAAACTTATGTTCATTCTGACAGTGATCTCTCACATTAGTTTCTTTTTTATATATTGGGTTTTGTGTTGTTTTAGACTTGGGTGTAGTGGCTTTTCAATAGTGATCTCTTTTGATTTTAGGTTTCTGAAGTCTAAAGTATTCCGTTATTATAATATGTAATTATATTTATCTAACACTCTATTTGGTTGCACACCAAGTGTTTGAAGAAGTTGTTGGTTTCAAATACTTGAAAAAAACTCACCAAAGAAACAAATAAACACTACAGTAGCTTTGTGGATTTTAATATAGCGGCCATAAAGATGATTTTGCTTTCCATATTTGTAGCCATAATTTTGAGTAAGATTGGAGTTAATTCATTGATTTTCGATAAAGAAGTTGTTAGATCGAAAAACTCAGATTCAAATTTATCAAGGTTGAATTGGATCAACATAACTCCAAGATCCATTTTCTCAAATCTCATATCGAAGAAAAGACTCAAGAACTGAAAGCCAAGGTGCGTTCTACATGAGTTTTTATTTAGTGTTTCTTAATTTTTAGTACAATATGTGCTTATAAATTTTGTGAACTACAAATTTCATTTTTTGCAAATCAGAATTTAATATGTGCGAATTGGGGCTAACACAAATTGAAGGAAGGAAGTTCTTTCACTCAAAATTTAGTAAGTGGCAAGATTCTTTTTACATTTTTGTTGTTGCATGATACGTGTTAGATAAAATTTCTGTTAAGGTATAGTCTATCTTCTCTCTGACTCTCTCCAATCTGATTTTTCTGTTCTTAAAATTTAGGCATGTTATTAATTTTTAGTGTTTTTTCAAGCTTTGATGGTTTCATTATAGAAGTTGGAGGTGGTATTTTGCGGTTTTGGTTTTTAGTTGGGTGAAATTTGTGCTTTTAGAATATAATTGTTATGGCTCTGGGAGAATTGGGGGATCATGGCAGTGGGGAGATGTCAAGATTTGTAAGTTACTCATTCACCGGTGCGTGTAGTATGTTAATATGGATGCAAAAATAAAATAAAAGGTGATGTTGTAAAGACAATTCTCGTGTAAAGAAGGTTCCATGAAGTTGAAGGCTATTGAGAACTCCCCGTTCCTTGAGAAGCGAAAGAAGGTCGATGAGATGCTTTTCAAATCAAATCTACTTTATGTAGTGATATAAGGGTATGGTTTTGAAGTTTGTATTTGATTAAGTTTATGTTCTCCTTTCATTTTCCTAGTTATACGAAAATGTTTAGTTTCAATGATTAAACATGAGTTTGTATGTTTTTTCCTTTTCAGTTGGTCTGGTATTGCAACACTTTTCTTTTAAGTTAGGTTGATGTGAAGTGATATGGCCATTTTCAAGTATGAAGACAGACATCCTGCAAAAACAAAGTAGTTGAACCATTGTACCCTTTTACTCTATCACACCCATTCTTCATAGGACAATTAAGAGCGTATGGGTTCAAGGTGTGAATAGGAATAGGCAAGCCTTAGGGACTCTTGGGTTTGGGAAGCAAGGTTGTGATGCGAACAAAATCGAACACAAATTTGGTTTATAATAAACCTGATAATGAGTTGGTTAGGACTGTTTATTTTTTAATATTTTTTACCGTGATTATATTATTGGAGGAGGCTTTCGAAATAATATTTCTCATTTATATCCCTCTCTTGCAGTGACTGAATAGTGCATTAGTCTTGACATTTAATCGATCTGGATCATTTGTAAATCTCCACCCCTATATTGGTAATTTTTTTTATAATTTCATAATGTTTGTTTCGTATAATGAAAAGTCCCATGCAACCTATTTGTATGCACACATCATTGTCATGGATGGAACTTGGAGAGTAGTAAACTCTTTACTGTGTTGAGAAGTTCATTCGCATGCTGAGAGAAGCAAACAGATGTGTTGACAAGTTGAAACCTAATATATGTTTTTCATGTACTATTTAGTTTAATTAAGAATATCTTAATGAACAGGATCATTGGCAATAACAAAACGTACTTAAATTAGTTAGTTCGAATAAAAATTGACATTGCTTTGTTAAGAAATATTAACTTTGAGTACTCTTGATAGTAGCCGGAATAGTTTTATTGCTTTGTATTTTATGATAAACCATGACCTATTTTAAGGTTCTAAATATATTCGTCTTTCATGTTAGATGTACGTGCATCGTATCTCTCATCCTCCATTTCCCCCTATTATATATATTTAGCTCATCCAAAGAAAACTTTTAAAGAATTGCCTTTTCCAGTTGAGGTATGTTGTCAAGTGAATTCCTATTAGTTATTGTTTGGAGTATTGTTGTGATTAAAGTTTGTGTGAATTCCTATTTTTTTTCAGGTTAGTTTGATTGTACCTACGTTTATCTTAGTTAAAGGAATGTCAAATTCTCAAGTCTATCTTGGTTAAAGGTTTAGAGTTGTATATTTTTATGATTTGTTTCTTCATTTATTGAGATTAGGAAGTTGCTGAGAAAACGTGAGCAACTGAGATAAAAATTGAAGCCCTTTGCTCTTCCGATTCTTTCCAACTGCACCTCCGTCTACCGATCCAGTCACCATGACTTTTTTTGGTGGATTAAACGTATATCTGATACTTTTTATATTTTAGGACTATTTTGGTGGATTAAACATGACATTTTATTTTATGGTTTCACTCTAGAATTTTAAAGCTTGCTGAGATCTATCTTTCTTCATCTTACATAGATACCATCTTGGAGGTGTGCCGTCATGGGAGGCCAAACATCAACCCAAAATCTGGTGCGCTTTGTTTCTCTCCTTCGATATCATAGATGATCAACTTGGACACAAGGCCACAGGGACCGCCATGATAGACATTCTCTTCAACGTAGGAGAGGAGCAAAGAAGTTGACTAAAATAGAACGGATGCTGTATCAGGTACCCTATTTTTTTTCTAAAAATTGATGCCCTATCGCATTTCCTAGATATGGAACCTCAATATAGTAAGAGAACATGACATGAAGTGATGCAGTATTAGGTACTCTGTTTTATTTTCTCTACCCAGTTGGTGATTAACTATGCTCAAATAGAAATTAGAAATTGCGAATCTAGCATCATTCAAATGCCGAAACTAATCAGGAAATAGGGTCGCCGGACCACCCTTGCTGGTCGACGACAATGCACAAAGTGGCCAAAACATTCTGTAGTAACAAAAATTTCCCTTCGGCCACGTCGACCAACTCGCTCTCCTCCCCGGCCTAGATAGAAAATTGACCAATGACTCGAAGATACCATGTAATTACTGCTGCCATTTTGTGAGTTTTTTTTCAGTTTAAAACTCTTTATACAGATACCACTCAACAAAGAACCCACACAATTATTTTTAACGTTTCTCACATATATAAGGATATGTATCTATAGTTTCTGTGAGAGGTAAATAGACAATCTAATTCTTCTTCTTTCAAATTACGAGAGGAGCAAAGCGCTCACCTGAAGCGTCTCATGTCTGATCAAGTAGATGTCTGCCCCCAGAAACTACTCAGATTTACAAAAAGTGAAAATGTTTAGAGAATGCATGAACTGTAGTAATGTTTAGAAAAGTATTTTACATCATATGTTAGGCTAAGGCTAAGCATGTTGTTTGTAATTTATTAGGAATGCTATTGTATATCCCAATATGCTTACCCGAAGAAGACATTTGAATTGCTCATTGCAAGATGCTAATATTCTTTTCAGATATTTTTAGTGAGTGGTTTGAAAGGTTTTTTGGTTTGGATTAGAAAGTTAATTCGCCAAGTGAACCTAAGTTGAAACTAAGTACTGATGTTTATTTCCCATTTTTTATATTTTATTCGTTGATTGGAAGCAATGTGGAAAACCATAGGTGTATAAGTTTGATAATACTTATTTGGTTTTTACTTAAGATTTGTACTTATTTGGTATGAGTTTTGCTGACAATTCACTCACTTTGTAATTTGATCGTATCCACAGGTTATGAAAATAAGAGTTATGCTTGATGTCTAACAAAATGATGACAGGGTGAGTAATTTTATCCATTTTTGGCACAAAGCTCATAAATTAATGACTCATTCTACTTCTCTTAACCACTAGCTTCATGAAAAAACTCTTGATTTTGTGTCTTAAAAGAAGTTTAAATGTCATTTTTTCTTGGAAACGCTCTTGAGGATTTATGTTGATTCAAAATTATGTCTTAATGTCATGTTCATTTCTGAATGGATTACAGTACCGTGAGAGAAGCTTAATATCCCTAATCTTCATTAGTTTTAAAAAAACCTAGTGATGCAACGGCTCAGAATCTACGGCTCTGAATTTAGCCATATATTAACAATTTGGATTTCTCTTTATTTTCATCTCTATTGAATGCATAATACTATTTGTTATTGGCCAGTTTTTTTTCTTTTTACTCAGTGGCTTAGCACATATTGCACATATAAGTGTATCTTATTTTACTAAGTTTCTTAGTACAAAGATCAGTTACTTTAAAAATGTAAGATATGTACTGAATGATGATTCTATGTCCATGTTGCACTCTTACATGTGGTTTCCAAACTGTTGATACAGGTAGCGTAGGTTTATTATATATTGTAAGTAAGTTAAAAAATGAATATCCTATATTAGGCATTGCCATGTTATTTTCATACAAACTTGAAACATATATATTATTAAGTGTTTATGCATTTCCATCAATATGTTAGAGGTTGGTATTTGCACTTTTTATTAATGAAATGAGTGTCATTCATCATGAAATTTAAACATTTTTTGGTCCAATTTGGCACGTGTTATGATGGTTTGGGAATGTGATATTAGGAGAATATTGGATAACAGGTTAGGAATTATTGCGTGGGGAAGGGAGTAGGTTTTGGGGAGGGCATTAGTGAGGGTGGTTGTATCTGCTTCGAGGAACAAAGTTCCAAAGATAGTTTTAAATATGTAATGCTATTCAGATTTTCGTTATTTACCAATTTAGAGAAGAAAATTATGGATATAGTTTCTAGGTATTTAAGTCAATTATGATATTTACTTTGTCGATTTTCTTAGAATGAAAACTAACCCATGGGTTACTCAATAACTTTTCGAGGCTGCAAGATTCTTAAACAAGTATTGCAATATCATTTGTGACTATTATTTTGTAATTGTCATTGCCTATCTAATATAGCATGTAGAACCAAGTAATTGCTAGATTCGATGTTTACACGACCATCCACTTTAGTTCAATATTATGTATTTTTATTACTATTTTCTGTATATATTTTTCCATGAAAAGGATAAAATGGAAATTGCCTGATTGTTTCTCTATATCACAGTGGACTAAAAAAATCCAAGGCTAAATATAAGTTTTGGTATTCTAAACAGTGTAATAAATTAAAATTGAACTTAAAGTTCTTTACCATGGTTCAAAGTCTCGGTATCGGTCCCGGTATCGGTCACTCGATTTTCAACTCGGTAGCAGTATCGGTCACGGTATAGGGCGATACGCAAAGATACACTATTTAGAGAGCGCAAAAAATTCCGAAAAAAATCTAGAAAATTTAAAAAAAATACGATTAACAATGTGGACCAATCATATAAGTTTAAAACTATCCTTTAATATGCATAACATTGTACAATTGATTATATTGACGTGCTGCGAACTTGCCGGATTCAATGTTCCATAATAAATCAATGTTTTTTTTCACGGAGGATACAAATATTATGTTTTTACAAAGAAAAACAAAGGTTACTTTTTTAGTAAGAGGATATTTTTTTTTTACAAAGAGGATACAACTATTATATTCTTACTATTATTTTTAGTAAGAGGATACAAATGTGTTTTTTAAGTATGTTATATTTTCCTAAAAAGGATATAAATGTTTCTTTTTTCGTATTGTTATTTTTTCACAAAGATTATACAAATAGTGATTTTGACAAAACACTACATTTTTTACAAAAAGGATGCAAATATTATTTTCTTGCAAAAAATGATGCAAACGCTATTTTTTTATAAAAGGAATGTAAATGTTATTTTTTTTTTGTTGTTGGGTTGCAAATGTTTTTTTTAAATTGATGGAAATGTGATTTTTTTACAAAGAGGATGCAAATATTTTTTTTTACTTGTGTTGCAAATGTTATTTTTACATGAAGGATACAAATATTATTTTTACAAATGTTTAGAGGATACAAATATTATTTTTACAATAATTGCAGTTGTATATTTGTTTGTAAAAGAATAACATTTACGTTTTTTTATAAATAATAACATATTAAAATATAACATTGGGAACATTATTATAAAAAATAATAACAAATAACATTTGGATCATTTGCATTCTTTTAAAAAAAAAATTGGCACATATACAACGCACTAAATTAAATCCACACGATGATCAAATAACCCACACACACAGATTCTTAGTAACTTGTACCATCTCAGCCGATATATCACCGATAAGGGTCGTACTATTGTGATATCGCCGATATGGGTCGATTCGATCGCGATATCGCCGATATGGGCCGATTCCATCGCGATATCACCGATATGGGCCGATTCTACTGCGATATCGCCGATATGCACCGATTATACCGCTATATCACCGATACTACTGAGAAATTTCGATTCATATCAATAATTGAAAACTCAACTCGTAACTCGGAATCGGATCGGTGGGCACCGATACCTAGTCAACTCGGCCGTATCGTCGCGGTATCGGCCTTGACTTTGAACCATGTTCTTTACAGTTATGATTTGTAGTCTATTACAAGAATTTTTGTTTGTCTTCAGTCGTACAGACTTTACGTCATTATTTAGTCTTGATAAAGTGGTTATGAGAGCTATTAAAGAAAATGATACTACTAAATGATCAAACAATTTGTCTAATTTGTACAAGAAGTCTGAGATATGGGAGAATAATGAGCTATATGAAAATGTTTATATCACACTCTTAATGATTAAAGTCTAACATCAACTTGGCCAATTAATATTAACCAGTATCTTAATCTCTTTGTCACTTTCATTAATCAGTCACTCGCCTCTTATCTCCATTCTTTGTGGCAAATACTCTATATCTATACTATTGCAAGCCTTCAAATTCTAGATTTAACATACAAGAATTATTCGTATGTAAAGTAATGGTGCATGGAAAATGACGATTGACTCTTTATTTGACATCTCATTATTTAAAGTATTTTCCTGTATAAATGTAAGGGTTCCATGTCTTCCATTACAACTTTTGATATAATTTTAATGATTTTCTTATCCTTTTCTTTTTTATCTAAAATAAAGCAGGATGGCAGCGACGATCAGCATTTTCTATGATGATCATTTTCTAAGGAAGGCAGCGACGATCTAAGGATGACAGCGACGATCATCATTTTCTAAGGATAGCAACGATGACCATCATTTTCTAAGGATGGAAACGACGATCTAAAATAAAGTAGCATGGAAAAAGCAGGATGGAAATTTCTATAATCTAAACAAGCAACATTGCCAACCAACCTCTCCAAACACAGTCGGGAACCAACAAAGCCACTAACATCATTTTCTCACACAACCCACAGATTGCGAAGGGCTAGTAGTCTTAGTGTCACTCACTTCTATTGGAATCTTCTTACTATTATCAACATATTGAGAAGGGGCATTAGACTTTTGAGAATATCCCGTGTTTAAATATTGTCCCCGGTTGTGAGAAGCTTGAGTACTTTTAATGATAAATTGTTTTTACATTTGTATTGTAATAAAACTCAATTTAAATTGTTTACACATTTCGATCATTTGTTTGGTTCATTGGAGCTTTGATTATCAACCACCTATTATCCTTTACAATTGAATCAACTCTTGTTTTCTCTCTCTGATGAGGACGTGTGTTGATTTTATTTATCAGAGTATGTTCAGCAACTGGTTGATCGGCACAAACTAATTCTATTTGATGTGAAGCAAGTATGTTTGGATCTATGTTTTCTTTATTTGTTAGATCTTGAGGGATAATATTGTGTATGTGTATGGGTAGATAATACTTCTAAAATTGATAGAGAGGTATTGAACAGTTTGAACAGGGTTGGCTGAATGGTAGCCGTTAATTTCTGTTCCTCTGCTTTTTGATTTCATATTTCTAGTTATTTAACTTTCAGTTACTGATAACTTCTCACCATGGGACATTGGTATAGGAAGGCTTTTAGCATACTACATATTGGCCTTGCATAGGTGACCCTCCAAAAATAGTTGGAAACTATGTTCCCTATTGATTACTTCTGTATTTATATGCTGGATTCATATAAATACAGAAGTAATCAAAGCAGCTACAATACTTCTGTATTTATATACTGGATTCATTCACTGTTTGTACATATATGCATATGATTTATGTATTTTTTTGTAGTTCTTTCATTCACTTCTCTATTTCACTTTTGTATATGATTTTTGTCTTTGCATATATGTATATCATTACTGTTTGTACATATATGCGTAGGATTAATCCATTGTTTTATTATATATTTGTTAACTGAAATTTGCTATGAGTTAACAAATTAGCTATTATTATATATTGAATTCTAAAATTCGCTATCAGTTAGAAATTTCTAAAATTTGTTATCAGTTAACAATTTGGGCCTTTGGCTGCCTCTGGAAGTTAACAATTTTTTTTTTTTTGTAATTTCACATCTCAAATAAAAAGTGAAAGTATTTACTTATGTTTATGTATAATGGATTATGAGGTACAAAGTTACTGGGAAAGACACCATAGTTCTGGCTGGAGCAGAATATATAACTGAGAAGAATATAGAAGTGGAAGTTCTCGAGACTGGGCTGCCAAGGACCCAAAGCTACAGGGAGTAAAAGCAGTGATTGCCAAAAGCTTTAAGAGAATTCATCATAGTAACTAGGTCGGAATGTGTATCATTCCACCATGTTTTAAGGCCGGTTAGGATGCAGAGACACTGGGTTTGACAGGTCACGAAATAAGGAATGTCGAATATGTTACTGTTACTACTAAAACAAGTATATGTTTCTTCATTTTCAATCCTTCCTCAATTTAAATCAATTTTGAAAGTTAATTAACTAAAAGTCTACAATATTGAAATCAATTTTTAATCAACGTTCGATATTTTATTTTGTAATGAATTCTCTTAATTAAGGAGGGAGTCAAAAAGAATTATATGAAATGTGTTAATGAATTTGTTACCCTTGAAATCAAAGTAAATTATATGTGGTTGCCTGTGCTTATTCATGAAGATACATATAAATTTTGACATTGTTGATATTTTGATGTTTATCGATTGTATTAATTGTGTGAGTTTCTATCCACTCAAGTTGGATGTTTATTGATTGTATTGGTTGATGTTTTTTCGATACCATGTAACATGTTGTTTTATATCTAAATTTAGTATGATTTGAATTCTTTCCGTTAAATAAACTATTTATCAAAATCGAGTGGAGTCACTTCCCTTCATGACTAATTTTTTAAGGTTAGACCAATTATTCTTTGTTTACTTTAATGTTTTATATGATTTCATGCTTTCTTATTAATATTTATTAAATCTATATAGATGAAAGGGTAACAAGAGCAACACAAAATTTCTTCCGGCAAAAAGCCTGTTGATTAGGCACATATTCTTCACATTTATCCCCTTAATTTCGGTATTTTTATGATCCTGTGCAGTGTATTTAGCTTGGATTTGTCTCTTATTTATGCTACTAACCTTTTTTGGCAAGTATTTCATGTTTTGTGTATTTCTCATGTGTTTTACAGGTATTTTACGCAAGTTAGTGCGAAGGAGAGCTCAAAACAGTGAAAGAAACCAAGAAATGGAGAGTTCAAGGGCATTTTCGTAATTTTACAGCCATATTCCGGTGGTGAGGAAAGCTAGAGAGTTGAAGAGGTATAAATTATAAGAACATTGGAAAAAACGGCACCTCAATCCGAGCTACGATGAAGAAGTTACGAGGTTTTGAAGTTGCGAGATAATGAAGAGTCATTTTCAGAAATGAAGAGTCATTTTCAGAACTGAAGAGACAACTCTTGAAATTTCTTGTTTAATTCGTTTTTATTAGTTGTAAAACGTGGAGAGGCATGGGAAGAGTCTCATTTAGGTATATTAAAAGGTCAAAGCGTGGGGAGGCATGGGAAAAGTCCTTTTTGAGATCTATAAAAGGCCAAACCCTACCTCATTTTCAAGGGGAGTTGCTAGAGAGAGGCTAGGGTTAGAAATTTTAGAGAGAGTTTTTAGATCAAATTTCCATTTCCTTCAAGATTTTCATGAACCCTAGTTGTATTCTGAATCTCAATTCCGTTTTTGTGCTGAATTCAAGTAATATCATTCTATTCTCTTTTCTTTAATTTCTGCAAATTTCTTACAATGTTCTGCAATTTCATAGTTTCATATGTGAATTTGTTTTTCAACCAAATCATGAGTAGCTAATTTCTCAAGGGTTGGGGTACATGAACTCAATCCTAATACAAATTATTCGTATGGAAAATTAGAAAATAAATGAAAATGTTGGTTGAATCGTGAATGAAAATCATATATGCATTGTCATATCTTTTAATCTCTCTTGCCCTAGGTACTTGGGATGTTTAAGAATGCTTTGTATGTATAATTTGTCGTTCACCGCCTTATATTGATCTTTGATTTCATATGATGCGGTCTTGAATCTCATATATGTAATGCTTAGTGATAATAAGGACTGGATTTAATCAAGAATTTTGATTTATAATTTTAATATTCTAAAGGATAATTTGTTAAGGATTGAGGGATTGTACCCTACCCTAATTTTCTCTAAATTGTTAAACCCAAATTTTGCTGTTAATTTCCATTTGTTTTTCATAAGTAAAGTTTTAGAAAGTTTCTCAAAAATCAATCATCTTTTTATTTCTTTCAAGAAATCATTTCACGGTTTGGTAATTTTCCTTGTTATTGTTTGGCAATTTTGATCCCTGTGGAGACGATCCCAACTTACCGGGTTATTACTTGAGCGACAAGGCTTGCACTTGAGCCTAGATAAATACGCACTTTTGAGACAAATATTAAGTCGCGTCAAGTTTTTTGCGCCGTTGCCGGGGATCCGAAATTGTTAAATTTTCAAGAAAGTTATTTTTATCTACAAATGATTTCATAAAAAAAAAAAAAATCATTTTTTCTCTTGTGTACTTATATGCAGAATTCATCTCCCACCCAAATTCACGAAATCCTATTTCCGAAGCCGGTTCGGAAAATTCTGAGTCTCCTCATTTTTGGGTTCCACCTCCTTCGCCTAATAATTCCGTCATAAGTCGTTCTTTGAGTCAAACCCTGAGTGAGAATTCTGAACCTTTCGGTAGCAATATGTCGGATCATGGTAGTGTCGGTGTTGGTGCTGGAGAGGATGAGATACCCTATCTTCCCATGAAAGATCTTTTATTTCCGGAGAGAACTGTTACCCCTGGTTGCATTTTACTCCCGTATAATGCCGGTCAGTTCCACTTTCGGAATGGAATGATCCAAATTCTTCCTACATTTCATGGGATGGATTCGGAAAAACCATATCTCCATATTCGAGAATTCGAAGATACGTGTGAGACATTTGGAGACCAATCTTGTCCACAAGATGTAATCCGGTTGAAGCTCTTTTATTTTTCCTTAAAGGATAAAGCTAAAACTTGGTTATGGTCCCTGCCCCCAAATTCTGTTTTATCCTGGAGAGATATGCAAAACAAGTTTATCTCAAAAAATTTTCCACAACACAAAACCAATTCTGTTAAAGCCCAAATTCAAGCTTTTCGTCAAAATGAGAATGAGGCTTTTGATAAGTGTTGGGAGAGATATCAGGAGTTAGTTAATGCGTGCCCCCATCATGGTTTTGAAAAGCATCATCTGATTTCATTTTTCCATCAAGGCCTTAATTTAGCGTCTAAACAACTTGTTCAAACCATGTGTGAAAGACCTTTTTGGGATTTAAATTCGAGCGATGCTGAAGCTCATTTGAGATATGTAGCAGAGACTACGCAATCATGGGATGTTTCTGACCCCAATAGTCAAAACCAAAATCGACAAGTGTCCAACTTGCCTGCTGCGTCCAGTATCTATCACTTGGACAAGGACACTTTGTTAGATCGAAAATTTGACCAATTGGAGAAGAATTTCAGAGATATGCTTGAAGTGCGATTGAGAGAAGTAGCTGGACCCGTTCAAGCCGGGAAGGAGAAAGTGTGTGCCATTTGTGCTGCAGGTCATTCTACCAAAGGATGTCCTACTATCCCTGCATATAGGGCAATGTACACTGAACAGGTTGAGGCAATAGGGGGGTTTCACAGAAATTATAATGCACAGCAAGGGAATGCATATAATCAATCGTGGAGGAATCCTGGGTTCAATTATGGACAACCCCAAGGTGGGATGGTTCCTAACCCACATATGATTATACCACCACCTCCTGGTTCGTATGTTACCCCTCCGAGGCGATCTCTTGAAGACAACATAAATCACCTCATTCAATACCAAAAGGAGAGCACTGCTAAGTATGATCGAATGTTCGCTGAAATGCATACTAGCATCTCTAGGTTGCAATCTGCAGTGAATACTCAGGAGAAAGGTAAATTCCCAGCTCAAGGCCAAAGACCCCCTCCCAAAGGACAAACCAGTATTGTCACTACATCCCTCGACCATCGAGAGCAATGTAGCGCTATTACCACTCTCCGTAGTGGGAGAGTAGTTGATATGTCACCTCCCTCACGCAATGCATCTAAAGATAAAGAGGTTTCGCCCGGCACAAAAGAGGCCGAATATGCCCCTTTAATTGAGAGTGAGGAGGAGGATAACACTAGTGGACCCAAGGCCATCACCCCCACCGCTGCCCCATACCCTCAACGATTGGTCTCTCACTCCAAAACGACCTCCCGTGACGAAGTTCTGGAAGTCCTTAAGCAAGTAAAAATCAATTTACCTTTTCTTGAGACTATACAGAAAATTCCCGCGTATGCTAAGTTTATTAAAGACTTACTCACGGTGAAACGCAAGCTAAAGGTAAACCAGAACGTCTCTTTGGCCCAAACTGTCAGCGCAGTCTTGTCGAGTGAATTTCCATTAAAATATAAAGATCCGGGTGCACCCACTATTTCTTGTATCATGGGGAAGAACCGAATTGAGAGAGCTCTAATAGATCTCGGGGCGAGTGTTAACATTATTCCCTATTCCATCTATACGAAACTGGAACTGGGGGCCCTTAAGCCCACAAAAATGACTCTCCAGCTCGCGGATCGTTCTGTGAAGTTTCCTCGGGGAATTGTTGAGGATGTGATTGTTCAAATAGACACTTTCTACTTCCCGGTGGATTTTGTCATTTGGGACGAAGAACCCTCCGTTCTCCCAAGTAATCATGTTCCCGTTATCCTTGGCCGCCCATTTTTAGCTACTGCTAATGCTCTTATCAATACCCGAAGTGGGCGTATGCAATTAACTTTCGGGAACATGACCCTCGACAAAAATATCTTTAATAATTCCAAGAGAGAGGATGATGAAGAGGAACCGCGGGGGTTGGATTTTTTTGGGGAAGCACACGAGCAAGAAAGAACTTACAAGGGAGAGCCATTAGGGGAAGGTTGTGTTGCGCCAAGTGAGTGGAGTGGTTACAATATTGAGAGCAAGGTAGGGGAGGTATGTTTAGTTAATGCATTCGAGAGCACGAGTGAGCCCATGAACAAGAGTGAAAGAGGCGATTTAGAGTGTGTCGGGAGAGGCTCTATCAACCCACCCACACCACCCTATCATTCGGCAAGTGAGCACGAAAGGCAGGTTGAGGACACCAAGCAAGAGAGAGAGCTAGAGGAGTTGAGCCTAGCAGAGTTTGAGCGCGAGTTTGGACAGGTAGATGCAAGCCTTAATGATGACGTCCAATCTTTCTGGGCCTCAATTTGTCATTTGGACGAAAGCGAGTGGGACAATAGAATTGATGCATTCCTCCTTCCTAAACCTTCACCCATACCATTTGAGTCTTCGGAGGTACTTGCAGATCCGACTCCAATCTTGTCCGACTTAGAACCCAACCCACGTGCTATGCAACAAGAGGATCCTTTTCCACGTGATCCTAATACATCTCCCGATCTTTCCTTTATCTATGGGAACGAGTCCAATTTATTTCGGCTATTCACTTATGATGGTAAGATGGGAGAGACGAGGAGAGCATCGTACCCCGTGCAAGGGGTCGGGTGATTTGTAGAGAGAGATGAGAGGTCGTCGCACCCCCGACGCGTATGGGGTGATTTTAGAGTAATTAGTTCAAGTATTGTTATTTTTTTTTGTATGCTTGGTTCTAACATGTTTTGTAGATTCAATGGACTCGCACTCATCGGGGATCGCTCCATTTGGGTAATATCTTTCTTTTCCTCTCTTTATGTTGTGTTCTTGATTCACATTGAGGACAATGCAACATTTAAGTTAGGGGGTGTGGGATATTCTTCCCATTTATTGTTTAGATTCATTGATTCGATCACATGTTCTTTCCAAGTGTGTTTTTTTAGAAAATTTTGAAAAAAAAAATTGAAAAATTTAGAAAAAACCAAAAATATTTTTGTTCAAAATAAATAAAAATTGGAATTTAAATTTTTCAAAAATATCACCTTTATTCTATTTAAAGTCTCAAATTGTTCACAATCATAATGCACTAAGCCAAAATTGACCGAAGATGGAAATTGAAAGAAAATTGACGACTTTACGAATAAGTGTGGAGATTAGTCCAACCCGGTGAGATTTCGAGCCTTTCAATTTTTTATGAGTTTTTTTTATCAATCCGAGTTTATGATTAACTCAAAGTTCTTTTCAGCGTTTTAATAAGTCGTTGATGATCTCAATCCTTTGTTTTGATCGGTTATGGAAAATGTGTGAAATTATTGTCTCGAAATTCGTGCTAAATATATCTCTAAACTTAACTAATCTCGAGATGCATATGGTAATGTGATTAACAATTTGGACAATGAAGTAGGCCATCGTTTGTACCCAAAAATATTAGCCATAAAAAGTTGTGAAAAACAAAATTATCCCTTTGCAACCCAAGTTGAGCCTAATAAAATATTTTCCTTTCGTTTGATAACCCAAAAAACCCAAATAGCCCAGAATTGTGAAAATTGAGAAAATTCATCAAGTAAGTCCAAATTGTGCAACAAAAAGGGGCAAGGAGAAAAAAAATAGATATGCTCAACAAAAATAGCAAGAAAAAAAAAAGAAAAAAAAAAGAGAAAAATGAGCAAATGCCCGAAAAATCACAAATGGACATCATAAGGACATTTTCCAATTCTGAACATTCCATCCATTCCCATTTTTACCCTTTACACCTTTCAACCCAAAAAGTCCTAACTGAGTCCAAATGGCGAAATTAATTACTGCGTGGAGAGCTAAGACATGAAAAGATAAAAAAAGAGATTAAAAGGGTGTGATTAAGAGATGAAGTTTCCCATTTCCAAATAACTGTACTCCGATGATGAGATCTTTTCACCATAAATTTCCTTCTTTTCAATTTTGTATGCATGAATTTGTGTCCATTATATTTACTCTTTATATCATGCATACCGAGAGAAAATAACCACAATCCGAGGGATTCGTTTGTGAGTGCATCCGTAAGAATTTGAATCAAAACGAATTTTCGGAAAGTAACGTAATGCTCAATCGGTGGAAGTTTGAGGTTTAATTTTTGGCTTTGCACACACACACTATGGTTTGAGACAGTTGAATATGAGTTGATGGTGATTATTTTTCAAAAAATTTAAATTGTACAATTTTTAAGTATTTTGATCTTTATTTGAGTCAATAAAGAATTTTGTGGGTGTATTCACTGCAAACCCTCACGAGACAAAACTCGTCCTACTAGGGTAACCTAGGGGTTTAAAGGCTTGTTGCATACGCTAAATGCAATCGCTTGCCTGCGAAAATGGAATTTTACTTTAATAAAAGAATTTTCAAGAGTAGAATTTTGGCTAATTTCATTTACATTGCTCGGGACGCGCAAAGTTCTAAGTTAGGGGGTGTGATTAGGCAGATATTCTTCACATTTATCCCCTTAATTTCGGTATTTTTATGATCCCGTCCAGTGTATTTAGCTTGGATTTGTCTCTTATTTATGCTACTAACCTTTTTTGGCAAGTATTTCGTGTTTTGTGTATTTCTCATGTGTTTTACAGGTATTTTACGCAAGTTAGTGCGAAGGAGAGCTCAAAACAGTGAAAGAAACCAAGAAATGGAGAGTTCAAGGGCATTTTCGTAATTTTACAGCCATATTCCGGTGGTGAGGAAAGCTAGAGAGTTGAAGAGGTCTAAATTATAAGAACATTGGAAAAAACGGCACCTCAATCCGAGCTACGATGAAGAAGTTACGAGGTTTTGAAGTTGCGAGATAATGAAGAGTCATTTTCAGAAATGAAGAGTCATTTTCAGAACTGAAGAGACAACTCTTGAAATTTCTTGTTTAATTCGTTTTTATTAGTTGTAAAACGTGGAGAGGCATGGGAAGAGTCTCATTTAGGTATATTAAAAGGTCAAAACGTGGAGAGGCATGGGAAAAGTCCTTTTTGAGATCTATAAAAGGCCAATCCCTACCTCATTTTCAAGGGGAGTTGCTAGAGAGAGGCTAGGGTTAGAAATTTTAGAGAGAGTTTTTAGATCAGATTTTTAGATCAAATTTCCATTTCCTTCAAGATTTTCATGAACCCTAGTTGTATTCTGAATCTCAATTCCGTTTTTGTGCTGAATTCAAGTAATATCATTCTATTCTCTTTTCTTTAATTTCTGCAAATATCTTACAATGTTTTGCAATTTCATAGTTTCATATGTGAATTTGTTTTTCAACCAAATCATGAGTAGCTAATTTCTCAATGGTTGGGGTACATGAACTCAATCCTAATACAAATTATTCGTATGGAAAATTAGAAAATAAATGAAAATGTTGGTTGAATCGTGAATGAAAATCATATATGCATTGTCATATCTTTTAATCTCTCTTGCCCTAGGTACTTGGGATGTTTAAGAATGCTTTGTATGTATAATTTGTCGTTCACCGCCTTATATTGATCTTTGATTTCATATGATGCGGTCTTGAATCTCATATATGTAATGCTTAGTGATGATAAGGACTGGATTTAATCAAGAATTTTGATTTATAATTTTAATATTCTAAAGGATAATTTGTTAAGGATTGAGGGATTGTACCCTACCCTAATTTTCTCTAAATTGTTAAACCCAAATTTTGTTGTTAATTTCCATTTGTTTTTCATAAGTAAAGTTTTAGAAAGTTTCTCAAAAATCAATCATCTTTTTATTTCTTTCAAGAAATCATTTCACGGTTTGGTAATTTTCCTTGTTATTGTTTGGCAATTTTGATCCCTATGGAGACGATCCCGACTTACTGGGTTATTACTTGAGCGACAAGGCTTGCACTTGAGCCTAGATAAATACGCACTTTTGAGACAAATATTAAGTCGCGTCACCTGTACGACCACCACAAGTTGTTCTTTCATGCTGCCGATGATAGCTAACTTCCACATAAGGCCATCATAGTTAAAACCAACAATTTATAGTGTAAACATGAAGTTGTATTGAAGATTACTCATTGAATAGTTAATGTAATGGATTATTCTGATTGTTTTGTAAATCTACAAAGTAATTGAGTTGGCAATTGAGTGCTCATCTTTAAATAGATATATGTAATTTATTTTTGGGTTCTAATTTCCTTCACTAAAACGTTAGACCTCATGTGTAATCGATTACATTTCTTATGTGAGGTCTATGATAGACTATTTGTATTGTTGAGTATTTTTATTTTTTAAACAGGGCGGATTGTCCTATAAACAAAGGAAATTCTCTCCAAAATTTTAAATTATTTACACATTTGTGTTGTAAATTATTTTTTGACTTAAATGATTCACGATTAAATACTTTAGCTAATTTTCTCTGTGCCTTTAGACACGAGCATTTCACTAATATCTATATAATAAAGCAGAAGGGACTTTTGCCACATCATACACCTACTTGCCACATCATATAACTTTGTAGACAAAATCTATAAGTCTTTGTATATAAAACCTCTATAAACAAATTTTGTATCTATATAACCACATCATATGTTGCCACGTCATATAAACCGAACACAAATCCTTCAACTCAAGTGCTGGTAAACAAATGGCTCAAGAAACTGTATTGGTAAAAGACACGCTTCTTAAGTCAAGACCTCAAGCCATGTGTGCTTTTAATTTATGGGAGACCTATCAAGTACAATTAGTCCCATGTCTTGAGACAAACCTACCACCATCAGTTTTGAAAACCCCCACAAGATCCATCCCCCCTCATTATCTCATCTCTCGAGCCATTCTCTCTCTTCACTTACCTCATGCCTCTCCCACATTCACACAGTCCATACTCCCATTTTCAAACCGTGTGCTAGGTACTAACTCTCTCCTAAAATGGCCATCTGGGCTAGAAAATGGGATGAAAATTTCTGGGTTGCCTCTCTGATTATCTAAAAGCAATGAAATTCCGGTTTGTCTCTGATTTCCTTCTATTATTTTGTTTCGATTATCTAATTTTCGTTCTACTGTTTTGATTTTCGTTCTACTGTTCTGATTTTCCGGTGCCTCTTTGATAATCTAAAATCAATGGATCTCCGGTGCTGATTTTTTCTTTCAAATTTCCGGTGATGAGTTCGAAACCAAATTTGACTGCTTTGTTTATGTCGATGGCACTTTGTGTATCATTTTTTGTTGCAGATTTATCATTTATGTTGGGGACTTGAAAGTTTTTTTCAGATCGCTGGTGATGAGTTTTATTTCAGATGTGAGATCCACGATGATGAGTTAGAAACCCATTTTTGACTGCTTTGGGTATATTTTTTGTTGTAGAAAATATCATTTTTGTTGGAGACTTGAGTATTTTTTTTCCAGATCTTGAGTTTTGCTATCAACAGTTGTATTCAATTTTTTGAATAAATGGGTCCAAATTTGACGCCAGGGGTGGATAAACATGATGTAATGACGTTGGAATTTGACGCCGGTCAAAATGGTGGAGAACGCCGGAGATTGTGCAGTGTTTGTTCGCACCTTTTTTTTTATTCTAGAACATGTTCAATCATATGTTGACATCACCAGAGAATATACACTTTTATTAATAATTGTCTTTTGGTAATTTGTGTAGGTCTCGAAGACGAGAGCTCCGATCATCACACCATCAAGAGAGAGCTGATATAAGAGATTATCATTTTTTAAGGGTATTTATGTATTTCCATTTATTTTTTGTTTGGTATTGCTTTATGATATTTGTTTGTTGGTAGTTTTAGTGGTTCATCCGACGATCTGGCCCGTAACCGGCAGCTGATTCAGTTTGTTAATAACACGGTGGATGGTGGATGTATTCTTGTGTGTGTAAAAGAGATGGAATCTTTTTGTTTTTTTTAACCTAATCTTGATATTTGTTTGTCATAGTTGTGAAAGAGATTTTGTTTATTTTAATTTTTATTTATCAAGTTTATTGGTGGTACACATCTTGGTGAAGTATCATACGAATCCTTCTTAGAGAAATAAATTATTTATGCACATGTTCTTCAGGTTTGTACACTACGTTTTCTTACCTTAATGTTCATTTAATTAATTTTTTGTCCATGTCATTCTAAATCCCGTTTGGGTACTCAACTAAAAAAAATCAAGCCACTTAGTGCTGGATTGTATACATATGACCCTAAATGACTTTTTAAGGTCTTTTATGAGGATTAGAACTACTATTGAGAGTCTTATTCACTTAATTATTTATTGGCAACTCATTTACAACTTTTTGGATGGGAAACATGATCAAGACCAATAAATATTGGCCATTTTTGTTGTCATATATTATGTTCGGTCATAAAAATGAGTTTGAAATACAGGCCATACAAATATTGTTTGAAAGATATAGGTAATACAAATATTGGCTCATTTATTTGCAAAACTATAATAAAATATAATGGATGTATTCTTGATTTATAGTTCTCCAATAATAATAGGTTAATATATAATTTACAAAAAAATGTATTTTAATTTTTTTTTTCTAAAAAATGTAGAAATCAGTGTTAAAAAGTTTTTTTATATAATAATTTTCTTTTTTTGTAGGTACGGAATTGATACAGATTTTTATATAAAAAACAAATTTACACCATTTATTGTTTGGCTTGAGTGAAAAGTATTCTGACAAACACACATAATTAAATCCACTTTGTCATGCTTTAATTACCTTTAGTCTGGAAAGTTTGGCAAAGAAAAATGAGTGTATTATTCTCAATATTGTGCAATATGAGATGACCACTCATGTGTTGCATGTATTATTTTATTGTGTTGGTTACAACCTAGAGTTTCGTGCGTATAAACTGTTGACTGAATGCTGTTCATACCACCACAAAAAGGATGCTCAACTCTAATGGAAAACTGGGTATCGCAAACAAATCAAGAAAAATTCGCTAGGGATTTGCCTTAGTAAAAACATGGACATGGACACGATACAAACATAACATCATGTGTCAATTCAAAGTCATTTTTTTGTGACGTTTTTAAAAGTCACGTGCTTTTCAATTTTTTGTTATGAAATGTAACCCAAAATGGATCCATGAAAAACAAAATATAAATGTGAAATAATTATTCGTTGTGCCACCGACATTAGTATAACTAAGTGTTTAATTACTAATAATTAAACATGGATCATTACGTAAATCGTGTTTTTTAAACTGAATCAGCTATTGTACAATTGTGACTTCAACATATATTTAATGTCCAATTTCTTTTTTCATATTCAATATTATTATGAAAATGTAAGATGCAATAGACATACACTAAATTAAATTCACATACGTGCAATTGACACAGGTGCAATCGTTATTTTTTTTAAAAATGCACACATTGAATCAATGCGTTGATATTCTTTTTATTTATAAATTTTTCAATTACTCTAAAAGATTAAAACTAATAAATTTATAGAATTAAAAATCTTTAAAATGCAGACATACTAAATCAGTTGTGATTATTTATGATTGTGTCATTTTAATTGTTTAAACCTTTAAACCAACAATCTCTTTTGAAATCATGTGTATTTGAAATATCATATTTTCACCTCTTAAATTTTAATGACCATAAAATTATATGGTTGTGATGTGTTGTACTCTAGAAGGAATTAAATTTATTACCGTGCTATCAATAAAGATACATCCTAATATATAATAAAGGAGGAGGGACTTTTGTCCCCTCATACAACTTTATATACAAAACCTATATAAACAGATTTTCTATCTATTAAAGGAGTTTGAATCTAGGGGTAATTATGTATAGGTCCCATTTTTCGGGCAATAAGCTTATAAGTCCTATTGACTTTTTAATAATCCCATAGGTCCTATTCCAACTTTTTAGGAATTTTTTTCACAATTTTACCCTTTTAAAACCAACCATCCGTAACTTCCTTGCGGAAGTTACATAAGGGGTTGTACTTTTTTTTTAAATCTTTAACTTATCATAACTTTTGATTCACAAATCCGTTTTTCGCAAAATTACTATTTTTGAAATCTACTCGACGAGATCTATCAAATAAGATCCATGAAGACTATAAAATTCCAAAGAAAAAAATTTACACAAACAGTAAACTTTACTGTATGCACTAGAATATGAAATAGTTTTATATATGTGACATTTCACAAACAGACAGTAACATTTACTGTGGTAATACTACACAGTATATATATATATATATATATACACACACACACATCCGGTGGATCCAAACCCATTTTTTTCAAAAATACCTTATATTTAAAGGTTCGCGCTAACGGCATCCAATCCTTACCACCATTGTTGGAGCTTCAACGACCTTCGTCAGAGCTCCGATTTGGGGTGAGTAAGGGTGGCATGGGGTGCCGCTGGCGCGGACCTTTGAAAATAAGATTGGATAAATGGGATTGGGATCATTTGGAGCGCTAATTTGGGGTGAATAGGGGTGGCACAGAACTTTAAAAATAAGAGAATATATATAATTTGTAAAAATGTCATAGATATTAAACTTTATTGTATACACTAGAAAATGAAATAGTTTTATATCTGTGACATTTTCACAAACAATAACATTTACTGTGATAATATATTTATGAAATAGTTTTATATATATAACATTTTCACAAACAGTAACATTTACAGAGTTAATATTACATAATATATATATATATATATAGACACACACACACACGGTAGATCCAAAGCACTATTTTTTTTTTTCAAAATTACCATATTTTTAAATGTTTACGCTAGCGACGTTCAATCCCCACTACTACCCACCCCCATTGTCGGAGCTTCAACGACTTTCATCAGAGCTATGATTTGGGTTAGTAGTAGTGGCATAGGGTGCCGCTGGTGAGGACCTCTGAAATTAAGAGAATATTAGATAAATGGGGTTTGGATCCACCGGAGCTCCGATTTGGGGTGAGTAGAGGTGGCATTGAGTTAGGTTTATATCTATAACATTTTCACAAGCATTAGCATTTACTGTGTTCATATAACACAGTATATATATATATATATATATATATATATATATATATATATATATATATATATTTCCAAACCTCTTTTTTCTGATATTATCTTATTTTTAACGGTCCGCGCCAGCGGCATCCAATCCCCACCCCCTTTATCGGAGCTCCAACAACCTTCATCAAAGCTATGATTTGAGGTGGCATGGGATGCCACAAACAGTAACATTTATTATTTGTGAAAATATTACAGATATAATCCTAATCCAATGCTACCCCTACCCACTTCAAACTGGAGCACCGGTGTATCCAAACCCCATTTATTCAATATTTCATTATTTCCCAAGGCCCGCGCCAGCGGCACTCCATGTCAACCCAAATCAGAACTCTGATGAAGGTTGTTGGAACTCTGACAATTGGGGTTGGTGGTGGTCGGGATTAGATACCGCTAGCGCGGGCGGTTAAAAATAAGACAATATCAGAAAAAAGAGGTTTGGATCCACGGTATATATATATATATATATGTATATATATATATATATATATATATATATATATATATATATATATATACACACACTGTGTTATAACATAGTAAATGTTAACGTTTGTAAAAATGTTATAGATATAAACCTAACCCAATGTCACCCCTACTCACCCCAAATCGGAGCGCCAGTGGATCCAAACTCCATTTATCTAATATTCTTTTAATTTCAGAGGTCCGCGCCAGCGGCACCCTATGCCACTACTACCCACCTAAATCATAGCTCTGATGAAAGTCGTTGAAGCTTCGACATTTGGGGTGGGTAGTGGTGAGGATTGAATGTCGCTAGCGTAAACCTTTAAAAATATGGTAATTTAAAAAAAAAAAAGAGGTTTGGATCTACCGTGTATATATATATTAACTCAGTAAATGTTTCTGTTTGTGAAAATGTTATATATATATATTGTGTAATATTACTGTGATATTTTCACAAACAATAACATTTACAAATATAAAACTATTTCATTTTCTGGTGTATACAATAAAGTTTAATATCTATAACATATTTACAAACTATATATATATAGAAGGACCGGACATGTGTCACCTGGCGGTGAGCCCAGAAAAGATAGAGAGTGTGCCTATAATTTAGGCGATAATTTCTAAGTGCACCGTTAGGTGACACATGTCCGGTTCGCATTCTTAAAATGCGGACTAGTCCGCACAAGAGCATTATTATTATTATTATTATTATTATTATTATTATTATTATTATTATTATATATATATATATATATATATATATATATATATATATATATATATATCCAATATGCTCCTATTTTTAAAGTTCCGTGCCACCCCTATTCACCCCAAATTGGTGCTCCAGATGATCACGATCCCGTTTATTCAATCTTATTTTCAAAGGTCCGCGCTAGCGGCCCCCCATGATACTTCGGTGGATCCGAAGCCCATTTATTCAAAAGTCTCTTATTTTCAAAGGTCCGCGTCAGCGGCAGCACATGCCACCTTTACCCACCCCAAATCGGAGCTCTGACGAAGGTTGTTGGAGCTCCAATAATGGTGGTAAGGATTGGATGCCGCTAGCGCGAACCTTCAAATATAAGGTAATTTTGAAAAAAAAAAGTTTGGATCCACCATATATATATATATATATATATATATATATATATATATATATATATAGTATTAGCACAGTAAATATTACTGTCTGTTTATGAAAATGTCATATATATAAAATTATTTCATATTCTAGTGCATACAGTAAAGTTTACTGTTTGTGTAATTTTTTTTCTTTGGAATTTTATATCCTTCATGGATCTTGTTTGATGCATCTCGTCGAGTAGATTTTAAAAATAGTAATTTTGTGAAAAATGGATTTGTGAATCAAAAGTTATGATCATTTGAAGATTAAAAAAAAAAGTTCAATCAGTTATGTAACTTTCTTAAGGAAGTTACGGATTGTTGATTTTAAAAAGATAAAATTATAAAAAAAAATTCAAAAAATTAGGAATAAGATTTATATGTAAGAAAAAAATATGATGAAACTAAAATATATATATGAAAGTCTAATAGAATCTAAACTTAAATGCCCTTGAATCTAATGATAAAATAAGAAGACACATTTCTGCCACAAAAGTTGTCTACCTCGATATACTCTTGCTGACAAACCCAGTTCTTTTTTCTTTAGCCTTCATTTTTCTCTCTCTATCTTACCCATTCCACCATTACCCTCTCTGCTCGGCAAGAACAATGAACAATCCATGGTATTCTTTTTGGTCTTTCTCTTTTAATACTCCTTCTCCCTCCCGTATTCCTCCACTTATTCATCTATGTCTGGGGTTACAAATCATGTATTTTTTTCTGCCTCTCTCTCTTAAACCATGTTTTTTTGGGGATTTAGGTTTTGTACTCACTTTCTTTGTATTTATTGTTGGGTATGTATGTTAGTATATATATTTATTTTGAATAAAGTAAATAAGTTAGTGGGAGTGGCCAAGTGGTAAGTTAGTGGGGGTGTGTGCATGAGGTCTTGGGTTCAAGTCCTAGGGAGCACACTAATTATTTAGGGTCAAAGATTGGGCCTTGGGCCTTGGGGCCTTAGGCTCTTGGGGATTTCTAATATGCATTAAATCGTTTTAATTTTTTAAACCGTTTTAAGTCTTTGACTATTTCTTCCACTATAGCTGTTAGTGGAGATATTAGTGGGTTAGTTGGCTAAAACCTCTACCCACGTTTTTTACCATTTCCCTTATTTAAGAAAAGGCTACAGAGTCAAAAAAGTATCAAAAAAAAAAATCTCTCTCACGTTATCTGCAAAAATACTTTTGCTATTTTCTGCAAATCACTTTCTCTGCAAAAATAATTTTGCTACTTTCTAATTTTCGTTAATTTTCTGGGAGTGCTGGAGTATCCTGAGAGTTCAAAGATTTATCACAAAGCTGGTGTGTAAATCTGATCGTTGAATCCTGTGAGGTGTATGTTCACGAGGCTGACAGCTACAAATATCAGCGAGCAATTTCACCTTTAGGACTTTGTGTCGAACACAAACCTCGATCGATAAGTCCTTCTAATTTTATCTATTTCATATTTGGGTTATTTCGTTTATTCTGCAATTATTACTACTACAATCTAAAGGTGAAATTGGTTGTTATTCTACAAACTGCTATGGAAAATCCTAATGCAAAATACTCTGAAAAACCTGAATTGTTTGATGGAAAGAATTTTAAGAGATGGCAAATGAAACTGCAATTTTACCTAACAACTCTTAAAGTCGTTGACGTTATTGCATCTGATAGACCTTCTGTACCTGAAGAACTAGTTGTTTGGAAACAAAGAGATTATATGTGTAGGAATTATATTCTGAATTGTCTCTGCCTTGAACTGTATGATGTTTACTGGTCATGTCCTACTGCTAAAGAATTATGGAACTTACTGGACAAAAAATATGCAACTGAAGATGCTGGGTCTAAAAAATTTGTGGTTGGAAAATTTTTGGATTTTAAAATGGAAGATAATAAATCTGTTGTGTCGCAACTGGAAGAACTACAAATTATTATTCATGAAATTCTGGCCGAGGGTTATAATATATGTGAGGGATTTCAGGTTTCAGCTATAATTAAAAAACTGCCACCATCTTGGAAAGATTACAAAAACGGTCTGAAACATAAGAAAAAGGAAATGTCACTAGAAGATTTGATAGTTCGTTTGAGAATTGAGGAAGATAATAGGAATGCAGAACTTAGGGAGAAAAATTCTGAATTCGGTTCTAAGGCTAATTTGGTAGAGGGAAAATCAAATGGAAACCAAAAACAGAACCAGTCCAAGCCTAACCATTCAAACCAGAAACATGGGCACCATAAACCAAACCAGAATTCGAGGTCCAACCATAAATTCAAACCTAACGATAAGAATAAAAATTCTAAACCTCAGTTTAAATCTAAACTTGCAGGTCAATGCTATGTATGCGGAAAACTAGGTCATTACGCTAAAGATTGCAAGTTTAGGAAGAGTCAAGATGTGAAGCCTCAAGCAAATGTAACCGAGGAGGGTAACTTTTCTGCTGTTGTGACAGAGGCAAACATTGTGAGTAACATGACAGACTGGTGGCTTGATTCTGGCGCCACCAAACAAATTTGCGGCATGAGAGGTGCCTTCACTACCTTCACTGCTGTTAGTGGGGATGAACGTCTGTACATGGGAAACTCCTCTTCGTCTAAGGTTGAGGGCAAGGGAACCGTAGTTTTAAAGTTTACTTCGGGAAATGTTCTCACATTGAAAGATGTTTTGTATGTCCCTGAGGTTAGGAAGAATCTGGTGTCCGGTTTTGTCTTAGTTAAGAAAGGTTTTAAAATTGTTCTAGAGAGTGATAAGGTAGTTGTGACTAAGGGAGGTGCTTTTGTGGGGAAAGGTTATGTTCATGAGGGTCTTTTCAAACTAAATGTAACCGTGGATGATAATAATAAAATATCTACTTCTTCTGCTTATTTGATTGACTCTTGTGATATGTGGCATTTTAGACTTGGTCATGTAAATAAGGCATCCATTAAAAAATTAATGTTTTTGGAAAACATACCAAAATCTGATATTTCTACCAACTCTAAATGTGAAATATGTGTTGAATCAAAATATGCTAAAAAACCTTTTCCAAGTGTCGAAAGAAGTTCAACTGTTTTAAGTTTAATACATTCTGATCTTTGTGATTTAAAAGGTTATGTGACACGTGGTGGAAATAAATACTTTGTTACTTTTATTGATGATTACTCTCGTTATTGTTATATTTATCTCCTTACGAGTAAAGATGAGTGTTTCTCAAAATTTATTTCTTATAAATTAGAAGTTGAAAAACAATTGGAGAAATCCATTAAAACATTAAGATCCGATAGGGGAGGAGAATACACCGGTGATCTTGATAAATATTGTAAAGAAAATGGAATAATTCATCAAGTTACTCCTCCTTATTCACCCCAATCTAATGGTGTAGCTGAAAGAAAAAATAGAACTCTTAAGGATATGGTAAATTCTATGTTGAGCACTTCGGGATTACCTTATAATATGTGGGGTGAGGCACTTCTTACTGCTTGTTATATTCTTAATAAAATACCTTTTAAGAATAATGATAAAACTCCTTATGAAACGTGGAAAAATAGAAAACCTTCTTATAAACACCTTAAAGTGTGGGGGTGTCTTGCTAAGGTTTCAATACCATTACCTAAGAGAACTAAACTTGGCCCAAAGACTGTTGATTGTGTTTTTATAGGGTATGCTAAAAACAGTAATGCTTATAGGTTTCTTGTAATTGATTCTAAAAATCAATATATGGATAAAAACACTATTTTTGAGTCAAGAGATGCTGAATTTTATGAGAACAAATTTCCTTTTAAAGTGAGAAGTGAGGGAACTAGTAGTTCTGTTCCAATGGGTCCTAGTGTTAGAAATGAATCTCCAAATTCAGAAGATATTGAAATTAGGAGAAGTAAAAGACCTAGGATAGCTACTTCTTTTGGTCCTGAATTTTTAACGTACTTAATGGAAAATGACCCCGTCACTTTTAGTGAGGCAATGTCCTCACCCGATTCTATTTTTTGGAAAGAAGCTATTAATAGTGAATATGATTCTATTATTTCTAACAACACGTGGGAGTTAGTTGACTTGCCTAAAGGATGTAAAACTATTGGATGCAAATGGATTTTTAAAAAGAAATTAAAAGCTGATGGTTCTACTGATAAATTTAAGGCAAGATTGGTAGCTAAAGGCTATAGGCAAAAGGAAGGAATTGATTTCTTTGACACTTACTCTCTTGTTACTAGAATTACATCTATTAGGCTATTAATTGCTATTGCTTCATTACATAATCTGATAATTCATCAAATGGATGTTAAAACGGCTTTTTTGAATGGAGATCTTGAAGAAGAAATTTATATGGATCAACCCGAGGGGTTTGTAGTCCAAGGCCTAGATAAAAAAGTGTGTAGACTTAAAAAATCTTTATATGGACTAAAACAAGCTCCTAAACAATGGCATAAAAAATTTGATCAAGTAATGATCTCTAATGGTTTTAACATTAATGAAGCGGATAAATGTATTTATAGCAAATTCAAGGATAATTCTGGTGTGATTATTTGCTTATATGTGGATGATATGCTTATTTTTGGAACTGATATGGATGTAGTTAATAAAACTAAACGTTTCCTTAATAAGCAATTTGATATGAAAGATTTGGGTGTTGCTGATGTTATACTTGGAATTAAAATCATTAAAAATTCCGAAGGAATTGTTTTAACCCAATCTCATTATGTAGAGAAAGTTCTTAAAAAATTTGAACAATTTAATTGTATTCCTGCTAAAACACCATATGACCCTAGTTGTCACTTAAGGAAACATTCGGGTCCTGGTGTATCATCTTTAGAATATTCTAGAGTTATTGGTAGTCTAATGTATCTTATGAACTGCACTAGACCTGATATTGCATATGCTGTGGGTAGACTTAGCAGATACACTTGTAATCCTAATAATGAACATTGGGATGCCTTGATTAGAATTTTGAGATATCTTAAATACACAATAAATTATGGTATTCATTATATTAGATATCCTGCTGTAATTGAAGGCTTTTGTGATGCTAATTGGATTTCTGATAATGATGAATGTAAGTCTACGAGTGGCTATGTTTTTGCCTTGGCAGGAGGCGCTATATCTTGGAAATCTACCAAACAAACATGCATAGCTAGATCCACTATGGAGTCAGAGTTCATAGCATTGGATAAAGCAAGCGAAGAGGCTGAATGGTTAAGGAACTTCATATTAGATATTCATTTGTGGCCTAAACCAGTTCCAGCCTTGTCCATTCACTGTGATAGTCAAGCAGCAATCGCAAGAGCACATAATAACTCCTACAATGGAAAGTCTAGACATATCAGGAGGAGACACAACACAGTGAGACAATTATTGAAAGATGGAGTTATAGCAATCGACTATGTCAAGTCAAAGGAAAACCTGGCGGATCCATTGACTAAAGGGCTAGCTAGAGAGATAGTTTATCAAACATCGAGAGGGATGGGCCTAAAGCCTATTAATATCTAAATCACCTATAATGGAAACCCAACCCATATGACTGGAGATCCCAAGATCTGGGTTCAATGGGATAACGAAGTTATACGAGTGATTTGTGGGGGTACAAATTTAAGTTTTACTTAAAACCCATTCCTATGATGTAGTACCTCTGTATCGATGGAGGATGAGATTCAATCTCTTAATGCTTTCTATAGCTGTTATTCAGTAGGGTGTGAGATACAACACACTCTTGATAGAAGCACCTATATGAGTGTGGTAGTGGGGCCGCTTCCTATGAGAATTAAGGCTGATTCTCTAGAGCACTCAAGAAACCTAGGCATGCTCAAGGCCGAAACGAGCACAACTGTGGGAACTCGATGATGATTTTTTGGAGTCACGTGTGTGTTCTATTAACTTAAGTTTACAACAGCGGTGAAATAGTTCAAGACATTAGTTCACTATCAACCGGTAAACTCAATAGATCATCACAAAGCAAAGGTTCAAGTCAAATGACACCTTTGCCTTATACGTCACTCCTTATGATACTCCAGAGCGTCGTTTTATTTAATTTATTTACTTCATTCATGTGGGGGATTGTTGGGTATGTATGTTAGTATATATATTTATTTTGAATAAAGTAAATAAGTTAGTGGGAGTGGCCAAGTGGTAAGTTAGTGGGGGTGTGTGCATGAGGTCTTGGGTTCAAGTCCTAGGGAGCACACTAATTATTTAGGGTCAAAGATTGGGCCTTGGGCCTTGGGGCCTTAGGCCCTTGGGGATTTCTAATATGCATTAAATCGTTTTAATTTTTTAAACCGTTTTAAGTCTTTGACTATTTCTTCCACTATAGCTGTTAGTGGAGATATTAGTGGGTTAGTTGGCTAAAACCTCTACCCACGTTTTTTACCATTTCCCTTATTTAAGAAAAGGCTACAGAGTCAAAAAAGTATCAAAAAAAAATCTCTCTCACGTTATCTGCAAAAATACTTTTGCTATTTTCTGCAAATCACTTTCTCTGCAAAAATAATTTTGCTACTTTCTAATTTTCGTTAATTTTCTGGGAGTGCTGGAGTATCCTGAGAGTTCAAAGATTTATCACAAAGCTGGTGTGTAAATCTGATCGTTGAATCCTGGGAGGTGTATGTTCACGAGGCTGACAGCTACAAATATCAGCGAGCAATTTCACCTTTAGGACTTTGTGTCGAACACAAACCTCGATCGATAAGTCCTTCTAATTTTATCTATTTCAAATTTGGGTTATTTCGTTTATTCTGCAATTATTACTACTACATTTATTCAGGGTTTCTATGTTTTATTTTTAGATCTTGAATTATTGAGATCTTGGATTTTCATAGCTTGAATTTATTTTGGGTTTCTATGTTTGATTTTTATAGGGTTCTTCATTTCGGATTTATGGAACATCAGCAGTGGGTGTTTAGAGTATCACATGGGTAAGCATGTAAATAATTTCTTCATTTTTTACCCTTTACGATTTGTGTCTGAGCAATTTGTTAGATCTACATCTCTCTGTGTGAATTGTGGTTCAAGATTATTATTTTTTTTTTTTGGTTTTACGGTTTGGATTCCCTAAATTAGGAAAGATTTTACGTTTTGGATTTTTCTAGCATGGTCTTTAGATGTTAAATTTTTATATTTGTCTTTGTATATTTTAAGTTATTCATGTACACTCGACTCGGTACAACCTCACATTTCTCAAAGGTTGATTAACTATGTGTTTCTCATTTCACAGGAAAGAAAAGAAAAGCTATACCGGATCAACCTAAGAAAATGTTTACGCATATATGGCAATTAACATTCATTTTTTTTGTTGTTTTATTTTCCTTTGTTAAAAAAATATTTAGTCTTTGCAGATGTGAGCAATTTAGGGAGAAACCTTTTACGTGGTAATTTAGATGTGTTTTTGTTTTTAATTTAGTGTGTTGTCTAATGGTGTGTTCCTTAGAGGAGCAAAGTGATGGATTTACATGTCATGGTGTTCAAAAATACATTTTTAGAGCAACTCTTATGCAAATGCTTTAAATGAACTAAACTAGTGAAAATATACCCTTAAAGCGATAAAATTGTTGTGGGTTAAATCATATATGCAACAAAACGACGATGGTTTGAGTGGTGATTGACACCCTTGGGCGGAACATCATGTTCCGCTTAAGGGGTTGTCCAAAATTCATTTTTTCTTCCCAAAAGTCTTTAAGTTATTATGATTAGTCCCAAAATTATATAAAAAAAAATGTTCCACTATTTATAAAAAAAAAAAAATGTTTCGCTATTCATTGAACCTACTATTTATATAAAAAAAAGAAGCCATTGGATAAATTAAATATATTCATTGTAATTATATAACCGTTGCAAATATTCTGGGGTCAAAATAGAAATAGAAAATTATATTATAAAGTTTAGGCGGAACAAGATATTCCGCTTTAGGCTTTATATTTTATTTTATATTTCTCTTACGCGGAACAACATGTTCTGTTTTAACAGTGGGACCCACAAAAAATCAACTAGTCCAATTGTATCTTTGTTATTTTTTAACCTAGCAAAGTTCAAATATAAACTTTTACACTACTCATAACATATGCAGATACAGCATATTTAGATTTTTACCCTACCCATAAGAGTTGCTCTTAGACCCATGTTTAGAATGATTAGATATGTGATTAACGGATCAACAATAGTTTTATAAATTAATGGAATCTACCATTTGTGATTTATTATATGGATGATCAGATTTGGAGTATGAATTTTGGTTTAAAAGCTTAGATTATTCGTGAATTCGTACTTTTGGGTTATACTCGCATAATATTCACTTTCCCTACAAATATCAACTGCAATTGCTAATTTCGTTTTTAGTGAATTCCCCTCATTTTACTCTTTTTACAAGTTGTACTAATTTTCCAATATATATATATATACTAGCGTATGCTCGTGCCTGAAGGCACGACGAAATTTTTCAAAGTACGTAATCGCGAAACGGCGACAATTTTTCAAAGTATATAATAGCGAAACGCAAAAATTTTGAAGTGTAATTTTAAAACAATGTCAAATAGTCCAATAACATTCAAATAGTCTAAATTCATCAAATAAATTCACATATAATACGAAATATACAATATTCATCCATCGAATTCACATTGTCTCAAAAAAACAAAGTGTCAAATTTTTTAAAAAATTGGACATAATCTCTTTTGTTTATGGAACTATTCACCCTGCTTAACAAATAACAAATAGTCTAACATCCAAATTGTCTAAATTCTTCAAATAAATTCACATATAAAATGAAATATACAATATTCACCAATCAAATTAACTGTGTCTCAAAAAAATAAATTGTCAATTTAAAAAAAAAATGGGCATAGTCTCCTCTGTTTATTGGGCTATCCACCCTATTTAAGGGGTAACAACAAATCTAACAAATTAAAAAAAATCCCGAATTCGGAGATGGGAGCTAGAAGGCAGGGAAAGGAGAATATGTGGGGCTTCTTTAAAATGTCTGTGCCATGGCGCTTCTGGATTAGGTGCTACTACTGTTGTCTTCCCACCTCTAGCTATGATCACTCTCTCCCACTCGGTTTTCTATACGATTTGACAAACAATAAACATAATTAATCAGTTTCTTGAACAAAGATACAGTCACATAAGTAAATATACAATCAGTAAAATGAAATATACAATCACATCCAAATTGTCTAAATTCGAAAATGATTCAGCCGGATCCAATTGGATTACCTCTTTTATACAAAAATGCAGTTTCGAGTTTGATCCCATCACATTTGGTCTACAAATAAAACAAATAACAATATTAGGAAAAAGGAACTATTTGAATAATTGCATATGCGAGTGCATATATGCAGTGCGTGTGTACGTGTTTGTGTGTGCGCGTGTGTGTGCGTGTGAGTGGGAAAGGGGGGAGGGGATGGGCAGGGGGTGCATGTGTGCGTGTGTGCATGTTTGTGTGTGCGCGCGTGTGCGTGTGTGTGGGGAAGGGGGGAGGGGACGGGCAGGGGGAGCGTGTGAGTGGGGAAGGGGGAGGGGACGGGGCAGGGGTGTGTGTGTGCATGTGTACGTGTGCGCGTGTATGCATATATGCAATGCTCGTGTGTGCATGTTTGTGTGTGTGCGCGTGTGTGAGTGGGGAATGGGGGAGGGGGCGGGCAGGGGGCGCATATGTGCGTGTTTGCATGTTTGTGTGTGTGTTTATGTTCGCGTGTGTGCGTGTGAGTGGGGAAGGCGGGAGGGGACGGGCAGGGGGCGCATGTATGTGTATGTGTGTGTGTGTGTTTGTGTTTGTGTGCGCGTGTGTGCGCGTGTGAGTGGGGAAGGGGGGAGGGGACGGGGCAGGTATGCATATATGTAGTGTGCGTGTACGCGTGTGCGCGCGTGTGAGTGGGGAAGGGGGGAGGGGACGGGGAAGGGGGCATTTGTGTGCATGTGTACGTGTGCGCGTGTTTGCGTGTATGCATATGCATATATGCAGTGCGCGTGTGTGCATGTTTGTGTGTGTGTTTGTGTGCACGTGTGTGCGTGGGGAAGGGGGGGGTGGTGGACGGGCAGGGGGCGCATGTGTGTGTTTGTGTGCGCGTGTGAGTGGGAAAGTGGGGAGGGGACGGGGACGGGGCATGCATGCATATATGCAATCTGCATATATGCAGTGCATATATGCATATGCAAGGACGGGGCATGTATGCATATATGCAGTGCATATATGCATATGAATATATGTAGTGCGAGTGTGTGCGTGTACGCGTGCGCGTGTGTGTGTTTGTGTGAGCGTGTGTGAGTGGGAAAGGGGGGAGGGGATGGGATGGGAAGGGGGGGCAAGAATTGCCATTACACATGAAGAAACCTAGATATACAAATCGAGTAATAAATGAATCCTTGACTCTACCCACAGCCACCTGTTTTGATTCGTCGTTTAATTGACAATGACACATTTGGAAAGTACCCTATAAAAAGGGGCGAAGATATTTTTATTTATATTTGGAACCTACAGGCTATAGTAGCAATGGCAATGCTTGCTCGACGTTTAAACGAACTTGGAACACCTCCAGTCCGGATGACTACAGGAGCCACAATTCACACAACATAAGGGTTGAAGATGGCTGCAACGCGAATGAGTAAACCTACTGTAATTCCCACTCCCACTCTAGAGATGCCCATATTGATAGTGGATTCATCTGTAAACATTTTGAAATTGACCAAGTAGTTGGTCTGAAAGGTGAAGTTTCTCCCGCTCATTCCTAATATTTATGTGAGAAAGGTAAAGTTTCTCCCGCTCGTTCCTAAAGTAATACCCACGTTGTAAAGGAGTAAATGAAAAAACTAATAACTACAATGTATTTAATAAAGGTGCACAAAACGTCACAGTGCTTATGAATTTACTACTCTTTTAATATCATATAACATTTGAGTTTATTGACACTTACCTGTCACCCGGTAGCATCATAAAGCCCTGGACTGTTATACTTCACTATATCTTATTTTGTATTACTTCATATAATCTGATCTCATCTCATAAAAACCATATTTAAAATGAGAAAAAAAATTATCACTTTAGAGGAACTTCAGAAGTAGAGCTAGTGATAGGCAGATTAGCAAGAGTACATGCCAGAGCCCTTTGCTGCAAATGTCTAAACTCTGCTCCTTGTTGAGTGATAGGCAGATTAGCAAGAGTACATGCCAGTTAAAATATATAATATATTTGGAAATTTATGAAAAATTGGAAGAAGAAAAGATGCATATCCGATGTTTACCCCTCCTATTTCCCCCCGACAAACCCCTCACCGATCCAGCAAAACAGTCACAACCCTCTGTATTTAAGAACCAAAAATTGCCCCAAAAATTGATCCAGCGTGAAGGTAATGACATGCTCTGGCTGCCTATGCATCGTTTTGCAAAGGTCCATAAAATTCACGAAAACCATTCTCTTTGTCCCTCCACGAAGAACATGTGCAGGCCTCATAAACACTCTGCCTAGAAGCTCCTCATATTCATAGTCTCTATCAATCCCCTCCCATCGAAATCGTTATTGGAGGACTAAATTAGCAGCTGCAGGAAAGGACACAGACTATGGCTTGATTTTGTATTATGTTTTACCCTTTCCAACAATTAATATGGCTCTAGCATGTACCATTCTTCGTCTAGGAGGGGAAGTAACCCCAGTAGAAAAAAGCAACAATAGGCTTTTCAGTCCCACTTTTCTTTATGAGGGCCTTTAAAACTGTTACTTCACAACTTCTACTTGAGAATGAAGGTTAAAAACTTAATACAAAGCAGTGATAAACAAAAAGAATAGCAGCATGCATTCAATGTCATCTTATTGGAAACAAAGAAGTGCTATTTGTACCTTCATTCAATGTCATTGCTGCTGCTCGTACCATGCAAACAACCACGTTGGAATCTTATCGGAGAGCCACGTTAAAATGAAACCTTAGAATATCATAAAATCATAATCTAAAGTTAAAATTTCATTAACATAATTTACCCCATATCATAAATTTGCATTAACATAATTTACCCCTTTGAGAAACTTTTCGGTCTGCTAAGCCTCCTGCCATTTAGCTTCATATTTTCTAACTCCTCGGTCCTCTCCTAAAGGCCTTTTGTCATCAATTAATATAAATAAGTGTTAGAAACATCAAACTTACATTAACATAATTTACCCCAAACATCAAACTGATAAATTTGATAAAAAGTTGTCCATGGTAGAAAGCATAACCCTCAAATGAGAAAAATCATGAACATGAGGTGTCCTTCATTCTAAAAACAACAATCTCAACATCAACTCTATTTTTTATTTTATATAAAAAAACATGAGAAAAATTATGGAAAAGGAGTTGAACTCGATAAATTCTGAAATCAGTTCTGCATCAAGTATCTTGTATGTACTCTCATGAATCAGTACTGCATAATTTCTGAAATCATAACTCATTAGTGATTGCATTCCATATTAATTCAAACGCAATTGAATTGTTATCTTCAACTCATGAAAAAGTTCATATCCATTAAGAGAAACTATTCAAGTATATCATGCATTCATTCCGTTTTGTTTTGCAAAACACAAATGTTTATTGGTTTCCCTCAATCTGAGATTAACGAAATGACTTTAATTTGGGAGGCTTGTGATCTGTATGTTGCATACCTTAAATGGCATACTGCTGTAAATGCTGGTATAAATGCATACTACATATGCATATGCAACTGTATGCATACCTGAAATGGCATACATGCTGCTGTTGTAAATGCACACAACTAAAAAGATTTGATTGTCCATACATGCTGTTGTAAATGCATACTACATATGCATAATGTATGCTGCATACCTTAAATGGCATACCATAAGTTCGCTGCAGTATATATGTATGTATGTAAAACTCAAAAAGGAGGGAATTTAATGAGATCTAAATAAAGTAAGACATTTGTGAGATCTTACCATGAAGAAGTTTTGCAAAATAGTTACATGAAATAGTTGCATTCATAAATAAGATCCTACTCGCAAACAACTGTAATGTTTAAAAACAGCGGTACACATACAATACAAATCAAAATCTGAATAATTTTCAACTTAAGAATTCAATAACTTGCAACCTAACTAAGAAAAATAATGAGATATACCTGAGCGTTTGAGAAATTGGCTGATGTTGAAGACCTGGAAGCGAGTGAGTCCACCTCTGCTGAACCTCTATTACCGGGACAAAAGAACATAAAGTCATTAAAACATAGCTAATCAAATGAAATGTGAAAACAAAGTGTGAAATGTGAAATCATAACTATTAGATACAACAATATATTTAAAAATTTATAAAATTATTATTTATAGACTGAGCTTGAAAATGTCAGTTATAAGCCTCATTCCAATAAAGAGTGATAATAAATAAATTGTAAAAGTCATATTGGAATCAACATAATCACCATATTTCATTTGAATAGAAAATTACTGAAGTAAATCTCTGAAATGTTCATAACTATTAGAGCCAACAGTAAGTACCAAAATGTTTTCCTCATACAAATACCTACTGCTACTACACTGCCACTGCCACTGCCACTGCCACTGCCACATAGAGAATTAGTAGACATGTTAGCAACCAAAAAATTTAACAGAAGATAAAAAATGCAACATAAAAATAACCTGTTATAACAAAACTTCTGGATACACAATATTTATCGTTGAGTTTGTACCATCTCGAGATAGAAGGATACTTAAACAATTTGCACTTGTACATCTTGAAAATGAGACATATAGTTGACCGTGACTAAAAATCGGTGTTTGCAAGTCAATTCCAACAAATTTAACAGACTGGCCTTGGGATTTGTTCATCATCATTGCATATGCTAATCTAACCGGGAATTGGCGTCTTGTCATCTGAATTGGCACTTCTGCTGAAGAGGGTGTTAAAGATATTCTAGGAATGAAAGCGAAATTACCGCTATGATCTCCTGTTAAAATCTGAACTTCAATTACATGTTCAGCACAATTAACAACAATCAACCTAGTGCCATTACAAAGACCATCTCTAGGTGAAATATTTCTCAGCAACATAATAGGACAACCAATTTTAAGTTCCAACTTGAACAAAGGCAACCCCGAGGGACTTAGGGAATTCAAATATTCCTTTGGATATTGATTAACTACGTCACTACTTGTTTTGTCTAGGCACAACTTATCTGTAGCCAAGTATGTTATTGTTTCACCTGGATGAATATTTATTGCAGAACTATTTATAATATTGACATCGTCATTTCTCGCAAAAAGAATTATTCGTTCTTTAAGGTAGTTAGGAGTGGCAGTGCTGATCGCATTCAGCGATGGATAAATCTCCGTCAATGACTCATTAAGACCACTGCACTTGCGTATTGTTGAAGGTAGTTCTACATCTTCTTGGGGGTTGGACCCAATCTATAAATATGTAAATTAAAATTAGTAACATTATTAATGGTATAGGGATGTGTGAAAACAGAATGGACTACAAAATTCAAATTATACCTCAGATAGGAAGCTTGAAAATGGAACACTTTCAGTTTCTGCGGTATTAAGACGCATATTGGAAACCAAAGTCAAAACGTGAATATCTTTCCATAACAATGAACGCCTCAATGACGCGGCAACAATTTGCTCACAAAAGCCCCTTGGTATCACGGGTAGAATTTGAGGAAAGTCACCACCCAAGACAACAGTTAGCACTGGCCAAATTATGGGTTGGGCCTAATTTGAGCGGGTCAAATATGGGTTGGACTAAATGTGGGTTGGGCCAAATATGGGTTGGGTTAAATGTGGGTTGGGCCAAATATGGACGGACCAAATATGGGTTGAACCAACCCATTATTTTTTTACTAAATTAAGTATTACAATTCGAGGTATACATAAAAAGAACTCATATTTTACTCATAACTTTTTAAAATGAGTATTATATTTGATTTTTATTTTTTAAAATTGCGCTCCATATTTGATTTCTTGCTTTGAAATATGGGCCCCATATTTAACTCATAGCTTTGAAATATGGGCCCTGTATTTAACTCACAACTTTTAAATATGGGCCCCATATTTAGATGCTTGGGCTAATATGAACTGTTTTATTATTTGGACCACATTTTGCCACTACTAACAACAGTGATACCCCCAAAAGGATTATTACAATTACGAATATCTTTCAAAGTCCTATCTACGGCCTCCACACAAAAACGATGTTGCATTGGAACTTCATCCCATATAATTAATTTTGCCAACTTAAACAACTCAGAATGAATCGACTGCTTTGTAAACCCACAAACTGAATTTTCAAGAATGTCCAAAGGAATACAAAAGGTCGAATGTGTAGTTCGACCCCCCACTAACAACAATGATGCAATTCCAGAAGAAGCAACGGTAATAACAATATGTCCGAGGCTACGAAGTTTTGTAGCAATAGTATTGTACAAAAATATTTTTTTGGTGCCCGCACCACCATTCAAAAAGAATGTAGTTCCATTATTTTCTAGAATCAAAGTGGTTATGGATTCATATGAAGCCCGTTGTCCATTATTCAGACAATCAACATTATTTTGAGGCTCCCCTTGTTCAGCTTCACTTTGAAATTAACGATGCTCACGAATAAGCCTATTACCTATAGTTGTACACCAATTACCAATAGAAAGAGGCATGGGAGGAAAATCAGATAAGCTTTTTCCCAAGTCTTGCAATAACTCGTTGATCAGATACAAACCATAGTCTTCAATTTGAATCTCAGTAGGAGTCTGAATGCCGTACAAAGTCCGTATCTTATGAGCCAAGTCATCGCATATAGGCATCGCAAATTGATTCCACAATATATCAGGATGTAGAGGAGCACATTGAGTAAGGATAACAACGAATAACCTTCTTAATTGATACCCGGTTTTAAGGACCGCAGCCTCTTGCAAACATTGGACCCATTCACCGTCATCTTCTAAAAGCCCCAAAGCAATACATGCTAACTTGAATGAATCGTAAGTTATATCATTGACAGTCTTAAGCGCTTCATACGATGGAGGTCCTTTTACCACTGTTAGAAGGAGCCGCAAATAAAAAAGATCACCTGTATTTGGGGCAGCAAAATACATTCGACCAATTGCATAACCCTGCGATCTTGGAGATCTCGCAGTCCACGTCTTCGGTTCTTTATTCCAAACAAAATGTTGTCGAAACTCAGAATACGTGAAAGCGCATACAGATGAATTTGATGCACATGTGGCAAAGAATTCAGTCAAAGTGGTCTTTTGATTAGCAGCTCTAGACATAATTGTCTCCACAGAATCATTTGGATTGAATGAAACCCGATGTATTCCCGATAAATGAAGCGCTAACCGAACAACATTTGGAATTTCTTCATGCATTGGATGACCAAATAACCGCCAAGCAGCTTCAGGCGGTCCAATGTATCTCGCATCAAGGTATTATTGGATCTCATCTAATCATCCTAAAACCATTGTAGTCCGATCAAAACCCTTAAATATGTGCTTGTTAATATATTTAACACATCTCAACCCCGCACATACTTCCACATCAATATGACAATTGAACATTCTAGAAAGATATGGATTATAAGGCACAACATCTTTGTTACATACTACTTTCCCTCCAGCAATAATGTACTTTCGACCATCATTGCGTCGACGATATATTGGATATCCATCTTGATCCATAGTTGTGTATTCTGCCCAAGCTCGAGGATATTTCTTTGTACATCTACCATTTCCCATGCACGGGGCGTTGGAGTTTTGGGGACCACAAGGGCCATGTACCATATAACCCAAGATTGTCTCGAATAAAGTAGGATCTTCCTTCGGATCGGGCAATTCAGCACATACAATTCTATCCACCTGATCACATGTCTTAATTTTACTTCTGCTTTCCAAAAAAGAAAAGAACATGAACATGTGGCAAACCCCTATTTTGAAATTCAGTAGTAAAAACGTGCGCGACTTTTTTACCGAAAACATTATTACTTCTCACCTCATTCATCATCGCTTTTCTTTTCATCTCAAACACGCGAGCTACGATGTCGGGACGATCTGAAGAATGTTGATGTGACAATAAAGCTTCAGAAATTTCAGGCCAACTGGGATTTGCAGTCATAGTAAGGAATATATCTGGACGTTGATTATAACGTATGATGGCCATTGAATCTTGAAATATTTCAAACATATGCCTAGCACTACCAGCGAAGGAAGATGGTAAAATGCTACGTTTACCAATTTCATTTGCATTAAACCCATCTACTATACCTTCAGCAAGTCCAGTATACAAATCAACACGCAAGTCGGCTTGATTAAGACAGAAGTGGGTCAACCGGTTCTGCTCAGTTGAAGCCCAAGCATCAACAATGAATTCTTGAAACAATTTTCCCGCTCTAAGAATTGTGGAGTATTCATTTGCTCATTCGAAGATACGACAAGCATAATAGTTAAGTTGAGTCAACCGATTACGTAAATCAGGTTGCCCACTGACTACATCCCAACGTGTCATATCAGGTTCCCATCCGAGCTCACCGAGAGGGAACAATAGCACATAGTGCAACGGTAAGTACGTCGGGTGACACTCACTAATTCGCATCAATTGAATATCTCCCTTTAAACAAAGAATGATATCTCTCATCGCACTCAA
This sequence comes from Sambucus nigra, assembly GCA_949130495.1. Taxonomy (NCBI): domain Eukaryota; kingdom Viridiplantae; phylum Streptophyta; class Magnoliopsida; order Dipsacales; family Adoxaceae; genus Sambucus; species Sambucus nigra. The sequence goes on from OX422209.1 coordinate 43,679,107, forward strand.
TTGAAATCTATCTCCAGGTAATACAACTGCAATCTCCTCACTGGATGGTAAATAATATCGTCGTCTATCTGTTGACTTGCTATAATGCAAATAAGCTGGTACATTCACATTTGTTGTATTTACCTACTCTAAAATAGCACATGCCTGCCGAAATTTTGATGAGAAGGGATTACTGGTCAACAAACAATTTTGGATAATTTCAAGAACATCCCTTCTTAGTTGTGGATTTCGGCGCTCGCGAATATTCAAAGCAGCATCAGGATCATAAATATAAAGCTGAGCATAACTTCCTTCTTGCCCTTCTTCTGGTAATAAGGTTCCAGACCGATGACGCAATTCGCCATGAATGGTGAAAGATGTAGGACCCCGTCCAGTAAGTACTCTATCATCCATCTGTACTCCAAGACTGGTGAAGGCATTAGCAGCGTTATATTGTCTAGAAAATCTCCGAAATGACTCTGACCGAACATTGTTACCATCGTATAGAGATTTGATCTCGGACGGAGGTTCATTCAAGGATGGTAACCTTATTTTACCTTGCAAACAACATTTACCAAACAGCGGGTGTGCAATTGAAGATTTGCTTAACTTTTCCCCAAGCCAATGTAAGGCTGAACAATGAGGAGAGTCAACATTCATCATTCCAAGAAAATGTCTACCCAGGCCAATAGCATGTACCCTGTACAATAACAATAAATTTATTTTAAAAAGTGAAATAAGGCGGTATTTGAAGCAAAAAAAAATTACCGCATGGAATATAATGTAATATGCGATGTAACTTAATGACTGTGAACGTGAAAAAAAATGCAACATGTAATTTAATGCATACTTCTGAAATTAGTTAAAACATCTATAACTGATTATAACTGAAATGAATACTGCTGAAATGCATATTGATGTAATCGCTAAATGCATACTGATTTTAATTGATGTAAATGCATACTTGAAATGCATACTGATTTTAACAGTTATAACTGATGTAAAATGCATATTGCAAAAATGCATACTGATGTAAATGCATACTTGAAATTAGTTAAAACAGTTATAACTGCATAAATGCATACTTGCAATGTTAAAACTGAAATTACTTGCATAGGACCATGTGAACGTGAACGTAGAAATTGATCTGATGTAAAAGCATACTGCTAAAATTAGTTAAAACAGCTATAACTGATTATAACTAAAATGCATACTGAACGTGAACATATATTGCATATATATGCAGCATAAATGCATATGCAATCTACATATATATGCTACAATCTGCAGCATATATATGCAGATTGCATATATTGCATATGCAGATTGCATATGCAGATCTCTGATATATATGCAACATATATATGCAGATTGCATATATTGCATATGCAGATTGCATATGCAGATCTTTGATATATATGCAGATTGCATATGCATCATATATATGCAGATTGCATATATATGCATATATGCAATTGATGCATATGCATATATATGCATATATGCAATTGATGCATATGCATATATATGCAGATTGCATAAATATGCATATGCATATATGCAATTGATGTAAATGCAGTTATATGCATATGCATACTTGAAATGCATATAACTGATGTAAATGCATATGCATATGATATAGATGCATATGCATATGATGTAAATTCATTCAACTGATGCATATAACTGATGTAAATGCATATGATGTAAATGCATATGCATTTGATGTAAATGCATATGCATATGATATAAATGCATATGCATATGATGTAAATTCATTCAACTGATATAAATGCATATAACTGTTGTAAATGCATACTTGAAATGCATACTGATTATAACAGTTATAACTGATGTAAATGTAAACTTGAAATGCATACTACTGAAATGCATATTGATGTAAATGCACACTTGAAATCAGTTAAAACAGTGATTATAACAGATTCAAATGATGCAAACTAATTAAAGATATGTCTCATTTCAATTACGATGGGTCATTCATATAGAGGGGTCGAATGGACCGATTAATTTGAGGAGTTTCTTCATCTTCTTCATCTTGAAGATACAAGTTTAAATGGTCATCCTCTAAATGGACTTCACATTCACATTCACGTTCAAGTTCACGTTCACGGCGTAGGCGCTGCGCAACTTTAGCCTTTGAGATTTCAATTTCAAATTGTTCCTATACGTATTGTAGAATAATGAAATAAGTATTGCATAAAAATGAAATAAGTAAATAAAATAGAAGTAAATACGTATTGCATAATAGTCAAAGAGACACACCTCAATAAAGCAGCGAGAAGGCGTGGTTTCATGTTCAATATGCTCACGTTCACGTCTCCGGCGTTGCGCAAATGCAGCATTGGAGATTCCAATTTCAGATTGCTCCAATAACGATATGTTTTTAAAACGATGTGATTTATAACGATAGAAATTCATAAAGATGTGATGTAAAGAGACATACGTTACTACGAACGTGATCAGCAAGTCGAGGTGTATGACACGCTTGAGTAAGTGTAGAATGAGGAGATAGAACGCGATCAAGGCTGGGTGTTTCACGTAGCCCATCCAGATGTAATGTAAGTGGAGTTACATTACTACGAACGTGGGTTGGTGTTTGACACGATTGAGCAAGAGTAGAATGTGTAGATACTAAACGTTTAATCTGCTCTCGTTCACGTCGCCACCACTGAGCAAATGCAGCCTTTGAGATTCCACTTTCAAACTATGCCAAGAAAGAGAAAATGCATTAAAAGAGAAACAATGTTTTGCCTTTTCGAAGTACAGTTTATAAAAAGTGAAAAGGCCTTTTCGAACATACCCCATCTGAAATAACTTTTTCTTTGCCTTTTCGCTGTCCTAAACCCACATCGGAACTTGCCACGATGTCTTGATTTTGGGCCTCAATTTGAATAGTATTTATCTCGGATTCATCTCGAATAATAACACCAAGGTGTCTACGTCGCGTAAATTCAACCTATGATGACAAAAACAATTAGTATCAATAACCAAAATATACATGTAAGATTATACATCTAAGAAAGGAATAGACGTATCCTTACATCATTCAACATGTCAGAAAGATGTGATGTAAAGAGACATACATTACTACGAACGTGATCAGCAAGTCGAGGTGTTTGACACGCTTGAGTAAGATTAGTATGTGGAGATAGAACGCGATCAACAAGGTTGGGTGTTTCACGTACCCCATCCAGATGTAATGTAAGTGGAGTTACATTACTACGAACGTGATCGACAAGGGTTGGTGTATGACACGATTGAGCAAGAGTAGAATGTGTAGATACTACACGTTCAATCTGCTCTCGTTCACGTCGCCGTCACTGAGCAAATGCAGCCTTTGAGATTCCACTTTCAAAATGTGCCAAGAAAGGAAAAATGTATTAAAAGTGAAACAATGTAAGATTATACATATAAGAAAGGAATAGACATATCCTTACATCTTTCAACATGTCAGAACACTTCCAGACTTTAGTTCTCTGAACAAAAGAAGCAGAACCCACGAAACCCAACCTATTAAAAAAATGTAAATACGTAAGAATGTACAAACCCAAACCTAAGAATGTAAATACGTAAAGGCAAGCTTCACAAAACCTCCACAATGTAAACCTAAGAATTTAAGTAAACGTGCAAATGTGACCCATAACAATAAGTGAATAAGTAAACCTAAGAATTTAAATACCTTAAATTCGTAAATACACCTCCAATAAGTGAATCGGATGTAAATACCCAATGCTTCACAGAACCTCCACAATGTAAATACCTGTAAAAACCCAAATCAGATACCTCCATAATAAGTGAATCAGAAAGTAACCTACAAACAAATTGGTTAGTACATAAAATAGGAAAGATGTATAGAAATAGAATAAAACGTATAAATCACAACTTTATAAACCTATAGGGGTATTGTTAATACCTGTAAATAAGTAAATACCCAAATCAAATGTGAACCATAACAATAAGTGAATAAGTAAACCTAAGAATTTAAATACCTTAAATTCGTAAATACACCTCCAATAAGTGAATCGGATGTAAATACACAATGCTTCACAGAACCTCCACAATGTAAATACCTGCAAAAACCCAAATCAGATACCTCCATAATAAGTGAATCAGAAAGTAAACCTACAAACAAATTGGCTAGTACATAAAATAGGAAAGATGTATAGAATTAGAATAAAACGCACAAATCACAACTTTATAAATCTACAGGGGTATTGTTAATACATGTAAATAAGTAAATACCCAAATCAAATGTGAATATGTAAACGTACAAATGTGACCCATAACAATAAGTGAATAAGTAAACCTAAGAATTTAAATACCTTAAATTCGTAAATACACCTCCAATAAGTGAATCGGATGTAAATACCGAATGCTTCACAGAACCTCCACAATGTAAATACCTGTAAAAACCCAAATACCTTCACAATAAGTGAAGCAGAAAGTAAACCTACAAACAAATTGGCTAGTACATAAAATAGGAAAGATGTATAGAATTTAAATAAAACGCACAAATCACAACTTTTTAAACCTACATTTGTATTATTTACATAATACAATTATTGAAACCAAAATCACACAGGTCCTGAACACACAGTTCCTGAACCCAAAATCACAATGTAGCATCCAAACATTGAACCTAAATATTGAACAAACAGCTCTTGAACCCAAATATAGATTTCAACAGAAAAAAAAAATGTAACATCTGAATCACAAAATCACAAAAAACACTGATTTTGCACAGCTTCTGACCACAAATAATGTAACATCCGAATGAAAATCACAAAAAAACAATTATAGCCCTAAAATAAAAAAGAAATTGAAATATTGATTTCAGATTAGTGTGAGTGTGCGTGTGAGGCATAGGCAGGTATGTAATACCCTGTAATTCCCGTAATTCTGCTAAATTTTAAATTACGTGAGTAGAGTAATTTAATGCTTTAATTAAATATTTTTTATTTAAATTACGTGAGTAGAGTAATTTAATGTGATTAAATACGTTTTATTTAAATTACGTGAGTAGAGTAATTTAAAAAGATATTATGTTAATAAAGATGAATATGTGTTATAGAAAATTTACTAAAGGTGAGTAGAAATTTTCAATGTTGATATGTACGGTTTAGTGACTATATGGACGTACCGGAAGTATCTCGACAAAATTAAGGACGAGAGTAGAAAAATATTTACGAGACTCAAATGATAATTTAGATTCCACGGTTGATTCCGAAAGGATCGAATTATTCAAAATAGTGTACCCGGGGGTACTAGTTGAGTGCCGGGTCACTTCCGGGCTAAACCGGGACCATTCGGGGGGCATTTTGGTCTCTTTACAATTATGGAAAAGAAGACCTACGAATTTTGAAGCCCTAAATCTGATTATAAGAGTGGTGGCTAGGGTTAGGCAATTAGAGTTACACCATAGCCATTAGAGAAGAGAGAGAGGCAAATTCCTAAGGCAAAAGAAGGAAGGAGGGATCATCTTAGGAAGATTTCATCACAAAGATTGTTGGGAGGAAGGATTGAAGTATCAATATCATCAATCATCATCAACGACCACGAAATCAGACCCTACAGATCATAAGGCAAGTGGTTATTTGCAAAATAATTGAGTTATAATACCCATGATTAAGCCTTAGGAAGAACATGATTTTATGATATTCTTGGGAACAAACAATTGTTAATAATCCATGATTGATAAGGATTTGCATGTAGGACGTTTTTAAATTACCAAGTATGTTTATATCATAGAAAGCTTGATGAGAAATTCGTAAGAAAATCTGGAATTTGGATGAAAACTATAAAGAATGCATTTTTAGGGTTCTTGAATATTAGAGAGATTTTCAGTGAATTTGGCGAAGATTTATAATGATTTTGTTGTTTTAAATCGTTAGTAATCATCCCAGAACATGTAGGAATGATTAGAAGTTGTTGGTTGTGAGTATGATGGCTTATCATGAAAGTTAGAGATGTAAAAATGGTGAAACCCGTAGGAAGAAGATGAACTGGGTCTGTCACTGCTTGATCGGTCGATCGATCGACCCTTGAATGTCGATCGATCGAGCAGTCGATCGATCGGACATTTCCCTTCGATCGATCGACCCTGTCTGAACTATAGAGAATTTGTGTATAAATTTCTTTAATTGCCGTTGCTTAATGGGAACCTTAGAAATGATATTTTTCCTATGAGGGGACTTTGAAATTACCAGTAGGTGTACCATTAGGTTCCTCCACTAATGATTGAGTAGGAATGTTGGAGAAATAGAATGACGAAAGAACGATTGACTTAGCCGTGGGTTGAGATGGTTAATTTAATTACGGAAAGAGTGAGACTTAATTCCGGAAAGAAAATACCAGTAGGTTAAAATTAACTTAACTACTGAATTATGGGAGGGGTAACTAGGGCCCTTAGAGTTACGCGAATACTCAAATAAATACAATAGTGAGAGAAATTGTAATTGATAAGTATGGAGAATATAAGTAAGATATATTACGTACGGATATGATTTATTAGGTCGAGTGTGTACCTACTATATCTATATAAATAGGTTTGGGTTAAGAGAATATTACCTAAACTAATTATGTTAGGGTCGATGTGACATTCCGAACTAACATAAAGTTGTTATATATTTGGGGTCGATGTTAATGCCGAACCAAACTTTGAACTGGTGCCGCGATGAAAGAATCCCGAACCAGAATATGTGTATATATTTATATTTGTAGATAGTTGGGGTCGATGGATCATTCCGAACCAACTTTCACTTGGAGTCGATGAATTATTCCGAGCCAAGGGTTCCTTGTGTGTAATAAAAAGGATATATTAGAGGTAACTAATATTAAATACATTGTTGTGGAATAAAATGTTTCTATGTACATAATCTACAAATTGAGAATAATAGTCAATGAAATGATATGTGAATGTCTTAGTAATAATTTATAGCATGATGAAATTATTACAAGAATAAGGACAACGAACATAAAATGAGTTAATTACGGTTATGGGAAGTATAACTAGGTAGACTAAGTATCCTCGATAGATACGTACTACGTAAGAGAGGTGAAGAAGTTCAAGGGAGTGTGCAAAACCTTAATATGTGTAATCAATAACTTAATTGTGATAACTGCTAGCAAAATATTTTCAAATGTTTTAAGTACTAACTCTTGCTTTGTAAAATCTAAAAAAAAACCTTTTAGGTCCCCAGTCACAGGGACACCCAACTTGATTTCATGTCAGAGATTTGGGAACTGCAGCCAGTGTGGAGGTTGCAGGGATTGTTTAGATGCTTCCTCTTTTTCAGTTCTAGCACAGGATCTCAGTTTTATTATTCCTAGTTGGAACATGTCGTTCCACCTTTACTATTACAGTTTATTCTAGTTATGGATTTGTAGTTGTCTTTTTGGGCCGGGGTTTACGACAAGACTCTAACTGCTTTCAGATTTCTTTTGCATACTGCGTATTCATATCTAGTTTTGGTAATGTGTGGTTTGGAATATTTGTTGTTTAAGAAAGATAAAATTTGGCACCCGTTTTAATTTTGCTTAGGTGGTTAGAAACTTTTTTAAAAAGGCGTTCGACAGTGATGCTAAGAATGAACCATTAAAGAAACCTGTTTATATTAAAATAAGGCTTGATCACCCAAGGTTTAATTAGGTGGGGTGTCACAGATGGTATCAGAGCATCAGGTTCTAGTGTCCATAGGATCTGTACGGCTTACTACGATTCAGCGTTACATTTGTTTGTATTAGAGCCCTACTATTAGGATTGTTGATTGAAATTTCCTCTGTTGCGTTATCGTACTTCTACTCTTAAATTTTGTATAAACCGTGTACTTATACAATTTGAATCTTATTTCAGATGCCGCCAATGAGACTGAGAGCAGAGAGGGCTGAAGCCAGAGAGGAGGTGAGGGAGGCTCATCAGGAGCCACAGGTACCGATACCACCACCCCCACCCGAGCTAATTTCCACTACTCAGGTTGCAGTGATAGTGGCTCAGCCAGTTAAGACAGCGATGAGGGCAATGGCAGCCCACTTTCCTCAGCCCCAAGTACCTCCCCCTGTGGTACCGGTAGTGCAAGTTCCGGCAGGACCATCTACTTGGCAACGAGTCAGGGAGACATTTTAGAAAGGGCACCCACCCGAGTTTCAGGGCAGTACTGATATAGTGGAAGCGTGCAACTGGAAGAAGAATATCCAGCGCCACTTGCGTATGCTAGAGTGCACCGGAGTACAGGAACAGATGCTAGCCACTTTCCGTCTCTCAGGAGCGACCCTACAGTGGTGGGAGTTAGTTACCACAACCGAGGAGAGAGATACTTTGACTATTTTTGAGTTTTGGGTGCGGTTTGACCGCAAGTATTTCCCTCCAGCAGTAGAGTCTGAGATGAGAAAGAAGTTCAACGAAGTGGTTCTGGGTGATCGCTCAGTTGCTGACTACGAGGAGGAGTTTACCCGCTTGGCCAATTTTGTGCCAAACGAGGTGAGTAATGAGGAGAGGAAGAAGTCCAAATTTATGGAGGGCCTAACCTGGAGAATCAGACAGCATTTAATTGGTAATCCGACATTGGTAACCTATACAGATGTCGTCAATGCCGCTCTACTACACTTTCAGGATCACCGTTTTCATACTAAGGGAAGTAAGAGGGGTGAACCTAGCCAACCGGGCAAGGTGGATGGAGGTAGTGATAGCAACGCAACACAGCAGCAGGTAACGGGTCAGTTGGGGCAGGATTCCCGACAGGGGAACCCTGCCAAGAAGTTTAAGCACGGGAAGTATCGCTTCGACCGGCAGGACCAGCAGGGTCCTCAGCAACCAGTCCCTCAGGGTCGACAGGGCCAGGGTAATCAAAATGGGGGACAACAAGGCCAAGGGCGACAGGGCCAACGTCAGGGCCAACAGGGCCAAGGACAAAGACAGTTTCAGGGTCAGTGCTTCACTTATGGTCAGCAGGGTCACAAGAGCAGAAATTGTCCACAGCAAGACCGGGCACAACAACAAGGTTCCCAACAGGGGCAGCAGGCACCATTAGCCCCAGCAGAAGTACAGGCCCCACATCCAGGGAAGATGCAGTACGGGCGTGTGTTCAACATCCGTGACATTCCATTTCAGCCGGCACCGCCAGCACCGCCGGCAGTTGCGGGTATGTTTCCTATTCATGGGCTTGAGGGGAATATTTTGTTTGACACAGGGGCGACACATTCGTTTATTTCCACTAGATTTGCACGGGCAGCCGGCCTATTAGCGACAACAGACACTCATCTTATGTGTGTGGAGTCACCGATGGGTAGTGGGTCCCTTATACACTCGATTTGTAAGGATGTGGACATTATGGTCGGGAGATTGAGTCTAGCGGCGGGCCTTCTAGTGCTGGATATGGAGGGATATGACATCATCCTAGGCATGGATTGGTTGGCACATAATAGGGCAATGGTAGATTGTTATGAGAGGACCATCGTGTTCTCCATCCCGGGGCAGGAGATGTTCCTTGTGGCAATGCCACTTCTCGAGGGAGGATCGCGAACTCATTTATATTATATTGAGGAGGAGACCTCACATGGGGTTGTCGTTTCTCTAGACTCAATCCCTGTGGTGAGGGATTTTAAGGATGTCTTTCGGGAGATACCAGGGTTACCACCTAGCAGAGAGATAGAGTTCGTGATTGATCTAACACCGGAGATGAGACCGATTGCCAGAGCACCATATCGCATGGCTCCTTCGGAGATGCGGGAACTGAGAGAGCAAATTCAGCAACTATTAGGACAGGGTTTTATTCGATGGAGTACATCGCCATGGGGTGCGCCAGTACTGTTTGTGAAGAAAAGGGATGGTTCACTTCGTCTGTGTGTAGATTACAGAGAGCTGAACAAAGTAACGATACGTAATAAGTATCCATTACCGAGGATTGATGACTTGTTTGAACAATTGAGAGGGGCTGCATACTTCTCAAAGATCGATTTGAGATCGGGTTACCACCAATTGCGCATTCGTGAAGAGGATGTACCTAAGATCGCTTTCCTGTCGCGGTACGGGTCATATGAGTTCAGAGTGATGCCTTTTGGGCTAACTAATGCACCGACAGTATTCATGGATCTCATGAACAGGGTATTCAGGGAGTTTTTGGATCAGTTTGTGATTGTATTCATAGACGACATTCTGATTTACTCCCGTATAGAGGAGGAGCACGCAGAACACTTACGATTGGTCCTACAGACATTGCGGAACCATCAGTTATACGCCAAATTTGAGAAGTGTGGATTTTGGCTTCGGGAGGTTCAGTTCCTAGGCCACGTCGTATCTAGCAGGGGCATTGCTGTTGACCCGAGTAAGGTATCGACGGTGAGGGAGTGGGGACAGCCCATGACACCGACAGAAATTCGCAGTTTCTTGGGATTGGCTGGTTATTATCGTCGCTTCATCAAGGGATTCTCAAGAATTGCCGGACCGTTGACGAATCTGACTCGGAAGGGAATTCCCTTCATATGGAGTGATAGTTGCCAGTTAGCATTTGATGAATTGAAAGACAAGTTGACATCAGCCTCCGTTCTTACCTGGCCTAAGAGCGGAGTGGAATACCGAGTCTATACCGATGCGTCCTTACAAGGACTTGGGGGTGTGTTACAGCAGGTGGAGAAGGCTATAGCTTATGCGTCACGAAAGCTAAAGCCACATGAGAAGAACTACCCCACCCAAGACCTCGAGTTGGCAGCGGTTGTTTTTACATTGAGGATTTGGAGACACTATCTTCTGGGCGAGCAGTTCACGCTATTCACGGATCATAAGTCATTGCAATATCTGTTCACTCAGAAGGACCTGAACATGAGGTAGAGAAGGTGGCTTGAATTCGCGAAGGACTACCAATTTGATATACAGTATCATCCTGGTAAGGCTAACGTGGTGGCAGATGCGTTAAGCAGAAGACCTACCGGAGAGTTAGCAGAAGTTTGGAAAGCAAAGTGGAGTGAGCTCCGACACGAGGATGATATGGCGAGAGCATGTATGGCAGTTCTAGCTATCACTTCCGAGAACGTTACGCGGATAGTGAGGGCACATGCAGAAGACCCATTTTGTCAGGATAAAGTACGGCAGTTACTGGCCAAGGGGGCAGAGTTCTACTCCATCAGTTCAGAGGGTGGACTACGTTTCAACGGTAGACTGATGGTACCCGAAGATGATGATTTGAGGCATGCCGTTATGACAGAGTCACACGGGTCAAAATTCTTGGTACACCCAGGTGGGGACAAAATGTAGCAGGATATGCGACAAGTATATTGGTGGTCAAGTATGAAACGAGATATTGCAGATTTTGTCTCAAAGTGTGTTACATGCCAACTCATAAAAGTCGACCATCAGAGGCCTTCATGGATGCTACAACCACTAGAGATTCCCGTGTGGAAGTGGGAGAGTATCTCAATGGATTTTATTACTGGGTTACCAACCTCGCAGAAGGGCCACGATTCCATATGGGTGATAGTGGATCGTTTGACTAAGGTCGCACATTTCTTACCGGTTCGTACGGATTATGATACTATGCGATACGCGCAGCTTTTTATTTCTGAGATTGTTAAGCTGCACGGAGTTCCTATTAATATCGTGTCGGACCGAGATAAGATATTTGTGTCGCACTTTTGGCAGAGTTTTCAGGAGGCCATGGGCACCGACTTACGATTGAGTACGTCATATCACCCACAGACGGACGTCCAGACGGAAAGAGTAAACCAGATGTTAGAAGACATGCTGAGAATGTGTATTCTAGATTTTGGGGGAAATTGAGAGCCATATCTTCCTTTGGTGGAGTTTGCGTATAATAACTCTTACCAATTCACTAATGTCATGGCTCCATTCGAGGCGCTTTACGAGAGGCCTTGTCGTTCACCCACTTGTTGGTTAGAGGTGGGGGATAACAGGCTTTTAGGGCCAGAGATGATACAGGAGACTTCCTCCAAAATAGAGTTGATTCGAGGACATATTCGAATAGCCCAGGATAGGCAGAAGAGTTATACTGACGCCGGTAGGAGACATGTGGAATTAGATGTGGGAGACCAGGTGTTAATTCGAGTATCTCCTATGAAAGGGGTTACGAGGTTTGGCAAAAAGGGGAAGTTAGCACCGAGATATGTGGGGCCATTTCCTATCATTGAAAGAGTGGAACCGGTAGCTTACAGATTGGGACTCCCTGAGCATCTTCAGCGAATACACGATGTGTTCCATGTGGCGTCGCTGAAGAATACAAGAGGAGCGAGAGAGCCTTCTGGCACATTCCACTGAAGGAGATCAATTTGCAGCCAGATATCTCGTATGAAGAAAGACCCGTGGCTATCCTGGATTATAGTGAGCGCAAACTAAGATCCAAGGTAGTACCCTTAGTGCGAGTACAGTGGGGACATCACAATATGGATGAGTCCACTTGGAAACGGGAAGAGGATATACGAGAACAATATCTAGAATTATTTATAACAGGTATTTTTCTAATTTCGAGGACGAAATTCCTTTTGTAAGGGGGGAAGTATGTAATACCCCGTAATGCCCGTAATTCTGCTAAATTTTAAATTACGTGAGTAGAGTAATTTAATGCTTTATTAAATACGATTTATTTAAATTACGTGAGTAGAGTAATTTAATGTGATTAAATACGTTTTATTTAAATTACGTGAGTAGAGTAATTTAAATAGATATTATGTTAATAAAGATGAATATGTGTTATAGAAAATTTACTAAAGGTGAGTAGAAATTTTCAATGTTGATATGTACGGTCTAGTGACTATATGGACGTACCGGAAGTATCTCGAAAAAATTAAGGATGAGAGTAGAAAAATATTTACGAGACTCAAATGATAATTTAAAGTCCACGGTTGATTCCGAAAGGGTCGAATTATTCAAAATAGTGTACCCGGGGGTACTAGTTGAGTGCCGGGTCACTTTCGGGCTAAACCGGGACCATTCGGGGGCATTTTGGTCTCTTTACAATTATGGAAAAGAAGACCTACGAATTTTGAAGCCCTAAATCTGATTATAAGAATGGTGGCTAGGGTTAGGCAATTAGAGTTACACCATAGCCATTAGAGAAGAGAGAGAGAGAGGCAAATTCCTAAGGCAAAAGAAGGAAGGAGGGATCATCTTAGGAAGATTTCATCACAAAGATTGTTGGGAGGGAGGATTGAAGTATCAATATCATCAATCATCATCAACAACCACGAAATCAGACCCTACAGATCATAAGGCAAGTGGTTATTTGCAAAATAATTGAGTTATAATACCCATGATTAAGCCTTAGGAAGAACATGATTTTATGATATTCTTGGGAACAAACAATTGTTAATAATCCATGATTGATTAGGATTTGCATGTAGGACGTTTTTAAATTACCAAGTATGTTTATATCATAAAAAGCTTGATGAGAAATTCATAAGAAAATCTGGAATTTGGATGAAAAGTATAAAGAATGAATTTTTAGGGTTCTTGAATATTAGAGAGATTTTCAGTGAATTTGGCCAAGATTTGTAATGATTTTGTTGTTTTAAATCGTTAGTAATCATCCCAGAACATGTAGGAATGATTAGAAATTGTTGGGTGTGAGTATGATGGCTTATCATGAAAGTTAGAGATGTAAAAATGGTGAAACCCGTAGGAAGAAGATGAACTGGGTCTGTCACTGCTTGATCGATCGATCGATCGACCCTTGAATGTCGATCGATCGAGCAGTCGATCGATCGACCATTTCCCTTCGATCGATCGACCCTGTCTGAACTATAGAGAATTTGTGTATAAATTTCTTTAATTGCCGTTGCTTAATGGGAACCTTAGAGATGATATTTTTCCTATGAGGTGACTTTGAAATTACCAGTAGGTGTACCATTAGGTTCCTCCACTAATGATTGAGTAGGAATGTTGGAGAAATAAAATGACGAAAGAACGATTGACTTAGCCGTGGGTTGAGATGGTTAATTTAATTACGGAAAGAGTGAGACTTAATTCCGAAAAGAAAATTCCATTAGGTTAAAATTAACTTAACTACTGAATTAAGGGAAGGGTAACTAGGGCCCTTAGAGTTACGCGAATACTCAAATAAATACAATAGTGAGAGAAATTGTAATTGATAAGTACGGAGAATATAAGTAAGATATATTACGTACGGATATGATTTATTAGGTCGAGTGTGTACCTACTATATCTATATAAATAGGTTTGGGTTAAGAGAATATTACCTAAACTAATTATGTTAGGGTCGATGTGACATTCCGAACTAACATAAAGTTATTATATATTTGGGGTCGATGTTAATGCCGAACCAAACTTTGAACTGGTGCCGCGATGAAAGAGTCCCGAACCAGAATATGTGTATATATTTATATTTGTAGATAGTTGGGGTCGATGGATCATTCCGAACCAACTTTCACTTGGAGTCGATGAATTATTCCGATCCAAGGGTTCCTTGTGTGTAATAAAAAGGATATATTAGAGGTAACTAATATTAATTACATTGTTGTGGAATAAAATGTTTCTATGTACATAATCTACAAATTGGGAATAATAGTCAATGAAATGATATGTGAATGTCTTAGTAATAATTTATAGCATGATGAAATTATTACAAGAATAAGGACAACGAACATAAAATGAGTTAATTACGGTTATGGGAAGTATAACTAGGTAGACTAAGTATCCTCGATAGATACGTACTACGTAAGAGAGGTGAAGAAGTTCAAGGGAGTGTGCAAAACCTTAATATGTGTAATCAATAACTTAATTGTGATAACTGCTTGCAAAATATTTTCAAATGTTTTGAGTACTAACTCTTGCTTTGTAAAATCTAAAAAAAAAATTTTAGGTGCCCAGCCACAGGGACACCCAGCTTGATTTCATGTCAGAGATTTGGGAGCTGCAGCAAATGTGGAGGTTGCAGAGATTGTTTAGACGCTTTCTCTTTTTCAGTTCTAGCACAGGATCCCAGTTTTATTATTCCTAGTTGGAACATGTCGTTCCACCTTTACTATTACAGTTTATTCTAGTTATGAATTTTTAGTTGTCTTTTTGGGCCGTGGTTTACGGCAAGACTCTAACTGCTTTCAGATTTCTTTTCCATACTGCGTATTCATATCTAGTTTTGGTAATGTGTGGTTTGGAATATTTGTTGTTTAAGAAAGATAAAATTTGGCACCCGTTTTAATTTCGCTTAGGTGGTTAGAAACTTTTTTAAAAAGGCGTTCGACAGTGATGCTATGAATGAACCATTAAAGAAACTTGTTTATATTAAAATAGGCTTGATCACCCAAGGTTTAATTAGGCGGGGTGTCACAGGAAGATAGAGACGTGTGTGTGTGAATGTGTGTGTGTGAGTGAGAGAGAGAGAGAGAGAGAGAGACTACCTGAATGCAACGACGGTGGGAGGCGGAAGGCAGCGGCTAGGGCTTTTACGGTTTGGAGTGAGTGCAAGAGAATGAGGTCGACGGGGAGTGAGAGAATGAGGGAGACGGGTGAGGGTGTCCGTGTGAAAGAGTATGAGGGAGAGACTGTTACCAAAATACCCTCATATTTACATGAAAGTGTAATTTTGGTGAGTATAAAAGAGGGGGAAATCAAAGAATTAAGGGGTAATTTGGTAAAAAAAAAAGGGAGATGATCTGAACCCTTAAAATGTGTAAAAATGTGTAAGTAGGTGGCACACATCTTGACCGTTAAAATGTGTAGACATTTCAAAAACTTTCCTAACTTATTTTATATATATATATATATAGTCTCTCTGTGTATGTCGGGATAAGGATGTGTACATTCAACCCCTCCAGTACCCCGCAGTGACGGGAGCTTCGTGCACTGGGTTTGCCCTTTATATATATATTTTCCAATTGTCTTATTACATAAAAAAAATTTGTATTGAATTACGGTTCATCTAAAGCTTATCCCATCTTTACAGTTTTTTTTTTATTCATCTGCATTTTCTTGGAGGAATAAATTTATCTTTTGAGATTAAAAAGACTCGAGTTGAATTACCCATTGCTTGCAAAATAAAAACTTGATAAATTGAGAGAAAATCGACTTAGATGGTTTGGACACGTCAAGTGTAGATCAATGGATGCTCTTGTAAGGAAGAGTAATTTAGTTAGTATCGATGGTAGGTACGCTTAAATTGATTTGGTGGGATATTATAAAAAAAGATATGATGTTATGTGGTTTAACCGAAGATATTGTACTGAATAGAATTGAATAAAAAAATAGAATTCATATAATCGACTTTAAATAATTGAAAAAAGATTTCATTAAGTTAAGTTGAGTTGAGTTGAGTTGAGTTAAATACCCATAAATAAAACAAGAGTAAAAAATAGAGGGTACTAAGGGGAAAAAATAAAAGCCGTTTGATAGAAAATTTGACCAAGGCTTTAAAATGCCAAAGGCAGCTTTAACACGCATTGTCGATGTCAGCGTGCGGCCCATGAGGTATTAATTAGCATATCTTATAGAGATGTAGCTCCATCCTTTAGTTTTGGTTTGTGTGGCTCAAGGTGAAAAACGTTTCAGTCAAAATTGATTTAGACAAATTTCCATAAACAGTATCTTAAGCATAGGCTTTGGAGAGTACAAAACAAGTTTTAAACAAAACGGGTGGGGCCTAGGTACAAAAAAGTTGGGTTTTCAAGCTCAACAACTCACATGAGAAGAGTGTTTAATATTTGTGTTTAAAATTAGAATAATAAAATTTATTTATTGTACTATTTTTGGCGTGGTGAATGATTTTTAAATAAAAGAGTGTTTAATATTTTTTCCACTCATAAAAAAACAAAAAGAGAGTTTAATAATTTTTACCACTAATAAAATATGACTAATATTCACTTAAAAGTTTTTTAATGCTATTCTAGACATAAAAGTAGAATATTTATCTTTTACAAGGGTACGAACTTTTTATGGCAAGAAGTGATGAATTTTACTCCTTAAGTTAGTGTGGCGTTATATTGGCTATCAATTGAAGCTTAAATCTTATATTGTCTATTTTTAGGCAAAATCAATACATCGCCTATTTTTACAAACTATTTTTACAAAAATATTTTAGACATTGATATCCTCATTTGTTTTAACCGATGAGCAATAGTATTTTTCTGTCTTCCACGATGGATAATAGTATTTCTTTGTCTTCCACCCATGCCATGTCACATTAAAGTAAGAGTTTGCACTAAAGATTTCAAAAGAATCGATTAGACACCTCACGAGACCTTTCTATCAAAATATAAAAAACTATAGGCATTTTTTCACACACAAGGATCGAGTGAACGAAGTTATGAAACTGTGGACGCATTAGGTTCTTTGAAATGGGCACCAATCCAAATTACAGGAATAAAAAATAGTTGTTAAGGCATTAGGATTATTTTCTCTATATAAAACTAACTAAATATTAGGAGTTGTTTATTTTCTCGGATATTAGTTTACAACTTAAAAAATAAATTTTGGTGAACTATCTATTAATTTATCGTATTTGTTGTAAATGAAATTATGATGAGAAGAAAATCAGTTTGTTACAACCTATGGCACGATGACGAAAGCTTTTACAAATTTTTTTTATAAAAAGTTATCAACAGTTTTACAAGAGATATTATAAAAAATGTTTCATAAAATTTGATTTTTTATATATAAATAATTTTTATAAGAAGTTATTAAAAATTGTTTCATAGCAAAAAGTGATAAAAATCTTTTTTGTAAAAAACTTTTGTTTTTCAAGTTTAAAAAAGTCTTTATTTATAAAATTAAATTTGAAAAAAAAAGTTTAGAAAACAATTTTACAAAAAAAATACATAAATAATGTTTCAAAAAAGTCAGATATAATTCATAAAAAGCACTTTTTTATTTAGGAAAATATACTTTATAATAAAAAAAACTTATTTATTAAAACGTCACTTTATAACGAAAATGTCTTAAAAAATAAATTTTTATATTTATGAAAAAAAGTCATATTTATATTAAAAAAAGGTCTATTATAAATTTTTTCTAACACTTTTTTTATTTATAAAAAACCCACAACTTTTAACTTTTTAAAAAATATATAAAAAATGTACTATAAAATAGTTATAAAGAAACTGTAATTAGAGTTTTGTTATGGAAATAACAAAACTCTTAATGTTGGAGTTTTGTTGCCCTTAATGTTGGAGTTTTGTTATGGAAAGAACAGAATATATTAATTAATTTTTGCAAGGCACGTTCTTGGAATGCTTTCTTTTAGGCAAAATTTCTCCCAATTCGGTTGAGACAAAACCAGAACCGCGAGTATACTATGGGTTTTATAGAATCTGCCTTCAGGATACAATGCAGTATATGAACAGTTGTTTGATTCAAACTATGTACTATTTGATTAAACCGAGAACACTCTGAATTTGTAACTTGATAATGCCAAAGTATAGATGACGGAGAGAGGAGAAACTAGCAATTTTCAGTGTCCAAAACAGAGGTCTGAAACTCTTTTTATAGCCATTTTTGTGACTGTTCATCAACAGTCACAGCTGTTCATGGAGTGACTCAGCAACCGTTGGATCGTGCCTGTTTGGAACAACTGCGATCTAACAGTTCAGATTAGGCGTCCCATCGTAAGCGAATGGACATTCCCTACACGAAACGCTACGAGTTCATCTAACGGTTTAGATCAAGTCGTTTCGGATTTTAAACCCTTTGATCGGATCGTTTAATCACAACCGTTGATCTGTTTTACCTCGTCAAAACTTTAGGCTCCCACGCTCCAAACGACGATGCGAAGTGCCCGTCAAAGCGCGCAATGCCCCCTAAGTCGCCCAATCGCCCTTTTGCGAGCCGCGTGTCGCGATTGGTGGTGCTTAAGCACCACCGCGATGCGTAGGATCATAGCCTCTTATTTGACTTGTCAACTAAAAATCTTAGTTGTCCTTTAGTTGATATACCACTACTTTTTGTAGTATTCTTCTAATGTGGGACAATATGGGATATTGAGCACTCCCATATCTTTCACACCCATTTGCTCATGTTTCTACCTTCTAAATTAAAACCCAAACTATGTTCAAAATAAAACATCAATAATATAATAAAATATTAACAACTAAAAATTAAAATATCAATAAATATTGGAATTTATCCAACACTTAATCCCCTTAAGCAGTTTGTGTCTATCATTGAAAAGGTTTTCTCTAAAAAAATTTCGGGAGGTCCAAATTTAGAGATGACAAACAACTCTGGCTGAAGTGGGACAAATCTTGTTTGCATCAATATGAACACGTATTAAATGGTCTTGGACGCAGTATATAATTCGACCATCTGTACCAGACTATACTTTTTTTATTTTTTTTTTATTTTCTCGTCGTACGATTTAGGATATACGCTATTATAGTGTTATTTTTAAAATTTTAATATTATTTTAATAATAATTTGTATTTAGCACGTATTTTTTTATAATTACTGAATTATTATATTTTTAAGTTGAAATTCTTATAAAAAATAAATTTTAATTCAGTTACTAAAAAATATATAAAAATAAGCAAACTTACACCCAAGATACAACAATCACGTATTGCAATTAGGGTTGGACATAGATTCGGGGCCCACCAAGTCCGTCCGAAAAAAATAGGGTGGGTAACTTAAAGAAATTCGTTCCCGTATTAAACTGCCTAGGAGAAATCGGCTTTTAAATATAATTTAAGGTCAGCTGCTCATCGTTCAAAATTTTGTAAATATTTTTAATTTTATCCTTACTTTAGTACTTGTAAGTGTCATAGAAAAGACTTTTTCTATTAATTAATAAATTATTTCTTTCGCAAAAAAAGAAAAAGGTAATGAAGTACAAATTCAACCAAACTTCACGGGACTAAAGTTTCGTTAACCCATATTTTATTTAATTTAATGTCTCGGTTTAAGCATTACACATTAAATTTCTATTTCAACTTAAATGTTAATTCAAGATCTTTTGATCTCTACCAATAAAATGGCATTTTGGAAAGTGACTATAGACCGATATGTTAGGCTCAGTGGACGTCAGTCAAATTAAACAACCAATGATATAATGAAGCCAAAATTGAAAACTTTATTTGATGCGTACAATATCACATGGTCTGTTTTTTTTTTTTTGGGTGAAAAGGGAATTTAAATATCTATGACATGGTCTGTTAACACAAATACATATACATTTAATATGAATAGCCAGGAACATATTGATAGATACGTTCCATCAAACAAACAAATAGGGGTGGCAAAATTGCGACACGACCCGTTAACCCGACACGAAATCGACACGCTTTAAGCGGGTTTGGGTATAGCCTTAACGGGTTCGGGTCATAAACGGGTGGACCCGCCAGACCCGTTAAGCAAACGAATCGGGTTCGTGTATATTCGCGAGACCCGTTTATCACCCGCTAGACCCGTTTATTAAACGAATTAATAACGGGTCGTGTGACCCGTATAGACCCGCCTTAAAAGAGGGGCATTTTTGTATTTTCAAGGTAAAAAAGGAATTCAAAACAAAACCCTAATATCACTTTTAACATTTCATTTCTCACTCACACACATAATCGAGCGGCTATAATGTTTCTCACTCATCAACACCACCACACCATTTTCATCATCTGAGCTACTCCGATCTGCTTCATCGCATCAACACCACCAAATCATTTTCATCATTTGAGGTGCTCTGATCTGCGTCATCGCTACCTGCTTCGTACACATTATAGCCGCTCCGATCTGCTTTGTTTTTCATCATCATCACCACCTGCTGCGTACACATTATAGCTGCTCCGATCATCACCACCTGCTCCGATCTGCTTCATCATCAAGGTAAGATTCCATTTTCGTTTCTCATACCTGCTTCGTTTCTCATACCTGCGTTTTTTCTCCTTTTTTTTTTCATCTGCGTTTTTCTCCTCCTTTTTTTCATCAGTTGTTATTTATCATTCGTGAGTTTCTCCTTTCTTTTGTAGCAATTGCTGTTTTTTTTACATCTGCGTTTTTCATCTGCTCCACCCATGGTAAAAAATATGGCCCATTTTTCTTCAATTGTTGTTGTTGTTTTCATCTATTTCTATTAATTATTGGTACAATAATAGGACTGTTTGTCCAATTTCGGTGTAAATATTGGGACTGTATGTCCAATTTTGCCCTCTTTTTTTCATCTGATGATGAGATATACATCTGGTAATGGGATATTTTTTCATAATATTAAATATTCAAAATACTAAATAAACAGATTACATGTTTTTAGAATACTAATTTTTTTATGCTACATGTTTTTTATATTTTTTCAGATGGATTCATTTGAGGCGACAAATTTGGATGATGTTGACGATAACACTAAAACTGATATGGAGGAAGCAATGAGTTGATATGATGAAAATGAAGTTCTAGCAAATTTCAGTAGAATTATCTTCGTATTTGTTTTTTTTATATTAAATGGTTGTGCTATTTTTATTTGAAGAACAATTTGTTTGGATTTGGAACAATAGTTGTATTGCTCTTTATTGTGATGATTTTGTTTGGATTTTGAACAATTTGGGTTTGTAATGGTTGTGTTGTGTTGATTTAGAACAATTTGGGGTTCTTACTTATTTACTGTTTGTGTAGGGTATTGTTATTTAATTTTGGATGATATCATTAAATTAATTTTGGATGAACATTGAATTTTTGAAATGGGTTAACGAGTAAAACGAATGAAATGGGTTAACGGGTGAAACGGATTAAAAGGGTTAACGAGTGAAATGAATGAAACGGGTTAACGAGTGAAAATGAGTCGTGTCGGGTCACAAGGGTTAACACGATTCGTTTAGTTAAACGGGTGAAAACGGGTCGTGTCGTGTCACCCGCTAAGCAAACGAACCGTGTACGAATTTGATTTTTTCACCCGTTTAGTAAACGAATCGGGTATGGGTGGAGACATTTATCACACGATTCGTTTATCACCCGACACGAACCCGGCTCGACACGACCCGTTGCCACCCCTACAAACAAACAACCAAATGATATAATGAAGACATAATTGAAAACTTTATTTGATGAGTAAAATATCGCATGGTGTGTTGACAGAAATATATATACATCAATATGAACTCGTCATAAATGGTCTTAGATACTGTATACAGGTCGACCATCTGTAGCAGACAACATAATTTTTTTTGAAACTACAACAGACACAATTTTCTCGTCGTAGGCAGATATGTTAGGTGTTATGTCTACTATTTATAAATAATAATTGTACAGAATTATGAATATAATATAATTATAGAATTAAAACAGAATTACAGAAATGAAACACTTACTTGAATTTGCAGAAATTAAACAAGAATAAAAGAAATAATCCGAGCCCTGTGAATCTCACAGTGTCCTTAAGACAATTTATTCCCACAATGTGCTCCGAGGTTGATGAATATAGTCTCCCAAGATAGAACGGATTTTCCCAATTAATTATGTAGCACAACAATAATTAATTTCAACGAACTCAATTCTGTGGCTTTTACTCAACAATACTACAGCATATGTTATGCAGGAGAAAGAAATTTTGGAACAGAATAACAGAAATTTTCTGGGGAAAAATGACAGCAATTCTGGAGGAGGGAAAAATTTCATTGTTTAAAAACGGAGGGAGGCATCTGTAACAGTTAAACGAAATTAACTGTTGACTGTTGGCAATAACTGCCAACAGTTTATTAATTAATTTCGTAATTAATTAATAATTAAAGCCCAGAAAGTTAAATAAAATTCGGCCCAAAAAAGTAGGAGATTTTAATAAGCCCAAGCCCAAGCCCGAACCGAGCCGAGCCGGCCGGACGCGCGCTCGCGCGTGTGGACTTTTGATCGAAAGTCAACCCGTGCATAGCTTAGGTCATCTCCCCTTCAAAGAGTTGGGATACCCCCAAGGCATCCAAGCCTTAGTCCATACTTGGGGTGTTATTAACTCATCAAAATTTCACTACTCTTCCAATGTGGGACAAGAGTAAAAACACACCCAATTCATTAACTTTCATTGCTTTGTGAGTCACTTTGGGGACATAAATATCATTCATAACTTATTGAAATTGGACATATGAATATACTACGTTAATCTCCTTGCGGAGGTGAACGCGTTCGTATATGGTCCCACAATTTTCGTAGTGTGGGTCCCACCTAAATTTGAGCTCAAAGTTGCTCAAAATTCTGTCCAGAAAATTCTGGACAGCTTTCTTAAAACCCATTTAAGTCCAATTTTTCCAACAATCCCCCACATGAATGATATATCGCTATAAATAAAACAAAACAGATGCTAATGCAGATGCAGACACAAGTTGAGTAAAACTGAAGACTTATTGCATCAGGAGAAGTAGCCTAGTGGCCTTGAACTTTCCTTAGTGATATACTATCGGATTTACTTGGTTAATCAGTAGACTTCACGTCCTTGAACCGTCAACCGTTTTTGTAAACCTAGACAACAGTATTCACACAACAATTCTTCAACACAGTTGGTTCTCACGTTTGTGTTCATTTTAGCCGTGAACACCACTTGGTTCCGCAAGTATTTTAGAGAATATGCCTTTCATTATTCTCATAGAAGTGGCCCCCTTCTTACTCACGTAGGTGAATTCCATAAAGAGTATTCTGCAATACCCCACTTTGAAGTACTAAGATATAGATGTCATTAAAAGCATAACTTATCCTAATATCGCGGCAGATATGCACTGTCTCATCTTTGGAATGGATAGGATTAAATATCCTCCAGTGCTTACTGAATACAATGTAGTTCGGTTTGCCCATTGAACCTAGATCTTGGGATCTCCAGTCAGCTAGGTTGGGTTGCCACTATATTGATTCTTATTTATTTATAGGCTTTAGACCCATTCCTGTCGATGATCTTTCAACTTGCTCTCGGTTTAAACCTTTCGTTAGTGGATCCGATATATTATCTTTTGACTTTACATAGTCAATTGTGATAATTCCGTTTGAGAGAAGTTGTGTAACGGTATTGTGTCGACGACGAATATGTCGTGACTTTCCGTTATACATGTGATTTTGTGCCCTTCCAATCGCTGATTGGCTATCGCAATGTATACATATTGTGGGCACAGGTTTAGACCAATTTGGAACATCCTCTAAGAAATTTCGAAGCCATTCAGCTTCTTCTCCATCTTTGTCTAGTGCAATGAATTCAGATTCCATTGTCGATCTAGCAATGCACGTTTGTTTTGAGGATTTCCAAGATACGGCTGCACCTCCGAGGGTAAACACATACCCACTCGTAGACTTAGAGTCTTTTGTATCAGATATCCAATTTGCATCGCAATGTCCTTCAAGAACAGCTGGATATTTTGAGTAATGCAATCCATAGTTTTGAGTATATTTTAAATAACCCAAAACTCTCAATATTGCTTTCCAGTGATCTCTTCCTGGATTACTCGTAAATCGACTTAGCTTACTTATTGAGTATGCTATGTCCGGTCGCGTATAGTTCATGATATACATTAAACTGCCGATAATATGAGAATATTCTAGTTGAGATATGCTTTCACCATTATTTCTTGCTAGATGTAAATTTACATCTACAGGTGTCTTGGTAGGACTAATATCATACTTCTTGAATTTTTCAAGTACTTTCTCAATGTAATGAGATTGAGATAATATAAGTCCATCCGATGTTCTAGAAATTTTAATTCCTAATATAACATCGGCGATTCCCATATCTTTCATGTCAAATCTACTACTCAACATTTGTTTTGTAGTTTTGACAATTTCCAAGTTACTACCCATGATAAGCATATCATCAACATAGAGGCATACAATGACATATCCATTATGAATGTATTTAAAGTAAACTCATTTATCGCATTCATTAATTTTGAAACCATTTGATAACATTGCATTATCAAATTTTTCATGCCATTGTTTAGGTGCTTGTTTTAATCCATATAATGATTTAACAAGCTTGCATACTTTTCCTTCTTGTCCGGGAGCTTTGAACCCTTCAGGTTGCTCCATATAAATTTCCTCATCTAGTTCACCGTTTAAGAATGCAGTTTTTACATCCATTTGATGTATTTCAAGTCCATTAATAGCAGCTATTGCTATTAACATTCGAATGGACGTTATTCTTGTTACCGGTGAATATGTGTCGAAGTAATCCAACCCTTCCTTTTGCCTATAGCCTTTAGCTACAAGTTTAGCTTTATATTTATCAATTGATCCATCGGCCTTCAATTTATTTTTGAAGATCCATTTATAACCTAACGGTTTTGAACCTGGTGGAAGATCCACTAGTTCCCATGTATGATTTTGTAATATGGATTCAATTTCACTATTAATTGCTCCTTTCCAATTGGAAGCATCGGGTAAGGATACAGCTTCTTTATACGATTGAGGTTCATTTTCTAACAAATATGTTAGAAAATCCGGACCAATAGAAGTTGAGGTTTTTGCTCTTTTACTACGTCTTGGTTCATCCTCTATTGATTCAATAGGTTGATGAGTACCACTTGTAGTAGCTTGATTTGTCCTTTTAGGAGGACCAGATTCTCGGGTCATGTTATACGGGAATTCATTTTCAAAAAATGAAGCATCCCTCGATTCAATAACCGTATTTACATGAATGTCCGAAATCTCAGATTTACAAACTAGAAATCGATATGCACTGCTATTAGTAGCATGACCGATGAATACACATTCCACGGTTTTTGGCCCTATTCTTACCTTTTTAGGTTTAGGAACCATCACTTTAGCTAAGCACCCCCACACTCGTAAATATTTATAGGAAGGTCTTCGACCTTTCCATAATTCATAAGGTGTCTTGTGAGTCTTTTTGTGAGGTACTTTATTGAGAATGTAATTAGCAGAAAGTAAGGCTTCCCCCCACAAATTTTGTGGAGCTCCTGAACTTAATAACATTGAGTTCATCATTTCTTTCAAAGTACGGTTTTTGCGTTCAGCAACACCATTCGATTGAGGAGAATAAGGAGCGGTTGTTTGATGAATAATCCCATTTTTAGAACAAAATTCCTCAAATGGATATTCATATTCACCTCCTCTATCACTTCTAATAGCCTTTATCGTTTTGCTTAATTGATTCTCAACTTCATTCTTATATTGTTTAAATGCATTAATAGCCTCATCTTTACTATGTAACAAATATACATAGCAATATTTTGTGCAATCATCAATAAAAGTAATAAAATACTTTTTCCCACCTCTAGTTTGAACAAATTTTAAATCACAAATATCGGTGTGAATTAAATCTAAAGGTTCAGTTATCCATTCAATAGAATGGAAAGGTAATCTAGCTAATTTAGATTTCACACAAATTTCACATTTATGATTTTTATCAATATTGAATTTTGGCAAAAATTCCAAGTTAATTAATCTACGCAATGTATCAAAATTAACATGTCCCAATCTAGCATGCCAAATATTAGATGACTCAATCAAGTAAGAAGAACTAGCAACTTCATTCATTGAAACAGATGTTTTAGGGGTTACAGTAAGAACATTCAGTTTAAAGAGCCCCTCATTTAGGTAGCCCTTTCCTACATACATGTCATTTTTAGACAACACAAAGCGATCAGATACAAACACAAGCTTGAAACCATTCTTAGTAAGGAGAGATCCAGAAATCAGATTCTTTCGGATATCAGGCACGTGAAGAACATTGTTTAGAGTAAGTTCCTTTCCAGAAGTCATTTTCAAAGCAATCTTTCCTTGTCCCACCACCTTAGAAGTGGAAGAATTTCCCATAAAAAGGTTCTCCTCATTTTCCAAAGGCTTATAGGTGGAGAACATCCATTTGTTTGCACAAATGTGTCGTGTGGCTCCAGTGTCCACCCACCATTCCTTGGTATTTCCAACCAAGTTACATTCAGAGACAACGGCAGAAAGATTCATATCCGCCAAATCATTGGTGATATTCTCACCCTCAGTCACATTTGCTTGAGAGTTATTTTTATTTTGCTTCTTAGGCTTACGACACTCACTTGATCGGTGTCCCGGTTTACCACAATTGTAGCATTTGCCTTTGAACTTTTTCTTGTTATGTTTGGAAGTGCCTTCCCCATCATACTTTCGTTTGTTCTTTTTAGGACCCTCAACGACATGGACCTTTGTTTCCATCGGATTCTTCCCACTTTTCTTTTGAGACTCACGGTTGTCTTCTTCGATTCTTAGCCGGACCACCAACTCCTCCACATTCATCTCCTTACGCTTGTGCTTGAGATAGTTTTTGAACAAAGTCCAAGAAGGTGGCAACTTTTCAACAATTGCAGCAACTTGGAAAGTTTCACTAATTGACATTCCTTCAGCATGAATGTCGTGGAGAATCACTTGGAGTTCTTGCACTTATGAGATTACAGATTTAGAATCAACCATTTTGAAGTCCAGAAAACGTCCAACGATAAATTTCTTCATCCCAGCATCTTCAGTTTTATACTTCTTTTCCAAAGAATTCCATAATTCCTTGGAAGTTTTGATAGTGCAATAGACATGGTACAAAGTCTTGTCCAAGTATGCCAAAATATAATTTTGGCAAAGGTAGTCCGAGTGCTTCCAAGCATCGACAGCAGCAACCTTTTCAGCGTCATCTCCCTCTTGAATAGAGGGGCAATCTTCATATACAAACCTGCCTAGTTGGCAGGTAGTGAGATAGAAGTACATTTGTCCTTGCCAACGTTTGAAGTCAGCGCCAATGAACTTTTCAGGTTTCTCCCCGTGTGGCATAGATACGGGTGCAGTCACACTTGTGTTGGTGACAATCAGTTTCGTAGGAGTAGTGTTCGTACTTTGCGATTCCATTTCTGTTACAAAAACAGAATTTTTATCAATGATAAAATTCATATATAATGAATTAATCAAAACAGAATACAAAATTCTGTGCAACAATTTCCTCCAAATATGATTCACAATAAATGAATTCCAAAAGAATTCAAATAATAATTCAGAATTAAACTATAATAAAAACATAATTCCGTACAAAACAGAATTAAATCATAAAATCCGTGTCACACTAATTTTTTAATAATAAAAAGAATTCCGTACAAAACAGAATTATAATTTAAGATTAAAAAAATTTAGATAAACAGATTTTAACAAGAGTACACAAATAAAATTTTATTTTCTAAAACAGAATATAAAAACAGTATAGAAACTAATTTCTATATCAAAACTGTTTTACTAATTTCTACAATAAAGCAGTAATTTAATTCATTTTATTCTGTCAAAACAGATTTATTTCCGACAAATAAATTTCTGTAATAAAAGAAAATTCTGTACACTAAAAACAGTAGAACGGAATAAATTGTCTTAAGATTGTTATGTCTACAATTTATAAATAACAATTGTACAGAATTATGAATATAATATAATTACAGAATTAAAACAGAATTAAAGAAATGAAACACTTACTTGAATTTGCAGAAATTCAACAAGAATAAAAGAAATAATCCGAGCCCTGTGAATCTCACAGTGTCCATAAGACAATTTATTCCCTCAATGTGCTCCGAGGTTGATGAATATAGTCTTCCAAGATAGAACGGATTTTCCCAATTAATTATGTAGCACAACAATAATTAATTTCAACGCACTCAATTTTGTGACTTTTACTCAACAATACTACAACATATGTTATGCAGGAGAAAGAAATTTTGGAACAGAATAATAGGAATTTTCTGGGGAAAATGACAGCAATTCTGGAGGAGGGAAAAATTGCATTGTTTAAAAACGGAGGGAGGCATCTGTATTTATAGCAAAGTAGGTGACGGTTGGCAAATAACTGCCAAAACAGTTAAAATTAACTGTTGACTGTTGGCAATAACTGCCAACAGTTTATTAATTAATTAATTAATTTCGTAATTAATTAATAATTAAAGCCCAGAAAGTTAAATAAAATTCGGCCCAAAAAAGTAGGAGATTTTTATAAGCCCAAGCCCAAGCCCGAACCGAACCGAGCCGGCCGGACGGACGGACGCGCGCTCGCGCGTGTGGACTTTTGACCGAAAGTCAACCCGTGCATAGCTTAGGTCATCTCCCCTTCAAAGAGTTGGGATACCCCCAAGGCATCCAAGCCTTAGTCCATACTTGGGGTGTTATTAACTCATCAAAATTCCACTACTCTTCCAATGTGGGACAAGAGTAAAAACACACCCAATTCATTAACTTTCATTGCTCTGTGAGTCACTTTGGGGACATAAATATCATTCATAACTTATTGAAATTGGACATATGAATATACTACGTTAATCTCTTTACGGAGGTGAACGCGTTCGTATATGGTCCCACAATTTTCGTAGTGTGGATCCCACCTAAATTTGAGCTCAAAGTTGCTCAAAATTCTGTCCAGAAAATTCTGGACAGCTTTCTTAAAACCCATTTAAGTCCAATTTTTCCAACATTAGGCTCCGTTGACATCAGTCAAAACAAACAAATAATAATATAACGAAGCCAAAATTGAAAACTTTACTTGTTGCGTACAATATCGCATGGTGTGTTGACACAAATACATACACATCAATATGAACTCGTTATAAATGGTCTTCAAAGTTGTACAAACTACGTTATTTTTCTTGAAACTATACCAGAGAAAATTTTCTCTTCGTACGATCTAGGATATACGCTATGAATCAGAATTTGACCAATAAACCCAGAGCTCCTAAAGGTGCGTTTGGTTATATATTATAATATTATTTTTTTGTGTTTAAATATTATTTTAGCAATAATTTGTATATGACATACATGTTTTTAATTACTGAATTATTATAATTTATAATTGAAATTTATATCCAAAATGATTTTTAGTTACAAAATATATAGACATAACAAACTTACGCCGAAATGGGCACAATATCCTTCGTTTAATGCGTTGCTTTAGGGTTGAGTATCGATCGGTTTGATCAGTAAATAACACATATCAATATCAAATTGGTTTTCAATTATAAAAACCAAAATTACCATTTTTACCACACGGTACAACATATTGTAAACCAAAATCAAACCATGCGGTTTGCGATAAAATCAATTTTTTCGATAAATTCCAAAATAAATAAAAAATCTAATTAGGCCCTTCCCATTACATCTTACCTAACTCAAGTATGTAAGTGTCAAAACACTTTTAATAATAAAGAATTTTAAAAATATAATAATACCTTGTCATTTTTTATTTAGCCAAATTTTTATACCAAAATAATGATAGAGAGTTTAACAAAATTTTAAACTCAAAACAAGTGGCCCACTCATCAGAGTCGCCAACTGCTATCGTAGCCTATCAGTGGAAGCTTATTTATAGCATGTGATGGTAAGATATTATCCCATCCAGTTCGATGTGGGACTTGAATAAAATGCTAAGCCACCTATTGTTTTTCGGTTCTTGTTAAGCCACCTATTAGAAGCACAAGTTCGGCGAGTATATATTTGATGGAGAAATGTTACTCCCTATTGAGGCATCATCAGAAACCTTATTGTTTTGTAGGGATGCATGGGTTTTTTTAAGTTTGTATATTTAAATTAGTTTGCATTACTAACTATTAATGTTTTTTTAACTATTTCGTAGGGATAAAACAGTTAGTATACTTAAATTAGTTAGTATAATTAAATTGTTTTGTAGGGAGAAATGGATTTTTTAACTATTTAAATTAGAGTCTAGAGTCACACATGTAACGCACGTGTTCACTAACTATCAATGTTTCCTTAAATTTGGGGTGTAAATTATTTTAGTGAGTCAAAACAAAAATACAAATTTTATTTAATGGATAGTTGGGATTAGTTTAAATTGATATATTTGGTATATCTAGTTTATAATTTAGGTTTATTATCACAGTATTTTTTATATTTAATTTTTTATTATTTTAAAAGCGGTAATTTCGATAAATCGATTTTTTAGATGTATAAACCAAAACCAACCACAAAAAATTCGGTAATTTCGGATTCGGTAGTTTCGATTTTCGGTAAATAAAAAAGGTCAACCATTACCATTTTTTATATGTACAAAACGGTACGGTACGGGTTTTTACCGTACCACGAACACCCATAAGTTGCTTCATTCTCAGTGGAGTCTTCCTGATCTGGGTCCGCCTGCAGTTCATTTTTTGGAGAAATCTCATTCATTACAACAGGCGGCTATAACTTGGGCACGTAGCACGTCTAGTAATATGGGCTCTAAAATTTCAAATCTTCAACAAGAACTTCAATTTGTGCAGAAATGCATTGAGTGATCTCCTGATCAGCAGTCCCTTACCAGAGAGACACAACTACAAGAGGCGTTGTTAGTATGTTTAACTCGGGAATCCCAATATTGGAAAAATAAATATAAACTTAAGTGGATTATTCACCGTGATAATAATAGTTAATTTTTTCATGCATGTGTCACCCACCGACGACGAATAAATAATATCCATGACATCTTTAATCCAGATACCGGGTGGTATAAATCGCAACGGGATATTAATACACAGTTTAAACTGTATTATGAGACTTGTTTTAATGTCCTACACCCCATCATTAGTTAGTGCTACTTATCCTTTCATTCCGATCAAGGCCCTGGACAAAGCCAAAATCCTCGAACCGGTGACTAAGGTGGAGATTTGACACAATTTAAAATGTATAGGCAAGCATAAGAGCTAGGGCCCAGATAATCTCACGACTGAATTCTACAAACTTCATTTGCTTGAGGTAGGAACAACTATCTGCAATCTTATTTATATTTTTTCCTTTCAAGTACTTTGCCTCGAAATTTAAATCACACCTTACTCTTTTTTATACCTAAAGTAAAAAGTCCTACTCAAGTTATGCATTTCTGACCTATTAGTCTATGTAATGTAATTTGTAAGTTAATTACTGCCATTCTGGTTACGCGAATGCAACCCCTTCTTAAGTATCTTGTGGCCTCTTACCAAACTGCATTCGTGGCAAAGCGATATATTTAGGATAAAATTCAACGTTGTTGTGCAATTAAACTTAACTTATCAAAAGCCTATGACCAAATGGAATAGCCCACGGGTGTTTAAAAAATATGGCTTCTCGAACAGTGGATTCGGTACATCATGACCTGTGTCTCACCTACCTCATTTCAGACCTTTTTTAATCGTCAATTCGAAACAAGGTTTCAGCCATCTCGGGGATTCAGACAAGGAGATCCGTTGTCTCCAACTTTATTTATTTTGGGTCGTGATGTATTTTTACGTCATATTGAGCAGCAGTGCATCCTAAAGAAAATGAAAGCACTTCGGACCTCGCCTAAAAGACCTTTAATCACTAGACTTGCCTTTGCGGATAATTGCATATTTTTTCTTCAACCTACTCGTCATACTGTTGCTCGTATTTCTGCGCTCTCGATTTTTGGACAGTTGTCAACATTGCGATAAACCTTCTCAACTTATGTACCATTCATTCTGACCATTTTTTTCCTTGGCATTCTTTGAATTGTGAGGAATGAGGCCATTTTCAAATATAAACTGGCTCTCAAATTAATGGTATTGCACTTTATTTTTTAACAGATCCTCCATTTCCTACGTGCGTACCACCCTTCCGGAAGCCTCCCGAAAGGTGTGGATAAGGTATTTCAAATTGCTTAGTCCCGGCCGATATCTCCATTTCTAATGTAATACGGGCGGCGTGAGGTCCCCCATTCGGGATAAGCGTCTGTCAATGGAATTATTAGAAATTTCTATTGTGCCTTCTGTTTATATCCAAAAATGTTACAAATATTATCTTAGCTATAAATTATCGATTTTTTAGTCACAGATAATTATGTAAGTAATAAGTAAGAAAGTAAACAAGGTATCAAAGATTTTTAATGTGGTTCTGCTAAGGAAAAAACTACATCCTCGGCTATAGTATGAGGGTAGCTACATAGAACATTATGCAGTTTTGCATGTGCGTAATTGACTTGTTCCTTGAGCTAAGGGAAATTATTTAATTATCGTGGGTTGGAAACCAAGGGATCGAATGCCATTATATATTCATGTATTTACACCCATTATTTAATAAATGAGATTATTGGCTTTCCGAGCACTACACCAAAATGACAAAATTGTCACCTTTCAGCCGGTTACCCTTGTCAAGGTCATTGATCGTGACAAAAAACACGTGTTTTGTGTCACGGTCATTGACCTTGACACGACCGTGACAAAGAATTGTCACGGTCATTGACCGTGACAATTCTTTAAATAATTGTCACGGTCAATGACCTTGACACGACCGTGACAATGTTTGCAGCAAAAACCCTTTCCCCCTTCTTTTTTCTCTCCCACCGTTCCCTCCCTCCCTCTCTCTCTCTCTCTCTCTCTCTCTCTCTCTCTCTCTCTCTCTCTCTCTCTCTACTTTCAGGTTTAATTCTCTCTCTCTCTCTCTCTCTCTCTCTCTCTCTCTTCCATTTATATATATGTTTGTGTGTATATATATGCGTGTATATATGTGTGTGTGTGTGTGCGGGGGTAGGGGGTGGGGAAGGGTGGGGGTAGGGGTGGGGTAGGGTGGGGGTAGGGGGTTAAAAATGTAATATTATTTTGATACAACATTAATTTGTGTATGAGTTTCATAATTATAAATAATATCCAAAAATAATGGATAACAATTTATTTTCATTCAAAATAAATAAGTAATTTTCTACAAATTTCATAAAAAATGAAGGCCGGCTTAATATGTGATTTAAGTGTGAAATAATCGCTATATACTTATATTAATGGAGAAAAAAAACCATATATGACGTTTTTTGTTTTTATTAGATGCAAAATGAAAACGTCGTGTAATACTGATTTAAATTAAATTTCACAAGTTTTCAAGTAACCCTTATTTAACTAGCGGCCACTTTTAAACCAAATAAATTCAACCCTTAAACATGAATCTAAATCAACCCATCAAATATAAAGCATGCGACACAAAGTTAAGGAAAAATCACCGAAGGGCAAAACCTTTTATTTCTAGAACTTTAAAGAATTTACAAGACCATTAACTTACATACAACCTGATAATCGCCCACAAGTGTAACGCACGGTGTCTTCGGTAAACCTTCAAAGCAACGACTAGAAACAGTGTGACACAGAAATACCCACAGGTGTCGGTTTCTATGTCGGCGGCTGGAATTTTCCCTTTCCAGGAGGGCAACAATGAAGAAGAGAATGGCTTCTCTACAAGGGTTGAACAAACCAAAGTTGTGTTCTTGGGTTACCAAAAAGATTCACAAAGGATTAGCAATTGTGTGAATCAAAACATAAGTCTTGGGACTCAAAAAATATGAAGACTAGAGGTATTTGGACTCTAAAAAACATCTTCTAAAGTCTTACAAAACAACTCTCCTGAAGTTGGTATTTATAGGAAAAAATAAGAAGAGTCCCACGTTCTTAAAACTCTAAAATTCTATCCAGCGTACAAAAAAAACAGCATTCTTTAAGGAATTTTCTCTATCTTCAAAAGGTCATAACTCCTTCACCGTAGCTCGGATTGAGGTGCCGTTTTTTCCAGTATCTTCGTTGCGGCGAGATCTTCAACTTTCCAGTTGACCAGACCTCTTAACTATGGATGTGAAATTACGAAAATGCCCTTTAACTCTCCTATCGTGCCTTTTTTTACTGTTTTGACTTCCCTTGTGTACCACTTGCATTAAGTCCCTAAAATCTTGGACCGTGAAGTCGTTGAGGAAGATGTGGGACATATTAATGGAGGTGTTGAATGCTTGATTCCCGAAATTCGGATTGAGGCCGTCATGTGAGATCGTGAGGTGACGTGCCAAATGTAGCGGCGTACGACATACACAAATGTAACATGTTGGACATGGGAAAAAGGTCCTTACAAATCTCCCCCTATGTCTATGCCGGTACATACATAAAAAATCCGAATTATCAAATATGAAATTGCCTATACAAATCTACCCTCCCATGAACCCAAAACTGGAAAAGGTACAAATGAATAGTCTTCATCGTTTGTTCTTCAAATCTTCAGGAATCTTAAATCTTTTCTCATCAGGGTGTGAAACATATAGATCTTCAATCTTCATACCTACACACATGAGACAAAGCAAATACCACGTGACATATCGAGTTTGAAATGAGATAACATGGATATCAATATATGATAAAAACATAAGCAACATCCCAAAAACTCCCCCAAAATTCAAACTCCCCCATAATATGATAATTCTTTCTCCCCCTTTTTATGATGTCCCCAAATAGACAAATAAGAAGAATGAATCAAAAAAGCAAAATCGGGGTGTCACGGTATACAAAAAAATACACAAACTAGTTTTGATTTTTTTTTCAATTTTTTATACAAAAAATAGATACCATTTTGAAAAAAAATGTAAAACATGATACAAAAATCGCACCATGGATTTAGACTCAAACAATCAAGTCATGGAAATGGAATGAATGGGTGTGAACACATTCGATAGGTAAATCAACTCAATCAATCATATGTGCACGATGCATATGTGTACTCCTAACGAATGATCATCAAAAGTATCCTTAGGTGTAAAAAATTTTTGTTGAATTTAGATGACATCGTCTTATGCAAATCAACAAATCAAAGTCAAAGTGATTTCCACACCAATAACGTCCAAAACTATATAACGCATTTTCAAGAATTTCAAGGATGTGCAAACCCGTTTTAAATTCTCCAACCAAACTCCCTCATATATATTTTCTTTTAGAGGTAATCTAAATTCTCAAACTTTGGAGAATTGGTGCAAAAACCTAAATGGACCATATTTTGCATGAATTTCTTTTTATTGCCTTTCAATTTTTTCGGGCTCTTTTAAACCTCTTTGGACCTCGGATAATAAAATTCCTCAATTTTTTAGGTCCTTTTTAACGGTGGCTTTTTGCGCAAAGATGAGATAATTACCTTTCGCAGCCCCTCCCCGTTCTTAAACAAAGCACACAATCTCACAAAACGGTTTTTATATGCACAATTTCCTTATAAAAAATTATCGCACTTGGTTCGTTTTAAGGACAGGATTGGAGTGAAAACACCCAACCAACATGTGATAAGACAAGCACAATAATCAAACAAATCCGTGCATGTGTGCAATAAAGGAAATATGAGTCACACATGTAGTAAGTAACACTTAATTACATCTTAATGACTCCAAACATTATAAAGCACATGGATGAATTGACTTATTGTCTCAAAACACTATCAAATAGTCACATGAAAAAATGGAATGATGTTGTGACTCGGTCATCCAAAGTGGTCATCCATAAACGATGCAACAAAAAAAATCTTTTTGTATTTTTCAAAATATTTCCAAAAATAAAAAATCTATACAAAAAGTACATGTCACAACGCTAGCAAACATATATCAAAAAACATAACTAGCGTATGACACACATGCGAACACAATCATCTATATGATATGGCAAGAGAAGAATCATGTGCAAGCAAACGAGAATCAACTTGTCTAAAATCTAGTGTATCCAAAAATGATTTCCTAACCCAAATAGATGTGAAACAACGCGTGGGGGATTTAGGAACCAAGGTAACACTAGACTTCGACATCCTAGGACTTCTTCCAAGATCAAAACAAAATCTCCTAAGGTGACCTTTCCTACCACAATGTGAACATGTGTAAACGGGTGGGATGACACCGAAAGTGTGATCTTTTCTAGCGTCCTTGGAATTAGTTGACCCTCTAAAACAAATAATGGTTTTGGCTTTAGCATTAAAAGCATGAGAACATGATGAGCCATTACCATCACTATCAAACCTACTTGAGTCTGTCAAATCATTTTTTAACTTCAAAATTGTTGACTCAAGCAAAGAATTAGACTCTTCCAAATTAAGGGACGCCTTCTTCAAATTATCAATTAAACTTAACAGTTTATCACGCTCCCCCTCAATTAAAACAAACTTATTCCTAAGAGTCTTTTCGCGTGCCGTAAAATCATCGATTAATTTTTTATCCTTGACGGCACAAACGGGAACCCTAGAACTTTTTAAGTCCTCCAATTCCTTCTCTAAAACTAGGACTCTCTCATCACTCTTCTTTTTGGCAATTTTTAAAGAATCAAAATCAGTACACAAATTACCAAAGTGCTCACGACAAATATCACTTTGAGTTTGAAACTCCTGCAAATATTCAATCTTACTTTTAAAGAGAGAATTTTCTTTTTCCAAAACTTTAATTGTTTTGCAAAGTTTCAAATTCAAACTTTTTAATTTTTCAGCACGGTCGTGAAATTTTTAAAAAATAGGCTCCTCATTAAATGGGCGTTCCATTGAAAAATTGCGATTTTTCATAAAACTGATTTAAAAAAAATCAATATCACACAATTTTTGCCGAAAATAGGAATACGCGATAAATTTGAGCAACCTGCTCTGATACCAATTTGACGACGTGAGAAGTCAAATTGTATCAAAAAAATAAATCCTTGAAAAATCAAGATCACGCGATAAATTAGCGTAACCCGCTCTGATACCAATTTGACGATGTGAGAAGTCAAATTGTATCAGGAAAAAAAACATTAAAAATCAAGATCACTCGATAATTTAGAGTAACCCGCTCTGATACCAATTTGAAAACGTCGTGTAATACTGATTTAAATTAAATTTCACAAGTTTTCAAGTAACCCTTATTTAACTAGCGTCTACTTTTAAACCAAATAAATTCAACCCTTAAACATGCATCTAAATCAACCCATCAAATATAAAGCATGCGACACAAAGTTAAGGAAAAATCCCCGAAGTGCAAAACCTTTTATTTCTAGAACTTTAAAGAATTTACAAGACCATTGACTTACATACAACCTGATAATCGCCCACAAGTGTGACGCACGGTGTCTTCGGTAAACCTTCAAAGCAACGACTAGAAACAGCGTGACACCGAAATACCCACAGGTGTCGGTTCCTATGTCTGCGGCTGGAATTTTCCCTTTCCAGGAGGGCAGCAATGAAGAAGAGAACGGCTTCTCCACAAGGGTTGAACAAACCAAAGTTGTGTTCTTGGGTTACCAAAAAGATTCACAAAGGATTAGCAATTGTGTGAATCAAAACATGAGTCTTGGGACTCAAAAAATATGAAGACTAGAGGTATTTGGACTCTCAAAAACGTCTTCTAAAGTCTTGCAAAACAACTCTCCCGAAGTTTGTATTTATAGGAAAGAATATGAAGAGTCCCACGTTCTTAAAACTCTAAAATTCTATCCAGCGTACAAAAAAAAAAACAGCATTCTTTAAGGAATTTTCTCTATCTTCAAAAGGTCATAACTCCTTCACCATAGCTCGGATTGAGGTGTCGTTTTTTCCAGTATCTTCGTTGCGGCGAGCTCTTCAACTTTACAATTGACCAGACCTCCTAACTATGAATGTGAAATTATAAAAATGCCCTTGAACTCTCCTATCGTGCCTTTTTTACTGTTTTGACTTCCCTTGCGTACCACTTGCATTAAGTCCCTAAAATCTTGGACCGTGAAGTCGTTGAGGCAGATGTGGGACATATTAATGGAGATGTTGAATGCTTGATTCCCGAAATTCAGATTGAGGCCGTCATGTGAGATCGTGAGGTGACGTGCCAAATGTAGCGGCGTACGACATACACAAATGTAACATGTTTGACATGAGAAAAATGTCCTTACACAAAATAACACATATAGGTATCACATGACTTTATATCCATCAAATAAAATTTTACCATAAAATATCATTTTGTGGAAGGCAAGATCTATTACAATATATTTACATACCTAAATGATTTTTTTTTAAATGACATTACAACAAAAAACTACAATAAGGGTTAAAATAGCATCCGAAATTGCTAAAAGCACGAAAAATAAAATATCATTTAGTCTATGTTGTTGAAAAATTTGATCAAATTGGTGTGCCCTTCATATTTTAAAAATGTTGTTTTTATTCCTATTTAACTTTTCTTTCTATACACCCTTAATTATATTTAAAGTTTAATAAAATAGAAGTTATAGAAAGAAAAGTGGGGTTTAAATAAAAACACTTTTTTTAAATTTTAGGTTCTGGTGCATAATCTTACTTTGTCACAATTAATTTATATGCCTCAAAGTTATTTTATCACTCTTAGTTTATATATGTGATAAAACTTTATGAACCACAACTTTAGGTTGATTATTTTAGAACTTAAACTTCAAGATACAAAAAATAATTCTATAGAACAGCTTAGATATCTTAACAAAACACATATCTAACATTGAATATGATTTATAAAAAGCATAAAACAATAGTAGAAATTCAATACATGAAATTAACATTGAGATTATTTTAAATAGACAGTCACTACATGAAATTAGCATTGAGATTATTTTAAATAGTGTGGAGGGAGGTGTGTGTGTGTGTGTATGTGGTGAGTGGGGGGTGTGGAGGAAGGTGTGTGTGTGTGTATATATATTTGAATTAACCCATGAATTTTTATTTTTGTATTTGAATTAACCCATGAATTTATTTTTGTATTTGAATTAATCCATTATATGAAACATACTCGAAATTAAATATAGTGCGCATAGATACTAGCCTTCTAGTTCTTATGCGTACGCATTCAATAGCCCTTAGACCGGTTCAAGAGTCATTACCCCTGTAATGAGATCTCTCAAATTGTCCCGTTTGGACAGTTTGAGACTGTATAATTTCTGTATAATATTCTTATTGGCTGAAAGTTGTTACTTTTGGAGGAAGTTCTGCAGTCGTATCTTAATGTTCTCTGGGTACATACTAGATTGACAAGTGTGACTGTTATTTCAATTGACCAATTGAAATAACACTCACACCTGCCAATCTACGTCGCGTACTTGGAGAACTAAGGGGATATGCTGTCGAATTTTTTTCAAATCGTAACAATGTGCATGAGCTGTTAAGTATATTACAGAAAAATGCAGTCTTGAATGGGATATGACCACTTACCCTTTAATAGGATAATTAAATGATGGGATAATTAAATAAAACATACTATAAATCTAAGTTTTGTTTACCTTTAATAGGTGTTTAGTTGTGGTAGCTGTGATGGGATATCCGAAATACAAAGAGTGGATGGGTGAGACTAATAGAATGGGGGATGTGTTTCGCAGAGGTGCTAACGAATTTGTGAAATATGCAAAGAGATGTCGTAATGATGAAGAGTTTCCGTGTCCGTGTGCTAGGTGTAAGAATGGTAAGGTGTTTGAGTGGAAAACAGTTGAACTACATTTGTTAAGATCGGGTATGCAAGATAGTTATCGATTTTGGAGTTTTCACGGTGAATTGAAAGTTCCTTTTGTCCCCGACCAACCTTCACAACAACCTTCAACAAGTAGAATAGATGTAGAAGGGGACGACGTAGATCATAATATGTTAGAGGATTTAGTTGATGATGCGTACGAAGTTATGAAGTTGAGGAGAATGAAGTTACTGATGATGTAGAAGATTCAAGTGCTCGTGAAGATAACACGATAAAACTTGACGATGACTACCAAAGTTTAAAATTTAAGACGACCTAACCGTTATAGTTTGACTGTGAGAAAGATCAAACAACTTTACATGCCATGGTTGGTTTGCACATTTGGAAGACGCAGTACGGTTTGTCTGGCAATAGCGTGACGGGAATTCTGAAATGGGTGAAGGGCTTATTACCCAAGGTGAATACACTTCCAAATAGCTATCCTATTATGAAGAACAGTTTGAAAGGTTTGGGAATGAAGTATAAATCGATTCATGCTTGTGTGTATGACAGCATACTATACCGAAAGGAGTATGAAAATCTCGATCGTTGTCCGGTATGAGATGAACCTAGATATGTCCAATCTACTAGTAAGGAAGGCACAAACTCAAAAGTGCCTCAAAAAGTATTGAAATATTTTCCCGTTGGGCATAGATTAAAGCGATGGAGAAAATGCACGAAAAGACCTTAAAACGTAAAAACTTAAGCCACAACTATGGTTGAAAGAAGATAGTAGGGGAAGGACAATAATTCCCCCTGGTGCGTTTACTTTGACGAGTGGGGAAATGAAGGTGCTTCTAGACACAATATATAA
The DNA here is from genome assembly GCA_949130495.1 of Sambucus nigra. Classification (NCBI taxonomy): domain Eukaryota; kingdom Viridiplantae; phylum Streptophyta; class Magnoliopsida; order Dipsacales; family Adoxaceae; genus Sambucus; species Sambucus nigra. The sequence goes on from OX422209.1 coordinate 43,719,985, forward strand.
TTTGAAGGGCCCATCTACTTTTTCGTCCAACTTGTAAAGGATTGTGAATTATGCTACTCATGATTTACATAAGTGTAAGTCCCACGATTGGCATGTGATCATGCAATTGGTTCCTCTATTATTTAAGCACTGTTTCTCCAAGCACAAGAATTTGCGTAGGGCTATTATGCAAATTAATATTACCTTCTCCCTCTTGTGTGAGAAGGTAGTGAATCGAGAATACATAGTGGACGCAAAATTGGCTGTGAACGAAGCGATTTGTGTATTGGAGAAGTACTTTCCCCCAGCATTCTTTGACATAAGTGTTCACTTGTTGGTACACCTATGCGACGAGGCACTTCTTTGTGGTCGAGTTAGATATCGGTGGATGTATCCGTTTGAAAGATTGATGAAAGTTTTTAAAGATTACGTCAAGAATACGCGATATATTGCAGGATCAATTGCAGAGGAATACATCACCGTGGAGTCATCAATATATACTCGAGAATATATGCCTGACTCGACCAGCATTGATGACACTGATGAATTCCTCGATGATGGTGGTAATGTGATGGGAAAACGAGTGAAATTAACGAGTTTGCAACATGAACAAGTAGCTTGTTATCTATTTGGCACACATGAAGATGTCGAAGAATGGAAAAAGTAAGTTTCGAATATTATAATGTTTAACATTATTTTAGATTATTTTATACATGATTAATTTTGTAATATGCAGTAAATATGAAGCCTGTGAGAACAATAAAAGACGAAAAACAATGGTACAATCAGACAGTGAATTTTGGCTATGGTTGACACAAGAGGTAATTATAATGAAAATAGTCGTTATATAACGTTACATTACACTCAAATTTTACCACTAATATAATTAATTTATCTATATTCTCAGCTCCTAAAGATGGGTGATGCGACATCAAGGCTTGCTCGTCTAGCCACTGGACCCTTGTTCGTGGCACAAGAGTACAAAAAGTATCGATTGAACGGTTACATTTTCGGCGCTAAAGTGTACAAGGAAAGTACAAATGTACAGAACTCGGGAATTTCATACAAGGCTCTTACTTTCTTTCGAGCGAGCGCAAAAGATAAAAACCTCGTTGAAGCTGAAATGACTTACTATGGTGTAATCCTAAATATATTTGAATTGGATTATATAATATTCAAAGAGGTTGTATTTTACTGTGAATGGGTAAGATTTGAGGATAAAAATGCTTGTAAAGTTGATCGTGTCACCAATTTGATCATGGTTGACTTGTCCAAGTTGAAGAGCAACGACCACGTGAGCGATGAGCCGTTTGTTTGTGCATTTCAAAAGGTTAAGCAAGTGTTTTACTCAGAGTATATCAACAACGAGCCGTGGTCAATTGTTCAACACGCGCCAAGGCGTCTAAATTGTAGTGTGGATGACTTGGCTGCTCCTACCGAATATCAATCCATTTTTGATGATAACCCGAATTTGAAACAATTTTTCAATTTGTAATAAATATTTCAATTTGTACCGAAACATCCATTTTTAATGCTTTTAATTGATCTACACTTTATCATTTTCACTCTTGTGTAGTGTGAGTGTGTGGAGAGGAGATTAATACATAAATATTCCAACTACATCTAAGTTTTGTTTATACTAATCTATGAATATACGCTTCTTACCTTTAATAGGTGATTAGTACATAGTTATTTGGGATGTCCTATTTGTGGAGAGGAGACTGAATCTCTTCGTCTATCCGAACACTAAGAAATGCCATAATCTTATGGAGCGATGCTCTGCAAATTCCTCCCAACCATTATGTATCCAAACATCACCAATTGAAGTTGTCAATTCCACTTTCCATAGCCCAACACTTGGAACTTCTAGCAAAACATGGGAGACCATTGAAAGGTGGAATTGACAACTTCAACTGCTGATTTTTGGCTACACAACGATTGGAAGGAATTTGCAACGCATAACTCCATAGGATTATGGTATTTCTTAGTGTTTAGATATGAAGAGAATTATATTTGACACGATTTCCCGGGGTACATTAGTTGGAAGAAGGTGCTATATGAGCTCAAGTTAGCTGTTTGAGTGACGCTACAGGTAATGTATTTATATTTATATGTCAATTTCGATTTCGATTTCAATTACGATTTATATTTATCTATATTTGAGGGGCGGATACTAATTTTACTTTATTTCAATTCAGGGGACAAGTAGTGGCCCTAAGGATAGGCCACATATTCTCTATACTTATGTGGCTATTCGGACGAGAAGGGAAGGATAAGGAGGTGTCCCCGAGCGTCGTGGTACAAAATCTCTTTTCCATGCAAATAGTTTGTAGATTCGAGATAATTGATGGTGATGTTGTTTCTTCTTAAATAGTTTATATTTTGAATATATAATTGCATTATCTTTAGTTTGTTTGGATATATGATGTTTGGAACAGGTACAACGTTGCTATAACAAGTACAAATATACTGCTGGGCAGTGGCCATACTGCCCAGCAGATTTTTTTTAAATTCTCCCCAGAATTGTCACTGTCTTTGACCGTGACAATATTTTTTAAAAAGGGTCACGGCTTTGTCACGGTTATAAACCGTGACAAACATGTCACGGTCATTGACCGCGACACGACCGTGACACAAAACGCGAGTTTTGTGTCAAGGTCAATGACCGTGAGACGACCGAGACAAAAAAAGTTGTCTCGCCTCGAAATGTCACGGTCATTGACCTTGACAAGTTGGATTTATCAAGGTTAATGACCTTGACAATTCGGCAGATTTGGTGTAGTGAAGGCACGTGTGGAATGACTATTGATAAATCCCATGTGAGTGATCGTTCTTCTTCTCGATGGTTCATCTTCTTACGTTGGTCGGCTGGTATGCCTACTAAGTATTTCTAGAGTCGACCAAGTGTAAATGAAACCCTGATATGTATACTAATGAGAAAAGGTGTCCATATCCAACTGGTCTATGCGACATGAAGAATTTGACCCACAATAAAAGCCCCCAATACTCCATGCTTGATAGTTTAGGGAACAAATGGAGTATTTTCTCTAGAAAGTTGCTCGATGCCCAAATTTAGTGATGGTCAGTCTTCGACCTTCAAGACTTTTACTTTTTCACCAGTTGCAACAATATAGTGCCGTTGATGTAAATAGTTTGAAAAATAGCTAACCGCCATAGGGTACGACGGACTTTTTTCCCTTTGGAAAGGGTGCGATCCTCAAAAGTCTAATCGTTGGTTCAACTGATCATTTTGTTCTCAAGATTCGAGATGAACTAGTAGAACCTACAAAAGGATAACTTCTTCTCATTTCTCATTACCTTAATCTTTCAAACTCATATTTATAGTTCTTTCCAGCTTTCTTTATTACCGTTCGAACTTGCAGTAATTTTAGGGTAATCAATATGGTTTTTATTCTTCATCTCTTTTGTTTGTTACTTTAGCAAGTATAATGTATGTCATAAATGAATGTTTTGAAGAGAATATTAGGGGGAGAAGAAAAATTCCTGACTCGGTGACCTTGGAGGTGGTTGATGGTCCCATAGACGTGTTAGGTCTAGACGAAGGACACTAAATTTCTAGACTTTTTTATTGTAGAGTGTGGAACTACCTTTCCTCCCAATCAACACTTTTTTAGAGTTTTACTAATATTTTGATGTGGTTCCTACTAGAGTAGATTCCAATACTTGGCGTGTTCTGAACGGGGTTAATCATTTGAATGATATTTATAGAAGCCGTATGGGGATTACCGAGCTAATGCATTGTTATAAATGGGGCACCACATAAGATAACACATACTACCTAAAGACGAGAGAAGCTAATAGAGCTTTAGTGGTTAATCTTCCAGATTCTAATAAAGACAATTAGGATTATGGAGTGGTAGTTAGAAATTGGCAATATGCTTCCCTTCTTAAGGGGGTTAAGTATAATGGTCCTAGATGCCCCCAAGAAGGGTGTGGCGTAGGTCGGCCTTTGTTCTAACCATTTTTTTATTTCATATGCTTGTTAACTATATAATAATACGCCGACTAACATTTATATTTGGTTTTTCTACAGTGAAAAGGCACAGAAAGGCCCTTCGCCACTCAGAAGTTAATTTTAAAGATTTGAAGTTCCTTTGGTCAATCCAGCAAAGACTATGAGAAGAGAACCCTAAGTCAGCTTAAGTTCTACTTAATTACAAGAGTGAAATTACTTGATTCGTTGCCCGAACAATAATTAACATACCAGAAGACCCCACTAACCTTGAAGAGGAAGAGGAGGAATAGTAACATATTCTTACCCCTTCGACTTAAAGGTCAGTAGAAAAAATAATTATTAGTGCCAGGTTGATAGAGAGGTCCAATATAAATATTTCTTTGGTAATTATAACTCACATACTTATCTTCTTCAATTTTTAGTATTTGATACATGTCTTATTGCTGGATTGTTGTGTAGTTCTTAGTTGATTATGACCAATTACTGATAAGGGATAATTGATTAAGGTCATCATTAACTGAATTAGGATAAGCCTTTGAAGGCTTAAAGAAGTCTTTGAATGAATCCAAGGAAGCCCATGAGACAGATTAAAAGTAATGGTAGGAGAAGATTAAATAAATTGAGAATGGATTGATAACAGTCGAGGATAAGATGAAGACCACCGAGTAAATGACAACTAACTTGACTATTGAAGTGGCTGCTGAGAATAAGAAGATGTTAAAACCAAAGGATCAATATAAGAAGAGCAGGGATAAGTCTTTTAATAAGGGATGGTATAAGACCTTTGCTGGTGCTGCTATCCAAATTGAGTATATGAAGAAGTGTTCATCCAATGGCTGTTATACTGATGTACTAAAGAAGGTCGGCACAACAGAAGCATTTAATTTATCCCGAAGGCATAAATTGGCTTATGCATTAATATTAAGGAAGAAGTTGATCACGAAGAAAATTCTGGGGAGTCCTCAATTGTGCCTGTGGTTGAAGATGATGCCCCTCCTCCTAAAAAAGTTGCCAAGGACAAGAAAAAAGGTGTAACTCCTTTAAGCTTATCTATTTTTGATGATACTATTGAATTTTTCTTTTTCTCCTTTTTGGGTTGTAATGACAAGGATTTTCTCCTTTAGATAGTTTGGAGTTGGTCTTACAAATTTGACAAATGACGAGTTGGAGCGGTTTCTCGACATTGATGCCTATGACCAAGTTAAAGAAGCCTACATCCATTTACGAGGTCAGTTTGATTGGTCTGTAGCCAATAATTCTTCCTATTATGAAATGATGTGCAGTTGCAAGACGATCACAGCCTCTTCTTGACTCTACTTCATTATAATTATAAATATAAGTACGAGGCACCGAGTCCAGGTTGGAGTTTAGGTAAAAATCTCAACGATATCACCTTTGCCTTCAGAAAGAAAGAATTTTTAATAAATTGAGAAGTGGAAAGTGCCGAGAAAGTTGTTAAGCAGTTAGATAAGGAAAATAACAATCTGAAGAATGAACTGAAAAGCTTGAAGAAGTCTGAAACCTTTATCCCAAGTGAAAGAGCATCATTTTTAGAGATAGAGAATGATCAAATGATGGATGAGTTGAAAAGTTTGAAGAAGGTTAAGTCTGGTCAATCTTCCGAGCAGGTAGTAGTTGTTCAACCAATTGACGATGAAGAAATGGCCAAGAAAACCTTATTCAACTAGTCAAATTGGTTGAAGGATAAAGATAAAGGTATTAAAATGCTTTAATAACATGTGGGTCAATTAACTTTTAACTTTCATGAACAACCTAAAATTGTCTGGATGGATGGATATGATGAAGCAATACTCATACGGAGGATCAATTAAAGCTGTCTCACCAATAAGGTTATACATGGGGATGGTTGAATGTATTGACACTATTAAAGGTAGATGAAAAAAGTGAACTGTGGCATTGGCATGATCCAGGCATGCTGGACTATCCTGATGCTCCATTCAACATTGATGCCAAGTGGATTTCGACTAATGCACGTTCACAAATCTTGGTGAGAAAGTAATTAGGAGATTATGTCCTTCATAGTGAAGATTATTACTTTATTCCTCTTCATTTGTTAGCCTGGTCTAGCACCATGGTCGTAATAGGTTAAGGGATTTTAGGACTACTACTCTGCCTAATACTCTTGATGTTCCTCCAGCTGGGATGGACAAAGGTGATGGGAGATGTCGAATTAAATGACGTTATTTTTCTTATCCTCACCTGTTTCAGTTTTAATATCATACCCGCGTTTGTTTTCAATTAAAGTTTATTGGCATGGAAAATACTTTCGTTTTCGTACATATATTTGTCTATGTATTATAGTCTTTATTTAACAATTATGCTTTTGATCAGTTCATCGGCTACACAACCGACTAACCTTCTTAATTGATATTTGTTTGGTCAAGTATGAACTTGAGTTATGGGGCCTTATGTTCTACTAATGTAATTAGGTAAAATGAATCTTTGTTGTTTTTATAGCTAAGTGTTTGCATTAGTTACCATTAGAGACCAAATATTTTAGGAATGTAGGGTTTTACTAAATTTAACTTTGTCTAGTCAAACATCTTGTTCTTGACTTTAGGTCATACGTGAAGTTTTAGGGACTTCTTGTTCGTGACCCATCAAGGAAGAAGTCATACATGAAGTCTAATTTTTTTAAAGTTGAAAAAGTTTTTCGGGGATGTGTTATCACCATACTCCGAAAAAAAACACAAAAAGGTAGAATAATTGGTTAGAAACCACAACTTTATTAAACTGGAAGAAATAATTACATCAAATGCTTAACAGAGCTACTAATAATACTTTTTGAGATGATCGGCGTTCCATGTCCTCTTGAATTTTCCCCCTTCAATTCTTTCGAAACGATAAGTTAATGTTCAGATGACTTCCAATATATGAAAGGGAACATGCCAGTTTGTTTCTAACTTGTTTCATTTTTGGATGTCCATATTAAGGACATAATGTTCCTTTTCTATGTGAGTCAAATTGACCCTCATAGTCTAAAATCTAGCAACTCTTTGTTGATAAGAAACTACTTGAAGTGCAACATCCTCCCTGACTTCCTTGACCATGTCTAGATCTAATCTTCTCATGAGATCACTTTTAAGGGAATCAAAGTTCAACACCCCATGAGTTGGTAGACCTATCTCGACTGGTACCATTGCCTCGGTTCAAACAGTAGGCATATATGGAGTTTCTCTTGTGGTTGTTCTCGGCATAGTTTTATATTCCCAAAGAACACTGTGCAACCAATTTACCCAGTTTACCATAGCATCATCTTAATTCTTTTTCAACCCGTCAAGTATTAATGTTAGTGAAATCTGTTTGGCCATCAAACGGTGGGTGTTCGAGTGTAGAGTGAAGTTTTTGAATATTGGATTGAATGCAGTATTCCTCAAACTCCTCTTTGTCGAGGTGAGTGTCGTGATCAGTGATGAAGGCATATGGAATTCTACACCTACATATGATATGTTTTTAGATGAACTAATTCCATAAGGCATTTTAACTAATGTCTCAACATACACCCATTTTTTAATGTAATCCACTGCCACCACCAAGTACTTGAATCTTCCTTTGCTCCTTGGTAATGGGCCGACCAACTCGATTCCCCGTACAACAAAAGGTCGTGGAGAAGTAATTGGACTTGAGGGCGCACCCGAACTTTTAGAGATTACAGCACACATCTTACACTAATAACACTTATTGGCTAAGGAAATACAGTTTGCTTTCATTGTCGGCTAATAATATTCCTACATAACTATCCTTCAAACCAATGGTTGCCTAGTTTAACGAGCTCCACAAGAACCTTCATCCACCTCTATGATAAAATTTGGCACGTAATTATCTATCACTTTTTGTATAAGACTCCTCAATCTAAAACATAATTATGTACATTATATTCCTGGCATCTCTTGTGTCATTAGGCAATACACTTTTGTCAATGTAGCATTTGATAGGATCCATCCATGAGGGTCCTAAATCCACCGTATTAAAACTGATAGTGGCTTCAATATCTGTACATTTATGTGCAAGAATTTCCATTGGGATGGTTCTCATGAAATGGAATTTTTTAGAAGTGTTGAAACTTAGAGATATATTCTTCGTGAAAAGCTCATGGACATGACCTGTGATTTTTAAATTTTAGAAGTTTCTAAGAAATAGAATGATTACAATCTTCGATTTTTAGAAAAGAAATTTAGTGGAGTCTAAAATTTGTAAGGTTAATGAATGTACCATTGAGGATAATTAGGGTACGTGAGAAGACTCCTAGGGATATGTTCGATTTCATTGAAAGGGAGTGAGATAACCATCAATGAATGACTGAAAATTTTAAGGAGTCCTTACCGTTGAGGAGTTTATGTTTTTTTCTAAGTCTAGAATTTTGAAGTTAAAACATAATATAAGAGACTCAAGTAGTGTTCATAGTAGTTTCAATAATTCAAATGCTTTCTCTCGTAATGATAGGACTAATATTTGTTTAAGAGTGTCAACTTTTTAACAAAACACTAGGAAATTTCAACCTAAAGTTTAAGTTCATTGTGTTTACATGTGTTAGCATTATTGTAGGAAAGGCCACCTTACGCCATTTTGTTGTGATCATAGAAGAGGTCCAAGGAAGTCTAGATCCCGTGCTACCATGGTTCTCAAATACTAAGGACATAGGTGATCATCTCTTTGGGATAGGAATCGTTTTAAGAGCATTCAAAGATTCTTCACATGTTATATCTTATGGTTGATTGCGGATGCATGTTTTCATACACTATCTTTTGTACTCCATGTAATATATGATTGATAGTTCTATGATGTATATGTTATGAATTTTAATTTTTCATTTACAAGGTGTTTTTGAAAAAAACAAAAAAAAATGTTTATATTTTGAGTTTGCTCTTGTTAAATGGGTAGCATTATGAAAAATGTTTAATAAGTAATTTATTTTAGTATAGTTTAGTTTTACACATTTTGTGCGGCATAATGGTGTTTGAATCAACTTCATTACATATTTACATGTGTCTAAGACATTTGATTATGATTTTTAATTCATTGATTGTTTTTAATCATGTTTTCATGCAGTAGTTTAATAATGACTTGCTTAATAGATTTACTTTGCATATGCCACCTCACAAACAAGCACAAGTTCTTTTGGATTTTAAGTTCATATGTTACATGAGATAAGTGAGGTGTTATCCTAACAATCTTATCACACACATATATATTTTATTGGAGGCTTTTTATAATGTAAAAACCATTGCTCGTGTGTTTAATTTCATTGAAATATATGAGTATGCACGAAAAATGGCTATGATCTGGGAAATATTCCTTGCGTAAAAGGCCACCGTTGGCAAGAGACTAAAAAATTTATAAGAAAATGAAAAAAAAATGGCCATGGCAAAATTTTAATTCATTGATTCTTCAATTAAATTTGTATCTTCAAGACAAGAGTGAAAAAATGGTTAAATAGAATTTTGAGGGTGTTATGAGTTGAAGATCAATGGGTTTGAACAATGAGTCGTACTTATTTTATGTCCGACTTTATTGATTTGAGAATCGTCAATTTTTTATAGGCTATCATGAGTTGTGCTTGTATATATTTTATGACTTCACTTTATGTGCCATTATAAGGATAAATCTTTGTTTGATAAAATGCGGTTATAGAGAACTCTTTGGACATTTTTTAGTAATTGGGTAATTTTTATTTGTATCTAATCTAGTTTATGCCCATTAATTCCATCACGCATGTTTAGACACATCAATATTATGCTAGTGCGTAAAGCTTATGTGTTTTGTGTCATTTTGTAGTTTTTTATACCGATATAAAAGTGCATTTGTGTCGTTAGTATACTTTACGTATTAATATATCTCATATATTTTTTTTGAGTATTTGCATTTGCATTTGATTCATGTTTTCTGTGTTCTATATCTTTTAATTAAAATTTCATGTTATACAATCATGTTAGTATCTCTTATTACTTGTTTACATTGGTATCGCGTGCTTCAGTGTGTATGAAAGTTGGTATTATTTATTAAATCATTATTGTATTAATTGATAATTGTTTGGATTACATGTTGTGCTTTATTTCTTCAGTGTTTACATGTTGTGTTTGTTGCCATTTACATCATTTCATGATATTATTCGTTCTTCCTTAATTTCAATTGGAATAATATGTTCTCATTTTTTTAGGGGATATATTTTTTTGTAAAAGAAATGGGTTGGAGACGTCATACAAAGGTGGGGATTGTTAGACATAATGGGAGTTTTATTCTTATGCAGATATCATACTTGATATATTCTCTTTGAATTTGAACGTGTGTTTAATTACATATGTTTATAACATAAGACATACAAGAGAGAAAATCTAGTCAAGTTTATGAGTCGGTCAAGTTGTACTTTTCCTTTTGCGGTTGGGGATTAAGTCTTAGAATATCTTGATAACACTGAGATTTTTGTTTTGGTTTTGTCACAGAATGGACAAATGGGGAGATTTTAAGGACAAATTTCCACCAGAGTCAATTTTGTGCAATTGAGTTTTATTCTGTGTTTCGACAAAACTCTTTAAGTCATGGATTAGGACTTGAGTTATTGAATTTTCATTCCTATGATGTGGTATTCTTAAAGACGTATCGGCTAATTTAGAAGATAAAGATCATCTAGTCGTGTTTTGTGCTCATTTTCATCTTAACATTCACAGGATCTCACGTTTATGAATGCATAAAAATTCTAATCCTCAGATGTTTTATATTTGTGTGTTAGCATTTATAGAATTATTTTTAAATGTTTTAGAATAATTTTTTGTCTTTTAATATTTTTTGGAAGAAAAATATTTTTTGTAAGGTCATTAGAACATCATTGGGTATATCATTCGAACGAGTATATCTTACCTTTGAACGAACTTTGAACGAGATCAATTTTCACACCATTTGGCCTCTTCTAGAATCTTGTTGGGAATGTTGTTTGAAAGGTGTTTGAACGAGATGCATGGTTTCGTTTGAATGAGATGTACCTTGTTCGAACCATCTGTCATATTTTTAAAGAATTTGAGATTTTTCAAACTGTTTTGATGCTTATATCTTCTTCATCAAGCCTCATATAAATAAGAGTGTGGAACAACATTTTATTGAGAGTTAAATGCTTATCTTTTGAGCTCAATTTTTTTTTATCAAAAGCTCCCTGTTTTTACCCAAACCTTTAGTTTACACTCGAATAGTTTTTAGATCCTATAATCATTACATTATTATTTGAGATCTAGTTTGTCTCAACCAAGGTTGATTCTCAACATCTCTGTGAAAATGGTTTCATTACAGTGGACTCTACCTATAATAAGATGTTTGCATAGGATGGAATTTGTGTATATTGGTTGTTAAGTTATTCCATGGATATTGATGCTTATGTGGACTCACATGTTGTAGATTTACATTTGTGAATTCCTACGTTGTCTTATGTAGGAGCGGTCGAAAACACATCAAGGCTTGTGAGGGAGTCGATTCATTGTGCGAGTCTTGTGTAATTATGTCATCAAAATGGATTTGCATGGTTGTGTCGTCCGAAGTTTTTCTCATTAGGGTTTGCCTCGTTGATTGGGTGTTGTGGTTGATTTAGTTATTTTTCCCTAGACGCACCTAGATACATGTTTAGGTTAAGATAACAATGTCTAATCAGCTTAATCACTTATTGTGTAAAATAGGTGAAACGTTTAACCGTGGGTTAAATTGTTAAGTTTAATATTTAATTTTAAAAAATAAAAATTTGGCTTTTGTTTAGATCATTCCCTATTAGCACATGCTCTGATATTGGATTTTAGTGATCTGTCATTCTCCATGGATTAGGGTTTGTGGGTTTCTCTACACTTCTCTCTCTCTTTTTTTAATCAAGATTGGCTTTTGTTTTGACACTTAGTCGGTGGTTTTTTTTTTACTATTGTAATATCTTTTGTGTTTTTTTGTGTTGCATGGTCGGTTTGGGTGCTTAGGCATTGCCATGTGTTGTAACCATTCTTATTTAATCCGTTTCGAATGTTTAAAAACAACTTCCAATTTCATTAAGGAAATTTTAGTTTTACCAAATTAAATGATTAACCTTTTAATAGGTCATAATCCTTATTTTTGGGATTTGTATTGGACATAAATACCATTTCTAACAAACTCAATTGTAAGTGGTGAGAGAAAAATGTTTCGAGCGGTTACAAGTTTCCTTTCATTTTTCAAGCATTAAATGTTATAACTTTTGATTTATAAATCTATTGAAAATATTAGTAAAACAAAAATGCAACCTAGAGAGAGAAGCTCTTTCTTCTCTCTAAAATTCTCTTCTTCCATCTTTCTTTTCCCACCATGAACTCTCTAACACCAAAACAATCATATACTGAGATTCTATAACATCAATCATGATCTAAACGTTCTCCCATCATACCTAAACTTCAATAGACACCATATCTACTTATATTTCAAATCTTCACGACCCAACCTATTAAGGTGATACTCCGGTAATCAAGATTACTAGAAAAATATACAAGTTTTCCCTTGAGACATGCAAGCATAGGCTCTTGGTAAACTCATTTTGTCCAAGGGTAAGAAATCAATCATTGGATAGGTTAATATATTTTATTTGGTTAACTTTAATTTTCCATTGTTTCCCTCGCAAATGTTTAAAAAGTACCATGTCGGATTGGGACAGGTGAAGAGCCACCTACTTGAATCAGACGCCTAAACTGCGATGATAATAACATCTCTTGGTGTTATTAATTTCCTTTTATTGTATCCAATTGTATATATGTATAACCAATTTGTTTATAGGACTATTAGTGTGGTTGTTGTTCGGGTTTTTTATTAAACAGGACAAAGGGAACATTGATTGTTTATACATTTGGCTTGTAAAAAGACCTTTATGACTCAATTTAATATTTGATGGTTATGATGTTATTTATACGTGTAGGGGAGGGGGGGGGGAGTCCCCACCAAGGAATGATTAACTTAATTAATTAGTTGCTTGGTAGACAAAGGAGGAAGGCAAAGATCACTCGAGCGAGTTCTCTCGAAAGACCTACCTGGAAGATTCACCATAAATGTGACTCGAAGGATCTCTCTCGAAGACTCTCCATGTACGTGGTTTGAAGAATCCAACTCGTAGATCAAAGTAACTATAATGATAATAGTTTTTAGGATGAAAAAAAATTAATTGTATCATGTAATTTATCTTATGTTATATATTGAGCGATGTTATTTGGTACTTGCGAGGGACCATGCCTGGAAGGTCATGGGAGGGCTAACATGCCCTATCGAACAAACTCCTCCTGGAAACCTCGCAGGGACATGGTTTGGAGGATTAGGAGAAAGGAAACATTGGGAATATAGTTACCAACCCTATTGGAACACTTGGGCAAAACTTCATATAGTATATGTGGTTGCTCGAGCCACCTACAGCCGATCTACCATAACTTTCACTCATTCGAGAGAACCCCCTCGAGGTACCTCAATATTTAAACCTGGGCTTAAATATAGTCCTTTACCAATAGACAGAAGGTTAAACACTCAAGCTACCTATCAGCCGAGCAACCTCAAACCAAACACCATCTCGTTTGGCTGATGTGACCACACACCTAGTGGGGTCACTATTCACCCACCATCTGACATCATCACGACTGACATTTAGGGACTCGAAATTAAAGCACTCAAGTGGGTTTATCCTTAGGATGGGAGGTCTAGTCTACATAATTTGACCCCTTGGTCGTTCTAAGATAAACCCTTAATCTTCCATGTCATGTCCCTCACTAATGGCCACCATGATTCCAACTAGTAAAGTAGTTTTTCGCTAAATTATAAGATCCCATGCATCTAATGCTATAACTCACACATTAATGAGGGGGGAACTTGTCCATTTGATGCGGTCAATCACATTGAATACCAGTAAGGTTACTTGAGTAACATTGCCTTCGTATAAATTGTCCAACCAAATAGTTTAGGAGGAACATTCAAAAACCTAGAATTGCTACCCATCTTCCTTCATACATGATATCTCCTGTGAGGACATTACTCCCACATCCATTTAATATCCATATTATTGAGCATTAACTGAGATTGAAGTTCTTGCCTTGACTTTATTGTGCCAAAAGTGCTTGCTTTTTCTCCCTCCGAACAAGCTACCTGTTGGTCCCATCTATTTAATATACATATTGTGTATTTATAGTGCATACATATCATTTAATATAAGCCTGAATATTGAATCTCATTGCCTCGTATTTACCTGTATTCATTGTCATTATTTAATACTGTATAGAGTGTTAATCTCGATCTTGATAAGGGGATACTCCTCGTGTGATACTAACTGTATTCCAAGAACCCACCTCTTACATTTGGCATCTCCGCTGGGGAGATATTCTCTTTTGAAAAGATGCCTGAGGATAACGCCACCAGGAACATTGACATTGATGCCATACAGTGTGAGGAGGAAGTGGACCTCTCCATATTGCGTAAGGGAGGGAGAGCAGCAAGAACAGAGCCTAGTGCATACTCTATAGGTGTGACATAAATGATGGGTGAAAAGGTAGGAATAAGCCCATCACAAATGAAGGGACTCATGGATTTGTTCGCAGAGTTCATCAAGACTCCAGTGGAATGGGTGACGCTAGGAGTCCCTATGGGAGTAAGATCTTTCACGACGCCACCAATAGGAATACCTGCTCCTACTATTACAGGAGGTGTTATTGTATCCACTTTCAATGAAGTTCTCCCCGCAGCTCCACCAACCTTGGGCAGCATCCCCCCCACTATAGTCCCGCCTTTAATAACAGGGCTAGCAGTGCAAGATCGGTGAATAACTTCAGCAACGGAGAAAAACACACCACCTGCTCCGACGACACCAATAGTGGTGATAGTGCAGCCAACCAGTTCTCCACCGACCAGCTTGGAGGAAATGAAAAATGAGATGTTGAGGTTCATATCAGTGTATAACGGGGGAGATTGTTATTCGGTGTATGATGACTTCTGTACTCCATATCCAGAGGAATATAACAATGAACCCTACCCAGTAGGGTATATTCCACCAATCTTTGAGAAGTAGATGGGGAAGGTATCAAACCCTAAGGAGCACGTGAAGTGATTTATTTAGAGCCTTAGGGCCCATTGCAATGATAAAAAGTTTTTTGTTAGTGATTTAAAAAAAAATGCAATGATAAAAAGTTGAGGTTGAGGGAATTTTCCAACTCCTTTATAGAGAAAGTGTACACGTGGTATTCCCACCTGTCCCCAGGTAGCGTGGCCTCCTGGGAGGAATTACATTTTATGTTTATGCAAAACCTAGGTAGTAAAGTAAACATAATAACCGATAAGTAATCCATTATCCACCATAAGTCAACAATAGCATACCCGGAGTGCAACGGGCAGGAATAAGCAACTAACAATACTTTGGTGACTATTTGGCAAAAAATTTAGAGGATTTCCTGGGCACATGGGATGACAAAATCCCCAAAGTATTATGGGAATATCGAACAACAAAGAGGAAATCGACGGGGTATAATCCCTTTTCCTTAGTTTTTAGGACATAACTTTTTTTGCCAGTTGAGCTCTAGGTACCCTATGCCCGCTACAACTTACAAAGTGTCATGCTCCGTTATATCCGTCATGTCCAACTTGAAGCACTAGAAGAGCATCGGGACAACGCAGCGAGGCACTTTGAGATGTATAGAAAATAGTTTTCCAGATCGTATGACCAAATTATGAGGCTAAGGAAATTCAAAGAAAGGGACCTAGTTCTAAAAGCATGCACGAGGCACATCAAGGGTTTGTCATTGCCTCAAGTTTGAAGCCAACTAGGAAGGACCCTAAATCGTTCGAGCAACTCATGATTCGGGTTATTGCAAGATATCCAAAGTGGAAGATGATTTTACCATCAAGCTAAACAATAAGTGGTTGAAAACCTTTTTTTTATCAAAGAGGGACGATACCCCCATGCATTTTATTAAAAAATTAAAATGGAGAAAAAGCCTCCCCAAAGCTTGACACGCCCAAAACTAACTTTAAAAAACATCTAGAGGATGGGCCCATTGCTCTAGAATACTTAAATATATGTTTTGTCCATACTGCAATCTATTGCATTGCATTTTGTTGATACTTGTTCAGGAGCATATCCCTTATTTAACATAGTGTGAAGTAATGTTCGTGTTGAAAATGTTGACCCACTATTCTTTTGTGTTAGCTATTTTCCTTACTCTACATGGTGTGACTTACATTAGTGTAAGAGATCATCCATTATTCAAACAAAACAGAAAGGAAGAAACATCAAATGCCATAAATCTTATTTAAAGGGAGAAGTGATGCGATTACATGCCAAAGAAGTCCAAAACAACAAACTCGGGAACATCCAAAAAAAAGGGGAAATTAAACAAAGATTGTTAGGGGATATCCATGATATTATGAAGGTTGGTCGAGACAAGCAGACGATGCTGATGCTGAGGAAGAATCTTCTCAAGGCTACTCTGGCCGGAGATTAGGTCGGCCAAATCCTTTTGACGAAGCTTCATCCTTTTCTCAATATTCTTTAAGTTTTTCTATTTTTTAATAAGCTCAGCCTCTGCTCGAATAGCATCTTCACGAGCCTCCTTCACCCCTTGCGCAGACATAATTAGCCCGGTCTTAAGGCCTACAAGCTCCTCCGAAATGGCTATATACGAACGATGAGAACTCTGCATTCGGAGATAGAGAGTAGGTAAGTCAACCTTCTTAAAGTCACGCAGTAGCTTTACGAACCAATATAACGAGAAATCATCATTAATAAGAAAGTTAACCTTCCCCAACAAGGACTTAATTGTATCAGAACTGAGTGACTCCTAAGGGGCATTGAGGATATCATCCAAAATAATAGTGAGCCCAAGCCAGTGGCAAGCCATCATCCCAGGAATAGGCTGAAGAATTCGAGAAGTGAAAGTTCAAAGAAAGTGGGCTAAGAGTTGCTCAATCAACGCACGGGGGCCCTTAGTCAGTATATGGGGTAAATTGGCCAAGGGTTGCCTTGCATCTACATTCCTTGAACCTGCATGGTAGGAGCCCCACCCAGATATGTGAACTCAGCCAAGGTGCTCGCCTGCACAATAACATAAGCGGTAGGCTGAACTCCTACGCGCACCGCAGGTTGCTCGATTTCCACCTGAAATACAAGAACATTCCAAGTGAGGAAACACATATACAAATTGGGTTACAAATATAAATTCTAAGACCAATATGACTTGGTCAGCCTAACCCTCGGTTATAGGATATTTTAAGACCAATATGAATTGGCCCATCTGACCCTCGGAGATGGGAGATTTTAAGACCAATATGAATGGCCCGCCTAACCCGTGATTATGGGAGATTTCAATACCAATATGACTTGGCCTGTCTGACCCTCGGATATGGGATATTTTAATACTAATATGACTTGACCCACCTGATCCTCAGATATGGAAGATTTTAAGACCAATATGACTTGTCCCCCCTAACCCGCGGTTATGGGAGATTCTAAGACTAATAGGACTTGGCTCGCCTCACCCTCAGTTATGGAAGATTTTAAGACTAATATGACTTGGCATGAACGACCCTCGATTATGGGAGATTCTAAGACCAATATGACTTAACAAAACTATCAAAGTTTAAATATAGGAGATAAATATGACAATAAAGGCATACCTCTAGATGCTGATCATCAACAAACTGACGAGTAGCTATTTCTACTACATCTTCTTCCTCAGCCAAAATAGGTGCCACCAAAAGATGTTGTTCTTAGGGGCAATCACATCCCCCTTACTTCAGCAACCTCCTCACGTTTTCCTTCTCCTTGGCCCGCAGTAACATCTTCGACTCGCTCCTGACTGTGGATTAGGGTCCAAAAAGTGTAACAAAACCCTGGTAATAAGAGGTAGTGGGGAATAACAGAGAAATGAGTTCGAGTAAAGATACCTGCAAAGCATAATGGAGAGAAAGTTAAAATAGTAAGACAAAAGTACAAAGATCTTGGAACAACAAAAGGAAAATCTTACCATGGATGACGGAACAATAGGAGCGGGGGATTTATGTACATATTCAATAATACTTACTCCAGGAGCACCTTCCCCAAGACCATCCTATCCAGTTGAAGTATAACGAATAACTGCCCTTAGGGGAAAGGTGAGGTTACTTGTGAAGCTATAGTGGAAACTATCTCTTTCGGTGCAATTTCCTTCGAAGTAGGTAAAACTTTGATTAACTTTTCCAACAAACTTCCTTCTTCAACATCATCGCGCGAACTACCTCACGCACCAACCTGAAAAAAAGGAGTTGGAATAAACTGGAGTTACTATTATGAGGAAAAATAAAGATAAGGTAATAACTTAAAAGGGGAATAACATACATACTTCTTCTTTTTCCAAAACACCTCCAAAACCTCATAAACTCGGGGAGTTGAAGCTGGCTTAGAAGGAGAAACCATAATTCTAAACCCACATATACGAACAAGGGTAGACTCACCCTATACTTCTCTTCTTCCTCCTACTTCTCTTTTTCTTCCTCCTCCTCCTCTTCATCATCATTATCATCACCTTCGCCAATGATGCATACCTTTCAGACTGTTCTTCTGCACTTACCTTTCCTGATTCCTCCAACACAAGTTTGATCGAACTAACAAACTTTTGCTTCTTTCTACCTTCAATAGTTAGGGGAACATATGAAACCCCATGAGAGCCCATCTGGGCGGCTGACATAAAATTCCTATCCTCCTCAGTAAAATTCTCCCAAGCCGACTTGTTTGGTAATCTAGTGATCAAGAGTTTAGATTAGAGGGAATTGATGGGTAATTTTAAGCTTCTTTGTTGGGGATTTCCCAGTGTCCCTCACAGTCGCTCCAGTTAAATCAGAATGAGAAGTGCCACCCCCATACTAGGCCTTAAAGAACTAGGGGCAATAACAACTACCTCGACCGTATAGAAGGTTTAGTAACTTTCTTCCTCTTCACTATTGCTTGATCTACAGGGGTACATAACTGTTTAGTAACTCAGAGGGAACATAACTGTTGGTGGTGGTGAGAAGGAACATTGACTCGCATGTAGTACAATTTCTCAAACCCAACTTCGTGGGAGGATATCTATCAACCTCAGGATAACGAGGCTCCTTAAGAAGATTACTCTTAAAACGACCAAGATGGTTCTACCAGAATACTGCAAGGTACATGTGACACCCTGCCTAATTAAATACTGGGCGATCACTCATTTATTAAATTAAAATCAAGGTGAACATTTTGTTCATTCTTAGCATCACTGTCGCAAATGGAAATTTTCAAATTCAAACACCCTGATTAATTAATCTAAGTGTCAAACCATTTAAAAACCTTATTTACATTTTATTAAATCTAATTATAAAACTTTTAACCATTAACATTTTAAAAGTCACACATTAAGTATACAAATGAACATTCAAGAGTTTAACCATCACTAATAAATTCAAACATTAAAATACTAAAGGAGAACATCCTGACAGTAATAAATCCCGAAATAAAGATATTAAAAGTAAAAGAATTATAATCTCTGACAAAACCAACTAAATAATGGAAAAAGGACGACACATGCCCCCACTGGATAAAGCTGAACTAGAAGTGGAGTCAACAATGAAGTCGTCTAAGAAATGGCCTAAAACTCCCACAAAAGATACAACACGTTCCATTCCAAGAATCCTAAGCATGACGCCCCTGTGGATGGGCACCTGTAGTACATATATATACACGCAAGAGAAAAGAAATAACAACAAACGAGTTAGAGCCCGAATGTAAAACAATTTAAAAAAATAGTTTAGCAAGTATTTAAAATGCTTACCGGCTAATGCAACAGTCATATTAGTATGCGACACTCTCTTGAGAATTCTCACTTCTCATCTAGTGTGCACGTCTACCGTACTAAAGAATCCCATATATCTTTCTAACTTATTCTCCATAAGTCTTAACACGTGAAATTTAAGTTATGATATTCACTTCAGAAAAATCTATCTCTTCAAGATTTCTTACGTTATTTAGAATAATTCTATATCGTTATAATGCTTCCGAATACTTATAGTGAAGTTGAAGAATTTCATACTTTACTTAGCTACTATTTCACTCAGTAGAAAGTTATCATATAGATATACGTATATATATTAGTTACACTTATAATATATATACAAACGACACCCCACATAAAATCTATGGTGCAAAGTTTCCATAAATAAGTATATATATACCAATCACTCATATAATACATATATACTAACGGTACCCCACATAAAAACTAGGGGTGCTCACGGTTCGGTTTGAATCGGTTTTGGTACTAATCCGAGAACTGAACCAACCTGGGTCGGTTCTAAATTTTTGGAACCGGAACCGAACCGACTTTAATACAGAACCGAACCAAACCGAACCGACGGTTCCCGGATCGGATCGGATCGGTTTTCGGTTCCAAAATCATATTTCATAACTACTTTTTTTAAGATTAATGTGTTTCATTACTAATTTTTTTAAGGTCAAAATTAATTTTGACCTCAATAACTTAAGTTAGAAACTCAAATAATCACAAAAATATAAATTACAAGTGTTAAATATATTAAATAAATATATATATGTAATTATAAATCGGTTCGGATCGGATCGGTTTTCGGATCAGATTGGGTTTTTTTACCCTGGACCCGAGAACCGAACCGATGTATCATTTTTTTTCAAACCGGAACCGAACCATTGAGCAAAAAAACCGATCCAAACCGAACCAATGCAGTCGGTTTGGTTCGGTTTATCGGATTTTCGGTTTCGTTGTGCACCCCTAATAAAAACTATGGTGCTGGCATACTCTGCTATCAAGTCCCTATATCACACATTTTTAGGGAAATTCTTGTTCGGAATCACTCTCGAACTGCATTCACACAAACACATACAAATGGAGGCGAAGCATAGATCCCGGTCCTAAGAGGTCAATACATACCCACACGTCTCTTAGGCCCGTCTGAACTATCAATCAGATAGCCTGTACCAGGAAATTCTTTGTTCTAGCGTACAAGTCAATATCCCCCATAAAGGTCACATCGAGATAAGACTGTCCCGGAGCGGAAACCCCCCGTGATAGCAAATAGCTCGGGTACGATTTTTACACAGAAATAATATATGCACAATCACACTGTCAAATATGTAATATGTATTCATGTCCACATTATTAAATTAGGTGCGCTCACGACCCATAATTATAATTATCCGTTATTACCCAAACTCCTCGATTATTTCATATAACGGACTCATTCATTTTATTCTCGTAATTGAGTCATTTTAAACTCACTTCTCGTCTGTTGAGTTATTATCTTTACTTAAGTACAATTTCAGTAGGCCCTCACTTACCTTCTACTCCAACTTCCTAGACATTTCGATTAATAAATCAACGCACGTATAATTTTCTAAGTATTAATATTTGCCCCGATTACCCCTTATTTCCCTTCACATTAAAGTCCCACTTAACGGGGTTTATCTTGACCCTACTAGTCCTTTTTGTGTTTCATAAAGTTCTTGCAACCCTAATCAAGGTTTATTACGCATAAAATCGGATTAAGCTAACACGAGAAAAAATGCAGTTTTTCAGGAGGGATCGATCGATCGATGAAAGGGGGTCGATCGATCTGTCAAGCAGTTATGGCGAATCTGCAGAAAACTCAGCTACGGAAATCTTACCCCAAACTACTCCAAATCATCATGTTTCAATCCCAAACTCTCAACCACTTATACTATAAGTGTTGTGTACCCATATAAACAATATCCTACGTAACACATACGAATTTTCATTGTCTATAACAAGATAAAAGTGTAAAAATCTTTATAAGTCTCAAGAACCTTAATTTTTCTTTAACTTAGTTTTCTTCCATTCTTTTGCAGATTTTCTATCACTAATCCCATGGAAATTCATGGTTCAACCTCTACATGTGAAATGGATTTCCAAAAATATGATCTCTACCTCTACAACATGTAATTTTTTTCTCCAATTAACGTTTTCTTTCAAGGACACTAATTCTAATCAATCCTAGACTAATATAAAAGAGCATTAACTTGATAAAAGCAAGATAGATACTTGCCTGGAAATTTAGTCTCAGATTTGTGGAAGAAAAAGGTGTTGTGATCCCCTTCGCGTGATCTACGATTTAGCGGTGACGGTGGTGCAACCGGAGGAGTTCTTGGCCTAGAACTCCTTGGAAAGCTCCTCCCCTTCCTCTGCCATGGCCGTCATTAGTCTTTGGTTGTTTTGACCCTAGAAGATAACACTTAACATCTGATATAACCTTTGAAAATTCGTGGGTTTAATTACCCAAAATTACGAAATGTCCAAAACGCCCTTCCGGGGTACTAGTTAAGCCTAAAAACTCTCCGAGACCCAAGCTAAACCCCCGGGTACACTTTTATAACGATCTCGATCCTTCTGGACACTTTGGCACACTCGAAATTACCATACGAGCAACTTATAATTTATTCACTTTATATATTAATAATTTAGTCCCAACACGACACAGGCGCGTCCCGACTTAATTTCCATAATTGTCATTTTATTCACACGTTACAATTTTTTTATAAAATAAATCGCATATATTACTATACTCATCTAGTAACATTCAACAAATTTTGTTCCAATAATTACTAACTCACATCACGCTAGTAAATATTTAAATAACTTTCCGGATTAAAATTAAATTAATTTATCTATATTAAATTTAATAAATCCTTAAATTTAAAAGCCATAAAAATATGGGGTATTTCATACTTCCCCCCTAATAACGGATTTTCTCCCGAAATTAGTAAAATAAGGCCTACCTGGTAGCTTAATTCTGGATATCTTTTTCAGTATGCAAACTATCTACATAGTAAGGCGCTCAATCACTATAGCCCCTTTCTCATGGCAAGCTTGTTTAACATTCTCATTGGAGACACTTCACATGGTGCTCCTAACCGACAACATTCGCATAGGTCACGTCTATACATTATAAATTCCCATTATCTCAATATTATTGGGAGGCCGCACCTCACTACATGACAACTACTCGGATTTATTTATATACAACACTCCCATTCTGAGAAAAACCATACGAACATGTGACCATTCTTGTTTGCCTAAAATAATCGTGGGATCTCACCATAGTTATCGAATTATTCTCGATCGATTCAAAATTCTGATTATCCACTCACCTCTAAACATACGGAAGGAGAATAGTCGGGGTTCTTCCATACCAAAACCTCAATAAGCATCTCGTACGCGAGAAACAGGTACGAGTGCTTCTACGGAGCATTCCTGAAATCATTGTACTAAGATTTCAAATTTTCCTTCACGTGGCTCCACTAATCTTGAATCACCGTGCGCCTATTCCCTGGCTAAGGGTGATACATCCTACTCGAAATGAAACCTTATCTCCGTTGGTTCCTGAAATCCCATATTAAAGGTGGGATTCACAAATCTCATCCCGATTTAGAAATTAAACTGTGCCGTACCATGTACTAGCGCGATCCTTCCTTTCAAAGGAAGTCTGGGGCAAACTAGTTAATATTGTAAACCACCCCAAAGGAATATCCATCATGAACCCTTGATCTTATTTTGAGGATGGTAACCCATCCAATAACTTTACCGAACTCTTCCAATTACAGGAATTGTCGATAAACACAAAATTCTCTGGTTGATTCTCCTCCTCCAACCGAACCCTTCCTATGGGCGGTGCATGTAGAGACTACTCACTACGTCCTGCTAAACATCGATTTTTCCTTGAAATGTCTCACATTAAGTGACACGTAATACTCCATTTTCTTCCTTCGTGTATGCCGAAAGTTCTAACCCGTGCCTTTCTCCACGATGCGCACTTCCGAATCTTTTATTTCATATTAACATCATCACTCTTCGTATGCGCAAGTCGCTCTCACACTTGACTACTAACAACTCCGCTCCGAGTGTTCTTTATAATAATTTAATTCTGCTCCATTCAAGGAATACTCCTTCTTAATTGGCTTCCCACAGTCTTCCAATCAAATTAGGGCGTGCTATTCTAATTGTACGCTTATGTATGGATTATCGCCCCTCATGTGACGTTTAATCCACTCCATCACTTCCACTCCGTTATGTTAGTCCCACAAACATTTATTTCAATCGTCTATTACCATGTCCCTTTAACTCAGACGAATTTAACATTAGTTAACCAAGATGCCCACATTTTGTAACACCCCGACCGCCCTAGGAGAGCGAACGGGGCGCCACTCATCTGTAGGACTAACTAAATCCAACAAAATATAAGGAATAGGGCATTCAAATTCCATGATAACAAAAGAGGAACAAAGAATCTCAAACTTCTTCAGATAAGTACAACAATTTTCCCAAATAGGTACAATAACCAAAATAAATCACTAATGCTCTATTCATCAAAATAAATACAAATCATCTCTTTTGTATAATAAAAATTCTTTCCAGATAATCCATGATAAGAAAATCATCCTAACTCTTTATTTACCTATTCTGAACTCGGTTACAACACTTGGGTACTCTCAATCACCCTAGAAATTGAAATTTTAAATCCTCCTTATCCTCATTCCACCCCTTAACTCGTGGTGATAAAAAAAAACTTTCAATGCTTTCTTACCACACAACCGGCTCCACTGGCCTTAAATTAAAAATTCGACTTCCAACTTACAGATATAATTACATGATCCTATTTCGATCGGGGTATCGAACTCATGGACTAATGACCAAACGTCTCTCTATTTCCAACCTTATGCTAAGTTTCATGCTTGGGATGTCTCGCAAAGTGAAATCCAAACAAGGAACCCCCCGATACACTACAGCCTAGCATTGTCGGTTATCAAAATCCGTTAGGTCCTCCGTCCATAGCATGTACCCCTTTAGTCTGTCTCTTGACAAAAAAGTTACATTTCCTCCCGTAATTACACTTAACAAAGAGCATTTAACCAATTTGCACTATCGTTCAGTATTGGTTGGTGGTAATTGTATTCTATAAACCTCGAATACCTACAATCGGAATTCTCGAAATCCCTTTCCCTAATAATAGGGGTATAACTCTTAACTCCCACATCTCTAGAGGATAGATATAACAATGCACTCTTCCTATTCACAAGTCCCGAGTGCTAAACATAATACTGAGTTAAATCTTTTTGCTCAACAGTAAACCCGCTACATACTGAATCATTATGACAAAGTCAATACATACATCGGGATCGAATATCTCGAGCCCACTATCCCCTCCGAAGTCTCTAGGATAGATAATATAAGTACGAGTCCGACCTTCTTGGAGGTGAAGCCTCGCCAGAACAAAACATGCCGCACTAATGCAACCACTCCGATAGCCTTGCAATAATTGCCCACTATCGTACTAACCATTTCTATAACGTTGTGACAAAGATAATACCATACTCACATATCGCATCACTACAACAAGTAACCTCAATAAAGTACATAATACTGTTAATATACTCATTCATCCTCCGCGGATAGCACTAGAGAAAAATCCCGCTACACTAGGGAAAAAATATTCACATAATGATAATGTTTATAATTATACTTATTAAACTCATCTCACATACTAATCTAGGAATGTACAAAATATAGCGACTCGCTCGTGTCACATAAACACGCCTCATCCTCTGAGGATACAACTTATACTTCCACCTTGCCAATCGTCTTGACTGCACAAATGGTTTCCGGGCGTAACACGTCTTCCCAAACCAAAACAAAACTACTTTAATCATTGTCCTTTTCTAGGCACCGTATTCCTGTCCCTTTATTCACTTCGCGTGCAATCTCATTCCGCACAAAATACCTCAACACACAATCCACTTATTACCTGTCCTACTAACCAGGTTAGGGTTGTCCTTCTCTCATACTTTTAGTAGACTTGATTCCTATTAGATACCCCGGTTATTCCCTTAGCCTTTTAGACCCTAAAGGACATGTCATTGTCTATAATAGTCCGTACTGAATTTACCATCACTTGGTAAGAATTTAACTATCCGAATCATTTAAATGGGTCCCCTGATGTGTATCCACATCCCTTTTTGTGGTGCTACACTACCACCGTTGTATTCAGTCTTATTCTCGACTAAATTCTTCGATTCTTTTAGCTTCCCACACAAAGGATCATTATCATCTTTATTGACAAAATAAAACATTGTCAACCTCGGAATCGGCCATCCATCAGAATTTCCTCTTTATTTGTTATTCACTATTATTACGAGTCGATCTCCTACTTGGAGTCGTTTCCTCCACTTGTATCTACATCTCCCGGTATAAAATTCGCTAACGGTTAAGATTCATATTCACAAATGGACCTCTGTAACGTCCTCCTGTGATGAGTTCAGGACAACGTTCACTTCTAATCTTGAATGTCTGATAAAGGAACATACGATCATCACTGTATCTTGGGTTCTCCTATAGACATAGCATTCCACTTCTAAAATTGGTGGCTGACTTCCACCATTATAACTTCGTCCCGAAAGCCACGAAAATTTTTCTCTAAATTTTCACTTTCAGTTAGCGACACTCCGTCCTATCTCTAAACCTTTGGATACTTTACCTCCTTTGGTAAACACACACAATTTCCGCGTTTCTAGAATTTACCACTAACAGTTCTCTACACATTTTGTAACACGTTGGGAAAATTTATTCTCGCACCTCATTTGACTATAAAAGCATTTGGAAATCATGGCTGCGCCTTAGTCACCTTTCTAGTCTTGTCTTCTCGTGCCATAATGGAGGTGATCTCGAATACGGTCATCATCCTCGGATATACTTTATAATATCAACTGAGCCCTGCCCCCTGATGTCCGCTTAACGGTCCTATTCTGGCATCCTTCATCGCTCGGAACACGCACACATCCGAACGAAACTAGAATTCACTAATGTATACAAGTTATAGTAGGAGAACGAATTCTCATCAAAGAAATCGACAATCCTAAACATAGGGCTCTATATCAAACAAAGCAACACTGAAAGCATAATAAGCCGCACAGATCCTAAAGGACACTAGAACCTGATGCTCTGATACCACTTGTCACACCTCGCCTAATTAAATACCGGACGATCACTCCTTTATTAAATTAAAATCAAGGTGAACAGTTGGTTCATTCTTAACATCATTGTCGCAAATGAAAATTTTCAAATTCAAACATCCTGATTAATTAAGCTAAGTGTCAAACCATTTAAAAACCTTATTTCCATTTTATTAAATCCAATTATAAAACTTTTAACCATTAACATTTTAAGAGTCACACATTAAGTATAAAAATGAACATTCAAGAGTTTAACCATCAATAATAAATTCAAACATTAAAATACTAAAGGAAAACATCGTGACAGTAATAAATCCCGAAATAAAGATACTGAAAGTAAAAGAATTACAATTTCTGACAAAACCAACTAAATAATGGAAAAAGGGCGACACATGCCCCCACTGGATAAAGCTGAACTAGAAGTGGAGTCAACAATGAAGTCGTCTAAGCAATGGCCTGCAACTCCCACAAAAGCTACAACACGTTCCATTCCAAGAATCCTAAGCATAACGCCCCTGTGGCTGGGCACCTGTAGTACATATATATAACACGTAAGAGAAAAGAAATAACAACAAACGGGTCAGAGCCCGAATGTAAAATAGTTTAAAAAAATAGTTTAGCAAGTATTTAAAATGCTTACCGGCTAATGCAATATTCATATTAGTATGCGACACTCTCTTGAGAATTCTCACCTCTCATCTAGTGTGCACGTCTACCGTACTAAAGAATCCCATATATTTTTCTAACTTATTCTTCATAATTCTTAACACGTGAAATTTAGGTTATGATATTCACTTTAGAAAAACTATCTCTTCAAGATTTCTTACGTTATTTAGAATAATTTTGTATCGTTCTAATGCTTTCGAATACTTATAGTGAAGTTGAAGAATTTCATACTTTACTTAACTACTATTTCACTCAGTAGAAAGTTCTCATATAGATATATGTATATATATTAGTTACACTTATAATATACATACAAACGACACCCCACATAAAATCTATGGTGCAAAGTTTCCATAAATAAGTATATATATACCAATCACTCATATAATACATATATACTAACGGCACCCCGCATAAAAACTGTTGTGCTAGCATACTCTGCTATCAAGTCCCTATATCACACATTTTTAGGTAAATGCTTGTTCGGAATCACTCTCGAACTGCATTAACACAAACACATACAAATAGAGGCGAAGCATAAATCCCAGTCCTAAGAGGTTAGTACATACCCACATGTCTCTTAGGCCCGTCTGAACTATCAATCAGATAGCCTGTACCAGGTAATTTTATGTTCTAGGGTACAAGTCAATATCCCCCATAAAGGTCACATCGAGATAAGACTGTCCCGAAGCGGAAACCTCCCGTGATAGCAAGTAGCCCGGGTACGATTTTTACACAGAAATAATATATGCACAATCACACTGTCATATATGTAATATGTATTCATGTCCACATTATTAAATTAGGTGCGTTCACGACCCATAATTATAATTATCCGTTATTACCCATACTCCTCGATTATTTCATATAACGGACTCATTCATTTTATTCTCGTAATTGAGTCAATTTAAACTCACTTCTCGTCTCTCGAGTTAATATCTTTACTTAAGTACAATTTCAGTAGACCCTCACTTACCTTTTACTCCAACTTTCTAGACATCTTGATTAATAAATCAACGCACGTATGATTTTCTAAGTATTAATATTTCCCCCGATTATCCCTTATTTTCCTTCACATTAAAGTCCCACTTAACGGGGTTTATCTTGACCCTACTGGTCCTTTTTGTGTTTCATAAAGTTCTTGCAACCTTAATCAAGGTTTATTACGCATAAAATCGGATTAAGCTAACACGAGCAAAAATGCAGTTTTCCAGGAGGGATCGATCGATCTATGAAAGAGGTTCGATCGATTGATCCATCGATCGATCGATGCTATGGGCTCGATCGATCGATCAAGCAGTTATGGCGAATCTGCAGAAAAACCAGCTTCGAAAATCTTACCCCAAACTACTCCAAATCATCATGTTTCAATCCTAAACTCTCAACCACTTATACTACAAGTGTTGTGTAACCATATAAACAATATCCTACGTAACACATACGAATTTTCATCATCTATAACAAGATAAAAGGGTAAAAATCTTTATAAGTCTCAAGAACCCTAATTTTTCTTTAACTTAGTTTTCTTCCATTCTTTTGCAGATTTTCTATCACTAATCCCATGGAAATTAGTGGTTCAACCTCTACATGTGAAATGGATTTCCAAAAATATGATCTCTACCTTTACAACATGCAATTTTTGTCTCCAATTAATGTTTTCTTTCAAGGACACTAATTCTAATCAATCCTAGACTAATATAAAAGATCATTAACTTGATAAAAGAAAGATAGATACTTGCCTGGAAATTTAGTCTCGGATTTGTGGAAGAAAAAGGTGTGGTTGTGATCCGCTTCGCGCGATCTACGATTTGGCGACGACGGCGGTGCAACTGGAGGAGTTCTTGTCCTAGAACTCCTTGGAAAGCTCCTCCCCTTCCTCTCCCATGGCCGTCATTAGTCTTTGGTTGGTTTAACCCTATAAGATAACACTTAACATCTGATATAACCTTTGAAAATTCGTGGGTTTCATTACCCAAAATTACGAAATGTCCAAAACGCCCTCCCGGGGTACTAGCTAAGCCTAAAAACACCCCGAGACCCAAGCTAAATCCCTGGGTACACTTTTCTGACTACCTCGATCCTTCCGGACACTTTGGCGCACTCGAAATGACCATACGGGCATCTTATAATTTATTCACTTTATATATTAATAATTTAGTCCCGACACGACACAGGCGCGTCCAGACTTAATTTTCATAATTGTTATTTTATTCACACGTGATAATTTTTTATAAAATAAATCGCATATATTACTATACTCATCTAGTAACATTAAACAAATTTTTTTCCAATAATTACTAACTCACATCACGCTAGTAAATATTTAAATAACTTTCCGAATTAAAATTAAATTAATTTATCTCAATTAAATTTAATAAATCCTTAAATTTAAAAGCCATAAAAATACGGGGTATTACAGTACATCGGTGATCTACCTCCTCTAGCATACTTACTTGAGATCATAGAGTTGGCGGGGTAATTCGTGTAAAGGTTAACAAGAGTTTAGGTAAGAAAATTATTGCATGCAAAGGAGAAATTGGTGGGTTTTTCTCTGGTGAAATGACTCAACATAGGATTTCCTTGATCATAGCCAAGCTGCATGGCTATGCGATGTGGGTTGTAGACAGAGTAAGAAGAAGACCATTCAGTGTAAGAAGGAAAATAAGAGGGGATCAACAACAGGGGGACAATATTGGAGGGGAAATTTCTAGCCAACGCTTCATCAATGGGGATGATGGGACGTTCCTCCTCTATAAATAAATAATTTAAAAAAACTCCACCCCAACGTAGGAGCGAGGTACAAACATTTCGACTCTGTCAATTAAAGATATAATAGGTTTTCTACCACTCTTGTGGTTTCAATAATAAATTCAAGGTGATGGGCTGAGATCTAGGATAACTACTCGTTTGGGCATAATCTGGAAAATGGGCATATAGGAAGTCTGCCAATAGTACGTGGTTCACATATTTGGAGGCATCAAACCTGTCGATGCTCCTGGACGAGTCTGCTGCTACTCGATCTAACTAAGTGTACACCGAACAAAGTATAATAGCTATGACAGGGAGTTTCACGCCATTGGCCTTATGAACGACCATATTAATCAATTCCTTTCTTAGGCAATCATGGGACTTGACTGGGAGGAAGATCTTTGATAACATCACCTAGATATTGCCAGTGATCTCAGTATGAGAATCATACCCTTTTCCAACCAAGGATTCCTCGAATACCTGCTTCTCGCGAGAGTTTTCTTTCATTGCTTCATGCGCCTTGATCACTGTCTTATGCTTAATGGAATAAAAGTACCTAATTACCTCCGAATAGGTACACTTGTTGTACGTCACCATGCAGTCTTTCATAACTGCCTTCAACTCGTCTCTTAAAGCCTTCTCCTTGCTAGAAATAACTTTCCTTAAAGAACGTGTCAAAACATGTTGCCTCCAACCCTAACAATTCACAAACATCTTCAAGGGTGATGGTAAACTCACACCAAGAGGTCACAAAGGTGTGTGATCTATGACTCCAGTGGGACATGAGTAACTAGAGGGAGGTGTTGTGCTTCGTAAGGGTGAGGTCACCCAGCCAACTGGTGCACGATAAACCAATTAGAACAAGCTGCACATAATATTTGGGGTGTATATGGTCGGTCCAAGGACCTAAACCTTCACAAGAACCATAGTAGGCCTCAAACTCCATATTTGAGAATGGGAAATCACCATGCTCAACAAGAAATCTGGTGACGGTGGAAGTAGGGACGTAGGCGAATTCCTTAGCATCGTCGCCTTCCTCCATCAGCAACTTCACGTTTTCCACTAACTCTAGTTTGCTAGGGAAATTTTTAGCAGTTACCCAAAGGAACGAGTTCCTTAAAGTATGGGGCACTCCGGTAGCACACCCATAGGTTCTGGCGTGCCTTAGTCTTGGGGGAAGCACCCCTAGCAATCGGGTACTCTTTGCAATGGGTGCCATGAGGGGATTTTAGAAGGTGAAAGAAAGAAAGTAAGTTAAAAGAAAGGAAGCTGAAGGAAAAGGGAAAAATCTACTATCACGAAAGCTAACTTCGAAAATGAAAACCCAAAAGTGAAAATGTGAGAGGAAGGCATACCCCTTTTATAGGGGCCACACAAGCCCTAACAGGCAGAAAAAGGCAACACTTTGAGAAGCACAATAATGATGGTGTGACCAATGCGCACGCACGCACGCACGCATGCACGAATGATTAACTTAGTTAATCCGTTGGTTGGCAGACAAAGGAGGAAGGTAAAGATCACACGAGTGAGTTATCTCGAAAGACCTACCTCAAATATTCTCCACATACGTGACTTGAAGAATCTCTCTCGAAGACTGTCCACGGATGTGGTTTCAAGAATCCAACTCGTAGATCAAAGTCACTAGAATGACAATAGTTTGTAAGATGAAACAGAATAAATTATATCATGTACTTTATGTTATGTTATACGTTGAGCGAGGTTATTTGGTACCCATGAGGGACCATGCCTAGCAGGGCGTGGGAGGGCTAACATGCCCTATTGAACAACCTCCTCCCGGGAACTTTGCATGGATAGTTTTTGGAGGATTGAGGGCAAGGCAAGGTTGGCAATATACTTACCAACCCTCTTGGCACACTTAGGCAAAACTTCATCTAGTATATGTGGTTGCTCGAGCCACTTGCAGCCGAGATACCATAACCTCCACTCATTTGAAGGAACCCCCTCGAGGTACCACAATCTTGCAACCTTGGTTTAAAGATAGTTCTTTATGAACAGACAAAAGACTAAACACTCGAGCTACCTATCAGTCGAGAAACCTCAAATCAAACACCGTCTCGTTTGACTGTTGATAATACGAGGTCCAAGATAGATTATTAACATTATTGTTGGAGTATTTTTGTTTCTTAATCAAGGTGGATAACCCTATAAACAAAGGTGATTCGACCTAAATTTTCAAAAATATTTACACATTTGTGTTGTAAAAAAAGCTTTTCTCTTAAATTATTCAAACATTCAATACTTTGGATTTTTTTTTTCTTAGTTATTTTCTAGACATATCAATTTGTAGCACTTATTTAATTTTTTTTTGCTATAAATCGTTAAGGTTTGCTCATTAGTATAGTCATTGCGAGCAAATGAATAACATGTCATATTGGTTATGGTTTACCACATTATTAGGTATAGTACTTGGGAAATTACATCAATGTTGTTCCATGGTTAAAGTTAGCAATGTACGCTTTCGACGTCAACATCAATGCCATTAACACGGTTCCTATCAACGATGTACACTTTTTAATTTTAGCATCGTGCTTTCAGGCACGAGCATACCCTTGTGTGTATCTCTCTCTCTCTCTCGCTCTCTCTCTCTTTATCTATCTATCTATCTATATATATATATATATATATATATATATATATATATATATAAACTATATTTTAAAAAATGTACTATATTTTTGTTGTAAAAAACTGTTGTTTTTTTTAAATAGTTAAAAATAAAACAGCATTTTAAAAAATAGCAAAAAAAGTTATACAAAATTATTAAAACTATGTTTTTTATAAAAAAAAGAAACAAATTGTACAGATTTTTGTACTAGACATTTTTAAAAAAATAATATATAGAGAGAGACAATTTTCGTATATCTATATATACAAACAGTTTTCATATATCTATGTATCTTATGCTTTTTTATATCTCCTATATATACACTATACAGTTACAAAACTAGTTGTTTAAATAGAGTTTGTTAATATAAATTACTATTTTTTTATTTTTTTTCCAATATATAAAATTTAGAGTTTGAAAAAGCATGACATAAAAAGAATTTTATTTAAATAAAAACTGTACAATTTTTTCAAATCATACATTTTATATATTTTTTGTAGTTTAATTTTTGTTTATCCATACAAATATATGTGTGGAGTTAGTTGGGGAGTTAATGATAGAGAGTGAAAATGCATTGTATCACCGGGACATTGATTACCAAATTAAAGTTCGTGCCTATTTAAATTACGGCTACTGACATCTCGCAGGGGGACTGTCGTGTCATTCTTTCCAAGATAATCACATTCAATCCTTGATGCATGTTTTCTCGAATAAGGCATCGCCGCTATTACATAAGTTCTTTACCAAAAGACAAAGACTAAACACTTGAGCTACCTATCAGCCGAGCAACCACAAATCAAACATCATCTTATTTGATTGATGATGTGACCACACACCTAGTGTGACCACACATCTTATAATACGATGCCCAAGATAGATTATTAATATTTTTGTTGGAGTATCAAATCAAATAACATCTTGTTTGACTGATGTGACCACACATCGTATAATATGGCGTCCAAGATAGATTATTAATATTGTTGTTGGAGTATTTTTTTTCTTAAACAAGGTGGATAATCCTATAAACAAAGGTGATTTGGCCTAAAATTTTGAAAATATTTACACATTTGTATTGTAAAAAAAGCTTATCTCTTAAGTTATTCAAAACATTCAATACTTTGGATTTATTTTTTTGTTATTTATTTTCTTGATATATCAATGTGTAGCACTAATTTAAAATTATTTTTTCTATAAATCGTTAAGGTTTGCTTATTAGTATAGTCGTTGCGAGCAAATGAATAACATGTCATATTGGTTGTGGTTTACCACACTATTAGGTGTAGTACTTGGGAAATTACATCAATGTCTTTCCATGGTTAAAGTTAGCGATGTACGCTTTCGGCATCCACATCAATGTCATTGATGTGGTTTCTATCAACAACGCACACTTTTGAAAATTAGCATCGTGTCTTCAGGCACGAGCATACCCTTGCGTATGTATATATATATATAAACTATATTTTTAAAAAAGTTAAAAAAAATGTATTTTTTTTTTGTTGTCAAAAACTGTTATTTTGTTAAAAGAGTTAAAAATAAAACTATTTTTAAAAAATAACAAAAAAGTTATACAAAATTATTAAAACTATGCTTTTTATAAAAAAGAAAAAAATTGTACAAGTTTTTGTAATAGACATTTTTTTAAATAATATATATAGAAACAATTTTCATATATCTATATATAAAAACAGTTTTCATATCTCTATATATCTTATGCTTTTTTATATTTCCTATATATAAACTATAAAGTTAAAAAAATAGTTTTTTAAATAATGTTTGTTAATATAAATTACTATGGTTTTATATTTTTTTCAATATATAAAATATAGAGTTTAAAAAAGCATGACAAAAAAATAAATTTATTTAAATAAAAACTGTACGATTTTTTTAAATCATACATTTTATATATATTGTATAGTTTAATTTTTTTTATCCATACAAATATTAGTTGGGGAGTTAGTTGTGAAAATACATTGTGTCACCGGGAAATTGAAGCCCGTACCTGTTTAAATTACGGCTACTGACATCTGGCATGGACTGCCGTGTTATTCTTTCCAAGATAATCACATTCAGTCCTTGATGCATGTTTTCTCAAATGCCGCTATTACAAAAATCACATTTAGACCATAAGTTTGTGTATATTTCTGTGCAGTTAGGGCAATATATATAACGCCCCGAGGCATCGAAGAATGGAAATGAAAAGGAGAAGCATCTATGAATGGAAATGAATCATCTTTACTCCGCGCTCTCATCTGCCATTCAAATCCAACCCTCTACGGTACCTCTCTCTCCAATGAAATATATATAATACACTAATACTCACACGTTTGTTATAGTACAAGGTTACCTTTCCAGAATAATATATTACGACTGTAACATGTATTAATATTGATTTGGATTATGTGCTATAGTTTTATGTTCCAATACATAATCAATAATACACAGCCACAGCCACAATTATTAGGTACGGAGAAGTAGCAGTAAGTGCAGCCTCCATCTAATAGGCTCCATCTAATTTCTAAAAGAAGATTATTTTGTGCTTACTTCGGGTTTTTATTGTTCGTTTGTGTGTTTTCTTATTGAAAAAATGATCAATTATCAAAAAATTTCTCAAATATTTTTTAATATACATTTAGTCTAAGATTATTCTCTTATTTTTAAAGGGTTGAGCTAGCGGCGTGGTAAAACGTTTTTGATACAAAATAAAAAGAGTTGGAGTAACGTGTATTAAAAAAAATTCGAAAAACTATTTAGTATATGCTCCTTGAAAAAACATATTGGTTTACATCCCACTTTTAAATTACTGTTTATCAAAATGTTATTTTTAAATCTAAAAAATTTAGTTTGAATTTGGTACCCAAAAACGGATGTATTTTTTAAAATACCAAAAACATGTTTTATTTTTTATTTATTTTTTATGAGTTTTGAACGTTTCAGTGTATCCATAAAAAAATCAGCAGAAAATGAATTATTTTTGTATTTTTAAAAAATAGGTCATTGAAATTCATTTCGAGTTTAAACACTGATATATTTTAACCGATTTTTTTAAACACTAACAAATTTTAAAAATATATCAGTATTTAAGCTACTTAAATACTAACATATTTTACCAAAAATATGTTTTGACCGATTTTTTTCCAACAACAAAAAAATTCATTTTCAGTTTATGTTTTTTATGGGTTCCTTCAAATGTTTCAAAGCCATACAAAAAATCAGATCAAAAATATTTTTTCTACTATTTTAAAAAAATGACCCATTTTTTAGGTCGGTTAACTAGCTTCGTTTTAGAGAGCAGTTGCGTTATAATATATAAGTATATAATAATCTGTTTAATTTAATTACGTTTTTCAGGAGCAACTTCGGTTACCTGGTCTTTTGCTTCGATCCACTAAATATATAAATGAAATGGGAAACAAGGTTGATGAACTAAGGAGAAGGGCGGAAATTTTGAGAGGGGAAGAGTGCTCAACTTTCTTACCAGTACTTGAGGTGCATGATATGGGTTCCTGTCTGGAGGTTAATTTCATAACTGGGATTGATAAAAATATCTTACTTTCTCAAGTTTTAACTGTTCTCTATGAAGAAGGAGGTGATGTTGTGGGCTCAAGTTATTCTGTTGTTGGTGATAGAATCTTCTACACAATCTACTCTAAGGTTTACCTTCATTTCCTTCCTAATTTACTTTGTATTGCATGACAGAGTAGATAAGTAGTTTAGGGAAATTGTTTTTACCTTTTCAGTAGTCTTATAATAAATTTTAATAGCAGAAACAAAAAACATATATTTCAAGACAAAGCATACAAATCTTATATAACAAGGATTATTGATAGTTTACTACCTTCAAATTTAGTCGCTTTTGCACTTTAAATTCCAATGTATCAAAACTGACAAATAAATCCTCAAAGTTTCTATGTTGCTGCAATTTAAACCCTGCCGTTAAATTGACTAACAAAAATAGTAAAAAATGAGGATAAATAGTTATGTGTAAGTAATCATTTTATTACTAGGAACTATATTATTTACTTAAGTTTTTTTTATCCATGTTATTAATAGGGAATATTGATTACATAGCAAATTATTTAATGATAATATTATAAGCTTTCAAATTTGTGATATTTTTACCCTAAATATTCTAATCGTAATTACTTATTGTAAAAAAAAATCTCTATGTATAATAATTAAATTTATATGTCAATGCACACAAGTAATATTTTAACCGACAATAATGTACAATTTGGGATCCCCTCTTTCCCATTTTCTCAATGATACTTTTCTCGTCTCCAAATAGTCTAGTCAAAAGTGTCATCTCACCTAACTCGAGTCTAATATATCTTTCTATTTAACTTTTTTATTTGTTTAATTATTTTCTTGCCTATATAGAGAGAGAGAGTGTGGGCCTTTATTAATGTACCTAAACAACATACACATTTTTTTAAAGTAAGAAAAAAATGATGGAGTTGGTCTCCGACTTTCCGATTTTCCATTTTATTTTTTCTACTCTATATATGATACTAAATATGCGAGGGCTTTTTTGATATGATAGTGAAATTAGTTTTAATTTTCATTCACAGGCTTTTGGATTTGATTTAAGTATATTACTTGACACACTTTAACTACAATTTTTTATGATTAACATTGAATTGAGGATTTAATCTATTTTCACCCCTAAATTACAAATATGTAGTAATTAAAAGTACAAAAATTAAGAGTTAAAACGATTATTTTTTATAATAAATTTAAATAATTAGTATAGTTGATAAAAAGGGCTCTTGACACTTTACTACCTAGAACTTTAATCACTTTTGCACTTCAAATCCCAATTTATCAAGACTGACACTTAAACCCCCAAAATTT
Organism: Sambucus nigra; assembly: GCA_949130495.1. Lineage (NCBI taxonomy): Eukaryota > Viridiplantae > Streptophyta > Magnoliopsida > Dipsacales > Adoxaceae > Sambucus > Sambucus nigra. The sequence goes on from OX422209.1 coordinate 43,757,854, forward strand.
GGTGGGAAAGAACATTTTCTCCCGTTTACCCTCATTTTTTACTATTTCATTGGTCAATTTCACGACTGAGTTTAAATTACGGCAATGTGGAAACTTTGGGATTTTATGTGCTAATTTGAATACATTGGGGTTTGAAGTGCAAAAGCAACTAAACTTTAGGGTTGTAAAAGGCCAATAACCCATATAATAATTATAAAAATGCTCTTCATTAATGAACTCACTGTCTTAAAATGTAGATTTAATGTTATAACTTTTAGTGCGATTGATATATAGTTCTCTCCTATCCACTTATTACCGGTTTTTCATATGATCTACATCTCTCATTAACTCCTCCGCGTGATAATAAATTTGAATATCTAGGTTTAAGGGAAAATCATTTTTAAACAAATTTTGTTTGTCATAAATCAGTTTCAACATAGATTTTGGTCAGCTAACATCTCTCTATAACCTTAACCATGTATTTTTATAACAAAATTCTGAAAATGTATTCAAAATGAGAACTGATGTACGGTTTTTACAAATTTTTCATAGTGGTTCTAAAATATTTTGTTGTTCTATTTTTTTTCTTATAATGTTTTAATTAAAAATTGTTAATAATCATAATCACATCGTGCTGGTTGAAAATAATAGGAAGAGAGTATTTCTCCACTACTCATAATGTTAATTTCTTTTTATTTCAAACCTTTGAAATACACCTTAGGTGTTCCGCTAATTAGAGTTTTGTAAATTTCGGAAATCCAAATGGGTAAATTGACATCCAAAGTTTCTTAATTTATTTTAAAGTTTAATTAAACCTACTCGCGAACTTTACTCCGTCTTTCATTTCATCACCCGAATTTTTATTTTCTGAACATACCCCCTGAACTTTCACGACTTCAGGTACCCCAAAACCTAACTCTGTTAAAAATTTCGAGAAAAATAATTATCACGTGCCATGCACATGAGGATATTTCAGTCAAATTCAGTACAAAATATTTTTTTTAAATTTACAAAATCTTATAATTACAAAAAAATATTTTAAAATTTTGGATATTGTAGGAAAAATATTATGAAAAATCTGGAAATTAAAAAGAAATATTTTAAAAATTATAATTTTTTTTATAAAATATAAAAATTAATAATTTTTTAAATAAAAAAATAATGAAACAATATTTCAAAATATATTGAATAGAAACATTAAAAAAATCTGGAAATAAATGAAAAGGCATTATAAAATTTCAAATAAGTTGAAAAACTTTTTAAAAATCAGAAAACTATTGAAAACAATATCTAGATATATTAGAAAATATTCTTCAAATATTTGACTATTATAAAAAAAATAAGAAAATGTGGAAAAAAGAAGAAGATTAAAGAAAATATAAAGAATGACAAAAACTGAAAATTATAGAAAATAATTCCCTCTCACGTGTAAACCAATAATGATTGTTGGAAGCTAACTGGTGGGGCAACTGATTTGCCTATTTTCTCACCCATTTGAACACAACATGAGAGTTTTTTTTGCCAATAATCTTCAATAAATATCAACAATCTTGAACAAATCACCAATCTAAGGACATGTGAAGAGTTCAAATTAACATAGTCCATGAAAGGTCCGAAAAATATTTGATCTTAACCTATATCTATTTTTCTTCACGTGTGTGTCTGTGTGCGCACATATATGTGTGTGTGTGTGTGTGTGTGCGTGTGTGTGTGTACCTCGATTTATCACCACGGGCCTAGACGAGTAGCCCAGTAGAAGCGACCCAAAGCCTGGGAACCTTGCGTATCAACCAAAGTCAGTTACGACTTAGTCTATTCCTAAAATATCGTAGAGAGATATTTTGGGAAGTAAGAAATTGACGTGGAAGAGTCTTACACCCCCACTCCCCGAGAACAAACATGTATATAACAAACCCTAGGCCTGGGGCAAAAGGCACGCATTGTATTCTCTGTAAAACACTCCCCAGAGTATATAGAAATAATAGTGAGAGCACCACCGTGGACATAGGCATTCTTGTTGAACCACGTACATACTGTGTTGTGTGATTGGCATTTATTACATTCTTTATTTTCTTTGGTGATTGTCTGTTCTTGTGAACTTGTGTTGAATATAATTATCACCACAATTGGCGCCATTTGTGGGAACCGTTTGTCTTCCTTAAGAAAGCCCTCACCAACAAAGAAGCTAGAATGTCTGGTCACAGTAGCAATGCCCCTCAAGCAGGGGATATCCAAGAACAACCTGCCCCTCGCAGGATCAGATCTGAATTTCAGCATTGAGACTAGAGGGCTCGCTCAGAGCGGCAAGCCTCAGAAGAAAGTTAGGGAGCAACAAAGTCCCCACAAATCTCCAGGTTGATCGATGCCTACGAGGCAAGGCTCTAAGAGCAAGGAGAGACCGCTCGCAAGCAAGAGACTGAGAATTCTTGCCTCAAAAGGAGATTAGAGAGGATGGAGAAAGAACTCCACTGCAACACTAGGCGATGTCCACACTGCACTCCTAGCCCTCAGGCGAGCAAGTCTCACAACCGAGGAAGGATCCCCAGATGTGTGTCCCAAAGAAGTGAGAAGCTCGAGTCAGATGATGACTTGCTCGAGCAACAGCAACCAACTCGCCGTTATAGGAGCCCAGCTTGAGGTGATGAGGATATACAAAATTTGGTCTGAAGAGAAATGGACTAGCACCCAGCAGATCGGGGTGCTAGATCAACCAGAGAGCTTGCTCGACGAGCTCTCAGGACCCAGATGAAATCCCCTTTCTCAAGGGAGATAGAGGAAGAATAAGCCCCCAAGAAGTTCATAATTCTGAGATTTAAGATCTATGACGGAAAGACTGACCCTATCAATCATGTTAGGCACTACAAGTAAGCCATGACTCTCTGGAACCATAGGGATGCACTAATGTGCCGGATTTTTCCCTCGAGTATGCATGATATGGCCCAGAAATGGTTCGAGAGACTCCCTCACAGGTCCATCAGGAGTTTTGAGTCCCTGGCCGAGCTCTTTACGGCTCGCTTCACTACCAGTAGCTCCCATCCAAAAAGGATGGAAGCTTTACTAATAATAAAGAAGACGCCTCAAGAGAGCCTCCGGGACTACGCGAGGAGGTACTGGGAGTTATTCAATGAGGTCGAGGACTGCTCGGAGCAGGTAACAGTGGCCTCTTTCAAGATTGGCCTACCCAGCTCTTGCCTTATGCACCAATCCTTGACGAAGAAGGAGGCCACGACCATCGATGACCTGATGGATCGCATCGAAAAGTACGCCAAAGTGGAAAATGTCACCCGCCTCAGTGCAGGGGATAATGTCGGGACTAAGATCGCTGCCAAGGGCAAGGACAAGGATGAAAACCATAAGAAAGGAGGCAAGAATGGGGGTAAGGCTGGCTTCAAGAATGGAGGAAAGAACGATGTTTCAAAAGAATTTCAGGCAGTAAACATTGTCTTTAAAGAACCTATCTATAAGATCTCATCTAAGATCAAAGACGAGCCATTTGTTCAGTGGCCCAGAAAGATGGGGGGAGAACCCTCCAAGAGAAACAACGCGCTAAGATACACTTTTCACAAGGAGGGAGTACATAAGACTGAGCACTGCAAGGCCCTTAAGTCTCACCTTGAAGAGTTGGCCCAAATCGGGCATCTGAACGAGTTTGTGGAAAAGAAGGCAGAGAAGGTTGCTGCCAATGGAAACACAAGGCCTAATAATGTACTCGAGGAAGATGCTGGCCATGAATTTGTGGTAACTCATGGGGCATCCGACATGAAGCATATTCAAGGGAATTCAGCTCGGATGGAAGTGAAAAAGCTGACAACAGTAATGCAAGATTTTCAGATCGATCCAGCAAAGACACAGTCGGGAAAGCGTATAACAAACATATTGTGTTCACAGAAGAATATTTGGTGGGGGTAAGAACCCCATATCATGACACTTTGATCATTACGCTCAGGATAGCCAACTATGATGTCGATAAGTTGCTCGTCAACTAGGGGAGCTCATCTGAGGTAATGTACCTTGACCTATTCATAAAATTGAAGTTAAGCATCTTTGACTTGAAGATATCCACTGTCCCTCTAGTTATCTTGGTTGGAAAGGTAACTATTCCATTAGGAAAGATCGTGCTGACGGTAAGGGCAGGAAGTGTCTCCAAGATGATCGAGTTTCTGGTAGTCGACGTTGACTCGCCATACCAAGCTATCCTTGGAAGAGGGTGGCTACATGTGATGAAGGCGGTCCCCTCAACCTACCATCAGAAACTCAAGTACCTGACTGAGCAAGGAGTGATGGAGATCCACGGAGATTAAGCGATGGCAAGAAGGTGCTTCATAGCAGCCATCCGTCCGAAACAAAAGAAGAAGTCCGAGAAGGCTAAGGAAAAGGTCGAGGAGCAAGAAGGTTTAATACCTTCAAAATAACAGTTAAAGTATGAAAGGCCCGAAGTGGAGGAAACTAGGCTCCTCCCCTCTGAGCGGGTCATTAAGGACCTGGAAGAAATCACAGTCGGTGGTGACAAAAAAGACAGGAGTTTCTTGATTGGGGCATCTCTCACAGATCAAGAGAAGAAAGAACTGACGATGCTACCGAGGAGCAACCTAGATGTTTTCGCATGGGAACTGTACGAGCTGCCCGGAATTAATCCCAGTGTGGTTTGTCATCAGTTGCACATCGACCCCACTTTCAGACCTATCGCGCAGAAGGCACGATGAACTGCACCAAAAAAGGCCAAGGCTGTAGAGAAGGAGATAGAGAAGCTGCTGGATGCAGGATCCATACGGGAAGTTCAATTCCCTAAATGGCTGTCCAACCCAGTAGTGGTTCTGAAAAATAATGGGAAATGGAGAATGTATCGATTTCATTGACCTAAACAGGGTATGCCCTAAGGACAGTTTCTTTCTCCCAGAGATCGACCAATTGGTGGATGCCACAGCAGCTCATGAGAGAGTGAGTATTTTAGACACATATTCAGGGTATCATCAGATTCCTCTATATGCACCAAACCAGGACAAGACCGCGTTCATTACCACCGTCGGTTTATACTATTATAAGGTTATGCCCTTCGGGCTCAAGAATGTCGGAGTAACTTACCAGCAGCTGGTGACCAAGATGTTCAAAGACCAAATAGGAGATACCATGGAAGTTTACATTGATGATATGCTCGTCAGGATCAAGAGAAAAGAGGACCATCTCTCAGGCCTATCAAATACCTTCGAGATCCTCAGGAAATACCCTAATTAAACTCAATGCGAGCAAGTGTTCCTTCAGTGTCCAGTCAGGAAAATTCCTCGAATATTTGGTTAATGAGAGAGGCATTGAGACCAACCCAGACCAGATCGATGCGATCAACAGGGTATAGGCCCCTCGTACGATACGAGACGTGAAAAAGCTCACAGGCATGATCTCCCTTTGAACCGTTACATCTCGAAGTCCTCTGAGAAGTGCAAGTCATTCTTTCGGCTCTTGAAAGGAAACAAGACAGTAGAGTGGACTCAAGATTGCTCGAAGGCATTGGAAGAGATAAAGGCTTATCTCAGCACACTACCTTTGCTCATCATACCTCGAGAAAATAATTCCCTGTACTTATACCTTGCCATCTCCATCCACGTCGTCAGTTCTGTATTAATGTGCGAGAAAGCAGGAATCCAGCACCCGATCTACTATACGAGTAAGACCTTATTAGACGCTAAGCAGCGGTACCTACCATTGGAGAATCTCGCCTTTGCACTAGTGATAGCTTCGAGGAAGCTGAAGCACCACTTCGAAGCTCACACTATCATCGTCCTTACATTACACCCCCTTAAAGCAATATTGTGGAAAGCAGATCTGTCTGGTAGACTATCCAAGTGGTCAGTCGAGATCGAACGATTTGGCATCCAATTTTAACCCAGGAATGTAATTAAGGGGCAGGACCTCATGGATTTCATCGCGGAGTTCATAGGCGAACAACCCTGTAACCGACTTTAACCCATAAAGCAAGGGGAAGATCACTTATCAGAAGGAGTTTGACGATTGTTTGTTGATAGAGCCTCCAACTCAAAGGTGGAAGGAATAGGCATTGTACTCGTTATTCCAGAAGATACAATCCTCGAGCAGGGAATCAGACTTAGATTTGAAGCCTCCAACAACGAGGCAGAATATGAGGCTCTGGTAGCCGACTTGTAAAAGGCACATGCGTTGGGGGTAAAGTAGCTGCAGGTGTTCGGTGACTCACAATTGATCTCCAATAAGATAAGTGGGGACTTCAATGCAAAAGACGAAAGAATGGTAGCCTACCTCGCCTTGGCAAAGAAATTAATGTCCAGCTTTGAGGAAGTCAGTGTCCAACAGTTCCCCAGAGGACATAATAGCCATGCCGATACCTTGGAAGCCCTGAGTTCAACAATTAATTCAGACTTGAAGAGAATAATCCCCATCTACTTCCTCACCCATTCGAGCATCAACCAGATCAATGAGCTTCCAGATGTGGGACATATGCTCCAGATTGAGTCATCACCCAGTTGGATGGACCCCTTGAGGGACTATTTGAAGGATGGTGAACTTCCAGATGATAGGAAGGTCACTCATCAGATAAGAATCAAAGCTCGCCACTTTCACTTATCTCCTAAGGGCAAACTATACAAGAGATCTTTCACTGGCCTTTACCTTCAATGTGTTCACCTGAAGGACGTCGAGCAAGTTCTATATGAGCTTCATGATGGAATCTACGGATGCCATATTAGAGGGAGGTCATTAGCTTTCTGAGTAACGAAGGAAGGCTACTGGTGGCCATACATGCAGAGAGATTATGGGATATATGCTCACAAATGCGAGAAATGTCAACTATATGCTTCTATGGTCCACCAACCTGTCAGCGATCTAAAATCAATTAGCAACCCCTGGCCTTTTGCTCAATGGGGAATGGACATCGTAGGCCCTCTTCCTATCGCTGCCGGAAATCACAAGTATCTGTTGGTCGCAACGGATTATTTCACCAAATGGATCTAGGAATAGCCACTGGCGAACATCAGAGATGCAGATATAATGAGATTTATATGGAAAAACATAATTACCCACTTTGGAATCCCCAGAACCATCATCACTGACAACGAAATGCAGTTAGAGAGCGGCCCCTTCCAGAGCTTCTGCAACGAACACATGATAAGGCACCATTTCAGCTCGGTAGCCTACCCCCAGAGCAACAACCAAGCCGAAGCTTCCAAAAAAATGGTGATCGATGGGTAGAAGAAACGACTAGAGCGAGCCAAGGGAGCATGGGTGAACGAGCTGCCACATATTCTATAGGCCTACCGCACTACCCCACAACGACCAACTGGGGAAACCCCATTCTCACTAACGTATGGAATGTAAGCAATCATCCATTTGGGAGCTGGCCTACTAAGCATGAAGTACGACCTGGTCGACCTGGGCTAGAATGATGCAGCATTACTCGCTAAACTTGACCTAGCTGAAGAACGCAGAGAACTAGCCTTAGTGAGACTAGCAAGATATCAGTAACAGCTCGCGAAACACTATAACAAAAGGGTCAACCCAAGGGCATTCCAGGGTGGGGACTACGTCCTAAGGAAAGTCCTTGGCAGCGCGGTAAAACCATCAGATGGAAAGCTAGGACCGAACTGGGAAGGACCATTCAAGGTAACAAGAGATGATCTACAAGGAGCCTATCACAACACTGGAGGGCAGAGAGATACCCCGAGCTTGTAATGCAGCCAACCTGAAAAATTATATTTCTAGCTTTTCATCATTTATCTTTTATTACATTATTTGAAGTGTCAACTCATTTTTTATTTTGATTAATAAAAGATTGTTTGGCAATGGCAGTTTATGAAGTATTAATTCTTTGTTAGGAACTTTATAACTTGAACATCTTTCCCAAGCGACAGGCACCATACTCAAAGCATAAAAGCAGGGTCTCACCCTCCACAGGTTTTCATTATGAAACACGAACGAACTCTTAGCATTGCCCTGGAAATATATGAAGCCCTACAGGGGACCCTTAGGCAGCTCGACCAAATAGAATTGGTCACCAAACTATGCTTGGTTCAGAAACCTGATCAGATAGAACATCCAACACCAGGTGTGTCCTCGCCATTGCCATACTTAGGCCTAAGGTGGTATGACAACATGACTTAAAAGGTAAAGTAAGGAAAAATGGTATCCCAAAAAGTATATTGGATTGGGAGGATACTCACTCAAAGAAACCACCCTACAAATCTAGTCGGCTACAAAGGGCCCAAGATAATCAAGTGGGAAATAAATGAAGTAAAAGATATACAATGCGTGTTTAGTCGGAAAAATCACCCAAGACATAAATACTACATTACTTCATTACATGTACAATGAGTTACATCCGGTAAAATATTAATGAGGCCGAGGCCTCTGAACAAGATCATCAGCCACTCGTGCTCTTCGGCCCTCACCTGAATGAGGAACCAATTCCTCCTCGACCTCATTCGCATCTACCTCTAATAGCTACCTGGAGATAGCATTGATAGGGACCCACTGGTCGTCCCTCATGAAAGGATTAGGCCTCAAAGTTGAAGGAGAGATCTCGTGATGGTATAAGTGTACAGAGTTCCTTGGGACTTGTAGCTCCCTGAGAGCGCTCAACCATCCCCTGATAAAAGATAGTTTTTCAAACTCTGTCAGCCTCGTCGGAGCATCTATCCAACCTTGTTCATAACCATCAGCCCATACTCGCCGAGGACCTTTCTTAAATAGATGCCTCAGCCGTATAACGTCTTCTCGAAGCCCAACAGCAATCACGTATGCATCTGTATAAGCTCGCGGACTAGCCAATGGGGTAGAACCTCACAAAGCTTTAGGGGCGATGCTCGTCCCTGTGCTAGCTCGTGGAACAGCCGATGAAGAGGAACCTCACAAAACTCGAGGTGCGACACTCAGCGCATGCTCCCTGAGTCGTGACACCTCCCTCCTCAGAGTTTCATTTTCTTGTTGAAGAACTTCTCCGACTTGATTGATTTCGGAGGCATCTAGTGGCTTGGCCCTCAAAGTATTTACTTCCTCTTGGACAGAGGTTCCAACTTCTTCCATCTCCTAAAGTCTATCCTTCAGTTTGGCGACGAGCTCAGACAGGTCATTCAAGATCTTATTTCTCGACCTGAGAGACTTGTAAATCCTAACGAAGGCTTGATAAACTTGGATGCTGGTATTAGGACCAAGGATCCTTCCCAGTTGAGAGGTGGCAGGTATATACTCATCTACATCAATCAACTACAAGCAATACAAGCAGTAAAAAGCAGAAGAATCAGTGCGCAGAAAAGAAAGTACTTTAATTTCATTCAAATAAAGGGATACAATTACATAGGTAATTAAAAAGGAGCAGTACAAATAAAGAAAAAGATACAGAGGAAATCCTAAGAGCAGTCTAGCTAGCAACCTCAGTTTGTTCAGAGGTTGCTGGTTGCTTTCCCTTATTGACAACAGTAGAGACAGCTCCCTCGGATGGAACAACTGTTGTTCCCTGAGCAGGAGAAGCACCAACAAGAATAGTCTGGGAGGCAGGGACTACACCTTCAACGGCCGGGGCAGGCGCATCATCAATAATATGCATTGGGCCTGGATCATGCTCATCGAACAAGTGTGAATCAATATCCACCCCAACGAGAAGAGCCTTGCTCCAACCCTTCTTGAAGTTCAGACGACTGATGTAGCCCATCTGAATGTTAGCATCCTCATAAGCAATAGCCCACCCAAAGTTGTATGAGCTTTCCTTGATGGTGGCAGCCTCAGACTCCACCTTCTTCGCCTTCTCTGCTAGCACCTTATTTTCCTCAACTACGGCCAACTTGCTTGTGCAGACCAGATTGTAGGACTGCCATAACTCATTTAGCTCATTGATCGCCGCATCCTTCGCTTTGTTAGCTTCAGCAAGGGCTAGATCGGAGGACTTCTGGGCCTCGGTGGTAGCTTTCAAACTGGCCTCCAGCTCGCCGCATTTCCTTTTTAGTTCAACGTTCTTCTTCTCCAAATCTGTGTTCCTACCCACCACCTCATCGCGAGTACGGTAGAGAACATCGAATTCGGTCACGAACTACAAGTAAAAAGAGAGCATTAGAAGAAAGTATTAAACGAGAATATTACAAGTATTAAAAAGTGAAAACAGACTTACCAAGGCTAGCCTCTTACTCGCTTGCAGGGCTAACTGGTCAGTCCCCATTGCCTTCTGTCGGTCAGCAGGCAAAACTACTCTCTCGATCAGTGCAGGATCCAGTTGGGGAGAGGTGGTGATAGAGGCCCTCTCGGGCATTGTGGACACGGGCACTAAAGCTTATCCGGCCTTCATCCTCGCTTCCACTCTCCTTCTCTCCTCTTCCCTCTCTTTCTCCCTCTCAGCTCTCCTCCTCTCTTTCATCTTTTTATTCTCTTCCACTTTCTTTCTCTCTTCAACCCTCCTCCTCCCCTCTTCCCTCTTTATCTCTTTCTCTCTGAACTGCTCTTCCTACCTCCTCTTCTTTTCCTACTCGATGGAAGCAGGCTGAGAGCTAGTGGCAACCTCAACTACCAGACTTTTGCTTTTTTGACCTCCTGTAAAGAAGCACATCATCATCATCCCTGATCAGATTTCTTCTAGGAGGAGCCATTCCTATCTCACTAGAACTACTGGATGCATTCGAAGACTCTCGAGCCTCTAAAACCTCTTTCGAGCTGAAAGACTCTTCACTAAAACTCTCTACACTAGAACCACCTTCAGTAGCGCCACTATTATCACCATCACTATCCTCCCCAGGGATGCTCTCTTCCTCTTCCAACTGGATAGGATCTGTAGTAACTTCGTCAGTGATATCAAGATCGGGGATACTGTCTACAAGTCGTGCGATGAAACTAGACCCAATATTTTTATACTCCATAAGAAAAGGAGTTGATCGAAGATGTTCACCTCCAGCCAAAGGTTATCAAATGTTCCAAGCTTTGATCAGCTCTGTAGCTCGAACCTCACTAAGATAAGGTTCCAAATTCTTTGTCCTCGCTGAAAAGAAGAGAGAAGAGTATCATAAAAATCATATATTAACAAGAAGATCGAAGAGCATAACAAAAATTAAGCCTACCTATGTAATCCTCCTCATAAAAGGGGACCGTGAACCTGTCAGACCTCGACCCCTCGGTATGGGGAGGAAATTGCCAATTTCTAGCAAGAAAACCCTCTTGCCAGTAATCATTGTGGGAATCAGGTAGATTTACTACCAATACCCTATCAGGACTCCTGGCCTTGAGGTAAAGAAGACCAGAACTTGTTCGGGAGAAAGAGTAGCAGAAGCATATTTCAGCAAGCCCTAGATTGGTGCCATAGAGTTGGTTTATTCTATGAACACCATTAACTATCTTCCAAACGTTTGGCGAGCACTATGCAGGGACGGTATTGAAATAACCAAAGAAGTACAGAAACAAATTACTTGGGGGGGAAGTGAGACCCCCATGGGACAGTCAAAAGAACGAGAATCCAGTGAGCACCCTCTATTTCTCCAACATATTTAGGGATAGGGGCACACTCAATGTCTACCCAATCTGGGATATTGTAGTACTTGCTAAAATCAGCTCCAGACCTATTACCCATTTTCGCCATTTAGAAAACCCTAACTACAAATACAAGGAGATTGCAATGAAAAAAAGAACAGAAAGAGAGCAAGAAGAACTTACGAAATTAAAACTTGGCTTGAGACGACATGAAGTCACAAGCAAAGATGATGGAGAAGATTGAGATTGAAAGATAAAGACCTAGGAATGAGAGCACAACGGTAGAAGCTTAGAAAAGATGAGAAAATTTGAAGAAGTTTGAAATGACAACTACGGACTGCTGTTCCAAATGACTTTTAAATGCTTCCAATCATCGTGCACAGGATATGAAGCAAGCTGCCGCCTAAATCAGTTCTCAATCCTATGAAGAGTTGCACAATTTACAAGTGTGCCATTATGATAAATCATTTAAATTTATTGAGCCCAAATTACGGCCCAACAACTTTAGGGGAAATTTTGGGTACCTCGATTTATCACCACGGGCCCAGACGAGTAGCCCAGTAAAAGCGACCCAAAGCCTGGGAACCTTGCATATCAACCAAAGTCAGTTACGACTTAGTCTATTCCTAAAATCTCGTAGAGAGATATTCTGGAAAGTAAAGGACTGACGTGGAAGATTCCTACACCCCCACTCCCCGAGAACAAACATGTATATAACAAATCCTAGGCTTGGGGAAAAAGGCACGCATTTTATTCTCTGTAAAATACTCCTCGGAGTATATAGAAATAATACTGAGAGCACCACCGTGGACGTAGGTATTCTTGCTGAACCACGTACATACTGCAGTGTGTCATTGACATTCATTATATTCTTTATTTTCTTTGGTGATTGTCTTTTCTTGTTAACTTGTGTGTGTGTGTGTGTGTGTGTATACACACACACACACACACACACACACACACACACACACACACACACACACACACACACCAAATGGCCATTTTATCTCATTTTGGATAAAAATATCCTCACCTGTCATGCATATGACCCACCTCCCTTCCAAAATATTTACGGTGTTAATGTTAGGGTTACTTGAAGTCATTTTGCAAGTTCAGAGGGAGTTAAGTGCAGAAGATAAAAGTTTGGGTGGTGAAGAAAGAGGGTGTAAAAGTTAGGACATGTGTAATTAACACAATTTAAAATAAATAAACACAAGAAGTTAATTCACTTCTATAGCTCAAACATTATAGATTATGTATTAAAAAAATTGAGATCAACGGAGTACGAAGGAGTCTTGAGAAAATCCTGGTGGGTGAGTTGGAGGAATGGGTGTCTAGTATGATAGGTGGGTTTAACAAATTTTTAGGAATAACTTATTCGAGGAATGATAAGCATGAACCATCTTTGTTCCATGAAATTGAGGAGATGCAGAAGGGGGGAGGGTAGAGGTGGTAGGAAAGGGGGGGGGGGGGGGGGGGTAGACGGTGGGAGGGGCATCAGTTTATGATGAAGCTATGCATTATTTTGTGGAATGTGCGAGGCTTAAATGACCCAGGAAAAGGGGTATGGTTTGTGGGGTCGTGTCGCCATGGAGGCCGAATATTGTGTGTTTACAAGAGACTAAGCTGGGAGAATTGGATAGGGAGATGGTGCGATCCATCTGGGGAGGGCGTAGTATTGATTGGTGTTGTCTGAATTCAGTGGGGGCATCGGGTGGGATTGTTATTATGTGGGATAATCGAGTGGTGGAGAAAATTGATGTGCTGATGGTTTGCTGGTATCTTTACTATTTATTTCGAAATGTTGAGGATGGTTTCACATGGAGTTTTTTGGGGGTCTATGGGCCAGTCACGGACTCAGATCATTGGGAGATGTGGGAGGAATTGGAGGGGGCTAAAAGTGTCTGGGGTGTTGTGTGGTGTACGATGGCCGGGGGGGGGGGGAGGGGTTGTAACACGGTTCGATTTCCCTCTGAGAGAAGTGGTAGGGGGAGATTGAGTTCTTTTATACGGGATTTCTCTGAATTTATTGATGAGTTGGGTTTGTTGGATCTTCCTATGGAGGGAGGTTTATTTACCTGGTCCAGTTTTTGGGACGATCCTTCATTTTCTTGGATTGACCGTTTTCTTCTGACTAATGAGTGGGAGGATCATTTTACGGGGGCTACTTAATCCTTCCTTTCACGGGTTAGTTCTAATCACTCCCAAAGTTTTCTAGAGTGTGGTGGGAGTAAGGGTGGGCAATCCCTGTTTCGTTTTGAAAATATGTGGCTTAAGGAGGAGGGATTTGTTGATATGATTGAAGAGTGGTGGAGGGGAAGGCTAGCGTTATATTGTCTTCTAAGTTGTTCCGTCTTAAAGGGGATCTTATTTAGTGGAATTATGATGTCTTTAGGCAGGTGGGGGATGCGATTGCACAACTCATGGAGGTTATCTGAAACCTCGATGAGAAAGACGGGCTGAGCGGTCTCATGGGGGATGAAAGGGTGGTTAGGGAAGAGAAAAAAAGGGAGGTAGGGAGGAGACTCGTTCAGGAGGATTTATGTTGGAGACAAAAGTCTAGGTCTCTTTGGTTTAGGGAAGGGAACATTAATACTAAGTTTTTTCAAAAGCAACTAATTCCCATCGTCGCTTTAACCGTTTAGGGAAGGTTGTGGTTGAGGAGGTGGAGTACACCGAGAAGAGCGATATGCATAGGGAGATCAATCAGTTTTATAAGAGGGTGTATATGGTGGAGGAGTCCTAGCATCCCAAGATGGATGATCTGCCGATGTTGTGCATCTCAGGGGGTGATGTGTTACAGTTGGAAAGAGAGCATGGACCTGATGGCTTCACTATTGCTTTTTTTTCAATATTGTTGGTATGTTATCAGGGAGGATGTTATGGTTGTTTTCTACGAGTTCTACAATAGAGGTACTTTTTGCGGAGCCTGAATACTACTTTCATTACTTTGGTGCCCAAGTTTGGGGTAGCGAAGAATGTGAGAGACTTCATTCCTATCAGTCTTGTTGGTAGTGTGTATAATCTCATCTGTAAGGTCCTTTTGTTTAGACTTAGAAAGGTGATTGACCCTCTCATTTCTGATGCGCAAAGTGCCTTTGTGGTTGGCCGTCACATTCTTGATGCAGTGTTAGTGGCGAACGAGTGCATCGAGTCTAGGTTGAGATGTGGGAATGTGGCTATTATTTGAAATCTTGATTTTGAGATGGCATGTGATCATGTGTGTTGGGATTTCCTTTTCTATATTTTGACGAGGATGGGGTTCTGGGAGCACTAGTGCAGGTGGATGAAGAGGTGTGTTTACTCTATCAATTTCTCTGTCCTGGTGAATCGGGTGCCCGAAGGCTTCTGTTCGAGTACTCGGGGTCTTAGGCTGGGCAATTTTTGTCTCCGTTTCTCTTCATCCTAGTTATGGAGGCATTCTCTCATATGATGAGTCATACAGTGGAGGTTGGCCTGGTCTCTTATTTTTTAACCGGGAGCTCTTTTCCTCAAACTGTCGTGATCTCTCACCTTCTGTTTGCAGATGATTCGACTATTTTTTCTGGGGTAATGGTGGATGATGTGAGGACATTGAGGATGTTACTGGAGTGCTTAGATTTTGTGTTAGGGCTCCTAATAAATGTCAAGAAGAGATAAATTATTGTCATTGGGGACGTCGGTAACATCGGTCTCCTCGTTGGGGTGTTTGGGTGTGCGGTCGGCTTGCTCATCTCTACTTACCTTGGTCTCCCCTCAGGGGCTAAGTTTAAGTCCACGACGATGTGGGATCCGATTCTTGAGAGGGTTCAAATGAGATTAGCGGGTTGGAAGCATGGTTACCATTCCAAAAGGGTAGGTAGACGTTGATCAGAAGTGTGTTATCTAGTATCCCGACTTATTTCATGTCTTTAATCCCTTTACATGATTCAGTTTGCAAAAGGCTTGATTTGATGATCAGTTTAAATAGAGTGTGGTGAGTTGGGATGACGTGTGCTTCCCTTTGAAGGAGGGTGGGCGGGAGTCAGAAGTTATCCCATTTCAATAAGGATTTATTGGGTAAGTGGTTATGGAGGTTTAATAGGGAAGATGGCAGACTGTCGAGGAAAGTGGCAATGGCTAGGCATAGAGCTGACTAATTATGGTGGGGCCCTAGGGTGGGGCGTGCTGCTCATGGGGTGGGGATGTGGAAGTGTATTGCATGTGGGTGGGTTGATTTTGCTAAGTCTACGTCCTTCTAGCTCGAGAGAGGGAATCTTATCAGGTTTTGGTGAGATAAATGGGGTGAGCATGGCTCTATTAAGGATCCTTTCCCGGGGATGTTTCGAATAGCGGGGCTTTGGGAGGGGACAGTTGAGGACCATAGAACAAGGGTACGGGATTGTGTATTTTAGGACCCTATGTTTTGGAGGGAGATTAGGGATTGGGAGCTAGAGGAGGCGGAGGCCTTCTTTGAGTGGCTTTGTTTGGCGCCTATTCCGACCATTGGGGCTGATGGATTGAGGTGGATGAGTTCTCAAGATGGAATTTTTTCGGTTAAGAGGTATTATCAAGTGCCTAGGGGAAGTGGGTGTGTGTCTCTTCTATGGAAGACTATTTGGAAGAGCCAGCGCCCCCAAAGATGTGTTTTTGTATGGGCTACGGACAGACAGGCTATTTTGACTTCTAAGGGGTTGTAACATCGTGGGCGGAGGTTGGCCAGCAGGTGTTAGATGTGAAAAAAGGAGAAAGAGACAACGAATCACCTACTGCTACACTATCACGTGACTCGGGGTCTTTGGAATTTGTTCCTATCTCCTGGCATGTTCTTGTGGGTTATTCCTCGGGAGGTGAGCAGGGTGCTAGAAGCTTAAAATAGTCCTAGGGGTTGCTTGGTCCGAGGGGTGTTTGGAATATGGTCCCACATTGTATATTCTGGGTCGTTTGGCAGGAGAGAAATCTGAGATGCAATAAGGGGATCGAGTTGGATCCTGCTCGTTTACGATTTTGTTTTCTGAGCCATCTTATCTTTTGGCATCAAAAAAAGTTAGTTACATCATCGCTTCCTTTCTTGACTTTCTGGAGGAGCTTCTAGTGGCAGACTATTCTTTGTTTGGGCCTTGACCCTTTGTTTTCTTTGCTTTTGGGTACTCTCTGTATACGACTTTCCACCCCCTTAGGCGGGTACGTGTTTAATGAACCATTTACTTATTAAAAAAATGTCATATAGTGCTGAATACTATGAGAGTAATGGTAGGAATACAAAAGATTAACAAAATATACATAAAATGTTATAAGACAATTTCAATCGATAAGTAATTAGTGGACTATATATGCAATTCTTCTTTCTTTCTTTTTGTATATGTGAGTTACTATAGAATCTTTTTATATTTAACCACACACAATAAATTCATGTTTATATGTTTTTTGCCTATAAGTATTTTATGAGAAAAAATTATTATGGTATGAAGAGGTCGCGTGATAATAATAAGTACTATATAAGAAAAGACAACGAAGTGACACAAGTGCCCAAATGAAAATCAATTAATAACAGATATACGGGCCCTATGATCTTATATAATATGGTGCAATTAATTACTTTTGTAAATCATGTTATATGCTATCAACACGCCATCTCATGTGTTGCACTACTTGAATCTATAAAAACCAAGTTCGAGTTATATGATGGTATTATTTTTGTGATAATAAACATTGTAACCCTTTAAAACGTATAATATTTAGTCGTTGGCTGTGGTGGTTTTACCATACAAAGTAGAATTACATTATAAACCTTACAAAATGTATATTTATGTGCATACTATAATAATGGTCATGACATCATAGTATACTGAATACCCCTTTGTGGAACATTTTTTTTTATTTCTTCGAATTATTTGTAAGCAGTAGTTTTGATGATTCTTATGTAAAATAGTGTACACACATGTTCTGAAATTATACTGATCATCTCATAGTGTGATGCTCACTGGAAATAATATGTCCCGCTCTCTTAGATATTCTAATTCAAATGTCTTGATGACTATCAATGGAAGGAAATAACTTAAAAGCCCAATTCTATAATGAAAGATTTAAATTTTTTTATGTTAAAATGCTAAAATATTTCATAATAAAATGATCTTACTGCTTCGTGGTGTCGCAACTCACTCAGTGTTGTTCTAATATCAATTTTGTTAATTTTCCCAGCCTTGCAGCTCGAGAATTGGGGTAGAGACTTTAAGGCTGCGGGAAAAACTGGTGCACCTTATCTCCTGAAATGTAGTATGTTTTTCAACAAGCCATGCATTGGTGGAAATCAAAATGGCACACAAGGCAGATTAGCGTATTATGCATCTCTTATATGATAAAATTTCTTAGATACTCTTATCACCTACTTTTGAACCTATTGAATACACGAGTGTGGCGGAGTCCTCAGATTTCTTGTGATTGACACAATTTCTTCATACAATACATGTACCCTTATTGTTGATTTAAAATCAAATTTAAGGAGGAGCTATTCCCACACTATCTACTTTCTCCTCCACACCTCTTTCAACATTTATCCACCAAATGATCAAAATATTGTCTATGCATATATGGTTTGAACAAAAATAATATTTTGGCCAAAATATTATTTATATAAAAAATGTAATCCAGTGATAATAAAAATAAAAACATAATATTTTGATTTTAAAAAATCCAAATATTCTTGAAAATTAAAATTTTTAATATTCTTAAAATATAAAAATCATAAAAGACTGTTTTTATTAAAAAAAATTATGTTACGTATAAAAAACTTATTATTATTTTTTAATATAATGGACTTTAATAAAAAAAAATTGTTTCATTATTTATTTAAAAAAAATGGATGCTCCTTTTATCAACAAATGTTGACGCCAATTATAATTAAAAAAACTGGACAACATTTTTTTAATAAAAGCTGGATAATTTAATCATGTCATTAGGGGTCTTTTTTTACTCGTGAAACTCGTGTCACGTAGTATTAAATGTGGTGTGAAAATTATAAATCAAGTGATTCGTGTCGTGTCATGTATTAAAGTATAAATTAAAATAGTAGTAATGGCTTAAAGAAAAAAAAAAAAATTTGTTCAAAAGAGTTATATTTTATTAAAATTGTTAAAAAACCAAATTTTAAAAATATATAGTTAATAATAAAATTTCCGTGTGGTTTTTATTGAAAAAAATGATGTCCACTTTTTTTGTTTAATATAATTAACGTCAACTTTTTGGATAAAAAGAACATTCATTTTTTAAATTAATACATAAATAGTTTTTTTTATTAACGTGTATTTTAATAAAAAAATAATTTTTTTTATAAATAACATAATGCTTTTTTAAAATAAAAAACTGATGTTTATGACTTTTTATCTATTCATAACATTAAAAAATTTAATTTTTCCAAATATTATGATTTTTTATATTGAAAATTTTATGTTTTTATTTTTGTTTTCATTGTATTACATTTTCTAAAATAAATAAGAAATTTTTGGCCAAAATATTATGTTTGTTGAAATTATATATGCATATAGGGTATTTTGATCATTTAGGGTTTGAATGTTTGAAAGGAGTGTGGGGAAGAGGTAAGTGGTGTGGGAACAACCGATCCTCAAATTTAACGTATTATAATATTCATAGAAAAGTATAAATTAATCATATTTACATGGATGTGTTTCCTCCTATCCCATCATTATTTTAGTTGTGTTATGTTCCACTTTCGATATTCGGTACAACTACCATCTCCCCCATACCACCTCTATTTTCCTTACCACCCTTCCTTCAATCCCATAGGTCTTAATTACATGACATTCTTAAGACATGTCTATATAACCATTTAGAAATTTTGAATAACGATCTCGTCTATAAAATTCTTCCCCATTAATTAATCTGACCAGGGTTGCAATCGCACATAAAGGACACCCATTAAAATGTCTTCAAGGGATGTATCAGACACTATTAAAGATGTAGAAAAAAGTTATGATAACAATCTAATTATATGATCCATCACTGTCACTTGAATCGCACATAGACATTATTGAGAATAATTACACTGTTATATTAATATACTTGACACTTTTCGCATATGAATTGAATTGTCATCAAAATAATAGGGGAGTGTGAATCCAAGGAGATTTTGAAATAATAAATAAATATATTTTTTTGTCAATAATTTAATTGATAAACTACAAATTTCATTGTCGTCTATTTAATGAGAACCCGACATTGGTAACAATTTAGGGAAGTGGCTTGGAGGATTCAGGAGCAAGATAATGTTAAGGCGTGAATTAAACACTTTATATACACCAAGTAAAATACCATCTAGGCCAAGAGAACGTGAGCCGGAGAAACAAGTAGTGATCATCCACTAGTCCCCTCGACGAAGAGTGTCAATGAGTGGCGAGGAAGGGATGACATATAAAAGCATTATATGACACAAAGAAAGATTACTTTTACACATGGTTCCATGTTATGATAATTTATATAATGCGTTTGGCTGAGCGTTTAATACCTTTTCATTAAACTAATATTTCATTTCAATGTGGGAGATAACTATCTTTTCATTAAAGTATATGTCCTTCCATGTAGGGAGATAACTATAGGACAAACTGAATAATTTTTGTCCCCACTAGAGGATAGGAGGAAGACTAGCATGGGCATGCTTACCTATTAAAAGGGCTTTGGGGTTCCACAAGGGTGGGATAGACAATATAAATAGACTAGTTTATTAAATTGAGCCGATTTACATACATAGAAGAAAAGGAATAACACATTAGAAAAGCGAGATAAAGAATTTAGGAGAAACCACGGCTTCGTTCATTCACCATGTATACTTTTACCTAGGATTTCTACCAATAATATAAGTATTGTTTGAGAGTTGACCTTTATTC
This sequence comes from Sambucus nigra, assembly GCA_949130495.1. Classification (NCBI taxonomy): domain Eukaryota; kingdom Viridiplantae; phylum Streptophyta; class Magnoliopsida; order Dipsacales; family Adoxaceae; genus Sambucus; species Sambucus nigra. The sequence continues at coordinate 43,778,157 of OX422209.1, forward strand.
CTTCATCCCTAGTGTTCGAGCTGCCTACTTTGGGTGTATCTAAAGTGCTTTGTTTTCTCTCCCTATAACTAGTGGTTTCAAGAGTTCACTTATTGTTCTACATAGATAGTATTTATTACTTGTTATTTATTCATGCACGAGTGTATGCGAGTTCACACTACAACATTTGATTCATGCAAACCGAGTTTATTTCTTCATGTTCAATAACACATTGTTTGTTAAATTCTCGCTATTATTAGAGGTTATCACTCAACTTGTATTTTAGTACCATAGAACCAAGAAAATTGTTCTCTTAAAAAAACAATGATGTTTAGTTTCACTATAATAATAATGATGTTGAGTTTCACCATAATAATAATGATGTTATGTTTCCCACATCTCAAGGTTTATATTGAAACATGCCTAGGAGACGAGAGTACAAATGTTCTCATTCCGCCGAGAGAGATATTTTATTTTATTTTCCCAGTTAAATAATGATGTTATGCTTCCACCTCTCAGTGTTTATATTGAGACATGACTAGGAGATGAGACTTGAAGTGTTCTCATATTTCTTGGAGAGAGATTTTATTTTAATTTCACCATAAAATAATGATATTAAATTTACCACCTCTCAGGATTTATATTGAGACATTCCTAGGAGATGTGTCTCCAAGTGTTTTCATGCCCCCGAGTGAGAAATTTAATTTAATTTTCTCCACTAAATAATGATGTAAAGTTTTCCACCTCCCTGGGTTTATATTGAGACATGCCTAAGAGATACCACTGAGAGAGAGATGTTTTTTTTTTTATTTCAACCATAAATTAATGATGTTGAGTTTTCCACCTCTCAAGATTTATATTGAGACATCCATAGGAGAAGAGGGTCCCAGTGTTGTCACACCGCTGAGAGAGAGAGAGATATTTTATGATTATACAATAATCAAAAATATAATTGTACAATATGAGAAAATAATCCACTTCATTCATATTTCTCACAATAATATTAATTTACATTTTATGGAATGCTCTTACTCTATTACATAGTTTATTCAATGTTACTATTTCTTCAGATGGTTGGCATTCCATGGGTTGGTAGATGGCTCCCCTTCCAAAATTTCTAGATGATAGGTGTATGGGGCTACTTATTGAATGATTTTACATGGTCCATTCCAATTTTTGTTGAGTTTATTATCTTTATATATGACCTTTTTAAGTACAAGATCAAAAACTTTATTTAAAAGAGCTTTGACCCTCTTGTTGTAAAACCTTTTGTCCCTCTACTAGTAGGACGATTTTTTTTATAACCGCATCTTATTAGCATTCTTCAATAAGGTCCAAATCAATTCTTCTTTGTTCCAAGTTCAACTCAGGATCATACTTTTGTACTCTGTTACTCGAATGTTTAATTTTGATTAGGATTGCTGCATTCGACCCATACTCTGGCATAAAAGATGTCTCCCGCATCCTTCCAGTTGTTTGATATGCCCATCATACATTATGCAGTTCATTAACCCACTTTCCTTTGGAATATTATAACCTTTTCTTTGTCCCTTCCAGTATTTTTAAGTTTTTCACTTCATTCTTCCCATTTTCTTGAGGTCAGCCTAGTGTTGGGAATAATTGCTCTATATCGATGTAACAACCCCTATTATCTCACGTAAAGGTTGGCCAATCACGATACGCCGAAGAAAGGGCTTGCTTGTCAATTAATACCATTCTCCGCACAAATGTAATTATAAATAATTATATTTAAAAGCCCATATTTGAAAAGCCATGAATATATCCACAATAATTAAATCTATCCAAACCATCACAAACTAAATAATAAATCCAACCAGTATTATAGAAATCTCAACCAACATAATGCAAAGGAGTCTTGGGCTTATGCCCTTACAAATGTTTCAAATAAAATAACCGACTCTGGAAAAAAAAAGAACTTATGGTAGAATCGATAAATCTGAAGAATGATGAGCAGTAGAGACTGCAAGACTATCGCAGCACAATCTAGCTATCCCTGTCTAGGAGAACCTGGGGAGAGAAAATATTTAAATTTGGGTCAGAGCTCGAGGTGCACACGAATTAACTTAATAAATTTAAAATGCAATAATATAGTTGATGCAAAATAAATATTTTCCTTTCGTCACTCGCCTGCGTTTAACACCTCATCCAAGTATGATATTATTCGCATCCTAATAAGTCCCACATAATAATTATGACAATGTGTCAAATTAATAATAATGGATTTATAGATAATATAAGGCTTAATTGTACCGAGTACATTTAAATGCCATTTCCCGTAATATCCCAGTCTCATAAGTTTCATATAAATGGCATAAATATCTATTATGCATTATAGAATAAAAGTTGTAGTTTATATCCATATTCTTAGACATTGAAATTTATCTCATATAAATTTCGAGTTATGTCCTTCATATATTTTACACACAAAGGCATCTACTGTTTGTGTCTAGTTCATACTCTATCAGCAGGTCCGAAGGAATCTCTTATCTGTAACACCTCGTATCTTTGGGCACTTATTAATTAATTAATTTGGTAAAATTTCAATTACATGTGTTTTGTAATTTAATTGAATTAATTATTATTAATATTATTTAAATATTAATATGGTGAATATACGATTAATATTTATGGGATTTAAATTTACTAAGTGAATAGTAATAAATACTAAGTTAATAAGTGAATATTAACTTTTAGTACAATAATTCGGATAACAATTTTGAGTACACGGTTGAATCTAGATGGGTTGAAATAGTAGGAAAAGAGTGCCCATGGGTAGTAAATGGGTCTCAGGATATTTTTAGGCATAGCCAAGCCCATATGGGAGTGTCATGGCCCCTTTAATAATGCCCACAAGCCCAAAAACGGGATTAACTTAATAACTAAAAATGAGAGGGTGTGAGAGCCAAAACTCATTTAAGACAACCTAATCAAGTAGAGGACAAAAGAGGGAGAAATTAGAGTAACCTTGGGAGCCTAAATTAAGAACAAGTGTGGACATTCGTCATCAAATCATCATCTAAACCAAAGGATTCAGACCCTACAAACCATTCAAGGCAAGTGTTTAAACTTGCTTCTAAATTAATTACAGATTTCAATTCATATCATAGTGGTTTTGATGAACAAAAATGATTTTTGGGTTGGGTTGAGATCTAAATTGGGTTTCAAATAATATAGATTTATGAAGTGTAAAGTATTTGATAATTTCATTAATTAAACTCTGAATCTGTGTAGATGTTTGTGTTAAGATTAGGGGACTTATGATTTTTAGGTTGTATATAAATTCTTAAGCGTTTCATACGAATAAATCTGGGTAAAAGGGAGTTTAAGTTCGTCAATGCCAGAACAAAACTGATCAAAGAAGGGAGAGAGATAAACCAGGGTCATTCAAATGACTTGTATCTCGTCCGAGCGACATCCAATGTTGTTTAAACGACAGGCTGCTCGTTCGAACGACGTCGCAAAACCGGCCTCCTGTTCACTCTTCTACGATTTACCTTGGATCTGATTTAGAGGGATTTCTACAGTTGAGGATTAAGTTCCCTTTACTTGGCAGTGTGTGTAAATTCCAATGGGGACGAAATAGTGCAATGGTAAATAGGGATGATTAAGGTTGGAAGATGAGTATTAAGGTATATAAAATTAATAAGTGTGAAAAATATATTAAGAAGAATTTTTTATCATAAATTCTAAATAGTAAAGTACAGGCCAAGTAAGCCAGTCCGAGTTTATTGGTTGAGCGACACCAAGGTAATAAATTAATTAATGCATAATCAATTAAACTAGATGTAAACCTGCGCGATGTGCGGGATACACTATTGCGATCGCCATGTTGCAAAAATCACCCATATACATTAGTAGATTGTGATACTGCTAATTTTGTAGTTCTGCAAAAAAAAAATTAAAAAATACATAATTTTTATTGCTTAAAATATTTTAATATTACCCCTACAATTATACCGTGAAACAATAGTTTAAGTACTCATTTACAGTGATTACCATCGAACAAGAAATTCAATATTATGTTTATGATACTATATTCTATAGATTGAAATAACAAAATTAGAGAGGAAAAATAAAATAGAAAGTAGGCAATTGAAAGCGGACGAATGATTTTTTAAGAAGGTGAGTAAACCACAATTCAAAGTTCATGTTGAGTTATTCCGAACTCACGTGATCAACTTTCATATACCGCAAGACTATTTAGCATTCTACTTAACAATTTAAACTATTAATGACCAATATGAACATCTTAAAGTTTATACTTCCATAATAAACGTCATTTTCGTAATTCAATAGGCAATGACGTTATATTTTCTAAAAGTATTTTCAATATTTTCAATACTTATTGAATAGTTCAAAGGATTCCGGCCATGAAAATTGATTACGTAATTGTTAGCAATTAAATTTATCATAAACAATTATAAATCTTAAAAACACAACCAATCCTAGCCCAAATATGAAATGAGATTTTTCAAATAGTAATTTTTTCACGAAAATGCAAAACTGATTACCATCATAAAAATATCTAGTAAAACAACATCCTTTTCGTCATTCCAATCAAACACCTCTCACAATCGTTCATTGAATTTTAGGGAAAGTATGAACTCACCAAATATCTCCCACGACACACAAACGGGATCAGATTGATGGTATTGAACATATAGCCCTTCTACTCGAAACCATATAAAATATATAAAATACAAACCCAACGCACAAGCAAGTGAACATAAAAAGATTAAAAAAACAAAGCAAATATAACAAGCACTTGATTACCATAAGCCACCTATCGATCTTGAGATGTAAGCATGATAATTGGAAATCAACACAACTGGTACAATCCTTTCATCCAATTCTCCCAACACCTTCGTAAAAAAGGTAGTAATGTTAGAAAGGATGAACAGGGTAATTAACACATATCCCTCTATTAAAAACCACAAAACTAAGATGTCAAATACTCCAATAAATTAGGGATATAGTTACCGTAAGATAGGATTAGACAATACCATCAATAAGTCAAATCATACCAAAAAAATGATTGTGGGGTTATCACAAAGCTCTGATATTCAAAAACCAAACCAAACCCACTATCAACTCAGCCAGGATATTAATCACAACAAAACCAACAAACCTTAAAATACGGAAACCCAGCAAGACAGAAACCCAACTTCAAATCAACTATAAAACTTGAATACCCTGGTGTAAACAAAAAAAAAACTATAAAACTTGAATCTTGAAAAACTCTAACAATACCCTGAAGAAGAGAACCAAACACGATTCTGAATCCCCAGTTTTCTTATCCCCCTTAGATTTACCTTTTTTTTACACTCTCAACCCCAAAAACCTCCGCAACAACCTCCCATGTCCCCGACTGGATATTTCACCATCTATTTCTTCAATAACTCCAAATCTCCCTCGCTAGATTCTTTCTCCTCCTCAACAGCAACACCATCTAGATCTAGATTCTTTTCTATTTTCTGAGAGACGACAACGGGAGCTAAAAACGGTGCTAATTCTTTGGGTTTTTGAGATTTGGATCGTCAAATTGCTGCCAGAACAACTCAACCTTTAACAAAGAGACGGAGAAGGGCATGTGTTTAATAAATGTGTGAGGGATACGGAATGATGGTGGAGAGAGATAGGTCATGTGGAGTGTGAAACAAATGGTTATAAGGAGATCAAAAAAGTTAAAGCGATTCAATATGTATTGAGTTATAGATTTGAGTCGAAATACGAACTCGGGTATAGTTTGGGCTTGTGCACGGTATAGCTGGAAATATATTTAATGTATATTTATATGGTAGATTGATAGTATATATATATATATATATATATATATATATATATGTATGTATGTGTTATGTGTTCATAAATATCGCTGACTAGATATTTAGTAAAAGCATACCCCTCTAGTGCTATCATAGGAGGTTGCACAATGTGGGTGAATCCCCTGGCTTGAGGAGCAGGGTGAGAATAGTCCCCGGGTTATAGCATCCGTAGTTAGGGGTGAGACGACTTGAGTATGATTCGGTCTCATTTTTGGAGGGAACTATGACTGCCTCCGCTGCATTTATCTTATTTCACTGATTCAGGGAGCTAACAGTGTCAGGGTGTCCGGGTGGATGAGTATACCTAGATTGATAGGATCGTAGAGAACATCTGGTGAGTGCCTACTCAGGAGGATTTTTATATAATTATAACATGTGTGTGAATGTTGTAATATGATGATACACACACACACACACACACACACACACACACAGATATATATATATATATATATATATATATATATATATATATATATATATATATATATATATATATATATATATATATATATATATATATACACACACACACACACACATATATATATATATATATATATATATATATATATATATATATATATATATATATATATATATATATATATATAGAGAGAGAGAGAGAGAGAGAGAGAGAGAGAGAGAGAGGAATGCCCGTGCCTGAAGGCACAACAAAAATTTCAAAAATACAAAATCACAAAACATCAAAAATTTTCAAAGTACGTAACTGCAAAACGACCGAGTTGTATAGCCTCAAATCGTGTCGTATAGCTTCAAATAGAATTTTGCTAAATTTTAGTTTTCGATAAGCACACATATTCATGGTATTTGAGAAAAAATGACACCATGTGTTATCATGTAACCCTTATTGTCTCCCTACTCTTAACAGTTGTTCCATGCTCAAGTATTCCTTAAAAATGGGCATTAAGAACTTTGAAAATTTTAGACACAACACTACACATTCTATCATGCTTTTTTTAGGTTCTTTTTAGAAAACTGTGTCATCTAAAATTTGTGTCAAAATATTAACGTGTGTTGTGTCTTAATGTATCATTCATGTTTTTTCTCTTAGTCTCGTATATTACTATGCTTAAATAAGTATATATATCATTAAATTTGTTCCTTGTCATGTTAGATAAAAAAGACAATTTTGTGTTTATGTCTTAATGGTTGTTGTGTCGAGTGGACACAGGGAACTTTTTTCCAAGTTAATTTTTTTTTATCTCCCTGTGTAAAAACAAAAGGCCTAATAATATAAATAGTTCCATGAAAGCATAATTTCACTTAGTCAATGAAGATATAAGGAAATATGTTTGGTTAAGAGAAACCAAACTAATATAAAATAACAATACCTGTGTAATTTGTTTACAAAGGTCTCGCAAATCAAAAAATGATGCCAAAATACATTTACCATGTGATTACAAAAAAAATATATAATAGTGATTACCCTCCACGGCTATCTAATTTTCGACCATCTCTAGATGTGTTCCACACCAAGTTTCTTTATAAGGGGCGTGTTCCATTTCATCCCAAAATGCACGATATTCCCTACAAATAACTAAATAAAGAAAAAGGAGTCCAGTGAGCAACGATTCAATAAAATACAAAAAAATAACAACAAAATTTTATGAATTGATATGGATATCAACTTAATTTGACTTATGCAACCATTTGTCCTTTCCAAATAGATCATGTAATAAAAAATTATATTTGAAGATCATCTAATATAGCTTCGACCAAATCACGTTTTTAAAATGAATCTGCTTTCAGTTATACCAAGGTAAGTACCTCGTAGTACAGTTCCCACATCAGTACCAAGACATCCACTGGATCGCTATCTTTAAAAAGGGTGTGCGTGGGATCAACTTTAATTAGACCATTTGCCTTGTCAATATCATACTTTGACTTTACTACCCTTTCCAATTTCAATCACAATGCTGAATACTATAGGTGCACCTGGCCCGATTTCTAAATCATGTCAGCGATGAGCAGCAATTGATCTTCGTGACACAGAGGAGAGGACCCTTTCATTTAGATAAACATGGGAGTTTGTTGAATCTTTCCCACTTCCATGCCCATTGTTAGTAGCCATATTCAACTTCAAAATATCCTTAGAAAGGTTAGAATGATAGTCTATTATACTAAAACCCCAATTGAAAAAGTGAACATTCAAATAAGGTGAATATAAAATTTACACCTTATATGTTATAAGTTGAATAATCCTTAAAGTTGAGAAATTATTACCCAAGTGTTGACAAAGAGGTAATTTAACATTAATGAAGGTAATATAAAACAAAATCGACATATCCAATGGATACATTCTCATTTAATATAAATAAGGCAAAACTGAAAAGGAAACACATAATAAACTAAATAAAAGTATGAAAAAAATTCAAAGGGAAATGACAATAATTATACGTACAACAATAATACTGGTTGAATTATGCTTAACATACCATGTGGTGTAGTGATTTATGCCCATAAAATCAAATGAACCATTGAGAAGTGTGGACTCAACCTTTGAAAATCTTGGTAACTGGCTTTGTACTTTACTTCTCATTGAACTTGGATAATCCCCTAAGATTAAGGACTTAGTGAACCATCCGAAATGAAATCTATTTTGCATTGTGTTGCTTCATTGTTGTCCGCGGAGTTTGTTGCTAGCTCATACCAAAAAAACATCAAGTGATAACCCAACCGATCCATTTTGCTTTGGCTTTTATTTCTTCCTGTAGATATCTACTGCACTTGCATGAGCAAGAAGAATGTGATGACCAACTAAGGCTCTGTTGCAGAATTTCCAGCCGTATAAAATACGTGTAAAAGGATGGAGCATCATCTAGGGGCTTGGCACTGCATAATGGTTTCCCTTTCCATCTTGATTTTCAAGATTCAAATTTTCTGCAGCAAATTAAAATCTACTTTCAATATGCTAGCAAATTAAAGATGTCCAATAGTTAAAACACATCATCGTAATAGCTCTACGGAATTTCATGTAAATAGCTCAACGTACTTGATATGAACAATTTTTACGCTTTTTGACTGATTGTATTTACTAACTATTAATTCAAGATTGATCAATTATATAATTAAATGCTTAATTTTTTTCCATTAATCTATAATTGAAAAATGTAATGCACCCACACACCATGGGAGTTGCAAACTTGTACCATAGAAATAAATATCTTAGGTGAAGAAAACTCCTGTGAAGCATAGTTAATACCACCACCAATTATATCACTTGCTATATAAGTTGGTCCAAATTCCACTTTCTTTCCAGGTCCACGATAAAACATTCCATCATCCCCGTGATATCCATTACTGTTTGCTTTCCATTTGCCACATGCAAAAAAGATCAGGACATAACTCAAATAAACAATAAAGCAACAAAAACGACATATCACTCATATAGTGCAATTTCTACATTAATATTCACTTGCAATTAGTAATGGCGCTTACAAAGTAATGCTTATAAATCAAGCTCCCAATTTAAGCTGATGCAAAACAACAATGGATTGCAATGATCACGCACCCCCAAAGATGTATCAAAACAAAGAAGTTTACACACAATATCAAATTTCAAGCATAAAAATATTTAAAGGCAGTATCGACACACCAAGGGCAACACTAAAGAGCTCTAAGTCCATGTTTTGTTGTTCCTATGAAGTGGCAGGAGAAACACGCATCAATTACACTCGAGATTGCAGATCGATTACAAATCTATTACAACTATGCGTTATAAATGATTACAAATCTATTACAAATGTATAAACGTAAACGATTACAATTGATTACATCCGAGAAAACAATTACAGACGATGATTCAATATACCAAACAATTATTAGCATTGTCAACAATCAAGATCAATGGACCTATCTCAAGCATGACTACAGAGAGAATTATTCCACATTTATTACCCCTACCCTATGCACTTAAAAAATCATTTAAAAGATCGTAATAGGCACAAAATTTTAAAATTATGGTACGACGAACCAAACAGCCAAAGCTAAACAAATAAAACAAAATGTATTCCATGTGTGAACGACCACGGTAAGATTTTGTCATAGAAACCGGATGATCATACACTTCATATGGCAGCCAGTATTTTCTTGTAAACATGAGCTACATTTTAGTACGTGTCCAAGGGAGGCAAAGTAGGTACGCATTTAAAAGTCCAAGCACGACATATGTTATGTTACTCTCCAAACACTTCTTACGCATTTCAACATTTGGAGCAGGAACTATGAGGGTGTATCATGGAAGATTTGTAGATCCATGGTAAGAAGAACTACTTGCAATTTGAGGAATTGTCAACCATGTAGCTTATATTCCAAGTTCATGTCTTGCTCACCAGTGAACTTTTTTCCTTTCCATATAGATAAGAACTCTGTATATTATATATTAAATACCCTGCATATTGTATATCAATGTAAAATTTTTGAAAGTACATTCTCAACAGTAACAAATCATGGAACGTAAATGTACTTTCTCGAAATGATTAAATGATTAAACGATTAAACTAATTAAACGATTATACAATTTTTAACAACATCACAAATAAAAACAACACTTAAACTTAGATGAAAATGAAACCTAACTCTTAAATTTATCATTGCAATGGCCATTGCGAGAAACGGTGCCGAGCTAAGAAACACTTCCAAAAAAGAAATCTTTTTAACCTTGATGTCATCCCCTGACATGAAAAATCTTAAATAAAACTTTCACTTTGAAATAAAAATGTATTATGGTTATTATAAGCTAAATAAATGAAATTCCAAGCAACATATAAAACCCAAATTAATAGAGTTAATAGTGTGGGTACCTGTGATTAGATACCAAGAGATCACATTGTTCCTCATGACTTCATCGGATGAATGTGAAATCAACACCTGTAATTAATAGAAAAATAAAATTAACTTCAAAAAATGCATAGTAACCCTACGAAAAGACAAATTAATACAGTAACGCACACAATGCCCTTGTGCGTTACAGATGGATGTTGGGCATTACAGAGGGATCATAGAGTAGAAAATAGTGGGAAAAAATGAATTAATTTGTGATCTACTGATTCAACATCATGTGCATAAGCATTATGATATGTCATAGTTCCCTTGAGATTTCATATGATACATCCTAGACATAATTCACATGACTGAAAAATGCTACTTAGACATAATTCACTCGGGACAATGAATTAACAAAAGTATCTACAAAGCTAGTTTTCCATGTATAAAGTTGCTAACCATGGCATATAGTTAAAAATTTAAATCAACCACACATACTCTAGCTAGGCTTGGGTGATTGATGGATGATATAAATGCGTCCAGTTTCTATTGTTTACCAATGAATCGAGATATAGAAAAAACAGAAGATTTTGCAAAGAAGTGAATGGGTATTTTAACATCTCTAACATCTCTAATTGGAACCAACATTGGTATTGTACAAAAAAAAAAAAAAAACTCAAATAAATTTTACTAAAGAAAATGAAGATCAACAAATAAAGAAAAAAAGTCAGATATAGATGAGTGATAGTAATTAATGACAAATTTACCTTTTGAGGATTTAAATCATGGCTCCTTGGTACAAAAAAGGAATGAACTATCTTCAACATAAACATAATGTCATCTGCCTTCTTAATACTTGCAAACTTGTACTCTTTCACTCCTTTGCCTATTTTATTTCTAACTGATCATCCTAGATATCGAACTGTAAGGTCCATATTTGGGACGTTTGCTGAGGGTGAAGTCATTCAATCTTCCATCTTGGCTTGTGCACTGGGGACACCCCAACAATATGGTTGTTGTGCTATTTTCCATGGTTGGTTACAAAACTTATATAGGATTCCGAATCCGTTTTTATGATGATGTGGAGGAGAAGGCCAAGGCTAAAGGCTTGCACCCAAAAGTTCTAGGAGGAATGATTTTCTTTTTTGCACTTGGTGCCACTAGTGGAGTAATATCATTGATCACTTTGGATAAGCCCATATTTGAAAGTCCTCATGCTGTCAAAGGTTTGGTCAACCATTCACTTTTGACCATACAGACCATACTACCGACATTTTTTAAGGGGAGTAATGGACTATGAAATGTTTATGCGATCTTGGTACCTGAACATAATTAATTTCGAGTAATTACACTTAATATATTCAATTCCTATAAAAAAAACACCGATAGCTTTGATCGTGTGAGTGAACAGAATTTACCTTTAGAAACACGAATCCATATCGAAGAGGCATCTTTTGCTCATGCCATGCACTTAGTTCTGGTTCCAATGTTCAGTAAATCTGAAAATACAAGCCACCATTAAAATATATGGGAGGTGCAAAAATAATCATGGTGTTAACAATGGGGTGAAGTGACACAGTGTGTTCAGCCACTCCAAGGACCCATAGGGTGAACATAACAAAAACATAGTAAGCATCCCACATGGTGGCATAACACAAAATAACAAAATTTCACCTTAATTAATCTTGAAATTCAATGCTATGTAATTCGTATGATATTATAAGTAACACTATCAGAACTGCTCGATCCTGAAGAAAATAGATCATATATGTTTTGTGTATATGTTTTATGTCTAAGACAAAAAAAGGAAATATAAACTAGACCTACTCGATCTTGACCTACTCAATTCAAAACAATATCTATTTCTCCTCTCGATCCAGAAGGAAATATAAACTCATTCGTGTCACGAATGTTTGTGCAATAGGTAATGGCAATTGGAAAGAAAAAAGTTTCCTGTGGCTAATGTTGTATGCTATTTAGTACCAATATAAGAATATAAACTGCAAATCATGCTACATAACTCTTGATAGGCTAATCTTATGGTTGATACTGGTCATGTGGCTTCTTGATAGGCTGTTTATCGCCAAAGATATCTATTAAATGCCTCCTGTCATGGCATTTGAATACATCTAAATATTTAGTCATATATGAGTACAAAAATTGTAGTTCAAACACCAAACATAAAAACTATTAACCCACCCAAACCAAATATACTTGCAAAGATACAATGAAAAAAATTGAAAATGTGGTTTTCATTATAAGCAATGGGAACCTAACATGAAAAATTACCTGCTATTTATCAAGTTCACACCCCGAGGTCTCAAGAATACGTTGGTTTCACACTTTCAAATATGGGCTTGTAGATAGAGATGTGAGAATATCAACCATAAATAATAAAAAACTAACATATACTCATGTGTTATCAAATGTTTATATTTTCATTTAAACTATTTCCCCTAGTTTTATATAACATAAAACTTGAATATAATGACCATTTATCTTAAAAGTAGTAATGTTGTCAAAAATTAGTTGTTAAAGTAACAAAACATGTAAACCGGGAGGATGGGTGTCCAACAGCTGAAAATTTGAACACACTCATTTATACATCAAACAAAGACACATAACACCCATTATTATATTTCCTTATACATAATAGTTTGTGAACAAAACCAATAGAAAATTTTAGTTCACGATGGAGAGCATTGACCTATCCCTGCACGGATTGATATTAGAGAAAGCACTCAATAATCCACAATAAAGACGACCAAATTTCTAAGAGGGGGAGATATAGAGCATGAAAAAACAATGTAACTATTATAACAGTCTCAATAATATATTAAAACTGTTAAGAGAGAATGGATTCATTTCAATGGGGGGACAAAATCTCAAAGTAACTAATGTGGAGAGGCATTTTAGCAAGTGATCAATTTTTCTTCCATGTCACATGGGTGGATTTAAGTGATCCCCAAAAGAACACTAAACAGAAGCAACACCTCTTGTAAGATATTTCAGATTAACCCAATTACGAATATCACTCTTTTCAAATAAAGACATGTTTTTCCTATTAAGTAGTCAAAATCTACTCCATAACTGCCCAAATAAAACACTATCGTAAAGTCACGTTGTTTGAGGAATCAATTATGAGTGGTTAACTCAGCAAAAACTTAATACCCATTTTGAGATTGTAACAATCTAAAAGTAAGAACCATTATTTGAAATAGTTAAATCTTGATCTTGATCGTTTTCCCCAAAATAGAGCAACAAATTACACCCAAGAAAAAAAATTAAAACCCTAAAACTCAAATTCAAACACAAAAGTAACCCTTGAAAAATAAGTGTTTATATCGTGATGATGGTTTGAGCGGTGGGAGAGAAGAGAGAGTATCTTCAAAAAATTAGACACATAATAACATTAGGCACATAAAATCTCCAAAAGACTTGACCCTTAAAATTAATCCAAATTAAAAAAAAAAAGAATGTCATATAACGAATCTTGAAGGGAACACATGAATCACGAAGACAACCTAATACTTTAGGCACATAACAATAATTTGCAAAAAATCCAAGCCAACATACAATATTCATACATGCAAAATGAAGGAGAAATGATTAAATAGAGAAATACATGTATAGAGATGGTGGCATTATTACCATTGTTCTCGGTTGTGATTTCGAGGAGTTAGATCGACATCTAAGCACTAACACCTTGAATGGGACCAAAGTAACTCGTAGGAATCCATCGCGTAGTCACGGACACCCCAGTTTAAGGGCAGGACCAAAATTTTCAAACTGTTAGACTTAGGCTTAAAACATGTTGTCAAAGGTGAAAACGTAAAACAACTACAAAATGACCCCGTAAGAGGCGCAAACACCTTGCAAATGACTAATATATCCCATAGGAACTGATTCCATAGTCACGGGACCCTCGGTTTGAGGGCACGACCAAAATTTTATTTTGTTAGACTTAGGCTTAAAAACATTGTGTTAAAGGGTGAAAACATAAAAGAGCCATAAAATGGCCCCACAAGAGGCAGAAGCACCTTGCACGGGACAAATGTTACTTACCGGAACTGACCGCGTAGTCATGAGACACTCAGTTTGATGGCACAACCAAAATTTACAAACTCTAAGACTTAGGCTTAAAAACATGCCGCCAGGAGGTGACGACGTAAAACTACCACCAAACGACCCCATAAAGGGCGCGCACACTTCGTACAGGACCAATGTAACCCGCATGAACTGATCACGAAGTCACAGGGCCCCCGATTTGAGGGTAGGACCAAAATTTGCAAACTGATCAAATTAGGCTTAAAAACTTTACGTCAAAGGGTAAAAATGTAAAACAACCATAAAACGACCCCGTATGAGGTACGAACACCTCACACGGGACGATCATAACTGACCATATAGTCACGACACCACCGATTTGAGGCCAAGACCAAAATTCAAAAACTGATAGACTTAGGCTTAAAAACATGTCGTCAAAGGGTGACAACGTAAAATGGCCATAAAATAACCCCATAAGTGGAAGGAACACCTCGCATAGACAAATGTAACCCATAGGAACCGATCTCATGGCCAAGGGACCCACGGTTTGAGGGGCATGACCGAAATTTGCATTTTATTAGACTTAGACTTAAAAACATGCCATCAGAGGATGAAAACGTAATACAACTATAAAATGGCCTCGTAAGAGGCACGAACACCTCGCACGGGACCAATACAACTCGCGGAAACATTTTGAGGGTATGACCAAAATTTTCAAAATATCTAAACTTAGTATTAAAAATATACCGTCAAAGGGTGAAAAATATGGAACAACCCAAGAACGGCCTTGTAAGAAGAACACATACCTCACATGGGACCAATGAAACCCGTAGGAACTTATCGCGTAGTCACAGGACCCCCGATTTAAGGGCACAACCAACATTTGCAAACTATTAGACTTAGGCTTAAAAACAAATCGTTATGGGATGAAAACATAAAATAGCCACAAAATGACTTCGTAAGAGGCATGAACACCTCGCACGGGACCAATGTAACTTACAGGAATGGACCATGTAATCACAGGACTACCTATTTGAGGGCACAACCAAAATTTACATTTTGTTAGAGTTTGGCGTAAAAACATGCCATTAAAGGGTGAAATCATAAAACAACCACAAAACGGCGCCGCAAGAGACATGAACACCTCGCATGGGACAATATAACTCGCAAGAACTGATCGCCTAATCGCGGGACTCCTTGTTTGATGGAACGATTAAAATTTGAACAATATCAAACTTTGTCTTAAAAACATGCTATCAAAGGGTGAAAATATAAAAAATCCACAAAAGGCCCCATAAGAGTCACAAACACCTCAAAAGTGATCAATGTAACCCACAAGAACAGACCGCGTCGTCACGGGACCACCGATTTGAGGGCATGACCAAAATTTGCAAATTGTTAGACTTAGGCTTAAAAACAGCTGTCAAAGGGTGAAAACGTGAAACAACCACAAAATGACCCCGTAAGAAGAACGAACACATCGTAAGGAACCAATGAAACCCACAGGAACCAATTGCGTAGTCACGTGACTCCCAATTTGTGGACACGATCAATATTTTCAAAATATATGGATTTAGGCTTAAAAACATTCCATCAAAGGGGGAAAATGTAAAATAGCCACAAAATGGTACCGTAAGAGGCATGGACACCTTACACGGGACCAAAGTAAAAGGAACCAATAGTGCAGTCATGTGACCCACAATTTGAGGGCACGACCAATATCTGCAAACTGTTAGACTTAGGCTTAAAAGCTTACCGTCAAGGTTGAAAACATAAAATCGCTACAAAACGACCTCGTTCGAGGCACGAGTACCTCGTACGGGACCATAGTAACTTGCAAGAACCGATCGCGTAATCACGGGAGCCCTAGTTTAAGGGCACAACCAAAATCTACAGATTGTTGGACTTGGGCTTAAAAACACGTTGTCAAAGGGTAAAAATGTAAAACAGTCGCAAAATATCCCCGTAAAGGTCACGAACATCTTTGAGGGAACCAATGTAACCCGTTGGAACTTCTCGAATAGTCACGGGACCCATGATTTGAGGGCATGGCTAAAAATTTCATTTTCTTAAAATTAGGCTTAAAAATGTGTCGTAAAAGGGTAAAAACATAAAAAATGACAAAACGGCCCCATAAAAGGAACGAAAACTTCGCACGAAACCAATGTAACTCGCAGGAGCCGATCGCATAGTCACGAGACCCACAGTTTGAGGGAACGAAAAAAATTACATTTTGTTACACTTAGGCATAAAAACCTTCCGTCAAAGGGTGAAAATATAAAAAACCCACAAAACGGCCTTGCAAGTGACACGAACGCATCGCACGAGATCAATGTACCTTATAAGAACCGGCTGCGTAGTTATGGGACCCTCAGTTTTAGCTCACGGACAAAATTTATAAAACATCTAAACTTAGGATTAAAAATATATCGTCAAAGGGTGAATCCAATGTGTCCCGTAGAAACCCACTGCGTAGTCATGGGACCCCCGATTCGAGGGCATGGACAAAATTTGCAAACTGATAGGCTTAGCTTAAAAAATCCAATGAAGGGTGAAAACACAAAACGACCTCGTTAGAGGCACGAACACCTTGCAC
Source organism: Sambucus nigra (assembly GCA_949130495.1). NCBI lineage: Eukaryota > Viridiplantae > Streptophyta > Magnoliopsida > Dipsacales > Adoxaceae > Sambucus > Sambucus nigra. Next base: position 43,795,413 of record OX422209.1, read on the forward strand.
GGGACCAATGTAACCCATAGGAACCGATCGTGTAGTCACGGGACCCTCGACTGGAGGGAACGATCAAAATTTGCAGTTTGTTAGGCTTGGGCTTAAAAGCATGCCGTTAAAGGGTGAAATCATAAAACAACGGCAAAATAGTCCTGTTAGGCACAAACACCTTGTATGGGACCAATCTAACCAGCAAAAACATATCGTCAAAGGGTAAAGGCGTAAAATAGGCACAAAATGAGCCCTTAAGGGTCATGAACACCTCGCACGGGACCAATGTAAACTACCAGAATTGACCACGTAATAACGGGACCCTTAGTTTGAGGGCACGATAAAAATTTGCAAAATATCTAAACTTAGTCTTAAAAACATGTTATCCAAGGGTAAAAATGTAAAACAACTACAAAAGAGCCCCATAAGAGGCATGTATAACTCGCAAGGGGTAAACACAACCGCAGGAACTGACCACGAAGTCAAGAGGCCCTCGGTTTGAGGGCATGATCGAAATTTGCAAATTATTAAAATTAGGATTAAAAACATGCCGTCAAAGAATGAAAATGTAAAATAACAACAAAATGACCCCGTAAGAGACACATACACCTCACACCGGACCAATGTAACTTACAGGAATCGACCGCGTAGTCACGAGACTTTCAATTTATTGGCACAAACAAAATTTGTAAAATATCTAAAATTTGGATTAAAAATATGTCGTCATTGGGTGAAAACATAAAACAACCACAAAATGGCCTCATAAGAGGCACAAACACGTAGCACGGAACCAATTCAACTTGCAGGAATATATCGCGAAGTCATAGGGCCACCGGTTTAAGGGCATAATTAAAATTTGTAAAATCTAAAACATATGCTTAAAAATATTCTGTCAAAGGATAAAAATGTAGAACATCCACAAAATAACCCCGTACGAGGCAAGAACACCTCGCATGGGACGAATGTAATCAGTAAGAACCGACCGCATAAGAGGCACAAACACCTGGAACGGGACCAACGTAACTTGCAAAAACCGATCGCGTATTCATGGGCCCCCCAATTTGAGGGCACGACCAAAATTTGTAAATTGTTAGAATTAGGCTTAAAAATATGCCGTCAAGGTTGAAAACATAAAACAACTACAAAATGACCTCGTTCGAGGAACGAAAACCTCGCACGGGACCATTTTAACTTGCAAGAACCAATCACATAATCAAGGGACCCCTAGTTTAAGGGCACGACCAAAATCTACAAACTGTTTGACTTAGGCTTAAAAACATGTTATCAAAGGTTAAAAACGTAAAACAACCACAAAATGGCCCCGTAAAAGTCACGAACACCTTTGAGGGAACCAATGTAACCCGTAGGAACTTCTCGGATAGTCACGGGACACATGATTTAAGGGCACGACCAAAATTTACATTTTGTTAAAATTAGGCTTAAAATGTGTCGTAAAAGGTTGAAAACGTAAAAAATGACAACACCACCCCGTAAGAGGAACGAACACCTCACACGAAACAAATAAAACTCGTAGGAGCCGATCACATAGTCACGAGACCCACATTTTGAGGGAACAAAAAAAATTACATTATGCTAGACTTACGGATAAAAACCTTCCGTCAAAGGGTGAAAACATGAAACAACCACAAAACGGCCCCGTAAGTAGGGGTGGCCATAGGCCTGAGGCCCGTCTAACCCGTCCAATTAAAAAATAGGGCTTGGGTAAGGTGAATAGGCCCGCAAAGAGAGCTTGGCAAAATTTGATAGGACCGATTTTTTTTGGGCGGGCTTGGGCATGAATTCTTAAGCCCGATGAGGCCCGGCCCGAGGCCTGAGAATTTATATATATATATATATATATATATATATATATATATATATATATATATATATATATATATATATATATATATATATATATATATATATAATATTAATATATATGTGTGTGTGTGTATGTATTAATTTATTATTAAAGTTTAAGACTACAAAGTTATAAATAAATAAATATATAAAGTGAGTAACTTTTATAATATAAAATCATATACTAAGTCCTTTTATGTAGAGTGGGGAACTTTATATATATAATCTATAATATATAAAGTTTAAACCATGTTTTTAATTAAAAAAAATAGGTCTTTGATTAAGAAAAAATAGATTTTTATATTTTAAAAAAAATAGTAACCGAGCTTGGCCAACGGGCCTGGGTAAAGAGCTTTTAAATCTGGGCGGGCTTGGGATTACATAATAAGTCTCGATCTAGGCCCGAGTGTGCTTGGGATAGCTCATAATTTTATAAGCCCGGCCCGAGCCCGAGCCCGATCGGGCCTGCCCAAGCCCGACCCATGGCCACCCTTACCCGTAAGAGGCCCGAACACATTGAACGGGAGCAATGTAGCTTACAGGAATCGACTGCATAGTCATGGGATCCTTGGTTTTAGCGTACAACCAAAATTTTCTAAACATCTAAACTTAGGATTAAAAATATGTCATCAAAGGGTGAAAATGTAAGATAGCCACAAAACGGCCTCGCAAGTGGCAAGAACAAGTCCTACGGGACCAATGTAACCCGCAAAAATCGACCGTGTAGTCACAGGACCCTCGATTGGAGGGAACGACCAAAATTTGCATTTTTTTAGACTTGGGCTTAAAAGCATGCCGTCAAATGGTGAAATCATAAAACAACAGCAAAATAGGCCTGTAAGAGGCACAAACACCTCGTATAGGACCAATCTAACTAGTAGGAACCGATTGCATAGTCAAGGAACTCATGGTTTAAGGGCAGGGCAAAAATTTGGATTTTGTTAGACTTGGGCGTAAAAAGATGTCGTCAAAGGGTATAATCATAAAACATCCACAAAACGGCTCCGTCAGAGGCACGAACACCTAGCACTGGACCAGTGTAACTCACATGAACCGATCGCGTAGTCACAAGGCCCCCGATTTGAGGGCACAAACAAAATTTTCAAAAATATCTAAACTTAGTATTAAAAATATATCATCAAAGGGTGAAAGCATAAAATAGCCAAAAAAAATCCTCGTAAGAGGCACGAACACCTCGCAGGGGACAAATGTAATTCGCAGGAACTGACGGCATTGCCACGAGACCCCCGATTTGAGGGTACAACCAAAATTAGTAAACTTTTAGACTTAGGCTTAAAAACATATCGTCAAAGGGTTAAGATGTAGAACAGACACAAAATGAGCCCTTAAGGGGCACGAACACCTCGCACGGGACCAATGTAACCTCCTAGAATTGACCGCGTAATCACGGGACCCTCAGTTTGAGGGCACGATCAAAATTTGCAGAATACCTAAACTTAGTCTTAAAAACATGCCATCCAAGGGTGAAAATATAAAACAGCTACAAAAGATCCCCATAAGAGGCAAGCACAACTCGCAAGGGGCAAATGCAACCCGTAGGAACTGACCACGAAGTCACGAGGCCCTCGATTTGAGGGCACGACCAAAATTTGCAAATTATTAGACTTAGGATTAAAAACATGCGGTCAAAGAATGAAAATGTAAAGCAACAACAAAACGACCCCGTAAGAGGTACAAACACCTCACACCCGACCAATATACCTTTCAGGAACCGACTGCATAGTCACGAGACTCTCGATTTATGGGCAGGACCAAAATTTGTAAATATCTAAACTTAGGATTAAAAATATGTCGTCGATGGGTGAAAATGTAAAACATTCGTAAAACGGCCACGCCAGAGACACGGACACCTAGCACGGGACCAATCTAACACGCAGGAATGGATCACAAAGTCATAGGGCTGTCGGTTTGAGGGCATAACGAAAATTTGCTAACTCTTAGACATTAGCTTAAAAATATTTTCTCAAAGGGTGAAAATGTCGAACACCCACAAAACGACTCCGTACAAGGCAATAACACCTCGCACAGGACCAATGTAAGCGGTAAGAACCGACCGCATAGTCACGACACCACCAGTTTCAGGGCCTGACCAAAATTTGGAAACTGTTTGACATAGGCTTAAAAACATGTCCTCAAAGGGTGAAAATGTAAAACAACCATAAAATGGTCCCGTAAGAGGCACGCGACCAATGTAACCTATAGGAACCAACTGTAGAGTCCCAGAACCCATAGTTTTGGGGCACGACCAAAATTTGCACTTTGTTAGACTTAGGCCTAAAAACATTCCATAAAAGGGTGAAAACATAAAACAGCCGCAAAATGGCTCCATAAGAGGCATGGACACCTCGCACGGGACCAATGTAACCCGTAGGAATAGACCGCGAAGTCATGGGGCCCCCAGTTTGACTGCACAATCAAAATTTTCTACTAGAATTCGGCTTTAAAACATGTCGTGAGAGGGTGAAATCATAAAACAATGACAAAATGACCCCGTTAGAGCCACAAACACCTCACACGAGACCAATGTAACTCGCAGCAACCGACCGCGTAGTCACGGGACCCCCGATTTAAGGAAATGACCAAAATTTACAAAATATCAAAACTTAGGGTCTAAAAAATTATCGTCAAAGGGTGAAAACATAAAACAGCCTCAAAATGACCCCATAAAAGGCACGAGCAGCTGGCACGGGACCAACGTAACCTTCAAAAACCGATCGCGTATTCATGGGACCCCCAATTTCAGGGCACGACCAAAATTTGCAAATTGTTAGACTTAGGCTTAAAAACATGCCGTCAAGGTTCAAAACATAAAACATCTTCAAAATGACCTCGTTCGAGGCACGAACACCTCGCACGGGACCATTGTAACTCTTTAGAACCGATCGCATAACCACGGGACCCCTAGTTTATGGGCACAACCAAAATCTACAAACTGTTCAACTTGGTCTTAAAAACATGTTGTCAATGGGTAAAAATATAAAATAGCCACAAAATGGCCCTGTAAATATCACGAACACCTCTGAGGGAATCAATGTAACCTTTAGGAACTTATCGGATAGTCACGGGACCCATGATTCGAGGGCATGGCCAAAATTTGCATTTTGTTGAAATTAGGCTTAAAAATATGTCGTAAAAGGGAGAAAATGTAAAAAATTACAACACGGTATTGTAAGAGGAACAAACACCTCGCACGAAACCAATGTAACTCGTAGGAGCCGATCACATAGTCACGAGACCCACAGTTTGAGGGAACGGAAAAAATTACATTTTGTTAGACTTAGGCATAAAAACCTTCCATCAATGGGTGAAAACATAAAACATCCACAAAACAGTCCCATAAGAGCCACGAACACATCACACGGGATTGATGTAGCTCACAGGAATCGAATATGTAGTCATGGACCCTTGGTTTTAGCGCAAGACCAAAATTTGCAAAACATCTAAACATAGGATTAAAAATATGTCGCCAAAGGGTGAAAATGTAAGAAAGCCACAAAACGGCCTCACAAGAGGCAAGAACACGTCACATGAGACCAATGTAACCCGTAGAAACCGACTGCGTAGTCACGAGACCCCCAATTTGAGGGTATGGACAAAATTTGTAAACCGATAAACTTAGCTTAAAAACATCGAACGAAGGGTGAAAACATAAGACAACCACAAAATGACCCCGTCAGAGGCACAAACACCTTGCACACGACCAATGTAACCCACAAAAATTGATGTGTAGTCATGGGACCCTCGATTAGAGAGAACGACCCAAATTTGAATTTTCTTAGACTTGGGCTTAAAATCATGCCGTGAAAAGGGAGAAATCGTAAAATAATAGCAAAATAGGCCTGTAAGAGACACAAACACCTTGTATGGTACCAATCTAACCAGTAGGAACCGATCTCATAGTTAAGGAAACCATGGTTTGAGGGCATGACCAAAATTTGGATTTTGTGAGACTTTGGCATAAAAAGATGTCATCATAGGGTATAAACATAAAACATCCAGAAAATAGCCCCGTCAGAGGCACAAACACCTCGCACTGAACGTGTGTAACTTGCAGGAACCGATCGCGTAGTCACAAGACCCCCAGGTTTGAGGGCACGATCAAAAGTTGCAAAAATATCTCAACATGGTATTAAAAATATGTCATCAAAGGGTGAAAGCATAAAATAACCAAAAAAAGTCCTCGTAAGAGGTATGGACACCTCGCATGGGACAAATGTAACCCACATGAACTGACCGCGTTGTCACGAGTCCCCCGATTTGAAGGTATGATCAAAATTAGCAAAATATTAAACTTAGGCTTAAAATTATGTCGTGAAATGGTAAAGACGTAAAACAACCACAAAATGAGCCCTTAAGGGGCATGAACACCTCACACGGAACCAATTTAACCTGCCAGAATTGACTGCATAATCATGGGACCATCGGTTTGAGGGAACGATAATTTTTTTTTAAAATATCTAAACTTAGTCTTAAAAATATGCTCTTCAAGGGTGAAAATCTAAAACAACTACAAAAGAGCCGCATAAGAGGCACACAAAACTCGCAAGGAACCAATGCAACCCGTAGGAACTGGCCACGAAGTCACGAGGCCCTCGGTTTGAGGGCATGACCAAAATTTACAAATTGTTAGGCTTAGGATTAAAAACATCCCATCAAAGCAGGAAAATGGAAAACAATAATAAAATGACCCCGTAAGAGGCACAAAAACCTCACACCGGACCAATGTAACTTACAGGACCGACTGCGTAGTCACGAGACTCTCAATTTATGGGCAGGACCAAAATTTGTAAAATAACTAAACTTAGGATTAAAAATATGTCGTCGATGGGTGAAAACGTAAACCAACCACAAAACAGCCTCGTAATAGGCACGTACACCTAGCACGGGACCAATGTAACCCACGGGAACTGATCGCGAAGCCATAGGGCCGCCGGTTTGAGGGCACAACCAAAATTTGTAAACTTTTAAACATAGGCTTAAAAATATTTCGTTAAAGGGTGAAAACGTAGAACATCCACAAAACGACCATGTACGAGGCAAGAACACCTCGTACGGGACCAATGTAACCTCTAATAACCGACCACGTAGTCACGACACCACCAGTTTGAGGGTCTGACCAAAATATGCAAAGTGTTAGACTTAGGCTTAAAAACTTTTCTTCAAATGGTGAAAACGTAAAAAAGCCATAAAATGACCCCGTAAGAGGAACAAACACCTCACACAGGACCAATGTAACTAGTAGGAACCGATTGCATAGTCACAAAACCCACAATTGTTGGACCCCCAATTTTAAATTTTTCAAAAATAATTCAATTTCCTTTTAAATGCGAAATAAAGATGGTTCAACACAAAAATTTAATTTTTGAAATTTAATTTGTTTTTTTCTTTAAAAAATAAAAAATTAAAAAAAGCACAAATTTTAATTTCTAAAAACAAAATTAAAATTAAACCCTACAAAGTGAATTATGGTGAACACACAGACACAAAAAAAAAAAAAAAAAAAATTCACACAAACCAATTTTTGGATTTTCTCACAAACAAAAATAACGCTTGAAATTAACTATAAGAAATTTACTTTTAGCCCAAAATTAAATTAACACAAGTCGTAAAATTTGCCTACAAAATATTTTCAAAATTACCAAATTAGGCCAAACCAAATTTAACAAATTAAATTTCCGACTTGAATTAAATTAACTTAAATTATACCCAAATTATAGCACCAATTTACAAAAGATTGTGAATTAAACCATATTTTATCTTTTAATTTTAAGCATGCGTTCTAGGTGATTTGCAAGGTAAAATAAATTCACAACCCCTACGCCGCGATCTACGAGGAAAAACCCACAACGGAAAAAAACCTCGGACAAATCTTGCCTTAAGTCCACTAAGTACGAAATTTTACAAGTACAAGACAAATGACTTACTCAACTCGACTCGACTCCCTTTAAGCCCCTGACGCATCTTCTTGTACCAACCTCTGCTTAGTCGATAATCTCGGAATCCACGGAACCTTGGAATCCACCAATGAAGCTTTAAGAACCTATCTACCACACATGGTGCCTTTCACCGTATGAGAATGCCGTAGCCAAAACCATTATGGGAAGTAAAAGTAAAACCAAACGAAATCTTCAATTCGATAGAGTAGAACCCGGTGCCAAAACTTTCCTAGCAAGATATATGTATATGGTACTTGGAATAAACAAATATGGGTGTAAACAAAATTGTTTAAGAATAATTTTCTTGAAAAACAAGACACTCTAAACTTGAACTTTTTCAAGGAAGAATTAAGATCTAAAAAACTCTCTCTTGAGATTGTAGAAGAAAAAGTTAGTATTTCGAAGTTGGTTACCTCACATTTTAATTCTGGAAAAAGTTAGTGGGACAAAAGAAGTGGGAACATGGAGAAAACTGCCAAAATATTTTCCCGCCAAAAATCTCGTTTGAACAATATTTTCGTTCGAAGGAAGTCTCGTTCAAATGACCTTTCTAACGAAGTTCCAGAGGTCGAAGGGGAAAAGTAGTCGGCAAAATTGGTTCGAACGATAATATGGAACGAAGTGACAGAATGGTCAAAATTCGATTTAATCCCAAAAACTTTATTTTAAAGTTATAAAGTAACCTTCTAAAAATAATATTTATTTTAAAATAAAATTACACCCAATAAAAAATGTTCCAAGCCCCTATATATATGTAATGTATTTGTACCTTAGGTTATATTATAACTAAGTTGATGATGTGAAACGAGGCACATGTAGACCTGCAATGATGTTTTCTTGATAATCAGGCTACAACGTCGTCAACTTTAACATGTCATAGGCTTGAAGGATACACGAGAACACTATCCTATGACTCAAATATTTTTGTCGGGAATTTAGTCAAAACTACAAAGGACTCAATTGAAAAATTTATCCTTACAAATCTCCTCCTTTGGCCATTCCTGGACGGAAACCAAAAATGAAACTCCTAAAGGGCCGTCAAGCTCTGCTAGACTAAAAAACTTCCCACCTAAAATAAAAAATACATAGCTTGAATCAAAACCCAAGGATGAATAGCTTTGCCGATGAGATGTTGGTTCTCAATAGAATTCCTACACACTTAAGCAAACATTAAACACATAGGGAATATCAAAATATTAAATGCAATTAAAATAATTACTCCCCCTAAATTAATCTTACCCTTTATCAAATAAATGACCTACTTAGAAAGACGTCTCCCCCTAGGTTTAATCTCCTAAACTAAGATATGATTACAATATTATTAGATACCGTTTCTCCCCTATCATTCTCCCCCTTTTTGTTTAGGAATAGACAAAGGATAAATGAACTGATTTAAACACGATGAAGCTTAGAGTGATAAGAGTATGAAAACATATGGGAAGCAAAGTCATAACTAATCCATACAAATAATAAATGATACAAACTATGGATTAAAGCATAGGTGGACTAGAAAAAGAGGCAAAGATAAAACAAATACCGTATATATGTAAACATAAGGAATATCACAAACGCACATGCACATGCACATATATATAGGTATAAACACCACACATGACACAAAGTACATTAAGCTTCTCACACTTGTATGGAAAAAATGTGTCCAAATACATGCGGTAAACGGAAGTGTAGGGGTGTGAACTAGTAACAATTAAATTTATACCCAATCACTTAAAACATGTTCATGGAGTTCTCGTTTGATTGACAAATTTTATCACATTTATATATAGCCTCATGTGACATTATAAATTGAACTTAATGAACAAACATACACAATACATACAAGCCTAGACTTTTGATGATTCTGCAAACCAATAGAGTCATGACATTGAAAGAACAACTAGGATAAACGAACATTGTGCAGACCATTGATATACCATCGAAACTCCCTCAAAATAAGCATATTAATTTTAATCTTTTGAATCAATTAACTAACTACACAAAATAGGCCTTGACAAATATTTTCTTTTAATGCCATTATTATTTTAGGTCTTTGGGCCACGTATTTCTTTTAGGTCCAAGCAAACGGTGACTTAATCGTAAAGGATGATATTTCCTTTCGGAGCCCTTACCCGCGCACACACACACGCACACGCACACACACACAGAGGCACAGGCACACACACACACACACAGGCACACACACACACACACACACATACACACACACACACACACACACACACACACACACATATATATATATATATATATATATATATATATATATATAATATTTTATCACTCAATTCTCACGTGGAAAGGATTTTAACATGCACTAGTCCTCCTAGGTCACATAGCATGAAGATGACTAGATTGGTAGGATAACACCTCACTAACCTCAAATATATATGTGACATTTAAATTTCAAATGGGTTCGTGCATGTGTGAAAAGAGGCATACAAAAATAGAATCCATTATAGCAACATGTAATCCTACTACTCCATGTAAGTATGGTAAAGAACATATTTAAGGATTGACAATCTTAATCAAAAGTTCTAGCCACATGGAAGCGAAAAAGAAGGGATTCAAACACAAGTATATGCCACATAAAGTGTGTCAAACTAAAATACACACAACAAAAATCTTTTTGTGTTTTTGAAAATTTTTAACCAACCAAACAAAAATATTTACTCAAAAGACAAACAAAAGACATTTGTATTTTTCATTTAATGCAAACTAAACTAAATATCATACAAAAGATAAACAAAAATCACAATTGTAGCATGAGATATGAGATAAAGCAATGACTAGAAAATGATAAACAAGCATATAATTATCATAATAATATAGCATGAAGTACAAAAGCTAAAGTATGCAAATAACTAACACATTCAACCTTTAGATTTAGCAATGGAGGAAGCATGTGAAAGTAAACGAGAATAAAAAATCCTATTTTATAAAGCTACCAAGTCGTATCTCCTAATCCAAACTAATGAAGAATGACTATCTCGGGATATAGGATCTTGGCTACCTCGGTTGCCTTATGGTGGGATTTTCTAAGGCCTCGTTTAAGATCAAAACAAAATTTCCTAAGATAACCTTTTCGACCTCAATGAGACCACCTAAAGACACGACGAAAAGGCTTACCTAAGGAATGATCTATAACATTGTTCCTAGAGGATTCTCCTAAAATATTGATTTTGGCTTTATGAGTAGACTCATTACAAGTATCGAAGCCTAAACCACATGTGCCATTTTTTATTTGGACCGTTCCTAATGTTTTATCTAATTTCTCCGAACGACACTCCAAATCAAATTTGACTTTACTAGAGTCTTTAAATTTATTTTCTAATTCTAAAATGTGAGACACTAATAAAAATTGCGCTCTTCAAATGCGAGAAGCTCCTTTTTCAAGGATTCCATTAAGCCCTTAAGGCTATCGCTATCACTTTCTACATACAGCAGCTTCTCTCGAAGAGCTCTCTCACGTGTTCTAAGGTATTCAAACAACACACTATTATTAGCAAACTTGACATGCTCTCTTAAACAAGATTCTTTATATAATTCTTGAAATGCAAATTGAAGTTGACTCTCTTCACCCTCCTCATCACTTTATCTCTCTCTTTCTTCTCCACTCTCACTACCATCATTTCTTTGGGATTCACAAACTATGGCCTTGGAAGTGTAATGTGTTAAAATTTCTTCAATAAAGGAGTGTTCACTTTCACTCACATGATTTGCCATAAAAGCTACAAAGTTGGGCTTAGTGGGGGAATCAGGTCCCTCTTCCTTATCACTATCACTAAGTATTGCATTGTAGGAAATTTGTTGCTTGCCCTCTCTCCTTAGTTTAGTGGGGCACTCTCTCGCCCTATGACCATAACCCTTACAACTGTAACACCTATTAGACTCGTCCCTATTAAGATCATCTATTTGAACTTTAGGGATCTTATCGACTTTGTCATGCTTAGATTTTTTGAATTTTTTAAAATCATTATTATATTTGTTAAACTTGAGAATTTTTAAAATTTCTTAGCAAACATAGCCATATCCTCCGAGTCACTGTCACTTTCGCTCTCTACTACTTGTTTTTCCTCCTTTCGGGCTTTCAGAGCAACGCTCTTATCTATTTTCCTTTCAGTTTTGGAGGGCAACATGTCTAGTTCATATGTTTGTAAATCACCTACGAGCTCTTCGAATTTCGTAGAGGCTAAAGTGGGCAAAGAATTTGAAACAGTCACTTTAGGAATGAACCTATCGGGTAGGGACCTAAGAATTCTCTTTACAACTTGGTCGTCGGGTGTTTTCTCTCCCAAATTAAAAGATGAATTAACTATATCGGAAAGCCTAGCATAAAATTCATCAAATGTTTCTTTTTCATTCATTTTGATGGTTTCAAATTGAGTGGTGAGGTTTTGGATTTTTGAAGCTTTTACGACACTAGTTCCCTCATGAGTGAGTTGTAAAATATTCCAAGCTCCTTTAGCACTTTCACACGTCATAATGTGTCGGTATTCATCCGGTGTGACAATGCTAAACAAGGCATTTAAATCTCGAGAATTAAAATTTTCAAGTTTAAATTCATTCTCACTCCATCTATCTGTGGGTGTGGGAACACGTTCATTTTCAACTAAATATGTAGGTGGGGACCACCCATTAACGACTAACAACCAAACCATCTCATCTAGAGACCTAAGTGTCGAACTCATACGTGCTTTCCAATATATGTAATTAGAACCATCGAAAATATTGAAAAGTCCATTTTTAACCAAAATAATTGTAAGGACCTGAATACAATAAATTAGCGCTCCGACTCTGATACCACTTGTTGGACCCCACTTTTTAAATTTTTAAAAAAGAATTCAATTTCCTTTTAAATGCGGAATAAAGATTGTTCAACACAACAATTTAATTTTCCAAATTTAATTTGTTTTTTTCCTTTCAAAAATGAAAAATTAAATTTAACACCAATTTTAATTTCTAAAAACAAAATTAAAATTAAATCCTGCATAGTGAATTATGGTGAACACAAACACACACAAAAAATTCATAAAAACTAAATTTTTGATTTTCTCTCAAACAAAAATAGCGCTTGAAGTTAACTATGAGAAATTTACTTTTAGCCCAAAATTAAATTAACACAATTCCTAAAATTTTCCTACACAATATTTTCAAAATTACCAAATTAGGCCAAACCAAATTTAACAAATTTAATTTCCGACTTGAATTAAATTAACTTAAAGTATACCCAAATTAAATTATAGCACCAATTTAAACAAGATTGCGAATTAAACCATATTTTATCTTTTAATCCTAAGCATGCATTCTAGGTGATTTGCAAGATAAAATAAATTCACAACCATTATGCCACGATTTACGAGGAAAAAATCACAACGGGAAAAAACCTCTGATGGCCCTAGCCTTAAGTTCACTAAGTACGAAATTTTACAAGTACAAGACAAATGACTTACTCAACTCAACTCGACTCCCTTCAAGCCCCTGACACGTCTTGTACCAACCTCTGATTAGTTGACAATCCTAAAATCCACCAGAACCTTAGAATCCACCAATGAAGCTTTAGGAACCCATCTACTACACACAGTGCCTTTCACCGTAGGAGAATGCCGTAACCAAAACCATGAACTTCTTCTTTATGGGATGTAGAAGTAAACCCAAACGAACTCTTCAATTCGGTAGACTATAACCCGGTGCCAAACACTCTCCAAGCAAGATATATATATATATATATATATATATATATATATATATATATATATATATATATATATATATATATATATATATATATATATATATATATATATATGGTACTTGGAATAAACAAATATGGGTGTAAACAAAAGTTTTTAAGAATGATTTTCTTGAAAAACAGAACACTCTAAACTTGAATTTTTCAAGGAGGAATTAAGCTCTCAAATACTCTATGTCGAGATTGTAAAAGATAAAAAGGTTAGTATTTCAAAGTTGGTTCCCGCACATTTTATTTCTGGCAAAAGTTAATGGGACAAAAGAAGTGGGAACATGGGGAAAACTACCAAAAATTGCCAAAATATTTTCTCGTTGGAAATCTCGTTTCAAAGAGATTTTCGTTCGAACGAAGTCTTGTTCGAACGATCTTTCTAACGAAGTTTCAGAGGCCAGAAGGTAAAAGCCATTGGCAAACTCGTTCGAAAGACATTATCGTTCGAACGACAAACTCGTTCGAACGACAATATCGAACGACAAACTCGTTCGAACGACAATATCGAACGAAGTGACAGAATGGTCAAAATTCGATTTAAGACCGAAAACTTTATTTTAAAGTTCTAAAGTAACCTTCTGAATATAAATTTTATTTTAAAATAAAATTACACCCAATAAAAAATGTTCCAAGCTCCTATATATATATATATATATATATATATATATATATATATATATATATATATATATATATATATATATATGTAATGTATTTACACTTCAGGAGATATTAGAACTAAGTTGATGACGTGAAAGAATAACATGTAGACTGAAAAGGATGTTTTCTTGATAAGCAGGCCACAACGTCTTCAACTTTAACATGTCATAGGCTTGAAGGATACACAAGAACACTATCCTATGACTAAAATATTTTTGTCCGGAATTGAGCCAAAACTACAGAGGACTTAATTGGAAATTTGTGTCCTTAGAACAGTTTTAGGGCACGACCAAAATTTGTACTTTGTTAGACTTAGGCTTAAAGACATTACATAAAAGGGTGAAAACATAGAACAACCACAAAATGGTTCTATAAGAGGCATGAACACCTCGCACGGGACCAATGTAACTCGTAGGAATAGATCGCGAAGTCACGGGGCCCCCAGTTTGACGGCACTACCAAATTTATCATTTTGTTAGAATTCGGTTTAAAAACATGTTATCCAAGGGTGAAGTCAAAAAATAATGACAAAACCACCTCGTAAGAGGAACGAACACCTCACACCAAACCAATGTAACTTGAAGGAATAGATTGCGTAGTCACGAGACCCCCGATTTAAGGAAACGACCAAAATTTGTAAAATATCTAAACTTAGGTTTTAAAAAATTATCGTCAAAGTGTGAAAATGTAACACAACCTCAAAACGGCCCCGTAAGAGGCACGAACACCTGGCACAGGATCGACGTAACCTGCGAAAACCGACCGCGTATTCATGGGACCCCCAATTTGAGGGCATGGCGAAAATTTATAAATTGTTAGACTTAGGCTTAAAAACATGTCGTCGATGGGTGAGAATGTAAAATAACCACAAAATGATCCCGTAAGAGGCACGAACACCTCAGGCCACCAATGTAGCCTGCAGGAATCTATTGTGCATTCACGGGACCCCAAGTTGGAGGGTACGATCAAAATTTACATTTGGTTAGACTTAGGCTTAAAAATATTTTGTCAAAGGGTAAAATTGTAAAATAGCCGCAAAACATCCCCGTAAGAGGAACGAACACCTTGTACGGGACCAATCTAACTAGTAGGAACCGATTGCATTGTCACGAGACCCAGAGTTTGAGGTCATGACCAATTTTTGCATTTTGTTTGACTTAGGCATAAAAACATGTCGTCAAAGGGTGAAAATATAAAATAGCCATAAAACGGGTCCATCAGAGGCACGTACACCTTGCACTGGACCAATGTAACTCGCAGGAATCGATCGTGCTGTCACGAGACTCTTGGTCTGAGGGCACAACCAAAATTTGCAAAAATATCCAAACTTAGTTTTAAAAATATGTCATCAAAGGGTGAAAGCCTAAAATAAAAAAACAATATCCTCATAAGAGGCACGAACACCTCGCACGGGACAACTGTAACCCGCAGGAACTGATCGCGCAGTCAAGAGACCCCCGATTTGAGGGCACGACCAAAATTATCAGACTATTAGACTTAGGCTCAAAAATAAATTTTCAAAGGGTAAAGACGTAAAACAACCACAAAATGAGACCTTAAGACGAACGAACACCTTACACGGGACCAATGTAACCTGCAAGAACTGACCGCGTAATCGCGGCACAACCGGCTTGAGGGCATGACCAAAATTTAGAAATTGTTAGACTTAGGCTTAAAAACATGTCCTTAAAGTTTCAAAACATAAAACAACCATAAAATGGACCCGTAAGAGATACGAACACCTCGCACGGGAATAATCTAACCTGTATGAACTGATCGCATAGTCACAGAACCCACAGTTTGAGGGCACGACCAAAATTTGCACTTTGTTAGACCTAGGATTAAAAACATTCCATCAAAGGGTGAAAACTCAAAGTAGCCAAAAAACCATCCCATAAAAGGCACGAACACCTTGCACTGGACCAAGGTAACTCGTAGGAACAGACCGTGAAGTCATGGGGCCCTCAGTTTGAGGGCACGACCAAAATTTTCTTTTTGTTAGAATTCGGCTTAAAAACATGTCGTCAATGGTTTAAATCATCAAACAATGACAAAACAAGCACGTATGAGTCACAGACACCTCGCACAGAACAAATGTAACTCGCAGGAATCAATCACATAGCACGAGACCCACGTGATTGAGGGCACAGAAAAAATTTACATTTTGTTTGACTTAACCATAACAACATTCCGTCAAAGGTTGAAAACATGAAACAACCACAAAACGGCCCCGTGACAGGCACGAAAACCTAACACAGGACCAATGTAACTTGCAGGAACCGACCACGTAGTCACGGGACCGCCGATTTAAGAGAGCTACTAAAATTTGCAAAATATCTAAACTTACAATTTAAAAATTTATCTTCAAAGGGTGAAAATGTAAAATAGACATAAAATGGCCTCGTAAGAGGCACGAACACCTAGCACGGGATTGATGTAACCCACAAAAATCGACCGCGTATTCATGGGACCCCTAGTTTGAGAGC
Source organism: Sambucus nigra (assembly GCA_949130495.1). Lineage (NCBI taxonomy): Eukaryota > Viridiplantae > Streptophyta > Magnoliopsida > Dipsacales > Adoxaceae > Sambucus > Sambucus nigra. Next base: position 43,812,122 of record OX422209.1, read on the forward strand.
ACAACCAAAATTTTTAAACTATTAGACTTAGGCTTAAAAACATGACATCAACGGGTGAAAATATAAAACAACCAAAAAATGACCATTTAAGAGGCACGAACAACATGCACGCCACCAGTGTATCCCGCAGGAACCGACTGTGTAGTCACGGGACCCCAAGTTGAAGGGCATGACCAAAAATTGCATTTTGTTATACTTCAGCTTAAATACATGCTGCCAAAGGGTAAAATCATAAAATACTAGCAAAATAGCCCCGTAAGTGGTACGAACAGCTCATACGAGACCAATTTAACCAGTAGGAAACAATTGCATTATCACGGGATGCATGGTTTGAGGGAACAACCAATATTTGCATTTCATATGACTTAGGCATAAAAATATGGCGTCAAAGGGTGAAAACATAAAAGAGCTACAAAATGGCCCTATCAGAGGAACGAACACCTCGCACTGGACCAATGTAACTCGTAGGAATTGATCGCGTAGTCACGAGACCCCCATATTGAGGGCACAACCGAATTTTGCAAAAATATCCAAACTTAGAATTAAAAATATGTCGTTAAAGGTTGAAAATGTAAAATAGCCAAAAAAATGTCCTCGTAAGGCACGCCACCTCACACGGGTGCACGGGATAAATGTAACCCACAGGAACCGACCGCGAAGTCATGGGACCCCCGATCTGAGGACACGACCAAAATTAGAAAAAAATTGACTTCGTCTTAAAAACATGCCCTCAAAGGGTAAAGACGTAAAACAACAACAACATGAGCCCGTAAGATGCACGAACACCTCGCACGGGACTAATGGAACCTGTCAGAACTAATCGTGTAGTCACGGGACCCACCCCCTATGAAATCATAAAACATTCATAAAACGATTTTGTAAGAGGCATGAACACCTCGCATGGGACAATTGTAACCCGTAGCACCTGACCGCGTAGTGACAGGACCCCCAGTTTGAGGAAATGATCAAAATTTGCAAAATATATAAACTTAATCTTACAAACTTGCCGTCAAAGGTTGAAAATGTAAAACAACAACATAATGGCCCCGTAAAAGGCACAAACACCTCACATGGGACCTACCTTTATACGTCCCCAACCACCTCGATCATTGTCTCTCGAGCCTCCTTTGTCATCGCAACCTTCTTATCTATTTGTTGGTCACCATCATCCCTCTCTGGTTCCCCCTCTGGGTATACCTTCACCCATCCCCCTCCTGATGACACCTCCTCCATCAAACCTACCCCTACTTAAGTAAACAAGGAAAACCCTAGTCATAGGGAGAGATATCAACATTACCCACTAGTCCACAAAGCCCTGGAAGTTCAATTTACCCCACTAAAGGTGAATTATGGGTAACCCCTATACAAAAACATGTCGATTAGCCTCGATAAAACCCTTTGCATTCCTCATATGGTGAGGCAGGGAAAGGGTAATCTCATTAGTGCATCCAGCATATACTGGAGATTCACCCTCTCTCCCAGATAAAAGACAGTCCTATACGAATCATCCATCAAAAGGCTCCACCCAGACATTACCTCAACCGATAATTGAGATCCAGGTATGTTACGCGTTAAACCCCAAGGCACTTGAAATAAGAAAAATAGAAAAATACTCATTCATAAAAGAAGGAGAATTAATATGTGCAAAAAAAGTCTAAAAATACTTACACTATCAATGGTCTTCGTGTTGATGTGCTCCCTCACTACGTCTATGGGTATAGATGACCCCCCCTTAAATTTCCTTGGGCATAATGACTAAAAAGGGGAAAGATACCCACCATCATCTATATAACTGAAGATGACTTGGTATAAGTATCCACATAAGCAAAGAAAACCATAACTTCAATAAAAAAGCATTAATAGAAGAAATCATTAATAAGAAAAGAAAGTCGATAAATAGGTACTTAGCAAAAATAAGATAAACCAATGAAATTGTATGTTCAATACGTCGAGTGCCTCCTTAGGTACCTAACAGTTATCCTCCAACTATAACACCCTAAGCCTTACTCTGAACCCTAATCTATAGGCCATCAGGAACTCCTGGGCCCCATTTAACCTCGGTTCATCCTTAATCCTAAGAAAAGGAAAATTAAAACCATACATGGCTCTGAATCCCCTTTTTAACTATCCATATCATGCGCGAATTGGCCTCACAATTCACACATACTTAAATTTTTAATCCGAGACCTAATCGAGAGGTCATCTAGAACTCCGGGGCGGTTTGAACTTGGTTAACTCTACATCCTAAAAAAAGATTAATAAAATCTTATAGGTCTCTAAACCGCCTTTCCAACGGTCCATACTGTGCGTGAATCAGCCTCATAGTTTGCGCATATTTTCCTTTTTACTCCAAGAACCCCTGTCCAGATATCATCGGGTGCTTCTAAGCCCGATTTGAATTTGGTCGACTCTTGAACTTGATAATGGATTAATGGATTCTTGAAGGCTCCTAAGTACCCTTTAGAACGATCCCAACCGTGCATAATTCAAACTTATGGCTTGCATTTTTTGCTCATTATTTCATAAAAATCCATTTTGGACTACCTATAGGCATTCCAAATCCCCAACCTATCGGTAGGATGTACTTTTTTTGCCAACACACCAAGAGCTATGCTGATAAGCATGCTAGGGGCTATATCGATCATATCTAAGAATTTACGAAATATCCATAGAAATGGCAACCACCATAAGTGAATCCCACATGAGGTCGCTACCACTAGAATATCCCTAATCATTAATAATAACAAACATCTATCATATCAGCGACCCACCGCCATATCCAAACACGGTTCCTCTACTATGAGCATTAAATGATGTTCAAAGATGCTAGACTCTATGCAATCTCATCAAGAAGGATAAGGGCTTATCCTAAGATTAACAGTGACCCCTTCGCAGTAATGGTCATTTTTTGGTCCATAATCAGTTACACTCCATCAAATTGCATAGATCCAAATGGGGCATTGCCATCTCCACCACTGGAATATGGAATGTGATCATCGTATCCACCAGTGCTCACCCAAATCTTCTGTAATCAACCTGCTCCTCCTAAAGTTCCCAACGATCAGGCAATCAAGTAGCGAGTAAAAACACATGGCATACAAAAAGGTATGGACAAAAGGAGGATCCATCGCCCAGGCCCTAGAAGAATGGCCCAAAAATCCCTTAAGCTTCCCTTAGGTTGCAAAAGTGAGAAAACATTAAAATCAAAACATATTAGTTATGTGGAAAATTCTATGTATATATTAGATGTTTTAGGGTAACGATACTTTCATACTTAATCTCCTAATCCTCGCACCCGAAAGACGCCATCAAAACTCTGCGTTTCTCTAACACGCCCCTATAGAAACCTGAAATATAAAGTGGTTGGAATATTTTAAATATTTTCTATGACAAAATAATAAAATCCAGATACCCTTCACACCTCTTGAGATTCCTCCCTCGTGCTGTTCAAAACATCATATATTCACACTTAGTATCATAAAACTGGGTTCCATCTAACTAGGAAGGATAATCGATTAGGAGGTTATCTCATACCTTAAAGGCCCTACAATAACCCTGTGTTTATATGTATGGTCTCGTAGAGACCTTAAATAGAAAGTGGTTGGATTATATTAAATGTTTGCTAATACCAAAGTCTAAAATCAGGATACCCTGCACCCCTATAGACCTTCATCCCTCATGGGGGTTTAAATCAACATATTTTCACACTCAATCTCCTAAACCTCAATTACAGCTAACCATAAAGGACAACAAGTCTTTAGTTGATCTCTCACCCAAAATACGCCATCTAAACCTAGTGTTTCCATGCTTGATCCCCGTAGAGACCTAAAATAGAAAGATGTTGGAATATATTGAATTCTTGTTAAGTCCAAAGTCGAAAATCAAGATACCCTACACCTCTAAGAATATTCATACCTTTTGATGTTTTGATCATCATACATTCACACTTAATATCTTAAACCTAAGTTATAGCTAACCAGTAAATGAGGTGATCTCGCACCCGAAGAATGCCATTGAAACCTACACTTTTATGTTTCGTCCCTATAGAGACCTTAAACAAAAAGAGGTTGATATATTTTAAATCTTTACTAATACCAAAGTCTAAAAAGAGGACATCTTTCACCCCTATGGAGACTTCTCCTTGTTGGTTTTCAAGTGACTAGATGTTCATGCTTAACCTCCTAAACCTTGATTTTAGATACTGGGGATGGATAACTAGTTGTGAGGTGATTTCGCACCTGAAAGACGGCATCAAAACCATGTGTATTTATGTTTGATCCCCATACTGACCTTAAATAAAAAAGTGGTTGGAAGTAGCACAACTCACGGGCCATTTGGGTGGCGATAAGGGGTTTCGCCCCCCAACGACACATTTTCAATCATAAGTGTGGATTTTCTCTATTTTGGGTCGTGCTCTCAAATCGGGGTCCCATGACCATGCAGTCGGTTCCTACTAGTTACATTGGACCTGTGCGAGGTGTTAGCGACACTCAGGGGGGGGGGGGGGGGAGCTAAGGGGTTTTGCCCCCCAACGACATGTTTTCAAGCGTAAGTGTGGATATTCTCATATTTTGGTAATGTGCTTAAATCGGGTGTCTAGTGACCAGGCGATCGGTTCCTATGATTTACATTGTCCCCTGCGAAGTGTTGGATTTGTTCACAATGCCATTTCACAGGGGCCAAACGGTTTCATCCCCAAAGACTCGTTTTCATGCCTAAGTGTGTATATTCTTAAATTTTGCTTGTGCTCTTAAATTGAGGGTCTCGTGACCACGCGGTCGGTTCTTACGAGTAACATTGGACCCATGCGACGTGTTGGCATCGCTCACGAGGCAGTTTGGGGGGTGATAAGGGGTTTCACCCCCCAATAGCTTGTTTTCAAGCCTAAGTGTTAATTTTCCATTTTTTTGGTCGTGCTCTAAAATAGGGATCCCGTGACCACACGATTGGTTCCCCCGATTTACATTGGACCCGTGCGAGGTGTTGGCACCACTCACGGCCCGTTTGAGGGGAACGAAAGGGATTCACCCCTAATGACATGTTTTTAAGACTAAGTGCAGATATTATCAAATTTGGACCGTGTTCTCAAATTGGGGGTCCCGTTACCACGCGGTTCGTTCTAACGAGTTAGATTGGTCTCGTGTGAGGTGTTAGAGATGCTCGTAAGGCTGTTTGGGGGGCACCAAGGGTTGTCACCCCACAACATCATGTTTTCAAGCCTAAGTATGGATATTCTTAAATTTGGGCCATGCTCTCAAACCAGGGGACCCGTTTCCACGCGATCAGTTCTTACGACTTACATTGGACCAGTGCGAGGTGTTGGCGCCGTTCACGGGGCCATTTGGCGGGCAATAAGGGGTTTCACTACCCAACGACTCATTTTCAGGACTAAGGGTGGATTTTTTTTTGTTGGGTCGTGTTCTCAAACCAAGGGTCCCATGACCATGCGATCGGTTCCTACGAGTTACATTGGACCTGTGCGAGGCATTGGAGACACTCATGGGCCCGTTTGGGGGCCGCTAAGAGGTTTTTCCACCCAATGACACATTTTTAAGCCTAAGTGTGGATATTCTCAAATTTGGGTCGTGCTCTCAAACTAGGGATCCCTTGACCACAAGGTTGGTTCCTACGAGTTACATTGGTCCCATATCAGGTGTTGGCAATGACCACATGGCCGTATGGGGGGGGGGGGGGGGGGGAGGGGGGTGGGGGAAGGGGTTCTGTAAAACGTGACTATATGATAATTGATTAAATTTCCAAATTTCTAATTTGGCACACTTATTTAATTAGAGTCTATTTTTAAACCAAATAAATTCATCCCCTAAACTTGCAACAATGTGTGTGCATGTGTCAACCCATAAATACATAAAGCATATGACACAAGTATTCAGGAAAAATCCCCGCTGGGAAAAACTTTTTATTTCTAGAACTTTGATAAAATTTACAAGACCATTGACTTACATACAACCTGATAATCGCCCACAAGTGTAACGCACAGTGTATTCGTCAAACCTCTAAAAAAATGGCTAGAAATCTGCAGTGGTTCACACACAGCTATACCACAAGGACCGCAACCCAAAACACTCCTTAGAGACTCCTCCACAATAGCACGCATCTCTCCGGTTGTAGAATTCTCCCCACAAAGGTAAACAATAGAAAAAGTTGTGTTCTTGAACACCAAAAAAATTCACTCAAGCATATGGAAGTTTTGTTAATTATAAATGTGTTGAATAATAATTAGTAGCACTCAAAAGCTATTCCGAGCAGTCATTTCTCGATCGTCGTTTTAACCTTCTCAGTACTCTCTCATTTTCTGTGAACTCTAGCGATTCCCGTTCTCTTCTCCTAGTCTCCATTCTTATTGCTTACTTGTCATTTGGGCTCGTGATTCTTCATCGTTCGAGTCGAACTTTCATCTTATAAGTCTCCTGTGCCTTCTCTTTGTATTTTTCTTTGGATTTTAGTTTTTTTAGGGTTTCCCTATGGCAAAGATCAGTAACAGGTCAGTGTCTGAGTTTAGGAAGTTTTACAATATTCCAGAGTGGGTAGAGATTGAGTGTGTCCCTCCCCATAGAAATGTTAGAGAGATAGAGGGTGACCACTGGATCCATGTCTTGCTTCTTTCCCAAGGGGGACTAACTTTTCCTCCCGACGACTTATTCTTGCACTTCTTTGGTTATTTCAACATTGTTCCTGCACAGTGTTTTCCCAATGTGTGGAAGATAATCAATGATGTTCATAGACTAAATCAGTTATATGGTACCAAGTTAGGGCTCACCGAGGTTTGCTTTTGATATTATTTTTCTCGAACTAGTTCTGGTGTTCTCTATCTCAAAGCCAGGAGTCCTGACAGGGTATTGGTAGTAAACCTACCTGATTCCCATAAGGACTATTGGCAAGAGGGTTTCCTTACTAGAAATTGGCAGTTTTCTCCCCAGTCTGAAAGGTCGAGGTCTGATAGGTTCTCTGTACCCTTTTATGGGGAAGAATACATAGGTAGACTTTGCTCTGTTCCTTCAATTTTTTATTGATTTGTGATCTTTCTGACTTTCCCTTATTTTTCTTCAGCGAGGTCGAAGAACTTGGAACTTGCCCTTAGCGAGGTTCGTCTTTCTGAATTGGTCAAGGCATGGTATATCAGGGAGCCTTTAGTTGACGGCGAGCATCCCTGGTCCACTGCTTTTTTGCTCGAATACAAGAACATTGGTTCTAGTTTTATAGAGAGGCCGATAGATAGTATCCTTGAGTTTGATACCTCTGAAGAGACTGCTGCTGACCCCATTCAGTTAAACGAGGAGGATAGCAGTTCTGAGAGTGATATCGCAGGTGGTGCTGAAGGCAACATTGGTGAAGGGAGCTCCAGTCGTAGTAGCTCTTCTGATTCGGAGGAAGTTTCTGAAGCTCGAGAATATTTGAGTACATCTAGTAGTTCAAGCGAAGAGATGGCTCCTCCAAGGAAAAATTTGATTTGGGACGATGAGGACGATGATCACGTGCTCCCCGCCCAGAGGTCAAAGAAGCAAAAGTCCAATACTGGGGCTGTTGCTACTGGCTCTCGTTCTTCTGCTCTGGAGCAGGAGAGGAAGAGGAAAGAAGAAGGATAGTTGAGAGAGAGGGAGAGAAAAAGGGAAGAGGAGAGAAAAAGGATGGAGGATAAGGGGAGGATAGAGAAAGAGAAAGAGGAGGAGAGGAGAAGGATGGAATCGAGGACGAAGGCTGGGCAGGCCTTAGTCCCGATGTCTGCATTACCCGAGGGGGCCTCAGTTGCTATTTCTCCTCAGTTGGCCCCCGCGCTGCTCGAGAGGGCAGTTCTTCCTGCTGATCGTCAAAGGGCGCTGGGGTCTGATCAATTGGCCCTACAAGCTAGCTGAAGGCTAGCCTTGGTAAGACCTTTTCTTTTCTCTAATGCTTTAATAAGTTTTAGCTATTTCCCGTTTCTTGATGTCTTCTTTGTTTCTGGTAGTTTGTGACTGACTTCGCTATGCTCTATCGCTTTTGCGACGAGTTGGTGAGAAGGAACAGTGAGCTGGAGCAGCATAAGGCTGCTTTGGAAGTGGGGGGCACTCAACTGGAGGCTGATCTAAAGACTACTGATGCCGCCCGAGTTTCCTCTAACCTAGCCCTCGTCAATTCTAATCGAGAGAGGGATGCGATGGTTAAGGAGCCGAACGAGCTGAGCCAGGCCTATGACCTGGTCTACTCGAGAAAGCTAGCCATCGTAGAAGAGAATAGGGTGCTGACCGAGAAGCTAAAAGAAAAGGAGTCCCAAGAAGCCATCGTTAAATAGGGTTCATACAACTCGGGGTGGGCTGCTGCATATGAAGATGCCAAGGTTCAGATAGGCTACATCAACCATCTGAACTTCAAGAAGGGCTAGAACAAGGCCCTCTTAGCTGTTGGTGTTGATGCTTACTCTCCTTTGTTCGATGAGTACGACCCAGGATCGAAGCCAACTGTGGATGAAGAAGCCCCTGCCCCAGCCATTGAAGGCATTGGTCCTACCTCTCAGACAGTTCCTGCCGATACTTGCCCTGCCCAGGCGACTGAGGTTATCCCTACAGAGGGGGGAGCCTCTACTACTGCTAATAAGGGGAAGCATCCAGCTACCTCTGGGCAGCTTGAGGTTTCTAGTTAATTTACTCCTAGGACTACTTTTGTACTTTTGCTTGTAATTTTTCTTTTTTCTGCTCGATGTACTTTAACCCTTATCAATCAAATGAAAAGGTTTCTTTTTTCCAGTGCACTGATTTATTTTTCTTTCCATTGCCCTTTTATTGCTTGTAGTCGATTGATGTCGATGATTATATACCATCCACTTCTAAATTGGGAAGGATGCTTGGACCTGATGTGAGTTTAGAAGTTTGTCATACTTTTGTGAGGATTTACAAATCATTGCGATTAAGGAATAGGAGCTTCATCGAGTAGACTGAACTTGTTGTTAGACTAAAGGACAAGCTCCAAGTGATGGAGCATGTTGGTGCCTCAGTCCAAGAGGAGGTGGATGCACTAAGAACGAAGCTATTAGAGGCTTTCGAGATCAATCAGGCTGGGGAAATTCTTCAGTAGGAGAACGAGGCTTTGAGGATAGAGGTCTCGTCACTTAGGGAGCATGCGTCGAGCACCACTCCTGCATTATTACGAGGCTCTTATTCATCACGAACTAGGGTTGGCTCGAGCGACGGTCCTCCTGTGCTGCGAGGCTCTACTGGTCCATCCATTTTGCGAGTTGGCAGGAGCACCAGGAGTTCAGATAGGGAAATGGAAGTGCTTCATGGTGATGTTCAGCGAGCATATGTGATTGCTGCTGGGCTTCAAAAGGATGTTACTTAGCTGCAGCACCTGTTTAAAAAAGGATCTCGGCGAGTATGGGCCGACGGTTATGACCAGGGTTGGCTAGATGCTCCGACGAGGCTGACAGAGTCTGAAGAGCTCGCCTTCATCAGGGGGTGGTTGAGTGACTCGAGGGAGATGCAAGTTCCAAGGAACTCAATGCTATGGTATCACTATGAATTATCTCCTTCCACTCGGATGCCTAATCCCTTCCAGAGAGATGATTAGTGGATACCCATCGATCCCATTCCTCGGTAGATATTGGAGTCGGATGCTAATGAAGTCGAGGAAGAGTTAGTTCCTCCTCCCGATGATGGTCGAAGAGATCAAGTGGTTGATTATCTCGTTCAGAGGCCTCACCCCCACTAAGATTTTGCCATAGTTACTCTGTGTATTTTGTATTGAAGTGATGTTATGTTAATGTTTTAGGCGAGCTCGCCGACTAAACATGTATTGTATTTGTTGTAAATATGGTGGATTAATATAAAATTTATGTTTTGGGCTAATTTAGCCGACTAAACAAGTGTATTATATTTTCCATATTCTCGCTCCTTTATGATCTGTAAATTTGCATTATTACGTAAGTGTCCTTCCAGTCCAGTATACTATTGAGATACCATTCTGCCCCACTTTAGCTTTTAGGTTGTGTCCTTACAATCCCTTAGGCCTAAGTGTGGCAATTGGCGAGGACACACCTGGTGTTGGATGTTCTATCCAATCAGGATTTTATTCAACCAAAGATGGTCTGGTGACAAGTTTTAACTTGACTAGATTGCCTAAGGATCTCATGTAGGGCTTCATATATTTCTAGGGGCAATGCTGAGTGGTCTTTCGTGTTTCATAATGAAAACCTGAGGAAGGGGCTTTTCTATGCTATAATGTAATGATCAATGTGCCTGTCACTTGGAAAAAGAGTGTGGGTTATAAAGCTCACATAACTAATACTTATTAGAATGCAACCGTTTAGACAACTTTTATTAATGACAAGGAAAATGAACTTCTAGTTTCATAACAAAAGAACAAAAGAAGAATCTAAAAATATAATTTCTTGAGATTGGCTGCATTCCATGCTTGAGGTATTTCTCTGCCTTCCATCGTTTCTAAGTGATAGGCGCCTTGCAGATTATCTCTTGTTATCTTGAATGGTCCTTCCCAGTTTGGCCCTAGCTTACCGTCTGATGGTTGCACTGTGCTGCCCAAGACTTTTCTTAGGACATAGTCCCCAAATCGAAATGCCCTTGGGTTGACCTTTTTGTTATAGTACCTTGCGAGCTGTTACTAATAGCTCGTTAGTTTTACCAGGGCTACCTCTCTGCGCTCATCGACTAGGTCGAGCTCAGCGAGCAATGCTGCATCATTATGGCCCTGGTCGACAAGGCTGGACCTCATTATTGGCAAGCCTGCTTCTAATGTGATGACTGCTTCCATTCCATACGTCAGCGAAAATGGGGTTTCCCCCGTTGCTCGTCGTGGAGTGGTTTGGTAGGCCCATAGAATATGCAGTAATTCATTTACCCATGCGCCTTTGTCTAGCTCTAATCATTTCTTCAATCCATTAATTACTATTTTATTAGAAACCTCAGCTTGGCCATTGCTCTAAGGATAGGCCACCGAGCTGAAATGGTGTCTGATTCCGTGTTCGTCGCAGAAACTCTGAAAGGATCCTCTTTCGAACTGCGTTCCATTATCAGTGATGACGGTTCTGGGGATGCCAAAATGGATGATTATATTTCTCCATATGAACCTTATAATATCTGCATCTCGAATGTTTGCTAGGGGCTCCGCCTCGATCCATTTGGTGAAGTAGTCAGTTGCGACCAACAGATACCTACAATTTCCTGTGGCGGTAGGAAGTGGTCTTACGATGTCCATTCCCCATTGGGCGAACGACCATGGGCTGGATAATAATTTTAGGTTGCTAGCAGGTTAGTGGACCGTAGGAGCGTGAAACTGGTATTTTAAGCACTTTCAAACATACATCGCAGAGTCCTTTTGCATGCATGGCCACCAATAGCCCTCCTACATTGCTCGGAAGGCCAGGGACCTTCCTCCAATATGGCTTCCACAGATTCCCTCATGAATCTCATGTAGAACCTGCTCGACATTCCTTGGGTGAACGCATTGAAGGTATGGACCGAAGAAGGATCTCTTATATAGCTTGCCCTCTTATGATAAGTGAAAGCGAGAAGCTTTGACTCTTATCTTATGGGTAATCTTCTTGTCATCTGGGAGCATGCCATCCTTCAAATAGTTACTTAAAGGGTCCATCTAGCTAGGTGCTGACTCAATTTAGAGCACCTAATCCACGCATGGTGGCTAGCTGTTACGGTTAATGCTCGAGTGGGTGAGGAAATCGATGGGGATTGTTCTTCTTACGTCAGAATCGATTGATGAACTTAGGGCTGTAAGGGCGTCGGCATGGCTATTCTGTCCTTTGGGAATCTGCTGGACGTCGACTTCCTCGAAGCTAGCCATTATCCGTTTTGCTAAGGCGAGGTAAGCTACCATTCTTTCAACTTTTGTGTTGTAGTCTCCGCTTATCTGATTGGAGATTAATTAGAAATCACCGAACACCTATAAATGCTTTGCCCCTAAAGTGGGCACCTTCTGGAGTCCGACGATTAATGCCTCATATTCTGCTTTGTTGTTGGAGGCTGCAAATCCAAGCCTGATACCCTGTTCGAGGATTGTTTCCTTCGGGGTGATGAGGACAATGCCTACTCTTGCCCCCTTTGAGTTGGAGGCTCCATCAATAAATAATTTCCAAACTCCTTCCTATGCGTGTCTCTCTCATGGCTTCCCTGCTCGAGGTTGGTCGAGCGGCTGTTCGCCTGTGAATTTGGTTATGAAGTCGGCGAGGACCTGTCCCTTGATTGATCTCTTTGGTTGAAATTGGATATCAAATCGTCCGAGCTCGACTGACCATTTGGAGAGCCTACCCGATAAATCCGCCTTCCCCAGGTTTGCTTTAAGGGGGTGAGATGTAAGGACGACGATAGTGTGAGCTTCAAAATAGTGTTTCAGCTTTCTTGAGGTACCACTAGCGCAAAAGCGAGCTTCTCCAGTGGTAGGTACCACTGCTCGGCATCCAATAAGGTCTTGCTTGAATAGTACATTGGGTGCTGGATTCCCTCTTTTTCGTACACCAATGAAGAACAGACGGTGTGGCTGGAAACTACGAGGTACAAGTACAAAGAATCTGTTTTTTGTGGTATGATGAGCAGTGGTGGGGAGCTGAGGTAAGCTTTGAGCTCGTCCAATGCTCGCGAGCAATCTTGGTTCCATTCTACCGTTTTGTTTCCCTTTAGAAGCTGAAAGAAAGGCTTGCACTTCTCGGAGCACTTAGAGATAAAGCGGTTTAATGCAGCGAGCATACCGATGAGCTTCTGTACCTCCCGAATTGTGCGAGGGGGTTGCACCCTGTTTATTTCATCGATCTGGTCTGGGTTAGCCTCGATGCCTCTCTTACTGACCAAGTACCTAAGAAATTTTCCTGACTGGACACCGAAGGAACACTTGCTCGCGTTAAGATTCATTTCGATACTTCCTGAGGATTTTGAAGGTTTTTGATAGGTTTGAGAGGTGGTCTTCGTTCTTCTTGCTTTTAACGAGCATATCATCGATGTAGACCTCCATGGTGTCTCCCATTTGGTCCTTGAACATCTTGGTGACCAGCCGCTGGTAGGTTACCCTTGCATTTTTGAGCCCGAAGGGCATGACTTTGTAGCAGTATAACCCAACTGTAGTGATGAATGCTGTTTTATCCTGGTCTGGGGCATAAAGAGGGATCTGATGATACCCTTAGTATGTGTCCAGAAAACTCATTTTCTCGTGAGCTGCAGTGGCGTCTACCAGTTAATCAATTTTTGGGAGGGGGAAACTGTCTTTCGGGCGTGCTCTATTGAGGTCAGTGAAGTCAATGCAAACTCTCCACTTCCCGTTGCTTTTTGGAACTATTACTGGGTTGGATGACCATTTGGGGAATTGTACCTCCCATATGGATCCTGCATCCAGAAGTTTTTCCACTTCTTTTTCCACGGCTTTGGCCTTCTCGGGTGCAGCTCGCCGTGCCTTCTATGCGATTGGTTGGAAGGTGGTATTGACGTGAAGCTGATGACAAACCATACTAGGATCAATTCTAGGCAGCTCGTATGGCTCCCACGCAAAGATGTTTACATTGTTCCTCAGCATGGTAGTTAGTTCTTTCTTTTCCTGATCTGTTAGAGAAGCTCCAATCAATAAGATCCCGCTATCATCATAATCTACAGCTGTGATTTCCTCCAGGTCCTCAATGACACGTTCAGAGAGGAGGAGCCTGGTCTCCTCTACTCCGAGCCTTCCGTATTTTAATTGATATTTTGAAGGTGTTAGACCTTCCTCAACTTTCTCGTTGGGCTTATCGGCCTTCTTCTCTGGCCTAGTTCGGATGGCTGCTATGAAGCACCTTCTTGCCATTGCTTGATCGCCGTGGATCTCTATTACTCCTCGCTTGGTTACATACTTGAGTTTATGATGGTAGGTCGAGGATACTTCCTTCATCGCATGTAGCCATCCCCTGTCGAGGATGGCTTGGTCTGGCGAGTCGATGTCAACCATCAAAAACTCAATCATCTTGGAGACCTTTCCCGCGCGTACTGGCAGTACGATCTTTCCCAGGGGCATAGTTATTTTTCTAGCGAATCCAACTAAAGGGACAGTATCTTACTTTAGGTAACTTCAATTTGTTGAATAGGTCGAGATACATTACCTCAGACGAGCTTCCTTGGTCGACGAGTAACTTATTGACGTCAAAGTTAGCTATCCTGAGAGTAATGATCAAAGCATCGTGATGTGGGGTTCTCACTCCCACCAGATCTTCATCTGTGAACACAATATGCTTATTAAAGTCGACGTCATCTTCTCATCGATGCTTTCCTGACTGTGACTTTGCTGGATCGATATGAAAAGCTTGCATCACCGCTCTAAGCTTCTTCACCTCAATTCGAACTGAATTTTCTTGTATCTCCTTGGAATCAGATGCCCCATGAATTACCACGAACTCATGTCCAACATCATCTTCGAGCACGTTGTCAGGCCTCGCCTCTCTATTGGTAGCAAATTTCTCTGCCTTCTTCTCCACAAACGTGTTCAAATGCCTGGATTGGGCCAGCTCCTCGAGGTGAGACTTAAGGGCCTTGTAATGCTCGGTCTTATATCCCCCCTCTTTATGAAAAGCGCATCTCGCGCGTTGTTTCTGTTTGAGGGATCTCCCCCCATTTTCCTGGGCCACTTGCTGAATGGTTCGTCTTTTTTGATTTTTGTGAGAATTTTGTAAATTGGTTCTCTGAAGACGGTGTTGACCGCCTAAAATGCTCTTGACACATCATTGTTGCCTCCGTTCTTGGAGCCATTTTGCCCCCGTTCTTTCCTCCTTTCTTCTGGTTCTCAGTTTTGTCACTGCCCTTGGCAGCGAGTTTAGCTCAATCGTTTTCCCCTGTGCTGAGGCGGGTGACATCTTCTACCTTAGCATACTTCTCGATGCGAGCCATTAGGTCGTCAATAGTCATGGATTCCTTCTTCGTCAGTGACTGGTATAGAAGGGAGGAGCTGGGTAGCCCAATTTTGAAAGAGGCCACTGCCACATGCTCCGAGAAGTCCTCGACCTCGTTGAATAACTCCCAGTACCTCTTTGCATAATCTCGGAGGGTCACTTGAGGCATTTTTTTCATTGTCAGCAAATCATCCATCCTTTTGGGATGGGAGCTACTTGTAATGAATCGGGCCGTAAAGAGCTCGGCCAAGGACTTGAAACTCCTGATGGACCGGTGGGGGGGCCTTTCGAACCATTTTTATGCCACGTCATGCAGGCTCGAGGGAAAAATTTGGCACATCAGTGCGTCTCTATTATTCCAGAGAGTCATGGCCTGTCGGTACTGCCTGATATGATCAATAGGATCAGTCTTACCGTCATAAATCTTGAACCTTGGAATATCAAACTTCTTAGGGGCTTCCTCTTCCTCTATTTCCCTTGAGAAAGGTGATTTCATATGAGTTTTGAGAGCTCATCTAGGGAGTTCTCGGGTCGATCTAGTATCGTGATGTGCAGGGTGTTGGTCCATGTCCCTTCGAACCAGACTTTGTATGTTTTCATTGCTGCGAGCAGGGCTCTGGTAACGGCGATCTTGTCGCACTTGCTCCCGCAGGTCGTCCTCTGACTCGTTTCCCTCAACCTTTTGGTATCCTCGCCTGGGTCTCCTTCCTTGGCTGTGAGACTTGCTCGCCCGAGGGCTAGCAGTGCGGTACGAACGTCTCCTGGTATCATAATGTAGCTCTTTCTCCATTCTCTCTAATCTTCTTTTCAGGCGAGCATTCTCAGCCTCGTGCCTGCGAGAAGACTCCCTTTGCTCATGGAGCCTTGCCTCATATGCATTAATCAGCCTGGATATCTGCGTGGACCTCACTGGTCCTTGGCTTTCTTCTGAGGGTGGCTTTTCCAAACGATCCCTCAGATCTAAATGCCGAACTTCAGATCTAATCCTGCGAGGAGCAGGTGGTTCTTGAATATCCCATGCCTGGGGAGCATTACTACTGTGACCAGACATTTCGAACTTTTTTCTGGGTGTGGGCCTTCTCAGGGAAGATAAACGTTTCCCACAGACGACGCCAATTGTGGTGACAATTATTATTCAACAGAAAGAGATAAGAGAAGATCAATCACCAAACATAAAATGGAACATAAAATGTCTGAGTCACACAACAAGAGATATACGTGGTTTCAGCAAAAATGCCTACGTCCACGGTGGTGCAGTCATTATTATTTCTAAGTTCTCCGGAGAGTGATTACAGAAAATACAGAATGTCCTTTGCCCCGAAACTAGGGTTTGTTATATACATGTCCATTTCAGGGAGTGGGGGTGTTGGACTCCCCCACGTTTTCTATCTTCTCCTAGAAACCCTTGTAATGGGAACATGGGAGAAGACTATATCATCACCGGTTAAGATATGTGGGGTATGGACTTTGGGCCTCTACAATAGGGCTACTCGTCGAGGTCCATCATTCTAATTTCGGGTACCCACAGTAAACAAAAGAGGGATTAAACCCTAAAATGAAGAAGCCAAAAGAATTCCGCTTTCGCAGTTTTTCTATTTTGTAAAATGATGGGACTTCTTAAAGAAAGCGAAACCATTTAATGAGTATTTATACCAAATTGCACCGCCTTCGTATTAGAGCTCGTTCAAATGAGATCACCATGTCTCTCGAATGAAGGATAGTTATCGCTCGAACGAGATCACGCGACATGCCTATCTCGTTCGAACGATAGTTCTTTGTCGTTTGAACGACTGGTGCATCAAAAAATTATTATTTTAATGTTCACTCCAGTACTTAGAAAAAATATCCATTCTCAAATTTTGACGAAAAAGTCCACTCCAACACTTAAAAAATATTTTGTAAAAATATCCCAAAAGCTCAAAGTGATAAGTTAAGGTATTAAAACATAACCTTACCAAAGTATACTTCTCGGAGTCTTTCTGATGAAGAACTTGATTAATTCGGATCCTTCTTGATATAGATTACTCTTGAATACTCTTGGACGGTGTAGAGGTATATGACATACTAAATTGATAACAGACTTATAAAAATATGTCCTTACAAATCTCCCCCTATGTCTATGCCAGTACATACATAAAAATATCCGAATTATCAAAACCCAAAATGCCTATACAAATCTACCCTCCCATGAATAAATTTGCAAGACCTCAAAATTGTTCTTCATAAATCTTCGTCAAATCTCAAAGATTCTCTCATCAGGGTGTGCAACATAATGATCTTCAATCTTTGTACCTACACACATGAGATAAAGTAAAATACCTTCGTGACGCATCGAGTTTGAAATGATATAAGAATAAATCATTAGTAAATAAAATCTCCCCATAATGCAAAACCTCCCCCATAAACATGATAATTCTTTCACCCCTTTTTATGATGTTCCCAAATAGACAGATAAGAAGAAAAAATCAAAACACGGAGTGTCACGATAAAAATGCAGAGCAAACATGGATCAAGCTACGTGCATGCAAAGGTATGTCTAAAAAATTTCACAAACTACTTTTGGATTTTTTAATTTTTTATACAAAAATAAGATGTTAAAAATCACACTATGGATTTAAACTCAAACAACCAAGTCATGAAAATTAAATGAATGGGTGTGAACACATTCGATAGGTAAATAAACTCAATCAGTCATATGTGCACGATGCCTACGTGTATACCTAACGAATGAACATCAAAAGTATCCGTAGGGGTAAAAATTGTTGAATTTAAATGACATCGTCTTATGCAAATCAATAAATAAAAGTCAAAGTGATTTTCACACCAATACCGACCAAAACTATTTAGCGCCTTTTCAAGATTTTCAAGGATGTGCAAACCCGTTTTAATTCTCCAACCAAACTCCCTCATATATATTTTCTTTTAGAGGTGTTAAACTAAATTCTCAAACTTTGGAGAATTGGTGCAAAAACCTAAATGGCCCATAATTGGCATGAATTTTTTTTATTTCCTTTAAATTTTTTCGGGCTCTTTTAAACCTCTTTGGACCTCGGATAATAAAATTTCTCAATTTTTTATGTCCAATTCAAACGGCGGCTATTCGCAAAGGATAAATGAAAATCTTTCGTAGCCCTTCACCATTTTCAAACAAAGCACACAAACGGCTCTTACATTCACAACTTTCTTATCAAGTTTTATCACGCTTGTTCGTTTAAAGGACATGATTGAAGTGAAAACACCCAACCAACATGTGATAAGATAAGCACAATAATCAAACAAATCCATGCATGTGTGCAATAAAGGAAAACATGAGTTAAACATGTAGGAAGTAACTCTTAATTACATCTCAATGACTCCAAACATTATAAACACAAAGATGGCATGATATATTGTCTCAAAACACTATCTAATAGTAACATGAAAAATGGAATTATGTGGTGACTCGGTCATCCTATGTGTTCATCCATATACGGTATAAACAAAATACAAAACTCTTTTTGGATTTTTTAAAAAATTTATCAAAATAAAATCTTTTTGTATTTTTCAAAATTTTCAAAAAAAGAAAAAAACATTTCTAAATGATACATACTAGAAATAGTCAAATAATGTCATCATGCAAAACATCCTATGCTAGTAAACAAGTGAAACCTCAATTGTTAGGTGTAGAGGGGTTTTCCAAAGGTGGTGCCAACTTATGAAAAGCCTCCATCAAATCTTGTGAAGTTTTGACTAAAAACTTAACTTGGTCACCTAAATGTGCAAACTCTCTCATGTAGTCTCCGGGAGCATGTAAAGTATCATGTGTGGCAGAAAAATGTGTAGTAGAAAAACATGACACGTAACCCAACTTAAAATAAAATTCCTAAGATGTACTCTCTTTTGGCAATTGGAACAACAATATATAGGCATAGGAACACCTTTCTCAAAAACTCTAAGACACGCTCTCCTAATAGGAATGTGATGCCTAGGTGGGTTAAGGTGAGACTCACGTCAATCTAACAGTAAAGTGGGAACCGGCTCGGGTGCTAATTGGGAAGTAGAAGCACCATCATGACTTATTCCTAACTTCTCACCTTTACCGTTAAGAACCACATTTTCAACCGTATTAGATGCATTGTCAAAATTGACTTTGACCTCCCTGCCACATTCGAGATCACTCTCGAGTTGGGATAAAAGTGTCGTCAGACTAGACAACGTGTTAGTCAAATCACACTTCTCCTTTCTTAAAACCTAATTCTCTCTATCCAAATCTAAAACCCGATGACCTAAATCTCTATTATACTTCTTTGTTTTCAAGGTCTCGGTGTACAAATCTCTAAACACGTTTTGGATCTCACTTTCATCTCCACTCTCAAACTCTCTCTCATCTCCATAAGAAACACTCGAGTCATCACCGGTACTCTTATGACCTCTATCAACATGAGACAAAGTGGGTGTGATCGCATGAATCGAAAAATCTACGCACATCCCTTATGCTAAACCTTTATCAGACTCATCACCCTCACTATCACTAAGTGTGGCGGGCATAACAGTCTCTTTACCCTTTCTCCTTATCCTAGAAGGGCACTCTTTAGATATGTGTCATTTGCCCTCACACTGAAAGAACCTGATTTCATCCTCCTTATCACTATCTTTGGCCTCCACTTTCTTTTAATTTGACTCAAAATATCTCTTTTCATTGGAAGAATTTTCTTTTTTCATTTTGAGAAACGTTTTAAAATTTTTCACAAGCATGGCCACATCATCAAAATAAAACTCACCCTCAGAATCGGACTCACAAACGTTTTCTTTTTCTTTTTCTTAAAATGAGTATTTAAAGCAAAACCTTTATCTAGGGGTGGCAATTTGGGTTAGTGGGTCTTGTTTTGACCCGACACGACACGACAAGGTTTTTTCGGACACGAACACGACACGACACGAATTCGTGTTTTTTTAGCTGACACGAACACGACCCGAATAAAAAATAACACGGCACGACACGACACGACAACCATAATTTCGTAAATTTTAGGCTTAAAAAACATGATAACACGATAACACGGCACGACACGACTCATAATTCAGACACGAACACGACATGACACGACTTCGTGTAAAAAAAATACGACACGAACACGACACGAACACGAAATATCGTGTCAATTTCGGGTCAATTTCGTGTCGTTCCGTGTCGTTTTTTCGTGTCGTTTTTAAAATGGCCACCCCTACCTTTATCCTTAGTCTTAATGGTTTTGGGAAACATGTCAATCTCATAGGTTTGCAGATCTCCTACAAGTTCTTCCAACTTAAGTGATTTCAAATTTCCCAAAGAGTTCAAAACAGTGACTTTAGGAATAAAGCGTTTTGGGAGAGATCTTAAAATCTTTTTAACGACACGCGTGTTATCAATCACCTCACCCAAATTAAAACATGTGTTAACAATGTCCGACAAACGTGCATAAAAATCATCAAAGCATTGAGAGTCAGGCATGGTGATAGTCTCAAATTGGGTGGCCAAATTTTGTAACTTTGATTCTTTAACCACGTTTGTACCCTCATGTGTCCATTTCAAAACATCCCATGCCTCTTTAGACGTGGTGCACGTCATGATTCGACAGCACTTGTTGGGAGTGACGGCTCCAGAAATAGAACTCAAACCACGTGGACTAAATTTAGACAATTTAAAATCATCTTCAGTCCAGTCCGTCACAGGTTTTAAAGAGGTAATATTATCAACGGTGACCGGTGGAGGAGTATACCCATTTTCACAAAGGAACCAAACATGCTCGTCAATGGCTTTTAAACTAAATTTCATTCGAGCTTTCCAATAGGCATAATTAGACCCTGAAACGCGTGTGATATCAAAATAAGTTTAAATTTCGCAAGTTTCCAAGTAACCCTTATTTAATTAGAGTCTACTATTAAACCAAATAAAATCATCCCTTAAATATGCATCTAAATCATCCCATCAAATATAAAGCATGCGACACAATAAATATGTTGAGACACAGATTTTAGGAAAAAACCCCTTTCGGGTAAAACCTTTATTTCACTATGAATATACAAATCGCAACTTACAATTACATATAGAAATCTGCAATGGATCAACGCGCAACCAACCCATAAGGATACGTAGTCTTTAACTCAGTAAGAGAATACACGCAGCACCCTCCAAGGACTCGCAGCCCAAACAATAAAGGAAGAACCGCATCACTCCTCAATGACACGCAGTCATAACACTTTGTAGAGACTCCCTCAGCAATGACACGCGACCCTCGGTTGCAAAGATCTCTCCACAAAGGTTTGAACAAACTAAAGGTTGTGTTCTTGGGTTACCAAAAAGATTCACAAAGGTTTGGCAATTGTGCGAATCAAAACATGAGTCTTGGGACTCAAAAAATATGAAGACTAGAGTAATTTGGACGCTAAAAATTCCTTCCGTAGTCTTAGGAAACTGCTCCCCCGAAGGTGGTATTTATAGGGAAACACATGAAGAGTTTTACAAAATAAAAGTTCTGAAATTCTATATAGCATACAGGGACCTCGAACTGGTTCGTGTACCCTGCGAGCCGGTTCGCCCCCCCGAACCGGTTCGGGCTGGTTTCCGGGAAATTCGCTGGACAAAGTGCTTTCAACATTATCTCCAATTTCAATGGGCCATAACTTGTTCACCGTAGCTCGGATTGAGGTACCGTTTCTTCCAATATCTTTATTGCGGTAAGCTCTTCAATTTTTCAGTTGACCGGTCCTCCAGAAGGTGGTTGTAAAATAACGAAATTACCCTTGAACTGCCCTATCAAGCCTTGTTGCACTGTTTTGACTTCTCTTGCGTACCACTTGCATTACGAGCCTAAAATCATGGAACGTGAAGCCGTTGAGGCAGATGAGGGACACATGATGGAGATAATAAATGCTTGATTCCTAGAATTCAGATTGAGGCCATCGTAGGAGATCGTGTAGAGACGTACCAAATATAACGGCGTACGACATAAATAAATGAAACACTTCGGACATGATAAAAATGTCCTTACAAATCTCCCCCTATGTCTATGCCGATACATACATAAAAAATCGTAATGATCATATATGAAATTGCCTATACAAATCTACCCTCCCATGAACCCAAAACTGGAAGAGGTACAAATGAATAGTCTCCATCGTTTGTTCTTCAAATCTTCAGGAATCTCAAATCTTTTCTCATCGGGGTGTGCAATTCAGAGATCATCAACGTAGTACCTACACACATGAGATAAAAAAAATACCAAGTGACGTATCGAGTTTGAAATGAGATAAACTTAGATACCAATAAATGATAGACATAAGTCAAATCTCAAAACTCCCCCAAAATTCAAACTCCCCCAAAATAAGATAATTATTTCTCCCCCTTTTTATGATATCCCCAAATAGACAAATAAGAAGAATGAATCAAACAAGCAAAATCGGGGTGTCACGGTATACAAATCAAGGCATCAATCAAATGGCAAAAGTGCTCTTGCAAGGAGAAGCTCAAAAAATCTTCACAAACTATTTTTGATTTTTCAATTTTTCTCACAAAAAAATACCATTTGAAATAAAATATGATACAAAAAAAAACACAATGGATTTAAAGTTGAACAACCAAGTTATGGAAACAAAATGAATGGGTGTGAACACATTCGATAGGTAAATCAACTCTATCAATCATATGTGCACTGATAGTACAAGTATAGCACCCTGTCGTGGCAGTACTTCTACAATCGCACAGGCCACATAGGCCACGACAGGTATCGCACTCAAGGCGCGGGTAGAACAACTGAAGGGTGCGACCCTCTCCATAAGAGGTCGCGGCACCCCAGCTCAGGGTCCGCGGTCCCCCTTTCAACAGCAGCGCTGCTGCTCTGGGCCGCACACCCTCATCCACATCTACTGCAGACTTGGTGTACGCCACGTGCTAAGGGTACGTGATTCAACACACTACCTTATAAATAGAGGTTCACGCGTGAAAGAGAGGATCAGTTCCGAACACACCCGAGGCACTACAACACAGATTCTCTCTACATCACCCCAACATAAGCTTTGGAGGCCTAGAATCTACATCACAACCTCCTCATGGGCTCACCGGAATCTCTAATATTATCATGTACTCTCCTTTAGTCTCATACTTGTACGCCTCTATAGGCACGATTATATTGTATAATGCCACACACATAATGAGAGGGGAGCAACACAGTGGACGTAGGCCCATTTTAGAGGCTGAACCACTCTATATCTTGTCTTCTCTCTGTTTGCTTGCTTTATCTATTTATTCTACACTTCATACTTGATTTGTTGGCACGAGATCTACCTATGTACGATTTCTCGTATCATCAATTTGGCGTCGTCTGTGGGAACGAGATACTTCAATCTTGTTTCTCTGCATATATGAGTTCTCCAAACGCCTTATTCGACCCCTGAGGGTCCTTTGGATCATCTCCTCGTGGGTCGGTTGCCGGTTATTGGACTCTGCACCACATTCGCCCCCTTTAACGGGAATTTCATATTTTTGCATCTATCTTTGGATCTTCATTTAATGGCTTTGGATCAATTTTGCATACCCCTATGATATCATTCCATCTAGATAATGCTAAAAAGCATGACGGGCTTTTGCCTCAAAAAGCTGAATGATTAGGGAGGGATTGTATCTACACCATTTTTGTTGTCATCTACCTATGATCTAGGGTTTCCATTGAAGTTGTGCCATATTGCGCGCCGTAAGGAAATTCTCTCATCAATGGACCCTAGTAGGTTTTCTTCACGTGTTGGGGGAGAAAATACCAATCTCCTGTATCGGGATCTCTCCCCTGCCCAGACAGGGGTGCGGCTTGTAAGGTCGGCAGTATCTCATGCCGCGACCCCTACTTGTGCGGACCTGCCACAACAGTTCAAAATCATCGTGGGAGGGATTTGAGTGGCCTTTGGATCGACCGTGGTGAATAACATTGAAAGGCTGCGGCAGTGCACTTATGTGCCATACTAGTCGTGGCCTCAGCAGCATAATCATGGTGCAATTCAAACCCTCCTTCCTGATACTTCTGTGATAACTGACCTCTGTTAAGTTTTGTCTCAGATTCTGTATACTTTATAAAGACTAACAAAGGCAGAGATGGAAGGAGAATCCAGCCAGAGTGCAGAAGTCAGGGATAAGATTGTGCAACTATACAATCACCTTAATCACCTCTATGACAGCCACGCCTCACTTCAGACCCATGTCAATTTTCTAACTCAGAGGGTTCTAATGCTGGAGGCTACAGCATCTAAAAACATAGGCGCGGAAGTGGAGGAACCAACAAAGCCAACCTTGCCTTCCGCGGCAGTAAACGAGACCACGGGATCAACTGTCGGAGGTCAAAAAAGGCAGAAAAAGTCGGGTGTCTATACTCAGTTGAGCCTCCCGATTAAAGAGATCTTCGAGTTCATCAAAGGGGACAGGATTTTAAGATGGCCAGAGAAATTGAGAGCTCCACCCCACAAGAGGAACAAAGATACCTGGTGCAGATTCCATCAGGACCATGGCCACGACACAGAGCAATGCTATGCTCTGAAGGATGAAGTTGAAAGGCTAATCGGGCAAGGAATGCTGCAGCGATTCCTGAAGAATGCATAAGGGATTCAGCCAGATCTAGCAGAGGCTGCATACCGCATCTCATCCTTAGTCTTTTTAGTTTCAACTATTTCTGTTTATGTTTTATGAAGCTCACTGTAGCCTTAATACTCAAGACTTTATGTTTTGTTAACAAAGTCATTAGCTGCAGCATACATATATAAATATATGAACTAGCAAGTTTAGCTATATCTGATATTTCTCTTGGTTTCATAACCTGCTACCTCACAAAAAGACTTGTTGTCTCAATCATTATCATAGGAAATATAACAAAATTATCTAGAAGGATTATCCTACTTCGGGATGCACTTATGGATGGGATACGACCTTCATTAGCTCTGAAGTTCCCCTCGCAATGTGCAACCACATCTTATCATATGATGACCATATTCGCAGAAGCATATGAGGATTTAAGGAGCTTTTATCAGCCACCAGGGCCTACAACGCCAATTCTCTGCTCTCGGAGTGTGACATTAGTCACAGGGGGCTTATAACACCCATTCTTAGCTTCTGGGACTCGTCATCGAGCCAGGAGGCTTACAATATCTAGCCAGGGATGGCTTTATATATATTATTAGCTGTGGGTGGCTTAATAACATAACCCAGCCTGGAGAGGCTTGATAGTGTCTCGCATATTAGCTGTGGGTGGCTTAATAACATAACCCAGCCTGGAGAGGCTTGATAGTGTCTCGCATATTAGCTGCGGGTGGCTTAATAACATAACCCAGCTTGGAGAGGCTTGATAGTGTTTCGCATATTAGCTGTGGGTAGCTTAATAACATAACCCAGCCTGGAGAGGCTTGATAGTGTCTCGCATATTAGCTGTGGGTGGCTTAACAACATAACCCAGCCTGGAGAGACTTGATAATGTCTCGCATATTAGCTGTGGGTGGCTTAATAACATAACCCAACCTGGAGAGGCTTGATAGTGTCTCGCATATTAGCTGTGGGTGGCTTAATAACATAACCCAGCCTGGGGAGGCTTCATAGTGTCCCAAGATCGACTAAAGGAAAGCCATGAAAGACAATCGAAGCGGCTATAGGAGGCTCTGTTACTATGATCATGAAGCATGTCAAACCTATAGAAGGATGGCCTCGATTTTCCAAGGGCAAGGTTCTACAGCCTCATTATATTGTCAGTAGTCAAGTAGATGCCGCGGCATCCTCATCCACCGCTGTCCTAGCACTGGATGGCAACCTGCCACAACTGAATGGAAAAAGCGACTGAGAGTCGCTGAGATGGACTCGAATTCAGAACATTTGCCCTCGTTCAAAATTACCACGGCATCGATCTATTCATTATTTCTACATGGCAAACGAGTAGATAAACAAAGGGTCAGCGGCTTCTACGACAAATTGAAGAAATTAAGCCGCAACCCCAAAACCATACTTCATTGACACCGCGGCTTGGGGGATCACAGCCCTACAATGAGGTGCAGGGGCAAAACAAAAAAGGGCCAAAGTGACAAGGACACCGCAGATGATTAATAAGAGCAAGATTGCATCGAATCATACTATCTTGCCGCGGACCTAGCTACAAAAGTTCATTCAATACAGGAAGCAAGTTGCAAATATGAGGCAGTAACGCGCAACCATTCATTATAGTAGGCAATGTAATGCGCAACCATTCATTATAGCAGGCAATGTAAAACATGCAATATTGAAAAGCAAGGAATATTAAGTAAGCAATCAGTGATAAAAATATGGCCGCAGCCTTTGTATTAATAGTCAGATTACAAAATGGAGGCCGCAGCCACAACAGAAATCAAAGATTACAAAAGTTGATGCAAGAAATTAAGAATTTAAGAGGCCGTGTCATCATCATCGTCAGCCTCTTCTCCGCCCGCGGCAGTCTCTGTCTCACCCTCCTCAGCCACTACCTCTGCCTCTACTTGGGCTTTCAGCCTTGCTCTTTCTTCGGCCGCGGCCTTCAGCTCAGCAATGCACTCTTGATGTTCTGCATCACTTAATTTCCAAGCGAGGACCGTATCCTTGGAATCAGGGAAGCTCTTAATAATTCTCTGCCGCAGCTGCTAGTAGCCGCGGAGGTATGCCCTGTTGTTAATGGGGAAGAAATCCTTGGAGCCTTTGAATGACTCCACGGCATGATCTATGGCTAGCTGGAGGGCGTCGCCATGATTCAACTTCCATCTTTTGTATGTCCGCGGCATGGACTTCATCCTTCTGAGCAGACTTGGCTTATAGCTCTTGATATTTCTGCTGGAGGAGGGTGATCTTGGTATTTGTAATCTCTGCAACACGGGCGACTTCGGCTGTGTGGGCCTGTGATGATTTTAGAGATTCCGCGGCTTGATTGAAATTCTCCTTCGCTTCCTCTCTGGCCTTATTTGCCTTATCCAAGTCCATATGGGCTGTCTGGAGGGTCGTGGCAGCAGACTCTTTCCCTGCCTTGAAAGAAGAGACCCGTGCAGACTGCAGGTCCGCGGCATGAGCACTCTTCTCGGCCTCTTTCAGCCTGTACAAAGCCTCATATTTCCTCTTCTGGACCACAATGACATCGGCGACCTGTATGAAATAAAGGACGTTAGCAAAAGTGCAGAAAAATATGAGATGCAAAGATTAAATGATTAGTACGTACCCTCAGAAGGCTGTGGAGGCCACAGTCCTCCAGATCTTCGTGGTCCTCCCTAACCAGCCTGTCGAGGTCCGCGGCATCCAAGGCTCGCTTCATTCTCCGCGCAACCTTTGCAGTAGTGTCCCAAGAGGAGTTTGGGTTAGGCTGCCTTAATTGAGGCCTTGGCTTACCATCTGGACCGCACTCTCCGCGGAATTGGGGAGGTGGAAAATTCGCATTAATCGCCACTACAGTTGGCGGTGGAGGAGAGGACGATTGAAAGGGGACTTCAGCTAACATCAGGCCAGCCGCGGCCAAATTTTCCCCTATGTCGTCATCAAAGTGTTCATGATGCGCAGGGTTTTCATGAACCACTGGATCCGCGGCAGGATCAGTGGCCTTATCTCGAGCCTGATCCGCGGCAGGATCAGTGGCCTTATCTCCAGTGGGGGCCGCGGCAGGTACCTTAGCTCTGGACCTCTTCCTTTTTCTGCTTCGCACAGTGTTATTCAGGACGACCGCGTCCTCATCCATCTCTGCCAGCTGCGCAGCCAGCAGCTCCCTATCAACTTCTTCACCTGAAAATGAATAGCATGAGTTTAACAAGTTCAAGAAAATAAAATAACCACGGAATAAAAATAATGGGATAGTTAATTACCTTTTGCACCCATCTGTTGAGGAATTGATTTGTTTGGGAAGAATCCTGCCTCAAATATAGTTGATGACGTTACAAGTATGCTGAACTTCTTATTCTCAGCTGGAACTTCCGCGGCCTCAGCAACTCTTTTTTCCTGCCTCGCGTTCAAGTGCAGATTATCAAGGGCTGCAGAAATAAAAGACAATTCAAGTTAGTGGAAGTTACGTGAAATTAAAGGACGCGGCTATAATCTTATACCTAGTCTTGAGGGTGAACCCCACTGCTGCGGCATTTTATAGGATCTCTCTCTCTCTCGTTCTCCTCGGGGTGAATCTCCCAGCCTTCACCGGAGATGTAAAAATATTTCCCCTTCCAGTTTTTCACACTGGTCGGTCTCCCAGTGTAAAGGGTCTCGTCCCTGTCGTGGCTAGAAAAATAGCAGTAGCCCGCAAACTTTACTGAGTTTTCCTTCGGGCGGTAGAAATGAAAGAACTCCGCGGGAGTAATGTCCTTCTTGAATAACTTCTCCCAAAGGATAACTGCAGCAAGAACAACTCTCCAACCGTTGGGATCTAACTGAGCTAGGGCCAGTTTCATTGTCTGGAAAATGCGACGGATAGGAACAGGAACAGGCAGCTGCGGCCCATAGATGAAGGCGTGCAAAGGGAAGCAAATTCCATCGTCGGACAGAACCGTGCACGGTTTTTTTTTCGCGGCAGGGGCTAAGCACGTCAAATTTTTTGGAAATTCGAAAGCCTCAGCAACCTACTCAACCCAATCTTGGGTCATCGAGCCGCGGATATCAAGCGCAGCCAATGGCCTCTCAACCCTCCCGGATGTGCCTCCTGGGTTATTTCTAGCAGCCGCGGAATTATCTCCTACACCCATTGGATGTGTACTTGAGTTGGCTTCCTCTTCCATCGGCTGAGATTGGGAATCCTTCCCAGATGCAGAGTCCGCGGAGGCTGAGTCAATTATCACGCAGTTCGGGCAATCTTTCAGTTTGCAGGGCCCAATTGATCTCAGAGGGGGCACAAAAGTAAGCTCGGGGGGAGAGGTCCCAAAATGCTTTGCCTAAAAGCCTCTCAAGAACTCGTTTGGATCAAAGCTCATATGGCTGCAACAGTACCTGAAAAGCAGAGTTCGCAGTTAGGCGCCGCAACCAGTATGTCTTGTAAGACTTCAAGAAGCCGCAAAATGGTATTTTTAAGTATTAAAAGTTTGGAATTACGTCCCTAACACAGTTATTAATGGGAGAACTCTATTGCTTATGGGACCGTACGGTCCCAACTGGCCGCGGCCACATCCATATTTGTGGAACATGCGCTGCCACGGAAATAAGATAGAATTTCTTTAAGGCATTCCCGACCGCGGCCATTCCTAATTCTTCAGACAATTCGATATGCTCTAGTAGCGACTACAGTTATTTAACATGGATGTCTTGGGTTCATGAGTCTTAAGGCTGTTCCGAGATGACCATGGGGGTGATTTGATGCCGCGGATGGTGGCTTGAGGGACCGCGGCCATTTAGCACGGTTTGACGCAGAATTGCAAGTTCAGACGATTATTATAATCCTATCATGCCGCGGCCTCTATCCTAAATAGTTGATTATCCTATTTTTAACCATTCTAAGATCAAATTCACAGAATGTAGAGGGTTCAACTATGAACATCAAGAACAGTGATATGTATTTCATATGCAGCATATGTGGGAAAAAGAAAAACTAACAAATAAAACCCTAGATTTCAAGCAAATGAACCAGGAAAGGCATAAAAAGGGAAGAAAATTGTAAATAGTGGTTGAAAATTCACCTGGGAATGAAGAGAGTCTCGAAGATTAGCTACAAACCACCTTGAACTGCCACACACCGCCTCGGAGGGTCGCCGGAATATGCAAGAAGAAATGTGCAGAGTTTCGCTCTCGATTTTCTCTCAAACGTTTTGGAAACGTAATGAAGTCCATGGCCAGAAACAATTTATATAAGGGAGCGCGGAAGATGAATGGTCGCTTTGAAAGCACCGCGGCACCTAGGCTACTTAGCCGCAGTCCCAATATATCTCCCTTGGCACTACAGCTTGGGGGCTTATTGATAGTACAAGTATAGCACCCTGCCGTGGCAGTACTTCTACAATCGCACAGGCCACATAGGCCGCGGCAGGTATCGCACTCAAGGCGCGGCCAGAACAACTGAAGGGTGCGGCCCTCTCCATAAGAGGCCGCGGCACCCCAGCTCAGGGTCCGTGGTCCCCCTTTCAACAGCAGCGCTGCTGCTCTGGGCCGCACACCCTCATCCACATCTACTGCAGACTTGGTGTATGTCACGTGCTAAGGGTACGTGATTCAACACACTACCTTATAAATAGAGGTTCACGCCTGAAAAGAGAATCAGTTCCGGACACACCCGAGGCACTACAACACAGATTCTCTCTACATCACCCCAACATAAGCTTTGGAGGCCTAGAATCTACATCACAGCCTCCTCACGGGCTCACCGGAATCTCTAATATTATCATGTACTCTCCTTTATTCTCATACTTGTACGCCTATATAGGCACGATTATATTGTATAATGCAACACAGTGGACGTAGGCCCATTTTAGAGGCTGAACCACTCTATATCTTGTCTTCTCTCTGTTTGCTTGCTTTATCTATTTATTCTACACTTCATACTTGATTTGTTGGCACGAGATCTACCTATGTACGATTTCTCGTATCATCATGCACGATGCATATGTGTACCCCTAACGAATGAACATCAAAATAATCCTTAGGTGTAAAAATTTGTTGAATTTAAATGACAACGTCTTATGCGAATCAACAAATCAAAGTCAAAGTGATTTCCACACCAATAACGTCCAAAACTATATAACGCATTTTCAAGAATTTCAAGGACTTGCAAACCCGTTATAATTCTTTAACCAAGCTCCCTCAAATATATTATTTTTTAGAGGTAATCTAAATTCTCAAACTTTGGAGAATTGATACAAAATCCTAAATGTCCCATAATTTGGCATGAATTTCTTTTTATTGCCTTTAAAAAATTTTGGGCTCTTTTAAACCTCTTTGGACCCCGAATAATAAAATTCCTCCATTTTTAGGTCCAATTAAACAGTGGCTTTTGCACAAAGGATAGATAATTACCTTTCGCAGCCCCTCCCCAATTTTAAAACAAAGAACACAAACTCACAAAACGGTTTTTATATGCACAATTTCCTTATCAAAATTTATTGCGCTTGGTTCATTTTAAGGACAGGATTGAAGTGAAAACACCTAACCCACATGTGATAAGACAAGCACAATAATCAAACAAATCCGTGCATGTGTGCTATAAAGGATAAAGTGAGTCAAACATGTAGGAAGTAACACTTAATTACATCTTAATGACTCCAAACATTATAAAGCACAAGTATGAATTGACCTATTATCTCAAAACACTATCAAATAGTCACATGTAAAATGAAATGATGTTGTGACTCGGTCATCCTAAGTCTTCATCCATAAATGGTGCAAACAAAATACAAAAATCTTTTTGAATTTTCTCAAAACTTTATCAAAATAAAATGTTTTTGTATTTTAAAAATTTTTCAAAAAATAAAACAACAAAAAATGTTACATACTAGCAATAGGCAAACAATGTCATCATGAAAATGACACTATGCTAGTAAACAGGTCAAACCTAAATCATTAGGTGCAGAGAAGTTTTCCAAAGGTGGTGACAGCTTATGAAAAACCTCCATCAATTCTTGTGAAGATTTGACTAAAAACTTAACTTTCTCTCCTAAATGTGCAAACTCTCTCATGTAGTCTCCGGGAGCATGTAAAGTATCATGTGTGGGTGCATGTGTGCCAGAAACACGTGTAGAGGCAAAATGTGACACATAACCGAACTTAAAGCAAAATTCACTAAGGAGTCCTCTTCTCTTGCAATGGGAACAAACATAAATAGGCCTAGGAACACCTCTCTCAAGAACTCTAGGATGCACTTTCCTAATAGGAGTGGGCTGCCTAGGTGGGTAAGGATGAGATTCATGTGAATCAAACACTAAAGTGGGAACCGGTTCGGGGGCTAATTGGGAAGTAGTAGCACCGTCATGACTTATTCCTAACTTCTCACCTCTACCCTTATGAACTATCTTTTCAACCTTCTTAGGTGCGTTCACAAAATTGACTTTGACCTCCCTGGCACGTTCGAGATCACTCTCGAGTTGGGATACACGTGTCGTCAGACTAGACAACGTGTCGGTCAAATCACACTTCTCCTTTATCAAAAACTCCTTCTCTCTCTCCAAATCTAGAACCCGACGACCTAAATGATGATTATACTTCTTTGTTATCAAGGTCTTGGTGTAAAAATATCTAAATTCTTTTTGGAGCTCACTTTCATCTCCACTCTCACTCTCACTTTCTCCCTCACTTGAAGCGCTCAAATCATCACTATCGCATTCGTGTGCATTATAGTGGGACAAGGTGGGTGTGCTGACACGACTAGAAAAAGCTATAAACTTCTCACCACTAGTCTCATCACCCTCACCTTCACTACTATCACTAAGTGTGGCGGGCATAACTACTTTCTTTCCTTTCTTTCTAACCACGTAGGACACTCAAACGACTTATGTCCCTTACCCCCACATTCAAAACAAGCGACGCTCTCAAAATCTTCCTCACACTCCTCATCGGAGTCATTCTCTTTTTCCCTCTCACCACTTTCTTTGGCCTTTCCTTTCTTTTTATTTTTCTCAAAAAAAATCTTTTTTTTGGAAGAATTATTTTTGTTCATGTTGAGAATTTTTTTAAATTTTTTTGCAAACAAGGCCATATCATTAAAATCAAAATCTCCCTCAGAATCGGACTCACAAACTTTTTCTTAAAATGAGTCTTTAAAGCAATGTCATTATCCTTAGCCATAATGGTTTTGGGAAACATGTCAATCTCATAGGTTTGAAGATCTCCTACAAGTTCTTCCAACTGAAGTGATTTCAAATTTCCCAAAGAGTTCAAAACAGTGACTTTAGGAATAAAGTGTTTTGGGAGAGATCTCAAAATCTTTTTAACGACACGGGTGTTATCAATCACCTCACCCAAATTAAAACATGTGTTAACAATGTCTGATAAACGAGCATAGAAATCTTCAAAGCATTCAGACTCAGACATGGTAATAGTCTCAAATTGGGTGGCCAAATTTTGTAATTTTGATTCTTTAACCGCGTTCGTACCCTCATGTGTCAGTTTCAAAACATCCCAAGCCTCTTTAGACATGGTGCACGTCATAATTCGACGAAACTCATCAGGAGAGACAGCTCCAGAAATGGCACTCAGACCACGGGAATTAAAATTGGACAATTTATAATCACCTTCAGTCTAGGTTGACACGGGTTTTAAAGTGGTGATGTTATTAACAGTGACCGTGGGAGGAGTCCAACCATTTTCGCAAAGCAACCAAACGCTCGTCAATAGATTTTAAAATTGATTTCATACGAGCTTTCCAGTAGGCATAATTAGACCCGTAAAAAAAAGGCATCAGATTATATAAGGGCTCCATCGGAAAAAATGCGAATTTTCACAAAACTGATTTAAAAAAAAAACAATATCACACGATTTTGCGAAAAATAGGAATACACGATAAATTAGCGTAACCCGCTCTGATACCAATTTGAAACGCGTGTGATATCAAAATAAGTTTAAATTTCACAAGTTTCCAAGTAACCCTTATTTAATTAGAGTCTACTATTAAACCAAATAAAATCATCCCTTAAACATGCATCTAAATCATCCCATCAAATATAAAGCATGCGGAATAGTAAATATGCTGAGACACGGATTTCAGGAAAAACCCCTTTCGAGTAAAACCTGTATCTCACTATGAATATACAAATCGCAACTTACAATTACATAGAGAAATCTGCAGTGGATCAACGCGCAGCCAACCCATAAAGGCACGCAATCTTGAACTCAGCAAGAGAATACACGCAGCACCCTCCAAGGACTGGCACCCCAAATAATAAAGGAAGAACCGCAGCACTCCTCAATGGCACGCAGCCATAACAGTTTGTAGAGACTCCCTCAGCAATGACACGCAGCCCTCGGTTGCAAAGATCTCTCAATAAAGGTTTGAAAAAACACAAGGTTGTGTTCTTAGGTTACCAAAAAGATTCAGAAAGGTTTGGCAATTGTGTGAATCAAAACATGAGTCTTGGGACTAAAAAAATATGAAGACTAGAGTAATTTGGACTCTAAAAAATGTCTTCCAAAGTCTTAGGAAACAGCTCCCCCGAAGGTGGTATTTATAGGGAAACATATGAAGAGTTTTGCCAAATAAATCTTCTGAAATTCTATCCAGCGTACAGGGACCTCGAACAGGTTCGGGTACCCTGGTAACCAGTTTGCCCCCCCGAACCGGTTCGGGGAAATTCGCTGGACAAAGTGCTTTCAACACTTAGAAAAATTTCCAAGGTTTTTCTTGAAATTATCTCCATTTTTAACGGGCCATAACTTGTTCACCGTAGCTCGGATTGAGGTACCGTTTCTTCCAGTATCTTTGTTGTGGCAAGATCTTTAACTTTACAGTTGACAGGTCCTCCGAAAGGTGGCTATAAAATTACCAAATTACCCTTGAACTTCCCTATCAAGCCTTCTTGCACTATTTTGACTTCTCTTGCGTACCACTTGCATTACGAGCCTAAAATTATGGAACGTGAAGCCCTTGAGGCAGATGAGGGACACATGATGGAGATAATAAATGCTCGATTCCCATAATTCGAATTGAGGCCATCGTTGGAGATCGTGTAGAGACGTTCCAAATGTAACGGCGTATGACATAAATAAATGAAACATTTCGGACATGATAAAAATGTCCTTACAGACCCGTAAAAAATAGACAACTGACTATATAAGTGATCCATAAGAAAAGATATGATTTTTCATAAAACTGATCTTTCAAAAAAATCAATATCACACGATTTTGCAAAAAATAGGAATACGCGATAAATTAGCATAACCCGTTGTGATACTAATTTGTAAATTGTGACTGTGTGATAATTGATTAAATTCGTAAATTTCTAATTTGTCACACTTATTTAATTAGAGTCTATTTTTAAACCAAATAAATTCAGCCCCGAAACTTGCAACAACGTGTGTGCGTGTGTCAACCCATAAATACATAAAGCATGCGACACAAATATTAAGGAATAATCCCCGTGGGAAAAAACCTTTTATTTCTAGGACGTTGAAGAATTTACAAGACCATTGACTTACATACAACCTGATAGTCGCCCACAAGTGTAACACACGGTGTCTTCATCAAACCTCCAAAGCAACGACTTGAAATTTGCAGTGGTCCACGCACAGCTATACCACAAGGACCGCATCCCAAAACACACAGTAGAAACTCCCTCCACAATAGCACACAGCTCTCCGGTTGTAGAGTTCTCCTCACAAAGGTAAACAACAACAAAAGTTGTGTTCTTGAACACCAAAACAATTCACTCGAGCATATGGGAGTTTTGTGAATTGTAAACAAAAAAGGGACTAAACCCTAAAAGGAAGAAGCCAAAAGAATTGTAATTTCGCAGTTTTTCTACTCTGTAAAATGCTGGGACTTCGTAAAGAAAATGAAACCATTTAATGACTATTTATACAAAATTATGCTGCCTCGGTATTAGAGCTCATTCGAATGAGATCAGCATGTCGCTTGAACGAAGGACAACTATCGCTCGAACGAGATTGTGCGACATGCCTATCTCGTTCAAACGATAACTCTATGCCTTTGGAATGACTGTTGCGTCAAAAAGTTATTATTTTAATTTCCGCTCCAATACTTAGAAAAAATACCCATTCTCAAATTTTGACGAAAAAGTCCGCTCCAACACCTAGAAAATATTTTGTAAAAATATCCCAAAAGCTCTAAGTGATAAGTTAAGGTATTAAAAACATAACCTTACCAAAGTATACTTCGCGGAGTCTTTTTGATGAAGAACTTGATTAATTCAAAACCGTTTTGATATAGATTGCTCTTGAATGCTCTTGGAGGGTATAGCAGTGTATGGCATACTAAATTGATAACGGACTTATAAAAATATGTCCTTACAGTCCTCCCCCCCCCCCCAATGGCACATTTTCAAGATTAAGTGTGTATATTCTCAAATTTGTTCCATGCTCTCAAGCCATGGGTCCCATGATCATGCGATCGGCTCCTACGAGTTATATTGGTCTTGTACGAGGTGTTAGCGCCACTCATAGGTCCGTTTAGGGGGCACCAAGGGGTTTCTCCCCTGAAGGGATCGTTTTCAAATCTAAGTGTGAACATTCCTAAATTTGGGTTGTGCTCCTAAATAATGGGTCCCCTGACAATGCAGTCGGTTCCTATGATTTATATTGGTCCCATCCGAGGTATTAGCCTTACTCACTCCGGCCGTTTCGGGGGTGCCAATGCGATTCTCCTCCCAAGGGCAATTTTTCAAGCCTAAGTGTGGATTTTTTGTATTTTGGACTGTGCGATCAAATCGGGGAGGCCTCGTGACCACGCGGTTGGTTCATACGAGTTACATTGGATTCGTGCGAGGTGTTGGCACCTCTCATGGGGCTGTTTGGGAGTGGTAAGGGGTTTCGCCCCCCAATGGAATGTTTTCATGCCTAAGTGTTGATTTTCTTTATTTTGGGCTGTGCTCTCAAACTGGGGGTCTCGCGACCATTTGGTCGGTTCCTACAAGTTACATTGGACTCATGCGAGGTGTTGACACCGCTCACAGGGCCGTTTTGGGGGGCGCTAAGAGGTTTTACCCTCGAATTGTATGTTTTCAAGTCTAAGTGTGGATATTCTCAAATTTGGGTGGTGTTCTCATTTACTTCCGCATCTCTAAAAACATCAAAATACTACTGTGTTCATACTATCACTAAGTCCTTAGCGCTAAATTAATAACGAGCTAAACCTCTCCGTTTCACGATAACCAACATACCGTGAATCTCATTAATAAGAGTCCCTGCACACCAGGATCCAATATAAATAGACAACTATACTCTCTGAAATCTACTTCATAAATTACCATCGCGAGCTCGACCCTTGTTCAGGTGAGACATCACAAAAAGAATATATGTCCTGCCCTGGAATAATGAATACGATAGTCTTGCTATAACCGCCCACCATGGCAAACCAGTTCGTACTCATGAGAAAGTCATAAGCGAATAATCACCCCTCATCATGGTATTACCTTGAAAAATATACCCTCTCAGTGTCCACGCTTGCTACCTTGCATGTGGAACTAAAGTAATCCCCGCTTCTCAATGGTAGATGTTTAAAAATATAGTACTATTACTAGTACATCTACCAAACCCATTTCAAACACTAATTAAACTACTGTGACTCTCTCGTGTCACCCAAAATAGACCCCAATTACTCTGGGATAAAATTATTAGTTTCAATTTCCCATAACCTTAGCAGTCAAATGGTTCCTGTACATGCCACTCATGTTTTAACAGAACAGAAAATGATCTAACTACTGAATCTGTCTCTAAGCATCCTGCTCCTGTGCCCTGACTCTCTGCAGACAAGATCCATACATGTGTTTCTACTTTTTTTTACCATTAGACACCTCGTTGGGCCTTCCCCTTTCTGTCACACCCCGTCGGCCAATCGGGGTTGTCCATTTCGTGGACCTGGTACTCATGACCCTGATTGCTACCCTCATTATCCCTTTGGTTACGCTGGCCCTATGGATCTAGTTGCTAGTCTCAACGACCCTGACTAAACTCATCATCACTTGTTAGTAATTCAATTGGTATCGATCATTAGTTTGGTTATTCTTTGGCTATAGCTTCCCTTGGTGCCTTACTAGCACAGAAAAATCGAATCTTGTCCTTCAGTTAGATTCTCAAACTCCCTTAGTGCCCTTCTTATGGGCGCATTAATATAATTTTATAATTATACGCCCTTGATGACAATGACACTAGTAACCCCAGCCGAATTTCCTGTCCGCAATTGTATATTCTACCCATGGGTCTATTATCAACTTACGAACCCCTTTATATTCCTCTTATTCCTCTCACCGGGTACGAATTTTGTGATTTTCATTAACTTTTGTTCAAATCCGTCCACTGTCCGTCCCCTTTTTCACAAAAATATTGAAATCACCCTTGTTTCTCCATTTAGACAATGGGTGAGAGAATTCATAAATAATCCGCAAACCAAATTCCTTGTTATATGTGGTAATTCCTCCTAGATATGGTGACTGATTCCCATCGCCCTACGCTGCTCCTATGAACAAAATTTTTTTATTGGAATTTTGACTTGAGTGTCACTACACTTCCCCTCATGTGATCACCAATGGATGTTCTATCCCAGTTAGTAAATCACCTTTCCGCACTTACCTCGACTTTTAGCATATTGGTCTTCTGAAATAAAATCTTCTTCGACCCTCACCCTTGTGATCTACAGTTGGGGTCTAACTTTGTGCCATCATCCTTTCTGATGGTCCTTGGACAAAACGGTTACTCCA
Source organism: Sambucus nigra (assembly GCA_949130495.1). Taxonomy (NCBI): domain Eukaryota; kingdom Viridiplantae; phylum Streptophyta; class Magnoliopsida; order Dipsacales; family Adoxaceae; genus Sambucus; species Sambucus nigra. The sequence goes on from OX422209.1 coordinate 43,850,280, forward strand.
ATGTCAATCGTTCAAATAATAATCATGATGACTCCTATTGCATCACAATTCCCAGAATACTCCATGGCTTCTGTTGAGCCCATGCTTGTCAATTTATACTGTTCGATCTGCCACACCTAACCGAACCCGTATATGAATCACATCAACTATACTTAATAGTAGGAGAACGTAAGTCACATATGTAAAGGAATACAATAATCCTATAATAAGGGTCTATATTAAAGAATGCTAAGCTGAAACGTGAAAAACAACACAAATCTTAAGGACACTACAACCTGATGCTGTCATACCATCTGTGACCACCCGCCTAATTAAATAAATGCGTGATCAGGCCTTTAGTAAATTAAACAGGAGTTTTATTTGGTTTATTATTAGCACCACTATAAAAAACATTATAATTACTAACCACCGATTAATTAATTAAGCATGTATCAAATTTTATCTTTTAAAACAACAAGTCACTCGATGCAACAAGAGACTAAATAGAAGCATCACAATATAATAGAGTCTAAGCATTCCAAAAATATTCGAATCAAATACTAGTAAAATAAACATCGACAAAAAGAAACATCAAACCAAAATAATATGACAGGTAGAAAATAAATCCCATACAATCTAAATTGAAATAAACTGAATAACTTCAGTGAGAATCATACTCGAAAATAGAACTGAGAATAAAATTCCTAAATTAGGAATGAATTAAAAATATTTTAATCTAAGTCCTACAGCACCCATATATAGCGCAGATGGATAACCCTCGAATCGAATCAAGTCTGGCATTCTTGTGGTCGGATACATAAACAATTTTGAAAATATTTTATGGCAGGGGTTAGAACCAAATTTTTTTTGAAAGTATTTAGCAAGTGAATTAAATTACAGTAAATTAAAATGCATGAATGTATAAATGTTGGTTAAAATGTTGGTTACCTGTAATTTAAATGTTGGTTAAATTACAGTAAATTAAAATGCATGAATGCATGAATTAAATTACAGTATTTAGATGGTTAAAATTTTAGATGTAGTAATTTATTTTAATTTCTTATTTCTTATCAAAACCATTCTTTCTCTTATAGTATGTATAAATGTTGGTACGTGTATTTACAGGTACTGACGGTTTTTATTATGTATTGATGTACATACACATATACATCAATACATATACATTTTAGGGGCTCAATTTTTTTTTTATTGTGACAATACATTTTTTTTATCATTGGTAAATAAATTAAGAATTTGGTATTATTAGCCTGCAAAGTTGGAATTCATTTACCACTGTACTTTGTTCAAGTTTTGTTTATAACATCTTTGTTTTCTATTAACTTAATATGATTGTTTATCCATTGCAGTCCTACATGGTTTGGTCCCAACAATTGTGTGAGGATAAGTCATGTGAATGAGGACAAGGCGCGTAGAATGTGGCGAAGCGTTGGTGTGCTACAGAAGTTGACAATCGTGCCATGAGTGGTTTGATGAATCAACATATTTTTAGTTGTATAGAAAATTTATGTATGTATGACATTTTCATTATGTTGCTCAAGTTGTCAATAGTGGTCTATTATGTGCTCATATAATTATCATATTCTTGAATAATAGCAAATTGATGTATTTGTTTAAAAGATGTCCAGGATGGACTATTTGTTGGAGTATATTTTGTCTCTTATAGTATGTATACACTTTGTTTTGTTTTGAGGTGGATCTTTGTAAACTATTGGCAATTATCCAAATCGAAACATTTTGAATATTTTATTGCTACAGATGACAATAAGGGTTTATATATGAATATTGTTAAATAAGGACGTCTATACTAGGTCGTGGATGGATTATTTATGTGGTTGAAGTAATTTTTACACTTTAAACAAGTGGATACTCAAGTAAACAATGGAAATTCTAAATTCTAAATTATATATATATATTTTTTTTTTCTCATCTTTTTTACCTTTATTTGTATTGAAAGTAAATTTTTGGACTTAAAATTATACTCGATTAAATAATTTTGGAAAAAATATTTGCCATTCAGGAAAATTGACCATGATTAATACTTTGGAAAATTGTACAATAATACCAAATGTTTATGACTTGACCATCCAATTTGTACTTGGGAGAATAGTCATCGTGACTTCAGGCATGGACATAGTATATTTATATACACTACAAGAAAAATACCCTTTTATGACACTTTAAAAAATGACTCCATGACAATTTTCAAAAAATTGTCATTAAAAATATAGTACTCTTATTTACATGACAGATTAATTATAAAGTGTCATTATAAAAATATTAGTGTTATTAAAAGGTACCAATTATGACCCTTTTTTAATAAAAAAATCAATATACATATGTCTACGATAACAAATCACGACACTTTTAATTTTTTTTCCAAAATTTTAAAACCCGCGACTCTCCCTCCATCTTACTTTGGAACATTTTCCCCCGTCTCCTTCCCTCACGAACTCTGTGACTCAGGTACTCTCTCTCTCTCTCTCTCACACACACACACACACACACACACACACACACACACACACAAACACACCCACACACGCACACTGATGCGCACAGACACAGACGTGCACACACTCACATATACAAACCTAATTGGGTATGATTTCTTCTCTCTTTCTTCTATTGAAATTTTTGTGAGCTTTTTTCATTCACTTTAACGTTTAAGTAATCATGTTTGATCTTGGAGCTTTAAAACAAACGGTTCTTGAAATTTCTTCGTTTGTGTTTGAAATTTAGAATTGGGGATTTTCTTGAAATTTAGACTTTGAACCATGTTGTAAGTGATTCTATTGTGGAATTGGGGTTATAATTTGGGACTTTATTGATATTTTTTATTTTTACATTTTTCAGTTTGACAATTCTTCTTGATATACTTAATATTAATGTTTAGGCTTACATGTAGATATTTTTGTTTATTCGTGTTTTATTTCATCTGGATTGCAAGGTTTCGAAACTATATATTTATGTTGCTCTTTTCATATAGGACTGTTGAAACTATCATAGCCATTGTTGAAATTGATGAATTCACTACTTAAATTGTTGGTTTTTTTTATCCACAACTTATAATTCAAGACTCAATAGTGGTCAGTTGGTCCACGCAACAACGTATTTAATTAACACAGTGAACCTTAATCATAGTACCATAGTTAATCTAAATTACATCTACATCCACCAGTGGCGAAGCCACTTTGTAGGGTGTGTGTGTGTGTGTGGGGGGGGGGGGGGGGGGGGGGGGCAAGTTCCCCACCAAGAAATTTTGAAAAAAATTAAAAATTAATTATTTTTTACCATTTGAAAGTTTTTTGGGATTTAATTTTTATTTAAACTTGCAATTTGTTTTTTTATATAATATAATATTTGGTGAGATAAAATAATTTAATATTTAAAATTGCAATTTCAGTTATGAAAAAATATTAGGAAAGAACTTGCGAAAATGAGGTGCCTGCAACGGATAAAATCGATGTCCAAAAGGAACTTACTCCAAAAAAGATATTGTATTCGATGTTTTTTTTAGTTATAATTGTAAAAATAAGCTTAAAATTTTTTTTCGGACTCCCGTCAACGAATTGTTCCCCACCTACTCTAGATTTCTGGCTCCGCCACTGACATCCACCATAATGGATTGTAGTTGATACATTTTGTAATTTGCACAAGTATAACTAAATTGCATTGGAAGAAGCGGTGAGTGCATAGTGATATTGTTGTATTGTAACAGCAGAGAAATGAGTATTATTAATTATTAGTTCTTACTTGGATGATAAATTTTTTTCTAAGTTTATTTTTTCATCTTAATTTATATGCATGCTATTAGTTAATCAAGTCCTAATTGTTAGAGTGATATTTTTTATGTACGGGTAGAAATTGGATCTATAGCCTTATAAAAAATGATTTGAAGACCCTAAATCTCCTAACTGGGATTTGTATTATTTAAAGGTAATAAGAACTATTATTTCATGAAGTGATGTGTCTTCTTGGGTACTATAGAACAATTATCATTTTTTTCTACAGATGAAGTAGTTTTGTAGCTAATTGAGTTCCCATTTTACACTTAATCTGATTATAGTTGGTATAGATTAATGCTAATTTGATTCTTATTATTGAACTAAATTCACTAACATTTAGAAAGTTTGAATTATTTTGAGCTCATTTAATGGGTGAATCATTCTTATTCTTGCCGTGTTCTTCAATATTTTCAGGATTTCCAATTTGATGATTTTGTCTCAAAGCAAAGCAATAATGGAGTGGGATTTTCGCCTTCCATTTTTGAAGAGCATCCATGTTAACGGCCACAAATATGGGCTTGTATATGCCAGAATTGGTTGGGTTATTTCGAGGAGAAAAGATAATTTATCTGATGAACTTATCTTCTATATAAACTACCTTGGAACTTATCTTCCATATAAACTACTTGGAGTTGGTTTAAAATTCTTTTTTTTGCTCATTTGTAGGTTCAAGTCAAGTCATTGCTCAATATTATCGACTAATCCCCTTGGGTTTTGAGGTTAGAGCCTAAACAAATGCATTCAATTATTCAGTTCAAACTAACGTAGTTTCATTGCATATTTGGATTTCTTTAAACTCACTTATTTTTATCTAATTCAATTCAATAAAAAATTATTTCAACTACTTGGGGTAAAAAACTTATTTTATTGTACATATTAACATTATTCCAATTCTTTTCAATAAAGATTTCTTCTGATATTAAATTATACATTCATTGTTTTCCAAGCATAAGATCTACATGCACAACATAACATGTCTTAATAATAACTCGTGTCCACGGGGATAGCAAAATGCAATGGATAATTATCGTGAGAATGAAATTGTTCTCATAGAAAGGCTAGAGAAGATGAGACGCTTCAACATAGTGTCCAAGGACAATGGAGTTTCTGTAGAGTCATTATCTCTGAAGGACAACATTCGCCATGATGAGTTTGAGGTTTCTAATATACTGCGTAGTTCGGTTGGATTGTGCCAGCGTACACTATGCCTGCAGATGCACAACACATGATAGTACTCCACGTTGTCATAAGGGAAGATTTCTCATGCACCCTTGCAGAACACCTCATCCTCGACATATCAAAGGTTCTACATGCTTTAAATACATGGATCACTAATTAATTTTGACTCGTTTTTAAAGAGAATCTCTATGTTGATATTTTTATTGTAAAAACATTTGTCTGACATGAGAGTGGAGAGTGCTTGATGTGTCCATGAACAAAATCTAGTGAAGTCCCTTTATCTGTAATTATCCAAACCTATTAATAGACATGGACTCTATCGCGGTTTAAATAGAGGAACTATGAATTTAAATAACTATTTGGATTTGAATTTCAATACCATTTCTGATGAAATTTGAATTGAGTTGCAATTTGTAATTCTTTTTATTGAATAACACAAAATCATTGAAAAATAAGTAGTGTTTCTTAGGTTTAACATTACCTAGTTTTCAACAAGGAGAAAATTACTTCACTCAGCTTTCGGTTAGTTTCAATTTTTTTTTGTTCTCTAAATGTTTTCTATTTTGAAATATTTTACTTGCAAAACTCATTTCATAATTATAGCCAAACATTTTAGTAAACCTACAATTTCTAAAGAGAAGATTAACATGATCTGAATTTGGTTCACACTATATTATCATGTTGTTGGTCATACCACTGATATGCTATCTCAGGCAATTCGCTCAATGTTCTCGGGTTTGAAGGCTTCAATACAAAGGTGAGCTGGAAAGGAATGTACAATCTTTACAGGCAAGTATTATATACATGTATGTACAATCATTTTCATCACCTACTACAACCAACCTCGAATGTTTTTTTTCAAACCCGAAGCTTTCATATTTTGGTTATTTTAAAATTTTAAAGTAGATAGGTGCTTAAGAAGTACAAATGCTAATAAATTATTATCCACGCGACAGGCTTCCGTAAGAAAAAATTAAGGCCATTGATAATTGTCACAGTTGTCTATGTGTGTTATATTATACTTCTGATCATTGAAATTGGTGTAGTTAGAGAACGTTCGGATAAATGTGAGCGTAAAATCAAATATATAACACACTACAAGAAAAATGAGTATTTGGGACGGTAAAAAACCGTCCCTAAAAGTACAAAAATCGTCCCTAAAGAGTATTAGGGACGGTTTTTGCAACGACAAAAATCCGTCCCTCATACTAGGCGTCCTAAATATTTTAGGGACGGATTTTACCGTCCTAAATTTTAATTCATGAACACTCTGCATTTGACATTAGGGATGGATTTTACCGTCCCAAATAGTGTTCCCGTGAAAAAATCCCCGCTTCCGCCAATAGTATTAGGGACGGATAAACCGTCCCTAATACTACTGAGATTCTGGCAACCCAATTAGGGACGGAAAAACCGTCCCTAAAGGTAATTTCAGTTGATGCAAAAATGAGTATTAGGGACGGTAAAAACCGTCCCAAAAGGTATTCTCAATTAATACAAATAAGTATTAGGGACGGTTTATAACCATCCCAATTAATAAATAAAAAATTATCATAAATAGTTATATTATTATATGTTTTATGTTGCAATAATAATTGACGTCTAATATGCATTATAAATCAAATCATCCGATCAAAAACACAATATATCGACCACATTCATTGAAGCACGTATCTAATAACAATTTCTTCCATTAAACTACATTCAAGTCGAAATATTTAAATGAGTAAAAAATCATACTAAGTAATAAGACATACAACTGTCAAAAAAATATCATCCCTAAATTAAGATGATAAATATGGTTGTCACGCTTCAAAAACTTCTCTTAGTGTCGCATATAGTAGACACTCAAAATCCCGTCTCTTCAACTTCTTGTGCACAACCTGCAATCAATAAATAATCATTTTATCAAAATAATATTATAGTAAAATAAAATATCCAAATATATTAGTTAATCGTACCACCAACTTTTTACAAATTTTTAAAAAAATTGACAAAATCTCCTTTGTTTATACATGAAAACCAACCTTTTTAATCAATAAAAACCCCGTACAGCTATAAGAATCTCGCATATCAACGATTCTTTACAATTTTTAAAAAAATCGACAAAATCTCCTTTGTTTATACATGAAAACCAACCTATTTAATGAACACAAAGACCCGCACGACCATAAAAAAATTGAAAAATCTCCCAAATCAACAATTCATTACAATTTTTAAAAAAATTCGGCAGAGTCTCCTTTGTTTATAAATGAAAACCAACCTTTTTAATCAACACAAAAGCCCGCACGGCCAATAAAAAAAAACAATCTCGCATATCAACAACAATAATAAATAAACAATTTACCTGTCGCAAACCATTACTTCGTTCATGTGTTTCACGCGAATAAAATATACCCCTAAAATGTTAACTTGCAAAAAAATATAAGAAACAAAACAAAAAAGTTAGTTTTACTTGTTTTGAAATTTTTAACCCTTAAAAACTTGTGATCAATATTCACTCATTTTTAGTTCCTACGTAACAACCCAACATTTTTTAACAAAACTAGTGTTAATGGAAAAAAATTTTAGTTCCTACGTAACAATTTTTAGTTCCTACGTAAATTTTTAGTTCCTACGTAACAAACCAACTTGAACTAATGTTTTACCAATCCCAGATAGAAGATGTTAAAATACTAGTGTGCTAAAATATATGTTTGTTTCAAGTGCAAACCAATCGTTATGCAGTATATATATGCATATATATACTGGTATATATGCATATATATACAGTTATATATATGCATATATAACAGTATATATATGCAGTTATATACATGCATATATAATGTGTATATACTGCATATATATACTAGTATATATACTGCATATATATGCATATATATATGCATATTTATACTGCATATATATGCATATATATACTGCATATATATATACAGTTACATATATGCATATATATGCATATATATGCTGCATATATATATGCATATATATACTGCATATATATACTGTTATATATGCATATATATGCAGTTATATACATGCATATATATGCAGTTATATACATGCATATATAATGTATATATACTGCATATATATGCATATATATGCATATATATACAGTTATATATATGAATATATAACAGTACATATAACAGTATATATATGCAGTTATATACATGCATATATATGCATATATATACCAGTATATATACTGTATATATAGTATATATATATATGCATATATATATATTGTATATTATACTGCATATATATACTATATATACTAGTATATATATATGCATATATATGATGTAGATATACTCGTATATATACTAGTATATGCAGTATATATATTCATACCGGTTAGAGTGAGGGAACTCCTCCGTTTTTAGGTTGACGAGAAACTTTTGTTTTCAAAAAAAGCAAAAAAGCTCGGTATTTTCGTAAAGAAGGGACGAGCGACAAGTGCCTCGCCCTAATCGGTATTTTCGCAAGTTTACGTCGTACACTCCAACCGGGAGCCCCGGGACTACGGCGTCTGTTCCTACGAGTCACAATGGTCCCGTACGAGGTATTCGTGACTCTTACGGGACCGTTTTAAGGCTGTTTTACGTTTTCACCCTTCGATGGCAGGTTTTTATGCTTAAGTCTATTTTTTTGCAAATTTACGTCGTACACTCAAACCGGGAGTCCCGTGACTACGCGGTCGGTTCCTATGAGTCACATTGGTCCCATGCGAGGTGTTCGTGACTCTTACGGGACCGTTTTAAGGTTGTTTTACGTTTTCACCCATCGATGGCATGTTTTTATGCTTAAGTCTATTTTTTTGCAAATTTACGTCGTACACTCCAACCGGGAGCCTCGGGACTACGCCGTTTGTTCCTACAAGTCACATTGGTCCCGTGCGAGGTATTCGTGACTCTTACGAGACCGTTTTAAGGCTATTTTACGATTTCCCCCTTCAATGGCATGTTTTTATGCTTAAGTATATTTTTTTGCAAATTTACGTCGTACACTCCAATCGGGAGCCCCGTGCCTACGCGATCGGTTCCTACGAGTCCCATTGGTCCCGTACGAGGTGTTGTTGACTCTTACGGGGCCGTTTTAAGGCTGTTTTACATTTTCACCCTTCGATGGCATGTTTTTATTCTTAAGTCTATTTTTTTGTAGATTTACGTCGTAAACTCAAACCGGGAGTCCCGTGCCCACGTGGTGGGTTCCTACGAGTCACATTGGTCCCGTGCGAAGTGTTCGTGACTCTTACGGGACCGTTTTGGGTTTGTTTTACGTTTTAACCCTTTGATGACATGTTTTTATGCTTTAAGTCTATTTTTTGCAAATTTACGTCGTACACTCAAACCGGGAGTCCCGTGCCTACGCGATCGGTTCTGACGAGTCACATTGGTCCGGTGAGAGGTGTTCGTGACTCTTACAGAACCGTTTTAAGGTTGTTTTACATTTTCACCCTTCAATGGCATGTTTTTATGCTTAAGTTTATTTTTTTGCAAATTTACATCGTACACTCCAACCGGGAGCTTCGGGACTACGCCGTCTGTTCTTACGAGTCACATTGGTCCCGTGCGAAGTGTTCGTGGCTCTTACAGGACCGTTTTAAGGCCGTTTTACGTTTTCACCATTCGATGGCATGTTTTTATGCTTAAGGCTATTTTTTTCAACTTTACGTCGTACTCTCAAACCGGGAGTCCCGTGCCTACGCGATCGGTTCATACGAGTTACATTGGTCCCGTCCGAGGTGTTCGTTATGCTTACGGGACCGTTTTGGGTTTGTTTTACGTTTTAACCCTTCGAGGACATGTTTTTATGCTTTAAGTCTATTTTTTGCTAATTTACGTCGTACACTCAAACCGGGAGTCCCGTGACTACGCGATCGGTTCCTACGAGTCACATTGGTCCCCTGCGAGGTGTTCGTGACTCTTATGGGACCGTTTAAAGGCTGTTTTACGTTTTCACCATTCGATGGCATGTTTTTATGCATAAGTTTTTTTTTGCAAATTTACGTCTTACACTCCAACCGGGAGCCTCGGGACTACGCCGTCTGTTCTTACGAGTCACATTGGTCCCGTGCGAGGTGTTCGTGGCTCTTACGGGACTGTTTTAAGGCTGTTTTACGTTTGTCACCATTCGATGACATGTTTTTATGCTTAAGGCTAATTTTTTGCAACTTTACGTCGTACACTCAAACTGAGAGTTTCGTGCCTACGCGGTCGGTTCGTACGAGTCACATTGGTCCCGTCCGAGGTGTTCGTGACTCTTACGGGACCGGTTTGGGTTTGTTTTACGTTTTAACCCTTCGATGACATGTTTTTATGCTTTAAGTATATTTTTTGCAAATTTACGTCGTACACTCAAACCGGGAGTCCCATGCCTACGCGATCGGTTCCGACGAGTCACATTGGTCCCGTGCGAGGTGTTCGTAACTCTTATGGAACCGTTTTAAGGCTGTTTTACGTTTTAACCCTTCAATGGCATGTTTTTATGCATATGTTTTTTTTTTTTTGCAAATTTACGTCGTACACTCCAACCGGGAGCCTCGGGACTACGCCGTTTGTTCTTACGAGTCACATAGGTCCCGTGCGAGGTGTTCGTGGCTCTTACGGGACCTTTTTAAGGCTGTTTTATGTTTTCACCATTCGATGGCATGTTTTTAAGCTTAAGGCTAATTTTTTGCAACTTTACGTCGTACACTTAAACCGGGAGTCCCGTGCCTTCGCGATCGGTTCATACGAGTCACATTGGTCCCGTCCGAGGTGTTCGTGACTCTTACGGGACCGTTTTGGGTTTGTTTTTCGTTTGAACCCTTCGATGACATGTTGTTATGCTTTAAGTCTATTTTTTGCAAATTTACGTCGTACACTCAAACCGGGAGTCCCATGCCTACGCGATCGGTTCCGACGAGTCACATTGGTCCCATGCGAGGTGTTCGTAACTCTTACGGAACCGTTTTAAGGCTGTTTTACGTTTTCACCCTTCAATGGCATGTTTTTATGCATAATTTTTTTTTTCGCAAATTTATGGCGTACACTCCAACCGGGAGCCTCGGGACTACACCGTTTGTTCTTACGAGTTACATAGGTCCCGTTCGAGGTGTTCGTGGCTCTTACGGGATCGTTTTATGGCTGTTTTACGTTTTCACCATTCGATGGCATGTTTTTATGCTTAAGGCTAATGTTTTGCAACTTTACGTCGTACACTCAAATCGGGAGTCCCGTGCCTACGCGATCTGTTCATACGAGTCACATTGGTCCCGTCCGAGGTGTTCGTGACTCTTACGGGACCGTTTTGGGTTTGTTTTTCGTTTGAACCCTTCGATGACATGTTGTTATGCTTTAAGTCTATTTTTTGCAAATTTACGTCGTACACTCAAACCGGGAGTCCCATGCCTACGCGATCGGTTCCGACGAGTCACATTGGTCCCATGCGAGGTGTTCGTAACTCTTACGGAACCGTTTTAAGGCTGTTTTACGTTTTCACCCTTCAATGGCATGTTTTTATGCATAATTTTTTTTTTCGCAAATTTATGGCGTACACTCCAACCGGGAGCCTCGGGACTACACCGTTTGTTCTTACGAGTTACATAGGTCCCGTTCGAGGTGTTCGTGGCTCTTACGGGATCGTTTTATGGCTGTTTTACGTTTTCACCATTCGATGGCATGTTTTTATGCTTAAGGCTAATGTTTTGCAACTTTACGTCGTACACTCAAATCGGGAGTCCCGTGCCTACGCGATCGGTTCATACGAGTCACATTGGTCCCGTCCGAGGTGTTCGTGACTCTTACGGGACCGTTTTGGGTTTGTTTTTCGTTTGAACCCTTCGATGACATGTTTTTATGCTTTAAGTCTATTTTTTGCAAATTTACGTCCTACACTCAAACCGAGAGTCCCGTGACTACGCAATCGGTTCCTACGAGTCACATTGGTCCCGTGCTAGGTGTTCGTGACTCTTACGAGACCGTTTTAAGGCTGTTTGATGTTTTCACCATTCGATGGCATGTTTTTATGCATAACTGTATTTTTTTACAAATTTACGTCGTACACTCCAATCGGGAGCCTCGGGACTACGCCGTCTGTTCTTACGAGTCACATTGGTCCCGTGCGAAGTGTTCGTGGCTCTTACGGGACCGTTTTAAGGTTGTTTTACGTTTTCACCATTCGATGGCATGTTTTTATGCTTAAGGCTATTTTTTTCAACTTTACGTCGTACTCTCAAACCGGGAGTCCCGTGCCTACGCGATCGGTTCATACGAGTCACATTGGTCCCGTCCGAGGTGTTCGTTATGGTTACGGGACCGTTTTGGGTTTGTTTTACGTTTTAACCCTTCGATGACATGTTTTTATGCTTTAAGTCTATTTTTTGCGAATTTACATCGTACACTCAAACCGGGAGTCCCTTGACTATGCGATCGGTTCCTACGAGTCACATTGGCCCCGTGCGAGGTGTTCGTGACTCTTATGGGACCGTTTTAAGGCTGTTTTACATTTTCACAATTCGATCGCATGTTTTTATGCTTAAGGCTAATTTTTTGCAACTTTACGTCGTACACTCAAACCGGGAGTTCCGTGCCTAAGCGGTCGGTTCGTACGAGTCACATTGGTCCCGTCCGAGGTATTCGTGGCTCTTACGGGATCGTTTTAAGGCTGTTTTACGTTTTCACAATTCGATCGCATGTTTTTATGCTTAAGGCTAATTTTTTGCAACTTTACGTCGTACACTCAAACCGGGAGTTCCGTGCCTAAGCGGTCGGTTCGTACGAGTCACATTGGTCCCGTCCGAGGTGTTCGTGACTCTTACGGGACCATTTTGGGTTTGTTTTACGTTTTAACCCTTCGATGACATGTTTTTATGCTTTAAGTATATTTATTGCAAATTTACGTCGTACACTCAAACCGGGAGTCGCATGCCTACGCGATCGGTTCCGACGAGTCACATTGGTCCCGTGCGAGGTGTTCGTAACTCTTACGGAACCGTTTTAAGGCTGTTTTTCGTTTTCACCCTTCAATGGCATGTTTTTATGCATAAGTTTTTTTTTTGCAAATTTACGTCGTACACTCCAACCGGGAGCCTCGGGACTACGCCGTCTGTTCTTACGAGTCACATAGGTCCCGTGCGAGGTGTTCGTGGCTCTTACGGGACCGTTTTAAGGCTGTTTTACGTTTTCACCATTCGATGGTATGTTTTAATTCTTAAGGCTAATTTTTTGCAACTTTACGTCGTACACTCTAACCGAGAGTCCCGTGCCTTCGCGATCGGTTCATACGAGTCACATTGGTCCCGTGCGAGGTGTTCGTGACTCTTACGGGACCGTTTTGGGTTTGTTTTTCGTTTGAACCCTTCGATGACATGTTTTTATGCCTTAAATCTATTTTTTGCAAATTTACATCGTACACTCAAACCGGGAGTCCTGTGACTACGCGATCGGTTCCTACGAGTCACATTGGTCCCGTGCTTGGTGTTCGTGACTCTTACGGGACCGTTTTAAGGCTGTTTGACGTTTTCATCATTCGATGGCATGTTTTTATGCATAACTTGATTTTTTTGCAAATTTACGTCGTACACTCCAACCAGGAGCCTCGGGACTACGCCGTCTGTTCTTACGAGTCACATTGGTCCCCTGCGAGGTGTTCGTGGCTCTTATGGGACCGTTTTAAGGCTGTTTTACGTTTTCACCATTCGATGGCATGTTTTTATGCTTAAGGCCAATTTTTTACAACTTTACGTTGTACACTCAAACCGAGAGTCCCGTGCCTACGCGGTCGGTTCCTACGGGTCAGATTGGTCCCGTGCGAGGTGATCCTGACTCTTACGGGACCGTTTTGGGTTGTTTTTGATGTTTTCACCCTTCGATGGCATGTTTTATGCTTATGTTTATTTTTATGTATATTTATGTTGCACACTCCAACCGGGAGCCTCGGGACTACGCCGTTTGTCCTTACGAGTCACATTGGTCCCGTGCGAGGTGTTCGTGGCTCTTACGGGATTGTTTTAAGGCTGTTTTATATTTTCACCATTCGATGGCATGTTTTTATGCTTAAGGCTAATTTTTTTCGACTTTACGTCGTACACTCAAACCGGGAGTCCCATACCTTCACGATCGGTTCATACGAGTCACATTGGTCCCGTTCGAGGTGTTCGTGACTCTTACGGGACCGTTTTGTGTTTGTTTTACGTTTTAACCCTTCGACGACATGTTTTAATGCTATAAGTCTATTTTTTGTAAATTTACGTCGTACACTCAAACTGGGAGTCCCGTGCCTACGCGATCGGTTCCGACGAGTCACATTGGTTCCGTGCGAGGTGTTCGTAACTCTTACGGAACCGTTTTAAAGCTGTTTTACGTTTTCACCCTTCAATGGCATGTTTTTATGCTTAAGTTATTTTTTTTGCAAATTTACGTCGTACACTTCAATCGGGAGCCTCGGGACTACGCCGTCTGTTCTTACGAGTCACATTGGTCCCGTGCGAGGTGTTCGTGGCTCTTACGGGACCGTTTTAAGGCTGTTTTATGTTTTCACTATTCGATGGCATGTTTTTATGCTTAAGGCTAATTTTTTGCAAATTTACGTCGTACACTCAAACTGGGAGTCCCGTGCCTACGCGATCGGTTCATACGAGTCACATTGGTCCAGTGCGAGGTGTTCGTGACTCTTACGAAACCGTTTTAAAGCTGTTTTACATTTTCACCCTTCGATGGCATGTTTTTATGCATAAGTTTATTTTTTTGCTAATTTACGTCATACACTCCAACCGGGAGCCTCGGGACTACGACTTTTGTTCTTACGAGTCACATTGGTCCGGTGTGAGGTGCTCGTGGCTCTTACGGGACCGTTTCAAGGCTGTTCTACGTTTTCACAATTCGATGGCATGTTTTTATGCTTAAGGCTAATTTTTTGCAACTTTACGTCGTACACTCAAACCGGGAGTTCCGTGCCTACGCGGTCGGTTCCTATGAGTCACATTGGTCCCGTCCGAGGTGTTCGTGACTCTTACGGGACCGTTTTGGGTTTGTTTTACGTTTTTACCCTTCGATGATATGTTTTTATGCTTTAAGTCTATTTTTTGCAAATTTACGTCGTACACTCAAATCGGGAGTCCCGTGCCTAAGCGATCGGTTTCGACGAGTCACATTGGTCCCGTGCGAGGTGTTCGTAACTCTTATGGAACCGTTTTAAGGTTGTTTTACGTTTTCACCCTTCAATGGCATGTTTTTATGCTTAAGTTTATTTTTTGCAAATTTACGTCGTACACTCCAACCGGGAGCCTCGGGACTTTGCCGTCTGTTCTTACGAGTCACATTGGTCCCGTGCGAGGTGTTCATGGCTCTTACGGGACCGTTTTAATGATGTTTTACGTTTTCAAAATTCGATGGCATGTTTTTAAGGTTAAGGATAATTTTTTTGCAACTTTTCGTCGTACACTTAAACCGGGAGTCCCGTGCCTACGTGGTCGGTTCCGACGAGTCACATTGGTCCCGTGCGAGGTGTTCGTGAATCTTACGGGACCATTTTGGGTTTGTTTTACGTTTTAACCCTTTGATGACATGTTTTTATGCTTTAAGTCTATTTTTTGCAAATTTACATCGTACACTCAAACCGGGAGTCCCGTGCCAACGCGATCGATTCCGACGAGTCACATTGGTCCCGTGAGAGGTGTTCGTGACTCTTACGGAATCATTTTAAGGATGATTTACGTTTTCACCCTTCAATGGCATGTTTTTATGCTTAAGTTTATTTTTTTTCAAATTTACGTCGTACACTCCAATCGGGAGCCTCGGGACTACGCCATCTGTTCTTACGAGTCACATTGGTCCCGTGTGAGGTGTTCGTGGCTCTTACGGGACCGTTTTAAGGTTGTTTTACGTTTTCACCATTCGATGGCATGTTTTTATGGTTAAGGCTAATTTTTTGCAACTTTACGTCGTACACTCAAACCGGGGGTCCCGTGCCTACGCGGTCGGTTCCTACGAGTCACATTGGTCCCGTGCGAGGTGTTCGTGATTCTTACGGGGCCATTTTGGGTTTGTTTTACGTTTTAACCCTTTGATGACATGTTTTTATGCTTTAAGTCTATTTTTTGCAAATTTACATCGTACACTCAAACCGGGAGCCTCGGGACTACGTTGTCTGTTCTTATGAGTCACATTGGTCCCGTGCGAGGTGTTCGTGGTTCTTACGGGATCGTTTTAAGGCTGTTTTACATTTTCACCATTCGATGGCTTGTTTTTATGCTTAAGGCTAATTTTTTAGAACTTTACATCGTACACTCAAACCCGGAGTCCCGTGCCTACGCGATCGGTTCCTACGAGTCAGATTGGTCCCGTGCGAGGTGATCGTGACTCTTACGGGACCGTTTTGGGTTTGTTTTACGTTTTCACCCTTCGATGGCAAGTTTTTATTCTTAAGTTTTTTTTTTTGCAAATTTAGTCGTACACTCCAACCGGGAGCCTCGGGACTACGCCGTCTGTTCTTATGAGTCACATTGGTCCCGTGCGAGGTGTTCGTGGCTCTTTCGGGACCGTTTTAAGGCTGTTTTACGTTTTCACAATTCGATGGCATGTTTTTATGCTAAAGGCTAATTTTTTCAACTTTACGTCGTACTCTCAAACCAGGAGTCCCGTCCCTACGCGATCAGTTCATACGAGTCACATTGGTCCCGTCCGAGGTGTTCGTGACTCTTACGGGACCGTTTTCTGTTTGTTTTACATGTTAACCCCTCGATGACATGTTTTTATGCTTTAAGTCTATTTTTTGCAAATTTACGTCGTACACTCAATCCGGGAGTCCCGTGACTACGCGATCGGTTCCTACGAGTCACATTGGTCCCGTGCGAGGTGTTCGTGACTCTTACGGGACCGTTTTAAGGCTGTTTTACGTTTTCACCATTCGATGGCATGTTTTTATTTCATAAGTTTTTTTTTTGCAAATTTACGTCGTACACTCCAACCGGGAGCCTCGGGACTACGCCGTCTATTCTTATGAGTCACATTGGTCCCGTGCGAGGTGTTCGTGGCTCTTTCGGGACCGGTTTAAGGCTGTCTTACGTTTTCACAATTCGATGGCATGTTTTCATGCTAAAGGCTAATTTTTTGCAACTTTACGTCGTACACTCAAACCGGGAGTTCCGTGCCTACGCGGTCGGTTCCTACGAGTCACATTGGTCCCGTCCGAGGTGTTCGTGACCCTTAGGGGACCGTTTTGGTTTTGTTTTACGTTTTAATCCTTCGATGACATGTTTTTATGCTTTAAGTCTATTTTTTGCAAATTTACGTCGTACACTCAAACCGGGAGTCTCATGCCTACGCATTCGGTTCCGACGAGTCACATTGGTCCCGTGCGAGGTGTTCGTAACTCTTACGGAACCGTTTTAAGGCTGTTTTACGTTTTCACCCTTCAATGGCATGTTTTTATGCATAAGTTTATTTTTTTGTAAATTTACGTCGTACACTCCAACCGGGAGCCTCGGGACTACGCCGTTTATTCTTACGAGTCACATTGGTCCCGTGCGAGGTGTTCGTGGCTCTTATGGGACCGTTTTAAGGCTGTTTCATGTTTTCACAATTCGATGGCATGTTTTTATGCTTATGGCTAATTTTTGGCAACTTTATGTCGTACACTCAAATCGGGAGTCCCGTGCCTACGCGATCGGTTCATACGAGTCACATTGGTCTCGTCCGAGGTGTTCCTGACTCTTACGGGACCGTTTTGGGTTTGTTTTACGTTTTAACCCTTCGATGGCATGTTTTTATGCTTTAAGTCTATTTTTTGCAAATTTACGTCGTACACTCAAACCGGGAGCCTCGGGACTACGCGATCAGTTTCTACGAGTCACATTGGTCCCGTGCGAGGTGTTCGTGACTCTTACGGGACCGTTTTAAGGTTGTTTTACATTTTCACCATTCGATGGCATGTTTTTATGCATAAATATATTTTTTTGCAAATTTACGTCGTACACTCCAACCGGGAGCCTCGGGACTACGCCGTCTGTTCTTACGAGTTACATTGGTCCCGTGCGAGGTGTTCGTAGCTCTTATGGGACTATTTTATGGTTGTTTTACGTTTTCACCATTCGATGGCATGTTTTTATGGTTAAGGCTAATTTTTTGCAACTTTACGTCATACACTCAAACCGGGAGTCCCGTGCCTACGCGGTCGGTTCCTACGAGTCACATTGGTCCCGTGCGAGGTGTTCGTGACTCTTACGGGAAGATTTTGGGTTTGTTTTACGTTTTAACTCTTTGATGACATGTTTTTATGCTTTAAGTCTATTTTTTGCAAATTTAGGTCGTACACTCAAACCGGGAGTCCCGTGCCAACGCGATCGGTTCCGACGAGTCACATTGGGCCCGTGAGAGGTGTTCATGCCTCTTACGGAACCGTTTTAAGGCTGTTTTACTTTTCACCCTTCAATGGCATGTTTTTATGCTTAAATTTTTTTTTTTGCAAATTTACATCGTACACTCAAACCGGGAGCCTCGTGACTACGCTGTCTGTTCTTACGAGTCACATTGGTCCCGTGCGAGGTGTTCGTGGCTCTTACGGGACCGTTTTAAGGCTGTTGTACGTTTTTACCATTCGATGGCATGTTTTTATGCTTAAGGCCAATTTTTTAGAACTTTACATCGTCACTCAAACCGAGAGTCCCGTGCCTATGCGTTCGGTTCCTACGAGTCAGATTGGTCCCGTGCGAGGTGATCATGACTCTTACGGGACCGTTTTGGGTTTGTTTTACGTTTTCACCCTTCGATGGCATTTTTTTATTATTAAGTTTATTTTTTTGCAAATTTACGTCGTACACTCCAACCGGGAGCCTCGGAACTACGCCGACTGTTCATACGAGTCACATTGGTCCTGTGCGAGGTGTTCGTGGCTCTTACAAGACCGTTTTTAGGCTGTTTTACGTTTTCACAATTCGATGTCACGTTTTTATGCTTATGGCTATTTTTTTTCAACTTTACGTAGTACTCTCAAACCGGGAGTTCCGTGCCTACGCGATCGGTTCATACGAGTCACATTGGTCCCGTCCGAGGTGTTCGTGACTCTTACGGGACCGTTTTGGGTTTGTTTAACGTTTTAACCCTTCGATGACATGTTTTTATGCTTTAAGTCTATTTTTTACAAATTTACGTCGTACACTCAAACCGGGAGTCCCGTGACTAAGCGATCGGTTCCTACGAGTCACATTGGTCCCGTGCGAGGCGTTCGTGACACTTAGGGGACCGTTTTAAGACTGTTTTACGTTTTCACCATTCGATGGCATGTTTTTATGCATAAGTTTTTTTTTACAAATATGAGTCGTACACTCCAACCGGGAGCCTCGAGACTACGCCGTCTTTTTCTTATGAGTCACATTGGTCCCGTGCGAGGTGTTCGTGGCTCTTACGGGACCGTTTTAAGGCTGGTTTACGTTTTCACAATTCGATGACATGTTTTTATGCTTAAGGCTAATTTTTTGCAACTTTACGTCGTACACTCAAACCGGGATTCTGTGCCTATGCGGTCGGTTCCTAGGAGTCACATTGGTCCCGTGCGAGGCGTTCGTGACTCTTACGGGACCATTTTAAGGCTGTTTTACGTTTTCACCATTCTATGGCATGTTTTTATGCATAAGTTTTTTTTTTGCAAATTTACGTCGTACCCTCCAACCGGGAGCCTCGGGACTACGCCGTCTATTCTTATGAGTCACATTGGTCCCGTGCGAGGTGTTCGTGGCTCTTTCGGGACCGTTTTAAGGTTGTTTTACGTTTTCACAATTCTATGTCATGTTTTTATGCTTAAGGCTAATTTTTTGCAACTTTACGTCGTACACTCAAACCAGGAGTTCCGTGCCTACGCGGTCGGTTCCTACGAGTCACATTGGTCCCGTCCGAGGTGTTCGTGACCCTTACGCGACCGTTTTGGGTTTGTTTTACGTTTTAACCCTTCGATGACATGTTTTTATGCTTTAAGTCTAATTTTTGCAAATTTACGTCGTACACTCAAACCGGGAGTCTCATGCCTACGCGATCGGTTCCGACGAGTCACATTGGTCCCGTGCGAGGTGCTCGTAACTCTTACGGAACCGTTTTAAGGCTGTTTTACGTTTTCACCTTTCAATGGCATGTTTTTATGCATAAGTTTATTTTTTTGCAAATTTACGTCGTACACTCCAACTGGGAGCCTCGGGACTACGCCGTCTACTATTACGAGTCACATTGGTCCCGTGCGAGGTGTTCGTGGCTCTTATGGGACCGTTTTAAGGCTGTTTTACGTTTTCACCATTCGATGGCATGTTTTTATGTTTAAGGATAAGTTTTTGCAACTTTACGTTGTACACTCAAACCGGGAGTCCCGTGCCTACACGATCGGTTCATACGAGTCACATTGGTCCCGTCCGAGGTGTTCGTGACTCTTACGGGACTGTTTTGGGTTTGTTTTACGTTTTAACCCTTCGATGACATGTTTTTATGCTTTAAGTCCATTTTTTGCAAATTTACGTCGTACACTCAAACCGGGAGTCCCGTGACTACGCGATCGGTTCCTACGAGTCACATTGGTCCCATGCGAGGTGTTCGTGACTCTTACGGGACCGTTTTAAGGCTGTTTTACGTTTTCATCATTCGATGGCATGTTTTTATTCATAACTATATTTTTTTGCAAATTTACGTCGTACACTCCAACCGGGAGCCTCGGAACTACGCCGTCTGTTCTTACGAGTCACATTGGTCCCGTGCGAGGTGTTCGTGGCTCTTATGGGACCGTTTTAAGGCTGTTTTACGTTTTCACCAATCGATGGCATGTTTTTATGCTTAAGGCTAATTTTTTGCAACTTTACGTCGTACACTCAAACCGGGAGTCCCGTGCCTACGCGGTCGGTTCCTACGAGTCACATTGGTCCCGTGCGAGGTGTTCGTGACTCTTACGGGACCATTTTGGGTTTGTTTTACGTTTTAACCATTTGATGACATGTTTTTTTGCTTTAAGTCTATTTTTTGCAAATTTACGTCGTACACTCAAACCGGGAGTCCCGTTCCAACGCGATCGGTTCCGACGAGTCACATTGGTCCCGTCAGAGATGCTCGTGACTCTTACGGAACCGTTTTAAGGCTGTTTTACGTTTTCACCCTTCAATGGCATGTTGTCATGATTAAGTTTATTTTTTTACAAATTTACATCGTACACTCAAACCGGGAGCCTCGTGACTAGGCTGTCTGTTCTTACGATTCACATTGGTCCCGTGCGAGGCGTTCGTGGCTCTTACGGGACCGTTTTAAGGCTGTTTTATGTTTTCACCATTCGATGGCATGTTTTTTTGCTTTAGGCTAATTTTTTAGAACTTTACATCGTACACTCAAACCGGGAGTCTCGTGCCTACGCGGTCGGTTCCTACGAGTCAGATTGGTCCCGTGCGAGGTGATCGCGACTCTTACGGGACCGTTTTGGGTTTGTTTTACGTTTTCACCCATCGATGGCAAGTTTTTATTCTTAAGTTTATTTTTTTGCAAATTTACGTCGTACACTCCAACCGGGAGCCTCGGGACTACGCCGTCTGTTCTTATGAGTCACATTGGTCCCTGCGAGGTGTTCGTGGCTCTTTCGGGACCGTTTTAAGGCTGTTTTACATTTTTACAATTCGATGGCATGCTTTTATGCTAAAGGCTAATTTTTTCAAATTTACGTCGTACTCTCAAACCAGGAGTCCCGTCCCTACGCGATCGGATCATACGAGTCACATTGGTCCCGTCCGAGGTGTTCGTGACTCTTACAGGACCGTTTTGGGTTTGTTTTACATTTTAACCCTTCGATGACATCGTTTTATGCTTTAAGTCTATCTTTTGCAAATTTACGTCGTACACTCAATCCGGGAGTCCCGTGACTACGCGATCAGTTCCTACGAGTCACATTGGTCCCGTGCGAGGTGTTCGTGACTCTTACGGGACCGTTTTAAGGCTGTTTTACGTTTGCACCATTCGATGGCATGTTTTTGTGCATAAGTTTTTTTTTACAAATTTACGTCGTACACTCCAACCGGGAGCCTCGGGACTACGCCGTCTGTTCTTATCAGTCACATTGGTCCCGTGCGAGGTGTTCGTGGCTCTTTCGGGACCGTTTTAAGGCTGTTTTACGTTTTCACAATTCGATGGCATGTTTTTATGCTAAAGGCTAATTTTTTGCAACTTTACGTCGTACACTCAAACCGGGAGTTCCGTGCCTACGCGGTCAGTTCCTACGAGTCACATTGGTCATGTCCGAGGTGTTCGTGACCCTTACGGGACCGTTTTGGGTTTGTTTTACGTTTTAACCCTTCGATGACATGTTTTTATGCTTTAAGTCTAGTTTTTGCTAATTTACGTCGTACACTCAAACCGGGAGTCCCATGCCTAAGCGATCGGTTCCGACGAGTCACATTGGTCCCGTACGAGGTGTTCGTAACTCTTACGGAACCGTTTTAAGGCTGTTTTACGTTTTCACCCTTCAATGGCATGTTTTTATGCATAAGTTTACTTTTTTGCAAATTTACGTCGTACACTCCAACCGGGAGCCTCGGGACTACGCCGTTTATTCTTACGAGTCACATTGGTCCCGTGCGAGGTTTTCGTGGCTCTTATGGGACCGTTTTAAGGCTGTTTTACGTTTTCACAATTCGATGGCATGTTTTTATGCTTATGGCTAATTTTTTGCAACTTTATGTCGTACACTCAAACTGGGAGTCCCGTGCCTACACGATCGGTTCATACGAGTCACATTGGTCTCGTCCGAGGTGTTCGTGACTCTAACGGGACCGTTTTGGGTTTGTTTTACGTTTTAACCCTTCGATGGCATGTTTTTATGCTTTAAGTCTATTTTTTGCAAATTTACGTCGTACAATCAAACCGGGAGCCTCGGGACTACGCGATCGGTTCCTACGAGTCACATTGGTCCCGTGCGAGGTGTTCGTGACTCTTACGGGACCGTTTTAAGGTTATTTTACATTTTCACCATTCGATGACATGTTTTTATGCATAACGGTATATTTTTGCAAATTTACGTCGTACACTCCAATCGGGAGCCTCGGGACTACGCCGTCTGTTCTTACGAGTCACATTGGTCCCGTGCGAGGTGTTCGTGGCTCTTATGGGTCCGTTTTAAGGATGTTTTACGTTTTCACCATTCGATGGCATATTTTTATGCTTAAGGCTAATTTTTTACAACTTTACGGCGTACACTCAAACCGAGAGTCCCGTGCCTACGCGATCGGTTCCTACGAGTCAGATTGGTCCCGTGCGAGGTGATCGTGACTCTTACGGGACCGTTTTGGGTTTGTTTTTTGTTTTCACCCTTCGATGGCATGTTTTATGTATAAGTTTATTTTTTTGTAAATTTACGTCGTACACACAAACCGGGAGCCTCGGGACTACGCCGTCTGTTTTTACGAGTCACATTGGTCCCGTGCGAGGTGTTCGTCGCTCTTACGGGACCGTTTTAAGACTATTTTACGTTTTCACCATTCGATGGCATGTTTTTATGCCTAAGGCTAATTTTTTACAACTTTACGTCGTACACTCAAATCGGGAGTCCCGTGCCTATGCGACCGGTTCAAACGAGTCACATTGGTCCCGTCCGAGGTGTTCGTGACTCTTACAGGACCGTTTTGGGTTTGTTTTACGTTTTAACCCTTCGACGACATGTTTTTATGCTTTAAGTCAATTTTTTGCAAATTTACGTCGTACACTCAAACCGGGAGTCCCGTGACTACGCGATCGGTTCCTACAAGTCACATTAGTCCCGTGCGAGGTGTTCGTGACTCTTACGGGACCGTTTTAAGGCTGTTTTACGTTTTCACCATTCGATGGCATGTTTTTGTGCATAAGTTTTTTTTTACAAATTTACGTCGTACACTCCAACCGGGAGCCTCGGGACTACGCCGTCTGTTCTTATGAGTCACATTGGTCCCGTGCGAGGTGTTCGTGGCTCTTTCGGGACCGTTTTAAGGCTGTTTTACGTTTTCACAATTCGATGGCATGTTTTTATGCTAAAGGCTAATTTTTTGCAACTTTACGTCGTACACTCAAACCGGGAGTTCCGTGCCTACGCGGTCAGTTCCTACGAGTCACATTGGTCCCGTCCGAGGTGTTCGTGACCCTTACGGGACCGTTTTGGGTTTGTTTTACGTTTTAACCCTTCGATGACATGTTTTTATGCTTTAAGTCTAGTTTTTGCTAATTTACGTCGTGAACTCAAACCGGGAGTCCCATGCCTAAGCGATCGGTTCCGACGAGTCACATTGGTCCCGTACGAGGTGTTCATAACTCTTACGGAACCGTTTTAAGGTTGTTTTACGTTTTCACCCTTCAATGGCATGTTTTTATGCATAAGTTTACTTTTTTGCAAATTTACATCGTACACTCCAACCGGGAGCCTCGGGACTACGCCGTTTATTCTTACGAGTCACATTGTTCCCGTGCGAGGTGTTCGTGGCACTTATGGGACCGTTTTAAGGCTGTTTTACGTTTTCACAATTCGATGGCATGTTTTGATGCTTATGGCTAATTTTTTGCAACTTTATGTCGTACACTCAAACTGGGAGTCCCGTGCCTACGCGATCGGTTCATACGAGTCACATTGGTCTCGTCCGAGGTGTTCGTGACTCTAACGGGACCGTTTTGGGTTTGTTTTACGTTTTAACCCTTCGATGGCATGTTTTTATGCTTTAAGTCTATTTTTTGCAAATTTACGTCGTACAATCAAACCGGGAGCCTCGGGACTACGCGATCAGTTCCTACGAGTCACATTGGTCCCGTGCGAGGTGTTCGTGACTCTTACGGGACCGTTTTAAGGTTATTTTACATTTTCACCATTCGATGACATGTTTTTATGCATAACGGTATATTTTTGCAAATTTACGTCGTACACTCCAATCGGGAGCCTCGGGACTACGCCGTCTGTTCTTACGAGTCACATTGGTCCCGTGCGAGGTGTTCGTGGCTCTTATGGGTCTGTTTTAAGGATGTTTTACGTTTTCACCATTCGATGGCATGTTTTTATGCTTAAGGCTAATTTTTTACAACTTTACGGCGTACACTCAAACCGAGAGTCCCGTGCCTACGCGATCGGTTCCTACGAGTCAGATTGGTCCCGTGCGAGGTGATCGTGACTCTTACGGGACCGTTTTGGGTTTGTTTTATGTTTTCACCCTTCGATGGCATGTTTTATGTATAAGTTTATTTTTTTGTAAATTTACGTCGTACACACAAACCGGGAGCCTCGGGACTACGCCGTCTGTTTTTACGAGTCACATTGGTCCCGTGCGAGGTGTTCGTCGCTCTTACGGGACCGTTTTAAGACTATTTTACGTTTTCACCATTCGATGGCATGTTTTTATGCCTAAGGCTAATTTTTTACAACTTTACGTCGTACACTCAAATCGGGAGTCCCGTGCCTATGCGACCGGTTCAAACGAGTCACATTGGTCCCGTCCGAGGTGTTCGTGACTCTTACAGGATCGTTTTGGGTTTGTTTTACGTTTTAACCCTTCGACGACATGTTTTTATGCTTTAAGTCAATTTTTTGCAAATTTACGTCGTACACTCAAACTGGGAGTCCCGTGACTACGCGATCGGTTCCTACGAGTCACATTAGTCCCGTGCGAGGTGTTCGTGACTCTTACGGGACCGTTTTAAGGCTGTTTTATGTTTTCACCATTCGATGGCATGTTTTTATACATAATTTTATTTTTTTACAAATTTACGTCGTACACTCCAACCGGGAGCCTCGGGACTACGCTGTCTGTTCTTACGAGTCACATAGGTCCCGTGAGAGGTCTTCGTGGCTCTTTCGGGACCGTTTTAAGGCTGTTTTACGTTTTCACCATTCGATGGCATGTTTTTATGCTTAAGGCTAATTTTTGGAAACTTTATGTCGTACACTCAAACCGGGAGTCTCGTGCCTTCGCGATCGGTTCATACGAGTCACATTGGTCCCGTCCGAGGTGTTCGTGACTCTTACGGGACCGTTTTGGGTTTGTTTTTCGTTTGAACCCTTCGATGACATGTTTTTATGCTTTAAGTCTATTTTTTGCAAATTTACGTCGTACACTCAAACCGGGAGTCCCGTGACTACGCGATCGGTTCCTACGAGTCATATTGGTCCCGTGCTAGGTGATCGTAACTCTTACGGAACCGTTTTAAGGCTGTTTGATGTTTTCATCATTCGATGGCATGTTTTTATGCATAACTGTATTTTTTTGCAAATTTACGTCGTACACTCCAACCCGGAGCCTCGGGACTACGCTGTCTGTTCTTACGAGTCACATTGGTCCCGTGCGAGGTGTTCGTGGCTCTTATGGGACCGTTTTAAAGCTATTTTACGTTTTCACCATTCGATGGCATGTTTTTATGCTTAAGGCTAATTTTTTACAACTTTACGTCGTACACTCAAATCGAGAGTCCCGTGCCTACGCGGTCGGTTCCTACGAGTCAGATTGGTCCCGTGCAAGGTGATGCTGACTCTTACGGGACCGTTTTGTGTTGTTTTTGATGTTTTCACCCTTCGATGGCATGTTTTATGCTTAAGTTTATTTTTTTGCAAATTTACGTCGCACACTCCAACCGGGAGCCTCGGGACTACACCGTTTGTTCTTACGAGTCACATTGGTCCCGTGCGAGGTGTTCGTGGCTCTTACGGGACCGTTTTAAGGCTGTTTTACGTTTTCACCATTCGATGGCATGTTTTTATGCTTAAGGCTATTTTTTTTCAACTTTACGTCGTACACTCAAACCGGGAGTCCCGTACCTACGCGATCGGTTCATACGAGTCACATTGGTCCCGTCCGAGGTGTTCGTGACTCTTACGAGACCGTTTTGGGTTTGTTTTACGTTTTAACCCTTCGACGACATGTTTTTATGCTTTAAGTCTATTTTTTGCAAATTTACGTCGTACACTCAAACTGCGAGTCCCGTGCCTATGCGATCGGTTCCGACGAGTTCCATTGGTTCCGTGCGAGGTGTTCGTAACTCTTACGGAACCGTTTTAAAGTTGTTTTACGTTTTCACCCATCAATGGCATGTTTTTATGCTTAAGTTTATTTTTTGGAAATTTACATCGTACACTCCAACCGGGAGCCTCGGGACTACGCCGTCTGTTCTTACGAGTCACATTGGTCCCGTGCGAGGTGTTCGTGGCTCTTACGGGACCGTTTTAAGGCTGTTTTACGTTTTTTACCATTCGATGGCATGTTTTGATGCATAAGGCTAATTTTTTGCAACTTTACGTCGTACACTCAAACCGGGAGTCCCGTGCCTACGCGGTCGGTTTCTAAAGTCACATTGGTCCCGTGCGAGGTGATCGTGACTCTTACGGGATCATTTTGGGTTTGTTTTACGTTTTCACCCTTCGATGGCATGTTTTTATGCTTAAGTTAATTTTTTTGCAAATTTACGTCGTACACTCAAATCGGGAGCCTCGGGACTACGCCCTCTGTTCTTAAGAGTCACATTGGTCCCGTGCGAGGTGTTCGTGGCTCTTACGGGACCGTTTTACGGCTGTTTTACGTTTTCACTATTCGATGGCATGTTTTTATGCTTAAGGCTAATTTTTTGCAACTTTAGGTCGTACACTCAAACTGGGAATCCCGTGCCTACGCGATCGGTTCATACGAGTCACATTGGTCCAGTGCGAGGTGTTCGTGACTCTTACGAAACCGTTTTAAGGCTGTTTTACATTTTCACCCTTCGATGGCATGTTTTTATGCATAAGTTTATTTTTTGATAAATTTACGTCATACACTCCAACAGGGAGTCTCGGGACTACGACGTCTGTTCTTACGAGTCACATTGGTCCCGTGTGAGGTGCTCGTGGCTCTTACGAGACCGTTTCAAGGCTGTTCTACGTTTTCACAATTCGATGGCATGTTTTTAAGCTTAATGCTAATTTTTTGTAACTTTACGTCGTACACTCAAACCGGGAGTTCCGTGCCGACGCGGTCGGTTCCTATGAGTCACATTGGTCCCGTCCGAGGTGTTCGTGAATCTTACGGGACCGTTTTGGGTTTGTTTTACGTTTTAACCCTTCGATGATATGTTTTTATGCTTTAAGTCTATTTTTTGCAAATTTACGTCGTACACTCAAATCAGGAGTCCCGTGCCTACGCGATCGGTTTCGACGAGTCACATTGGTCCCATGCGAGGTGTTCGTAACTCTTATGGAACCGTTTTAAGGCTGTTTTACGTTTTCTCCGTTCAATGGCATGTTTTTATGCTTAAGTTTATTTTTTTGCAAATTTACGTCGTACACTCCAACCGGGAGCCTCGGGACTACGCCGTCTGTTCTTACGAGTCACATTGGTCCCGTGCGAGGTGTTCGTGGCTCTTACGGGACCGTTTTAAGGCTGTTTTACGTTTTCACCATTCCATGGCATGTTTTTATGGTTAAGGCTAATTTTTTGCAACTTTACGTCGTACACTCAAACCGGGAGTCCCGTGCCTACGCGATCGGTTCATACGAGTCACATTGGTCCCGTCCGAGGTGTTCGTGACTCTTACGGGACCGTTTTGGGTTTGTTTTACGTTTTAACCCTTCGATGACATGTTTTTATGCTTTAAGTCTATTTTTTGCAAATTTACGTCGTACACTCAAACCGGAAGTCCCGTGACTACGCGATCGGTTCCTACGAGTCACATTGGTCCCATGCGAGGTGTTCGTGACTCTTACAGGACCGTTTTAAGGTTGTTTTACGTTTTCACCATTCGATGGCAAGTTTTTATGCATAACTGTATTTTTTTGCAAGTTTACGTCGTACACTCCAACCGGGAGCCTCGGGACTACGCCGTCTGTTCTTACGAGTCACATTGGTCCCGTGCGAGGTGTTCGTGGCTCTTACGGGACCGTTTTAAGGCTGTTTTACGTTTTCACTATTCGATGGCATGTTTTTATGATTAAGGCTAATTTTTTGCAACTTTACGTCGTACACTCAAACGGGGAGTCCCGTGCCTACGCGATCGGTTCATACGAGTCACATTAGTCCCGTCCGAGGTGATGCTGACTCTTACGGAATGCTTTGGGTTGTTTTTGATGTTTTCACCCTTCGATGGCATGTTTTATGCTTAAGTTTAGTTTTTTGCAAATTTACGTCGTACACTCCAACAGGGAGCCTCGGGACTACGACGTTTGTTCTTAAGAGTCACATTGGTCCCGTGTGAGGTGCTCGTGGCTCTTACGGGACCATTTCAAGGTTGTTCTACGTTTTCACAATTCGATGGCATGGTTTTATGATTAAGGCTAATTTTTTGTAACTTTACGTCGTACACTCAAATCCGGAGTTCCGTGCCTACGTGGTCGGTTCCTATGAGTCACATTGGTCCCGTCCGAGGTGTTCGTGACTCTTACGGGACTGTTTTGGGTTTGTTTTACGTTTTAACCCTTCGATGATATGTTTTTATGCTTTAAGTCTATTTTTTGCGAATTTACGTCGTACACTCAAATCGGGAGTCCCGTGCCTACGCGATCGGTTCCGAGGAGTCACATTGGTCCCATGCGAGGTGTTCGTAACTCTTATGGAACAGTTTTAAGGCTGTTTTTCGTTTTCACCCTTCAATGGCATGTTTTTATGCTTACGTTTATTTTTTTGAAAATTTACGTCGTACACTCCAACCGGGAGAATCGGGACTACGCCGTCAGTTGTTACGAGTCACATTTGTCCCGTGCGAGGTGTTCGTGGCACTTACAGGACCGTTTTAAGGTTGTTTTACGTTTTCACCATTCGATGGCATGTTTTTATGGTTAAGGCTAATTTTTTGCAACTTTACGTCGTACACTCAAACCGGGAGTCCCGTGCCTACGCGGTCGGTTCTTACGAGTCACATTGGTCCCGTGCGAGGTGTTCGTGACTCTTACGGGACCATTTTGGGTTTGTTTTACGTTTTAACCCTTTGATGACATGTTTTTATGCTTTAAGTCTATTTTTTGCAAATTTACATCGTACACTCAAACCGGGAGTCCCGTGCCAACGCGATCGGTTCCGACGAGTCATATTGGTCCCGTGAGAGGTGTTCGTGACTCTTACGAAATCGTTTTAAGGCTGTTTTATGTTTTCACCCTTCAATGGCATTTTTTTATGCTTAAGTTTATTTTTTTGCAAATTTACATCGTACACTCAAACCGGGAGCCTCGGGACTACGCTGTCTGTTCTTACGAGTCACATTGGTCCCGTGCGAGGTGTTCGTGGCTCTTACGGGACCATTTTAAGGCTGTTTTACATTTTCACCATTCGATGGCATGTTTTTATGCTTAAGGCTAATTTTTTAGAACTTTACATCGTACACTCAAACCGGGAGTCCCATGCCTACGCGGTCGGTTCCTACGAGTCAGATTGGTCCCGTACGAGGTGATCGTGACTCTTACGGGACCGTTTTGGGTTTGTTTTACGTTTTCATCCTTCGATGGCAAGTTTTTATTCTTAAGTTTATTTTTTTGCAAATTTACGTCGTACACTCCAACCGAGAGCCTCGGGGCTACGCCGACTGTTCTTACGAGTCACATTCGTCCTGTGCGAGGTGTTCGTGGCTCTTACGGGACCGTTTTAAAGCTGTTTTATGTTTTCACCATTCGATGGCATGTCTTTATGATTAAGTCTATTTATTTCAACTTTACGTCGTACTCTCAAACCGGGGGACCCGTGCCTACGGGATCGGTTCATACGAGTCACATTGGTCCCGTCCGAGGTGTTCGTGACTCTTACGGGACCGTTTTGGGTTTGTTTTACGTTTTAACCCTTCGATGACTTGTTTTTATGCTTTAAGTCTATTTTTTGCAAATTTACGTCTTACACTCAAACCGGGAGTCCCGTGACTACGCGATCGGTTCCTACGAGTCACATTGGTCCCGTGCGAGGTGTTCGTGACTCTTACGGGACCGTTTTAAGGATGTTTTACGTTTTCACCATTCGATGGCATGTTTTTATGCATAAGTTTTTTTTTTGCAAATTTACGTCGTACACTACAACCGGGAGCCTCAGGACTACGCCGCCTGTTCTTACGAGTCACATTGGTCCCGTGTGAGGTGTTCGTGGCTCTTATGGGACTGTTTTAAGGCTGTTTTATGTTTTCACCATTCAATGGCATGTTTTTATGCTTAAGGCTAATTTTTTACAAATTTACGTCGTACACTCAAACCGGGAGTCCCGTGACTACGCGATCGGTTCCTACGAGTCACATTGGTCCCGTGCGAGGTGTTCGTGACTCTTACGGGACCGTTTTAAGGATGTTTTACGTTTTCACCATTCGATGGCATGTTTTTATGCATAAGTTTTTTTTTGCAAATTTACGTCGTACACTCCAACCGGGAGCCTCAGGACTACGCCGCCTGTTCTTACGAGTCACATTGGTCCCGTGTGAGGTGTTCGTGGCTCTTATGGGACCGTTTTAAGGCTGTTTTACATTTTCACCATTCGATGGCATGTTTTTATGCTGAAATCTAATTTTTTACAACTTTACGTCGTACACTCAAACCGAGAGTCCCGTGCCTACGCGGTCGGTTCCTACGAGTCAGATTGGTCCCGTGCGAGGTGATGCTGACTCTTAAGGGACCGCTTTGGGTTGTTTTTGATGTTTTCACCCTTCGATGGCATTTTTTTATGCTTAAGTTTATTTTTTTGCATATTTACATCGTACACTCAAACCGGGAGCCTCGGGACTACGCTGTCTGTTCTTACGAGTCACATTGGTCCCGTGCGAGGTGTTCGTGGCTCTTACGGGACCATTTTAAGGCTGTTTTACATTTTCACCATTCGATGGCATGTTTTTATGCTTAAGGCTAATTTTTTAGAACTTTACATCGTACACTCAAACCGGGAGTCCCATGCCTACGCGGTCGGTTCCTACGAGTCAGATTGGTCCCGTACGAGGTGATCGTGACTCTTACGGGACCGTTTTGGGTTTGTTTTACGTTTTCATCCTTCGATGGCAAGTTTTTATTCTTAAGTTTATTTTTTTGCAAATTTACGTCGTACACTCCAACCGAGAGCCTCGGGGCTACGCCGACTGTTCTTACGAGTCACATTCGTCCTGTGCGAGGTGTTCGTGGCTCTTACGGGACCGTTTTAAAGCTGTTTTATGTTTTCACCATTCGATGGCATGTCTTTATGATTAAGTCTATTTATTTCAACTTTACGTCGTACTCTCAAACCGGGGGACCCGTGCCTACGGGATCGGTTCATACGAGTCACATTGGTCCCGTCCGAGGTGTTCGTGACTCTTACGGGACCGTTTTGGGTTTGTTTTACGTTTTAACCCTTCGATGACTTGTTTTTATGCTTTAAGTCTATTTTTTGCAAATTTACGTCTTACACTCAAACCGGGAGTCCCGTGACTACGCGATCGGTTCCTACGAGTCACATTGGTCCCGTGCGAGGTGTTCGTGACTCTTACGGGACCGTTTTAAGGATGTTTTACGTTTTCACCATTCGATGGCATGTTTTTATGCATAAGTTTTTTTTTGCAAATTTACGTCGTACACTCCAACCGGGAGCCTCAGGACTACGCCGCCTGTTCTTACGAGTCACATTGGTCCCGTGTGAGGTGTTCGTGGCTCTTATGGGACTGTTTTAAGGCTGTTTTATGTTTTCACCATTCAATGGCATGTTTTTATGCTTAAGGCTAATTTTTTACAAATTTACGTCGTACACTCAAACCGGGAGTCCCGTGACTACGCGATCGGTTCCTACGAGTCACATTGGTCCCGTGCGAGGTGTTCGTGACTCTTACGGGACCGTTTTAAGGATGTTTTACGTTTTCACCATTCGATGGCATGTTTTTATGCATAAGTTTTTTTTTGCAAATTTATGTCGTACACTCCAACCGGGAGCCTCAGGACTACGCCGCCTGTTCTTACGAGTCACATTGGTCCCGTGTGAGGTGTTCGTGGCTCTTATGGGACCGTTTTAAGGCTGTTTTACATTTTCACCATTCGATGGCATGTTTTTATGCTGAAATCTAATTTTTTACAACTTTACGTCGTACACTCAAACCGAGAGTCCCGTGCCTACGCGGTCGGTTCCTACGAGTCAGATTGGTCCCGTGCGAGGTGATGCTGACTCTTAAGGGACCGCTTTGGGTTGTTTGTTCTTACGAGTCACATTGGTCCCGTGCGAGGTGTTCGTGGCTCTTACGAGACCGTTTTAAGGCCGTTTTACGTTTTCACCATTCGATGGCAAGTTTTTATGCTTAAGGCTATTTAATTTAAACTTTACGTCGTACACTCAAACCGGGAGTCCCGTACCTACGCGATCGGTTCATACGAGTCACATTGGTCCCGTCCGAGGTGTTCGTGACTCTTACGGGACCGTTTTGGGTTTTTTTTATGTTTTAACCCTTCGACGACATGTTTTTATGCTTTAAGTCTATTTTTTGCAAATTTACGTCGTACACTCAAACCGGGAGTCCCGTGACTACGCGATCGGTTCCTACGAGTCACATTGGTCCCATGCGAGGTGTTCGTGACTCTTACGGGACCGTTTTAAGGTTGTTTTATGTTTTCACCATTCGATGGCAAGTTTTTATGCATAACTGTATTTTTTTGCAAATTTACGTCGTACACTCCAACCGGAAGCCTCAGGACTACGCCGTCTGTTCTTACGAGTCACATTGGTCCCGTGCGAGGTGTTCGTGGCTCTTATTGGTCCGTTTTAAGGCTGTTTTATGTTTTCACCATTCGATGGCATGTTTTTATGCTTAAGGCTAATTTTTTACAACTTTACGTCGTACACTCAAACCGAGAGTCCCGTGTCTACGCGATCGGTTCCTACGAGTCAGATTGGTCCCGTGCGAGGTGATCGTGACTCTTACGGGACCGTTTTGGGTTTGTTTTACGTTTTCACCCTTCGATACCATGTATTATGCTTAAGTTTATTTTTTTTCAAATTTACGTCGTACACTCCAACCGGGAGCTTCGGGACTACGCCGTCTGTTCTTACGAGTCACATTGGTCCCGTGCGAGGTGTTCGTCGCTCTTACGGGACCGTTTTAAGACTGTTTTACGTTTTCACCATTCGATGGCATGTTTTTATTCTTAAGGTTAATTTTTTCAACTTTACGTCATACACTCAAATCGGGAGTCCCGTGCCTATGCGATCGGTTCAAACAAGTCACATTGGTCCCGTCCGAGGTGTTCGTGACTCTTACAGGGCCGTTTTGGGTTTGTTTTACGTTTTAACCCTTCGATGACATGTTTTTATGCTTTAAGTCAATTTTTTGCAAATTTACGTCGTACACTCAAATCGGGAGTCCCGTGACTATGCGATCGGTTCCTACGAGTCACATTAGTCCCGTGCGAGGTGTTCGTGACTCTTACGGGACCGTTTTAAGGCTGTTTTACATTTTCACCATTCGATGGCATGTTTTTATACATAAGTTTTTTTTTTTGCAAATTTACGTCGTACACTCCAACCGGGAGCCTCAGGACTACGCCGTCTGTTCTTACGAGTCACATAGGTCCCGTGCGAGGTGTTCGTGGCTCTTACGGGACCGTTTTAAGGTTGTTTTACATTTTCACCATTCGATGGCAAGTTTTTATGCATAACTGTATTTTTTTGCAAATTTACGTCGTACACTCCAACCGGAAGCCTCAGGACTACGCCGTCTGTTCTTACGAGTCACATTGGTCCCGTGCGAGGTGTTCGTGGCTCTTATTGGTCCGTTTTAAGGCTGTTTTATGTTTTCACCATTCGATGGCATGTTTTTATGCTTAAGGCTAATTTTTTACAACTTTACGTCGTACACTCAAACCGAGAGTCCCGTGTCTACGCGATCGGTTCCTACGAGTCAGATTGGTCCCGTGCGAGGTGATCGTGACTCTTACGGGACCGTTTTGGGTTTGTTTTACGTTTTCACCCTTCGATGCCATGTATTATGCTTAAGTTTATTTTTTTTCAAATTTACGTCGTACACTCCAACCGGGAGCTTCGGGACTACGCCGTCTGTTCTTACGAGTCACATTGGTCCCGTGCGAGGTGTTCGTCGCTCTTACGGGACCGTTTTAAGACTGTTTTACGTTTTCACCATTCGATGGCATGTTTTTATTCTTAAGGCTAATTTTTTCAACTTTACGTCATACACTCAAATCGGGAGTCCCGTGCCTATGCGATCGGTTCAAACAAGTCACATTGGTCCCGTCCGAGGTGTTCGTGACTCTTACAGGGCCGTTTTGGGTTTGTTTTACGTTTTAACCCTTCGATGACATGTTTTTATGCTTTAAGTCAATTTTTTGCAAATTTACGTCGTACACTCAAATCGGGAGTCCCGTGACTATGCGATCGGTTCCTACGAGTCACATTAGTCCCGTGCGAGGTGTTCGTGACTCTTACGGGACCGTTTTAAGGCTGTTTTACATTTTCACCATTCGATGGCATGTTTTTATACATAAGTTTTTTTTTTTGCAAATTTACGTCGTACACTCCAACCGGGAGCCTCAGGACTACGCCGTCTGTTCTTACGAGTCACATAGGTCCCGTGCGAGGTGTTCGTGGCTCTTACGGGACCGTTTTAAGGCTGTTTTACATTTTCACCATTCGATGGCATGTTTTTATGCTGAAGGCTAATTTTTTACAACTTTACGTCGTACACTCAAACCGAGAGTCCCGTGCCTACGCGGTCGGTTCCTACGAGTCAGATTGGTCCCGTGCGAGGTGATGCTGACTCTTACGGGACCGCTTTGGGTTGTTTTTGATGTTTTCACCCTTCGATGGCATGTTTTATGCTTAAGTTTATTTTTTTGCAAATTTACGTCGCACACTCCAACCGGGAGCCTCGGGACTACGCCGTTTGTTCTTACGAGTCACATTGGTCCCGTGCGAGGTGTTCGTGGCTCTTACGAGACCGTTTTAAGGCTGTTTTACGTTTTCACCATTCGATGGCATGTTTTTATGCTTAAGGCTATTTAATTTCAACTTTACGTCGTACACTCAAACCGGGAGTCCCGTACCTACGCGATCGATTCATACGAGTCACATTGGTCCCGTCCGAGGTGTTCGTGACTCTTACGGGACCGTTTTGGGTTTGTTTTACGTTTTAACACTTCGACGACATGTTTTTATGCTTTAAGTCTATTTTTTGCAAATTTAAGTGGTACACTCAAACTGGGAGTCCCGTGCCTATGCGATCGGTTCCGACGAGTCACATTGGTTCCGTACGAGGTGTTCGTAACTCTTACGGAACCGTTTTAAAGCTGTTTTACATTTTCATCCTTCAATGGCATGTTCTTATGCTTAAGTTTATTTTTTTGCAAATTTACGTCGTACACTCCAACCGGGATCCTCGCGACTACGCCGTCTGTTCTTACGAGTCACATTGGTTCCGTGTGAGGTGTTCGTGGCTCTTACGGGAACGTTTTAAGGCTGTTTTAGTTTTTTCACCATTCGATGGCATGTTTTTATGCTTAAGGCTAATTTTTTGCAACTTTACGTCGTACACTCAAACCGGGAGTCCCGTGCCTACGCGGTCGGTTCCTACGAGTCACATTGGT
Organism: Sambucus nigra; assembly: GCA_949130495.1. Lineage (NCBI taxonomy): Eukaryota > Viridiplantae > Streptophyta > Magnoliopsida > Dipsacales > Adoxaceae > Sambucus > Sambucus nigra. The sequence goes on from OX422209.1 coordinate 43,886,729, forward strand.
CCCGTGCGAGGTGATCGTGACTCTTACGGGATCATTTTGGGTTTGTTTTACGTTTTCACCCTTCAATGGCATGTTTTTATGCTTAAGTTAATTTTTTTGCCAATTTACGTCGTACACTCCAATCGGGTGCCTCGGGACTACGTCGTCTATTCTTACGAGTCACATTGGTCCCGTGCGAGGTGTTCGTGGCTCTTATAGGACCGTTTTAAGGTTGTTTTACGTTTTCACTATTCGATGGCATGTTTTTATGCTTAAGGCTAATTTTTTGCAACTTTACGTCGTCCACTCAAACTGGGAGTCCCGTGCCTACGCGATCGGTTCATACGAGTCACATTGGTCCAGTGCGAGGTGTTCGTGACTCTTACGAAACCGTTTTAAGGCTGTTTTACATTTTCACCCTTCGATGGCATGTTTTTATGCATAAGTTTATTTTTTTATAAATTTACGTCATACACTCCAACAGGGAGTCTCGGGACTACGACGTCTGTTCTTACGAGTCACATTGGTCCCGTGTGAGGTGCTCGTGGCTCTTACTGGACCGTTTCAAGGCTGTTCTACGTTTTCACAATTCGATGGCATGTTTTTATGCTTAAGGCTAATTTTTTGCAACTTTACGTCGTACACTCAAACCGGGAGTTCCGTGCCTACGCGGTCGGTTCCTATGAGTCACATTGGTCCCGTCCGAGGTGTTCGTGACTCTTACGGGACCGTTTTGGGTTTGTTTTACGTTTTAACCCTTCGATGATATGTTTTTATGCTTTAAGTCTATTTTTTGCAAATTTACGTCGTACACTCAAATCGGGAGTCCCGTGCCTACGCGATCGGTTCCGACGAGTCACATTGGTCCCGTGCGAGGTGTTCGTAACTCTTATGGAACCGTTTTAAGGTTGTTTTATGTTTTCACACTTCAATGGCATGTTTTTATGCTTAAGTTTATTTTTTTGCAAATTTACGTCGTACACTCCAACCGGGAGCCTCGGGACTACGCCGTCTGTTCTTACGAGTCACATTGGTCCCGTGCGAGGTGTTCGTGGCTCTTACGGGACCATTTTAAGGCTGTTTTACGTTTTCACCATTCGATGGCATGTTTTTAAAGTTAAGGTTAATTTTTTGCAACTTTATGTCTTACACTTAAACCGGGAGTCCTGTGCCTACGTGGTCGGTTCCGATGAGTCACATTGGTCCCGTGCGAGGTGTTCGTGAATCTTACGGGACCATTTTGGGTTTGTTTTACGTTTTAACCCTTTGATGACATATTTTTATGCTTTAAGTCTATTTTTTGCAAATTTACATCGTACACTCAAACCGGGAGTCCCGTGCCAACGCGATCGATTCCGACGAGTCACATTGGTCCCGTGAGAGGTGTTCGTGACTCTTACGGAATCGTTTTAAGGATGTTTTACATTTTCACCCTTCAATGGCATGTTTTTATGCTTAAGTTTATTTTTTTGCAAATTTACGTCGTACACTCCAACCGGGAGCCTCGGGACTACGCCGTCTGTTCTTACGAGTCACATTGGTCCCGTGCGAGGTGTTCGTGGCTCTTACGGGACCGTTTTAAGGCTGTTTTACGTTTTCACCATTCGATGGCATGTTTTTATGCTTAAGGCTAATTTTTTGCAACTTTACGTCGTACACTCAAACCGGGAGTCCCGTGCCTACGCGGTCGGTTCCTACGAGTCACATTGGTCCCGTGCGAGATGTTCGTGACTCTTATGGGACCATTTTGGGTTTTTTTTACGTTTTCACCCTTCGATGGCATGTTTTATGCTTTAAGTATATTTTTTGCAAATTTACGTCGTACACTCAAACCGGGAGTCTCGTGACTACGCGATCGGTTCCTACGAGTCACATTGGTCCCGTGCGAAGTGTTCGTGACACTTACGGGACCGTTTTAATGCTGTTTTACGTTTTCACCATTCGATGGCATGTTTTTATGCATAAGTTTTTTTTTTTGCAAATTTACGTCGTACACTCCAACCGGGAGCCTCAGGACTATGCCGTCTGTTCTTATGAGTCACATTGGTCCCGTGCGAGGTGTTCGTTGCTCTTTCGGGACCGTTTTAAGGCTGTTTTACGTTTTCACAATTCGATGGCATGTTTTTATGCTTAAGGCTAATTTTTTAGAACTTTACATCGTACACTCAAACCGGGAGTCCCGTGCCTACGCGGTCGGTTCCTACGAGTCAAATTGGTCTCGTACGAGGTGATCGTGACTCTTACGGGACCGTTTTGGGTTTGTTTTACGTTTTCACCCTTCGATGGCAAGTTTTTATTCTTAAGTTTATTTTTTTGCAAATTTACGTCGTACACTCCAACCGGGAGTCCCGTGACTACGCGATCGGTTCCGACGAGTCACATTGGTCCCGTGCGAGGTGTTCGTGACTCTTACGGGACCGTTTTAATGCTGTTTTACGTTTTCACCATTCGATGGCATGTTTTTATGCTTAAGTTTATTTTTTTGCAAATTTACGTCGTACACTCCAACCGGGAGCCTCGGGACTACGCCGTCTGTTCTTATGAGTCACATTGGTCCCGTGCGAGGTGTTCGTGGCTCTTTCGGGACCGTTTTAAGGCTGTTTTACGTTTTCACAATTCGATGGCATGTTTTTATGTTAAAGGCTAATTTTTTGCAACTTTATGTCTTACACTTAAACCGGGAGTCCCGTGCCTACGTGGTCGGTTATGATGAGTCACATTGGTCCCGTGCGAGGTGTTCGTGAATCTTACGGGACCATTTTGGGTTTGTTTTACGTTTTAACCCTTTGATGACATGTTTTTATGCTTTAAGTCTATTTTTTGCAAATTTACATCGTACACTCAAACCGGAAGTCCCGTGCCAACGCGATCGATTCCGACGAGTCACATTGATCCCGTGAGAGGTGTTCGTGACTCTTACGAAATCGTTTTAAGGATGTTTTACGTTTTCACCCTTCAATGGCATGTTTTTATGCTTAAGTTTATTTTTTTGTAAATTTACGTCGTACACTCCAACCGGGAGCCTCGGGGCTACGCCGACTGTTCTTACGAGTCACATTGGTCCTGTGCGAGGTGTTCGTGGCTCTTACTGGACCGTTTTAAGGCTATTTTATGTTTTCACCATTCGATGGCATGTCTTTATGCTTAAGGCTATTTTTTTCAACTTTACGTCGTACTCTCAAACCGGGAGTCCCGTGCCAACGCGATCGGTTCATACGAGTCACATTGGTCCCGTCCGAGGTGTTCGTGACTCTTACGGGACCGTTTTGGGTTTGTTTTACATTTTAACCCTTCGATGACATGTTTTTATGCTTTAAGTCTATTTTTTGCAAATTTACGTCGTACACTCAAACCGGGAGTACCGTGACTACGCGATCGGTTCCTACGAGTCACATTAGTCCCGTGCGAGGTGTTCGTGACTCTTACGGGATCGTTTTAAGGCTGTTTTACGTTTTCACCATTCGATGGCATGTTTTTATACATAAGTTTATTTTTTTGCAAATTTACGTCGTACACTCCAACCGGGAGCCTCAGGACTACGCCGTCTGTTCTTATGAGTCACATAGGTCCCGTGCGAGGTGTTCGTGGCTCTTACGGGACCGTTTAAAGGCTGTTTTACGTTTTCACCATTCGATGGCATGTTTTTATGCTTAAGGCTAATTTTTTGCAACTTTACGTCGTACACTCAAACCGGGAGTCCCGTGCCTACGCGATCGGTTCATACGAGTCACATTGGTCCCGTCCGAGGTGTTCGTGACTCTTACGGGACTGTTTTGGGTTTGTTTTACGTTTTAACCCTTCGATGACATGTTTTTATGCTTTAAGTCTATTTTTTGCAAATTTACGTCGTACACTCAAACCGGGAGTCCCGTGACTACGCGATCGGTTCCTACGGGTCACATTGGTCCCGTGCTAGGTGTTCGTGACTCTTACGGGACCGTTTTAAGGCTGTTTGACGTTTTCATCATTCGATGGCATGTTTTTATGCATAACTGTATATTTTTGCAAATTTACGTCATACACTCCAACCAGGAGCCTCGGGACTACGCCGTCTGTTCTTACGAGTCACTTTGGTCCCGTGCGAGGTGTTCGTGGCTCTTATGGGACCGTTTTAAGGTTGTTTTACATTTTCACCATTCGATGGCATGTTTTTATGCTTAAGGCTAATTTTTTACAACTTTACGTCGTACACTCAAATCGAGAGTCCCGTGCCTACGCGGTCGGTTCCTACGAGTCAGATTGGTCCCGTGCGAGGTGATGCTTACTCTTACGGAACGCTTTGGGTTGTTTTTGATGTTTTCACCCTTCGATGGCATGTTTTATGCTTAAGTTTATTTTTTTGCAAATTTACGTCGCACACTCCAACCGGGAGCCACGGGACTACGCCGTTTGTTCTTACGAGTCACATTGGTCCCGTGCGAGGTGTTCGTGGCTCTTACGGGACCGTTTTAAGGCTGTTTTACGTTTTCACCATTCGATGGCATGTTTTTATGCTTAAGGCTATTTAATTTCAACTTTACGTCGTACACTCAAACCGGGAGTCCCGTACCTACGCGATCGGTTCATACGAGTCACATTGGTCCCGTCCGAGGTGTTCGTGACTCTTACGGGACCGTTTTGGGTTTGTTGTACGTTTTAACACTTCGACGACATGTCTTTATGCTTTAAGTCTATTTTTTGCAAATTTACGTCGTACACTCAAACTGGGAGTCCCGTGCCTATGCGATCGGTTCCGACGAGTCACATTGGTTCCGTGCGAGGTGTTCGTAACTCTTACGGAACCGTTTTAAAGATGTTTTACGTTTTCACCCCTCAATGGCATGTTTTTATGCTTAAGTTTATTTTTTTGCAAATTTACGTCGTACACTCCAACCGGGATCATCGCGACTACGCCGTCTGTTCTTACGAGTCACATTGGTCCCGTGTGAGGTGTTCGTGGCTCTTACGGGAACGTTTTAAGGCTGTTTTACTTTTGTCACCATTCGATGGCATGTTTTTATGCTTAAGGCTAATTTTTTGCAACTTTACGTCGTACACTCAAACCGGGAGTCCCGTGCCTACGCGGTCGGTTCCTACGAGTCACATTGGTCCCGTGCGAGGTGATCGTGACTCTTACGGGATCATTTTGGGTTTGTTTTACGTTTACACCCTTCGATGGCATGTTTTTATGCTTAAGTTAATTTTTTTGAAAATTTACGTCGTACACTCCAATCGGGTGCCTCGGGACTACGCCGTCTGTTCTTACGAGTCACATTGGTCCCGTGCGAGGTGTTCGTGGCTCTTATGGGACCGTTTTAAGGCTGTTTTACGTTTTCACTATTCGATGGCATGTTTTTATGCTTAAGGCTAATTTTTTGGAACTTTACGTCGTCCACTCAAACTGGGAGTCCCATGCCTGCGCGATCGGTTCATACGAGTCACATTGGTCCAGTTCGAGGTGTTCGTGACTCTTACAAAGCCATTTTAAGGCTCTTTTATATTTTCACCCTTCGATGGCATGTTTTTATGCATAAGTTTATTTTTTTATAAATTTACGTCATACACTCCAACAGGGAGTCTCGGGACTACGACGTCTGTTCTTACGAGTCACATTGGTCCCGTGTGAGGTGCTCGTGGCTCTTACTGGACCGTTTCAAGGCTGTTCTAGGTTTTCACAATTCGATGGCATGTTTTTATGCTTAAGGCTAATTTTTTGCAACTTTACGTCGTACACTCAAAACGGGAGTTCCGTGCCTACGCGGTCGGTTCCTATGAGTCACATTGGTCCCGTCCGAGGTGTTCGTGACTCTTACGGGAGCGTTTTGGGTTTGTTTTACGTTTTAACCCTTTGATGACATGTTTTTATTCTTTAAGTCTATTTTTTGCAAATTTACGTCGTACACTCAAACCGGGAGTCCCGTGACTACGCGATCGGTTCCGACGAGTCACATTGGTCCCGTGCGAGGTGTTCGTGACTCTTACGGGACCGTTTTAATGCTGTTTTACGTTTTCACCATTCGATGGCATGTTTTTATGCATAAGATTTTTTTTTTTGCAAATTTACGTCGTACACTCCAACCGGGAGCCTCGGGACTACGCCGTCTGTTCTTATGAGTCACATTGGTCCCGTGCGAGGTGTTCGTGGCTCTTTCGGGACCGTTTTAAGGTTGTTTTACGTTTTCACAATTCGATGGCATGTTTTTATGCTAAAGGCTAATTTTTTGCAACTTTATGTCTTACACTTAAACCGGGAGTCCCGTGCCTACGTGGTCGGTTATGATGAGTCACATTGGTCCCGTGCGAGGTGTTCGTGAATCTTACGGGACCATTTTGGGTTTGTTTTACGTTTTAACCCTTTGATGACATGTTTTTATGATTTAAGTCTATTTTTTGCAAATTTACATCGTACACTCAAACCGGAAGTCCCGTGCCAACGCGATCGATTCCGACGAGTCACATTGATCCCGTGAGAGGTGTTCGTGACTCTTACGAAATCGTTTTAAGGATGTTTTACGTTTTCACCCTTCAATGGCATGTTTTTATGCTTAAGTTTATTTTTTTGCAAATTTACGTCGTACACTCCAACCGGGAGCCTCGGGACTACGCCGTCTGTTCTTACGAGTCACATTGGTCCCGTGCGAGGTGTCCGTGGCTCTTACGGGACCGTTTTAAGGCTGTTTTACGTTTTCACCATTCGATGGCATGTTTTTATGCTTAAGGCTAATTTTTTACAACTATACGTCGTACACTCAAACTGGGAGTCCCGTGCCTACGCGGTCTGTTCCTACGAGTCACATTGGTCCCGTGCGAGGTGTTCGTGACTCTTACGAGACCATTTTGGGTTTGTTTTACGTTTTCACCCTTCGATGGCATGTTTTATGCTTTAAGTCTATTTTTTGCAAATTTACGTCGTACACTCAAACCGGGAGTCCCATGACTACGCGATCGGTTCCTACGAGTCACATTGGTCCCGTGCGAGGTGTTCGTGACTCTTACGGGACCGTTTTAATGCTGTTTTACGTTTTCACCATTCGATGGCATGTTTTTATGCATAAGTTTTTTTTTTGCAAATTTACGTCGTACACTCCAACCGGGAGCCTCGGGACTACGCCGATTGTTCTTATGAGTCACATTGGTCCCGTGCGAGGTGTTCGTGGATCTTTCGGGACCGTTTTAAGGCTGTTTTACGTTTTCACAATTCGATGGCATGTTTTTATGCTTAAGACTAATTTTTTAGAACTTTACATCGTACACTCAAACCGGGAGTCCCGTGCCTACGCGGTCGGTTCCTACGAGTCAGATTGGTCCCGTACGAGGTGATCGTGACTCTTACGGGACCGTTTTGGGTTTGTTTTACGTTTTCACCCTTCGATGGCAAGTTTTTATTCTTAAGTTTATTTTTTTGCAAATTTACGTCGTACACTCCAACCGGGAGCCTCGGGGCTACGCCGACTGTTCTTACGAGTCACATTGGTCCTGTGCGAGGTGTTCGTGGCTCTTTCTGGACCGTTTTAAGTCTATTTTATGTTTTCACCATTCCATGGCATGTCTTTATGCTTAAGGCTATTTTTTTCAACTTTACGTCGAACTCTCAAACCGGGAGTCCCGTGCCTACGCGATCGGTTCATATGAGTCACATTGGTCCCGTCCGAGGTGTTCGTGACTCTTACGGGACCATTTTGGGTTTGTTTTACATTTTAACCCTTCGATGACATGTTTTTATGCTTTAAGTCTATTTTTTGCAAATTTACGTCGTACACTCAAACCGGGAGTCCCGTGACTACGCGATCGGTTCCTACGAGTCATATTGGTCCCGTGCGAGGTGTTCGTGACTCTTACGGGACCGTTTTAATGCTGTTTTACGTTTTCACCATTCAATGGCATGTTTTTATGCATAAGTTTTTATTTTTTTGCAAATTTACGTCGTACACTCAAACCGGGAGCCTCGGGACTACGCCGTCTGTTCTTATGAGTCACATTGGTCCCGTGCGAGGTGTTCGTGGCTCTTTCGGGACCGTTTTAAGGCTGTTTTACGTTTTCACAATTCGATGGCATGTTTTTATGTAAAGGCTAATTTTTTGCAACTTTACGTCATACTCTCAAACCGGGAGTTCCGTGCCTACGCGGTCGGTTCCTACGAGTCACATTGGTCCCGTCCGAGGTGTTCGTGACCCTTACGGGACCGTTTTGGGTTTGTTTTACGTTTTCACCCTTCGATGGCAAGTTTTTATTCTTAAGTTTATTTTTTTGCAAATTTACGTCGTACACTCCAACCGGGAGCCTCGGGGCTACGCCGACTGTTCTTACGAGTCACATTGGTCCTGTGCGAGGTGTTCGTGGCTCTTTCGGGACCGTTTTAAGGCTATTTTATGTTTTCACCATTCGATGGCATGTCTTTATGCTTAAGGCTATTTTTTTCAACTTTACGTCGTACTCTCAAACCGGGAGTCCCGTGCCTACGCGATCGGTTCATACGAGTCACATTGGTCCCGTCCGAGGTGTTCGTGACTCTTACGGGACCGTTTTGGGTTTGTTTTATGTTTTAACCCTTCGATGACATGTTTTTATGCTTTAAGTCTATTTTTTGCAAATTTACGTCGTACACTCAAACCGGGAGTCCCGTGACTACGCGATCGGTTCCTACGAGTCACATTGGTCCCGTGCGAGGTGTTCGTGGCTCTTACTGGACCGTTTTAATGCTGTTTTACGTTTTCACCATTCGATGGCATGTTTTTATGCATAAGATTTTTTTTTTTGCAAATTTACGTTGTACACTCCAACCGGGAGTCCCGTGCCTACGCCGTCTGTTCTTATGAGTCACATTGGTCCCGTGCGAGGTGTTCGTGGCTCCTTTGGGACCGTTTTAAGGCTTTTTTACGTTTTCACAATTCGATGACATGTTTTTATGCTTTAAGTCTATTTTTTGCAAATTTACGTCATACACTCAAACCGGGAGTCCCGTGACTACGCGGTCGGTTCCTACGAGTCACATTTGTCCCGTGCGAGGTGTTCGTGACCCTTACGGGACCGTTTTAATGCTGTTTTACGTTTTCACCATTCGATGGCATGTTTTTATGCATAAGTTTTTTTTTTTGCAAATTTACGTCGTACACTCCAACCGGGAGCCTCGGGACTACGCCGTCTGTTCTTATGAGTCACATCGGTCCCGTGACTGGTGTTCGTGGCTCTTTCGGGACCGTTTTAAGGCTGTTTTACGTTTTCACAATTCGATGGCATGTTTTTATGCTAAAGGCTAATTTTTTGCAACTTTACGTCGTACACTCAAACCGGGAGTTCCGTGCCTACGCGGTCGGTTCCTACGAGTCAGATTGGTCCCGTACGAGGTGATCGTGACTCTTATGGGACCGTTTTGGGTTTGTTTTACGTTTTCACCCTTCGATGGCATGTTTTTATTCTTAAGTTTATTTTTTTGCAAATTTACGTCGTACACTCCAACCGGGAGCGTCGGGGGTACGCCGACTGTTCTTACGAGTCACATTGGTCCTGTGCGAGGTGTTCGTGGCTCTTACTGGACCGTTTTAGGCCTATTTTATGTTTTCACCATTCGATGGCATGTCTTTATGCTTAAGGCTATTTTTTTCAACTTTACGTCGTACTCTCAAACCGAGAGTCCCGTGCCTACGCGATCGGTTCATACGAGTCACATTGGTCCCGTCCGAGGTGTTCGTGACGCTTACGGGACCGTTTTGGGTTTGTTTTACATTTTAACCCTTCGATGACATGTTTTTATGCTTTAAGTCTATTTTTTACAAATTTACGTCGTACACTCAAACCGGGAGTCCCGTGACTACGCGATCGGTTCCTACGAGTCACATTTGTCCCGTGCGAGGTGTTCGTGACTCTTACGGGACTGTTTTAATGCTGTTTTACGTTTTCACCATTCGATGGCATGTTTTTATGCATAAGTTTTTTTTTTTGCAAATTTACGTCGTACACTCCAACCGGGAGCCTCGGGACTACGCCGTCTGTTCTTATGAGTCACATTGGTCCCGTGCGAGGTGTTCGTGGCTCTTTCGGGACCGTTTAAAGGCTGTTTTACGTTTTCACAATTCGATGGCATGTTTTTATGCTTAAGACATAGTTTTTAGAACTTTACATCGTACACTCAAACCGAGAGTCCCGTGCCTACGCGGTCGGTTCCTACGAGTCAGATTGGTCCCGTACGAGGTGATCGTGACTCTTACGGGACCGTTTTGTGTTTGTTTCACGTTTTCACCCTTCGATGGCAAGTTTTTATTCTTAAGTTTATTTTTTTGCAAATTTACGTCGTACACTCCAACCGGGAGCCTCGGGGCTACGCCGACTGTTCTTACGAGTCACATTGGTCCTGTGCGAGGTGTTCGTGGCTCTTACTGGACCGTTTTAAGGCTATTTTATGTTTTCACCATTCGATGGCATGTCTTTATGCTTAAGGCTATTTTTTTTAACTTTACGTCGTACTCTCAAACCGGGAGTCCCGTGCCTACGCGATCGGTTCATACGAGTCACATTGGTCCCGTCCGAGGTGTTCGTGACTCTTACGGGACCGTTTTGGGTTTGTTTTACGTTTTAACCATTCGATGACATGTTTTTATGCTTTAAGTCTATTTTTTGCAAATTTACGTCGTACACTCAAACCGGGAGTCCCGTGACTACGCGATCGGTTCCTACGAGTCACATTGGTCCCGTGCGAGGTGTTCGTGACTCTTACGGGACCGTTTTAATGCTGTTTTACGTTTTCACCATTCGATGGCATGTTTTTATGCATAAGTTTTTTTTTTTTGCAAATTTACGTCGTACACTCCAACCGGGAGCCTCGGGACTACGCCGTCTGTTCTTATGAGTCACACTGGTCCCGTGCGAGGTGTTCGTGGCACTTTCGGGACCGTTTTAAGGCTGTTTTACGTTTTCACAATTCGATGGCATGTTTTTATGCTAAAGGCTAATTTTTTGCAACTTTATGTCTTACACTTAAACCGGGAGTCCCGTGCCTACGTGGTCGGTTCCGATGAGTCACATTGGTCCCGTGCGAGGTGTTCGTGAATCTTACGGGACCATTTTGGGTTTGTTTTACGTTTTAACCCTTTGATGACATGTTTTTATGCTTTAAGTCTATTTTTTGCAAATTTACATCGTACACTCAAACCGGGAGTCCCGTGCCAACGCGATCGATTTCGATGAGTCACATTGATCCCGTGAGAGGTGTTCGTGACTCTTACGAAATCGTTTTAAGGATGTTTTACGTTTTCACCCTTCAATGGCATGTTTTTATGCTTAAGTTTATTTTTTTGCAAATTTACGTGGTACACTCCAACCGGGAGCCTAGGGACTACGCCGTCTGTTCTTACGAGTCACATTGGTCCCGTGCGAGGTGTTCGTGGCTCTTACGGGACCGTTTTAAGGCTGTTTTACGTTTTCACCATTCGATGGCATGTTTTTATGCTTAAGGATAATTTTTTGCAACTATACGTCGTACACTCAAACTGGGAGTCCCGTGCCTACGCGGTATGTTCCTACGAGTCACATTGGTCCCGTGCGAGGTGTTCGTGACTCTTACGGGACCATTTTGGGTTTGTTTTATGTTTTCACCCTTCGATGGCATGTTTTATGCTTTAAGTCTATTTTTTGCAAATTTACGTCGTACACTCAAACCGGGAGTCCCGTGACTACGCGATCGGTTCCTACGAGTCACATTGGTCCCGTATGAGGTGTTCGTGACTCTTACGGGACCGTTTTAAGGCTGTTTTACGTTTTCACCATTCGATGGCATGTTTTTATGCTTAAGGCTAATTTTTTGCAACTTTACGTCGTACACTCAAACCGGGAGTCCCGTGCCTACGCGGTCTGTTCCTACGAGTCACATTGGTCCCGTGCGAGGTGTTCGTGACTCTTACGGGACCATTTTGGGTTTGTTTTATGTTTTCACCCTTCGATGTCATGTTTTATGCTTTAAGTCTATTTTTTGCAAATTTACGTCGTACACTCAAACCGGGAGTCCCGTGACTACGCGATCGGTTCCTACGAGTCACATTGGTCCCGTGCGAGGTGTTCGTGACTCTTACGGGACCATTTTAATGCTGTTTTACGTTTTCACCATTCGATGGCATGTTTTTATGCATAAGATTTTTTTTTTTTGCAAATTTACGTCGTACACTCCAACCGGGAGCCTCGGGACTACGCCGTCTGTTCTTACGAGTCACATTGGTCCCATGAGAGGTGTTCGTGGCTCTTACGGGACCGTTTTAAGGCTGTTTTACGTTTTCACCATTCGATGGCATGTTTTTATGCTTAAGGCCAATTTTTTATAACTTTACATCGTACACTCAAACCGGGAGTCCCGTGCCTACGTGGTCGGTTCCTACGAGTCAGATTGGTCCTGTGCGAGGTGATCGTGACTCTTGCGGGACCGTTTTGGGTTTGTTTTACGTTTTCACCCTTCGATGGCATGCTTTTATTCTTAAGTTTATTTTTTTTAAATTTACGTCGTACACGACAACCGAGAGCCTCGGGACTACAACGACTGTTCTTACGAGTCACATTGGTCCTGTGCGAGGTGTTCGTTGCTCTTACAGGACCGTTTTTAGGCTGTTTTACGTTTTCACCATTCGATGGCATGTGTTTATGCTTAAGGCTATTTTTTTTCAACTTTACGTCGTACTCTCAAACCGGGAGTCCCGTGCCTACGCGATCGGTTCCTACGAGTCACATTGGTCCGATGAGAGGTGTTCGTGACTCTTACGGGACCGTTTTAAGGCTGTTTTACGTTTTCACCATTCGATGGCATGTTTTTATGCATAACTGTATTTTTTTGTAAATTTATGTCGTACACTCCAACCGGGAGCCTCGGGACTACGCCGTCTGTTCTTACGAGTCACATTGGTCCCGTGAGAGGTGTTCGTGGCTCTTATGGGTCCGTTTTAAGGCTGTTTTACGTTTTCACCATTCGATGGCATGTTTTTATGCTTAAGGCTAATTTTTTACAACTTTAGGTCGTACACTCAAACCGAGAGTCCCGTGCCTACGCGGTCGGTTCCTACGAGTCAGATTGGTCCCGTGCGAGGTGATTGTGACTCTTATGGGACCGTTTTGGGTTTGTTTTACGTTTTCACCCTTCGATGGCATGTTTTATGCTTAAGTTTATTTTTTTGCAAATTTACGTCGTACACTCCAACCGGGAGCCTCGGGACTACGCCGTCTGTTCTTACGAGTCATATTGGTCCCGTACGAGGTGTTCGTCGCTCTTACGGTACCGTTTTAAGACTGTTTTATGTTTTCATTATTCGATGGCATGTTTTTATGCTTAAAGCTAATTTTTTCAACTTTACGTCATACACTCAAATCGGGAGTCCCGTGCCTACGCAATCTGTTCAAACGAGTCAGGTTGGTCCCGTCCGAGGTGTTCGTGACTCTTACGGGACCGTTTTGGGTTTGTTTTACGTTTTAACCCTTCGATGACATGTTTTTATGCTTTAAGTCACTTTTTTGCAAATTTACATCGTACACTCAAACCGGGAGTCCCGTGACTACGCGATCGGTTCCTACGAGTCTCATTAGTCCCGTGCGAGGTGTTCGTGACTCTTACGGGACCGTTTTAAGGCTGTTTTACGTTTTCACCATTCGATGGCATGTTTTTATACGTAAGTTTATTTTTTTGCAAATTTACGTCGTACACTCCATCCGGGAACCTCGGGACTACGCCGTCTGTTCTTACGAGTCACGTTGGTGCCGTGCGAGCTGTTCGTGGCTCTTACGGGACCCTTTTAAAGTTGTTTTACGTATTCACAATTCGATGGAATGTTTTTATGCTTAAGGCTAATTTTTTGCAACTTTACGTCGTACACTCAAACCGGGAGTTCCGTGCCTATGCGGTCGGTTCCCACGAGTCACATTGGTCCGGTCCGAGGTGTTCGTGACTCTTACGGGACCGTTTTGGGTTTGTTTTACATTTTAATCCTTCGATGACATCTTTTTATGCTTTAAGTCTATTTTTTGCAAATTTACGTCGTACACTAAAATCGGGAGTCCCGTGCCTACGCGATCGGCTCCGACGAGTCACATTGGTCCCGTGCGAGGTGTTCGTAACTCTTACGGAACCGTTTTAAGGTTGTTTTACGTTTTTACGCTTCAATGGCATGTTTTTATGCTTAAGTTTATTTTCTTGCAAATTTGCGTCGTACACTCCAACCGGGAGCCTCGGGACTACGCCGTCTGTTCTTACAAGTCACATTGGTCCCGTGCGAGGTGTTCGTGGCTCTTACGGGACCGTTTTAAGGCTGTTTTACGTTTTCACCATTCGATGGCATGTATTTATGCTTAAGGCTATTTTTTTCAACTTTACGTCGTACTCTCAAACCGGGAGTTCCGTGCCTACGCGATCGGTTCATACGAGTCACATTGGTCCCGTCCGAGGTGTTCGTGACTCTTACGGGACCGTTCTGGGTTCGTTTTAAGTTTTAACCCCTCGATGGCATGTTTTTATGCTTTAAGTCTATTTTTTGAAAATTTACGTCGTACACTCAAACCGGGAGCCTCGGTACTACACGATCGGTTCCTACGAGTCACATTGGTCCCGTGCGAGGTGTTCGTGACTCTTACGGGACCGTTTTAAGGTTGTTTTACATTTTCACCATTCGATGGCATGTTTTTATACATAACTGTATTTTTTTGCAAATTTACGTCATACACTCCAACCGGGAGCCTCGGGACTACGCCGTCTGTTCTTACGAGTTACATTTGTCCCGTGCGAGGTGTTCGTAGCTCTTATGGGACTGTTTTATGGTTGTTTTACGTTTTCACCATTCGATGGCATGTTTTTATGCTTAAGGCTAATTTTTTACAACTTTACGTCGTACACTCAAACCGAGAGTCCCGTGCCTACGCGGTCGGTTCCTATGAGTCAGATTGGTCCCGTGCAAGGTGATCGTGACTCTTACGGGACCGTTTTGGGTTTGTTTTTACATTTTCACCCTTCGATTGCTTGTTTTTATGCATAAGTTTATTTTTTTGCAAATTTACGTCATACACTCCAACCGGGAGCCTCGGGACTACGCCTCTGTTCTTACGAGTCACATTGGTCCCGTGCGAGGTGTTCGTGGCTCTTACGGGACCGTTTTAAGGCTGTTTTACGTTTTCACCATTCGATGGCATGTTTTTATGGTTAAGGCTAATTTTTTGCAACTTTACGTCGTACACTCAAACCGGGAATCCCGTGCCTACGCGGTCGGTTCCTACGAGTCACATTGGTCCCGTGCGAGGTGTTCGTAACTCTTATGGGACCATTTTGGGTTTTTTTTACGTTTTAACCGTTTGATGACATGTTTTTATGCTTTAAGTCTATTTTTTGCAAATTTACGTCGTACACTCAAACCGGGAGTCCCGTGCCAACGCGATCGGTTCCGACGAGTCACATTGGTCCCGTGAGAGGTGTTCGTGACTCTTACGGAACCGTTTTAAGGCTGTTTTACGTTTTCACCCTTCAATGTCATGTTTTTATGCTTAAGTTTATTTTTTTGGAAATTTACATCGTACACTCAAACCGGGAGCCTCGTGACTACGCTGTCTGTTCTTACGAGTCACATTGGTCCCGTGCGAGGTGTTCGTGGCTCTTACGGGACCGTTTTAAGGCTGTTTTACGTTTTCACCATTCGATGGCATGTTTTTATGCTTAAGGCCAATTTTTTATAACTTTACATCGTACACTCAAACCGGGAGTCCCGTGCCTACGTGGTCGGTTCCTACGAGTCAGATTGGTCCCGTGCGAGGTGATCGTGACTCTTGCGGGACCGTTTTGGGTTTGTTTTACGTTTTCACCCTTCGATGGCATGCTTTTATTCTTAAGTTTATTTTTTTTTAAATTTACGTCGTACACAACAACCGAGAGCCTCGGGACTACAACGACTGTTCTTACGAGTCACATTGGTCCTGTGCGAGGTGTTCGTTGCTCTTACAGGACCGTTTTTAGGCTGTTTTACGTTTTCACCATTCGATGGGATGTGTTTATGCTTAAGGCTATTTTTTTTCAACTTTACGTCGTACTCTCAAACCGGGAGTCCCGTGCCTACGCGATCGGTTCCTACGAGTCACATTGGTCCGATGAGAGGTGTTCGTGACTCTTACGGGACCGTTTTAAGGCTGTTTTACGTTTTCACCATTCGATGGCATGTTTTTATGCATAACTGTATTTTTTTGTAAATTTATGTCGTACACTCCAACCGGGAGCCTCGGGACTACGCCGTCTGTTCTTACGAGTCACATTGGTCCCGTGAGAGGTGTTCGTGGCTCTTATGGGTCCGTTTTAAGGCTGTTTTACGTTTTCACCATTCGATGGCATGTTTTTATGCTTAAGGCTAATTTTTTACAACTTTAGGTCGTACACTCAAATCGAGAGTCCCGTGCCTACGCGGTCGGTTCCTACGAGTCAGATTGGTCCCGTGCGAGGTGATCGTGACTCTTATGGGACCGTTTTGGGTTTGTTTTACGTTTTCACCCTTCGATGGCATGTTTTATGCTTGAGTTTATTTTTTTGCAAATTTACGTCGTACACTCCAACCGGGAGCCTCGGGACTACGCCGTCTGTTCTTACGAGTCATATTGGTCCCGTACGAGGTGTTCGTCGCTCTTACGTGACCGTTTTAAGACTGTTTTATGTTTTCACCATTCGATGGCATGTTTTTATGCTTAAGGCTAATTTTTTCAACTTTACGTCATACACTCAAATCGGGAGTCCCGTGCCTACGCAATCTGTTCAAACGAGTCAGGTTGGTCCCGTCCGAGGTGTTCGTGACTCTTACGGGACCGTTTTGGGTTTGTTTTACGTTTTAACCCTTCGATGACATGTTTCTATGCTTTAAGTCACTTTTTTGCAAATTTACATCGTACACTCAAACCGGGAGTCCCGTGACTACGCGATCGGTTCCTACGAGTCTCATTAGTCCCGTGCGAGGTGTTCGTGACTCTTACGGGACCGTTTTAAGGCTGTTTTACGTTTTCACCATTCGATGGCATGTTTTTATACGTAAGTTTATTTTTTTGCAAATTTACGTCGAACACTCCAACCGGGAACCTCGGGACTACGCCGTCTGTTCTTACGAGTCACGTTGGTGCCGTGCGAGCTGTTCGTGGCTCTTACGGGACCGTTTTAAGGTTGTTTTACGTATTCACAATTCGATGGAATGTTTTTATGCTTAAGGCTAATTTTTTGCAACTTTACGTCGTACACTCAAACCGGGAGTTGCATGCCTACGCGGTCGGTTCCCACGAGTCACATTGGTCCGGTCCGAGGTGTTCGTGACTCTTACGGGACCGTTTTGGGTTTGTTTTACATTTTAATCCTTCGATGACATCTTTTTATGCTTTAAGTCTATTTTTTGCAAATTTACGTCGTACACTAAAATCGGGAGTCCCGTGCCTACGCGATCGGCTCCGACGAGTCACATTGGTCCCGTGCGAGGTGTTCGTAACTCTTACGGAACCGTTTTAAGGTTGTTTTACGTTTTTACGCTTCAATGGCATGTTTTTATGCTTAAGTTTATTTTCTTGCAAATTTACGTCGTACACTCCAACCGGGAGCCTCGGGACTACGCCGTCTGTTCTTACAAGTCACATTGGTCCCGTGCGAGGTGTTCGTGGCTCTTACGGGACCGTTTTAAGGCTGTTTTACGTTTTCACCATTCGATGGCATGTCTTTATGCTTAAGGCTATTTTTTTCAACTTTACGTCGTACTCTCAAACCGGGAGTTCCGTGCCTACGCGATCGGTTCATACGAGTCACATTGGTCCCGTCCGAGGTGTTCGTGACTCTTACGGGACCGTTCTGGGTTCGTTTTAAGTTTTAACCCCTCGATGGCATGTTTTTATGCTTTAAGTCTATTTTTTGAAAATTTACGTCGTACACTCAAACCGGGAGCCTCGGTACTACACGATCGGTTCCTACGAGTCACATTGGTCCCGTGCGAGGTGTTCGTGACTCTTACGGGACCCTTTTAAGGTTGTTTTACATTTTCACCATTCGATGGCATGTTTTTATACATAACTGTATTTTTTTGCAAATTTACGTCATACACTCCAACCGGGAGCCTCGGGACTACGCCGTCCGTTCTTACGAGTTACATTTGTCCCGTGCGAGGTGTTCGTAGCTCTTATGGGACTGTTTTATGGTTGTTTTACGTTTTCACCATTCGATGGCATGTTTTTATGCTTAAGGCTAATTTTTTACAACTTTACGTCGTACACTCAAACCGAGAGTCCCGTGCCTACGCGGTCGGTTCCTATGAGTCAGATTGGTCCCGTGCAAGGTGATCGTGACTCTTACGGGACCGTTTTGGGTTTGTTTTTACATTTTCACCCTTCGATTGCTTGTTTTTATGCATAAGTTTATTTTTTTGCAAATTTACGTCATACACTCCAACCGGGAGCCTCGGGACTACGCCTCTGTTCTTACGAGTCACATTGGTCCCGTGCGAGGTGTTCGTGGCTCTTACGGGACCGTTTTAAGGCTGTTTTACGTTTTCACCATTCGATGGCATGTTTTTATGGTTAAGGCTATTTTTTTGCAACTTTACGTCGTACACTCAAACCGGGAATCCCGTGCCTACGCGGTCGGTTCCTACGAGTCACATTGGTCCCGTGCGAGGTGTTCGTAACTCTTACGGGACCATTTTGGGTTTTTTTTACGTTTTAACCGTTTGATGACATGTTTTTATTCTTTAAGTCTATTTTTTGCAAATTTACGTCGTACACTCAAACCGGAAGTCCCGTGCCAACGCGATCGGTTCCGACGAGTCACATTGGTCCCGTGAGAGGTGTTCGTGACTCTTACGGGACCGTTTTAAGGCTGTTTTACGTTTTCACCATTCGATGGCATGTTTTTATGCTTAAGGCCAATTTTTTATAACTTTACATCGTACACTCAAATCGGGAGTCCCGTGCCTACGTGGTCGGTTCCTACGAGTCAGATTGGTCCCGTGCGAGGTGATCGTGACTCTTGCGGGACCGTTTTGGGTTTGTTTTACGTTTTCACCCTTCGATGGCATGCTTTTATTCTTAAGTTTATTTTTTTTCAAATTTACATCGTACACAACAACCGAGAGCCTCGGGACTACAACGACTGTTCTTACGAGTCACATTGGTCCTGTGCGAGGTGTTCGTTGCTCTTACAGGACCGTTTTTAGGCTGTTTTACGTTTTCACCATTCGATGGCATGTGTTTATGCTTAAGGCTATTTTTTTCAACTTTACGTCGTACTCTCAAACCGGGAGTCCCGTGCCTACGCGATCGGTTCCTACGAGTCACATTGGTCCCATGAGAGGTGTTCGTGACTCTTACGGGACCGTTTTAAGGCTATTTTACGTTTTCACCATTCGATGGCATGTTTTTATTTATAACTGTATTTTTTTGTAAATTTACGTCGTACACTCCAACCGGGAGCCTCGGGACTACGCCGTCTGTTCTTACGAGTCACATTGGTCCCGTGAGAGGTGTTCGTGGCTCTTATGGGTCCGTTTTAAGGCTGTTTTACGTTTTCACCATTCGATGGCATGTTTTTATGCTTAAGGCTAATTTTTTACAACTTTAGGTCGTACACTCAAACCGAGAGTCCCGTGCCTACGCGGTCGGTTCCTAAGAGTCAGATTGGTCCCGTGCGAGGTGATCGTGACTCTTACGGGACCGTTTTGGGTTTGTTTTACGTTTTCACCCTTCGATGGCATGTTTTATGCTTAAGTTTATTTTTTTGCAAATTTACGTCGTACACTCCAACCGGGAGCCTCGGGACTACGCCGTCTGTTCTTAGGAGTCATATTGGTCCCGTACGAGGTGTTCGTCGCTCTTACGGGACCGTTTTAAGACTGTTTTATGTTTTCACCATTCGATGGCATGTTTTTATGCTTAAGGCTAATTTTTTCAACTTTACGTCATACACTCAAATCGGGAGTCCCGTGCCTACGCAATCGGTTCAAACCAGTCAGGTTGGTCCCGTCCGAGGTGTTCGTGACTCTTACGGGACCGTTTCGGGTTTGTTTTACGTTTTAACCCTTCGATGACATGTTTTTATGCTTTAAGTCACTTTTTTGCAAATTTACATCGTACACTCAAACCGGGAATCCCGTGACTACGCGACCGGTTCCTACGAGTCTCATTAGTCCCGTGCGAGGTGTTCGTGACTCTTACGGGACCGTTTTAAGGCTGTTTTACGTTTTCACCATTCGATGGCATGTTTTTATACGTAAGTTTATTTTTTTGCAAATTTACGTCGTACACTCCAACCGGGAACCTCGGGACTACGCCGTCTGTTCTTACGAGTCACATTGGTGCCGTGCGAGCTGTTCGTGGCTCTTATGGGACCGTTTTAAGGTTGTTTTACGTTTTCATAATTCGATGGAATGTTTTTATGCTTAAGGCTAATTTTTTGCAACTTTACGTCGTACACTCAAACCGGGAGTTCCGTGCCTACGCGGTCGGTTCCCACGAGTCACATTGGTCCGGTCCGAGGTGTTCGTGACTCTTACGGGACCGTTTTGGGTTTGTTTTACGTTTTCACCCTTCGATGTCATGTTTTTATGCTTAAGTTTATTTTTTTGCAAATTTACGTTGTACACTCCAACCGGGAGCCTCGGGACTACGCCGTCTGTTCTTACGAGTCACATTGGTCCCGTGCCAGGTGTTCGTGGCTCTTACGGGACCGTTTTAAGGCTGTTTTATGTTTTCACAAATCGATGGCATGTTTTTATGCTTAAGGCTAATGTTTTGCAACTTTTCGTCGTACACTCAAACCGGGAGTTCCGTGCCAACGCGGTCTGTTTCTACGAGTCACATTGGTCGCGTCCGAAGTGTTCGTGACTCTTACGGGACCATTTTGGGTTTGTTTTACGTTTTCACCCTTCAATGGCATGTTTTTATGATTAAGTTTATTTTTTTGCAAATTTCCGTCGTACACTCCAACCGGGAGCCTCGGACCTACGAAGTCTATTCTTACGAGTCACATTGGTCCTGTGTGAGGTGTTCGTGGCTCTTACGGGACCGTTTTAAGGCTGTTTTACTTTTTCACAATTCGATGGCATGTTTTTATTCTTAAGGCTAATTTTTTGCAACTTACGTCGTACACTCAAACCTGGAGTCCCGTACCTTCGCGGTCGGTTCCTACGGTTCACATTGGTCCCGTCTGAGGTGTTCGTGACTCTTACGGGACCGTTTTGGGTTTGTTTTACGTTTTAACCCTTCGATGACATCTTTTTATGCTTTAAGACTATTTTTTGCAAATTTACGTCGTACACTCAAACCGGGAGTCCCGTGCCTACGCGATCGGTTCCGACGAGTCACATTGGTCCCGTGCGAGGTGTTCGTAACTCTTACGGAACCGTTTTAAGGCTGTTTTACGTTTTCACCCTTCAATGGCATGTTTTTATGCTTAAGTTTATTTTTTTGCAAATTTACATCGTACACTCCAATCTGGAGCCTCGGGACTACGCCGTCTGTTCTTACGAGTCACATTGGTCCCGTGCAAGGTGTTCGTGGCTCTTACGGGACCGTTTTATGGCTGTTTTACATTTTCACCATTCGATGGCATGTTTTTATGCTTAAGGATAATTTTCTGCAACTTTATGTCGTACACTCAAACCGGGAGTCCCGTGCCTACGCGATCGGTTCATACGAGTCACATTGGTCCAGTGCGAGGTGTTCGTGACTCTTACGGAACCGTTTTAAGGCTGTTTTACATTTTCCCCCTTCGATGGCATGTTTTTATGCATAATTTTATTTTTTTACAAATTTACGTCATACACTCCAACCGAGAGCCTCGGGACTACGACGTGTGTTCTTGTGAGTCACATTGGTCCCGTGTGAGGTGTTCGTGGCTCTTACGGGAACGTTTTAAGGCCGTTTTACGTTTTCACAATTCGATGGCATGTTTTTATGCTTAAGGATACTTTTTTGCAACTTTACGTCGTACACTCAAACCGGGAGTTCCGTGCCTACGCGGTTGGTTTCTACGAGTCACATTGGTCCCGTCCGAGGTGTTCGTGACTCTTACGGGACCCTTTTGGGTTTGTTTTACGTTTTCGCCCTTCAATGGCATGTTTTTATGCTTAAGTTTATTTTTTTGCAAATTTACGTCGTACAGTCCAACTTGGAGCCTCGGGACTACAACGTCTGTTCTTACGAGTCACATTGGTCCCGTGTGAGGTGTTCATGGCTCTTACGCGACCGTTTTAAGGCTGTTTTACGTTTTCACAATTCGATGGCATGTTTTTATGCTTAAGGCTAATTTTTTGCAACTTTACGTCGTACACTCAAACCGGGAGTTTCGTGCCTATGCGGTCGGTTCCTACGAGTTACATTGGTCCCGTCCGGGGTGTTCGTGACTCTTACGGGACCGTTTTGAGTTTGTTTTACATTTTAACCCTTCGATGACATGTTTTTATGCTTTAAGTCTATTTTTTGCAAATTTACGTCGTACAATCAAACCTGGAGTCCCATGCCTACGCGATCGGTTCCGACGAGTCACATTGGTCCCGTGCGAGGTGTTCGTAACTCTTACGGAACCATTTTAAGGCTGTTTTACATTTTCACCCTTCAATGGCATGTTTTTATGCATAAGTTTATTTTTTTGCAAATTTACGTCGTACACTCCAACCGGGAGCCTCGGGACTCCGCCGTCTGTTCTTACGAGTCACATTGGTCTCGTGCGAGGTGTTCGTGGATCTTACGAGACCATTTTAAGGCTGTTTTACGTTTTCACCATTCGATGGCATGTTTTTATTCTTAAGGCTAAGTTTTTGCCACTTTACGTCGTACACTCAAACCGGGAGTCCCGTGACTACGCGATCGGTTCATACGAGTCACATTGGTCCCGTCCGAGGTGTTCGTGACACTTACGGGACCGTTTTGGGTTTGTTTTATGTTTTAACCCTTCGATGGAATGTTTTTATGCTTTAAAACATTTTTTTGCAAATTTACGTCATACACTCAAACCAGGAGCCTCGGGACTACCCGATCGGTTCCTACGAGTCACATTGGTATCGTGCGAGGTGTTCGTGACTCTTACGGGACCGTTTTAAGGTTGTTTTACGTTTTTACCATTCGATGGCATGTTTTTATGCATAAATGTATTTTTTTGCAAATTTATGTCGTTCACTCCAACCGGGAGCCTCGGGACTACGTCGTCTGTTCTTACGAGTCACATTGGTCCCGTGCGAGGTGTTCGTAACTCTTACGGAACCGTTTTAAGGTTGTTTTACGTTTTCACCCTTCAATGGCATGTTTTTTTGCTTAAGTTTATTTTTTTGCAAATTTACATCGTACACTCCAACCAGGAGCCTCGGGACTACGCCGTCTGTTCTTACGAGTCACATTGGTCCCGTGCGAGGTGTTCGTGGCTCTTACGGGACCGTTTTATGGCTGTTTTACGTTTTCACCATTCGATGGCATGTTTTTATGCTTAAGGATAATTTTCTGCAACTTTATGTCGTACACTCAAACCGGGAGTCCCGTGCCTACGCGATCGGTTCATACGAGTCACATTGGTCCAGTGCGAGGTGTTCGTGACTCTTACGGAACCGTTTTAAGGCTGTTTTACATTTTCACCCTTCGATGGCATGTTTTTATGCATAATTTTATTTTTTTACAAATTTACGTCATACACTCCAACCGGGAGCCTCGGGACTACGACGTGTGTTCTTATGAGTCACATTGGTCCCGTGTGAGGTGTTCGTGGCTCTTACGGGAACGTTTTAAGGCCGTTTTACGTTTTCACAATTCGATGGCATGTTTTTATGCTTAAGGATAATTTTTTGCAACTTTACGTCGTACACTCAAACCGGGAGTTCCATGCCTACGCGGTTGGTTTCTACGAGTCACATTGGTCCCGTCCGAGGTGTTCGTGACTCTTACGGGACCGCTTTGGGTTTGTTTTACGTTTTCGCCCTTCAATGGCATGTTTTTATGCTTAAGTTTATTTTTTTGCAAATTTACGTCGTACACTCCAACTTGGAGCCTCGGGACTACAACGTCTGTTCTTACGAGTCACATTGGTCCCGTGTGAGGTGTTCATGGCTCTTACGGGACCGTTTTAAGGCTGTTTTACGTTTTCACAATTCGATGGCATGTTTTTATGCTTAAGGCTAATTTTTTGCAACTTTACGTCGTACACTCAAACCGGGAGTTTCGTGCCTACGCGGTCGGTTACTACGAGTTACATTGGTCCCGTCCGGGGTGTTCGTGACTCTTACGGGACCGTTTTGAGTTTGTTTTACATTTTAACCCTTCGATGACATGTTTTTATGCTTTAAGTCTATTTTTTGCAAATTTACGTCGTACAATCAAACCGGGAGTCCCGTGCCTACGCGATCGGTTCCGACGAGTCACATTGGTCCCGTGCGAGGTGTTCGTAACTCTTACGGAACCATTTTAAGGTTGTTTTACGTTTTCACCCTTCAATGGCATGTTTTTATGCATAAGTTTATTTTTTTGCAAATTTACGCCGTACACTCCAACCGGGAGCCTCGGGACTCCGCCGTCTGTTCTTACGAGTCACATTGGTCTCGTGCGAGGTGTTCGTGGCTCTTACGAGACCGTTTTAAGGCTGTTTTACGTTTTCACCATTCGATGGCATATTTTTATTCTTAAGGCTAAGTTTTTGTCACTTTACGTCGTACACTCAAACCGGGAGTCCTGTGACTACGCGATCGGTTCATACGAGTAACATTGGTCCCGTCCGAGGTGTTCGTGACTCTTACAGGACCGTTTTGGGTTTGTTTTATGTTTTAACCCTTCGATGGAATGTTTTTATGCTTTAAAACATTTTTTTGCAAATTTACGTCGTACACTCAAACCAGGAGCCTCGGGACTACCCGATCGGTTCCTACGAGTCACATTGGTATCGTGCGAGGTGTTCGTGACTCTTACGGGACCGTTTTAAGGTTGTTTTACGTTTTTACCATTCGATGGCATGTTTTTATGCATAAATGTATTTTTTTGCAAATTTACGTCGTTCACTCCAACCGGGAGCCTCGGGACTACGCCGTCTGTTCTTACGAGTCACATTGGTCCCGTGCGAGGCGTTCGTGGCTCTTATGGGACTGTTTTAAGGCTGTTTTATGTTTTCACCATTCGATGGCTTGTTTCTATGCTTAAGTCTAATTTTTTACAACTTTACGTCGTACACTCAAACCGAGAGTCCCGTGCCTACGCGGTCGGTTCCTACGAGTCAGATTGGTCCCGTTCGAGGTGATCGTGACTCTTACGGGATCGTTTTAGGTTGTTTTTACGTTTTCGCCCTTCGATGGCATGTTTTATGCTTAAGTTTATTTTTTTGCAAATTTACGTCGTGCACTCCAGCCTGGAGCCTCGGGACTACAACGTCTGTTCTTACGAGTCACATTGGTCCCGTGTGAGGTGTTCATGGCTCTTACGGGACCGTTTTAAGGGTAGTTTACGTTTCCACAATTCGATGGCATGTTTTTATGCTTAAGGCTAATTTTTTGCAACTTTACGTCGTACACTCAAACCGGGAGTTTCAGGCCTACGCGGTCGTTTCATACGAGTCACGTTGGTCCCGTCCGAGGTGTTCGTGACTCTTACGGGACCGTTTTGGGTTTTTTTTACGTTTTAACCCTTCGATGAGATGTTTTTATGCCTTAAGTCTATTTTACGCAAATTTACGTCGTACACTCAAACCGGGAGTCCCGTGACTACGCGCTCGGTTCCTACGAGTCACATTGGTCCCGTGCGAGGTGTTCGTGACTCTTACGGGACCGTTTTAAGGCTGTTTTACGATTTCACCATTCGATGGCATGTTTTTATACATACGTTTATTTTTTTGCGAATTTACGTCGTACACTCCAACCGGGAGCCTCGGGACTACGCCATTTATTCTTACGAGTCACATTGGTGATGTGCTAGGTGTTCGTGGCTCTTACGGGACCGTTTTAAGGCTGTTTTACGTTTTAACAATTCAATGGCATGTTTTAATGCTTAAGGCTAATTTTTTACAACTTTACGTCGTACACTCAAACCGGGAGTTCCGTGCCTACGCGGTCGGTTCCTACGAGTCACATTGGTCCTTTCCGAGGTGTTCGTGACTCTTACGGGACCGTTTTGGGTTTGTTTTACGTTTTCACCCTTCGATGACATGTTTTTATGCTTTAAGTCTTTTTTTTGCAAATTTACGTCGTACACTCAAACTGGGAGTCCCGTGCCTACGCGATCGTTTGGGCGAGTCACATTGGTCCCGTGCGAGGTGTTCGTAACTCTTACGGAACCGTTTTAAGGCTGTCTTACGTTTTCACCCTTTAATTGCATGTTTTTATGCTTAAGTTTATTTTTTTCAAATTTACGTCGTACACTCCAACCGGGAGCCTCGGGACTACGCCGTCTGTTCTTACGAGTCACATTGGTCCCCGTGCGAGGTGTTCGTGGCTCTTATGGGACTGTTTTAAGGCTATTTTATGTTTTCACCATTCGATGGCATGTTTGTATGCTTAAGGCTAATTTTTTACAACTTTACGTCGTACACTCAAACCGAGAGTCCCGTGCCTACGCGGTTGGTTCCTACGAGTCAGATTGGTCCCGTTCGAGGTGATCGTGACTCTTACGGGATCGTTTTAGGTTGTTTTTACGTTTTCACCCTTCGATGGCATGTTTTATGCTTAAGTTTATTTTTTTGCAAATTTACGTCGTACACTCCAACCTGGAGCCTCGGGACTACAACGTCTGTTCTTACGAGTCACATTGGTCCCGTGTGAGGTGTTCATGGCTCTTACGGGACCGTTTTAAGGCTGTTTTACGTTTTCAAAATTCGATGGCATGTTTTTATGCTTAAGGCTAATTTTTTGAAACTTTACGTCGTACACTCAAACCGGGAGTCCCGTGCCTACGCGGTCGATTCCTACGAGTCACATTGGTCCCGTGCGAGGTGATCGTGACTATTACGGGACCGTTTTGGGTTTGTTTTACGTTTTCACCCTTTGATGTCATGTTTTTACGCTTAAGTTTATTTTTTGCAAATTTACGTCGTACACTCCAACCGGGAGCCTCGGGACTACGCCGTCTGTTCTTACGAGTCACATTGGTCCCGTGCGAGGCGTTCGTGGCTCTTACGGGACCGTTTTAAGGTTGTTTTACGTTTTCACCAATCGATGGCATGTTTTTATGCTTAAGGCTAATTTTTTGCAACTTTATGTCGTACACTCAAATCGGGAGTCCCGTGCCTACGCGATCGGTTCATACGAGTCACATTGGTCCAGTGCGAGGTGTTCGTGACTCTTACGGAACCGTTTTAAGGCTGTTTTACATTTTCACCCTTCGATGGCATGTTTTTATGCATAAGTTTATTTTTTTGCAAATATACGTCATACACTCCAACCGGGAGCCTCGGGACTACGACGTCTGTTCTTAAGAGTCACATTGGTCCCGTGTGAGGTGTTCGTGGCTCTTACGGGACCATTTTAAGGCTGTTTTACGTTTTCACAATTCGATGGCAAGTTTTTATGCTTAAGGCTAATTTTTTGCAACTTTACGTCGTACTCTCAAACCGGGAGTTCCGTGCCTACGAGGTCGGTTCCTACGAGTCACATTGGTCCCGTCTGAGGTGATCGTGACTCTTACGGGTCCGTTTTGAGTTTGAGTTACGTTTTAACCCTTCAATGACAAGTCTTTATGCTTTAAGTCTATTTTTTGCAAATTTACGTCGTACACTGAAATCGGGAGTCCCGTGCCTACGCGATTGGTTCCGACGAGTCACATTGGTCCCCTGCGAGGTGTTCGTAACTCTTACGGAACCGTTTTAAGGCTGTTTTACGTTTTCACCCTTCAATGGCATGTTTTTATGCTTAAGTTTATTTTTTTGCAAATTTACGTCGTACACTCCAACCGGCTGCCTCGGGACTACGACGTCTGTTCTTACGAGTCACATTTGTCTCGTGCGAGGTGTTCGTCGCTCTTACGTGACCGTTTTAAGGATGTTATACGTTTTCACCATTCGATGGCATGTTTTTATGCTTAAGGCTATGTTTTTGCAACTTTACGTCGTACACTCAAACCGGGAGTCCCGTGCCTACGCGATCGCTTCGTACGAGTCACATTGGTCTCGTCCGTGGTGTTCGTGACTCTTACGGGACCGTTTTGGGTTTGTTTTACGTTTTAACCCTTCGATGGCATGTTTTTATGCTTTAAGTCTATTTTTTGCAAATTTACGTCGTACACTCAAATCGGGAGCCTCGGGACTACGCGATCGGTTCCTACGAGTCACATTGGTCCCGTGCGAGGTGTTCGTGACTCTTACGGGACCTTTTTAAGGTTGTTTTACATTTTCACCATTCGATGGCATGTTTTTATGCATAGCTGTATTGTTTTGCAAATTTACGTCGTACACTCCAACCGGGAGCCTCGGGACTACGCCGTCTGTTCTTACGAGTCACACTGGTCCCGTGCGAGGTGTTCGTAGCTCTTATGGGACTGTTTTATGGCTGTTTTACGTTTTCACCATTCGATGGCATGTTTTTATGCTTAAGGCTAATTTTTTACAACTTTACGTCGTACAGTCAAACTGGGAGCTCCGTGCCTACGCGGTCGGTTCCTACGAGTCACATTGTTCCTGTCCGAGGTGTTCGTGACTCTTACGGGACCGTTTTGGGTTTGTTTCACGTTTTAACCCTTCGATGACATGTTTTTATGCTTTAAGTCTATTTTTTGCAAATTTACGTCGTACACTCATACTGGGAGTCCCGTGCCTACGCGATCGGTTCCGACGAGTCACATTGGTCCCGTGCGAGGTGTTCGTAACTCTTACGGAACCGTTTTAATTCTGTTTTACGTTTTCACCCTTCAATTGCATGTTTTCATGCTTAAGTTTATTTTTTTGCAAATTTACGTCATACACTCCAACCGGGAGCCTCGGGACTACGACGTCTATTCTTACGAGTCACATTGGTCCCGTGCGAGGCGTTCGTGGCTCTTACGGGACCGTTTTAAGGCTGTTTTACATTTTCACCCTTCAATTGCATGTTTTCATGCTTAAGTTTATTTTTTTGCAAATTTACGTCGTACACTCCAACTGGGAGCCTCGGGACTACGCCGTCTGTTCTGACGAGTCACATTGGTCCCGTGCGAGGTGTTCATGGCTCTTACGGGACCGTTTAAAGGCTGTTTTACGTTTTCCCCATTCGATGGCAAGTTTTTATGCTTAAAGCTATTTTTTTGCAACTTTACGTCGTACATTCAAACCGGGAGTCCCGTGCCTATGCGGTCGGTTCCTACGAGTCACATTGGTCCCGTGCGAGGTGATCGTGACTCTTATGGGATCATTTTGGGTTTGTTTTACGTTTTCACCCTTCGATGGCATGCTTTTATACTTAAGTTTATTTTTTTGCAAATTTACGTCGTACACTCCAATCGGGAGCCTCGGGACTACGCCGTCTGTTCTTACGAGTCACATTGGTCCCGTGCGAGGTGTTCGTGGCTCTTACGGAACCGTTTTAAGGCTGTTTTATGTTTTCACCATTCAATGGCATGTTTTTATGCTTAAGGATAATTTTTTGTACTTTTACGTCGTACACTAAAGTCGGGAGTCCCGTGCCAACGCGATCGGTTCCGACGAGTCACATTGGTCCCGTGCGAGGTGTTCGTAACTCTTACGGAACCGTTTTAAGGATGTTTTATGTTTTCACCATTCGATGACATGTTTTTATGCTTAAGGCTAATTTTTTTGCAAATTTACGTCGTACACTAAAGTCGGGAGTCCCGTGCCAACGCGATCGGTTCCGACGAGTCACATTGGTCCCGTGCGAGGTGTTCGTAACTCTTACGGAAGCGTTTTAAGGATGTTTTACATTTTCACCCTTCAATGGCATGTTTTTATGCTTAAGTTTATTTTTTTGCAACTTTACGTCGTACACTCCAATCGGGAGCCTCGGGACTACGTCGTCTGCTCTTACGAGTCACATTGGTCTCGTGCGAGGTGTTCATGGCTCTTACGGGACCGTTTTAAGGCTGTTTTACGTTTTCACCATTTGATGGCATGTTTTTCTTCTTAAGGCTAAGTTTTTGTAACTTTACGTCGTACACTCAAACTGGGAGTCCCGTGCCTACACGATTGGTTCATACGAGTCACATTGGTCTCGTCCGAGGTGTTCGTGACTCTTACGGGACCTTTTCGGGTTTGTTTTACATTTTAACCCTTCGATGGCATGTTTTTATGCTTTACGTCTATTTTTTGCAAATTTACGTCGTACACTCAAACCGAGAGTCCCGTCACTACGCGATCGGTTCCTACGAGTCCCATTGGTCCCGTGTGAGGTGTTCGTGACTCTTACGGGACAGTTTTAAGGCTATTTTACGCTTTCAACATTCGATGGCATGTTTTTATACATAAGTTTATTTTTTTGCAAATTTACGTCGTACACTCCAACCGGGAGCCTCGGGACTACGTCGTCTGTTCTTACGAGTCACATTGGTGCCGTGCGAGGTGTTCATGGCTCTTACGGGACCGTTTAGAGGCTATTTTATGTTTTCACCATTCGATGGCATGTTTTTATGCTTAAGGCTAATTTTTTGCAACTTTATGTCGTACACTCAAACCGGGAGTCCCGTGTCTACGCGGTCGGTTCCTACGAGTCACATTGGTCCCGTGCGAGGTGATCGTGACTCTTACGGGATCATTTTGGGTTTGTTTTACGTTTTCACCCGTCGATGGCATGTTTTTATGCATAAGTTTATTTTTTTGCAAATTTACGTCGTACACTCCAATCGGGAGCCTCGGGACTATGCCGTCTGTTCTTACGAGTAACATTGGTGATGTGCGAGGTGTTCGTGGCTCTTACGGGACCGTTTTAAGGCTGTTTTACGTTTTAACAATTCAATGGCATGTTTTTATGCTTAAGGCTAATTTTTTGCAACTTTACGTCGTACACTCAAACCGGGAGTTCCGTGCCTACGCGATCGGTTCCTACTAGTCACATTGCTCCTTTCCGAGGTGTTCGTGACTCTTACGGGACCGTTTTGGGTTTGTTTTACGTTTTAACCCTTCGATGACATGTTTTTATGCTTTAAGTCTATTTTTTGCAAATTTACGTCGTACACTCAAACTGGGAGTCCCGTGCCTACGCGATCGGTTCCGACGAGTCACATTGGTCCCGTGCGAGGTGTTCGTAACTCTTACGGAACCATTTTAAGGCTGTTTTACGTTTTCACCCTTTAATTGCATATTTTTATGCTTAAGTTTATTTTTTTCAAATTTACGTCGTACACTCCAACCGGGAGCCTCGGGACTACGCCGTCTGTTCTTACGAGTCACATTGGTCCCGTGCGAGGTGTTCGTGGCTCTTATGGGACTGTTTTAAGGCTGTTTTATGTTTTCACCATTCAATGGCATGTTTTTATGCTTAAGGCTATTTTTTTACAACTTTACGTCGTACACTCAAACCGAGAGTCCCGTGCCTACGCGGTCGGTTCCTACGAGTCAGATTGGTCCCGTTCGAGTTGATCGTGACTCTTACGGGATCGTTTTGGGTTGTTTTTACGTTTTCACCCTTCGATGGCATGTTTTATGCTTAAGTTTATTTTTTTGCAAATTTACGTCGTACACTCCAACCTGGAGCCTCGGGACTACAACGTCTGTTCTTACGAGTCACATTGATCCCGTGTGAGGTGTTCATGGCTCTTACGGGACCGTTTTAAGGTTGTTTTACGTTTTCACAATTCGATGGCATGTTTTTATGCTTAAGGCTAATTTTTTGCAACTTTACGTCGTACACTCAAACCGGGAGTCCCATGCCTACGCGGTCGATTCCTACGAGTCACATTGGTCCCGTGCGAGGTGATCGTGACTATTACGGGACCGTTTTGGGTTTGTTTTACGTTTTCACCCTTTGATGTCATGTTTTTAGGCTTAAGTTTTTTTTTTTGCAAATTTACGTCATACACTCCAACCGAGAGCCTCGGGACTACGCCGTCTATTCTTACGAGTCACATTGGTCCCTTGCGAGGTGTTCGTGGCTCTTACGGGACCGTTTTAAGGTTGTTTTACATTTTCACCATTCGATGGCATGTTTTTATGCTTAAGGCTAATTTTTTGCAACTTTATGTCGTACACTCAAACCGGGAGTCCCGTGCCTACGCGATCGGTTCATACGATTCACATTGGTCCAGTGCGAGGTGTTCGTGACTCTTACGGAACCGTTTTAAGGCTGTTTTACATTTTCACCCTTCGATGGCATCTTTTTATGCATAAGTTTATTTTTTTGCAAATTTATGTCATACACTCCAACCGGGAGCCTCGGGACTACAACGTCTATTCTTAAGAGTCACATTGGTCCCGTGTGAGGTGTTCGTGGCTCTTACGGGACCATTTTAAGGATGTTTTACGTTTTCAGAATTCGATGGCATGTTTTTATGCTTAAGGCTAATTTTTTGCAACTTTACGTCGTACACTCAAACCGGGAGTTCCGTGCCTACGCGGTCGGTTCCTACGAGTCACATTGGTCCCGTTCGAGGTGTTCGTGACTCTTACGGGACCGTTTTTGGTTTGTTTTACGTTTTAACCCTTCGATGACATGTTTTTATGCTTTAAGTCTATTTTTTGAAAATTTACGTCGTACACTCAAATCGGGAGTCCCGTGCCTACGCGATCGGTTCCGATGAGTCACATTGGTCCCCTGCGAGGTGTTCGTAACTCTTACGGAACCGTTTTAAGGCTGTTTTACGTTTTCACCCTTCAATTGCTTGTTTTTATGCTTAAGTTTATTTTTTTGCAAATTTACGTCGTACACTCCAACCGGCTGCCTCGGGACTACGACGTCTGTTCTTACGAGTCACATTGGTCTCGTGCGAGGTGTTCGTTGCTCTTACGTGACCGTTTTAAGGATGTTTTACGTTTTCACCACTCGATGGCATATTTTTAAGCTTAAGGCTAAGTTGTTGCAACTTTACGTCGTACACTCAAACCGGGAGTCCCGTGCCTACACGATCGGTTCGTACGAGTCACATTGGTCTCGTCCGAGGTGTTCGTGACTCTTACGGGACCGTTGTGGGTTTGTTTTACGTTTTAACCCTTCGATGGCATGTTTTTATGCTTTAAGTCTATTTTTTGAAAATTTACGTCGTACACTCAAACCGGGAGCCTCGGGATTACGCGATCGGTTCCTACGAGTCACATTGGTCCCGTGCGAGGTGTTCGTGACTCTTACGGGACCGTTTTAGGGTTGTTTTACATTTTCACCATTCGATGGCATGTTTTTATGCATAGCTGTATCTTTTTGCAAATTTACGTCGTACACTCCAACCGGGAGCCTCGGGACTACGCCGTCTGTTCTTACGAGTCATATTGGTCCCGTACGAGGTGTTCATAGCTCTTATGGGACTGTTTTATGGCTGTTTTACGTTTTCACCATTCGATGGCATGTTTTTATGCTTAAGGCTAATTTTTTAGAACTTTACATCGTACACTCAAACTGGGAGTTCCGTGCCTACGCGGTCGGTTCCTACGAGTCACATTGTTGCTGTCCGAGGTGTTCGTGACTCTAACGGGACCGTTTTGGGTTTGTTTTACGTTTTAACCCTTCGATGACATGTTTTTATGCTTTAAGTCTATTTTTTGCAAATTTACGTCGTACACTCAAACTAGGAGTCCCGTGCCTACGCGATCGGTTTCGACGAGTCACATTGGTCCCGTGCGAGGTGTTCATATCTCTTATGGAACCGTTTTAAGGTTGTTTTACGTTTTCACCCTTCAATTGCATGTTTTCATGCTTAAGTTTATTTTTTTGCAAATTTACGGCGTACACTCCAACCGGGAGCGTCGGGACTACGCCGTCTATTCTTACGAGTCACATTGGTCCCGTGCGAGGTGTTCATGGCTCTTACGGAACCGTTTAAAGGCTGTTTTACGTTTTCACAATTCGATGGCATGTTTTTATGCTTAAAGCTATTTTTTTACAACTTTACGTCGTACACTCAAACCGGGAGTCCCGTGCCTATGCAGTCGGTTCCTACGAGTCACATTGGTCCCGTGCGAGGTGATCGTGACTCTTATGGGATCATTTTGGGTTTGTTTTACGTTGTCACCCTTCGATGGCATGCTTTTATGCTTAAGTTTATTTTTTTGCAAATTTACGTCGTACACTCCAATCGGGAGCCTCGGGACTACGCCGTCTGTTCTTACGAGTCACATTGGTCCCGTGCGAGGTGTTCGTTGCTCTTACGGGACCGTTTTAAGGCCGTTTTACGTTTTCACCATTCGATGGCATGTTTTTATGCTTAAGGCTAATTTTTTGCAAATTTACGTCGTACACTCAAACCGGGAGTCCTGTGCCTATGCGGTCGATTCCTACGAGTCACATTGGTCCCGTGCGAGGTGACCGTGACTATTACGGGACCGTTTTGGGTTTGTTTTACATTTTCACCCTTCGATGTCATGTTTTTATGCTTAAGTTTATTTTTTTGCAAATTTACGTCGTACACTCCAACCGGGAGCCTCGGGACTACGCCGTGTATTCTTACGGGTCACATTGGTCCCGTGCGAGGTGTTCGTGGCTCTTACGGGACCGTTTTAAGGCTGTTTTATGTTTTCACCATTCGATGGCATGTTTTTATGCTTAAGGATAATTTTTTGTAGTTTATGTCGTACACTCAAACCGGGAGTCCCGTGCCTATGCGATCGGTTCATACGAGTAACATTGGTCCAGTGCGAGGTGTTCGTGTCTCTTACGGAACCGTTTTAAGGCTGTTTTACATTTTCACCCTTCGATGGCTTGTTTTTATGCATAAGTTTATTTTTTTGCAAATTTA
The DNA here is from genome assembly GCA_949130495.1 of Sambucus nigra. Taxonomy (NCBI): domain Eukaryota; kingdom Viridiplantae; phylum Streptophyta; class Magnoliopsida; order Dipsacales; family Adoxaceae; genus Sambucus; species Sambucus nigra. The sequence continues at coordinate 43,921,460 of OX422209.1, forward strand.
CGTCACACACTCCAACCGGGAGCCTCGGGACTACGACGTCTGTTCTTACGAGTCACATTGGTCCCGTGTGAGGTGTTCGTGGCTCTTACGGGACCATTTTAAGGATGTTTTATGTTTTCACAATTCGATGGCATGTTTTTATGCTTAAGGCTAATTTTTTGCAACTTTACGTCGCACACTCAAACCGGGAGTTCCGTGCCTACGCGGTCGGTTCCTACGAGTCACATTGGTCCCGTCCGAGGTGTTCGTGACTCTTACGGGACCGTTTTGGGTTTGTTTAACGTTTTAACCCTTCGATGACATGTTTTTATGCTTTAAGTCTATTTTTTGCAAATTTACGTCGTACACTAAAATCGGGAGTCCCGTGCCTACGCGATCGGTTCCGACGAGTCACATTGGTCACGTGCGAGGTGTTCGTAACTCTTACGGAACCGTTTTAAGGCTGTTTTACGTTTTCACCTTTCAATGGCATGTTTTTATGCTTAAGTTTATTTTTTTGCAACTTTACGTCGTACACTCCAACCGGGAGCCTCGGGACTACGTCGTCTGTTCTTACGAGTCACATTGGTCTCGTGCGAGGTGTTCGTGGCTCTTACGGGACCGTTTTAAGGCTGTTTTACGTTTTCACCATTCGATGGCATGTTTTTATGCTTAAGGCTAAGTTTTTGCAACTTTACGTGGTACACTCAAACCGGGAGACCCGTGCCTACACGATCGGTTCGTACGAGTCACATTGGTCTCGTCCGAGGTGTTCGTGACTCTTACGGGACCTTTTTGGGTTTGTTTTATGTTTTAACCCTTCGATGGCATGTTTTATGCTTTAAGTCTATTTTTTACAAATTTACGTCGTACACTCAAACCGGGAGCCTCGGGACTACGCGATCGGTTCCTACGAGTCACATCGGTCCCGTGCGAGGTGTTCGTGACTCTTACGGGACCGTTTTAAGGTTGTTTTACATTTTCACCATTCGATGGCATGTTTTTATGCATAATTGTATTTTTTTGAAAATTTACGTCGTACACTCCAACCGGGAGCCTCGGGACTATGCCGTCTGTACTTACGAGTCACATTGGTCCCGTGAGAGGTGCTCGTAGCTCTTATGGGACTGTTTTATGGCTGTTTTACGTTTTCACCATTCGATGGCATATGTTTATGCTTAAGGCTAATGTTTTACAACTTTACGTCGTACACTCAAACCGAGAGTCCCGTGCCTACGCCGTCGGTTCCTACGAGTCAGATTGGTCCCGTACGAGGTGATCGTGACTCTTACGGGACCGTTTTGGGTTTGTTTTACGTTTTCACCCTTCGATGGCATGTTTTATGCTTAAGTTTATTTTTTTTGCAAATTTACGTCGTACACTCCAACCGGGAGCCTCGGGACTACGCCGTCTGTTCTTACGAGTCACATTGGTCCCGTGCGAGGTGTTCGTGACTCTTACGGGACCGTTTTAAGATTGTTTTACATTTTCACCATTCGATGGCATGTTTTTATGCATAATTGTATTTTTTGCAAATTTACGTCGTACACTCCAACCGGGAGCCTCGGGACTACGCCGTCTGTTCTTACGAGTCACATTGGTCCCGTGCGAGGTGTTCGTAGCTCTTGTGGGACTGTTTTATGGCTGTTTTACGTTTTCACCATTCGATGGCATGTTTTTATGCTTAAGGCTAATTTTTTACAACTTTACGTCGTACACTCAAACCGAGAGTCCCGTGCCTGCGCGGTCGGTTCCTACGAGTCAGATTGGTCCCGTGCGAGGTGATCGTGACTCTTACGGGACCGTTTTGGGTTTGTTTTACGTTTTAACCCTTCGATGACATGTTTTTATGCTTTAAGTCTATTTTTTACAAATTTACGTCGTACACTCAAACCGGGAGTCCCGTCCCTACGCGATCGGTTCCTACGAGTCACATTGGTCCCGTGCGAGGTGTTCGTGACTCTTACGGGACAGTTTTAAGGCTGTTTTATGTTTTCACCATTCGATGGCATATTTTTATACATAAGTTTATTTTTTTGCAAATTTACGCCGTACACTCCAACGGGGAGCCTCGGGACTACGTCGTCTGTTCTTACGAGTCACATTGGTGCCGTGCGAGGTGTTCGTGGCTCTTACGGGACCGTTTAGAGGTTGTTTTATGTTTTCACCATTCGATGGCATGTTTTTATGCTTAAGGCTAATTTTTTGCAACTTTACGTCGTACACTCAAACCGGGAGTCCCGTGTCTACGCGGTCGGTTCCTACGAGTCACATTGGTCCCGTGCGAGTTGATCGTGACTCTTACGGGATCATTTTGGGTTTGTTTTACATTTTCACCCTTCGATGGCATGTTTTTATGCATAAGTTTATTTTTTTGCAAATTTACGTCGTACACTCCAATCGGGAGCCTCGGGACTACGCCGTCTGTTCTTACTAGTCACATTGGTCCCGTGCGAGGTGTTCGTGGCTCTTACGGGACCGTTTTAAGGTTGTTTTACGTTTTCACCATTCGATGGCATGCTTTTATGCTTAAGGCTAATTTTATGCAACTTTACGTCATACACTCAAACCGGGAGTTCAGTGCCTACGCGGTCGGTTCCTACGAGTCACATTGGTCCCGTCCGAGGTGTTCGTGACTCTTACGGGACCGTTTTGGGTTTGTTTTACGTTTTCACCCTTCGATGTCATGTTTTTATGCTTAAGTTTATTTTTTTGCAAATTTACGTCGTACACTCCAACTGGGAGCCTCGGGACTACGCCGTCTGTTCTTACGAGTCACATTGGTCCCGTGCGAGGTGTTTGTGGCTCTTACGGGACCGTTTTATGGCTGTTTTACATTTTCACCATTCGATGGCATGTTTTTATGCTTAAGGCTAATTTTTGCCACTTTATGTCGTACACTCAAATCGGGAGTCCCGTGCCTACGCGATCGATTGATACGAGTCACATTGGTACAGTGCGAGGTGTTCGTGACTCTTACGGAACCGTTTTAAAGCTGTTTTATATTTTCACCCTTCGATGGCATGTTTTTATGCATAAGTTTATTTTTTTGCAAATTTACATCATACACTCCAACCGGGAGCCTCGGGACTACGACGTCTGTTCTTACGAGTCACATTGGTTCCGTGTGAGGTGTTCTTGGCTCTTACGGGACCGTTTTAAGGCTGTTTTATATTTTCACAATTCGATGGCATGTTTTTATGCTTAAGGCTAATTTTTTGCAACTTTACGTCGTACACTCAAACCGGGAGTTTCGTGCCTACGCGGTTGGCTTCTACGAGTCACATTGGTCCCGTCCGAGGTGTTCGTGACTCTTACGGGACCATTTTGGGTTTGTTTTACGTTTTCACCCTTCAATGGCATGTTTTTATGCTTAAGTTTATTTTTTTGCAAATTTATGTCGTACACTCCAACCGGGAGCCTCGGGACTACGATGTCTGTTCTTACGAGTCACATTGGTCCCGTGTGAGGTGTCCGTGGCTCTTAAGGGACCATTTTAAGGTTGTTTTACGTTTTCACTATTCGATGGCATGTTTTTATGCTTAAGGCTAATTTTTTGCAACTTTACGTCGTACACTCAAACCGAGAGTTTCGTGCCTTCGCGGTCGGTTCCTACGAGTCACATTGGTCCCGTGTGAGGTGATCGTGACTCTTACGGGACCGTTTTGGGTTTGTTTTACGATTTCACCATTCGAGGGCATGTTTTTATACATAAGTTTATTTTTTTGCAAATTTACGTCGTACACTCCAACCGGGAGCCTCGGGACTACGCCGTCTGTTCTTACGAGTCACATTGGTGCCGTGTGAGGTGTTCGTGGCTCTTACGGGACCGTTTAGAAGCTGTTTTATGTTTTCACCATTCGATGGCATGTTTTTATGCTTAAGGCTAATTTTTTACAACTTTACGTCGTACACTCAAACCGGGAGTTTCGTGCCTTCGCGGTCGGTTGCTACGAGTCACATTGGTCTCGTCCGAAGTGTTCATGACTCTTACGGGACCGTTTTGGGTTTGTTTTATGTTTTAACCCTTCGATGACATGTTTTTATGCTTTAAGTCTATTTTTTAAAAATTTACGTCGTACACTCAAACCGGGAGTCCCGTGCCTACGCGATCGGTTCCGACGAGTCACATTGGTCCCGTGCGAGGTGTTCGTAACTCTTATGGAACCGTTTTAAGGCTGTTTTACGTTTTCACTCTTCAATGGCATGTTTTTATGCTTAAGTTTATTTTTTTGCAAATTTACGTCGTACACTCCAACTGGGAGCCGCGGGACTACGCCGTCTGTTCTTACGAGTCACATTGGTCCCGTGCGAGGTGTTCGTGGCTTTTACGAGACCGTTTTAAGGCTGTTTTACGTTTTCACCATTCGATGGCATGTTTTTATGCTTTAAGTCTATTTTTTGCAACTTTATGTCGTACACTCAAACCGGGAGTCCTGTGCCTACGCGATCGGTTCATAAGAGTCACATTGGTCCAGTGCGAGGTGTTCGTGACTCTTACGGAACCGTTTTAAGGTTGTTTTACATTTTCACCCTTCGATGGCATGTTTTTATGCTTAAGTTTATTTTTTTGCAAATTTACGCCGTACACTCCAACTGGGAGCCTCGGGACTATGCCGTCTGTTCTTACGAGTCACATTGGTCTCGTGCGAGGTATTCGTGGCTCTTACGGGACCATTTTAAGGCTGTTTTATGTTTTCAACATTCGATGGCATGTTTTTATGCTTAAGGCTAAGTTTTTGCAACTTTACGTCGTACACTCAAACCGGGAGTCCTGTGCCTACGCGATCGGTTCATACGAGTCACATTGGTCTCGTCCGAGGTGTTCGTGACTCTTACGGGACCGTTTTGGGTTCGTTTTATGTTTTAACCCTTCGATGGCTTGTTTTTATGCTTTAAGTCTATTTTTTGCAAATTTACGTCGTACACTCAAACCGGGAGCCTCGGGACTACGCGATTGGTTCCTACGAGTCACATTGGTACCGTGCGAGGTGTTCGTGACTCTTACGGGACCGTTTTAAGGTTGTTTTACATTTTCACCATTCGATGGCATGTTTTTATGCATAACTGCATTTTTTTGCAAATTTACGTCGTACACTCCAACCGGGAGCCTCGGGACTACGCCGTCTGTTCTTACGAGTCACATTGGTCCCGTGCGAGGTGTTCGTAGCTCTTATGGGACTGTTTTATGACTGTTTTACGTTTTCACCATTCGTTGGCATGTTTTTATGCTTAAGGCTAATTTTTTACAACTTTACGTCGTACACTCAAACCGGGAGTTCCGTGCCTACGCGGTCGGTTCCTACGAGTCACATTGGTCCTGTCCGAGGTGTTCGTGACTCTTACGGGACCGTTTTGGGTTTGTTTTACGTTTTAACCCTTCGATGACATGTTTTTATGCTTTAAGTCTATTTTTTGCAAATTTACGTCGTACACTCAAACTGGGAGTCCCGTGCCTACGCGATCGGTTCCGACGAGTCACATTGGTCCCGTGCGAGGTGTTCATAACTCTTACGGAACCGTTTTAAGGCTGTTTTACGTTTTCACCCTTCAATTGCATGTTTTTATGCTTAAGTTTATTTTTTTGCAAATTTACATCGTACACTCCAACTGGGAGCCTCGGGACTACGCCGTCTATTCTTACGAGTCACATTAGTCCCGTGCGAGGTGTTCGTGACTCTTACGGGACCGTTTAAAGGCTGTTTTATGTTTTCACCATTCGTTGGCATGTTTTTATGCTTAAGGCTAATTTTTTACAACTTTACGTCGTACACTCAAACCGGGAGTCCCGTGCCTACGCGGTCGGTTCCTACGAGTCCCATTGGTCCCGTGCGACGTGATCGTGACTCTTACAGGATCATTTTGGGTTTGTTTTACGTTTTCACCCTTTGATGGCATGTTTTTATGCTTAAGTTTATTTTTTTTGCAAATTTACGTCGTACACTCCAATCGGGAGACTCGGGACTACGCCGTATGTTCTTACGAGTCACATTGGTCCCGTGCGAGGTGTTCGTGGCTCTTACGGGACCGTTTAAAGGCTGTTTTATGTTTTCACCATTCGATGGCATGTTTTTATGCTTAAGGCTAATTTTTTACAACTTTACGTCGTACACTCAAACCGGGAGTTTCGTGCCTTCGCGGTCGGTTCCTACGAGTCACATTGGTCTCGTCCGAGGTGTTCATGACTCTTACGGGACCGTTTTGAGTTTGTTTTATGTTTTAACCCTTCGATGACTTGTTTTTATGCTTTAAGTCTATTTTTTACAAATTTACGTCGTACACTCAAACCGGGAGTCCCGTGCCTACGCGATCGGTTCCGACGAGTCACATTGGTCCCGTGCGAGGTGTTCGTAACTCTTATGGAACCATTTTAAGGCTGTTTTACTTTTTCACCATTCGATGGCATGTTTTTATGCTTTAAGTCTATTTTTTGCAACTTTATGTCGTACACTCAAACCGGGAGTCCTGTGCCTACGCGATCGGTTCATAAGAGTCACATTGGTCCAGTGCGAGGTGTTCGTGACTCTTACGGAACCGTTTTAAGGTTGTTTTACATTTTCACCCTTCGATGGCATGTTTTTATGCTTAAGTTTATTTTTTTGCAAATTTACGCCGTACACTCCAACTGGGAGCCTCAGGACTATGCCGTCTGTTCTTACGAGTCACATTGGTCTCGTGCGAGGTGTTCGTGGCTCTTACGGGACCATTTTAAGGCTGTTTTATGTTTTCAACATTCGATGGCATGTTTTTATGCTTAAGGCTAAGTTTTTGCAACTTTACGTCGTACACTCAAACCGGGAGTCCTGTGCCTACGCGATCGGTTCATACGAGTCACATTGGTCTCGTCTGAGGTGTTCGTGACTCTTACAGGACCGTTTTGGGTTCGTTTTATGTTTTAACCCTTCGATGGCATGTTTTTATGCTTTAAGTCTATTTCTTGCAAATTTACGTCGTACACTCAAACCGGGAGCCTCGGGACTACGCGATTGGTTCCTACGAGTCACATTGGTCCCGTGCGAGGTGTTCGTGACTCTTACGGGACCGTTTTAAGGTTGTTTTACATTTTCACCATTCGATGGCATGTTTTTATGCATAACTGTATTTTTTTGCAAATTTACGTCGTACACTCCAACCGGGAGCCTCGGGACTACGTCGTCTGTTCTTACGAGTCACATTGGTCCCGTGCGAGGTGTCCGTTGCTCTTATGGGACTGTTTTATGGCAGTTTTACGTTTTCACCATTCGATGGCATGTTTTTATGCTTAAGGCTAATTTTTTACAACTTTACATCGTACACTCAAACCGAGAGTCCCGTGCGTACGCGGTCGGTCCTACGAGTCAGATTGGTCCCGTGCGAGGTGATCGTGACTCTTACGGGACCGTTTTGGGTATGTTTTACGATTTCACCATTCGATGGCATGTTTTTATACATAAGTTTATTTTTTTGTAAATTTACGTCGTACACTCCAACCGGGAGCCTCGGGACTACGCCGCCTGTTCTTACGAGTCACATTGGTGCCGTGCGAGGTGTTCGTGGCTCTTACGGGACCGTTTAAAGGCTGTTTTATGTTTTCACCATTCGATGGCATGTTTTTATGCTTAAGGCTAATTTTTTGCAACTTTAGGTCGTACACTCAAACCGGGAGTCCCGTGCCTACGCAAACCGGTTCCTACGAGTCACATTGGTCCCGTGCGAGGTGATCGTGACTCTTACGGGATCATTTTGGGTTTGTTTTATGTTTTTACCCTTCGATGGCATGTTTTTATGCTTAAGTTTATTTTTTTGCAAATTTACGTCGTACACTCCAATCGGGAGAGTAGGGACTACGCCGTCTGTTCTTACGAGTCACATTGGTCCCGTGCGAGGTGTTCGTGGCTCTTACGGGACCATTTTAAGGTTGTTTTACGTTTTAACCATTCGATGGCATGTTTTTATGCTTAAGGCTAATTTTTTGCAACTTTACGTCGTACACTCAAACCAGGAGTCCCGTGCCTACGCGGTCGATTCCTACTAGTCACATTGGTCCCGTGCGAGCTGATCGTGACTATTACGGGACTGTTTTGGGTTTGTTTTATGTTTTCACACTTCGATGTCATGTTTTTATGCTTAAGTTTATTTTTTTGCAAATTTACGTCGTACACTCCAACCGGGAGCCTCGGGACTACGTCGTCTGTCCTTACGAGTCACATTGGTCCCGTGCGAGGTGTTTGTGGCTCTTACGGGACCGTTTTAAGGCTGTTTTACATTTTCACCATTCGATGGCATGTTTTTTATCCTTAAGGCTAATTTTTTTCCACTTTATGTCGTACACTCAAACCGGGAGTCCCGAGCCTACGCGATCGATTCACACGAGTGACATTGGTCCAGTGCGAGGTGTTCGTGACTCTTACGGAATCGTTTTAAGGCTGTTTTACATTTTCACCCTTCGATGGCATGTTTTTAAGCATAAGTTTATTTTTTTGCAAATTTACGTCATACACTCCAACCGGGAGCCTCGGTACTACGACGTCTGTTCTTACGAGTCACATTGGTCCCGTGTGAGGTGTTCGTGGCTCTTACGGGACCGTTTTATGGTTGTTTTACATTTTCACAATTCGATGGCATGTTTTTATGCTTAAGGCTAATTTTTTGCAACTTCATGTCGTACACTCAAACCGGGAGATTCGTGCCTACGCGGTCGGCATCTACGAGTCACATTGGTCCCGTCTGAGGTGTTCGTGACTCTTATGGGACCATTTTTGGTTTGTTTTACGTTTTCACCCTTCCATGGCATGTTTTTATGCTTTAGTTTATTTTTTTGCAAATTTACGTCGTGCACTCCAACCGGGAGCCTTGGGACTACGATGTCTGTTCTTACGAGTTACATTGGTCCCGTGTGAGGTGTTCGTGGCTCTTAAGGGACCGTTTTAAGGTTGTTTTAGGTTTTCACAATTCAATGGCATGTTTTTATGCTTAAGGTTAATTTTTTGCAACTTTACGTCGTACACTCAAACCGGGAGTTTCGTGCCTACGCGGTCGGTTCCTACGAGTCACATTGGTCTCGTCCGAGGTGTTCGTGACTCTTACGGGACCGTTTTGGGTTTGTTTTTTGTTTTAACCCTTCGATGACATGTTTTTATGCTTTAAGTCTATTTTTTGCAAATTTACGTCGTACACTCAAACCGAGAGTCCCGTGCCTACGCGATCGGTTCCGACGAGTCACATTGGTCCCGTGCGAGGTGTTCGTAACTCTTACGGAACCGTTTTAAGGCTGTTTTATGTTTTCACCTTTCAATGGCATGTTTTTATGCTTAAGTTTATTTTTTTGCAAATTTACGTCGTACACTCCAACCAAGAGCCGCGGGACTACGCCGTCTGTTCTTACAAGTCACATTGGTCCCGTGCGAGGCGTTCGTGGCTCTTACGGGACCGTTTTAAGGCTGTTTTACATTTTCACCATTCGATGGCATGTTTTTATGCTTAAGGAAAATTTTTTGCAACATTATGTCGTACATTCAAACCGGGAGTCCCGTGCCTCCGCGATCGGTTCATACGAGTCACATTGGTCCTGTGCGAGGTGTTCGTGACTCTTACGGAACCATTTTAATGCTGTCTTACATTTTCACCCTTCGATGGCATGTTTTTATTTATAAGTTAAGTTTTTTGCAAATTTACGTCATACACTCCAACCGGGAGCCTCGGTACTACGACGTCTGTTCTTACGAGTCACATTGGTCCCGTGTGAGGTGTTCGTGGCTCTTACGGGACCGTTTTAAGGCCGTTTTATGTTTTCACAATTCGATGGCATGTTTTTATGCTTAAGGCTAATTTTTTTCAACTTTACGTCGTACACTCAAACCGGGAGTTCCGTGCCTACGCGGTTGGTTTCTACGAGTCACGTTGGTCCCGTCCGAGGTGTTCGTGAGTCTTACGGGACCGTTTTGGGTTTGTTTTACGTTTTCACTCTTCAATGGCATGTTTTTATGCTTAAGTTTATTTTTTTGAAAATTTACGTCGTACACTCCAACCTGGAGCCTCGAGACTACGACGTCTGATCTTACGAGTCACATTGGTCCCGTGTGAGGTGTTCATGGCTCTTACGGGACTGTTTTAAGGCTGTTTTACGTTTTCACAATTCGATGGCATGTTTTTATGCTTAAGGATAATTTTTTGCAACTTTACGTCGTACACTCAAACCGGGAGTTTCGTGCCTACGCGGTCGGTTCCTACGAGTCACATTGGTCCCGTCCGAGGTGTTCGTGACTCTTACGGGACCGTTTTGGGTTTGTTTTACGTTTTAACCCTTCGATGGCATGTTTTTATGCTTTAAGTCTATTTTTTTGCAAATTTACATCGTACACTCAAACCGGGAGCCTCGGGAATTCGCGATTGGTTCCTACGAGTCACATTGGTCCCGTGCGAGGTCTTCGTGACTCTTACGGGACAGTTTTAAGGTTGTTTTATGTTTTCACCATTCGATAGCATGTTTTTATGCATAACTGTATTTTTTTGCAAATTTACTTCGTACACTCCAACCGGGAGTCTCGGGACTACGCCGTATGTTCTTACGAGTCACATTGGTCCCGTGCGAGGTGTTCGTGGCTCTTATGGGACTGTTTTAAGGCTGTTTTACGTTTTCACCATTCGATGGCATGTTTTTATTCTTAAGGCTAATTTTTTACAACTTTACGTCGTACACTCAAACCGAGAGTCCCGTGCCTACGCGGTCGGTTCCTACGAGTCAGATGGGTCCCGTGCGAGGAGATCGTGACTCTTACGGGACCGTTTTGGGTTTGTTTTACGTTTTCACCCTTCGATGGCATGTTTTATGCTTAAGTTTATTTTTTTGCAAATTTACGTCGTACACTCCAACCGGGAGCCTCGGGACTACGCCGTCTGTTCTTACTAGTCACATTGGTCCCTTGCGAGGTGTTCGTGGCTCTTACGGGACCGTTTTAAGGCTGTTTTACGTTTTCACCATTCGATGGCATGTTTTTATGCTTAAGGCTAATTTTTTTCAACTTTACGTCGTACACTCAAATCGGGAGTCCCGTGCCTACGCGATCGGTTCATACGAGTCACATTGGTCCCGTCCGAGGTGTTCGGAACTCTTACGGGACCGTTATGGGTTTGTTTTATGTTTTAACCCTTCGATGACATGTTTTTATGCTTTAAGTCTATTTTTTGCAAATTTACGTCGTACACTCAAACCGGGAGTCCCGTGACTACGCGATCGGTTCCTACGAGTCACATTGGTCCCGTGCGAGGTGTTCGTGACTCTTACGGGACCGTTTTAAGGCTGTTTTACGTTTTCACCATTCGATGGCATGTTTTTATACATAAGTTTATTTTTTTGCAAATATACGTCGTACACTCCAACCGGGAGCCTCGGGACTACGCCGTCTGTTCTTACGAGTCACATTGGTGCAAAGGGAGGTGTTCGTGGTTCTTACGGGACCGTTTTAAAGATGTTTTACGTTTTCACAATTCGATGGCATGTTTTTATGCTTAAGGTTAATTTTTTGCAACTTTACGTCGTACACTCAAACCGGGAGTTTCGTGCCTACGCGGTCGATTCCTACGAGTCACATTGGTCCTGTCCTAGGTGTTCGTGACTCTTACGGAACTGTTTTGGGTTTGTTTTACGTTTTAACCCTTCGATGACATGTTTTTATGCTTTAAGTCTATTTTTTGCAAATTTACGTCGTACACTCAAACTGGGAGTCCCGTGCCTACACGATCGGTTCCGAAGAGTCATATTGGTCCCGTGCGAGGTGTTCGTAACTCTTACGGAACCGTTTTAAGGCTGTTTTACATTTTCACCCTTCAATTGCATGTTTTTATGCTTAAGTTTATTTTTTTGCAAATTTACGTCATACACTCCAACCGGGAGCCTCGGGACTACGCCGTCTGTTCTTAGGAGTCACATTGCTCCCGTGTGAGGTGTTCGTGGCTCTTACGGGACCGTTTAAAGGCTGTTTTACGTTTTCACCATTCGATGGCATGTTTTTATGCTTAAGGCTAATTTTTTGCAACTTTACGTCGTACACTCAAACAGGGAGTCCCGTGCCTACGCGGTCAGTTCCTACGAGACACATTGGTCCCGTGTGAGGTGATCGTGACTCTTACGGGATCATTTTGGGTTTGTTTTAGGTTTTCACCCTTCGATGGCATGTTTTTATGCTTAAGTTTATTTTTTTGCAAATTTACGTCGTACACTCCAACCGGGAGCCTCGGGACTACGCCGTCTGTTCTTACGAGTCACATTGGTGCCGTGCGAGGTGTTCGTGGCTCTTACAGGACCGTTTTATGGCTGTTTTACGTTTTCACTATTTGATGGCATGTTTTTATGCTTAAGGCTAATTTTTTGCAACTTTACGTCGTACACTCAAACCGGGAGTTCCGTGCCTACGCGGTCGGTTCCTACAAGTCACATTGGTCCTGTCCGAGGTGTTCGCGACTCTTACGGGACCGTTTTGGGTTTGTTTTACGTTTTAACCCTTCGATGACATGTTTTTATGCTTTAAGTCTATTTTTTGCAAATTTACGTCGTACACTCAAACTGGGAGTCCCGTGCCTACGCGATCGGTTCCGACGAGTCACATTGGTCCCATGCGAGGTGTTCATAACTCTTACGGAACCGTTTTAAGGCTGTTTTACGTTTTCACCCTTCAATTGCATGTTTTTATGCTTAAGTTTATTTTTTTGCAAATTTACATCGTACACTCCAACTGGGAGCCTCGGGACTACGCCGTCTATTCTTACGAGTCACATTGGTCCCGTGCGAGGTGTTCGTGGCTCTTACGGACCGCAAAAAGGCTATTTTACGTTTTCACCATTCGATGGCATGTTTTTATGCTTAAGGCTAATTTTTTGCAACTTTACGTCGTACACTCAAACCGGGAGTCCCGTGCCTACGCGGTCGGTTCCTACGAGTCACATTGGTCCCGTGCGACGTGATCGTGACTCTTACAGGATCATTTTGGGTTTGTGTTACGTTTTCACCCTTTGATGGCATGTTTTTATGCTTAAGTTTATTTTTTTTGCAAATTTACGTCGTACACTCCTATCGGGAGACTCGGGACTACGTCGTCTGTTCTTACGAGTCACATTGGTCCCGTGCGAGGTGTTCGTGGCTCTTACGGGACCGTTTTAAGGCTGTTTTACGTTTTCACCATTCGATGGCATGTTTTTATGCTTAAGGATAAGTTTTTACAACTTTACGTCGTACACTCAAACCGGGAGTCCCGTGCCTACGCGATCGGTTCATACGAGTCACATTGGTCCCGTCCGAGGTGATCGTGACTATTACGAGACCGTTTTGGGTTTGTTTTACGTTTTCACCCTTCGATGTCATGTTTTTATGCTTAAGTTTATTTTTTTGCAAATTTACGTCGTACACTCCAACCGGGAGCCTCGGGACTATGCCGTCTGTTCTTACGAGTCACATTGGTCCCGTGCGAGGTGTTCGTGGCTCTTACGGGACCGTTTTAAGGCTGTTTTATGTTTTCACTATTCGATGGCATGTTTTTATGCTTAAGGATAATTTTCTGCAACTTTATGTCGTACACTCAAACCGGGAGTCCAGTGCCTACGCGATCGGTTCATACGAGTCACATTGGTCCAGTGCGAGGTGTTCGTGACTCTTACGAAACCGTTTTAAGGCTGTTTTGCATTTTCACCCTTCGATGGCTTGTTTTTATGCATAAGTTTATTTTTTTGCAAATTTACGTCATACACTCCAACCGGGAGCCTCGGGACTACGACGTCTGTTCTTACGAGTCACATTGATCCCGTGTGAGGTGTTCGTGGCTCTTACGGGACCTTTTTAAGGCTGTTTTACGTTTTCACAATTCGATGGCATGTTTTTATGCTTAAGGCTAATTTTTTGCAACTTTACGTCGTACACTCAAACCGGGAGTTCCGTGCCTACGCGGTCGGTTTCTACGAGTCACATTGGTCCCGCCCGAGGTGTTCGTGACTCTTACGGGACCGTTTTGTGTTTGTTTTACGTTTTAGCCCTTCGATGACATGTTTTTATGCTTTAAGTCTATTTTTTGCAAATTTACGTCGTACACTCAAATCGGGAGTCCCGTGCCTACGCGATCGGTTTCGACGAGTCACATTGGTCCCGTACGAGGTGTTCGTAACTCTTACCGAACCGTTTTTAGGCAGTTTTACGTTTTCACCCTTCAATGGCATGTTTTTATGCTTAAGTTTATTTTTTTGCAACTTTACGTCGTACACTCCAACCGGGAGCCTCGGGACTACGCCGTCTGTTCTTACGAGTCACATTGGTCTCGTGCGAGGTGTTCGTGACTCTTACGGGACCGTTTTAAGGTTGTTTTACGTTTTCACCATTCGATGGAATGTTTTTATGGTTAAGGCTATTTTTTTGCAACTTTACGTCGTACACTCACACCGGGAGTCCCGTGCCTACGCGATCGGTTCATACGAGTCACATTGGTCTCGTTCGAGGTGTTCGTGACTCTTACGGGACCGTTTTGGGTTTGTTTTACGTTTTAACCCTTCGATGGCATGTTTTTATGATTTAAGTCTATTTTTTGCAAATTTACGTCGTACACTCAAACCGGGAGCCTCGGGACTACGCGATCGGTTCCTACGAGTCACATTGGTCCCGTTCGAGGTGTTCGTGACTCTTACGGGACCGTTTTAAGGTTGTTTTACATTTTCACCATTCGATGGCATGTTTTTATGCATAACTGTATTTTTTTGCAAATTTACGTCGTACACTCCAACCGGGAGCCTCGGGACTACGTCGTCTGTTCTTACGAGTCACATTGGTCCCGTGCGAGGTGTTCGTAGCTCTTATGGGACTGTTTTATGGCTGTTTTACGTTTTCACCATTCGATGGCATGTTTTTATGCTTAAGGCTAATTTTTTATAACTTTACATCGTACACTCAAACCGAGAGTCCCGTGCCTACGCGGTCGGTTCCTACGAGTCAGATTGGTCCCGTGCGAGGTGATCGTGACTCTTACGGGACCGTTTTGGGTTTGTTTTAGGTTTTCACCCTTCGATGGCATGTTTTCTGCTTAAGTTTATTTTTTTGCAAATTTACGTCGTACACTCCAACCAGGAGCCTCGAGACTACGCCGTCTGTTCTTACGAGTCACATTGGTCCCGTGCGAGGTGTTCGTGACTCTTACGGGACCGTTTTAAGGTTGTTTTACATTTTCACCATTCGATGACATGTTTTTATGCATAACTATATTTTTTTGCAAATTTACGTCGTACACTCCAACCGGGAGCATCAGGACTACGTCGTCTATTCTTACGAGTCACATTGGTCCCGTGCGAGGTGTCCGTTGCTCTTATGGGACTGTTTTATGGCAGTTTTACGTTTTCACCATTCGATGGCATGTTTTTATGCTTAAGGCTAATTTTTTACAACTTTACATCGTACACTCAAACCGAGAGTCCCGTGCGTACGCGGTCGGTCCTACGAGTCAGATTGGTCCCGTGCGAGGTGATCGTGACTCTTACGGGACCGTTTTGGGTTTGTTTTACGATTTCACCATTCGATGGCATGTTTTTATACATAAGTTAATTTTTTTGCAAATTTACGTCGTACACTCCAACCGGGAGCCTCGGGACTACGCCGTCTGTTCTTAAGAGTCACATTGGTGCCGTGCGAGGTGTTCGTGGCTCTTACGGGACCATTTAAAGGCTGTTTTATGTTTTCACCATTCGATGGCATGTTTTTATGCTTAAGGCTAATTTTTTGCAACTTTAGGTCGTACACTCAAACCGGGAGTCCCGTGCCTACGCGGTCGGTTCCTATGAGTCACATTGGTCCCGTGCGAGGTGATCGTGACTCTTACGGGAACATTTTGGGTTTGTTTTATGTTTTCACCCTTCGATGGCATGTTTTTATGCTTAAGTTTATTTTTTTGCAAATTTACGTCGTACACTTCATTCGGGAGCCTAGGGACTACGCCGTCTGTTCTTACGAGTCACATTGGTCCCGTGCGAGGTGTTCGTGGCTCTTACGGGACCATTTTAAGGCTGTTTTACATTTTAACCATTCGATGGCATGTTTTTATGCTTAAGGCTAATTTTTTGCAACTTTACGTCGTACACTCAAACCAGGAGTCCCGTGCCTACGCGGTCGATTCCTATGAGTCACATTGGTCCCGTGCGAGCTGATCGTGACTATTACGGGACTGTTTTGGGTTTGTTTTATGTTTTCACACTTCGATGTCATGTTTTTATGCTTAAGTTTATTTTTTTGCAAATTTACGTCGTACACTCCAACCGGGAGCCTCGGGACTACGTCGTCTGTTCTTACGAGTCACATTGGTCCCGTGCGAGGTGTTTGTGGCTCTTACGGGACCGTTTTAAGGCTGTTTTACATTTTCACCATTCGATGGCATGTTTTTTATGCTTAAGGCTAATTTTTTGCCACTTTATGTCGTACACTCAAACCGGGAGTCCCGAGCCTACGCGATCGATTCATACGAGTGACATTGGTCCAGTGCGAGGTGTTCGTGACTCTTACGGAACCGTTTTAAGGCTGTTTTACATTTTCACCCTTCGATGGCATGTTTTTAAGCATAAGTTTATTTTTTTACGAGTCACATTGGTGCCGTGTGAGGTGTTCGTGGCTCTTACGGGACCGTTTTATGGTTGTTTTACTTTTACACAATTCGATGGCATGTTTTTATGCTTAAGGCTAATTTTTTGCAACTTTACGTCGTACACTCAAACCGGCAGTTTCGTGCCTACGCGGTCGGCTTCTACGAGTCACATTGGTCCCGTTTGAGGTGTTCGTGACTCTTATGGGACCATTTTTGGTTTGTTTTATGTTTTCACCCTTCCATGGCATGTTTTTATGCTTTAGTTTATTTTTTTGCAAATTTACGTCGTGCACTCCAACTGGGAGCCTCGGGACTACGATGTTTGTTCTTACGAGTTACATTGGTCCCGTGTGAAGTGTTCGTGGCTCTTAAGGGACCGTTTTAAGGTTGTTTTACGTTTTCACAATTAAATGGCATGTTTTTATGCTTAAGGTTAATTTTTTGCAACTTTACGTCGTACACTCAAACCGGGAGTTTCGTGCCTACGCGGTCGGTTCCTACGAGTCACATGGGTCTCGTCCGAGGTGTTCGTGACTCTTACGGGACCGTTTTGGGTTTGTTTTTTGTTTTAACCCTTCGATGACATGTTTTTATGCTTTAAGTCTATTTTTTGCAAATTTACGTCGTACACTCAAACCGGGAGTCCCGTGCCTACGCGATCGGTTCCGACGAGTCACATTGGTCCCGTGCGAGGTGTTCGTAACTCTTACGGAACCGTTTTAAGGCTGTTTTATGTTTTCACCCTTCAATGGCATGTTTTTATGCTTAAGTTTATTTTTTTGCAATTTTACGTCGTACACTCCAACCAAGAGCCGCAGGACTACGCCGTCTGTTCTTACGAGTCACATTGGTCCCGTGCGAGGCGTTCGTGGCTTTTACGGGACCGTTTTAAGGCTGTTTTACATTTTCACCATTCGATGGCATGTTTTTATGGTTAAGGAAAATTTTCTGCAACATTATGTCGTACATTCAAACCGGGAGTCCCGTGCCTCCGCGATCGGTTCATACGAGTCACATTGGTCCTGTGCGAGGTGTTCGTGACTCTTACGGAACCGTTTTAAGGCTGTCTTACAGTTTCACCCTTCGATGGCATGTTTTTATGCTTAAGTTTATTTTTTTGCAAATTTACGTCGTACACTCCAACCTGGAGCCTCGGGACTACGACGTCTGTTCTTACGAGTCACATTGGTCCCGTGTGAGGTGTTCATGGCTCTTACGGGACCGTTTTAAGGCTGTTTTACGTTTTCACAATTCGATGGCATGTTTTTATGCTTAAGGATAATTTTTTGCAGCTGTACGTCGTACACTCAAATCGGGAGTTTCGCGCCTACGCGGTCGGTTCCTACGAGTCACATTGGTCCCGTCCGAGGTGTTCGTGATTCTTACGGGACCGTTTTGGGTTTGTGTTACGTTTTAACCCTTCGATGGCATGTTTTAATGCTTTAAGTCTATTTTTTTGCAAATTTACATCGTACACTCAAACAGGGAGCCTCGGGACTACGCGATCGGTTCCTACGAGTCACATTGGTCCCGTGCGAGGTCTTCGTGACTCTTACGGGACAGTTTTAAGGTTGTTTTACGTTTTCACCATTCGATAGCATGTTTTTATGCATAACTGTATTTTTTTGCAAATTTACGTCGTACACTCCAACCGAGAGTCTCGGGACTACGCCGTCTGTTCTTACGAGTCACATTGGTCCCGTGCGAGGTGTTCATGGCTCTTATGGGACTGTTTTAAGGCTGTTTTACGTTTTCACCATTCGGTGGCATGTTTTTATGCTTAAGGCTAATTTTTTACAACTCTACGTCGTACACTCAAACCGAGAGTCTCGTGCCTACGCGGTCGGTTCCTATGAGTCAGATGGGTCCCGTGCGAGGTGATCGTGACTCTTACGGGTCCGTTTTGGGTTTGTTTTACGTTTTCACCCTTCGATGGCATGTTTTATGCTTAAGTTTATTTTTTTGCAAATTTACGTCGTACACTCCAACCGGGAGCCTCGGGACTACGCCGTCTGTTCTTACTAGTCACATTGGTCCCGTGTGAGGTGTTCGTGGCTCTTACGGGACCGTTTTAATGCTGTTTTACGTTTTCACCATTCGATGGCATGTTTTTATGCTTGAGGCTAATTTTTTTCAACTTTACGTCGTACACTCAAATCGGGAGTCCCGTGCCTACGCGATCGGTTCATACGAGTCACATTGGTCCCGTCCGAGGTGTTCGTGACTCTTACGGGACCGTTTTGGGTTTGTTTTACGTTTTAACCCTTCGATGACATGTTTTTATGCTTTAAGTCTATTTTTTGCAAATTTACGTCGTACACTCAAACCGGGAGTCCCGTGACTACGCGATCGGTTCCTACGAGTCACATTGGTCCCGTGCGAGGTGTTCGTGACTCTTACGGGACCGTTTTAAGGCTGTTTTACGTTTTCACCATTCGATGGCATGTTTTTATACATAAGTTTATTTTTTTGCAAATTTACGTCGTACACTCCAATCGGGAGCCTCGGGACTACGCCGTCTGTTCTTACGAGTCACATTGGTGCCATGCGAGGTGTTCGTGGCTCTTACGGGACCGTTTTAAAGATGTTTTACGTTTTCACAATTCGATGGCATGTTTTTATGCTTAAGGCTAATTTTTTTGCAACTTTACGTCGTACACTCAAACCGGGAGTTTCGTGCCTACGCGGTCGATTCCTACGAGTCACATTGGTCCTGTCCGAGGTGTTCGTGACTCTTACGGGACTGTTTTGGGTTTGTTTTACGTTTTAACCCTTCAATGACATGTTTTTATGCTTTAAGTCTATTTTTTGCAAATTTACGTCGTACACTCAAACTGGGAGTCCCGTGAATACACGATCGGTTCCGAAGAGTCATATTGGTCCCGTGCGAGGTGTTCGTAACTCTTACCGAACCGTTTTAAGGCTGTTTTACACTTTCACCCTTCAATTGCATGTTTTTATGCTTAAGTTTATTTTTTTGCAAATTTACGTCATACACTCCAACCGGGAGCCTCGGGACTACGCCGTCTGTTCTTACGAGTCACATTGGTCCCGTGTGAGGTGTTCGTGGCTCTTACGGGACCGTTTAAAGGCTGTTTTACGTTTTCACCATTCGATGGCATGTTTTTATGCTTAAGGCTAATTTTTTGCAACTTTACGTCGTACACTCAAACAGGGAGTCCCGTGCCTACGCGGTCAGTTCCTACGAGACACATTGGTCCCGTGTGAGGTGATCGTGACTTTTACGGGATGATTTTGGGTTTGTTTTAGGTTTTCACCCTTCGATGGCATGTTTTTATGCTTAAGTTTATTTTTTTGCAAATTTACGCCGTACACTCCAATCGGGAGCCTCTGGACTACGCCGTCTATTCTTACGAGTCACATTGGTCCCGTGTCGTGGCTCTTACGGGACCATTTTAAGGCTGTTTTAAATTTTCACCATTCGATGGCATGTTTTTATGCTTAAGGATAATTTTTTGCAACTTTACGTCGTACACTCAAACCGGGAGTCCCGTGCCTACGCGATCGATTCCTACGAGTCACATCGGTCCCGTGCGAGGTGATCGTGACTATTACGGGACCGTTTTGGGTTTGTTTTATGTTTTCACCCTTCGATGTCATGTTTTTATGCTTAAGTTTATTTTTTTGCAAATTTACGTCATACACTCCAACCGGGAGCCTCGGGACTACGCCGTCTGTTCTTACGAGTCACATTGGTCCCGTGCGAGGTGTTCGTGGTTCTTACGGGACCGTTTTAAGGATGTTTTACGTTTTCACCATTAGATGGCATGTTTTTATGCTTAAGGCTAATTTTTTGCAACTTTATGTCGTACACTCAAACCGGGAGTCCCGTGCCTACACGATCGGTTCATACGAGTCACATTGGTCCAGTGCGAGGTGTTCGTGACTCTTACGGAACCGTTTTAAGGCTGTTTTACGTTTTCACCATTCGATGGCATGTTTTTATGCTTAAGGATAATTTTCTGCAACTTTATGTCGTACATTCAAACCGGGAGTCCCGTGCCTCCGCGATCGGTTCATACGAGTCACATTGGTCCTGTGCGAGGTGTTCGTGACTCTTAGGGAACCGTTTTAAGGCTGTCTTACATTTTCACCCTTCGATGGCATGTTTTTATGCATAAGTTAAGTTTTTTTGCAAATTTACGTCATACACTCCAACCGGGAGCCTCGGTACTACGACGTCTGTTCTTACGAGTCACATTGGTCCCGTGTGAGGTGTTCGTGGCTCTTACGGAACCGTTTTAAGGCCGTTTACGTTTTCACAATTTGATGGCATGTTTTTATGCTTAAGGCTAATTTTTTGCAACTTTACGTCGTACAATCAAACCGGGAGTTCCGTGCCTAAGCGGTTGGTTTCTACGAGTCACATTGGTCCCGTCCGAGGTGTTCGTGACTCTTACGGGACCGTTTTGGGTTTGTTTTACGTTTTCACTCTTCAATGGCATGTTTTTATGCTTAAGTTTATTTTTTTGCAAATTTACGTCGTACACTCCAACCTGGAGCCTCGGGACTACGACGTCTGTTCTTACGAGTCACATTGGTCCCGTGTGAGGTGTTCATGGCTCTTACGGGACCGTTTTAAGGCTGTTTTACATTTTCACAATTCGATGGCAAGTTTTTATGCTTAAGGCTACTTTTTTGCAACTTTACGTCGTACACTCAAACCGGGAGTTTCGGGCCTACGCGGTCGGTTCCTACGAGTCACATTGGTCCCGTCCGAGGTGTTCGTGACTCTTACGGGACCATTTTGGGTTTGTTTTACGTTTTAACCCTTCGATGGCATGTTTTTATGCTTTAAGTTTTTTTTTTGCAAATTTACGTCGTACACTCAAACCGGGAGCCTCGGGACTACGCGATCGGTTCCTACGAGTCACATTGGTCCCGTGCGAGGTCTTCGTGACTCTCACGGGACCGTTTTAAGGTTGTTTTACGTTTTCACCATTCGATAGTATGTTTTTATGCATAACTGTATTTTTTTGCAAATTTACGTCGTACACTCCAAACGGGAGTCTCGGGACTACGCCGTCTGTTCTTACGAGTCACATTGGTCCCGTGCGAGGTGTTCGTGGCTCTTATGGGACTGTTTTAAGGCTGTTTTACGTTTTCACCATTCGATGGCATGTTTTTATGCTTAAGGCTAATTTTTTACAACTTTACGTCGTACACTCAAACCGAGAGTCCCGTGCCTACGCGGTCGGTTCCTACGAGTCAGATGGGTCCCGTACGAGGTGATCGTGACTCTAACGGGACGGTTTTGGGTTTGTTTTACGTTTTCACCCTTCAATGGCATGGTTTATGCATATGTTTATTTTTTTGCAAATTTACGTCGTACACTCCAACCGGGAGCCTCGGGACTACGCCGTCTGTTCTTACTAGTCACATTGGTCCCGTGCGAGGTGGTCGTGGCTCTTACGGGACCGTTTTAAGGCTGTTTTACGTTTTAACCCTTCGATGGCTTGTTTTTATGCTTAAGTTTATTTTTTTGCAAATTTACGTCGTACACTCCAACCGGGAGCCTCGGGACTACGACGTCTGTTCTTACGAGTCACATTGGTCCCGTGCGAGGTGTTCGTGGCTCTTACGGGACCGTTTTAAGGCTGTTTTACGTTTTCACCATTCGATGACATGTTTTTATGCTTTAAGTCTATTTATTGCAAATTTATGTCGTACACTCAAACTGGGAGTCCCGTGCCTACGCGAACGGTTCCGACGAGTCACATTGGTCCAGTGCGAGGTGTTCGTGACTCTTACGGAACCGTTTTAAGGCTGTTTTACGTTTTAACCCTTCGATGGCATGTTTTTATGCATAAGTTTATTTTTTTGCAAATTTACGTCGTACACTCCAACCGGGAGCCTCGGGACTACGACGTCTGTTCTTACGAGTCACATTGGTCCCGTGTGAGGTGTTCGTGGCTCTTACGGGGCCATTTTAAGGCTGTTTTACGTTTTCACAATTCGATGGCATGTTTTTATGCTTAAGGCTAATTTTTGGCAACTTTACGTCGTACACTCAAACCGGGAGTTCCGTGCCTACACGGTCAATTCCTACGAATCACATTGGTCCCGTCCGAGGTGTTCGTGACTCTTACGGGACCGTTTTGGGTTTGTTTTACGTTTTAACCCTTCGATGACATGTTTTTATTCTTTAAGTCTATTTTTTGCAAATTTACGTCGTACACTCAAATCGGGAGTCCCGTCCCTACGCGATCGGTTCCGACGAGTCAAATTGGTCCCGTGCGAGGTGTTCGTAACTCTTACGGAACCGTTTTAAGGCTGTTTTACGTTTTCACCTTTCAATGGCATGTTTTTATGCTTAAGTTTATTTTTTTGCAAATTTACGTCGTACACTCCAACCGGGAGCCTCGGGACTACGCCGTCTGTTCTTACGAGTCACATTGGTCTCGTGCGAGGTGTTCGTGGCTCTTACGGGACCGTTTTAAGGCTGTTTTACGTTTTCACCATTCCATGGCATGTTTTTATGCTTAAGGATAAGTTTTTACAACTTTACGTCGTACACTCAAACCGGGAGTCCCGTGCCTACGCGGTCGGTTCCGACGAGTCACATTGGTCCCGTGTGAGGTGATCGTGACTATTACGGGATCATTTTAGGTTTGTTTTAGGTTTTCACCCTTCGATGTCATGTTTTTATGCTTAAGTTTATTTTTTTGCAAATTTACGCCGTACACTCCAATCGGGAGCCTCGGGACTACGCCGTTTATTCTTACGAGTCACATTGGTCCCATGTCGTTGCTCTTACGGGACCGTTTTAAGGCTGTTTTAAATTTTCACCATTCGATGGCATGTTTTTATGCTTAAGGATAATTTTTTGCAACTTTGCGTCGTACACTCAAACCGGGAGTCCCGTGCCTACGCGGTCGATTCCTACGAGTCACATTGGTCCCGTGCGAGGTGATCGTGACTATTACGGGACCGTTTTGGGTTTGTTTTAGGTTTTCACCCTTCGATGTCATGTTTTTATGCTTAAGTTTATTTTTTTGCAAATTTACGTCATACGCTCCAACCGGGAGCCTCGGGACTACGCCGTCTGTTCTTACGAGTCACATTGGTCCCGTGCGAGGTGTTCGTGGCTCTTACGGGACCGTTTAAAGGATGTTTTACGTTTTCACCATTAGTTGGCATGTTTTTATGCTTAAGGCTAATTTTTTGCGACTTTATGTCGTACACTCAAACCGGGAGTCCCGTGCCTACACGATCGGTTCATACGAGTCACATTTGTCCAGTGCGAGGTGTTCGTGACTCTTACGGAACCGTTTTAAGGCTGTTTTACAT
The DNA here is from genome assembly GCA_949130495.1 of Sambucus nigra. Lineage (NCBI taxonomy): Eukaryota > Viridiplantae > Streptophyta > Magnoliopsida > Dipsacales > Adoxaceae > Sambucus > Sambucus nigra. The sequence goes on from OX422209.1 coordinate 43,945,330, forward strand.
TTTCACACTTCGATGGCATGTTTTTATGCATAAGTTTATTTTTTTTACAAATTTACATCATACACTCCAACCGGGAGCCTCGGGACTACGACGTCAGTTCTTACGAGTCACATTGGTCCCGTGTAAGGTGTTCGTGGCTCTTGCGGGACCATTTTAAGGATGTTTTACGTTTTCACAATTCGATGGCATGTTTTTATGCTTAAGGCTAATTTTTTGCAACTTTACGTCGTACACTCAAACCGGGAGTTCCGGGCCTACGCGGTCAGTTCCTATGAGTCACATTGGTCCCGTCCGAGGTGTTCGTGACTCTTACGGGACCATTTTGGGTTTGTTTTACGTTTTAATCCTTCGATGACATGTTTTTATGCTTTAAGTCAATTTTTTGCAAATTTACGTCGTACACTCAAATCGGGAGTCCCGTGCCTACGCGATCGGTTCTGACGAGTCACATTGGTCCCGTGCGAGGTGTTCGTAACTCTTACGGAACCGTTTTAAGGATGTTTTACGTTTTCACCTTTCAATGGCATGTTTTTATGCTTAAGTTTATTTTTTTACAAATTTACGTCGTACACTCCAACCGGGAGCCTCGGGACTACGCCGTCTGTTCTTACGAGTCACATTGGTCTCGTGCGAGGTGTTCGTGGCTCTTACGGGACCGTTTTAAGGCTGTTTTACGTTTTCACCATTCGATGGCATGTTTTTATGCTTAAGGCTAAGTTTTTGCAACTTTACGTCATACACTCAAACCGGGAGTCCCGTGCCTACGCGATCGGTTCGTACGAGTCACATTGGTCCCGTCCGAGGTGTTCGTGACTCTTACGGGACCGTTTTGGGTTTGTTTTACATTTTAACCCTTCGATGGCATGTTTTTATGCTTTAAGTCTATTTTTTGCAAATTTACGTCGTACACTCAAACTGGGAGCCTCGGGACTACGCGATCGGTTCCTACGAGTCACATTGGTCCCGTGCGAGGTGTTCATGACTCTTACGGGACCGTTTTAAGGTTGTTTTACATTTTCACCATTCGATGGCATGTTTCTATGCATAACTGTATTTTTTTGCAAATTTACGTCACACACTCGAACCGGGAGCCTCGGGACTACACTGTCTGTTCTTACGAGTCACATTGGTCCCGTGCGAGGTGTTCGTGGCTCTTATGGGATTGTTTTAAGGCTGTTTTACCTTTTCACCATTCGATGGCCTGTTTTTATGCTTAAGGCTAATTTTTTACAACTTTACATCGTACACTCAAACCGAGAGTCCCGTGCCTACGCGGTCGGTTCCTACGAGTCAGATTGGTCCCGTGCGAGGTGATCGTGACTCTTACGGGACCGTTTTGGGTTTGTTTTACATTTTCACCCTTTGATGGCATGTTTTATGCTTAAGTTTATTTTTTTGCAAATTTACGTCGTACACTCCAACCGGGAGCCTCGGGACTACGCCGTCTGTTCTTACGAGTCACATTGGTCCCGTGCGAGGTGTTCGTGGCTCTTACGGGACCGTTTTAAGGCTGTTTTACGTTTTAACAATTCGATGGCATGTTTTTCTACTTAAGGCTAATTTTTTGCAACTTTACGTCGTACACCCAAACCGGGAGTTTCGTGCCTACGCGGTCGGTTCCTACGAGTCACATTGGTCCTGTCCGAGGTGTTCGTGACTCTTACGGGACCGTTTTGGCTTTGTTTTACGTTTAAACACTTCGATGACATGTTTTTATGCTTTAAGTCTATTTATTGCAAATTTACGTCGTACACTCAAACTGGGAGTCCCGTGCCTACGCGAACGGTTCCGACGAGTCACATTGGTCCCGTGCGAGGTGTTCGTAACTCTTACGGAACAGTTTTAAGGCTGTTTTACATTTTCACCCTTCAATTGCATGTTTTTATGCTTAAGTTTATTTTTTTGCAAATTTACGTCGTACACTCCAACCGGGAGCCTCGGGACTACGCCGTCTGTTCTAACGAGTCACATTGGTCCCGTGCGAGGTGTTCGTGGCTCTTACGGGACCGTTTAAAGGCTGTTTTACGTTTTCAGCATTCGATGGCATGTTTTTATGCTTAAGTTTATTTTTTGCAACTTTACGTCGTACACTCAAACCGGGAGTCCCGTGCCTGCGCCGTCGGTTCCTACGAGTCACATTGGTCCCGTCCGAGGTGATCGTGACTCTTACGGGATCATTTTGGGTTTGTTTTACGTTAACACCCTTCGATGGCATGTTTTTATGCTTAATTTTATTTTTTTGCAAATTTACGTCGTACACTCCAATTGGGAGCCCCGGGACTACGCCGTCTGTTCTTACGAGTCACATTGGTCCCGTGTCCTGGCTCTTACGGGACCGTTTTAAGGCTGTTTTACATTTTCACCATTCGATGGCATGTTTTTATGCTTAAGGCTAATTTTTTGCAACTTTACGTCGTACACTCAAACCGGGAGTCCCGTGCCTACGCGGTCGATTCCTACGAGTCACATTGGTCCCGTGCGAGGTGATCGTGACTATTACGGGACCGTTTTGGGTTTGTTTTACGTTTTCACCCTTCGATGTCATGTTTTTATGCTTAAGTTTATTTTTTTGCAAATTTACGTCGTACATTCCAACCGGGAGCCTCGAGACTACGACGTTTGTTCTTACGAGTCACATTGGTCCCGTGCGAGGTGTTTGTGGCTCTTACGGGACCGTTTTAAGGCTGTTTTACGTTTTCACCATTCGATGACAGGTTTTTATGCTTAAGGCTAATTTTTTGCAACTTTATGTCGTACACTCCAACCGGGAGTCCCGTGCCTATGCGGTCGGTTCATACGAGTCACATTGGTCCAGTGCGAGGTGTTCGTGACTCTTACGGAACCGTTTTAAGGCTGTTTTACATTTTCACCCTTCGATGGCATGTTTTTAAGCATAAGTTTTTTTTTTGCAAATTTACGTCATACACTCCAACCGGGAGCCTCGGGACTACGACGTCTGTTCTTACGAGTCACATTGGTCCCGTGTGAGGTGTTCGTGGCTCTTACGGGGCCATTTTAAGGCTGTTTTACGTTTTCACAATTCGATGGCATGTTTTTATGCTTAAGGCTAATTTTTGGCAACTTTATGTCGTACACTCAAACCGGGAGTTCCGTGCCTACGCGGTCAGTTCCTACGAATCACATTGGTCCCGTCCGAGGTGTTCGTGACTCTTACGAGACCGTTTTGGTTTTTTTTTTACGTTTTAACCCTTCGATGACATGTTTTTATTCTTTAAGTTTATTTTTTGCAAATTTACGTCGTACACTCAAATCGGGAGTCCCGTCCCTACGCGATCGGTTCCGACGAGTCAAATAGGTCCCGTGCGAGGTGTTCATAACTCTTACGGAACCGTTTTAAGGTTGTTTTACGTTTTCACCTTTCAATGGCATGTTTTTATGCTTAAGTTTATTTTTTTGCAAATTTACGTCGTACACTCCAACCGGGAGCCTCGGGACTACGCCGTTTGTTCTTACGAGTCACATTGGTCTCGTGCGAGGTGTTCGTGGCTCTTACGGGTCCGTTTTAAGGCTGTTTTACATTTTCACCATTCAATGGCATGTTTTTATGCTTAAGGATAAGTTTTTACAACTTTACGTCGTACACTCAAACCGGGAGTCCCGTGCCTACGCGATCGGTTCATACGAGTCACATTGGTCCCGTCCGAGGTGTTCGTGACTCTTACGGGACCCTTTGTGTTTGTTTTACGTTTTAACCCTTCGATGGCATGTTTTTATGCTTTAAGTCTATTTTTTGCAAATTGACGTCTTACACTCAAACTCGGAGCCTCGGGACTACGCGATCGGTTCCTACGAGTCACATTGGTCCCGTGCGAGGTGTTCGTGAGTCTTACGGGACCGTTTTAAGGTTGTTTTACGTTTTCACCATTCGATGGTAGGTTTTTATGCATAAATGTATTTTTTTACAAATTTACGTCGCACACTCCAACCGGGAGCCTCAGGACTACGCCGTTTGTTCTTACGAGTCACATTGGTCCCGTGCGAGGTGCTCGTGGCTCTTATGGGATTGTTTTAAGGCTGTTTTACGTTTTCACCATTCGATGGCATGTTTTTATGCTTAATGCTATTTTTTTATAACTTTACGTCGTACACTCAAACCGAGAGTCCCGTGCCTTCGCGGTCGGTTCCTACGGGTCAGATTGGTCCCGTGCGAGGTGATCGTGACTCTTACGGGACCGTTTTGGGTTTGTTTTACGTTTTCACCCTTCAATGGCATGTTTTATGCTTAAGTTTATTTATTTGCAAATTTACGTCGTACACTCCAACCGGGAGCCTCGGGACTACGCCGTCTGTTCTTACGAGTCACATTGGTCCCGTGCGAGGTGTTTGTGGTTCTTACGGGACCGTTTTAAGGCTGTTTTACGTTTTCACCATTCGATGGAATGTTTTTATGCTTAAGGCTAATTTTTTTCAACTTTACGTCGTACACTCAAACCGGGAGTCCCGTGCCTACGCGATATGTTCATACGAGTCACATTGGTCCCATCCGAGGTGTTCGTTACTCTTACGGGACCGTTTTGGGTTTGTTTTACGTTTTAATACTTCGATGACATGTTTTTATGCTTTAAGTCTATTTTTTGCAAATTTACGTCGTCCACTCAAACCGGGAGTCCCGTGACTACACGATCGGTTCCTACGAGTCACATTGGTCCCGTGCGAGGTGTTCGTGACTCTTACGGGACCGTTTTAAGGCTGTTTTACGTTTTCACCATTCGATGGCATGTTTTTATACATAATTTATTTTTTTGCAAATTTACGTCGTACACTCCAACCGGGAGCCTCGGGACTACGCCGTCTGTTCTTACGAGTCACATTGGTGCCGTGCGAGGTGTTCGTGGCTCTTATGGGACCGTTTTAAGGCTGTTTTATGTTTTCACAATTCGATGGCATGTTTTTATGCTTAAGGCTAATTTTTTGCAACTTTACGTCGTACACTCAAACCGGGAATTTCGTGCCTACGCGGTCGGTTCCTACGAGTCACATTGGTCCTGTCCGAGGTGTTCGTGACTCTTACGGGACCGTTTTGGGTTTGTTTTACGTTTTAACACTTCGATGACATGTTTTTATGCTTTAAGTCTATTTTTTGCAAATTTACGTCGTACACTCAAACCGGGAGCCTCGGGACTACGCGATCGGTTCCGACGAGTCACATTGGTCCCGTGCGAGGTCTTCGTGACTCTTACGGGACCGTTTTAAGGTTGTTTTACATTTTCACCATTCGATAGCATGTTTTTATGCATAAGTTTATTTTTTTACAAATTTACATCATACACTCCAACCGGGAGCCTCGGGACTACGACGTCTGTTCTTACGAGTCACATTGGTCCCGTGTAAGGTGTTCGTGGCTCTTGCGGGACCATTTTAAGGCTGTTTTACGTTTTCACAATTCGATGGCATGTTTTTATGCTTAAGTTTATTTTTTGCAACTTTTCGTCGTACACTCAAACCGGGAGTCCCGTGCCTACGCCGTCGGTTCCTACGAGTCACATTGGTCCCGTCCGAGGTGATCGTGACTCTTACGGGATCATTTTGGGTTTGTTTTACATTTTCACCCTTCGATGGCATGTTTTTATGCTTAATTTTATTTTTTTGCAAATTTACGTCGTACACTCCAATTGGGAGCCTCGGGACTACGCCGTCTGTTCTTACGAGTCACATTGGTCCCGTGTCCTGGCTCTTACGGGACCGTTTTTAGGCTGTTTTACATTTTCACCATTCGATGGCATGTTTTTATGCTTAAGGCTAATTTTTTGCAACTTTACGTCGTACACTCAAACCGGGAGTCCCGTGCCTACGCGGTCGATTCCTACGAGTCACATTGGTCCCGTGCGAGGTGATCGTGACTATTACGGGACCGTTTTGGGTTTGTTTTACGTTTTCACCCTTCGATGTCATGTTTTTATGCTTAAGTTTATTTTTTTGCAAATTTACGTCGTACATTCCAACCGGGAGCCTCGGGACTACGACGTTTGTTCTTACGGGTCACATTGGTCCCGTGCGAGGTGTTCGTGGCTCTTACGGGACCGTTTTAAGGCTGTTTTACGTTTTCACCATTCGATGACAGGTTTTTATGCTTAAGGCTAATTTTTTGCAACTTTATGTCGTACACTCCAACCGGGAGTCCCGTGCCTATGCGATCGGTTCATACGAGTCACATTGGTCCAGTGCGAGGTGTTCGTGACTCTTACGGAACCATTTTAAGGCTGTTTTACATTTTCACCCTTCGATGGCATGTTTTTAAGCATAAGTTTTTTTTTTGCAAATTTACGTCATACACTCCAACTGGGAGCCTCGGGACTACGACGTCTGTTCTTACGAGTCACATTGGTCCCGTGTGAGGTGTTCGTGGCTCTTACGGGGCCATTTTAAGGCTGTTTTACGTTTTCACAATTCGATGGCATGTTTTTATGCTTAAGGCTAATTTTTGGCAACTTTATGTCGTACACTCAAACCGGGAGTTCCGTGCCTACGCGGTCAGTTCCTACGAATCACATTGGTCCCGTCCGAGGTGTTCGTGACTCTTACGAGACCGTTTTGGTTTTTTTTTTACGTTTTAACCCTTCGATGACATGTTTTTATTCTTTAAGTTTATTTTTTGCAAATTTACGTCGTACACTCAAATCGGGAGTCCCGTCCCTACGCGATCGGTTCCGACGAGTCAAATAGGTCCCGTGCGAGGTGTTCGTAACTCTTACGGAACCGTTGTAAGGTTGTTTTACGTTTTCACCTTTCAATGGCATGTTTTTATGCTTAAGTTTATTTTTTTGCAAATTTACGTCGTACACTCCAACCGGGAGCCTCGGGACTACGCCGTTTGTTCTTACGAGTCACATTGGTCTCGTGCGAGGTGTTCGTGGCTCTTACGGGACCGTTTTAAGGCTGTTTTACATTTTCACCATTCAATGGCATGTTTTTATGCTTAAGGATAAGTTTTTACAACTTTACGTCGTACACTCAAACCGGGAGTCCCGTGCCTACGCGATCGGTTCATACGAGTCACATTGGTCCCGTCCGAGGTGTTCGTGACTCTTACGGGACCCTTTGTGTTTGTTTTACGTTTTAACCCTTCGATGGCATGTTTTTATGCTTTAAGTCTATTTTTTGCAAATTGACGTCTTACACTCAAACCCGGAGCCTCGGGACTACGCGATCGGTTCCTACGAGTCACATTGGTCCCGTGCGAGGTGTTCGTGAGTCTTACGGGACCGTTTTAAGGTTGTTTTACGTTTTCACCATTCGATGGTAGGTTTTTATGCATAAATGTATTTTTTTACAAATTTACGTCGCACACTCCAACCGGGAGCCTCGGGACTACGCCGTTTGTTCTTACGAGTCACATTGGTCCCGTGCGAGGTGATCGTGACTCTTACGGGACCGTTTTGGGTTTGTTTTACATTTTCACCCTTCAATGGCATGTTTTATGCTTAAGTTTATTTATTTGCAAATTTACGTCGTACACTCCAACCGGGAGCCTCGGGACTACGCCGTCTGTTCTTACGAGTCACATTGGTCCCGTGCGAGGTGTTTGTGGCTCTTACGGGACCGTTTTAAGGCTGTTTTACGTTTTCACCATTCGATGGAATGTTTTTATGCTTAAGGCTAATTTTTTTCAACTTTACGTCGTACACTCAAACCGGGAGTCCCGTGCCTACGCGATATGTTCATACGAGTCACATTGGTCCCGTCCGAGGTGTTCGTGACTCTTACGGGACCGTTTTGGGTTTGTTTTACGTTTTAATACTTCGATGACATGTTTTTATGCTTTAAGTCTATTTTTTGCAAATTTACGTCGTCCACTCAAACCGGGAGTCCCGTGACTACACGATCGGTTCCTACGAGTCACATTGGTCCCGTGCGAGGTGTTCGTGACTCTTACGGGACCGTTTTAAGGCTGTTTTACGTTTTCACCATTCGATGGCATGTTTTTATACATAATTTATTTTTTTGCAAATTTACGTCGTACACTCCAACCGGGAGCCTCGGGACTACGCCGTCTGTTCTTACGAGTCACATTGGTGCCGTGCGAGGTGTTCGTGGCTCTTATGGGACCGTTTTAAGGCTGTTTTATGTTTTCACAATTCGATGGCATGTTTTTATGCTTAAGGCTAATTTTTTGCAACTTTACGTCGTACACTCAAACCGGGAGTTTCGTGCCTACGCGGTCGGTTCCTACGAGTCACATTGGTCCTGTCCGAGGTGTTCGTGACTCTTACGGAACCGTTTTGGGTTTGTTTTACGTTTTAACACTTCGATGACATGTTTTTATGCTTTAAGTCTATTTTTTGCAAATTTACGTCGTACACTCAAACCGGGAGCCTCGGGACTACGCGATCGGTTCCGACGTGTCACATTGGTCCCGTGCGAGGTCTTCGTGACTCTTACGGGACCGTTTTAAGGTTGTTTTACGTTTTCACCATTCGATAGCATGTTTTTATGCATAACTGTATTTTTTTGCAAATTTACGTCGTACACTCCAACCGGGAGTCTCGGGACTACGTCGTCGGTTCTTACGAGTCACATTGGTCCCGTGCGAGGTGTTCGTGGCTCTTATGGGACTGTATTAAGGTTGTTTTACGTTTTCACCATTCGATGGCATGTTTTTATGCTTAAGGCTAATTTTTTACAACTTTACGTTGTACACTCAAACCGAGAGTCCCGTGCCTACGCGGTCGGTTCCTACGAGTCAGATGGGTCCCGTGCGAGGTGATCGTGACTCTTACGGGACCGTTTTGGGTTTGTTTTACGTTTTCACCCTTTGATGGCATGTTTTATGCTTAAGTTTATTTTTTTGCAAATTTACGGCGTACACTCCAACCGGGAGCCTCGGGACTACGCCTTCTGTTCTTACTAGTCACATTGGTCCCGTGCGAGGTGTTCGTGGCTCTTACGGGACCATTTTAAGGATGTTTTACGTTTTCACAATTCGATGGCATGTTTTTATGCTTAAGGCTAATTTTTTGCAACTTTACGTCGTACACTCAAACCGGGAGTTCCGTGCCTACGCGGTCGGTTCCTACGAGTCACATTGGTCCCGTGCGAGGTGTTCGTGGCTCTTACGGGACCGTTTTAAGGATGTTTTACGTTTTCACAATTAGATGGCATGTTTTTATGCTTAAGGCTAATTTTTTGCAACTTTATGTCGTACACTCAAATCGGGAGTCCCGTGCCTACACGATCGGTTCATACGAGTCACATTGGTCCAGTGCGAGGTGTTCGTGACTCTTACGGAACCGTTTTAAGGCTGTTTTACATTTTCACCCTTCGATGGCATGTTTTTATGCATAAGTTTATTTTTTTGCAAATTTACGTCATACACTCCATCCGGGAGCCTCGGGACTACGACGTCTGTTCTTACGAGTCACATTGGTCCCGTGTGAGGTGTTCGTGGCTCTTGCGGGACCATTTTAAGGCTGTTTTACGTTTTGACAATTCGATGGCATGTTTTTATGCTTAAGGCTAATTTTTTGCAACTTTACGTCGTACACTCAAACCGGGAGTTCCGTGCCTACGCGGTGAGTTCCTATGAGTCACATTGGTCCCGTCCGAGGTGTTCGTGACTCTTACGGGACCGTTTTGGGTTTGTTTTACGTTTTAACCGTTCGATGACATGTTTTTATGCCTTAAGTCTATTTTTTGCAAATTTACATCATACACTCAAATCGGGAGTCCCGTGCCTACGCGATCGGTTCCGATGAGTCACATTGGTCCCGTGTGAGGTGTTCGTAACTCTTACGGAACCGTTTTAAGGCTGTTTTACGTTTTCACATTTCAATGGCATGTTTTTATGCTTAAGTTTATTTTTTTGCAAATTTACGGCGTACACTCCAACCGGGAGCCTCGGGACTACGCCGTCTGTTCTTACGAGTCACATTGGTCTCGTGCGAGGTGTTCGTGGCTCTTACGGGACCGTTTTAAGGCTGTTTTACATTTTCACCATTCGATGGAATGTTTTTATGCTTAAGGCTAAGTTTTTGCAACTTTACGTCGTACACTCAAACCGGGAGTCCCGTGCCTACGCGATCGGTTCATACGAGTCACATTGGTCCCGTCCGAGGTGTTCGTGACTCTTACGCGACCGTTTTGGGTTTGTTTTACGTTTTAACCCTTCGATGGCATGTTTTTATGCTTTAAGTCTGTTTTTTGCAAATTTACGTCGTACACTCTAACCGGGACAACGCGATCGGTTCCTACGAGTCACATTGGCCCCGTGCGAGGTGTTCGTGACTCTTACGGGACCGTTTTAAGGTTGTTTTACGTTTTCACCATTCGATGGCATGTTTTAATACACAACTGTATTTTTTTGCAAATTTACATCGCACACTCCAACCGAGAGCCTCGGGACTACACCGTCTGTTCTTACGAGTCACATTGGTCCCGTGCGAGGTGTTCGTGGCTCTTATGGGATTGTTTTAAAGCTGTTTTACGTTTTCACCATTCGATGGCCTGTTTTTATGCTTAAGGCTAATTTTTTACAACTTTACGTCGTACACTCAAACCGAGAGTCCCGTGCCTACACGGTCGGTTTCTACGAATCAAATTGGTCCCGTGCGAGGTGATCGTGACTCTTACGGGACCGTTTTGGATTTGTTTTACATTTTCACCCTTCGATGGCATGTTTTATGCTTAAGTTTATTTTTTTTGCAAATTTACGTCGTACACTCCAACCGGGAGCCTCAGGACTACGCCGTCTGTTCTTACGAGTCACATTGGTCCCGTGCGAGGTGTTCGTGTCCCTTACGGGACCGTTTAAATGTTGTTTTACGTTTTCACCATTGGATGGCATGTTTTTATGCTTAAGGCTAATTTTTTTCAACTTTACGTCGTACACTCAAACCGGGAGTCCCGTGCCTACGCGATCGGTTGATACGACTCACATTGGTCCCGTCCGAGGTGTTCGTGACTTTTACGGGACTGTTTTGGGTTTCTTTTACGCTTTAACCCTTCGATGACATGTTTTTATGCTTTAAGTCTATTTTTTGAAAATTTGCATGGTACACTTAAACCGGGAGTCCCGTGACTACGCGATCGGTTCCTACGAGTCACATTGGTCCCGTGCGAGGTGCTCGTGACTCTTACGGGACTGTTTTAAGGCTGTTTTACGTTTTCACCATTCGATGGCATGTTTTTATGCATATGTTTATTTTTTTGCAAATTTACGTCGTACACTCCAACCGGGAGCCTCGGGACTACGTCGTCTGTTCTTATGAGTCACATTGGTGCCGTGCGAGGTGTTCGTGGCTCTTACGGGACCGTTTTAAGGCTGTTTTACGTTTTCACAATTCGATGGCATGTTTTTCTGCTTAAGGCTAATTTTTTGCAACTTTACGTCGTACACTCAAACCGGGAGTTCCGTGCCTACGCGGTCGGTTCCTACGAGTCACATTGGTCCTGTCCGAGGTGTTCGTGACTCTTACGGGACCGTTTTGGGTTTCTTTTACGTTTTAACACTTCGATGACCTGTTTTTAAGCTTTAAGTCTATTTTTTGCAAATTTACGTCGTACACTCAAACCGGGAACCTCGGGACTACGCGATCGGTTCCTACGAGTCACATTGGTCCCGTGCGAGGTCTTCGTGACTCTTAAGGGACCGTTTTAAGGTTATTTTACGTTTTCACCATTCGATAGCATGTTTTTATGCATAACTGTATTTTTTTGCAAATTTACGTCGTACACTCCAACCGGGAGTCTCAGGACTACGCCGTTTGTTCTTACGAGTCACATTGGTCCCGTGCGAGGTGTTCGTGGCTCTTAAGGGACTGTATTAAGGCTGTTTTATGTTTTCACCCTTCGATGGCATGTTTTTATGCTTAAGGCTAATTTTTTGCAACTTTACATCGTACACTCAAACCGGGAGTCCCGTGCCTACGCGGTCGGTTCCTATGAGTCAAATTGGTCCCGTGCGAGGTGATCGTGACTCTTACGGGATCATTTTGGGTTTGTTTTAGGTTTTCACCCTTCGATGGCATGTTTTTATGCTTAAGTTTATTTTTTTGCAAATTTACGCCGTACACTCCAATCGGGAGCCTCGGGACTACGCCGTCAGTTCTTACGAGTCACATTGGTCCCGTGTCGTGGCTCTTACGGGACCGTTTCAGGCTGTTTTACATTTTCACCATTCGATGGCTTGTTTTTATGCTTAAGGCTAATTTTTTTCAACTTTACGTCGTACACTCAAACCGGGAGTCCCGTGCCTACGCGGTCAATTCCGACGAGTCACATTGGTCCCGTGCGAGGTGATCGTGACTATTACGGGACCGTTTTGGGTTTGTTTTACGTTTTCACCCTTCGATGTCATGTTTTTATTCTTAAGTTTATTTTTTTGCAAATTTACGTGTACACTCCAACCGGGAGCCTCGGGACTACGCCGTCTGTTCTTACGAGTCACATTGGTCCCGTGCGAGGTGTTCGTGGCTCTTACGGGACCGTTTTAAGGCTGTTTTACGGTTTCACCATTCGATGACATGTTTTTATGCTTAAGGCTAATTTTTTGCAACTTTATGTCGTACACTCCAACCGGGAGTCACGTGCAAACGCGATCGGTTCATACGAGTCACATTGGTCCAGTGCGAGGTGTTCGTGACTCTTACGAGACCGTTTTAAGGCTGTTTTACATTTTCACCCTTCGATGGCATGTTTTAATGCATAAGTTTATTTTTTTGCAAATTTACGTCATACACTCCAACCGGGAGCCTCGGGACAACGACGTCTGTTCTTACGAGTCACATTGGTCCCGTGTGAGGTGTTCGTGGCTCTTACGGGACCATTTTAAGGTTGTTTTATGTTTTCACAATTCGATGGCATGTTTTTATGCTTAAGGCTAATTTTTGGCAACTTTACGTCGTACACTCAAATCGGGAGTTCCGTGCCTACGCGGTCAGTTCCTACGAATCACATTGGTCCCGTCCGAGGTGTTCGTGACTCTTACGGGACCGTTTTGGGTTTGTTTTACGTTTTAACCCTTCGATGACAGGTTTTTATGCTTTAAGTCTATTTTTTGCAAATTTACGTCGTACACTCAAATCGGGAGTCCCGTCCCTACGCGATCGGTTTCGACGAGTCAAATTGGTCCCGTGCGAAGTGTTCGTAACTCTTACGAAACCGTTTTAAGGCTGTTTTACGTTTTCACCTTTCAATGGCATGTTTTTATGCTTAAGTTTATTTTTTGCAAATTTACGTCGTACACTCCAACCGGGAGCCTCGGGACTACGCCGTCTGTTCTTACGAGTCACATTGGTCTCGTGCGAGGTGTTCGTGGCTCTTACGGGACCGTTTTAAGGCTGTTTTACGTTTTGACCATTCGATGGCATGTTTTTATGCTTAAGGATAAGTTTTTTCAACTTTCCGTCGTACACACAAACCGGGAGTCCCGTGCCTACGCGATCGGTTCATACGAGTCACATTGGTCCCGTCCGAGGTGTTCGTGACTCTTACGGGACCGTTTTGGGTTTGTTTTACGTTTTAACCCTTTGATGGCATGTTTTTATGCTTTAAGTCTATTTTTTGCAAATTGACGTCGTACACTCAAACCGGGAGCCTCGGGACTACGCGATCGGTTCTTACGAATCACATTGGTCCCGTGCGAGGTGTTCGTGACTCTTACGGGACCGTTTTAAGGTTGTTTTACGTTTTCACCATTCGATGGTATGTTTTTATGCATAAATGTATTTTTTTACAAATTTACGTCGCACACTCCAACCGGGAGCCTCGGGACTACGCCGTTTGTTCTTACGAGTTACATTGGTCCCGTGCGAGGTGCTCATGGCTCTTACGGGACCGTTTTAAGGCTATTTTACGTTTTCACCATTCGATGGCTTGTTTTTATGCTTAAGGCTAATTTTTTTCAACTCTACGTCGTACTCTCAAACCGGGAGTCCCGTGCCTACGCGATCGGTTCATACGAGTCACATTGGTCCCGTCCGAGGTGTTCGTGACTCTTACGGGACCGTTTTGGGTTTGTTTTACGTTTTAACCCTTCGATGACATGTTTTTATGCTTTAAGTCTATTTTTTGCAAATTTGCGTCGTACACTCAAACCGGGAGTCCCGTGACTACGCGATCGGTTCCTACGAGTCACATTGGTCCCGTGCGAGGTGTTCGTGACTCTTACGGGACCGTTTTAAGGTTGTTTTACGTTTTCACCATTCGATGGCATGCTTTTATACATATGTTTATTTTTTTGCAAATTTACGTCGTACACTCCAACCGGGAGCCTCGGGACTACGCCGTCTGTTCTTACGAGTCACATTGGTGCCGTGCGAGGTGTTCGTGGCTCTTACGGGACTGTTTTAAGGCTGTTTTACATTTTCACAATTCGATGGCATGTTTTTATGCTTAAGTCTAATTTTTTGTAACTTTACGTCATACACTCAAATCGGGAGTTTCGTGCCTACGCGGTCGGTTCCTACGAGTCACATTGGTCCAGTCCGAGGTGTTCGTGACTCTTACGGAACCGTTTTGGGTTTGTTTTACGTTTTAACCCTTCGATGACATGTTTTTATGCTTTAAATCTATTTTTAGCAAATTTACATCGTACATTCAAACTGGGAGTCCCGTGCCTACGCGATCGGTTCCAACGAATCACATTGGTCCCGTGCGAGGTGTTCGTAACTCTTACGGAACAATTATATGGCTGTTTTATGTTTTCACCCTTCGATGGCATGTTTTTATGCTTAAGTTTATTTTTTTGCAAATTTACGTCGTACACTCCAATCGGGAACCTCGGGACTACGCCGTCTGTTCTTACGAGTCACATTGGTCCCGTGTCGCGGCTCTTACGGGACCGTTTTAAGGCTGTTTTACATTTTCACCATTCGATGGCATGTTTTTATGCTTAAGGCTAATTTTTTACAACTTTACGTCGTACACTCAAACCGGGAGTCCCGTGCATACGCGTTCGATTCCTACGAGTCACATTGGTCCCATGTGAGGTGATCGTGACTATTACGGGACCGTTTTGGGTTTGTTTTACGTTTTCACCCTTCGATGTCATGTTTTGATGCTTAAGTTTATTTTTTTGCAAATTTACGTCGTACACTCCAACCAGGAGCCTCGGGACTACGCCGTCGGTTCTTACGAGTCACATTGGTCCCGTGCGAGGTGTTCGTGGCTCTTATGAGACCGTTTTAAGGCTGTTTTACGTTTTCACCATTCGATGGCATGTTTTTATGCTTAAGGCAAATTTTTTGCAACTTTATGTCGTACACTCAAGCCGGGAGTCCCGTGCCTACGCGATCGGTTCATACGAGTCACATTGGTCCAGTGCGAGGTGTTCATGACTCTTACGGAACCGTTTTAAGGCTGTTTTACATTTTCACCCTTCGATGGCATGTTTTTATGCATAATTTATTTTTTTACAAATTTACATCATACACTCCAACCGGGAGCCTTGGGACTACGACGTCTGTTCTTACGAGTCACATTGGTCCCGTCTGAGGTGTTTGTGGCTCTTACGGGACCATTTTAAGGCTGTTTTACGTTTTGACAATTCGATGGCATGTTTTTATGCTTAAGGCTAATTTTTGGCAACTTTACGTCGTACACTCAAATCGGGAGTTCCGTGCCTACGCGGTCAGTTCCTACGAGTCACATTGGTCCCGTCCGAGGTGTTCGTGACTCTTACGGGACCATTTTGGGTTTGTTTTACGTTTTAACCCTTCGATGGCATTTTTTTATGCTTTAAGTCTATTTTTTGCAAATTTACGTCGTACACTCAAACCGAGAGCCTCGGGACTACGTGATCGGTTACTACGAGCCACATTGGTCCCGTGCGAGGTGTTCGTGACTCTTACGGGACCGTTTTAAGGTAGTTTTACGTTTTCACCATTCGATAGCATGTTTTTATGCATAACTGTATTTTTTTGCAAATTTACGTCGTACACTCCAACCGGGAGCCTCGGGACTACGCGATCGGTTCCTACGAGTCACATTGGTCCCGTGCGAGGTGTTCGTGACTCTTACGGGACCGTTTTAAGGTTGTTTTACGTTTTCACCATTCGATAGCATGTTTTTATGCATAACTGTATTTTTTTGCAAATTTACGTCGTACACTCAAACCGGGAGCCTCAGGACTACGACGTCTGTTCTTATGAGTGATATTGGTCCCGTGTGAGGTGTTCATGGCTCTTACGGGGCCGTTTTAAGGTTGTTTTACGTTTTCACAATTCGATGGCATGTTTTTATGCTTAAGGCTAATTTTTTGCTACTTTACGTCGTACACTCAAATTGTTAGTTTCGTGCCTACGCGGTCGGTTCCTACGAGTCACATTGGTCCCGTCCGAGGTGTTCGTGACTCTTACGGGACCGTTTTGGGTTTGTTTTACATTTTAAACCTTCGATGACATGTTTTTATACTTTAAGTCTATTTTTTGCAAATTTACGTCGTACACACTCAAATCGGGAGTCCCGTGCCTACGCGATCGGTTCCGACGAGTCACATTGGTCCCGTGCGAGGTGTTCGTAACCCTTACGGAACCGTTTTAAGGCTGTTTTACGTTTTCACCTTTCAATGGCATGTTTTTATGCTTAAGTTTATTTTTTTGCAAATTTACGTCATACACTCCAACCGGGAGCCTCGGGACTACGCCGTATGTTCTTACGAGTCACATTGGTCTCGTGCGAGGTGTTCGTGGCTCTTACGGGACTGTTTTAAGGCTGTTTCACATTTTCACCATTCGATGGCATGTTTTTATGCTTAAGGCTAAGTTTTTGCAACTTTAGGTCGTACACTCAAACTGGGAGTCCCGTGCCTACGCGATCGGTTGATACGAATCACATTGGTCCCGTCCGTGGTGCTCGTGACTCTTACGGGACCGTTTTGGGTTTGTTTTACGTTTTAACCCTTCGATGGCATGTTTTTATGCTTTAAGTCTATTTTTTGCAAATTGACGTCGTACACTCACACCGGGAGCCTCGGGACTACGCGATCGGTTCCTACGAGTCACATTGGTCCCGTGCGTTGTCTTCGTGACTCTTACGGGACCGTTTTAAGGCTGTTTTACGTTTTCACCATTCGATAGCATGTTTTTATGCATAACTGTATTTTTTTGCAAATTTACGACGTACACTCCAACGGGGAGTCTCGGGACTACGCCGTCTGTTCTTACGAGTCACATTGGTCCCGTGCGAGGTGTTCGTGGCTCTTATGGGACGGTTTTAAGGCTGTTTTACGTTTTCACCATTCGATGGCATGTTTTTATGCTTAAGGCTAATAATTTATAACTTTTCATCGTACACTCAAACCGAGAGTCCCGTGCCTACGCGGTCGATTGCTACGAGTCAGATGGGTCCCGTGCGAGGTGATCGTGACTCTTACGGGACCGTTTTGGGTTTGTTTTACGTTTTCACGCTTCGATGGCATGTTATTTGCTTAAGTTTATTTTTTTGCAAATTTACGTCGTACACTCCAAAAAGGAGCCTCGGGTCTACGCCGTCTGTTCTTACTAGTCACATTGGTCCCGTGCGAGGTGTTCGTGGCTCTTACGGGACCGTTTTATGGCTGTTTTACGTTTTCACCATTCGATGGCATGTTTTTATGCTTAAGGCTAATTTTTTTCCACTTTACGTCGTACACTCAAACCGGGAGTCCCGTGCCTACGCGATCGGTTCATACAAGTCACATTGGTCCCGTCCGAGGTGTTCGTGACTCTTACGGGACCGATTTGGGTTTGTTTTACGTTTTAACCCTTCGATGACATGTTTTTATGCTTTAAGCCTATTTTTGACAAATTTACGTCGTACACTCACACCGGGAGTCCCGTGACTACGCGATCGGTTCCTACGAGTCACATTGGTCCCGTGCGAGGTGTTCGTGACTCTTACGTGACCGTTTTAAGGCTATTTTATGTTTTCACCATTCGATGGCATGTTTTTATACATAAGTTTATTTTTTTGTAAATTTACGTCGTACACTCCAACCGGGAGCCTCGGGACTACGCCGTCGTTTCTTACGAGTCACATTGGTTCCGTGCGAGGTTTCGTGGCTCTTACGGGACCGTTTCAAGGATGTTTTACGTTTTTACAATTCAATGGCATGTTTTTATGCTTAAGGCTAATTTTTTGCAACTTTACGTCGTACACTCAAACCGGGAGTTCCGTGCCTACGCGGTCGGTTCCTACGAGTCACATTGGTCCTGTTAGAGGTGTTCGTGACTCTTACGGGACCGTTTTGGGTTTGTTTTACGTTTTTACCCTTCGATGACATGTTTTTATGCTTTAAGTCTATTTTTTGCATATTTACGTCGTACACTCAAATTGGGAGTCCCGTGCCTAAGCGATCGGTTCCGACGAGTCACATTGGTCCCGTGCGAGGTGCTCGTAACTCTTACGGAACCGTTTTAACGCTGTTTTACACTTTCAACCTTCAATTGCATGTTTTTATGCTTAAGTTTATTTTTTTGCAAATTTACGTCGTACACTCCAACCGGGAGCCTCAGGACTACGCCGTCTGTTCTTACGAGTCACATTGGTCCCGTGCGAGGTGTTCGTGGC
Organism: Sambucus nigra; assembly: GCA_949130495.1. Lineage (NCBI taxonomy): Eukaryota > Viridiplantae > Streptophyta > Magnoliopsida > Dipsacales > Adoxaceae > Sambucus > Sambucus nigra. The sequence goes on from OX422209.1 coordinate 43,963,834, forward strand.
TCTTACGGGACCGTTGAAAGGCTCTTTTACGTTTTCACAATTCGAAGGCATGTTTTTATGCTTAAGGCTAATTTTTTGCAACTTTACGTCGTACACTCAAACCAGGAGTCCCGTGCCTATGCGGTCGGTTCCTACGAGTCATATTGGTCCCGTGAGAGGTGATCGTGACTCTTACGGGATCATTTTGGGTTTGTTTTAGGTTTTCACCCTTCGATGGCATGTTTATATGCTTAAGTTTATCTTTTTGCAAATTTACGCCGTACACTCCACTCGGGAGCCTCGGGACTACGCCGTCTGTTCTTACGAGTCACATTGGTCCCGTGTTGTGGCTCTTACGGGACCGTTTTAAGGATGTTTTACGTTTTCACCATTAGATGGCATGTTTTTATGCTTAAGGCTAATTTTTTGCAACTTTATGTCGTACACTCAAACCGGGAGTCCCGTGCCTACACGATCGGTTCATACGAGTCACATTGGTCCAGAGCGAGGTGTTCGTGACTCTTACGGAACCATTTTAAGGTTGTTTTACATTTTCACCCTTCGATGGCATGTTTTTATGCATAAGTTAATTTTTTTTCAAATTTACGTCATACACTCCAACCGGGAGCCTCGGGACTACGACGTCTGTTCTTACGAGTCACATTGGTCCCGTGTGAGGTGTTCGTGGCTCTTGCGGGACCATTTTAAGGCTGTTTTACGTTTTCACAATTCGATGGCATGTTTTTATGCTTAAGGCTAATTTTTTGCAACTTTACGTCGTACACTCAAACCGGGAGTTCCGTGCCTACGCGACCAGTTCCTATGAGTCACATTGGTCCCGTCCGAGGTGTTCGTGACTCTTACGGGACCGTTTTGGGTTTGTTTTACGTTTTATCCCTTCGATGACATGTTTTTATGCTTTAAGTCTATTTTTTGCAAATTTACATCGTACACTCAAATCGGGAGTCCCGTGCCTACGCGATCGGTTCCGACGAGTCACATTGGTCCCGTGCGAGGTGTTCGTAACTCTTACGGAACCGTTTTAAGGCTGTTTTACATTTTCACCTTTCAATGGCATGTTTTTACGCTTAAGTTTATTTTTTTGCAAATTTACATCGTACACTCCAACCGGGAGCCTTGGGACTACGCCGTCTGTTCTTACGAGTCACATTGGTCTCGTGCGAGGTGTTCGTGGCTCTTACGAGACCGTTTTAAGGCTGTTTTACGTTTTCATCATTCGATGTCATGTTTTTATGTTTAAGGCGAAGTTTTTGCAACTTTACGTCGTACACTCAAACCGGGAGTCCCGTGCCTACGCGATCGGTTCATACGAGTCACATTGGTCCCGTCCGAGGTGTTCGTGACTCTTACGGGACCGTTTTGGGTTTATTTTACGTTTTAACCCTTCTATGGCATGTTTTTATGCTTTAAGTCTATTTTTTGCAAATTTACGTCGTACACTCAAACCAGGAGCCTCGGGACTACGCGATCGGTTCCTACGAGTCACATTGGTCCCGTGCGAGGTGTTCGTGACTCATACTGGACCATTTTAAGGTTGTTTGACGTTTTCACCATTCGATGGCATGTTTTTATGCATAACTGTATTTTTTTGCAAATTTACGTCGCACACTCCAACCGGGAGCCTCAGGACTACACCGTCTGTTCTTACGAGTCACATTGGTCCCGTGCGAGGTGTTCGTGGCTCTTATGGGATTGTTTTAAGGCTGTTTTACGTTTTCACCATTCGATGGCCTATTTTTATGCTTAAGGCTAATTTTTTACAACTTTACGTCGTACACTAAAACCGAGAGTCCCGTGCCTACGCGGTCGGTTCCTATGAGTCAGATTGGTCCCGTGCGAGGTGATCGTGACTCTTACGGGACCGTTTTGGGTTTGTTTTACATTTTCACCCTTCGATGGCATGTTTTATGCTTAAGTTTATTTTTTTGCAACTTTACGTCGTACACTCCAACCGGGAGCCTCGAGACTATGCCGTCTGTTCTTACGAGTCACATTGGTCCCGTGCGAGGTGTTCGTGGCTCTTACGGGACCGTTTTAATGCTGTTTTACGTTTTCACCATTCGATGACATGTTTTTATGCTTAAGGCTAATTTTTTTCAACTTTACGTCGTACACTCAAACCGGAAGTCCCGTGCCTACGCGATCGGTTGATACGAGTCACATTGATCCCGTCCGAGGTGTTCGTGACTCTTATGGGACCGTTTTGGGTTTCTTTTACGCTTTAACCCTTCGATGACATGTTTTTATGCTTTAAGTCTATTTTTTTAAAATTTGCGTCGTACACTTAAACCGGGAGTCCCGTGACTACGCGATCGGTTCCTACGAGTCACATTGGTCCCGTGCGAGGTGCTCGTGACTCTTACGGGACCGTTTTAAGGCTGTTTTACATTTTCACCATTCGATGGCATGTTTTTATACATATATTTATTTTTTTGCAAATTTACGTCATACACTCCAACCGGGAGCCTCGGGACTACGCCGTCTGTTCTAACGAGTCACATTGGTGCCGTGCGAGGTGTTCATGGCTCTTACGGGACCGTTTTAAGGCTATTTTACGTTTTCACAATTCGATGGCATGTTTTTCTGCTTAAGGCTAATTTTTTGCAACTTTACGTCGTACACTCAAACCGGGAGTTCCGTGCCTACGCGGTCGGTTCCTACGAGTCACATTGGTCCTGTCCGAGGTGTTCGTGACTCTTACGGGACCGTTTTGGGTTTCTTTTACGTTTTAACACTTCGATGACCTGTTTTTAAGCTTTAAGTCTATTTTTTGCAAATTTACGTCGTACACTCAAACCGGGAACCTCGGGACTACGCCGTCGTTTCTTACGAGTCACATTGGTTCCGTGCGAGGTTTCGTGGCTCTTACGGGACCGTTTCAAGGATGTTTTACGTTTTTACAATTCGATGGCATGTTTTTCTGCTTAAGGCTAATTTTTTGCAAATTTACGTCGTACACTCAAACCGGGAGTTCCGTGCCTACGCGGTCGGTTCCTACGTGTCACATTGGTCCTGTCCGAGGTGTTCGTGACTCTTACGGGACCGTTTTGGGTTTGTTTTACGTTTTAACACTTCGATGACATGTTTTTATGCTTTAAGTCTATTTTTGGCAAATTTACGTCGTACACTCAAACTGGGAGTCACGTGCCTACGCAAACGGTTCCGACGAGTCACATTGGTCCCGTGCGAGGTGTTCGTAACTCTTACGGAACCGTTTTAAGGCTGTTTTACATTTTCACCCTTCAATTGCATGTTTTTATGCTAAAGTTTATTTTTTTGCAAATTTACGTCGTACACTCCAACCGGGAGCCTCGGGACTACGTCGTCTGTTCTAACGAGTCACATTGGTCCCGTGTGAGGTGTTCGTGGCTCTTACGGGACCGTTTAAAGGCTGTTTTATGTTTTCACCATTCAATGGCATTTTTTATGCTTAAGTTTATTTTTTACAGCTTTACGTCGTACACTCAAACCGGGAGTCCCGTGCCTACGCGGTCGGTTCCTACGAGTCACATTGGTCCCGTGCGAGGTGATCGTGACTCTTACGGGATCATTTTGGGTTTTTTTTACGTTTTCACCCTTCGATGTCATGTTTTTATGCTTAAGTTTATTTTTTTGCAAATTTACGTCGTACACTCCAACCGGGAGCCTCGAGACTACGCCGTCTGTTCTTACTAGTCACATTGGTCCCGTGCGAGGTGTTCGTGGCTCTTACGGGACCGTTGAAAGGCTGTTTTACGTTTTCACCATTCGAAGGCATGTTTTTATGCTTAAGGCTAATTTTTTGCAACTTTACGTCGTACACTCAAACCAGGAGTCCCGTGCCTATGCGGTCGGTGCCTACGAGTCATATTGGTCCCGTGAGAGGTGATCGTGACTCTTACGGGATCATTTTGGGTTTGTTTTACGTTTTCACCCTTCGATGTCATGTTTTTATGCTTAAGTTTATTTTTTTGCAAATTTACGTCGTACACTCCAACCGGGAGCCTCGGGACTACGTCGTCTGTTCTTACGAGTCACATCGATCCCGTACGAGGTGTTCGTGGCTCTTACGGGACCGTTTTAAGGCTGTTTTACGTTTTCACCATTCGATGACATGTTTTTATGCTTAAGGCTAATTTGTTGCAACTTTATGTCGTACACTCAAACCGGGAGTCCCGTGCCTACGCGATTGGTTCGTACGAGTCACATTGGTCCAGTGCGAGGTGTTCGTGACTCTTACGGAACCGTTTTAAGGCTGTTTTACATTTTCACCCTTCGATGGCATGTTTTTATGCATAAGTTTATTTTTTTGCAAATTTACGTTATACACTCCAACCGGGAGCCTCGGGACTATGACGTCTGTTCTTACGAGTCACATTGGTCCCGTGTGAGGTGTTCATGGCTCTTACGGGACCATTTTAAGGCTGTTTTACGTTTTCACAATTCGATGGCATGTTTTTATGCTTAAGGCTAATTTTTGGCAACTTTACGTCGTACACTCAAACCGAGAGTTCCGTACCTACGCGGTCAGTTCCTACGAATCACATTGGTCCCGTTCGAGGTGTTCGTGACTCTTACGGGACCGTTTTGGGTTTTTTTTACGTTTTAACCCTTCGATGACATGTTTTTATGCTTTAAGTCTATTTTTTGCAAATTTATGTCGTACACTCAAATCGGGAGTCCCGTCCCTACGCGATCGGTTCCGACGAGTCAAATTGGTCCCGTACGAGATGTTAGTAACTTTTACGGAACCGTTTTAAGGCTGTTTTACGTTTTCACCTTTCAATGGCATGTTTTTATTCTTAAGTTATTTTTTTGCAAATTTACATCGTACACTCCAACCGGGAGCTTCGGGACTACGCCGTCTGTTCTTACGAGTCACATTTGTCTCGTGCGAGGTGTTCGTGGCTCTTATGGTACCGTTTTAAGGCTGTTTTTCGTTTTCACCATTCGATGGCATGTTTTTTTGGTTAAGAATAAGTTTTTGCAACTTTACGTCGTACACTCAAATCGGGAGTCCCATGCCTACGCGATCGGTTCATACGAGTCACATTGGTCCCATCCGAGGTGTTCGTGACTCTTACGGGACCGTTTTGGGTTTGTTTTACGTTTTAACCCTTCGATGGCATGTTTTTATGCTTTGAGTCTATTTTTTGCAAATTGACGTCGTACACTCAAACCGGGAGCCTCGGGACTACGCGATCGGTTCCCACGAGTCACATTGGTCCCGTGCGAGGTGTTCGTGACTCTTACGGGTCCGTTTTAAGGTTGTTTTACGTTTTCACCATTCATTGGTATGTTTTTATGCATAAATGTATTTTTTTACAAATTTACGTCGCACACTCCAACCGGGAGCCTCGGGACTACGCCGTTTGTTCTTACGAGTCACATTGGTCCAGTGCGAGGTGCTCGTTGCTCTTATGGGATTGTTTTAAGGTTATTTTACGTTTTCACCATTCGATGGCATATTTTTATGCTTAAGGCTAATTTTTTATAACTTTACGTCGTACACTCAAACCGAGAGTCCCGTGCCTAGGCGGTCGGTTCCTACGAGTCAGATTGGTCCCGTGCGAGGTGATCGTGACTCTTACGGGACCGTTTTGGGTTTGTTTTACGTTTTCACCCTTCGATGGCATGTTTTATTCTTAAGTTTATTTTTTTGCAAATTTATGTCGTACACTCCAACCGGGAGCCTCGGGACTATGCCGTCTGTTCTTACGAGTCACATTGGTCCCGTGCGAGGTGTTCGTGGCTCTTACGGGACCGTTTTAAGGCTGTTTTACGTTTTCACCATTCGATGTCATGTTTTTAAGCTTAAGGCTAATTTTTTTCAACTTTACGTCGTACACTCAAACCGGGAGTCTCGTGCCTACGCGATCGGTTCATACGAGTCACATTGGTCCCGTCCGAGGTGTTTGTGACTCTTACGGGACTGTTTTGGGTTTGTTTTACGTTTTAACCCTTCGATGACATGTTTTTATGCTTTAAGTCTATTTTTTGCAAATTTGCGTCGTACACTCAAACCGGGAGTCCCGTGACTACGTGATCGGTTCCTACAAGTCACATTGGTCTCGTGCGAGTTGTTCGTGACTCTTACGGGACCGTTTTAAAGTTGTTTTACGTTTTCACCATTCGATGGCATGTTTGTATACATATGTCTATTTTTTTGCAAATTTACGTCGTACACTCCAACCGGGAGCCTCAGAACTACGCCGTCTGTTCTTACGAGTCACATTGGTGCCGTGCGATGTGTTCGTGGCTCTTACGGGACCGTTTTAAGGCTGTTTTACGTTTTCACAATTCGATGGCATGTTTTTATGCTTAAGGCTAATTTTTTGTAACTTTACGTCGTACTATCAAACCGGGAGTTTCGTGCCTACGCGGTCGGTTCCTACGAGTCACATTGGTCCAGTCCGAGGTGTTCGTGACTCTTACGGGACCGTTTTGGGTCTGTTTTACGTTTTAACCCTTCGATGACATGTTTTTATGCTTTAAGTCTATTTTTAGCAAATTTATGTTGTACACTCAAACTGGGAGTCCCGTGCCTACGCGATCGGTTCCGACGAGTCACATTGGTCCCGTGCGAGGTGTTCGTAACTCTTACGGAACAGTTTTAAGGCTGTTTTACGTTTTCACCCTTCGATGGCATGTTTTTATGCTTAAGTTTATTTTTTTTGCAAATTTACGTCGTACACTCCAATCGGGAGCCTCGGGACTACGCCGTCTGTTCTTATGAGTCACATTGGTCCCGTGTCGTGGCTCTTACGGGAGCGTTTTAAGGCTGTTTTACATTTTCACCATTCGATGGCATGTTTTTATGCTTAAGGCTAATTTTTTGCAACTTTACGTCGTACACTCAAATCCGGAGTCCCGTGCATACGCGGTCGATTCCTACGAGTCACATTGGTCCCGTGCGAGGTGATCGTGACTATTATGGGACCGTTTTGGGTTTGTTTTACGTTTTCACCCTTCGATGTTATGTTTTGATGCATCAGTTTATTTTTTTGCAAATTTACGTCGTACACTCCAACCGGGAGCCTCGGGACTACGCCGTCTGTTCTTACGAGTCACATTGGTCCCGTGCGAGGTGTTCGTGGCTCTTACGGGACCGTTTTAAGGCTGTTTTACGTTTTCACCATTCGATGGCATATTTTTATGCTTAAGGCTAATTTTTTGCAACTTTATGTTGTACACTCAAATCGGGAGTCCCGTGCCTACGCGATCGGTTCATACGAGTCACATTGGTCCAGTGCGAGGTGTTCGTGACTCTTACGAAACCGTTTTAAGGTTGTTTTACATTTTCACCCTTCGATGGCATGTTTTTATGCATAAGTTTATTTTTTTGCAAATTTACATCATACACTCCAACCGGGAGCCTCGGGACTACGACGTCTGTTCTTACGAGTCACATTGGTCCCGTGTGAGGTGTTTGTGGCTCTTACGGGACCATTTTAAGGCTGTTTTACGTTTTCACAATTCGATGGCATGTTTTTATGCTTAAGGCTAATTTTTTGCAACTTTACGTCGTCACTCAAACCGGGAGTTCCGTGCCTACGCGGTCTGTTCCTACGAGTCACATTGGTCCCGTCCGAGGTGTTCGTGACTCTTACGGGACCGTTTTGGGTTTGTTTCACGTTTTAACCATTGGATGACATGTTTTTATGCTTTAAGTCTATTTTTTGCAAATTTACGTCGTACACTCAAATCGGGAGTCCCGTGCCTACGCGATCGGTTCCGACGAGTCAAATTGGTCCCGTGCGAGGTGTTCGTAACTCTTACGGAACCATTTTAAGGCTGTTTTATACTTTCACCCTTCAATTGCATGTTTTTATGCTTAAGTTTATTTTTTTGCAAATTTACGTCGTACAGTCCAACCGGGAGCCTCGGGACTACGCCGTCTTTTCTTACGAGTCACATTGATCTCGTGCGAGGTGTTCGTGGCTCTTACAGGACCGTTTTAAGGCTGTTTTACGTTTTCACCACTCGATGGCATGTTTTTATGCATAAGGCTAAGTTTTTTCAACTTCAGGTCGTACACTCAAACCGGGAGTCCCGTGCCTACGCGATCGGTTCATACGAGTCACATTGGTCCCTCCGAGATGTTCGTGACTCTTACGGGACCGTTTTGGGTTTGTTTTACGTTTTAACCCATCGATGGCATGTTTTTATGCTTTAAGTCTATTTTTTACAAATTTACGTCGTACACTCAAATCGGGAGCCTCGGGAGTACGCGATCGGTTCCTACGAGTCACATTGGTCCCGTGTGAGGTCTTCGTGACTCTTACGGGACCGTTTTAAGGTTGTTTTACGTTTTCACCATTCGATAGCATGTTTTTATGCATAACTGTATTTTTTTGCAAATTTACGCCGTACACACCAACCGGGAGTCTCAGGACTATGCCGTCTTTTCTTTCGAGTCACATTGGTACCGTGCGAGGTGTTCGTGGCTCTTATGGGACTGTTTTAAGGCTGTTTTACATTTTCACCATTCCATGGCATGTTTTTATGCTTAAGGCTATTTTTTTACAACTTTACGTCGTACACTCAAACCGAGAGTCCCGTCCCTACGCGGTCGGTTCCTACGAGTCAGATGGGTCCCGTGCGAGGTGATCGTTACTCTTACGCGACCGTTTTGGGTTTGTTTTACGTTTTCACCCTTCGATGGCGTGTTTTATGCTTAAGTTTATTTTTTTGCAAATTTAGGTCGTACACTCCAACCGGGAGCGTCGGGACTACGCCGTCTGTTCTTACTAGTCACATTGGTCCCGTGCGAGGTGTTCGTAGCTCTTACGGGACCGTTTTAAGGCTGTTTTATGTTTTCACCATTCGACGGCATGTTTTTATTCTTAAGGCTAATTTTTTCAACTTTACGTCGTACACTCAAACCGGGAGTCCCGTGCCTACGCGATTGGTTCATACGAGTCACATTGGTCCCGTCCGAGGTGTTCGTGACTCTTACGGGACCGTTTCGGGTTTGTTTTACGTTTTAAACCTTCGATGACATGTTTTTATGCTTTAAGTCTATTTTTTTAAAATTTACGTCGTACACTCAAACCGGGAGTCCCGTGACTACGCGATCGGTTCCTACGAGTCACATTGGTCCCGTGCGAGGTGTTCGTGACTCTTACGTGACCGTTTTAAGGCTGTTTCACGTTTTCACCATTCGAGGGCATGTTTTTATACATAAGTTTATTTTTTTGCAAATTTCCGTCGTACACTCCAACCGGGAGCCTCGGGACTACGCCGTCTGTTCGTACGAGTCACATTGGTGCCGTGCGAGGTGTTCGTGGCTCTTACGGGACCGTTTTATGGCTGTTTTATGTTCTCACTATTCGATGGCATGTTTTTATGCTTAAGGCTAATTTTTGCAACTTTACGTCGTACACTCAAATCGGGAGTACCGTGCCTACGCGGTCGGTTCCTACGAGTCACATTGGTCCCGTCTGAGGTGTTCGTGACTCTTACGGGACCGTTTTGGGTTTGTTTTACGTTTTAACCCTTCGATGACATGTTTTTATGCTTTAAGTCTATTTTTTGTAAATTTACGTCGTACACTCAAACTGGGAGTCCCGTGCCAACGCGATCGGTTCCGACGAGTCACATTGGTCCCGTGCGAGGTGTTCGTAACTCTTACGGAACCGTTTTAAGGCTATTTTACATTTTCACCCTTTAATTGCATGTTTTTATGCTTAAGTTTATTTTTTCGCAAATTTACATCGTACACTCCAAACGGGAGCCTTGGGACTACGCCGTCTGTTCTTACGAGTCACATTGGTCCCGTGCGAGGTGTTCGTGTCTCTTACGGGACCGTTAAAAGGCTGTTTTACGTTTTCACCATTCGATGGCATGTTTTTATGCTTAAGTTTATTTTTTTGCAAATTTACGTCGTACACTCCAACCGGGAGCCTCGGGACTACGCCGTCTGTTCTTACAAGTCACATTGGTGCCGTTCGGGGTGTTCGTGGCTCTTACGAGACCGTTTTAAGGCTGTTTTACATTTTCACCATTCGATGGCATGTGTTTATGCTAAAGGCTAATTTTTTACAACTTTATGTCGTAGACTCAAACCGGGAGTCCCGTGCCTACGCGATCGGTTCATACGAGTCACATTGGTCCATTGCGAGGTGTTTGTGACTCTTACGGAACCGTTTTAAGGTCGTTTTACATTTTCACCCTTCGATGGCATGTTTTTATGCATAAGTTTATTTTTTTGCAAAATTTACGTCATACACTCCAATCGGGAGCCTCGGGACTACGACGTCTGTTCTTACGAGTCACATTGGTCCCGTGCGAGGTGTTCGTGGCTCTTACGGCACCGTTTTAAGGCTGTTTTACGTTTTCACCATTCGATGCCATGTTTTTATGCTTAAGGCTAAGTTTTTGCAACTTCAGGTCGTACACTCAAATCGGGAGTCCCGTGCCTACGCGATCGGTTCATACGAGTCACGTTGGTCCCGTCCGAGATGTTCGTAACTCTTACGGGACCGTTTTGGGTTTGTTTTACGTTTTAACCCTTCGATGGCATGTTTTTATCCTTTAAGTCTATTTTTTGCAAATTTACGTCGTACACTCAAATCGGGAGCCTCGGGAGTACGCGATCGGTTCCTACGAGTCACATTGGTCCCGTGCGAGGTGTCCGTGGCTCTTACGGGACCGTTTAAAGGCTGTTTTATGTTTTCACCATTCGATGGCATGTTTTTATGCTTAAGGATAATTTCTTGCAACTTTATGTCGTACACTCAAACCGGGAGTCCCGTGCCTACGCGATCGGTTCATACGAGTCAGATTGGTCCAGTGCGAGGTGTTCGTGACTCTTACGGAACCGTTTTAAGGAAGTTTTACATTTTCACCCTTCGATGGCATGTTTTTATGCATAAGTTTATTTTTTAGCAAATTTACGTCATACACTCCAACCGGGAGCCTCGGGACTACGACGTCTGTTCTTACGAGTCACATTGGTACCGTGTGAGGTGTTCGTGGCTCTTACGGGACCGTTTTAAGGCTGTTTTACGTTTTCACATTTCGATGGCATGTTTTTATGCTTAAGGCTAATTTTTTTGCAACTTTACGTCGTACACTCAAACCGGGAGTCCCGTGCCTACGCGATCGGTTCATACGAGTCACATTGGTCCAGTGCGAGGTGTTCGTGACTCTTACGGAACCGTTTTAAGGTTGTTTTACATTTTCACCCTTCGATGGCTTGTTTTTATGCATAAGTTTATTTTTTTGCAAATTTACGTCATACACTCCTATCGGGAGCCTCGGGACTACGAAGTTTGTTCTTACGAGTCACATTGGTCCCGTGTGAGGTATTCGTGGCACTGACGGGACCGTTTTAAGGATGTTTTAAGTTTTCACAATTCGATGGCATGTTTTTATGGTTAAGGCTAATTTTTTGCAACTTTACGTCGTACACTGAAATCGGGAGTTTCGTGCCTACGCGGTCGGTTCCTACGAGTCACATTGGTCTCGTCCGAGGTGTTTGTGACTCTTACGGGGCCGTTTTGGGTTTGTTTTACGTTTTAACCCTTCGATGACATGTTTTTATGCTTTACGTCTATTTTTGGCAAATTTACGTCGTACATTCAAACCGGGAGTCCCGTGCCTATGCGATCGGTTCCGACGAGTCACATTGGTCCCGTGCGAGGTGTTCGTAACTCTTACGGAACCGTTTTAAGGCTGTTTTACGTTTTCACCCTTCAATGGCATGTTTTTATGCTTAAGTTTATTTTTTTGCAAATTTACGTCGTACACTCCAACCGGGAGCCTCAGGACTACGCCGTCTGTTCTTACGAGTCACATTGGTCCCGTGCGAGGTGTTTGTGGCTCTTATGGGGCCGTTTTAAGGCTGTTTTATGATTTCACCATTCGATGACATGTTTTTATGCTAAAGGCTAATTTTTTGCAACTTTATGTCGTACACTCAAACCGGGAGTCCCGTGCCTACGCGATCGGTTCAGACGAGTCACATTGGTCCAGTGCGAGATGTTCGTGACTCTTACGGAACTGTTTTAAGGCTGTTTTATATTTTCACCCTTCGATGGCATGTTTTTATGCATTAGTTTATTTTTTTGCAAATTTCCGTCGTACACTCCAACCGGGAGCCTCGGGACTACGACGTCTGTTCTTACGAGCCACATTGGTGCCGTGCGAGGTGTTCGTGGCTCTTACGGCATCGTTTTAAGGCTGTTTCACGTTTTCACCATTCGATGGCATGTTTTTATGCTTAAGGATAATTTTTTGTAACTTTATGTCGTACAATCAAACCGGGAGTCCCGTGCCTACGCGATCGGTTCATACGAGTCACATTGGTCCAGTGCGAGGTGTTCATGACTCTTACGGAACCGTTTTAAGGCTGTTTTACATTTTCACCCTTCGATGGCATGTTTTTATGCATAAGTTTATTTTTTTGGCAAATTTACGTCATACACTCCAACCGGGAGCCTCGGGACTACGAAGTCTGTTCTTACGAGTCACATTGGTCCCGTGTGAGGTGTTCGTGGCTCTTACGGGACCGTTTTAAGGATGTTTTACGTTTTCACAATTCGATGGCATGTTTTTATGCTTAAGTCTAATTTTTTGCAAATTCATGTCGTACACTCAAATCGGGAGTTCCGTGCCTACGCGGTCGGTTTCTACGAGTCACATTGGTCCCGTCCGAGGTGTTCGTGACTCTTACCGGTCCATATTGGGTTTGTTTTACATTTTCACTCTTCAATGGCATGTTTTTATGCTTAAGTTTATTTTTTTGCAAATTTACGTCGTACACTCCAACCGGGAGCCTCGGGACTACGATGTCTGTTCTTACGAGTCACATTGGTCCCGTGTGAGGTATTCATGGCACTGACGGGACCGTTTAAAGGCTGTTTTACGTTTTCACAATTCGATGGCATGTTTTTATGCTTAAGGCTTATTTTTTGCAACTTTACGTCGTACACTCAAACCGGGAGTTTCGTGCCTACGCAATCGGTTCCTACGAGTCACATTGGTCCCGTGCGAGGAGTTCGTAACTCTTACGGAACCGTTTTAAGGTTGTTTTACGTTTTCACCTTTCAATGGCAATTTTGTTATGCTTAAGTATATTTTTGTGCAAATTTACGTCGTACACTCCAACCGGGAGCCTTGGGACTACGCCGTCAGTTCTTACGAGTCACATTGGTACCGTGCGAGGTGTTCGTGGCTCTTACGGGACCGTTTTAAGGCTGTTTTAAGTTTTCACCATTCGATGGCATGTTTTTATTCTTAAGGATAATTTTCTGCAACTTTATGTCGTACAGTCAAACAGGGAGTCCCGTGCCTACGCGATCGGTTCATACGAGTCACATTGGTCCAGTGCGAGGTGTTCGTGACTCTTACGGAATCGTTTTAAGGCTGTTTTACATTCTCACCCTTCGATGGCATGTTTTTACGCATAAGTTTATTTTTTTGCAAATTTACGTCATACAATCCAACCAGGAGCCTCGGGACTATGATGTCTGTTCTTACGAGTCACATTGGTCCCGTGTGAGGTATTCGTGGCTCTTACGGGACCGTTTTAAGGCCGTTTTACGTTTTCACAATTCGATGGCGTGTTTTTATGCTTAAGGCTAATTTTTTGCAACTTTACGTTGTACACTCAAACCGAGAGTTCCGTGCCTACGCTGTTGGTTTCTACGAGTCACATTAGTCCCGTCCGAGGTGTTCGTGACTCTTATGGGACCGCTTTGGGTTTCTTTTACGTTTTCACCCTTCAATGGCATGTTTTTATGCTTAAGTTTATTTTTTTGCAAATTTATGTCATACACTCCAACCTGGAGCCTCGGGACTATGACGTCTGTTCTTACGAGTCACATTGGTCCCGTGTGAGGTGTTCATGGCTATTACCGGACCGTTTTAAGGCTGTTTTACGTTTTCACAATTCGATGGCATGTTTTTATGCTTAAGGCTAATTTTTTGCAACTTTACGTCGTACACTCAAACCGGGAGTTTCGTGCCTACGCGGTCAGTTCCTACTAGTCACATTGGTCCCGTCCAAGGTGTTTGTGACTCTAATGGGACCGTTTTAACGCTGTTTTACGTTTTCACCATTCGATGGCATGTTTTTATGCTTAAGGCTAAGTTTTTGCAACTTTACGTCGTACACTCAAACCGGGAGTCCCGTGCGAGGTGATCGTGACTCTTACGGGACCGTTTTGGGTTTGTTTTACGTTTTCACCCTTCGATGGCACGTTTTTATGCTTAAGTTTATTTTTTTACAAATTTATGTCGTACACTCCAACCGGGAGCCTCGGGACTACGCCGTCTGTTCTTACGAGTCACATTGGTCCCGTACGAGGTGTTCGTGGCCCTTACGGGACCGTTTTAAGGCTGTTTTACGTTTTCACCATTCGATGGCATGTTTTTATGCTTAAGGCTGATTTTTTGCAACTTTACGTCGTACACTCAAATCGGGAGTCCTGTGCCTACGCGATCGGTTCATACGAGTCACATTGGTCCAGTGCGAGGTGTTCGTGACTCTTACGGAACCGTTTTAAGGATGTTTTACATTTTCACCCTTTGATGGCATGTTTTTATGCATAAGTTTATTTTTTTGCAAATTTACGTCGTACACTCCAATCGAGAGCCTCGGGACCACGACGTCTGTTCTTACGAGTCACATTGGTCCCGTGCGAGGTGTTTGTGGTTCTTACGGGACCGTTTTAAGGCTGTTTTATGTTTTCACCTTTCGATGGCATGCTTTTATGCTTAAGGCTAATTTTTTACAACTTTACGTCGTACACTCAAACTGGGAGTCCCGTGCCTACGCGGTCGGTTCCTAAGAGTCACATTGGTCCCGTCCCAGGTGTTCGTGACTCTAACGGGACCGTTTTGGGTTTGTTTTACGTTTTTACCCTTCGATGGCATGTTTTTATGCTTAAGTTTATTTTTTTGCAAATTTAGTCGTACACTCCAACCGGGAGCCTCGGGACTACGGCGTCTATTCTTACGAGTCACATTGGTCCCGTGCGAGGTGTTCGTGGCTCTTACAGGACCGTTTTAAGGCTGTTTTACGTTTTCACCATTCGATGGCATGTTTTTATTCTTAAGGCTAATTTTTCTCAACTTTACGTCGTACACTCAAACTGGGAGTCCCGTGCCTACGCGACCGGTTCATACGAGTCACATTGGTCCCGTCCGAGGTGCTCGTGACTCTTACGGGACCGTTTTAGGTTTGTTTTACGTTTTAACCCTTCGATGACATGTTTTTATGCTATAAGTCTATTTTTTACAAATTTACGTCGTAAACTCAAACCGGGAGTCCCGTGACTACGCGATCGGTTCCTACGAGTCACATTGGTCCCGTACGAGGTTTTCGTGACTCTTACGGGACCATTTTAAGGCTGTTTTATGTTTTCACCATTCGATGGCATGTTTTTATGCATAAGTTTATTTTTTTGCAAATTTATGTCGTACACTCCAACCGGGAGCCTCGGGACTACGACGTCTGTTCTTACGAGTCACATTGGTCCCGTGCGAGGTGTTCGTGGCTCTTACGGGACCGTTTTAAGGCTGTTTTACGTTTTCACAATTCGATGGCTTGTTTTTATGCTTAAGGCTAATTTTTTGCAACTTTACGTCGTACACTCAAACCGGGAGTTCCGTGCCTACGCGGTCGGTTCCTACGAGTCACATTGGTCCTGTGCGAGGTGTTCGTGACTCTTACCGGACCGTTTTGGGTTTGTTTTACGTTTTCACCCTTCGATGGCATGTTTTTATGCTTAAGTTTATTTTTCTGCGAATTTCCGTCGTACACTCCAACCGGGAGCGTCGGGACTACGCCGTCTGTTCTTACGAGTCACCTTGGTCCCGTTCGAGGTGTTCGTGGCTCTTACGGGACCGTTTAAAGGCTGTTTTACGTTTTCTTAATTCGATGGCATGTTTTTATGCTTAAGGCTAATTTTTTGCAACTTTACGTCGTACACTCAAACCGGGAGTCCCGTGCCTACGCGGTCGGTTCCTACGAGTCACATTGGTCCCGTGCGAGGTGATTGTGACTCTTACGGGACCATTTTGGGTTTGTTTTATGTTTTCACCCTTCGATGGCATGTTTTTATGCTTTAGTTTATTTTTTTGCAAATTTACGTCGTACACTCTAATCGGGAGCCTCGGGACTACGCCGTCTGTTCTTACGAGTCACATTGACCCCGTGCGAGGTGTTCATTGCTCTTACGGGATCGTTCTAAGGTTGTTTTACATTTTCGCCATTCGATGGCATGTTTTTATCCTTTAAGTCTATTTTTTGCAAATTTGCGTCGTACACTCAAACCGGGAGTCCCGTGCCTACGCGGTCGGTTCCTACGAGTCACATTGGTCCCGTGCGAGGTTATCGTAACTCTTACGTGACCGTTTTGGGTTTGTTTCACGTTTTAACCCTTCGATGACATGTTTTTATGCTTTAAGTCTATTTTTTACAAATTTATGTCGTACACTCAAACCGGGAGTCCCGTGCCAACTCGATCGGTTTCGACGAGTCACATTGGTCCCGTGTGAGGTGTTCGTCACTCTTACGGGACCGTTTTGGGTTTGTTTTACGTTTTCACCCTTCGATGGCATGTTTTTATGCTTAAGTTTATTTTTTTGCAAATTTCCGTCGTACACTCCAACCGGGAGCGTCGGGACCACGCCGTCTGTTCTTACGAGTCACATTGGTCCCGTTCGAGGTGTTCGTGGCTCTTACGGGACAGTTTAAAGGCTGTTTTACATTTTCTTAATTCGATGGCATGTTTTTATGCTTAAGGCTAATTTGTTGCAACTTTACGTCGTACACTCAAACCGGGAGTCCCGTGCCTACGCGGTCGATTCCTACGAGTCACATTGGTCCCGTCCGAGGTGTTCGTGACTCTTACGTGACCGTTTTGGGTTTTTTTCACATTTTCACCCATCGATGGCATGTTTTTATGCTTAAGTTTATTTTATTACAAATTTACGTCGTACACTCCAACCGGGAGCCTCAAGACTACGCCGTCTGTTCTTACGAGTCACATTGGTCCCGTACGAGGTGTTCGTGGCCCTTACGGGACCGTTTTAAGGCTGTTTTACGTTTTCACCATTCGATGGCATGTTTTTATGCTTAAGGCTAATTTTTTGCAACTTTACGTCGTACACTCAAATCGGGAGTCCCGTGCCTACGCGATCGGTTCATACGAGTCACATTGGTCCAGTGAGAGGTGTTCGTGACTATTACGGAACCGTTTTAAGGTTGTTTTACATTTTCACCCTTCGATGGCATGTTTTTATGCATCAGTTTATTTTTTTGCAACTTTACGTCGTAGACTCCAACCGGGAGCCTCGGGACCACGACGTCTGTTCTTACGAGTCACATTTATCCCGTGCGAGATGTTCGTGGCTCTTACGGGACCGTTTTAAAGCTGTTTTACGTTTTCACCATTCGATGGCATGTTTTTATGCTTAAGGCTAATTTTTTACAACTTGACGTCGTACACTCAAACTGGGAGTCCCGTGCCTACGCGGTCGGTTCCTACAAGTCACATTGGTCCCGTCCCAGGTGTTCATGACTCTTACGGGACCGTTTTGGGTTTGTTTTACGTTTTCACCCTTCGATGGCATGTTTTTATGCCTAAGTTTATTTTTTTGCAAATTTAGTCGTACACTCCAACCGTGAGCCTCGGGACTACGCCGTCTGTTCTTACGAGTCACATTGGTCCCGTGCGAGGTGTTCGTGGCTCTTACGGGACCGTTTTAAGGCTGTTTTACGTTTTCACCATTCGATGACATGTTTTTATGCTTAAGGCTAATTTTTAACAACTTTACGTCATACACTCAAACTGGGAGTCCCGTGCCTACGCGGTCGGTTCCTACAAGTCACATTGGTCCCGTCCCAGGTGTTCGTGACTCTTACGGGACCGTTTTGGGTTTGTTTTACGTTTTCACCCTTCGATGGCATGTTTTTATGCCTAAGTTTATTTTTTTGCAAATTTAGTCGTACACTCCAACCGTGAGCCTCGGGACTACGCCGTCTGTTCTTACGAGTCACATTGGTCCCGTGCGAGGTGTTCGTGGCTCTTACGGGACCGTTTTAAGGCTGTTTTATGTTTTCACCATTCGATGGCATGTTTTTATGCTTAAGGCTAATTTTTTGCAACTTTACGTCGTACACTCAAACAGGGAGTCCCGTGCCTACGCGGTCGGTTCCTACGAGTCATATTGGTCCCGTGCGAGGTGATCGTGACTCTTACGGGACCATTTTGGGTTTGTTTTATGTTTTCACCCTTCGATGGCATGTTTTTATGCTTTAGTTTATTTTTTTGCAAATTTACGTCGTACACTCTAATCGGGAGCCTCGGGACTACGCCGTCTGTTCTTACGAGTCACATTGGCCCCGTGCGAGGTGTTCATTGCTCTTACGGGATCGTTTTAAGGCTGTTTTACATTTTCACCATTCGATGGCATGTTTTTATGCTTTAAGTCTATTTTTTGCAAATTTGTGTCGTACACTCAAACCGGGAGTCCCGTGCCTACGCGGTCGGTTCCTACGAGTCACATTGGTCCCGTGCGAGGTTATCGTAACTCTTACGGGACCGTTTTGGGTTTGTTTTATGTTTTCACCCTTTGATGGCATGTTTTTATGCATAAGTTTATTTTTTTGTAAATTTACGACGTACACTCCAATCGGGAGCCTCGGGACTACGCCGTCTGTTCTTACGAGTCACATTGGTCCCGTGCGAGGTGTTCGTGGCCCTTACGGGACCGTTTTATGGCTGTTTCATGTTTTCACCATTCGATGTCATGTTTTTATGCTTAAGGCTAATTTTTTACAACTTTACGTCGTACACTCTAACCGGGAGTCTCGTACCTACGCGATGGGTTCATACAAGTCACATTGGTCCAGTGCGAGGTGTTCGTGACTCGTACGGAACCGTTTTAAGGCTGTTTTACATTTTCACCCTTCGATGGCAAGTTTTTATGCATAAGTTTATTTTTTTGTAAATTTACGTCGTACACTCCAACCGGGAGCCTCGGGACCACGACGTCTGCTCTTACGAGTCACATTGGTCTCGTTCTAGTTATTCGTGGCTCTTACGGGACCGTTTAAAGGTTGTTTTACGTTTTCATAATTCAATGGCATGTTTTTATGCTTAAGGCTAATTTTTTGCAAATTTGCGTCGTACACTCAAACCGGGAGTCCCGTGCCTACGCGGTCGGTTCCTACGAGTCACATTGGTCCCGTGCGAGGTTATCGTAACTCTTACGTGACCGTTTTGGGTTTGTTTCACGTTTTAACCCTTCGATGACATGTTTTTATGCTTTAAGTCTATTTTTTACAAATTTATGTCGTACACTCAAACCGGGAGTCACGTGCCAACTCGATCGGTTTCGATGAGTCACATTGGTCCCGTGTGAGGTGTTCGTGACTCTTACGGGACCGTTTTGGGTTTGTTTTACGTTTTCACCCTTCGATGGCATGTTTTTATGCTTAAGTTTATTTTTTTGCAAATTTCCGTCGTACACTCCAACCGGGAGCGTCGGGACCACGCCGTCTGTTCTTACGAGTCACATTGGTCCCGTTCGAGGTGTTCGTGGCTCTTACGGGACCGTTTAAAGGCTGTTTTATGTTTTCTTAATTCGATGGCATGTTTTTATGCTTAAGGCTAAGTTTTTGCAACTTTACGTCGTACACTCAAATCGGGAGTCCCGTGCCTACGCGATCGGTTCATACGAGTCACAATGGTCCAGTGAGAGGTGTTCGTGACTATTACGGAACCGTTTTAAGGTTGTTTTACATTTTCACCCTTCGATGGGATGTTTTTATGCATCAGTTTATTTTTTTGCAACTTTACGTCGTAGACTCCAACCGGGAGCCTCGGGACCACGACGTCTGTTCTTACGAGTCACATTGGTCCCGTACGAGGTGTTCGTGGCTCTTACGGGACCGTTTTAAAGCTGTTTTACGTTTTCACCATTCGATGGCATGTTTTTATGCTTAAGGCTAATTTTTTACAACTTGACGTCGTACACTCAAACTGGGAGTCCCGTGCCTACGCGGTCGGTTCCTACAAGTCACATTGGTCCCGTCCCAGGTGTTCATGACTCTTATGGGACCGTTTTGGGTTTGTTTTACGTTTTCACCCTTCGATGGCATGTTTTTATGCCTAAGTTTATTTTTTTGCAAATTTAGTCGTACACTCCAACCGTGAGCCTCGGGACTACGCCGTCTGTTCTTACGAGTCACATTGGTCCCGTGCGAGGTGTTCGTGGCTCTTACGGGACCGTTTTAAGGCTGTTTTACGTTTTCACCATTCGATGGCATGTTTTTATGCTTAAGGCTAATTTTTTACAACTTTACGTCATACACTCAAACTGGGAGTCCCGTGCCTACGCGGTCGGTTCCTACAAGTCACATTGGTCCCGTCTCAGGTGTTCGTGACTCTTACGGGACCGTTTTGGGTTTGTTTTACGTTTTCACCCTTCGATGGCATGTTTTTATGCCTAAGTTTATTTTTTTGCAAATTTAGTCGTACACTCCAACCGTGAGCCTCGGGACTACGCCGTCTGTTCTTACGAGTCACATTGGTCCCGTGCGAGGTGTTCGTGGCTCTTACGGGACCGTTTTAAGGCTGTTTTATGTTTTCACCATTCGATGGCATGTTTTTATGCTTAAGGCTAATTTTTTGCAACTTTACGTCGTACACTCAAACTGGGAGTCCCGTGCCTACGCGGTCGGTTCCTACGAGTCATATTGGTCCCGTGCGAGGTGATCGTGACTCTTACGGGACCATTTTGGGTTTGTTTTATGTTTTCACCCTTCGATGGCATGTTTTTATGCTTTAGTTTATTTTTTTGCAAATTTACGTCGTACACTCTAATCGGGAGCCTCGGGACTACGCCGTCTGTTCTTACGAGTCACATTGGCCCCGTGCGAGGTGTTCATTGCTCTTACGGGATCGTTTTAAGGCTGTTTTACATTTTCACCATTCGATGGCATGTTTTTATGCTTTAAGTCTATTTTTTGCAAATTTGCGTCGTACACTCAAACCGGGAGTCCCGTGCCTACGCGGTCGGTTCCTACGAGTCACATTTGTCCCGTGCGAGGTTATCGTAACTCTTACGGGACCGTTTTGGGTTTGTTTTATGTTTTCACCCTTTGATGGCATGTTTTTATGCATAAGTTTATTTTTTTGTAAATTTACGACGTACACTCCAATCGGGAGCCTCGGGACTACGCCGTCTGTTCTTACGAGTCACATTGGTCCCGTGCGAGGAGTTCGTGGCCCTTACGGGACCGTTTTATGGCTGTTTAATGTTTTCACCATTCGATGTCATGTTTTTATGCTTAAGGCTAATTTTTTAGAACTTTACGTCGTACACTCTAACCGGGAGTCTCGTGCCTACGCGATGGGTTCATACAAGTCACATTGGTCTAGTGCGAGGTGTTTGTGACTCGTACGGAACCGTTTTAAGGCTGTTTTACATTTTCACCCTTCGATGGCAAGTTTTTATGCATAAGTTTATTTTTTTGTAAATTTACGTCGTACACTCCAACCGGGAGCCTCGGGACCACGACGTCTGTTCTTACGAGTCACATTGGTCCCGTTCGAGTTGTTCGTGGCTCTTACGGGACCGTTTAAAGGTTGTTTTACGTTTTCATAATTCAATGGCATGTTTTTATGCTTAAGGCTAATTTTTTGCAACTTTACGTCATACACTCAAACCGGGAGTCCCGTGCCTACGCGGTCGGTTCCTACGAGTCACATTGGTCCCGTCCGAGGTGTTCGTGACTCTTACGTGACCGTTTTGGGTTTGTTTCACGTTTTAACCCTTCGATGACATGTTTTTATGCTTTAAGTCTATTTTTTACAAATTTATGTCGTACACTCAAACCGGGAGTCCCGTGCCAACTCGATCGGTTTCGACGAGTCACATTGGTCCCGTGCGAGGTGTTCGTGACACTTACGGGACCGTTTTGGGTTTGTTTTATGTTTTCACCCTTCGATGGCATGTTTTTATGCTTAAGTTTATTTTTTTGCAAATTTCCATCGTACACTCCAATCGGGAGCGTCGGGACTACGCCGTCTGTTCTTACGAGTAACATTGGTCCCGTTCGAGGTGTTCGTGGCTCTTACGGGACCATTTAAAGGCTGTTTTATGTTTTCTTAATTCGATGGCATGTTTTTATGCTTAAGGCTAATTTTTTGCAACTTTACGTCGTACACTCAAACCGGGAGTCCCGTGCCTACGCGGTCGATTCCTACGAGTCACATTGGTCCCGTCCGAGGTGTTCGTGACTCTTACGTGACCGTTTTGGTTTTTTTTCACATTTTCACCCTTCGATGGCATGTTTTTATGCTTAAGTTTATTTTTTTACAAATTTACGTCGTACACTCCAACCGGGAGCCTCGGGACTACGCCGTCTGTTCTTACGAGTCACATTGGTCCCGTACGAGGTGTTCGTGGCCCTTGCGGGACCGTTTTAAGGCTGTTTTACGTTTTCACCATTCGATGGCATGTTTTTATGCTTAAGGCTAATTTTTTGCAACTTTACGTTGTACACTCAAATCGGGAGTCCCGTGCCTACGCGATCGGTTCATACGAGTCACATTGGTCCAGTGAGAGGTGTTCGTGACTATTACGGAACCGTTTTAAGGCTGTTTTACATTTTCACCCTTCGATGGCATGTTTTTATGCATCAGTTTATTTTTTTGCAAATTTACGTCGTAGACTCCAACCGGGAGCCTCGGGACCACGACGTCTGTTCTTACGAGTCACATTGGTCCCGTACGAGGTGTTCGTGGCTCTTACGGGACCGTTTAAAGGTTGTTTTACATTTTCCTAATTCAATGGCATGTTTTTATGCTTAAGGCTAATTTTTTGCAACTTTACGTCATACACTCAAACCGGGAGTCCCGTGCCTACGCGGTCGGTTCCTACGAGTCACATTGGTCCCGTCCGAGGTGTTCGTGACTCTTACGTGACCGTTTTGGGTTTGTTTCACATTTTAACCCTTCGATGACATGTTTTTATGCTCTAAGTCTATTTTTTACAAATTTATGTCGTACACTCAAACCGGGAGTCCCGTGCCAACTCGATCGGTTTCGACGAGTCACATTGGTCCCGTGCGAGGTGTTCGTGGCTCTTACGGGACCGTTTTAAGGCTGTTTTACGTTTTCACCATTCGATGGCATGTTTTTATGCTTAAGGCTAGTTTTTTGCAACTTTACGTCGTACACTCAAACTGGGAGTCCCGTGCCTACGCGGTCGGTTCCTACGAGTCATATTGGTCCCGTGCGAGGTGATCGTGACTCTTACGGGACCATTTTGGGTTTGTTTTATGTTTTCACCCTTCGATGGCATGTTTTTATGCTTTAGTTTATTTTTTTGCAAATTTACGTCGTACACTCTAATCGGGAGCCTCGGGACTACGCCGTCTGTTCTTACGAGTCACATTGGCCCCGTACGAGGTGTTCATTGCTCTTACGGGATCGTTTTAAGGCTGTTTTACATTTTCACCATTCGATGGCATGTTTTTATGCTTTAAGTCTATTTTTTGAAAATTTGCGTCGTACACTCAAACCGGGAGTCCCGTGCCTACGCGGTCGGTTCCTACGAGTCACATTGGTCCCGTGCGAGGTTATCGTAACTCTTACTGGACCGTTTTGGGTTTGTTTTATGTTTTCACCCTTTGATGGAATGTTTTTATGCTTAAGTTAATTTTTTTGTAAATTTACGACGTGCACTCCAACCGGGAGCCTCGGGACTACGCCGTCTGTTCTTACGAGTCACATTGGTCCCGTGCGAGGTGTTCGTGGCCCTTACGGGACCGTTTTATGGCTGTTTAATGTTTTCACCATTCGATGGCATGTTTTTATGCTTAAGGCTAATTTTTTGCAACTTTACGTCGTACACTCTAACCGAGAGTCTCGTGCCTACGCGATGGGTTCATACAAGTCACATTGGTCTAGTGCGAGGTGTTCGTGACTCGTACGGAACCGTTTTAAGGCTGTTTTACATTTTCACCCTTCGATGGCAAGTTTTTATGCATAAGTTTATTTTTTTGTAAATTTACGTCGTACACTCCAACCGGGAGCCTCGGGACCACGACGTCTGTTCTTACGAGTCACATTGGTCCCGTTCGAGGTGTTCGTGGCTCTTACGGGACCGTTTAAAAGTTGTTTTACATTTTCATAATTCAATGGCATGTTTTTATGCTTAAGGCTAATTTTTTGCAACTTTACGTCATACACTCAAACCGGGAGTCCCGTGCCTACGCGGTCGGTTCCTACGAGTCACATTGGTCCCGTCCGAGGTGTTCGTGACTCTTACGTGACCGTTTTGGGTTTGTTTCACGTTTTAACCCTTCGATGACATCTTTTTATGCTTTAAGTCTATTTTTTACAAATTTATGTCGTACACTCAAACCGGGAGTCCCGTGCCAACTTGATCGGTTTCGACGAGTCACATTGGTCCCGTGCGAGGTGTTCGTGGCTCTTACGGGACCGTTTTAAGGCTGTTTAACGTTTTCACCATTCGATGGCATGTTTTTATGCTTAAGGCTAATTTTTTTCAACTTTACGTCGTACACTCAAACTGGGAGTCCCGTGACTACGCGGTCGGTTCCTACGAGTCATATTGGTCCCGTGCGAGGTGATCGTGACTCTTACGGGACCATTTTGGGTTTGTTTTATCTTTTCACCCTTCGATGGCATGTTTTTATGCTTTAGTTTATTTTTTTGCAAATTTACGTCGTACACTCTAATCGGGAGCCTCCGGACTACGCCGTCTGTTCTTACGAGTCACATTGGCCCCGTGCGAGGTGTTCATTGCTCTTACGGGATCGTTTTAAGGCTGTTTTACATTTTCACCATTCGATGGCATGTTTTTATGCTTTAAGTCTATTTTTTGCAAATTTGCGTCGTACACTCAAACCGGGAGTCCCGTGCCTACGCGGTCGGTTCCTACGAGTCACATTGGTCCCGTGCGAGGTTATCGTAACTCTTACGGGACCGTTTTGGGTTTGTTTTATGTTTTCACCCATTGATGGCATGTTTTTATGCTTAAGTTTATTTTTTTGTAAATTTACGACGTACACTCCAACCGGGAGCCTCGGGACTACGCCGTCTGTTCTTACGAGTCACATTGGTCCCGTGCGAGGTGTTCGTGGCCCTTACGGGACCGTTTTATGGCTGTTTTACGTTTTCACCATTCGATGGCATGTTTTTATGCTTACGGCTAATTTTTTACAACTTTATGTCGTACACTCAAACTGGGAGTCCCGTGCCTACGCGGTCGGTTCCTACAAGTCACATTGGTCCCGTCCCAGGTGTTCGTGACTCTTACGGGACCGTTTTGGGTTTGTTTTACGTTTTCACCCTTCGATGGCATGTTTTTATGCTTAAGTTTATTTTTTTGCAAATTTAGTCGTACACTCCAACCGTGAGCCTCGGGACTACGCCGTCTGTTCTTACGAGTCACATTTGTCCCGTGCGAGGTGTTCGTGGCTCTCACGGGACCGTTTTAAGGCTGTTTTACGTTTTCACCATTCGATGGCATGTTTTTATGCTTAAGGCTAATTTTTCTCAACTTTACGTCCTACACTCAAACCGGGAGTCCCGTGCCTACGCGATCGGTTCCTACGAGTCATATTGGTCCCGTCCGAGGTGTTCGTGACTCTTACGGGACGGTTTTGGGTTTGTTTTATGTTTTCACCCTTCGATGGCATGTTTTTATGCTTTAGTTTATTTTTTTGCAAATTTACGTCGTACACTCTAATCGGGAGCCTCGGGACTACGCCGTCTGTTCTTACGAGTCACATTGGCCCCGTGCGAGGTGTTCATTGCTCTTACGGGATCGTTTTAAGGCTATTTTACGTTTTCACCATTCGATGGCATGTTTTTATGCTTTAAGTCTATTTTTTACAAATTTGCGTCGTACACTGAAACCGGGAGTCCCGTGCCTAGGTGGTCGGTTCCTACGAGTCACATTGGTCCCGTGCGAGGTTATCGTAACTCTTACGGGACCGTTTTGGGTTTGTTTTATGTTTTCACCCTTTGATGGAATGTTTTTATGCTTAAGTTTATTTTTTTGCAAATTTACGACGTACACTCCAACCGGGAGCCTCGGGACTACGTCGTCTGTCCTTACGAGTCACATTGGTCCCGTGCGAGGTGTTCGTGGCCCTTACGGGACCGTTTTATGGCTGTTTAATGTTTTCACCATTCGATGGCTTGTTTTTATGCTTAAGGCTAATTTTTTGCAACTTTACTTCGTACACCCTAACCGGGAGTCTCGTGCCTAGGCGATGGGTTCATACAAGTCACATTGGTCCGGTGCGAGGTGTTCGTGACTCTTACGGAACCGTTTTAAGGCTGTTTTACATTTTCACCTTTCGATGGCAAGTTTTTATGCATAAGTTTATTTTTTTGTAAATTTACATCGTACACGCCAACCGGGAGCCTCGGGACCACGACGTCTGTTCTTACGAGTCACATTGGTCCCGTTCGAGGTGTTCGTGGCTCTTACGGGACCGTTTAAAGGTTGTTTTACGTTTTCATAATTCAATGGCATGTTTTTATGCTTAAGGCTAATGTTTTGCAACTTTACGTCATACACTCAAACCGGGAGTCCCGTGCCTACGCGGTCGGTTCCTACGAGTCACATTGGTCCCGTCCGAGGTGTTCGTGACTCTTACGTGACCGTTTTGGGTTTGTTTCACGTTTTAACCCTTCGATGACATGTTTTTATGCTTTAAGTCTATTTTTTACAAATTTATGTCGTACACTCAAACCGGGAGTCCCGTGCCAACTCGATCGGTTTCGACGAGTCACATTGGTCCTGTGCGAGGTGTTCGTGACTCTTACCGGACCGTTTTGGGTTTGTTTTACGTTTTCACCCTTCGATGGCATGTTTTTATGCTTAAGTTTATTTTTCTGCGAATTTCCGTCGTACACTCCAACCGGGAGCGTCGGGACTACGCCGTCTGTTCTTACGAGTCACCTTGGTCCCGTTCGAGGTGTTCGTGGCTCTTACGGGACCGTTTAAAGGCTGTTTTACGTTTTCTTAATTCGATGGCATGTTTTTATGCTTAAGGCTAATTTTTTGCAACTTTACGTCGTACACTCAAACCGGGAGTCCCGTGCCTACGCGGTCGATTCCTACGAGTCACATTGGTCCCGTCCGAGGTGTTCGTGACTCTTACGTGACCGTTTTGGGTTTGTTTTACGTTTTCACCCTTCGATGGCATGTTTTTATGCTTAAGTTTATTTTTTTGCGAATTTCCATCGTACACTCCAACCGGGAGCGTCGGGACTACGCCGTCTGTTCTTACGAGTCACATTGGTCTCGTTCGAGGTGTTCGTGGCTCTTACGGGACCGTTTAAAGGCTGTTTTACGTTTTCTTAATTCGATGGCATGTTTTTATGCTTAAGGCTAATTTTTTGCAACTTTACGTCGTACACTCAAACCGGGAGTCCCGTGCCTACGCGGTCGATTCCTACGAGTCACATTGGTCCCGTCCGAGGTGTTCGTGACTCTTACGTGACCGTTTTGGGTTTTTTTCACATTTTCACCCTTCGATGGCATGTTTTTATGCTTAAGTTTATTTTTTTACAAATTTACATCGTACACTCCAATCGGGAGCCTCGGGACTACGCCGTCTGTTCTTACGAGTCACATTGGTCCCGTACGAGGTGTTCGTGGCCCTTACGGGACCGTTTTAAGGCTATTTTACGTTTTCACCATTCGATGGCATGTTTTTATGCTTATGGCTAATTTTTTGCAACTTTACGTCGTACACTCAAATCGGGAGTCCCGTGCCTACGCGATCGGTTCCTACGAGTCATATTGGTCCAGTGAGAGGTGTTCGTGACTATTACGGAACCGTTTTATGGCTGTTTTACATTTTCACCCTTCGATGGCATGTTTTTATGCATCAGTTTATTTTTTTGCAAATTTATGTTGTAGACTCCAACCGGGAGCCTCGGGACCACGACGTCTGTTCTTACGAGTCACATTGGTCCCGTGCGAGGTGTTCGTGGCTCTTACGGGACCGTTTTAAAGCTGTTTTACGTTTTCACCATTCGATGGCATGTTTTTATGCTTAAGGCTAATTTTTTACAACTTTACGTCATACCCTCAAACTGGGAGTCCCGTGCCTACGCGGTCGGTTCCTACAAGTCACATTGGTCCCGTCCCAGGTGTTCGTGACTCTTACGGGATCGTTTTGTGTTTGTTTTACGTTTTCACCCTTCGATGGTATGTTTTTATGCTTAAGTTTATTTTTTTGCAAATTTAGTCGTACACTCCAACTGTGAGCCTCGGGACTACGCCGTCTGTTCTTACGAGTCACATTGGTCCCGTGCGAGGTGTTCGTGGCTCTTACGGGACCGTTTTAAGGCTGTTTTACGTTTTCACCATTCGATGGCATGTTTTTATGCTTAAGGCTAATTTTTCTCAACTTTACGTCGTACACTCAAACCGGGAGTCCCGTGCCTACGCGATCGGTTCATACGAGTCACATTGGTCCCGTCCGAGGTGTTCGTGACTCTTACGGGACGGTTTTAGGCTTGTTTTACGTTTTAACCCTTCGATGACATGTTTTTATGCTATAAGTCTACTTTTTGCAAATTTACGTCGTACACTCAAACCGGGAGTCCCGTGACTACGCGATCGGTTCCTACGGGTCACATTGGTCCCGTGCGAGGTTTTCGTGACTCTTACGGGACCTCTTTGGGTTTGTTTTACGTTTTCAACCTTCGATGTCATGTTTTTATGCTTAAGTTTATTTTTTTGCAAATTTACGTCGTACACTCCAATCGGGAGCCTCAGGACTACGCCGTCTGTTCTTACGAGTCACATTGGTCCCGTGCGAGGTGTTCGTGGCTCTTACGGGACCGTTTTAAGGCTGTTTTACGTTTTCACCATTCGATGGCATGTTTTTATGCTAAAGGCTAATTTTTTGCAACTTTATGTCGTACACTCAAACCGGGAGTCCCGTGCCTACGCGATCGGTTCATACGAGTCACATTGGTCCAGTGCGAGGTGTTCGTGACTCTTACGGAACCGTTTTAAGGATGTTTTACATTTTCACCCTTCGATGGCATGTTTTTATGCATAAGTTTATTTTTTTGCAAATTTACGTCATACACTCCAACCGGGAGCCTCGGGACTACGCCGTCTGTTCTTACGAGTCACATTGGTCCCGTGCGAGGTGTTCGTGGCTCTTACGGGGCCGTTTTAAGGCTGTTTTACGTTTTCACCATTCGATGGCATGTTTTTATGCTAAAGGCTAATTTTTTGCAACTTTATGTCGTACACTCAAATCGGGAGTCCCGTGCCTACGCGATCGGTTCATACGAGTCACATTGGTCCAGTGCGAGGTGTTCGTGACTCTTACGGAACCGTTTTAAGGATGTTTTATATTTTCACCCTTCGAGTGCATGTTTTTATGCATAAGTTTATTTTTTTGCAAATTTACGTCATAGACTCCAACCGGGAGCCTCGGGACTACGACGTCTGTTCTTACGAGTCACATTGGTCTCGTGTGAGGTGTTCGTGGCTCTTACGGGACCGTTTTAAGGCTGTTTTACGTTTTCACAATTCGATGGCTTGTTTTTACGCTTAAGGCTAATTTTTTGCAACTTTACGTCGTACACTCAAACCGGGAGTCCCGTGCCTACGCGATCGGTTCCGACGAGTCACATTGGTCCCGTGCGAGGTGTTCGTAACTCTTACGCAACCGTTTTAAGGCTGTTTTACATTTTCACCTTTCAATGGCATGTTTTTATGCATAAGTTTAGTTTTTTGCAAATTTACATCATACACTCCAACCGGGAGCCTCGGGACTACGACGTCTGTTCTTACGAGTCACATTGGTCCCGTGCGAGGTGTTCGTGGCTCTTACGGGACCGTTTTAAGGCTGTTTTACGTTTTCACAATTCGATGGCTTGTTTTTATGCTTAAGGCTAATTTTTTGCAACTTTACGTCGTACACTCAAACCGGGAGTTCCGTGCCTACGCGGTCGGTTCCTACGAGTCACATTGGTCCCATCCGAGGTGTTCGTGACCCTTACGGGACTGTTTTGGGTTTGTTTTACGTTTTAACCCATCGATGACATGTTTTTCTGCTTTAAGTCTATTTTTTACAAATTTACGTCGTACACTCAAACCGGGAGTCCCGTGACTACGCGATCGGTTCCGACGAGTCACATTGGTCCTGTGCGAGGTGTTCGTAACTCTTACGGAACCTTTTTAAGGCTGTTTTACATTTTCACACTTCAATGGCATGATTTTATGCTTAAGTTTATTTTTTTACAAATTTACGTCATACACTCCAACCGGGAGCCTTGGGACTACGCCGTCTATTCTTACGAGTCACATTTGTCCCGTGCGAGGTGTTCGTGGCTCTTACGAGTCCGTTTTAAGGCTTTTTTACATTTTCACCCTTCGATGGAAAGTTTTTATGCAAAATTTTATTTTTTTGTAAATTTACGTCGTACACTCCAACCGGGAGCCTCGGGACTACGCC
The DNA here is from genome assembly GCA_949130495.1 of Sambucus nigra. NCBI lineage: Eukaryota > Viridiplantae > Streptophyta > Magnoliopsida > Dipsacales > Adoxaceae > Sambucus > Sambucus nigra. The sequence goes on from OX422209.1 coordinate 43,994,309, forward strand.
GTCTGTTCTTACGAGACACATTGGTCCCGTGCGAGGTGTTCGTGGCTCTTACGGGACCGTTTTAAGGCTGTTTTATGTTTTCACCATTCGATGGCATGTTTTTATGCTAAAGGCTAATTTTTTGCAACTTTATGTCGTACACTCAAACCGGGAGTCCCGTGCCTACGCGATCGGTTCCGACGAGTCACATTGGTCCCGTGCGAGGTGTTCGTAACTCTTACGCAACCGTTTTAAGGCTGTTTTACATTTTCACCTTTCAATGGCATGTTTTTATGCATAAGTTTAGTTTTTTGCAAATTTACATCATACACTCCAACCGGGAGCCTCGGGACTACGACGTCTGTTCTTACGAGTCACATTGGTCCCGTGCGAGGTGTTCGTGGCTCTTACGGGACCGTTTTAAGGCTGTTTTACGTTTTCACAATTCGATGGCTTGTTTTTATGCTTAAGGCTAATTTTTTGCAACTTTACGTCGTACACTCAAACCGGGAGTTCCGTGCCTACGCGGTCGGTTCCTACGAGTCACATTGGTCCCGTCCGAGGTGTTCGTGACTCTTACAGGATCGTTTTGGGTTTGTTTAACGTTTTAACCCTTAGATGACATGTTTTTATGCTTTAAGTCTATTTTTTGTAAATTTACGTCGTACACTCACACCGGGAGTCCCCTTGCCTACGCGATCGGTTCCGACGAGTCACATTGGTCCCGTGCGAGGTGTTCGTAACTCTTACGGAACCGTTTTAAGGCTGTTTTACATTTTCACACTTCAATGGCATGTTTTTATGCTTAAGTTTATTTTTCTACAAATTTACGTCGTACACTCCAACCGGGAGCCTCGGGACTACGCCGTCTGTTCTTACTAGTCACATTGGTCCCGTGCGAGGTGTTCGTGGCTCTTACGGGACCGTCTTAAGGCTGTTTTACGTTTTCACTATTCGATGGGATGTTTTTGTGCTTAAGGCTAATTTTTTGCAACTTTACGTCGTACACTCAAACCGGGAGTCCCGTGCCTACGCGGTCGGTTCCTACAAGTCACATTGGTCCCGTGCGAGGTGATCGTGACTCTTACGGGACCATTTTGGGTTTGTTTTATGTTTTCACCCTTCGATGGCATGTTTTTATGCTTTAGTTTATTTTTTTGCAAATTTACGTCGTACACTCTAATCGGGAGCCTCGGGACTACGCCGTCTGTTCTTACGAGTCACATTGGCCCCGTGCGAGGTGTTCATTGCTCTTACGGGATCGTTTTAAGGTTGTTTTACGTTTTCACCATTCGATGGCATGTTTTTATGCTTTAAGTCAATTTTTTGCAAATCTGCGTCGTACACTCAAACCGGGAGTCCCGTGCCTATGCGATCGGTTCCTACGAGTCACATTGGTCCCGTGCGAGGTGTTCGTGACTCTTACGTGACCGTTTTGGGTTTGTTTCACGTTTTCACCCTTCGATGGCATGTTTTTATGCTTAAGTTTATTTTTTTACAATTTTTATTTTTTTACAAATTTACGACGTACACTCCAACCGTGAGCCTTGGGACTACGCCGTCTGTTCTTACGAGTCACATTGGTCCCGTGCGAGGTGTTCGTGGCCCTTACGGGACCGTTTTATTGCTGTTTAATGTTTTCACCATTCGATGGCAGGTTTTTATGCTTAAGGCTAATTTTTTTGTAAATTTACGTCGTACACTCTAACCGGGAGTCTCGTGCCTACGCGATGGGTTCATACATGTCACATTGGTCCAGTGCGAGGTGTTCGTGACTCTTACGGAACCGTTTTAAGGCTGTTTTACATTTTCACCCTTCGATGGCAAGTTTTTATGCATAAGTTTATTTTTTTGTAAATTTACGTCGTACACTCCAACCGGGAGCCTCGGGACCACGACGTCTGTTCTTACGAGTCACATTGGTCCCGTTCGAGGTGTTCGTGGCTCTTACGGGACCGTTTAAAGGTTGTTTTACGTTTTCATAATTCAATGGCATGTTTTTATGCTTAAGGCTAATTTTTTGCAACTTTACGTCATACACTCAAACCGGGAGCCCCGTGCCTACGCGGTCGGTTCCTACGAGTCACATTGGTCCCATCCGAGCTGTTCGTGACTCTTACGTGACCGTTTTGGGTTTGTTTCACGTTTTAACCCTTCGATGACATGTTTTTATGCTTTAAGTCTATTTTTTACAAATTTACGTCGTACACTCAAACCGGGAGTCCCGTGCCTACGCGATCGGTTCCTACGAGTCACATTGGTCCCGTGCGAGGTGTTCGTGACTCTTACGGGACCGTTTTGGGTTTGTTTTATGTTTTCACCCTTCGATGGCATGTTTTTATGCTTAAGTTTATTTTTTTGCAAATTTCCGTCGTACACTCCAACCGGGAGCGTCGGGACTACGCCGTCTGTTCTTACGAGTCACATTGGTCCCGTGCGAGTTATCCGTGGCTCTTACGGGACCGTTTTAAGGCTGTTTTAGATTTTCACAATTCGATGTCATGATTTTATGCTTAAGGGTAATTTTTTAAAACTTTACGTCGTACACTCAAACCGGGAGTCCCGTGCCTACGCGGTCGGTTCCTACGAGTCACATTGGTCCCGTCCGAGGTGTTCGTGACTCTTACGGGACCGTTTTGGGTTTGTTTTATGTTTTAACCATTCGATGACATGTTTTTATGCTTTAAGTCTATTTTTTGCAAATTTACCCCGTACACTCAAACCGGGAGTCCCGTGCCTACGCGATCGGTTCCGACGAGTCACATTGGTCCCGTGCGAGGTGTTCGTAACTCTTACGGAACCGTTTTAAGGCTGTTTTACATTTTCACCTTTCAATGGCATGTTTTTATGCTTAAGTTTATTTTTTTGCAAATTTACGTCGTACACTCCAACCGGGAGCCTCGGGACTACGTCGTCTGTTCTTACGAGTCACATTGGTCTCGTGCAAGGTGTTCGTGGCTCTTACGGGACCGTTTAAAGGTTGTTTTACGTTTTCACCATTCGATGGCATGTTTTTATTCTTAAGCCTAAGTTTTTGCAACTTTACATCGTACACTCAAATCGGGAGTCCCGTGCCTACGCGATCGGTTCATACGAGTCACATTGGTCCCGTCCGAGGTGTTCGTGAGTCTTACGGGACCGTTTTGGGTTTGTTTTACGTTTTAACCCTTCGATGGCATGTTTTTATGCTTTAAGTCTATTTTTTGCAAATTTACGTCGTACACTCAAACCGGGAGTCTCGGGACTACGCGATCGGTTCCTACGAGTCACATTGGTCCCGTGCGAGGTGTTCGTGACTCTTACGGGACCGTTTTAAGGTTGTTTTACGTTTTCAGCATTCGATGGCATGTTTTTATGCATAACTGTATTTTTTTGCAAATTTACGTCGCACACTCCAATCGGGAGCCTCGGGACTACACCGTCTGTTCTTACGAGTCGCATTGGTCCCGTGCGAGGTGTTCGTGGCTCTTATGGGATTGTTTTAAAGCTGTTTCACGCTTTCACCATTCGATGGCCTGTTTTTATGCTTATGGCTAATTTTTGACAACTTTACGTCGTACATTCAAACCGAGAGTCCCGTGCCTACGCGGTCGGTTCCTACGAGTCAGATTGGTCCCGTGCGAGGTGATCGTGACTCTTACGGGACCATTTTGGGTTTGTTTTACATTTTCACCCTTCGATGGCATGTTTTATGCTTAAGTTTTTTTTTTTTTTGCAAATTTACGTCGTACACTCCAACCGGGAGCCTCGGGACTTCGCCGTCTGTTCTTTCGAGTCACATTTGTCCCGTGCGAGGTGTTCGTGGCTCTTACGGGACCGTTTTAATGCTGTTTTACGTTTTCACCATTCGATGGCATGTTTTTATTCTTAAGGCTAATTTTTTTCAACTTTACGTCGTACACTCAAAACGGGAGTCCCGTGCCTACGCGATCGGTTGATACGAGTCACATTGGTCCCGTTCGAGGTGTTCATGACTCTTACGGGACCGTTTTGGGTTTCTTTTACGCTTTAACCCTTCGATGACATGTTTTTATGCTTTAAGTCTATTTTTTGAAAATTTGCGTCGTACACTGAAACCGGGAGTCCCGTGACTACGCGATCGGTTCCTACGAATCACATTGGTCCCGTGCGAGGTGCTCGTGACTCTTACGGGACCGTTTTAAGGCTGTTTTACGTTTTCACCCTTCGATGGCATGTTTTTATTCTTAAGGCTAATTTTTTTCAACTTTACGTCGTACACTCCAACCGGGAGCGTCGGGACTACGCCGTCTTTTCTTACGAGTCACATTGGTCCCGTGCGAGTTGTTCGTGGATCTTACGGGACCGTTTTAAGGCTGTTTTATGTTTTCACAATTCGATGGCATGATTTTATGCTTAAGGCTAATTTTTTAAAACTTTACGTCGTACACTCAAACCGGGAGTCCCGTGCCTACGCGGTCGGTTCCAACGAGTCACATTGGTCCCGTCCGAGGTGTTCGTGACTCTTACGGGACCGTTTTGGGTTTGTTTTATGTTTTAACCCTTCGATGACATGTTTTTATGCTTTAAGTCTGTTTTTTGCAAATTTACCCCGTACACTCAAACCGGGAGTCCCGTGCCTACGCGATCGGTTCCGACGAGTCACATTGGTCCCGTGCGAGGTGTTCGTAACTCTTACGGAACCGTTTTAAGGCTGTTTTACATTTTCACCTTTCAATGGCATGTTTTTATGCTTAAGTTTATTTTTTTGCAAATTTACGTCGTACACTCCAACCGGGAGCCTCGGGACTACGTCCTCTGTTCTTACGAGTCACATTGGTCTCGTGCAAGGTGTTCGTGGCTCTTACGGGACCGTTTAAAGGTTGTTTTACGTTTTCACCATTCGATGGCATGTTTTTATTCTTAAGCCTAAGTTTTTGCAACTTTACATCGTACACTCAAATCGGGAGTCCCGTGCCTACGCGATCGGTTCATACGAGTCACATTGGTCCCGTCCGAGGTGTTCGTGACTCTTACGGGACCGTTTTGGGTTTGTTTTACGTTTTAACCCTTCGATGGCATGTTTTTATGCTTTAAGTCTATTTTTTGCAAATTTACATCGTACACTCAAACCGGGAGTCTCGGGACTACGCGATCGGTTCCTACGAGTCACATTGGTCCCGTGCGAGGTGTTCGTGACTCTTACGGGACCGTTTTAAGGTTGTTTTACGTTTTCACCATTCGATGGCATGTTTTTATGCATAACTGTATTTTTTTGCAAATTTACGTCGCACACTCCAACCGGGAGCCTCGGGACTACACCGTCTGTTCTTACGAGTCGCATTGGTCCCGTGCGAGGTGTTCGTGGCTCTTATGGGATTGTTATAAAGCTATTTTACGCTTTCACCATTCGATGGCCTGTTTTTATGCTTATGGCTAATTTTTGACAACTTTACGTCGTACATTCAAACCGAGAGTCCCGTGCCTACGCGGTCGGTTCCTACGAGTCAGATTGGTCCCGTGCGAGGTGATCGTGACTCTTACGGGACCATTTTGGGTTTGTTTTACATTTTCACCCTTCGATGGCATTTTTTATGCTTAAGTTTTTTTGTTTTGCAAATTTACGTCGTACACTCCAACCGGGAGCCTCGGGACTACGCCGTCTGTTCTTTCGAGTCACATTGGTCCCGTGCGAGGTGTTCGTGGCTCTTACGGGACCGTTTTAATGCTGTTTTACGTTTTCACCATTCGATGGCATGTTTTTATTCTTAAGGCTAATTTTTTTCAACTTTACGTCGTACACTCAAACCGGGAGTCCCGTGCCTACGCGATCGGTTGATACGAGTCACATTGGTCCCGTTCGAGGTGTTCATGACTCTTACGGGACCGTTTTGGGTTTCTTTTACGCTTTAACCCTTCGATGACATGTTTTTATGCTTTAAGTCTATTTTTTGAAAATTTGCGTCGTACACTTAAACCGGGAGTCCCGTGACTACGCGATCGGTTCCTACGAGTCACATTGGTCCCGTGCGAGGTGCTCGTGACTCTTACGGGACCGTTTTAAGGCTGTTTTACGTTTTCACCATTCGATGGCATGTTTTTACTCTTAAGGCTAATTTTTTTCAACTTTAAGTCGTACACTCAAACCGGGAGTCCCGTGCCTACGCGATCGGTTGATACGAGTCACATTGGTCCCGTCCGAGGTGTTCATGACTCTTACGGGACCGTTTTGGGTTTCTTTTACGGTTTACCCTTCGATGACATGTTTTTATGCTTTAAGTCTATTTTTTGAAAATTTGCGTCGTACACTTAAACCGGGAGTCCCGTGACTACGCGATCGGTTCCTACGAGTCACATTGGTCCCGTGCAAGGTGCTCGTGACTCTTACGGGACTGTTTTAAGGCTGTTTTACGTTTTCACCATTCGATGGCATGTTTTTATACATATGTTTTTTTTTTTGCAAATTTACGTCGTACACTCCAACCGGGAGCCTCGGGACTACGCCGTCTTTTCTTATGAGTCACATTGGTGCCGTGTGAGGTGTTCGTGGCTCTTACGGGACCGTTTTAAGGCTGTTTTACGTTTTCACAATTCGATGGCATGTTTTTCTGCTTAAGGCTAATTTTTTGCAACTTTACGTCGTACACTCAAACCGGGAGTTCCGTGCCTACGCGGTCGGTTCCTACGAGTCACATTGGTCCTGTCCGAGGTGTTCGTGACTCTTACGGGACCGTTTTGGGTTTGTTTTACGTTTTAACACTTCAATGACATGTTTTTATGATTTAAGTCTATTTTTTGCAAATTTACGACGTACACTCACACCGGGAGTCCCGTGCCTACGCGAACGGTTACGACGAGTCACATCCGTCCCGTGCGAGGTGTTCGTAACTCTTACGGAACCGTTTTAAGGCTGTTTTACATTTTCACCCTTCAATTGCATGTTTTTATGCTTAAGTTTATTTTTTTGCAAATTTACGTCATACACTCCAACCGGGAGCCTCGGGACTACGCCATATGTTCTAACGAGTCACATTGGTCCCGTGCGAGGTGTTCGTGGCTCTTACGGGACCGTTTACAGGCTGTTTTATGTTTTCACCATTCGATGGCATGTTTTTATGCTTAAGTTTATTTTTTGCGACTTTACGTCGTACACTCAAACCGGGAGTCCCGTGCCTACGCGGTCGGTTCCTACGAGTCACATTGGTCCCGTGCGAGGTGATCGTGAGTCTTACGGGATCATTTTGGGTTTGTTTTACGTTTTCACCCTTCGATGGCATGTTTTTATGCTTAAGTTTATTTTTTTGCAAATTTACGTCGTACACTCCAATCGGGAGCCTCGGGACTTCGCCGTCTATTCTTACGGGTCACATTGGTCCCGTGTCCTGCCTCTTACGGGACCGTTTTAAAGCTGTTTTACATTTTCACCATTCGCTGGCATGTTTTTATGCTGAAGGCTAATTTTTTGCAACTTTACGTCGTACACTCAAACCGGGAGTCCCGTGCCTACGCGGTCGATTCCTACGAGTCACATTGGTCCCGTGTGAGGTGATCGTGACTATTACGGGACCGTTTTGGGTTTGTTTTACGTTTTCACCCTTCGATGTCATGTTTTTATGCTTAAGTTTATTATTTTGCAAATTTACGTGTACACTCCAACCGGGAGCCTCGGGACTACGTCGTCTGTTCTTACGAGTCACATTGGTCCCGTGCGAGGTGTTCGTCGCTCTTATGGGACCGTTTTAAGGCTGTTTTACTTTTTCACCATTCGATGACATGTTTTTATGCTTAAGGCTAATTTTTAGCAACTTTATGTCGTACACTCCAACCGGGAGTCCCGTGCCTACGTGATCGGTTCATACGAGTCACATTGGTCCAGTGCGAGGTGTTCGTGACTCTTACGGAACCGTTTTAAGGCTGTTTGACATTTTCACTCTTCGATGACATGTTTTTATGCGTAAGTTTATTTTTTTGCAAATATACATCATACACTCCAACCGGGAGCCTCGGGACTACGACGTCTGTTCTTACGAGTCACATTGGTCTCGTGTGAGGTGTTCGTGGCTTTTACGGGACCATTTTAAGGCTGTTTTACGTTTTCACAATTCGATGGCATGTTTTTATGCTTAAGGCTAATTTTTGGCAACTTTACGTCGTACACTCAAACCGGGAGTTCCGTGCCTACGCGGTCAGTTACTACGAATCACATTGGTCCCGTCCGAGGTGTTCGTGACTCTTACGGGACCGTTTTGGGTTTGTTTCACATTTTAACCCTTCGATGACATGTTTTTATGCTTTAAGTCTATTTTTTGAAAATTTACGTCGTACACTCAAATCGGGAGTCCCGTCCCTACGCGATGGGTTCCGACGAGTCAAATTGGTCCCGTGTGAGGTGTTCGTAACTCTTACGGAACCGTTTTAAGGCTGTTTTATGTTTTCACCTTTCAATGGCATGTTTTTATGCTTAAGTTTATTTTTTTGCAAATATACGTCGTACACTCCAACCGGGAGCCTCGGGACTACGCCGTCTGTTCTTACGAGTCAGATTGGTCTCGTGCGAGGTGTTCGTGGCTCTTACGGGACCGTTTTAAGGCTGTTTTACGTTTTCACCATTCGATGGCATGTTTTTATGCTTAAGGATAAGTTTTTGCAACTTTACGTCGTACACTCAAACCGGGAGTCCCGTGCCTACGCGATCGGTTCATACGAGTCACATTGGTCCAGTGCGAGGTGTTCGTGGCTCTTACGGGACCGTTTTAAGGCTGTTTTATGTTTTCACCATTCGATGGCATGTTTTTATGCTTAAGGATAAGTTTTTGTAACTTTACGTCGTACACTCAAACCGGGAGTCCCGTGCCTACGCGATCAGTTCATACGAGTCACATTGATCCCATCTGAGGTGTTCGTGACTCTTACGGGACCGTTTTGGGTTTGTTTTACGTTTTTACCATTCGATTGCATGTTTTTATGCTTTAAGTCTATTTTTTGCAAATTGACGTCGTACACTCAAACCGGGAGCCTCGGGACTACGCGATCGGTTCCTACGAGACACATTGGTCCCGTGCGAGGTGTTCGTGACTCTTACGGGACCGTTTTAAGGTTGTTTTACGTTTTCACCATTCGATGGTATGTTTTTATGCATAAATGTATTTTTTTACAAATTTACGTCGCACACTCCAACCGGGAGCCTCGGGACTACGCCGTTTGTTCTTACGAGTTACATTGGTCCCGTGCGAGGTGCTCCTGGCTTTTATGGGATTGTTTTAAGGCTGTTTTACGTTTTCACCATTCGATGGCATGTTTTTATGCTTAAGGCTAATTTTTTATAACATTACGTCGTACCCTCAAACCGAGAGTCCCGTGCCTACGCGGTCGGTTCCTACAAGTCAGATTGGTCCTGTGCGAGGTGATCGTGACTCTTACGGGACTGTTTTGGGTTTGTTTTACGTTTCCACCATTCGATAGCATGTTTTTATGCATAACTGTATTTTTTGCAAATTTACTTCGTACACTCCAACCGGGAGCCTCGGGACTACGCCGTCTGTTCTTACGAGTCACATTGGTCCCGTGCGAGGTGTTCGTGGCTCTTACGGGACCGTTTTAAGGCTGTTTTAGGTTTTCACCATTCGATGTCATGTTTTTATGCCTAAGGATAATTTTTTTCAACTTTACGTCGTACTCTCAAACCGGGAGTCCCGTGCCTACGCGGTCGGTTCATACGAGTCACATTGGTCCCGTCCGAGGTGTTCGTCACTCTTACGGGACCGTTTTGGGTTTGTTTTAAGTTTTAACCCTTCGATGACATGTTTTTATGCTTTAAGTCTATTTTTTGCAAATTTGCGTCGTACACTCAAACCGGGAGTCCCGTGACTACGCGATCGGTTCCTACGAGTCAGATTGGTCCCGTGCGAGGTGTTCGTGATCTTACGTGACCGTTTTGGGTTTTTTTCACATTTTCACCCTTCTATGGCATGTTTTATGCTTAAGATTTTTTTTTTTTGCAAATTTACGTCGTACACTCCAACCGGGAGCCTCGGGACTTCGCCGTCTGTTCTTTCGAGTCACATTGGTCCCGTGCGAGGTGTTCGTGGCTCTTACGGGACCGTTTTAATGCTGTTTTACGTTTTCACCATTCGATGGCATGTTTTTATTCTTAAGGCTAATTTTTTTCAACTTTACGTCGTACACTCAAAACGGGAGTCCCGTGCCTACGCGATCGGTTGATACGAGTCACATTGGTCCCGTCCGAGGTGTTCATGACTCTTACGGGACCGTTTTGGGTTTGTTTTACGTTTTAACCCTTCGATGACATGTTTTTATGCTTTAAGTCTATTTTTTGCAAATTTGAGTCGTACACTCAAACCGAGAGTCCCGTGACTACGCGATCGGTTCCTACGAGTCACATTGGTCCCGTGCGAGGTGTTCGTGACTCTTACGGGACCGTTTTAAGGCTGTTTTACATTTTCACCCTTCGATGGCATGTTTTTATGCATAAGTTTATTTTTTTGCAAATTTACGTCATACACTCCAACCGGGAGCCTCGGGACTACGACGTCTGTTCTTACGAGTCACATTGGTCCCGTGTGAGGTGTTCGTGGCTCTTACGGGACCATTTTAAGGCTGTTTTACGTTTTCACAATTCGATGGCATGTTTTTATGCTTAAGGCTAATTTTTGGCAACTTTACGTCGTACACTCTAACCGGGAGTTCCGTGCCTACGCGGTCAGTTCCTACGAATCATATTGGTCCTGTCCGAGGTGTTCGTGACTCTTACGGGACCGTTTTGGGTTTGTTTTACGTTTTAACCCTTCGATGACATGTTTTTATGCTTTAAGTCTATTGTTTGCAAATTTATGTCGTACACTCAAATCGGGAGTCCCGTCCCTACGCGATCGGTTCCGACGAGTCAAATTGGTCCCGTGCGAGGTGTTCGTAACTCATACGGAACCGTTTTAAGGCTGTTTTATGTTTTCACCTATCAATGGCATGTTTTTATGAATAACTTTATTTTTTTGCAAATTTACGTCGTACACTCCAACCGGGAGCCTCGGGACTACGCCGTCTATTCTTACGAGTCACATTGGTCTTGTGCGAGGTGTTCGTGGCTCTTACGGGACCGTTTTAAGGCTGTTTTACATTTTCACCATTCGATGGCATGTTTTTATTCTTAAGGATAAGTTTTTACAACTTTACGTCGTATACTCAAACCGGGAGTCCCGTGCCTACGCGATCGGTTCATACGAGTCACATTGCCCCCTTCCGAGGTGTTCGTGACTCTTACGGGACCGTTTTGGGTTTGTTTTACATTTTAACCCTTCGATGGCATGTTTTTATGCTTTAAGTCTATTTTTTGCAAATTGAAGTCGTACACTCAAACCGGGAGCCTCGGGACTACGCGATCGGTTCCTACGAGTCACATTGGTCCCGTGCGAGGGGTTCGTGACTCTTACGGGACCGTTTTAAGGTTGTTTTACTTTTTCACCATTCGATGGCATTTTTTTATGCATAACTGTATTTTTTTGTAAATTTACGTCGCACACTCCAACCGGGAGCCTCGGGACTACACCGTCTGTTCTTACGAGTCGCATTGGTCCCGTGCGAGGTGTTCGTGGCTCTTATGGGATTGTTTTAAAGCTGTTTTACGTTTTCACCATTCGATGGCCTGTTTTTATGCTTAAGGCTAATTTTTTATAACTTTACGTCGTACACTCAAACTGAGAGTCCCGTGCCTACGCGGTCGGTTCCTACGAGTCAGATTGGTCCCGTGCGAGGTGATCGTGACTCTTACGGGACCATTTTGGGTTTGTTTTACGTTTTCACCCTTCGATGGCATGTTTTATGCTTAAGTTTATTTTTTTGCAAATTTACGTCGTACACTCCAACCGGGAGCCTCGGGACTACGCCGCCTGTTCTTACGAGTCACATTGGTCCCGTGCGAGGTGTTCATGGCTCTTATGGGACCCTTTTAAGGCTGTTTTACGTTTTCACCATTCGATGGCATGTTTTTATGCTTAAGGCTAATTTTTTTCAACTTTCCGTCGTACTCTCAAACCGGGAGTCCCGTGCCTACGCGATCGGTTCATACGAGTCACATTGGTCCCGTCCGAGGTGATCGTGACTCTTACGGGACCGTTTTGGGTTTGTTTTACGTTTTAACCCTTCGATGACATGTTTTTATGCTTTAAGTCTATTTTTTGAAAATTTGCGTCGTACACTCAAACCGGGTGTCCCGTGACTACGCGATCGGTTCCTATAAGACACATTGGTCCCGTGCGAGGTGTTCGTGACTCTTACAGGACCGTTTTAAGGTTGTTTTACATTTTTACCATTTGATGGCATGTTTTTATACATATGTTTATTTTTTTTTGCAAATTTACGTCGTACACTCCAACCGGGAGCCTCAGGACTACGCCGTCTGTTCTTACGAGTCACATTGGTGCCGTGCGAGGTGTTCCTGGCTCTTACGGGACCGTTTTAAGGCTGTTTTACGTTTTCACAATTCGATGGCATGTTTTTATGCTTAAGGCTAATTTTTTGCAACTTTACGTCGTACACTCAAACCGGGAGTTTTGTGCCTACGCGGTCGGTTCCTACGAGTCACATTGGTCCAGTCCGAGGTGTTCGTGACTCTTACGGGACCGTTTTGGGTTTGTTTTACATTTTAACCCTTCGATGACATGTTTTTATGCTTTAAGTCTATTTTTAGCAAATTTACGTCGTACACTCAAACTGGGAGTCCCGTGCCTACTCGATCGGTTCCGACGAGTCACATTGGTCCCGTGCGAGGTGTTCGTAACTCTTATGGAACTGTTTTTAGGCTGTTTTACGTTTTCAATCTTCGATGGCATTTTTTTATGCTTAAGTTTATTTTTTTGCAAATTTACGTCGGACAGTCCAATCGGGAGCCTCGGGACTACGCCGTCTGTTCTTACGAGTGACATTGGTCCCGTGTCGTGGCTCTTACGGGACCGTTTTAAGGCTGTTTTACATTTTCACCATTCGATGGCATGTTTTTATGCTTAAGGCTAATTTTTTGCAACTTTACGTCGTACACTCAAACCGGGAGTCCCGTGCCTACGCGGTCGATTCCTACGAGTCACATTGGTCCCGTGCGAGGTGATCGTGACTATTACGGGACCGTTTTGGGTTTGTTTTACCTTTTCACCCTTTGATGTCATGTTTTGATGCTTAAGTTTATTTTTTTGCAAATTTACGTCGTACACTCCAACCGGGAGCCTCAGGACTACGCCTTCAGTTCTTACGAGTCACATTAGTCCCGTGCGAGGTGTTCGTGGCTCTTACGGGACCGTTTTAAGGCTGTTTTACGTTTTCACCATTCGATGGCATGTTTTTATGCTTAAGGCTAATTTTTTGCAACTTTATGTCGTACACTGAAACCGGGAGTCCCGTCCCTACGCGATCGGTTCATACGAGTCACATTGGTCCAGTGCGAGGTGTTCGTGACTCTTACGGAACCGTTTTAAGGCTGTTTTACATTTTCACCCTTCGATGGCATGTTTTTATGCATAAGTTTATTTTTTTGCAAATTTACATCATACACTCCAAACGGGAGCCTCGGGACTACGACGTCTGTTCTTACGAGTCACATTGGTCCCGTGTGAGGTGTTTGTGGCTCTTACGGTACAATTTTAAGGCTGTTTTACGTTTTCACAATTCGATGGCATGTTTTTATGCTTAAGGCTAATTTTTTACAACTTTACGTCGTCACTCAAACCGGGAGTTCCGTGCCTACGCGGTCAGTTCCTACGAGTCACATTGGACCCGTCCGAGGTGTTCGTGACTCTTACGGGACCGTTTTGGGTTTTTTTCACGTTTTAACCCTTCGATGACATGTTTTTATGCTTTAAGTCTATTTTTTGCAAATTTACGTCGTACACTCAAATCGGTAGTCCCGTGCCTATGCGATCGGTTCTGATGAGTCACATTGGTCCCGTGCGAGGTGTTCGTAACTCTTACGGAACCGTTTTAAGGCTGTTTTACGTTTTCACCTTTCAATGGCATGTTTTTATGCTTAAGTTTTTTTTTTAGCAAATTTACGTCGTACACTCCAACCGGGAGCCTCGGGACTACGCCGTCTGTTCTTACGAGTCACATTGGTCCCGTGCGAGGTGTTCGTGGCTCTTACGGACCGTTTTAAGGCTGTTTTACGTTTTCACCATTCGATGGCATGTTTTTATGCTAAAGGCTAATTTTTTGCAACTTTATGTCGTACACTCAAACCGGGAGTCCCGTGCCTACGCGATCGGTTCATACGAGTCACATTGGTCCAGTGCGAGGTATTCGTGACTCTTACGGAACCGTTTTAAGGCTGTTTTACATTTTCACCCTTCGATGGCATGTTTTTATGCATAAGTTTATTTTTTTGCAAATTTACATCATACACTCCAACCAGGAGCCTCGGGACTACGACGTCTGTTCTTACGAGTCACATTGGTCCCGTGTGAGGTGTTTGTGGCTCTTACGGGACCATTTTAAGGCTATTTTACGTTTTCACAATTCGATGGCATGTTTTTATGCTTAAGGCTAATTTTTTGCAACTTTACGTCGTCACTCAAACCGGGAGTTCCGTGCCTACGTGGTCAGTTCCTACGAGTCACATTGGTCCCGTCCGAGGTGTTCGTGACTCTTACGGGACCGTTTTTGGTTTGTTTTACGTTTTAACCCTTCGATGACATGTTTTTATGCTTTAAGTCTATTTTTTTGCAAATTTACGTCGTACACTCAAATCGGGAGTCCCGTGCCTACGCGATCGGTTCCGATGACTCACATTGGTCCCGTGCGAGGTGTTCGTAACTCTTACGGAACCGTTTGGAGGCTGTTTTACGTTTTCACCTTTCAATGGCATGTTTTTATGCTTAAGTTTATTTTTTTGCAAATTTACGTCGTACACTCCAACCGGGAGCCTTGGGACTACGCCGTCTATTCTTACGAGTCATATTGATCTCGTGCGAGGTGTTCGTGGTTCTTACGGGACCGTTTTAAGGCTGTTTTACGTTTTCACCATTCGATGGCATGTTTTTTTGCTTAAGGCTAAGTTTTTGCAACTTCAGGTCGTACACTAAAAACCGGGAGTCCCGTGCCTACGCGATCGGTTCATACGAGTCACATTGGTCCCGTCCGAGATGTTCGTGACTCTTACGGGATTGTTTTGTTTTTGTTTTATGTTTTAACCCTTCGATGACATGTTTTTATGCTTTAAGTATGCTTTTTGCAAATTTACGTCATACACTCAAACCGGGAGCCTCGGGACCACGCGATCGGTTCCTACGAGTCACATTGGTCCCTTGCGAGGTCTTCGTGACTCTTACGGGACCGTTTTAAGGTTGTTTTTCGTTTTCACCATTCGATAGCATGTTTTTATGCATAACAGTATTTTTTTGCAAATTTACGTCGTACACTCCAACCGGGAGCCTCGGGACTACGCCGTCTGTTCTTACGAGTCACATTGGTCCCGTGCGAGGTGTTCGTGGCTCTTACGGGACCGTTTTAAGGCTGTTTTATGTTTTCACAATTCGATGGCATGATTTTATGCTTAAGGCTAATTTTTTAAAACTTTACATCGTACACTCAAACCGGGAGTCCCGTGCCTACGCGGTCGGTTCCTACGAGTCACATTGGTCCCGTCCGAGGTGTTCGTGACTCTTACGGGACCGTTTTGGGTTTGTTTTATGTTTTAACCCTTCGATGACATGTTTTTATGCTTTAAGTCTGTTTTTTGCAAATTTACCCCCTACACTCAAACCGGGAGTCCCGTGCCTACGCGATCGGTTCCGACGAGTCACATTGGTCCCGTGCGAGGTGTTCGTAACTCTTACGGAACCGTTTTAAGGCTGTTTTACATTTTCACCTTTCAATGGCATGTTTTTATGCTTAAGTTTATTTTTTTGCAAATTTACGTCGTACACTCCAACCGGGAGCCTCGGGACTACGTCCTCTGTTCTTACGAGTCACATTGGTCTCGTGCAAGGTGTTCGTGGCTCTTACGGGACCGTTTAAAGGTTGTTTTACGTTTTCACCATTCGATGGCATGTTTTTATTCTTAAGCCTAAGTTTTTGCAACTTTACATCGTACACTCAAATCGGGAGTCCCGTGCCTACGCGATCGGTTCATACGAGTCACATTGGTCCCGTCCGAGGTGTTCGTGACTCTTACGGGACCGTTTTGGGTTTGTTTTACGTTTTAACCCTTCGATGGCATGTTTTTATGCTTTAAGTCTATTTTTTGCAAATTTACATCGTACACTCAAACCGGGAGTCTCGGGACTACGCGATCGGTTCCTACGAGTCACATTGGTCCCGTGCGAGGTGTTCGTGACTCTTACGGGACCGTTTTAAGGTTGTTTTACGTTTTCACCATTCGATGGCATGTTTTTATGCATAACTGTATTTTTTTGCAAATTTACGTCGCACACTCCAACCGGGAGCCTCGGGACTACACCGTCTGTTCTTACGAGTCGCATTGGTCCCGTGCGAGGTGTTCGTGGCTCTTATGGGATTGTTTTAAAGTTGTTTTACGCTTTCACCATTCGATGGACTGTTTTTATGCTTATGGCTAATTTTTGACAACTTTACGTCGTACATTCAAACCGAGAGTCCCGTGCCTATGCGGTCGGTTCCTACGAGTCAGATTGGTCCCGTGCGAGGTGATCGTGACTCTTACGGGACCATTTTGGGTTTGTTTTACATTTTCACCCTTCGATGGCATGTTTTATGCTTAAGTTTTTTTGTTTTGCAAATTTATGTCGTACACTCCAACCGGGAGCCTCGGGACTACGTCGTCTGTTCTTTCGAGTCACATTGGTCCCGTGCGAGGTGTTCGTGGCTCTTACGGGACCGTTTTAATGCTGTTTTACGTTTTCACCATTCGATGGCATGTTTTTATTCTTAAGGCTAATTTTTTTCAACTTTACGTCGTACACTCAAACCGGGAGTCCCGTGCCTACGCGATCGGTTGATACGAGTCACATTGGTCCCGTTCGAGGTGTTCATGACTCTTACGGGACCGTTTTGGGTTTCTTTTACGCTTTAACCCTTCGATGACATGTTTTTATGCTTTAAGTCTATTTTTTGAAAATTTGCGTCGTACACTTAAACCGGGAGTCCCGTGACTACGCGATCGGTTCCTACGAGTCACATTGGTCCCGTGCGAGGTGCTCATGACTCTTACGGGACCGTTTTAAGGCTGTTTTACGTTTTCACCACTCGATGGCATGTTTTTATTCTTAAGGCTAATTTTTTTCAACTTTACGTCGTACACTCAAACCGGGAGTCCCGTGCCTACGCGATCGGTTGATACGAGTCACATTGGTCCCGTCCGAGGTGTTCATGACTCTTACGGGACCGTTTTGGGTTTCTTTTACGCTTTAACCCTTCGATGACATGTTTTTATGCTTTAAGTCTATTTTTTGAAAATTTGCGTCGTACACTTAAACCGGGAGTCCCGTGACTACGCGATCGGTTCCTACGAGTCACATTGTTCCCGTGCGAGGTGCTCGTGACTCTTACGGGACTGTTTTAAGGCTGTTTTACGTTTTCACCATTCGATGGCATGTTTTTATACATATGTTTTTTTTTTTGCAAATTTACGTCGTACACTCCAACCGGGAGCCTCGGGACTACGCCGTCTTTTCTTATGAGTCACATTGGTGCCGTGCGAGGTGTTCGTGGCTCTTACGGGACCGTTTTCAGGCTGTTTTACGTTTTCACAATTCGATGGCATGTTTTTCTGCTTAAGGCTAATTTTTTGCAACTTTACGTCGTACACTCAAACCGGGAGTTCCGTGCCTACGCGGTCGGTTCCTACGAGTCACGTTGGTCCTGTCCGAGGTGTTCGTGACTCTTACGGGACCGTTTTGGGTTTGTTTTACGTTTTAACACTTCAATGACATGTTTTTATGATTTAAGTCTATTTTTTGCAAATTTACGACGTACACTCACACCGGGAGTCCCGTGCCTACGCGAACGGTTACGACGAGTCACATCCGTCCCGTGCGAGATGTTCGTAACTCTTACGGAACCGTTTTAAGGCTGTTTTACATTTTCACCCTTCAATTGCATGTTTTTATGCTTAAGTTTATTTTTTTGCAAATTTACGTCGTACACTCCAACCGGGAGCCTCGGGACTACGCCATATGTTCTAACGAGTCACATTGGTCCCGTGCGAGGTGTTCGTGGCTCTTACGGGACCGTTTACAGGCTGTTTTATGTTTTCACCATTCGATGGCATGTTTTTATGCTTAAGTTTATTTTTTGCGACTTTACGTCGTACACTCAAACCGGGAGTCCCATGCCTACGCGGTCGGTTCCTACGAGTCACATTGGTCCCGTGCGAGGTGATCGTGAGTCTTACGGGATCATTTTGGGTTTGTTTTACGTTTTCACCCTTCGATGGCATGTTTTTATGCTTAAGTTTATTTTTTTGCAAATTTACGTCGTACACTCCAATCGGGAGCCTCGGGACTTCGCCGTCTGTTCTTACGAGTCACATTGCTCCCGTGTCCTGCCTCTTACGGGACCGTTTTAAAGCTGTTTTACATTTTCACCATTCGCTGGCATGTTTTTATGCTGAAGGCTAATTTTTTGCAACTTTACGTCGTACACTCAAACCGGGAGTCCCGTGCCTACGCGGTCGATTCCTACGAGTCACATTGGTCCCGTGTGAGGTGATCGTGACTATTACGGGACCGTTTTGGGTTTGTTTTACGTTTTCACCCTTCGATGTCATGTTTTTATGCTTAAGTTTATTTTTTTGCAAATTTACGTGTACACTCCAACCGGGAGCCTCGGGACTACGTCGTCTGTTCTTACGAGTCACATTGGTCCCGTGCGAGGTGTTCGTCGCTCTTACGGGACCGTTTTAAGGCTGTTTTACTTTTTCACCATTCGATGGCATGTTTTTATGCTTAAGGATAAGTTTTTGCAACTTTACGTCGTACACTCCAACCGGGAGTCCCGTGCCTACGCGATCGGTTCATACGAGTCACATTGGTCCAGTGCGAGGTGTTCGTGACTCTTACGGAACCGTTTTAAGGCTGTTTTACATTTTCACTCTTCGATGGCATGTTTTTATGCGTAAGTTTATTTTTTTGCAAATATACATCATACACTCCAACCGGGAGCCTCGGGACTACGACGTCTGTTCTTACGAGTCACATTGGTCTCGTGTGAGGTGTTCGTGGCTTTTACGGGACCATTTTAAGGCTGTTTTACGTTTTCACAATTCGATGGCATGTTTTTATGCTTAAGGCTAATTTTTGGCAACTTTACGTCGTACACTCAAACCGGGAGTTCCGTGCCTACGCGGTCAGTTACTACGAATCACATTGGTCCCGTCCGAGGTGTTTGTGACTCTTACGGGACCGTTTTGGGTTTGTTTCACATTTTAACCCTTCGATGACATGTTTTTATGCTTTAAGTCTATTTTTTGAAAATTTACGTCGTACACTCAAATCGGGAGTCCCGTCCCTACGCGATGGGTTCCGACGAGTCAAATTGGTCCCGTGTGAGGTGTTCGTAACTCTTACAGAACCGTTTTAAGGCTGTTTTATGTTTTCACCTTTCAATGGCATGTTTTTATGCTTAAGTTTATTTTTTTGCAAATATACGTCGTACACTCCAACCGGGAGCCTCGGGACTACGCCGTCTGTTCTTACGAGTCAGATTGGTCTCGTGCGAGGTGTTCGTGGCTCTTACGGGACCGTTTTAAGGCTGTTTTACGTTTTCACCATTCGATGGCATGTTTTTATGCTTAAGGATAAGTTTTTGCAACTTTACGTCGTACACTCAAACCGGGAGTCCCGTGCCTACGCGATCGGTTCATACGAGTCACATTGGTCCAGTGCGAGGTGTTCGTGGCTCTTACGGGACCGTTTTAAGGCTGTTTTATGTTTTCACCATTCGATGGCATGTTTTTATGCTTAAGGATAAGTTTTTGTAACTTTACGTCGTACACTCAAACCGGGAGTCCCGTGCCTACGCGATCAGTTCATACGAGTCACATTGATCCCGTCTGAGGTGTTCGTGACTCTTACGGGACCGTTTTGGGTTTGTTTTACGTTTTTACCATTCGATTGCATGTTTTTATGCTTTAAGTCTATTTTTTGCAAATTGACGTCGTACACTCAAACCGGGAGCCTCGGGACTACGCGATCGGTTCCTACGAGACACATTGGTCCCGTGCGAGGTGTTCGTGACTCTTACGGGACCGTTTTAAGGTTGTTTTACGTTTTCACCATTCGATGGTATGTTTTTATGCATAAATGTATTTTTTTACAAATTTACGTCGCACACTCCAACCGGGAGCCTCGGGACTACGCCGTTTCTTCTTACGAGTTACATTGGTCCCGTGCGAGGTGCTCCTGGCTTTTATGGGATTGTTTTAAGGCTGTTTTACGTTTTCACCATTCGATGGCATGTTTTTATGCTTAAGGCTAATTTTTTATAACATTACGTCGTACCCTCAAACCGAGAGTCCCGTGCCTACGCGGTCGGTTCCTACAAGTCAGATTGGTCCTGTGCGAGGTGATCGTGACTCTTACGGGACTGTTTTGGGTTTGTTTTACGTTTCCACCATTCGATAGCATGTTTTTATGCATAACTGTATTTTTTGCAAATTTACGTCGTACACTCCAACCGGGAGCCTCGGGACTACGCCGTCTGTTCTTACGAGTCACATTGGTCCCGTGCGAGGTGTTCGTGGCTCTTACGGGACCGTTTTAAGGCTGTTTTAGGTTTTCACCATTCGATGTCATGTTTTTATGCCTAAGGATAATTTTTTTCAACTTTACGTCGTACTCTCAAACCGGGAGTCCCGTGCCTACGCGATCGGTTCATACGAGTCACATTGGTCCCGTCCGAGGTGTTCGTCACTCTTACGGGACCGTTTTGGGTTTGTTTTACGTTTTAACCCTTCGATGACATGTTTTTATGCTTTAAGTCTATTTTCTGCAAATTTGCGTCGTACACTCAAACCGGGAGTCCCGTGACTACGCGATCGGTTCCTACGAGTCAGATTGGTCCCGTGCGAGGTGTTCGTGATCTTACGTGACCGTTTTGGGTTTTTTTCACATTTTCACCCTTCTATGGCATGTTTTTATCCTTAAGTTTATTTTTTTACCAATTTACGTCGTACACTCCAACCGAGAGCCTCGGGACTACGCCGTCTGTTCTTACGAGTCACATTGGTCCCGTGCGAGGTGTTCGTGGCTCTTACGGGACCGTTATAAGGCTGTTTTAGGTTTTCACCATTCGGTGTCAAGTTTTTATGCTTAAGGCTAATTTTTTTCAACTTTACGTCGTACTCTCAAACCGGGAGTCCCGTGCCTACGCGATCGGTTCATACGAGTCACATTGGTCCCGTCCGAGGTGTTCGTGACTCTTACGGGACCGTTTTGGGTTTGTTTTACGTTTTAACCCTTCGATGACATGTTTTTATGCTTTAAGTCTATTTTTTGCAAATTTGAGTCGTACACTCAAACCGAGAGTCCCGTGACTACGCGATCGGTTCCTACGAGTCACATTGGTCCCGTGCGAGGTGTTCGTGACTCTTACGGGACCGTTTTAAGGCTGTTTTACATTTTCACCCTTCGATGGCATGTTTTTATGCATAAGTTTATTTTTTTGCAAATTTACGTCATACACTCCAACCGGGAGCCTCGGGACTACGACGTCTGTTCTTACGAGTCACATTGGTCCCGTGTGAGGTGTTCGTGGCTCTTACGGGACCATTTTAAGGATGTTTTACGTTTTCACAATTCGATGGCATGTTTTTATGCTTAAGGCTAATTTTTGGCAACTTTACGTCGTACACTCTAACCGGGAGTTCCGTGCCTACGCGGTCAGTTCCTACGAATCATATTGGTCCTGTCCGAGGTGTTCGTGACTCTTACGGGACCGTTTTGGGTTTGTTTTACGTTTTAACCCTTCGATGACATGTTTTTATGCTTTAAGTCTATTGTTTGCAAATTTATATCGTACACTCAAATCGGGAGTCCCGTCCCTACGCGATCGGTTCCGACGAGTCAAATTGGTCCCGTGCGAGGTGTTCGTAACTCATACGGAACCGTTTTAAGGCTGTTTTATGTTTTCACCTATCAATGGCATGTTTTTATGAATAACTTTATTTTTTTGCAAATTTACGTCGTACACTCCAACCGGGAGCCTCGGGACTACGCCGTCTATTCTTACGAGTCACATTGGTCTTGTGCGAGGTGTTCGTGGCTCTTACGGGACCGTTTTAAGGCTGTTTTACATTTTCACCATTCGATGGCATGTTTTTATTCTTAAGGATAAGTTTTTACAACTTTACGTCGTATACTCAAACCGGGAGTCCCGTGCCTACGCGATCGGTTCATACGAGTCACATTGCCCCCTTTCGAGGTGTTCGTGACTCTTACGGGACCGTTTTGGGTTTGTTTTACGTTTTAACCCTTCGATGGCATGTTTTTATGCTTTAAGTCTATTTTTTGCAAATTGAAGTCGTACACTCAAACCGGGAGCCTCGGGACTACGCGATCGGTTCCTACGAGTCACATTGGTCCCGTGCGAGGGGTTCGTGACTCTTACGGGACCGTTTTAAGGTTGTTTTACTTTTTCACCATTCGATGGCATGTTTTTATGCATAACTGTATTTTTTTGTAAATTTACGTCGCACACTCCAACCGGGAGCCTCGGGACTACACCGTCTGTTCTTACGAGTCGCATTGGTCCCGTGCGAGGTGTTCGTGGCTCTTATGGGATTGTTTTAAAGCTGTTTTACGTTTTCACCATTCGATGGCCTGTTTTTATGCTTAAGGCTAATTTTTTATAACTTTACGTCGTACACTCAAACTGAGAGTCCCGTGCCTACGCGGTCGGTTCCTACGAGTCAGATTGGTCCCGTGCGAGGTGATCGTGACTCTTACGGGACCATTTTGGGTTTGTTTTACGTTTTCACCCTTCGATGGCATGTTTTATGCTTAAGTTTATTTTTTTGCAAATTTACGTCGTACACTCCAACCGGGAGCCTCGGGACTACGCCGCCTGTTCTTACGAGTCACATTGGTCCCGTGCGAGGTGTTCATGGCTCTTATGGGACCCTTTTAAGGCTGTTTTACGTTTTCACCATTCGATGGCATGTTTTTATGCTTAAGGCTAATTTTTTTCAACTTTCCGTCGTACTCTCAAACCGGGAGTCCCGTGCCTACGCGATCGGTTCATACGAGTCACATTGGTCCCGTCCGAGGTGATCGTGACTCTTACGGGACCGTTTTGGGTTTGTTTTACGTTTTAACCCTTCGATGACATGTTTTTATGCTTTAAGTCTATTTTTTGAAAATTTGCGTCGTACACTCAAACCGGGTGTCCCGTGACTACGCGATCGGTTCCTACAAGACACATTGGTCCCGTGCGAGGTGTTCGTGACTCTTATAGGACCGTTTTAAGGTTGTTTTACATTTTTACCATTCGATGGCATGTTTTTATACATATGTTTATTTTTTTTGCAAATTTACGTCGTACACTCCATTCGGGAGCCTCAGGACTACGCCGTCTGTTCTTACGAGTCACATTGGTGCCGTGCGAGGTGTTCCTGGCTCTTACGGGACCGTTTTAAGGCTGCTTTACGTTTTCACAATTCGATGGCATGTTTTTATGCTTAAGGCTAATTTTTTGCAACTTTACGTCGTACACTCAAACCGGGAGTTTTGTGCCTACGCGGTCGGTTCCTACGAGTCACATTGGTCCAGTCTGAGGTGTTCGTGACTCTTACGGGACCGTTTTGGGTTTGTTTTACGTTTTAACCCTTCGATGACATGTTTTTATGCTTTAAGTCTATTTTTAGCAAATTTACGTCGTACACTCAAACTGGGAGTCCCGTGCCTACTCGATCGGTTCCGACGAGTCACATTGGTCCCGTGCGAGGTGTTCGTAACTCTTATGGAACTGTTTTTAGGCTGTTTTACGTTTTCAATCTTCGATGGCATTTTTTTATGCTTAAGTTTATTTTTTTGCAAATTTACGTCGGACAGTCCAATCGGGAGCCTCGGGACTACGCCGTCTGTTCTTACGAGTGACATTGGTCCCGTGTCGTGGCTCTTACGGGACCGTTTTAAGGCTGTTTTACATTTTCACCATTCGATGGCATGTTTTTATGCTTAAGGCTAATTTTTTGCAACTTTACGTCGTACACTCAAACCGGGAGTCCCGTGCCTACGCGGTCGATTCCTACGAGTCACATTGGTCCCGTGCGAGGTGATCGTGACTATTACGGGACCGTTTTGGGTTTGTTTTACCTTTTCACCCATTCGATGTCATGTTTTGATGCTTAAGTTTATTTTTTTGCAAATTTACGTCGTACACTCCAACCGGGAGCCTCGGGACTACGCCTTCAGTTCTTACGAGTCACATTAGTCCCGTGCGAGGTGTTCGTGGCTCTTACGGGACCGTTTTAAGGCTGTTTTACTTTTTCACCATTCGATGGCATGTTTTTATGCTTAAGGCTAATTTTTTGCAACTTTATGTCGTACACTGAAACCGGGAGTCCCGTCCCTACGCGATCGGTTCATACGAGTCACATTGGTCCAGTGCGAGGTGTTCGTGACTCTTACGGAACCGTTTTAAGGCTGTTTTACATTTTCACCCTTCGATGGCATGTTTTTATGCATAAGTTTATTTTTTTGCAAATTTACATCATACACTCCAAACGGGAGCCTCGGGACTACGACGTCTGTTCTTACGAGTCACATTGGTCCCGTGTGAGGTGTTTGTGGCTCTTACGGGACAATTTTAAGGCTGTTTTACGTTTTCACAATTCGATGGCATGTTTTTATGCTTAAGGCTAATTTTTTACAACTTTACGTCGTCACTCAAACCGGGAGTTCCGTGCCTACGCGGTCAGTTCCTACGAGTCACATTGGACCCATCCGAGGTGTTCGTGACTCTTACGGGACCGTTTTGGGTTTTTTTCACGTTTTAACCCTTCGATGACATGTTTTTATGCTTTAAGTCTATTTTTTGCAAATTTACGTCGTACACTCAAATCGGTAGTCCCGTGCCTACGCGATCGGTTCTGATGAGTCACATTGGTCCCGTGCGAGGTGTTCGTAACTCTTACGGAACCGTTTTAAGGTTGTTTTACGTTTTCACCTTTCAATGGCATGTTTTTATGCTTAAGTTTTTTTTTTAGCAAATTTACGTCGTACACTCCAACCGGGAGCCTCGGGACTACGCCGTATGTTCTTACGAGTCACATTGGTCCCGTGCGAGGTGTTCGTGGCTCTTACGGACCGTTTTAAGGCTGTTTTACGTTTTCACCATTCGATGGCATGTTTTTATGCTAAAGGCTAATTTTTTGCAACTTTATGTCGTACACTCAAACCGGGAGTCCCGTGCCTACGCGATCGGTTCATACGAGTCACATTGGTCCAGTGCGAGGTATTCGTGACTCTTACGGAACCGTTTTAAGGCTGTTTTACATTTTCACCCTTCGATGGCATGTTTTTATGCATAAGTTTATTTTTTTGCAAATTTACATAATACACTCCAACCAGGAGCCTCGGGACTACGACGTCTGTTCTTACGAGTCACATTGGTCCCGTGTGAGGTGTTTGTGGCTCTTACGGGACCATTTTAAGGCTATTTTACGTTTTCACAATTCGATGGCATGTTTTTATGCTTAAGGCTAATTTTTTGCAACTTTACGTCGTCACTCAAACCGGGAGTTCCGTGCCTACGTGGTCAGTTCCTACGAGTCACATTGGTCCCGTCCGAGGTGTTCGTGACTCTTACGGGACCGTTTTAGGTTTGTTTTACGTTTTAACCCTTCGATGACATGTTTTTATGCTTTAAGTCTATTTTTTGTAAATTTACGTCGTACACTCAAATCGGGAGTCCCGTGCCTACGCGATCGGTTCCGATGACTCACATTGGTCCCGTGCGAGGTGTTCGTAACTCTTACGGAACCGTTTGGAGGCTGTTTTACGTTTTCACCTTTCAATGGCATGTTTTTATGCTTAAGTTTATTTTTTTGCAAATTTACGTCGTACACTCCAACCGGGAGCCTTGGGACTACGCCATCTATTCTTACGAGTCACATTGATCTCGTGCGAGGTGTTCGTGGTTCTTACGGGACCGTTTTAAGGCTGTTTTACGTTTTCACCATTCGATGGCATGTTTTTTTGCTTAAGGCTAAGTTTTTGCAACTTCAGGTCGTACACTCAAACGGGAGTCCCGTGCCTACGCGATCGGTTCATACGAGTCACATTGGTCCCGTCCGAGATGTTCGTGACTCTTACGAGACTGTTTTGGGTTTGTTTTACGTTTTAACCCTTCGATGGCATGTTTTTATGCTTTAAGTATATTTTTTGCAAATTTACGTCGTACACTCAAACCGGGAGCCTCGGGACCACGCGATCGGTTCCTACGAGTCACAATTGTCCCTTGCGAGGTCTTCGTGACTCTTACGGGACCGTTTTAAGGTTGTTTTTCGTTTTCACCATTCGATAGCATGTTTTTATGCATAACTGTATTTTTTTGCAAATTTACGTCGTACACTCCAAACGGGAGCCTCGGGACTACGCCGTCTGTTCTTACGAGTCACATTGGTCCCGTGCGAGGTGTTCGTGGCTCTTACGGGACCGTTTTAAGGCTGTTTTACGTTTTCACCATTCGATGGCATGTTTTTATGCTTAAGGCTAATTTTTTGCAACTTTGCGTCGTACACTCAAAACGGGAGTCCCGTGCCTACGCGATCGGTTCATACGAGTCACATTGGTCTTGTCCGAGGTGTTCGTGAATCTTATGGGACTGTTTTGGGTTTGTTTTACGTTTTAACCCTTCGATGGCATGTTTTTATGATTTAAGTCTATTTTTTGCAAATTTACGTCGTACACTCAAACCGGGAGCCTCGGGACTACGCGATCGGTTCCTACGAGTCACATTGGTCCCGTGCGAGGTGTTCGTGACTCTTACGGGACCGGTTTAAGGTTGTTTTACGTTTTCACCATTCGATAGCAGTTTTTATGCATAACTGTATTTTTTTGCAAATTTACGTCGTACACTCCAACCGGGAGCCTCGGGACTACGACGTCAGTTCTTACGAGTCACATTGGTCCCGTGTGAGGTGTTCATGGCTCTTACGGGACCGTTTTAAGGTTGTTTTACATTTTCACAATTCGATGGCATGTTTATATGCTTAAGGCAAATTTTTTGCAACTTTACGTCGTACACTCAAACCGGGAGTTTCGTGCCTACGCGGTCGGTTCCTACGCGTCACATTGGTCCCGTCCGAGGTGTTCGTGACTCTTACGGGACCGTTTTGGGTTTGTTTTACATTTCAAACCTTCGATGACATGTTTTTATACTTTAAGTCTATTTTTTGCAAATTTACGTCGTACACTCAAACCGGTAGTCCCGTGCCTACGCGATCGGTTTCGAGGAGTCACATTGGTCCCGTGCGAGGTGTTCGTAACTCTTACGGAACTGTTTTAAGGCTGTTTTACGTTTTCACCTTTCAATGGCATGTTTTTATTCTTAAGTTTATTTTTTTGCAAATTTACGTCGTACACTCCAACCGGGAGCCCCGGGACTACGCCATCTGTTCTTACGAGTCACATTGGTCTCGTGCGAGGTGTCCGTGGCTCTTACGGGACTGTTTTAAGGCTGTTTCACATTTTCACCATTCGATGGCATGTTTTTATGCTTAAGGCTAAGTTTTTGCAACTTTAGGTCGTACACTCAAACCGGGAGTCCCATGCCTACGCGATCGGTTCATACGAGTCACATTGGTCCCGTCCGAGGTGTTCGTGACTCTTACGGGACCGTTTTGGGTTTGTTTTACGTTTTAACCCTTCGATGGCATGTTTTTATGCTTTAAGTCTATTTTTTGCAAATTTACGTCGTACACTCAAACCGGGAGCCTCGGGACTACGCAATCGGTTCCTACGAGTCACATTGGTCCCGTGCGAGGTCTTCGTGACTCTTACGGGACCGTTTTAAGGTTGTTTTATGTTTTCACCATTCGATAGCATGTTTTTATGCATAACTGTATTTTTTTGCAAATTTACGTCGTACACTCCAACCGGGAGTCTCGGGACTACGTCGTCTGTTCTTACGAGTCACATTGGTCCCGTGCGAGGTGTTCGTGGCTCTTAGGGGACTATTTTAATGCTGTTTTACATTTTCACCATTCGATGGCATGTTTTTATGCTTAAGGCTAATTTTTTACAACTTTACGTTGTACACTCAAACCGAGAGTCCCGTGCCTATGCGGTCGGTTGCTACGAGTCAGATGGGTCCCGTGCGAGGTGATCGTGACTCTTACGGGACCGTTTTGGGTTTGTTTTATGTTTTCACCCTTCGATGGCATGTTTTATGCTTAAGTTTATTTTTTTGCAAATTTACGTCGTACACTCCAACCGGGAGCCTCGGGACTACGCCGTCTATTCTTACTAGTCACATTGGTCCCGTGCGAGGTGTTCGTGGCTCTTACGGGACCGTTTTAAGGTTGTTTTACGTTTTCACCATTCGATAGCATGTTTTTATGCTTAAGGCTAATTTTTTAAAACTTTACGTCGTACACTCAAACCGGGAGTCCCGTGCCTACGCGATCGGTTCATACAAGTCCAATTGGTCCCGTCCGAGGTGTTCATGACTCTTATGGGACCGTTTTGGGTTTGTTTTACGTTTTAACCCTTCGATGACATGTTTTTATGCTTTAAGTTTATTTTTTGCAAATTTACGTCGTACACTCAAACCGGGAGTCCCGTGACTACGCGATCGGTTCCTACGAGTCACATTGGTCCCGTGCGAGGTGTTCGTGACTCTTACGGGACCGTTTTAAGGCTGTTTTACGTTTTCACCATTCGATGGCATGTTTTTATACATATTTTTATTTTTTTGCAAATTTACGTCGTACACTCCAACCGGGAGCCTCAGGACTACGCCGTCTGTTCTTACGAGTCACATTGGTGCCGTGCGAGGTCTTCGTGGCTCTTACGGGACCGTTTTAAGGATGTTTTACGTTTTCACAATTCGATGGCTTGTTTTTATGCGTAAGGTTAATTTTTTACAACTTTACGTCGTACACTCAAACCGGGAGTTTCGTGCCTTCGCGGTCGGTTCCTACGCGTCACATTGGTCCCGTCCGAGGTGTTCGTGACTCTTACGAGACCGTTTTGGCTTTGTTTTTCGTTTTAACCCTTCGATGGCATGTTTTTATGCTTTAAGTCTATTTTTTGCAAATTTACGTCGTACACTCAAACCGGGAGCCTCGGGACTACGCGATCGGTTCCTACGAGTCACATTCGTCCCGTGCGAGGTCTTCGTGACTCTTACGGGACCGTTTTAAGGTTGTTTTACGTTTTCACCATTCGATAGCATGTTTTTATGGATAATTGTATTTTTTTGCAAATTTACGTCGTACACTTCAACCGGGAGTCTCGGGACTATGCCGTCTGTTCTTACGAGTCACATTGGTCCCGTGCGAGGTGTTCGTGGCTCTTATGGGACTGTTTTAAGGCTGTTTTACATTTTCCCCATTCGATGGCATGTTTTTATGCTTAGGCCTAATTTTTTACAACTTTACGTCGTACACTCAAACCGAGAGTCCCGTGCCTATGCGGTCGGTTGCTACGAGTCAGATGGGTCCCGTGCGAGGTGATCGTGACTCTTACGGGACCGTTTTGGGTTTGTTTTACGTTTTCACCCTTCGATGGCATGTTTTATGCTTAAGTTTATTTTTTTGCAAATTTACGTCGTACACTATAACCGGGAGCCTCGGGACTACGCCGTTTGTTCTTACTAGTCACATTGGTCCCGTGCGAGGTGTTCGTGGCTCTTACGGGACCGTTTGAAGGCTTTTTTACGTTTTCACCATTCGATGGCATGTTTTTACGCTTAAGGCTAATTTTTTTCAACTTTACGTCGTACACTCAAACCGGGAGTCTCGTGCCTAAGCGATCGGTTCATACAAGTCAAATTGGTCCCGTCCGAGGTGTTCGTGACTCTTACGGGACCGTTTTGGGTTTGTTTTACATTTTAAACCTCCGATGACATGTTTTTATGCTTTAAGTCTATTTTTTGCAAATTTAGGCCATACACTCAAACTGGGAGTCCCGTGCCTAGGCGATCGGTTCCGACGAGTCACATTGGTCCCATGCGAGGTGTTCGTAACTCTTACGGAACCGTTTTAAGGCTATTTTACACTTTCACCCTTCAATTGCATGTTTTTATGCTTAAGTTTATTTTTTTGCAAATTTACGTCGTACACTCCAACTGGGAGCTTCGGGACTACGTCGTCTGTTCTGACGAGTCACATTGGTCCCGTGCGAGGTGTTCGTGGCTCTTACGGGACCGTTTAAAGGCTGTTTTACGTTTTCACCATTCGATGGCATGTTTTTATTCTTAAGGCTAATTTTTTGCAACTTTACGTCGTACACTCAAACCGGGAGTCCCGTGCCTACGGGGTCGGTTCCTACGAGTCATATTGGTCCCGTGCGAGGTGATCGTGACTCTTACGGGAACATTTTGGGTTTGTTTTAGGTTTTCACCCTTCGATGGAATGTTTTTATGCTTAAGTTTATTTTTTTACAAATTTACGCCGTACACTCCAATCGGGAGCCTCGGGACTACGCCGTCTGTTCTTACGAGTCACATTGGTCCCGTGCCGTGGCTCTTACGGGACCGTTTTAAGGCTGTTTTACATTTTCACCATTCGATGGCATGTTTTTATGCTTAAGGATAATTTTTTGCAACTTTACGTCATACACTCAAACCGGGAGTCCCGTGCCTACGCGATCGGTTCATACGAGTCACATTGGTCTTGTCCGAGGTGTTCGTGACTCTTACGGGACTGTTTTTGGTTTGTTTTACGTTTTAACCCTTCGATGGCATGTTTTTATGATTTAAGTCTATTTTTTGCAAATTTAGGTCGTACACTCAAACCGGGAGCCTCGGGACTACGCGATCGGTTCCTACGAGTCACATTGGTCCCGTGCGAGGTGTTCGTGACTCTTACGGGACCGTTTTACGGTTGTTTTACGTTTTCACCATTCGATAGCATTTTTTTATGCATAACTGTATTTTTTTGCAAATTTACGTCGTACACTCCAACCGGGAGCCTCGGGACTACGACGTCTGTTCTTACGAGTCACATTGGTCCCGTGTGAGGTGTTCATGGCTCTTACGGGACCGTTTTAAGGCTGTTTTACATTTTCACAATTCGATGGCATGTTTATATGCTTAAGGCTAATTTTTTGCAACTTTACGTCGTACACTCAAACCGGGAGTTTCGTGCCTACGCGGTCGGTTCCTACGCGTCACATTGGTCCCGTCCGAGGTGTTCGTGACTCTTACGGGACCGTTTTGGGTTTGTTTTACATTTTAAACCTTCGATGACATGTTTTTATACTTTAAGTCTATTTTTGCAAATTTTCGTCATACACTCAAACCGGGAGTCCCGTGCCTACCCGATCGGTTTCGACGAGTCACATTGGTCCCGTGCGAGGTGTTCGTAACTCTTACGGAACAGTTTTAAGTCTGTTTTATGTTTTCACCTTTCAATGGCATGTTTTTATTCTTAAGTTTATTTTTTTGCAAATTTACGTCGTACACTCAAACCGGGAGTCCCGTGACTACGCGATCGGTTCCTACGAGTCACATTGGTCCCGTGCGAGGTGTTCGTGACTCTTACGGGACCGTTTTAAGGCTGTTTTACGTTTTCACCATTCGATGGCATGTTTTTATACATAAGTTTATTTTTTTGCAAATTTACGTCGTACACTCCAACCGGGAGACTCAGGACTACGCCGTTTGTTCTTACGAGTCACATTGGTGCCGTGCGAGGTCTTCGTGGCTCTTACGGGACCGTTTTAAGGATGTTTTACGTTTTCACAATTCGATGGCATGTTTTTATGCATAAGGCTAATTTTTTTCAACTTTACGCCGTACACTCAAACCGGGAGTCTCGTGCCTAAGCGATCGGTTCATACAAGTCAAATTGGTCCCGTCCGAGGTATTCGTGACTCTTACGGGACCGTTTTGGGTTTGTTTTACATTTTAAACCTTCGATGACATGTTTTTATGCTTTAAGTCTATTTTTTGCAAATTTACGTCGTACACTCAAACTGGGAGTCCCGTGCCTACGCGATCGGTTCCGACGAGTCACATTGGTCCCGTGCGAGGTGTTCGTAACTCTTACATAACCGTTTTAAGGCTATTGTACACTTTCACCCTTCAATTGCATGTTTTTATGCTTAAGTTTATTTTTTTGCAAATTTACGTCGTACACTCCAACCGGGAGCCTCGGGACTACGCCGTCTGTTCTGACGAGTCACATTGGTCCCGTGCGAGGTGTTCGTGGCTCTTACGGGACCGTTTAAAGGCTGTTTTATGTTTTCACCATTCGATGGCATGTTTTTATGCTTAAGGCTAATTTTTTGCAACTTTACGTCGTACACTCAAACCGGGAGTCCCGTGCCTACGCGGTCGGTTCCTAAGAGTCATATTGGTCCCGTGCGAGGTGATCGTGACTCTTACGGGATCATTTTGTGTTTGTTTTAGGTTTTCACCCTTCGATGGCATGTTTTTATGCTTAAGTTTATTTTTTTGCAAATTTACGCCGTACACTCCAATCGGGAGCCTCAGGACTACGCCGTCTGTTCTTACGAGTCACATTGGTCCCGTGTCGTGGCTCTTACGGGACCGTTTGAAGGATGTTTTACATTTTCACCATTCGATGGCATGTTTTTATGCTTAAGGCTAATTTTTGCAACTTTACGTCGTACACTCAAACCGGGAAACCCGTGCCTACGCGATCGATTCCTACGAGTCACATTGGTCCCGTGCGAGGTGATCGTGACTATTATGGGACCGTTTTGGGTTTGTTTTATGTTTTCACCCTTCGATGTCATGTTTTTATACTTAAGTTTATTTTTTTGCAAATTTACGTCGTACACTCCAACCGGGAGCCTCGGGACTACGCCGTCTGTTCTTACGAGTCTCATTGGTCCCGTGCGAGGTGTTCGTGGCTCTTACGGGACCGTTTTAAGGCTGTTTTACGTTTTCACCATTCGATGGCATGTTTTTATGCTTAAGGCTAATTTTTTGCAACTTTATGTCGTACACTCAAACCGGGAGTCCCGTGCCTACGCGATCGGTTCATACGAGTCACATTGGTCCAGTGCGAGGTATTCGTGACTCTCACGGAACCGTTTTAAGGCTGTTTTACATTTTCACCCTTCGATGGCATGTTTTTATGCATAAGTTTATTTTTTTGCAAATTTACATCATACACTCCAAACGGGAGCCTCGGGACTACGACGTCTGTTCTTACGAGTCACATTGGTCCCGTGTGAGGTGTTTGTGGCTCTTACGGTACAATTTTAAGGCTGTTTTACGTTTTCACAATTCGATGGCATGTTTTTATGCTTAAGGCTAATTTTTTGCAACTTTACGTCGTACACTCAAACCGGGAGTTTCGTGCCTACGCGGTCGGTTCCTACACGTCACATTGGTCCCGTCCGAGGTGTTCGTGACTCTTACGTGACCGTTTTGGGTTTGTTTTACATTTTCACCCTTCGATGGCATGTTTTATGCTTAAGTTTTTTTTTTTTGCAAATTTACGTCGTACACTCCAACCGGGAGCCTCGGGACTACGCCGTCTTTTCTTACGAGTCACATTGGTGCCGTGCGAGCTGTTCGTGGCTCTTACAGGACCGTTTTAAGGTTGTTTTACGTTTTCACAATTCGATGGAATGTTTTTATGCTTAAGGCTAATTTTTTGCAACTTTACGTCGTACACTCAAACCGGGAGTTTCGTGCCTACGCGGTCGGTTCCTACGCGTCACATTGGTCCCGTCCGAGGTGTTCGTGACTCTTACGTGACCGTTTTGGGTTTGTTTTACATTTTAAACCTTCGATGACATGTTTTTATACTTTAAGTCTATTTTTTGCAAATTTACATCGTACACTCAAACCGGGAGTCCCGTGCCTACGCGATCGGTTTCGACGAGTCACATTGGTCCCGTGCGAGGTGTTCGTAACTCTTACGGAACAGTTTTAAGGCTGTTTTACGTTTCCACCTTTCAATGGCATGTTTTTATTCTTAAGTTTATTTTTTTGCAAATTTACGTCGTACACTCCAACCGGGAGCCTCGGGACTACGCCATCTGTTCTTACGAGTCACATTGGTCTCGTGCGAGGTGTTGGTGGCTCTTACGAGACTGTTTTAAGGCTGTTTCACATTTTCACCATTCGATGGCATGTTTTTATGCTTAAGGCTAATTTTTTGCAACTTTAGGTCGTACACTCAAACCGGGAGTCTCGTGCCTACGCGATCGGTTCATACGAGTCACATTGGTCCCGTCCGAGGTGTTCGTGACTCTTACGAGACCGTTTTGGGTTTGTTTTACGTTTTAACCCTTCGATGGCATGTTTTTATGCTTTAAGTCTATTTTTTGCAAATTTACGTCGTACACTCAAACCGGGAGCCTCGGGACTACGCGATCGGTTCCTACGAGTCACATTGGTCCCGTGCGAGGTCTTCGTGACTCTTACGGGACCGTTTTAAGGTTGTTTTACGTTTTCACCATTCGATAGCATGTTTTTATGCATAATTGTATTTTTTTGCAAATTCACGTCGTACACTCCAACCGGGAGTCTCGGGACTACGCCGTCTGTTCTTACGAGTCACATTGGTCCCGTGCGAGGTGTTCGTGGCTCTTATGGGACTGTTTTAAGGCTGTTTTACATTTTCACCATTCGATGGCATGTTTTTATGCTTAAGGCTAATTTTTTACAACTTTACGTCGTACACTCAAACCGAGAGTCCCGTGCCTATGCGGTCGGTTGCTACGAGTCAGATAAGTCCCGTGCGAGGTGATCGTGACTCTTACGGGACCGTTTTGGGTTTGTTTTACATTTTCACCCTTCGATGGCATGTTTTATGCTTAAGTTTATTTTTTTGCAAATTTACGTCGTACACTATAACCGGGACCCTCGGGACTACGCCGTCTGTTCTTACTAGTCACATTGATCCCGTGCGAGGTGTTCGTGGCTCTTACGGGACCGTTTTGAGGCTGTTTTACGTTTTCACCATTCGATGGCATGTTTTTATGCTTAAGGTTAATTTTTTTCAACTTTACGTCGTACACTCAAACCGGGAGTCCCGTGCCTACGCGATCGGTTCATACAAGTCAAATTGGTCCCGTCCGAGGTGTTCGTGACTCTTACGGGACCGTTTTGGGTTTGTTTTACGTTTTAACCCTTCGATGACATGTTTTTATGCTTTAAGTTTATTTTTTGCAAATTTACGTCGTACACTCAAACCGGGAGTCCAGTGACTACGTGATCGGTTCCTACGAGTCACATTGGTCCCGTGCGAGGTGTTCGTGACTCTTACGGGACCGTTTTAAGGCTGTTTTACGTTTTCACCATTCGATGGCATGCTTTTATACATAAGTTTATTTTTTTGCAAATTTACGCCGTACACTCCAACCGGGAGCCTCGGGACTACGCCGTCTGTTCGGACGAGTCACATTGGTCCCGTGCGAGGTGTTCGTGGCTCTTACGGGACCGTTTAAAGGCTGTTTTACGTTTTCACCATTCGATGGCACGTTTTTATGCTTAAGGCTAATTTTTTGCAACTTTACGTCGTACACTCAAACCGGGAGTCCCGTGCCTACGCGGTCGGTTCCTACGAGTCATATTGGTCCCGTGCGAGGTGATCGTGACTCTTACGGGATCATTTTGGGTTTGTTTTAGGTTTTCACCCTTCGATGGAATGTTTTTATGCTTAAGTTTATTTTTTTGCAAATTTATGCCGTACACTCCAATCGGGAGCCTCGGGACTACGCCGTCTGTTCTTACGAATCACATTGGTCCCGTGTCGTGGCTCTTACGGGACCGTTTTAAGGCTGTTTTACATTTTCACCATTCGATGGCATGTTTTTATGCTTAAGGCTAATTTTTTGCAACTTTACGTCGTACACTCAAACCGAGAGTCCCGTGCCTACGCGATCGGTTCATACGAGTCACATTGGTCTTGTCCGAGGTGTTCGTGACTCTTACGGGACAGTTTTTGGTTTCTTTTACGTTTTAACCCTTCGATGGCATGTTTTTATGATTTAAGTCTAATTTTTGCAAATTTACGTCGTACACTCAAACCGGGAGCCTCGGGACTACGCGATCGGTTCCTACGAGTCACATTGGTCCTGTGCGAGGTGTTCGTGACTCTTACGGGACCGTTTTAAGGTTGTTTTACGTTTTCACCATTCGATGTCATTTTTTTATGCATAACTGTATTTTTTTGGAAATTTACGTCGTACACTCCAACCGGGAGCCTCGGGACTACGACGTCTATTCTTACGAGTCACATTGGTCCCGTGTGAGGTGTTCATGGCTCTTACGGGACCGTTTTAAGGCTGTTTTACATTTTCACAATTCAATGGCATGTTTATCTGCTTAAGGCTAATTTTTTGCAACTTTACGTCGTACACTCAAACCGGGAGTTTCGTGCCTACGCGGTCGGTTCCTACGCGTCACATTGGTCCCGTCCGAGGTGTTCGTGACTCTTACGGGACCGTTTTGGGTTTGTTTTACATTTTAAACCTTCGATGACATTTTTTATACTTTAAGTCGATTTTTTGCAAATTTACGTCATACACTCAAACCGGGAGTCCCGTGCCTACGCGATCGGTTTCGACGAGTCACATTGGTCCCGTGCGAGGTGTTCGTAACTCTTACGGAACAGTTTTAAGGTTGTTTTAGGTTTTCACCTTTCAATGGCATGTTTTTATTCTTAAGTTTATTTTTTTGCAAATTTACGTCGTACACTCCAACCGGGAGCCTCGGGACTACGCCGTCTGTTCTTACTAGTCACATTGGTTCCGTGCGAGGTGTTCGTGGCTCTTACGGGACCGTTTTAAGGCTGTTTTACGTTTTCACCATTCGATGGCATGTTTTTATGCTTAAGGCTAATTTTTTTTAACTTTATGTCGTACACTCAAACCGGGAGTCCCGTGCCTACGCGATCGGTTCATACAAGTCAAATTGGTCCCGTCCGAGGTGTTCGTGACTCTTACGGGACCGTTTTGGGTTTGTTTTACGCTTTAACCCTTCGATGACATGTTTTTATGCTTTAAGTTTATTTTTTGCAAATTTACGTCGTACACTCAAACCGGGAGTCCCGTGACTACGCGATCGGTTCCTACGAGTCACATTGGTCCCGTGCGAGGTGTTCGTGACTCTTACGGGACAGTTTTAAGGCTGTTATACGTTTTCACCATTCGATGGCATGTTTTTATACATAAGTTTATTTTTTTGCAAATTTACGTCGTACACTCCAACCGGGAGCCTCAGGACTACGCCGTCTGTTCTTACGAGTCACATTGGTGCCGTGCGAGGTCTTCGTGGCTCTTACGGGACCGTTTTCAGGATGTTTTACGTTTTCACAATTAGATGGCATGTTTTTATGCGTAAGGTTAATTTTTTGCAACTTTACGTCGTACACTCAAACCGGGAGTTTCGTGCCTACGCGGTCGGTTCCTACGCGTCACATTGGTCCCGTCCGTGGTATTCGTGACTCTTACGGGACCGTTTTTGGTTTGTTTTACATTTTAAACCTTCGATGACATGTTTTTATGCTTTAAGTCTATTTTTTGCAAATTTACGTCGTACACTCAAACTGGGAGTTCCGTGCCTACGCGATCGGTTCCGACGAGTCACATTGGTCCCGTGCGAGGTGTTCGTAACTCTTACGGAACCGTTTTAAGGCTATTTTACACTTTCACCCTTCAATTGCATGTTTTTATGCTTAAGTTTATTTTTTTGCAAATTTACGTCGTACACTCCAACCGGGAACCTCGGGACTACGCCGTCTGTTTTGATGAGTCACATTGGTCCCGTGCGAGGTGTTCGTGGCTCTTACAGGACCGTTTAAAGGCTGTTTTACATTTTCACCATTCGATGGCATGTTTTTATGCTTAAGGCTAATTTTTTGCAACTTTACGTCGTACACTCAAACCGGGAGTCCCGTGCCTACGCTGTCGGTTCCTACGAGTCATATTGGTCCCGTGCGAGGTGATCGTGACTCTTACGGGATCATTTTGGGTTTGTTTTAGGTTTTCACCCTTCGATGGCATGTTTTTATGCTTAAGTTTATTTTTTTGTAAATTTACGCCGTACACTCCAATCGGGAGCCTCGGGACTACGCCGTCTGTTCTTACGAGTCACATTGGTCCCGTGTCGTGGCTCTTACGGGACCGTTTTAAGGCTGTTTTACTTTTTCACCATTCGATGGCATGTTTTTATGCTTCAGGCTAATTTTTGTAAGTTTACGTCGTACACTCAAACCGGGAGTCCCGTGCCTACGCGGTCGATTCCTACGAGTCACATTGGTCCCGTGCGAGGTGACCGTGACTATTATGGGACCGTTTTGGGTTTGTTTTATGTTTTCACCGTTCGATGTCATGTTTTTATACTTAAGTTTATTTTTTTGCAAATTTACGTCGTACACTCCAACCGGGAGCCTCGGGACTACGTCGTCTGTTCTTACGAGTCACATTGATCCCGTGCGAGGTGTTCGTGCCTCTTACGGGACCGTTTTAAGGCTATTTTACATTTTCACCATTAGATGTCATGTTTTTATGCTTAAGGCTAATTTTTTGTAACTTTATGTCGTACACTCCAACCGGGAGTCCCGCGCCTACGCGATCGGTTCATACGAGTCACATTGGTCCAGTGCGAGGTGTTTGTGACTCTTACGGAACCGTTTTAAGGCTGTTTTACATTTTCACCATTCGATGGCATGTTTTTATTCATAAGTTTTTTTTTTTGCAAATTTACGTCATACACTCCAACCGGGAGACTCGGGACTACGACGTCTGTTCTTACGAGTCACATTAGTCCCGTGTGAGGTGTTCGTGGCTCTTGCGGGACCATTTTAAGGTTGTTTTACGTTTTGACAATTCGATGGCATGTTTTTATGCTTAAGGCTAATTTTTTGCAACTTTACGTCGTACACTCAAACCGGGAGTTCCGTGCCTACACGGTCAGTTCCTATGAGTCACATTGGTCCCGTCCTAGGTGTTCGTGACTCTTATGGGACCGTTTTGGGTTTGTTTTACGTTTTAACCCTTCGATGACATGTTTTTATGCTTTAAGTCTATTTTTTGCAAATTTACGTCGTACACTCAAATCGGGAGTCCCGTGCCTACGCGATCGGTTCCGACTAGTCACATTGGTCCCGTGCGAGGTGTTCGTAACTCTTACGGAACCGTTTTAAGGCTGTTTTACGTTTTCACCTTTCAATGGCATGTTTTTATGCTTAAGTTTACTTTTTTGCAGATTTACATCGTACACTCCAACCGGGAGCCTCGGGACTACGCCGTCTGTTCTTACGAGTCACATTGGTCTCGTGCGAGGTGTTTGTGGCTCTTACGGGACCGTTTTAAGGTTGTTTTACGTTTTCGTCATTCGATGGCATGTTTTTATGCTTAAGGCTAAGTTTTTGCAACTTTACGTCGTACACTCAAACCGGGAGTCCCGTGCCTACACGATCGGTTCATACGAGTCACATTGGTCCCGTCTGAGGTGTTCGTGACTCTTATGGGACCGTTTTGGGTTTGTTTTACGTTTTAACCCTTCGATGGCATGTTTTTATGCTTTAAGTCTATTTTTTGCAAATTTACGTCGTACACTCAAACCGGGAGCCTCGGGACTACGCGATCGGTTCCTACGAGTCACATTGGTCCCGTGCGAGGTGCTCGTGACTCTTACGGGACCGTTTTAAGGTTGTTTTATGTTTTCACCATTCGATGGCAAGTTTTTATGCATAACTGTATTTTTTGGTAAATTTACCTCGCACACTCCAACCGGGAGCCTCGGGACTACACCGTCTGTTCTTACGAGTCACATTGGTCCCGTGCGAGGTGTTCGTTGCTCTTATGGGATTGTTTTAAGGCTATTTTACGTTTTCACCATTCGATGGCCTATTTTTATGCTTAAGGCTAATTTTTTACAACTTTACGTCGTACTTTCAAACCGAGAGTCCCGTGCCTACGCGGTCGGTACCTACGAGTCAGATTGGTCCCGTGCGAGGTGATCGTGACTCTTACGGGACCGTTTTGGGTTTGTTTTACATTTTCACCCTTCGATGGCAAGTTTTATGCTTAATTTTATTTTTTTGCAAATTTACGTCGTACACTCCAACCGGGAGCCTCGGGACTACGCCGTCTGTTCTTACGAGTCACATTGGTCCCGTGCGAGGTGTTCGTGGCTCTTACGTGACCGTTTTAATGTTGTTTTACGTTTTCACCATTCGATGGCATGTTTTTATGCTTAAGGCTAATTTTTTTCAACTTTACGTCGTACACTTAAACCGGGAGTCCCGTGCCTACGCGATCGGTTGATACGAGTCACATTGGTCCCGTCCGAGGTGTTCGTGACTCTTACGGGACCGTTTTGGGTTTCTTTTACGCTTTAGCCCTTCGATGACATGTTTTTATGCTTTAAGTGTATTTTCTGAAAATTTGCATCGTACACTTAAACCGGGAGTCCCGTGACTACGCGATCGGTTCCTACGAGTCACATTGGTCCCGTGCGAGGTGCTCGTGACTCTTACGGGACCGTTTTAAGGCTTTTTTACGTTTTCACCGTTCGATGGCATGTTTTTATACATATGTTTATTTTTTTGCAAATTTACGTCGTACACTCCATCCGGGAGCCTCGGGACTACGCCGTCAGTTCTTACGAGTCACATTGGTCCCGTGCGAGGTGTTCGTGGCTCTTAGGGGACCGTTTTAAGGCTTTTTTACGTTTTCACCATTCGATGGCATGTTTTAATGCTTAAGTTTTTTTTTTGCAACATTACGTCGTACACTCAAACCGGGAGTCCCGTGCCTACGCGGTAGGTTCCTACGAGTCACATTGGTCCCGTGCGAGGTGATCGTGACTATTATGGGACCGTTTTGGGTTTGTTTTACCTTTTCACCCTTCGATGTCATGTTTTTATACTTAAGTTTATTTTTTTGCAAATTTACGTCGTACACTCCAACCGGGAGCCTCGGGACTACGTCGTCTGTTCTTACGAGTCACATTGATCCCGTGCGAGGTGTTCGTGCCTCTTACGGGACCGTTTTAAGGCTATTTTACATTTTCACCATTAGATGTCATGTTTTTATGCTTAAGGCTAATTTTTTGTAACTTTATGTCGTACACTCCAACCGGGAGTCCCGCGCCTACGCGATCGGTTCATACGAGTCACATTGGTCCAGTGCGAGGTGTTTGTGACTCTTACGGAACCGTTTTAAGGCTGTTTTACATTTTCACCATTCGATGGCATGTTTTTATTCATAAGTTTTTTTTTTTGCAAATTTACGTCATACACTCCAACCGGGAGACTCGGGACTACGACGTCTGTTCTTACGAGTCACATTAGTCCCGTGTGAGGTGTTCGTGGCTCTTGCGGGACCATTTTAAGGTTGTTTTACGTTTTGACAATTCGATGGCATGTTTTTATGCTTAAGGCTAATTTTTTGCAACTTTACGTCGTACACTCAAACCGGGAGTTCCGTGCCTACACGGTCAGTTCCTATGAGTCACATTGGTCCCGTCCTAGGTGTTCGTGACTCTTATGGGACCGTTTTGGGTTTGTTTTACGTTTTAACCCTTCGATGACATGTTTTTATGCTTTAAGTCTATTTTTTGCAAATTTACGTCGTACACTCAAATCGGGAGTCCCGTGCCTACGCGATCGGTTCCGACTAGTCACATTGGTCCCGTGCGAGGTGTTCGTAACTCTTACGGAACCGTTTTAAGGCTGTTTTACGTTTTCACCTTTCAATGGCATGTTTTTATGCTTAAGTTTACTTTTTTGCAGATTTACATCGTACACTCCAACCGGGAGCCTCGGGACTACGCCGTCTGTTCTTACGAGTCACATTGGTCTCGTGCGAGGTGTTTGTGGCTCTTACGGGACCGTTTTAAGGTTGTTTTACGTTTTCGTCATTCGATGGCATGTTTTTATGCTTAAGGCTAAGTTTTTGCAACTTTACGTCGTACACTCAAACCGGGAGTCCCGTGCCTACACGATCGGTTCATACGAGTCACATTGGTCCCGTCTGAGGTGTTCGTGACTCTTATGGGACCGTTTTGGGTTTGTTTTACGTTTTAACCCTTCGATGGCATGTTTTTATGCTTTAAGTCTATTTTTTGCAAATTTACGTCGTACACTCAAACCGGGAGCCTCGGGACTACGCGATCGGTTCCTACGAGTCACATTGGTCCCGTGCGAGGTGCTCGTGACTCTTACGGGACCGTTTTAAGGTTGTTTTATGTTTTCACCATTCGATGGCAAGTTTTTATGCATAACTGTATTTTTTGGTAAATTTACCTCGCACACTCCAACCGGGAGCCTCGGGACTACACCGTCTGTTCTTACGAGTCACATTGGTCCCGTGCGAGGTGTTCGTTGCTCTTATGGGATTGTTTTAAGGCTATTTTACGTTTTCACCATTCGATGGCCTATTTTTATGCTTAAGGCTAATTTTTTACAACTTTACGTCGTACTTTCAAACCGAGAGTCCCGTGCCTACGCGGTCGGTACCTACGAGTCAGATTGGTCCCGTGCGAGGTGATCGT
Organism: Sambucus nigra; assembly: GCA_949130495.1. Taxonomy (NCBI): domain Eukaryota; kingdom Viridiplantae; phylum Streptophyta; class Magnoliopsida; order Dipsacales; family Adoxaceae; genus Sambucus; species Sambucus nigra. The sequence goes on from OX422209.1 coordinate 44,036,876, forward strand.
GACTCTTACGGGACCGTTTTGGGTTTGTTTTACATTTTCACCCTTCGATGGCAAGTTTTATGCTTAATTTTATTTTTTTGCAAATTTACGTCGTACACTCCAACCGGGAGCCTCGGGACTACGCCGTCTGTTCTTACGAGTCACATTGGTCCCGTGCGAGGTGTTCGTGGCTCTTACGTGACCGTTTTAATGTTGTTTTACGTTTTCACCATTCGATGGCATGTTTTTATGCTTAAGGCTAATTTTTTTCAACTTTACGTCGTACACTTAAACCGGGAGTCCCGTGCCTACGCGATCGGTTGATACGAGTCACATTGGTCCCGTCCGAGGTGTTCGTGACTCTTACGGGACCGTTTTGGGTTTCTTTTACGCTTTAGCCCTTCGATGACATGTTTTTATGCTTTAAGTGTATTTTCTGAAAATTTGCATCGTACACTTAAACCGGGAGTCCCGTGACTACGCGATCGGTTCCTACGAGTCACATTGGTCCCGTGCGAGGTGCTCGTGACTCTTACGGGACCGTTTTAAGGCTTTTTTACGTTTTCACCGTTCGATGGCATGTTTTTATACATATGTTTATTTTTTTGCAAATTTACGTCGTACACTCCATCCGGGAGCCTCGGGACTACGCCGTCAGTTCTTACGAGTCACATTGGTCCCGTGCGAGGTGTTCGTGGCTCTTAGGGGACCGTTTTAAGGCTTTTTTACGTTTTCACCATTCGATGGCATGTTTTAATGCTTAAGTTTTTTTTTTGCAACATTACGTCGTACACTCAAACCGGGAGTCCCGTGCCTACGCGGTAGGTTCCTACGAGTCACATTGGTCCCGTGCGAGGTGATCGTGACTATTACGGGACCGTTTTGGGTTTGTTTTACCTTTTCACCCTTCGATGTCATGTTTTTATGCTTAAGTTTATTTTTTTGCAAATTTACATCGTACACTCCAACCGGGAGCCTCGGGACTACGCCGTCTGTTCTTACTAGTCACATTGGTCCCGTGCGAGGTGTTCGTGGCTCTTACGGGACCGTTTTAAGGCTGTTTTACGTTTTCACCATTCGATGGCATGTTTTTATGCTTAAGGCTAATTTTTTTCAACTTTACGTCGTACACTCAAACCGGGAGTCCCGTGCCTACGCGATCGGTTCATACAAGTCAAATTGGTCCCGTCCGAGGTGTTCGTGACTCTTACGGGACCGTTTTGGGTTTGTTTTACGTTTTAACCCTTCGATGACATGTTTTTATGCTTTAAGTTTATTTTTTGCAAATTTACGTCGTACACTCAAACCGGGAGTCCCGTGACTACGCGATCGGTTCCTACGAGTCACATTGGTCCCGTGCTAGGTGTTCGTGACTCTTACGGGACAATTTTAAGGCTGTTTTATGTTTTCACCATTCGATGGCATGTTTTTATACATATGTTTATTTTTTTGCAAATTTACGTCGTACACTCCAACCGGGAGCCTCAGGACTACGCCGTCTGTTCTTACGAGTCACATTGGTGCCGTGCGAGGTCTTCGTGGCTCTTACGGGACCGTTTAAAGGATGTTTTACGTTTTCACAATTCGATGGCATGTTTTTATGCATAAGGTTAATTTTTTGCAACTTTACGTCGTACACTCAAACCGGGAGTTTCGTGCCTACGCAGTCGGTTCCTACGCGTCACATTGGTCCCGTCCGAGGTATTCGTGACTCTTACGGGACCATTTTGGGTTTGTTTTACATTTTAAACCTTCGATGACATGTTTTTATCCTTTAAGTCTATTTTTTGCAAATTTACGTCGTACACTCAAACTGGGAGTCCCGTGCCTATGCGATCGGTTCCGACGAGTCACATTTGTCCCGTGCGAGGTGTTCGTAACTCTTACAGAACCGTTTTAAGGCTATTTTACACTTTCACCCTTCAATTGCATGTTTTTACGCTTAAGTTTATTTTTTTGCAAATTTACGTCGTACACTCCAACCGGGAGCCTCGGGACTACGCCGTCTGTTCTTACGAGTCACATTGGTCCCGTGCGAGGTGTTCGTGGCTCTTACGGGATTGTTTAAAGGCTATTTTACATTTTCACCATTCGATGGCATGTTTTTATGCTTAAGGCTAATTTATTGCAACTTTACGTCGTACACTCAAACCGGGAGTCCCGTGCCTACGCGGTCGGTTCCTACAAGTCATATTGGTCCCGTGCGAGGTGATCGTGACTCTTACGGGATCATTTTGGGTTTGTTTTGGGTTTTCACCCTTCGATGGCATGTTTTTATGCTTAAGTTTATTTTTTTGCAAATTTACGCCGTACACTCCAATCGGGAGCCTCGGGACTACGCCGTCTGTTCTTACGAGTCACATTGGTCCCGTGTCGAGGCTCTTAGGGGACCGTTTTAAGGCTGTTTTACATTTTCACCATTCGATGGCATGTTTTTATGCTTAAGGCTAATTTTTGCAACTTTACGTCGTACACTCAAACCGGGAGTCTCGTGCCTACGCGGTCGATTCCTACGAGTCACATTGGTCCCGTGCGAGGTGATCGTGACAATTATGCGACCGTTTCGGGTTTGTTTTATGTTTTCACCCTTCGATGTCATGTTTTTATGCTTTAGTTTATTTTTTTGCAAATTTACGTCGTACACTCCAACCGGGAGCCTCGGGACTACGTCGTCTGTTCTTACGAGTCACATTGATCCCGTGCGAGGTGTTCGTGGCTCTTACGGGACCGTTTTAAGGCTATTTTACGTTTTCACCATTAGATGGCATATTTTTATGCTTAAGGCTAATTTTTTGCAACTTTATGTCGTACACTCCAACCGGGAGTCCCGTGCCTACGCGATCGGTTCATACGAGTCACATTGGTCCAGTGCGAGGTGTTTGTGACTCTTACGGAACCGTTTTAAGGCTGTTTTACATTTTCACCCTTCGATGGCATGTTTTTATGCATAAGTTTATTTTTTTGCAAATTTACGTCATACACTCCAACCGAGAGCCTCGGGACTACGACGTCTGTTCTTACGAGTCACATTAGTCCCGTGTGAGGTGTTCGTGGCTCTTGCGGGACCATTTTAAGGCTGTTTTACGTTTTGACAATTCGATGGCATGTTTTTATGCTTAAGGCTAATTTTTTGCAACTTTACGTCGTACACTCAAACCGGGAGTTCCGTGCCTACGCGGTCTGTTCCTATGAGTCACATTGGTCCCGTCCTAGGTGTTCGTGACTCTTATGGGACCGTTTTGGGTTTGTTTTACGTTTTAACCCTTCGATGACATGTTTTTATGCTTTAAGTCTATTTTTTGCAAATTTACGTCGTACACTCAAATCGGGAGTCCCGTGCCTACGCGATCGGTTCCGACTAGTCACATTGGTCCCGTGCGAGGTGTTCGTAACTCTTACGGAATCGTTTTAAGGCTGTTTTACGTTTTCACCTTTCAATGGCATGTTTTTATGCTAAAGATTATTTTTTTGCAGATTTACATCGTACACTCCAACCGGGAGCCTCGGGACTACGCCGTCTGTTCTTACGAGTCACATTGGTCTCGTGCGAGGTGTTTGTGCCTCTTACGGGACCGTTTTAAGGTTGTTTTATGTTTTCGCCATTCGATGGCATGTTTTTATGCTTAAGGCTAAGTTTTTGCAACTTTACGTCGTACACTCAAACCGGGAGTCCCGTGCCTACACGATCCGTTCATACGAGTCACATTGGTCCCGTTCGAGGTGTTCGTGACTCTTACGGGACCATTTTGGGTTTGTTTTACGTTTTAACCCTTCGATGGCATGTTTTTATGCTTTAAGTCCATTTTTTACAAATTTACGTCGTACACTCAAACCGGGAGCCTCGGGACTACGCGATCGGTTCCTACGAGTCACATTGGTCCCGTGCGAGGTGTTCGTGACTCTTACGGGACCGTTTTAAGGTTGTTTTATGTTTTCACCATTCGATGGCATGTTTTTATGCATAACTGTATTTTTTGGCAAATTTACGTCGCACACTCCAACCGGGAGCCTCGGGACTACACCGTCTGTTCTCACGAGTCACATTGGTTCCGTGCGAGGTGTTCGTGGCTCTTATGGGATTGTTTTAAGGCTGTTTTACGTTTTCACCGTTCGATGGCCTGTTTTTATGCTTAAGGCTAATTTTTTACAACTTTACGTCGTACTTTCAAACCGAGAGTCCCGTGCCTACGAGTCAGATTGGTCCCGTGCGAGGTGATCGTGACTCTTACTGGACCGTTTTGGGTTTGTTTTACATTTTCACCCTTCGATGGCATGTTTTATGCTTAATTTTATTTTTTTGCAAATTTACGTCGTACACTCCAACCGGGAGCCTCGGGACTACGCCGTCTGTTCTTACGAGTCACATTGGTCCCGTGCGAGGTGTTCGTGGCTCTTACGTGACCGTTTTAATGTTGTTTTACGTTTTCACCATTCGATGGCATGTTTTTATGCTTAAGTCTAATTTTTTTCAACTTTACGTCGTACACTCAAACCGGGAGTCCCGTGCCTACGCGATCGGTTGATACGAGTCACATTGGTCCCGTCCGAGGTGTTCGTGACTCTTACGGGACCGTTTTGGGTTTCTTTTACGCTTTAGCCCTTCGATGACATGTTTTTATGCTTTAAGTCTATTTTCTGAAAATTTGCCTCGTACACTTAAACCGGGAGTCCCGTGACTAGGCGATCGGTTCCTACGAGTCACATTGGTCCCGTGTGAGGTGCTCGTGACTCTTACGGGACCGTTTTAAGGCTGTTTTACGTTTTCACCATTCGATGGCATGTTTTTATACATATGTTTATTTTTTTGCAAATTTACGTCGTACACTCCATCCGGGAGCCTCGGGACTACGCCGTCTGTTCTTACGAGTCACATTGGTCCCGTGCGAGGTGTTCGTGGCTCTTAGGGGACCGTTTTAAGGCTGTTTTACGTTTTCACCATTCGATGGCATGTTTTTATGCTTAAGTTTTTTTTTTGCAACTTTACGTCGTACACTCAAACCGGGAGTCCCGTGCCTACGCGGTAGGTTCCTACGAGTCACATTGGTCCCGTGCGAGGTGATCGTGACTATTACGGGACCGTTTTGGGTTTGTTTTACCTTTTCACCCTTCGATGTCATGTTTTTATGCTTAAGTTTATTTTTTTGCAAATTTACGTCGTACACTCCAACCGGGAGCCTCGGGACTACGCCGTCTGTTCTTACTAGTCACATTGGTCCCGTGCGAGGTGTTCGTGGCTCTTACGGGACCGTTTCAAGGCTGTTTTACGTTTTCACCATTCGATGGCATGTTTTTATGCTTAAGGCTAATTTTTTTCAACTTTACGTCGTACACTCAAACCGGGAGTCCCGTGCCTACGCGATCGGTTCATACAAGTCAAATTGGTCCCGTCCGAGGTGTTCGTGACTCTTACGTGACCGTTTTGGGTTTGTTTTACATTTTAACCCTTCGATGACATGTTTTTATGCTTTAAGTTTATTTTTTTGCAAATTTACGTCGTACACTCAAACTGGGAGTCCCGTGACTACGCGATCGGTTCCTACGAGTCACATTGGTCCCGTGCGAGGTGTTCGTGACTCTTACGGGACAGTTTTATGGCTGTTTTACGTTTTCACCATTCGATGGCATGTTTTTATACATAAGTTTATTTTTTTGCAAATTTACTTCGTACACTCCAACCGGGAGCCTCAGGACTACGCGGTCTGTTCTTACGAGTCACATTGGTGTCGTGCGAGGTCTTCGTGGCTCTTACGGGACCGTTTTAAGGATGTTTTACGTTTTCACAATTCGATGGCATGTTTTTATGCGTAAGGTTAATTTTTTGCAACTTTACGTCGTACACTCAAACCGGAAGTTTCGTGCCTACGCGGTCGGTTCCTACGCGTCACATTGGTCCCGTCCGAGGTATTCGTGACTCTTACGGGACCGTTTTGGGTTTGTTTTACATTTTAAACCTTCGATGACATGTTTTTATGCTTTAAGTCTATTTTTTGCAAATTTACGTCGTACACTCAAACTGGGAGTCCCGTGCCTACGCGATCGGTTCCGACGAGTCACATTGGTCCCGTGCGAGGTGTTCGTAACTCTTACGGAACCGTTTTAAGGCTATTTTACACTTTCACCCTTCAATTGCATGTTTTTATGCTTAAGTTTATTTTTTTGCAAATTTACGTCGTACACTCCAACCGGGAGCCTCGGGACTACGCCGTCTGTTCTGATGAGTCACATTGGTCCCGTGCGAGGTGTTCGTGGCTCTTACGGGACCGTTTAAAAGGCTGTTTTACGTTTTCACCATTTGATGGCATGTTTTTATGCTTAAGGCTAATTTTTTGCAACTTTACGTCGTACACTCAAACCGGGAGTCCCGTGCCTACGCGGTCGGTTCCTACGAGTCATATTGGTCCCGTGCGAGGTGATCGTGACTCTTACGGGATCATTTTGGGTTTGTTTTAGGTTTTCACCCTTCGATGGCAAGTTTTTATGCTTAAGTTTTTTTTTTTGCAAATTTACGCCGTACACTCCAATCGGGAGCCTCGGGACTACGCCGTCTGTTCTTACGAGTCACATTGGTCCCGTGTCGTGGCTTTTACGGGACCGTTTTAAGGTTGTTTTACTTTTTCACCATTCGATCGCATGTTTTTATGCTTAAGGCTAATTTTTGCAACTTTACGTCGTACACTCAAACCGGGAGTCCCGTGCCTACGCGGTCGATTCCTACGAGTCACATTGGTCCCGTGCGAGGTGATCGTGACTATTATGGGACCGTTTTGGGTTTGTTTTATGTTTTCACCCTTCGATGTCATGTTTTTATACTTAAGTTTATTTTTTTGCAAATTTACGTCGTACACTCCAACCGGGAGCCTCGGGACTATGTCATCTGTTCTTACGAGTCACATTGATCCCGTGCGAGGTGTTTGTGGCTCTTACGGGACCGTTTTAAGGCTATTTTATGTTTTCACCATTAGATGGCATGTTTTTATGCTTAAGGCTAGTTTTTTGCAACTTTATGTCGTACACTCCAACCGGGAGTCCCGTGCCTACGCGATCGGTTCATACGAGTCACATTGGTCCAGTGCGAGGTGTTTGTGACTCTTACGGAACCGTTTTAAGGCTGTTTTACATTTTCACCCTTCGATGGCATGTTTTTATGCATAAGTTTATTTTTTTGTAAATTTACGTCATACACTCCAACCGGGAGCCTCGGGACTACGACGTCTGTTCTTACGAGTCACATTAGTCCCGTGTGAGGTGTTCGTGGCTCTTGCGGGACCATTTTAAGGCTGTTTTACGTTTTGACAATTCGATGGCATGTTTTTATGCTTAAGGCTAATTTTTTGCAACTTTACGTCGTACACTCAAACCGGGAGTTCCGTGCCTACGCGGTCAGTTCCTATGAGTCACATTGGTCCCGTCGTAGGTGTTCGTGACTCTTATGGGACCGTTTTGGGTTTGTTTTACGTTTTAACCCTTCGATGACATGTTTTTATGCTTTAAGTCTATTTTTTGCAAATTTACGTCGTACACTCAAATCGGGAGTCCCGTGCCTACGCGATCGGTTCCGACTAGTCACATTGGTCCCGTGCGAGGTGTTCGTAACTCTTACGGAACCGTTTTAAGGCTGTTTTACGTTTTCACCTTTCAATGGCATGTTTTTATGCTTAAGTTTATTTTTTTGCAGATTTACATCGTACACTCCAACCGGGAGTCTCGGGACTACGCCGTCTGTTCTTACGAGTCACATTGGTCTCGTGCGAGGTGTTCGTGTCTCTTACGGGACCGTTTTAAGGTTGTTTTACGTTTTCGCCATAAGATGGCATGTTTTTATGCTTAAGGCTAAGTTTTTGCAACTTTACGTCGTACACTCAAACCGGGAGTCCCGTGCCTACACGATCGGTTCATACGAGTCACATTGGTCCCGTCCGAGGTGTTCGTGACTCTTACGGGACCGTTTTGGGCTTGTTTTACGTTTTAACCCTTCGATGGCATGTTTTTATGCTTTAAGTCTATTTTTTGCAAATTTACGTCGTACACTCAAACCGGGAGCCTCGGGACTACGCGATCGGTTCCTACGAGTCACATTGGTCCCGTGCGAGGTGTTCGTGACTCTTACGGGACCGTTTTAAGGTTGTTTTATGTTTTCACCATTCGATGGCATGTTTTTATGCATAACTGTATTTTTTGGCAAATTTACGTCGCACACTCCAACCGGGAGCCTCGGGACTACACCGTCTGTTCTTACGAGTCACATTGGTCCCGTGCGAGGTGTTCGTGGCTCTTATGGGATTGTTTTAAGGCTGTTTTACGTTTTCACCGTTCGATGGCTTGTTTTTATGCTTAAGGCTAATTTTTTACAACTTTACGTCGTACTTTCAAACCGAGAGTCCCGTGCCTACGCGGTCGGTACCTACGAGTCAGATTGGTCCCGTGCGAGGTGATCGTGACACTTACGGGACCGTTTTGGGTTTGTTTTACATTTTCACCCTTCGATGGCATGTTTTATGCTTAATTTTATTTTTTTGCAAATTTACGTCGTACACTCCAACAGGGAGTCTCGGGACTACGCCGTCTGTTCTTACGAGTCACATTGGTCCCGTGCGAGGTGTTCATGGCTCTTACGTGACCGTTTTAATGTTGTTTTACGTTTTCACCATTCGATGGCAGGCTTTTATGCTTAAGGCTAATTTTTTTCAACTTTACGTCGTACACTCAAACCGGGAGTCCCGTGCCTACGCGATCGGTTGATACGAGTCACATTGGTCCCGTCCGAGGTGTTCGTGACTCTTACGGGACCGTTTTGGGTTTCTTTTACGCTTTAGCCCTTCGATGACATGTTTTTATGCTTTAAGTCTATTTTCTGAAAATTTGCATCGTACACTTAAACCGGGAGTCCCGTGACTGCGCGATCGGTTCCTACGAGTCACATTGGTCCCGTGCGAGGTGCTCGTGACTCTTACGGGACCGTTTTAAGGCTGTTTTACGTTTTCACCATTCGATGGCATGTTTTTATACATATGTTTATTTTTTTGCAAATTTACGTCGAACACTCCATCCGGGAGCCTCGGGACTACGCCGTCTGTTCTTACGAGTCAAATTGGTCCCGTGCGAGGTGTTCGTGGCTCTTAGGGGACCGTTTTAAGGTTGTTTTACATTTTCACCATTCGATGGCGTATTTTTATGCTTAAGTTTTTTTTTACAACTTTACGTCGTACACTCAAACCGGGAGTCCCGTGCCTACGCGGTAGGTTCCTACGAGTCACATTTGTCCCGTGCGAGGTGATCGTGACTCTTACGGGATCATTTTGGGTTTGTTTTACGTTTTCACCGTTCGATGGCATGTTTTTATGCTTAAGTTTATTTTTTTGCAAATTTACGTCGTACACTCAAACCGGGAGTCCCGTGACTACGCGATCGGTTCCTACGAGTCACATTGGTCCCGTGCGAGGTGTTCGTGACTCTTACGGGACCGTTTTAAGGTTGTTTTACATTTTCACCATTTGATGGCATGTTTTTATACATATGTGTATTTTTTTGCAAATTTACGTCGTACACTCCAACCGGGAGCCTCAGGACTACGCCGTCTGTTCTTACGAGTCACATTGGTGCCGTGCGAGGTGTTCGTGGCTATTACGGTTCCGTTTTAAGGCAGTTTTACTTTTTCACAATTCGATGGCATGTTTTTATGCCTAAGGCTAATTTTTTACAACTCTACGTCGTACACTCAAACCGGGAGTTTCGTGCCTACGCGGTCGGTTCCTACGAGTCACATTCGTCCTGTCTGAGGTGTTCGTGACTCTTACGGAACCGTTTTGGGTTTGTTTTACGTTTTAACCCTTCGATGACATATTTTTATGCTTTAAGTCTATTTTTAGCAAATTTACGTCGTACACTAAAACTGGGAGTCCCGTGCCTAAGCGATCGGTTCCGACGAGTCACATTGGTCCCGTGCGAGGTGTTCGTAACTCTTACGGAACAGTTTTAAGGCTGTTTTACGTTTTCACCCTTCGATGGCATGTTTTTATGCTTAAGTTTATTTTTTTACAAATTTACGTCGTACACTCCAATCGGGAGCCTCGGGACTACGCCGTCTGTTCTTACGAGTCACATTGGTCCCGTGTCGTGGCTCTTACGGGACCGTTTTAAGGCTGTTTTACATTTTCACCATTCGATGGCATGTTTTTATGCTTAAGGCTAATTTTTTGCAACTTTACGTCGTACACTCAAACCGGGAGTCCCGTGCCTACGGGGTCGATTCCTACGAGTCACATTGGTCCCGTGCGAGGTGATCGTGAGTATTACGGGACCGTTTTGGGTTTGTTTTACCTTTTCATCCTTCGATGTCATGTTTTTATGCTTACGTTTATTTTTTTGGAAATTTACGTCGTACACTCCAACCGGGAGCCTCGGTACTACACCGTCTGTTCTTACGAGTCACATTGGTCCCGTGCAAGGTGTTCGTGGCTCTTACGGGACCGTTTTAAGGCTGTTTTATGTTTTCACCATTCGATGACATGTTTTTATGCTTAAGGCTAATTTTTTGCAACTTTATGTCGTACACTCAAACCTGGAGTCCCTTGCCTACGCGATCGGTTCATACGAGTCACATTGGTCCAGTGCGAGGTGTTCGTGACTCTTACGGAACCGTTTTAAGGCTGTTTTACATTTTCATCCTTCGATGGCATGTTTTTATGCATAAGTTTATTTTTTTGCAAATTTACGTCATACACTCCAACCGGGACCCTCGGGACTACGCCGTCTGTTCTTACGAGTCACAATGGTGCCGTGCGAGCTGTTCGTGCCTCTTACGGGACCGTTTTAAGGCTGTTTTACATTTTCACCATTCGATGGCATGTTTTTATGCTTAAGGCTAATTTTTTGCAACTTTACGTCGTACACTCAAACCGGGAGTCCCGTGCCTACGGGGTCGATTCCTACGAGTCACATTGGTCCCGGGCGAGGTGATCGTGACTATTACGGGACCGTTTTGGGTTTGTTTTACCTTTTCATCCTTCGATGTCATGTTTTTATGCTTAAGTTTATTTTTTTGGAAATTTACGTCGTACACTCCAACCGGGAGCCTCGGTACTACACCGTCTGTTCTTACGAGTCACATTGGTCCGTTGCAAGGTGTTCGTGGCTCTTACGGGACCGTTTTAAGGCTGTTTTATGTTTTCACCATTCGATGACATGTTTTTATGCTTAAGGCTAATTTTTTGCAACTTTATGTCGTACACTCAAACCTAGAGTCCCTTGCCTACGCGATCGGTTCATACGAGTCACATTGGTACAGTGCGAGATGTTCGTGACTCTTACGGAACCGTTTTAAGGCTGTTTTACATTTTCACCCTTCGATGGCATGTTTTTATGCATAAGTTTATTTTTTTGCAAATTTACGTCATACACTCCAACCGGGAGCCTCGGGACTACGACGTCTGTTTTACGAGTCACATTAGTCCCGTGCGAGGTGTTCGTGGCTCTTACGGGACCATTTTAAGGCTGTTTTACGTTTTCACAATTCGATGGCATGTTTTTATGCTTAAGGCTAATTTTTGGCAACTTTACGTCGTACACTCAAACCGAGAGTTCCGTGCCTACGCGTTCAGTTCCTACGAATCACATTGGTCCCGTCCGAGGTGTTCGTCACTCTTACGGGACCGTTTTGGGTTTGTTTTACGTTTTAACCCTTCGATGACATGTTTTTATGCTTTAAGTCTATTTTTTGCAAATTTACGTCGTACACTAAAATCGGGAGTCCCGTCCCAACTCGATCGTTTCCGACGAGTCAAATTGGTCCCGTGCGAGGTGTTCGTAACTCTTACGGAACCGTTTTAAGGCTGTTTTACGTTTTCACCTTTCAATGGCATGTTTTTATGCTTAAGTTTATTTTTTGCAAATTTACATCGTACACTCCAACCGGCAGCCTCGGGACTACGCCGTCTGTTCTTACGAGTCACATTGGTCTCGTGCGAGCTGTTCGTGGCTCTTACGGGACCGTTTTAAGGCTGTTTTATGTTTTCACCATTCGATGGCATGTTTTTATGCTTAAGGATAAGTTTTTGCAACTTTACGTCGTACACTCAAACCGGGAGTCCCGTGCCTACGCGATCGGTTCATACGAGTCACATTGGTCCCGTCCGAGGTGTTCGTGACTCTTACGGGACCGTTTTGGGTTTGTTTTACGTTTTAACCCTTCGATGGCATGTTTTTATGATTTAAGTCTATTTTTTGCAAATTGACGTCGTACACTCAAACCCGGAGCCTCGGGACTACGCGATCGGTTCCTACGAGTCACATTGGTCCCGTGCGAGGTGTTCGTGACTCTTACGGGACCATTTTAAGGTTGTTTTACATTTTCACCATTCGATGGTATGTTTTTATGCGTAAATGTATTTTTTTACAAATTTACGTCGCACACTCCAACCGGGAGCCTCGGGACTACGTCGTTTGTTCTTACGAGTCACATTGGTCCTGTGCGAGGTGCTCGTGGCTCTTATGGGATTGTTTTAAGGTTATTTTATGTTTTCACCATTCGATGGCATGTTTTTATGCTTAAGGTTAATTTTTTATAACTTTACGTCGTACACTCAAACCGAGAGTCCCGTGCCTACGCGGTCGGTTCCTACGAGTCAGTTTGGTCCCGTGCGAGGTGATCGTGACTCTTACGGGACCGTTTTGGGTTTGTTTTACGTTTTCACCCTTCGATGGCATGTTTTATTCTTAAGTTTATTTTTTTGCAAATTTACGTCGTACACTCCAACCGGGAGCCTCGGGACTACGCCGTCTGTTCTTACGAGTCACATTGGTCCCGTGCGAGGTGTTCGTGGCTCTTAGGGGACCGTTTTAAGGCTGTTTTACGTTTTCACCATTCGATGGCATGTTTTTATGCTTAAGGCTAATTTTTTTCAACTTTACGTCGTACACTCAAACCGGGAGTCCCGTGCCTACGCGATCGGTTCATACGAGTCACATTGGTCCCGTCCGAGGTGTTCATGACTCTTATGTGACTTTTTTGGGTTTGTTTTACGTTTTAACCCTTCGATGACATGTTTTCATGCTTTAAGTCTATTTTTTGCAAATTTGCGTCGTACACTCAAACCGGGAGTCCCGTGACTACGCGATCGGTTCCTACGAGTCACATTGGTCCCGTGCGAGGTGTTCGTGACTCTTACGGGACCGTTTTAAGGTTGTTTTACATTTTCACCATTCGATGGCATGTTTTTATACATATGTGTATTTTTTTGCAAATTTACGTCGTACACTCCAACCGGGAGCCTCAGGACTACGCCGTCTGTTCTTACGAGTCACATTGGTGCCGTGCGAGGTGTTCGTGGCTCTTACGGCACCGTTTTAAGGCAGTTTTACGTTTTCACAATTCGATGGCATGTTTTTATGCCTAAGGCTAATTTTTTACAACTCTACGTCGTACACTCAAACCGGGAGTTTCGTGCCTACGTGGTCGGTTCCTACGAGTCACATTGGTCCTGTCCGAGGTGTTCGTGACTCTTACGAAACCGTTTTGGGTTTGTTTTACGTTTTAACCCTTCGATGACATCTTTTTATGCTTTAAGTCTATTTTTAGCAAATTTACGTCGTACACTCAAACTGGGAGTCCCGTGCCTACGCGATCGGTTCCGACGAGTCACATTGGTCCCGTGCGAGGTGTTCGTAACTCTTACGGAACAGTTTTAAGGCTGTTTTAAGTTTTCACCCTTCGATGGCATGTTTTTATGCTTAAGTTTATTTTTTTGCAAATTTACGTCGTACACTCCAATCGGGAGCCTCGGGACTACGCCGTCTGTTCTTACGAGTCACATTGTTCCCGTGTCGTGGCTCTTACGGGACCGTTTTAAGGCTGTTTTACATTTTCACCATTCGATGGCATGTTTTTATGCTTAAGGTTAATTTTTTGCAACTTTACGTCGTACACTCAAACCGGGAGTCCCGTGCCTACGCGGTTGATTCCTTCGAGTCACATTGGTCCCGTGCGAGGTGATCATGACTATTACGGGACCGTTTTGGGTTTGTTTTACGTTTTCACCCTTCGATGTCATGTTTTGATGCTTAAGTTTATTTTTTTGCAAATTTACGTCGTACCCTCCAACCGGGAGCCTCGGGCCTACGCCGTCTGTTCTAATGAGTCACATTGGTCCCGTCCGAGGTGTTCGTGGCTATTACGGGACCATTTTAAGGTTGTTTTACGTTTTCACCATTCGATGGCATGTTTTTATGCTTAAGGCTAATTTTTTGCAACTTTATGACGTACACTCAAACCGGGAGTCCCGTGCCTACGCGATCGGTTTCGATGATTCACATTGGTCCCGTGCGAGGTGTTCGTAACTCTTACAGAATCGTTTTAAGGCTGTTTTACGTTCTCACCTTTCAATGGCATGTTTTTATGCTTAAGTTTATTTTTTTGCAAATTTACGTCGTACACTCCAACCCGGAGCCTCGGGACTACGCCGTCTGTTCTTACGAGTCACATTGATCTCCTGCGAGGTGTTCGTGGCTCTTACGGGACCGTTTTAAGGCTGTTTTACGTTTTCACCATTCGATGGCATGTTTTTATGCTTAAGGCTAAGTTTTTGCAACTTCAGGTCCTACACTCAAACCGGGAGTCCCGTGCCTACGCGATCGGTTCATACGAGTCACATTGGTCCCGTCTGAGATGTTCGTGACTCTTACGGGACCGTTTTGGGTTTGTTTTACGTTTTAACCCTTCGATGGCAAGTTTTTATGCTTTAAGTCAATTTTTTGGAAATTTACGTCGTACACTCAAACCGGGAGCTTCGGGACTACGCGATCGGTTCCTACGAGTCACATTGGTCCCGTCCGAGGTCTTCGTGACTCTTACGGGACCGTTTTAAGGTTCTTTTACGTTTTCACCATTCGATAGCATGTTTTTATGCATAACTGTATTTTTTTGCAAATTTACGTCGCACACACCAACCGGGAGTCTTGGGACTATGCCGTCTGTTCTTACGAGTCACATTGGTCCCGTGCGAGGTGTTCGTGGCTCTTATGGGACTGTTTTAAGGCTGTTTTACGTTTTCACCATTCGATGACATGTTTTTATGCTTAAGGCTAATTTTTTACAAGTTTACGTCGTACACTCAAACCGAGAGTCCAGTGCCTACGCGGTCGGTTCCTACGAGTCAGATGGGTCCCGTGCGAGGTGATCGTGACTCTTACGGGACCGTTTTGGGTTTGTTTTACGTTTTCAACCTTCGATGGCGTGTTTTATGCTTAAGTTTATTTTTTTGCAAATTTACGTCGTACACTCCAACAGGGAGCCTCGGGACTACGCCGTCTGTTCTTACTAGTCACATTGGTCCCGTGCGAAGTGTTCGTGGCTCTTACGGGACTGTTTTAAGGCTGTTTTATGTTTTCACCATTCGATGGCATGTTTTTATGCTTAAGGCTAATTTTTTCAACTTTACGTCGTACACTCAAACCGGGAGTCCCGTACCTACGCGATCGATTCATACGAGTCACATTGGTCCCGTCCGAGGTGTTCGTGGCTCTTACGGGACCGTTTTGGGTTTGTTTTACGTTTTAACCCTTCGATGACATGTTTTTATGCTTTAAGTCTATTTTTGCAAATTTACGTCGTACACTCAAATCGGGAGTCCCGTGACTACGCGATCGGTTCCTACGAGTCACATTGGTCCCGTACGAGGTGTTCGTGACTATTACGTGACCGTTTTAAGGCTGCTTTACGTTTTCACCATTCGATCGCATGTTTTTATACATAAGTTTATTTTTTTGCAAATTTACGTCGTGCACTCCAACCAGGAGCCTCGGGACTACGCCGTCTGTTCTTACGAGTCACATTGGTGCCGTGCGAGGTGTTCGTGGCTCTTACAGGACCGTTTTATGGTTGTTTTACGTTTTCACAATTTGATGGCATGTTTTTATGCTTAAGGCTGATTTTTTGCAACTTTACGTCGTACACTCAAACCGGGAGTTCCGTGCCTACGCGGTCGGTTCCTACGAGTCACATTGGTCCTGTCCGAGGTGTTCGTGACTCTTACGGGACCGTTTTAGGTTTGTTTTACGTTTTAACCCTTCGATGACATGTTTTTATGCTTTAAGTCTATTTTTTGCAAATTTACGTCGTACACTCAAACTGGGAGTCCCGTGCCAACGCGATCGGTTCCGACGAGTCACATTGGTCCCGTGCGAGGTGTTCGTAACTCTTACGGAACCGTTTTAAGGCTATTTTACATTTTCACCCTTCAATTGCATGTTTTTATGCTTAAGTTTATTTTTTCGCAAATTTACGTCGTACACTCCAACCGGGAGCCTCGGGACTACGCCGTCTGTTCTTACGAGTCACATTGGTCCCGTGCGAGGGGTTCGTGGCTCTTACGGGACCGTTTAAAGGCTATTTTACGTTTTCACCATTCGATGGCATGTTTTTATGCTTAAGGCTAATTTTTTGCAACTTTACGTCGTACACTCAAACCGGGAGTCCCGTGCCGATGCGGTCGATTCCTACGAGTAACATTGGTCCAGTACGAGGTGATCGTGACTCTTACGGAACCGTTTTAAGCCTATTTTACATTTTCACCCTTCGATGGCATGTTTTTATGCATAAGTTTATTTTTTTGCAAATTTACGTCACACACTCCAACCGGGAGCCTCGGGACTACGACGTCTGTTCTTACGAGTCACATTGGTCCCGTGTGAGGTGTTCGTGGCTCTTACGGGACCGTTTTAAGGCTGTTTTACGTTTTCACAATTCGATGGCATGTTTTTATGCTTAAGGCTAATTTTTTACAACTTTACGTCGTACATTCAAACCGGGAGTTCCGTGCCTACGCGGTCGGTTTCTACGAGTCACATTGGTCCCGTCAGAGGTGTTCGTGACTCTTACGGGACCATTTTGGGTTTGTTTTACGTTTTCACCCTTCATTGGCATGTTTTTAAGCTTAAGTTTATTTTTTTGCAAATTTACGTCGTACCCTCCAACCGGGAGCCTCGGGACTACGATGTTTGTTCTTACGAGTCACATTGGTCCCGTGTGAGGTATTCGTGGCACTGACGGGACCGTTTTAAGGCTGTTTTACGTTTTCACAATTCGATGGCATGTTTTTATACTTAAGGCTAATTTTTTGCAACTTTACGTCGTACACTCAAACCGGGAGTTTCGTGCCTATGCGGTCGGTTCCTACAAGTCACATTGGTCCCGTCCGAGGTGTTCGTGACTCTTACGGGGCCGTTTTGGGTTTGTTTTACGTTTTAACCCTTCGATGACATGTTTTTATGCTTTAAGTTTATTTTTTGCAAATTTACGTCGTACACTCAAACCGGGAGTCCCGTGCCTACGCGATCGGTTCCGACGAGTCACATTGGTCCCGTGCGAGGTGTTCGTAACTCTTATGGAACCGTTTTAAGGGTGTTTTACGTTTTCACCCTTCAATGGCATGTTTTTATGCTTAAGTTTATTTTTTTTGCAAATTTACGTCGTACACTCCAACCGGGAGCCTCGGGACTACGCCGTCTGTTCTTACGAGTCACATTGGGGCCGTGCGGGGTGTTCATGGCTCTTACGGGACCGTTTTAAGGCTGTTTTACATTTTCACCATTCGATGGCATGTGTTTATGCTAAAGGCTAATTTTTTACAACTTTATGTCGTACACTCAAACCGGGAGTCCCGTGCCTACGCGATCAGTTCATACGAGTCACATTGGTCCAGTGCGAGGTGTTCGTGACTCTTACGGAACCGTTTTAAGGAAGTTTTACATTTTCACCCTTCGATGGCATGTTTTTATGCATAAGTTTATTTTTTAGCAAATTTACGTCATACACTCCAACCGGGAGCCTCGGGACTACGACGTCTGTTCTTACGAGTCACATTGGTCCCGTGTGAGGTGTTCGTGGCTCTTACGGGACCGTTTTAAGGCTGTTTTACGTTTTCACAATTCGATGGCATGTTTTTATTCTTAAGGCTAATTTTTCGCAACTTTACGTTGTACACTCAAACCGGGAGTTCCGTGCCTACGCGATCGGTTTCTACGAGTCACATTTGTCCCGTCCGAGCTGTTCGTGACTCTTACGGGACCATTTTGGGTTTGTTTTACGTTTTCACCGTTCAATGGCATGTTTTTATGCTTAAGTTTATTTTTTTGCAAATTTACGTCGTACACTCCAACCGGGAGCCTCGGAACTATGATGTTTGTTCTTACGAGTCACATTGGTCCCGTGTGAGGTATTCGTGGCACTGACGGGACCGTTTTAAGGCTGTTTTAAGTTTTCACTATTCGATGGCATGTTTTTATGCTTAAGGCTAATTTTTTGCAACTTTACGTCGTAAACTCAAACCGGGAGTTTCGTGCCTACGCGGTCGGTTCCTACGAATCACATTGGTCCCGTCCAAGGTGTTCGTGACTCTCACGAGGCCGTTTTGGGTTTGTTTTACGTTTTAACCCTTTGATGACATATTTTAATGCTTTAAGTCTATTTTTTGCAAATTTACGTCGTACACTCAAACCGGGAGTCCCGTGCGTATGCGATCGGTTCCAACGAGTCACATTGGTCCCGTGCGAGGTGTTCGTAACTCTTACGGAACCGTTTTAAGGCTGTTTTACGTTTTCACCCTTCAAGGGCATGTTTTTATGCATAAGTTTATTTTTTTGCAAATTTACGTCGTACACTCCAACCGGGAGCCTCGGGACTACGCCGTCTGTTCTTACGAGTCACATTGGTCCCGTGCGAGGTGTTCATGGCTCTTACGGGACCGTTTTAAGGCTGTTTTACGTTTTCACCATTCGATGACATGTTTTTATGCTAAAGGCTAATTTTTTGCAACTTTATGTCGTACACTCAAACCGGGAGTCCCGTGCCTACGCGATCGGTTCATACGAGTCACATTGGTCCAGTGCGAGGTGTTCGTGACTCTTACGGAATCATTTTAAGGCTGTTTTACATTTTCACCCTTCGATGGCATGTTTTTATGCATAAGTTTATTTTTTTGCAAATTTACGTCATACACTCCAACTGGGAGCCTTGGGACTACGACGTGTGTTCTTATGAGTCACATTGGTCTCGTGCGAGGTGTTCGTGGCTCTGACGGGACCGTTTTAAGGCTATTTTACGTTTTCACAATTCGATGGCTTGTTTTTATGCTTAAGGCTAATTTTTTGCAACTTTACGTCGTACACTCAAACCGGGAGTTCCGTGCCTACGCGGTCGGTTCCTACGAGTCACATTGGTCCCGTCCGAGGTGTTCGTGACTCTTACAGGACCATTTTGGGTTTGTTTTACGTTTTAACTCTTCGATGACATGTTTTTATGCTTTAAGTCTATTTTTTGCAAATTTACGTCATACACTCCAACCGGGAGCCTCGGGAGTACGACGTCTGTTCTTACGAGTCATATTGGTCCCGTGTGAGGTGTTCGTGGCTCTTACGGGACCGTTTTAAGGCTGTTTTACGTTTTCACAATTCGATGGCATGTTTTTATGCTTAAGGCTAATTTTTTGCAACTTTACGTCGTACACTCAAATCGGGAGTTCCATGCCTACGCGGTCGGTTTCTACGAGTCACATTGGTCCCGTCCGAGGTGTTCGTGACTCTTACCGGTCCATATTGGGTTTATTTTACATTTTCACCCTTCAATGGCATGTTTTTATGCTTAAGTTTATTTTTTCGTAAATTTACGTCGTACACTCCAACCGGGAGCCTCGGGACTACGTCGTCTGTTCTTACGAGTCACATTGGTCCCGCGCGAGGTGTTCGTGGTTCTTACGGGACCGTTTTAAGGTTGTTTTACGTTTTCACCATTCAATGGCATGTTTTTATGCTAAAGGTTTATTTTTTGCAATTTTATGTCGTACACTCAAACCGGGAGTCCCGTGCCTACGCGATCGGTTCATACGAGTCACATTGGTCCAGTGTGAGGTGTTCGTGACTCTTACGGAACCGTTTAAGGCCGTTTTACATTTTCACCCTTCGATGGCATGTTTTTATGCATAAGTTTATTTTTTTGCAAATTTACGTCATACACTCCAACCGGGAGCCTCGGGAGTACGACGTCTGTTCTTACGAGTCACATTGGTCCCGTGCGAGGTGTTGTGGCTCTTACGGCATCGTTTTAAGGCTGTTTTATGTTTTCACCATTCGATGGCATGTTTTTATGCTTAAGGATAATTTTTTGCAACTTTATGTCGTACACTCAAACCGGGAGTCCCGTGCCTACGCGATCGGTTCATACGAGTCACATTGGTCCAGTGCGAGGTGTTCGTGACTCTTACGGAACCGTTTTAAGGCTGTTTTACATTTTCACCCTTCGATGGCATGTTTTTATGCATAAGTTTATTTTTTTGGCAAATTTACATCATACACTCCAACCGGGAGCCCCGGGACTACGACGTCTGTTCTTACAAGTCACATTGGTCCCGTGTGAGGTGTTCGTGGCTCTTACGGGACCGTTTTAAGGCTGTTTTACGTTTTCACAATTTGATGGCATGTTTTTATGCTTAAGGCTAATTTTTTGCAACTTTACGTCATACACTCAAATCAGGAGTTCCGTGCCTACGCTGTCGGTTTTTACGAGTCACATTGGTCCCGTCCGAGGTGTTCGTGACTCTTACCGGTCCATATTGGGTTTGTTTTACGTTTTCACCCTTCAATGGCATGTTTTTATGCATAAGTTTATTTTTTGCAAATTTACGTCGTACACTCCAACCGGGAGCCTCGGGACTACGATGTCTGTTCTTACGAGTCACATTGGTCCCGTGTGAGGTATTCGTGGCACTGACGGGACCGTTTAAAGGCTGTTTTACGTTGTCATAATTCGATGGCATGTTTTTATGCTTAAGTCTTATTTTTTGCAACTTTACATCGTACACTCAAACCGGGAGTTTCGTGCCTACGCGGTCGGTTCCTACGAGTCACATTGGTTCCGTCCGAGGTGTTCGTGACTCTTACGGGGCCGTTTTGGGTTTGTTTTACGTTTTAACTCTTCAATGACATGTTTTTATGCTTTAAGTCTATTTTTAGCAAATTTACGTCGTACACTCAAACCGGGAGTCCCGTGCCTACGCAATCGGTTCCGACGAGTCATATTGGTCCCGTGCGAGGAGTTCGTAACTCTTACGGAACCGTTTTAAGGCTGCTTTACGTTTTCACACTTCAATGGCATGTTTTTATGCTTAAGTTTATTTTTTTGCAAATTTACGTCGTACACTCCAACCGGGAGCCTCGGGACTACGTCGTCTGTTCTTACGAGTCACATTGGTCCCGTGCGAGGTGTTCGTGGCTCTTACGGGACCGTTTTAAGGCTGTTTTACTTTTTCACCATTCGATGGCATGTTTTTATGCTTAAGGATAATTTTCTGAAACTTTATGTCGTACAGTCAAACCGGGAGTCCCGTGCCTACGCGATCGGTTCATTCGAGTCACATTGGTCCAGTGCGAGGTGTTCATGACTCTTACGGAACCGTTTTAAGGCTGTTTTACATTCTCACCCTTCGATGGCATGTTTTTATGCATAAGTTTATTTTTTTGCAAATTTACGTCATACACTCCAACCGGGAGCCTCGGGACTACGACGTCTGTTCTTACGAGTCACATTGGTCCCGTGTGAGGTGTTCGTGGCTCTCACGGGACCGTTTTAAGGCCGTTTTACGTTTTCACAATTCGATGGCGTGTTTTTATGCTTAAGGCTAATTTTTTGCAACTTTACGTCGTACACTCAAATCGGGAGTTCCGTGCCTACGCGGTCAGTTTCTACGAGTCACATTGGTCCCGTGTGAGGTGTTCGTGGCTCTTACGGGACCGTTTTAAGGCTGTTTTACGTTTTCACAATTCGATGGCGTGTTTTTATGCTTAAGGCGAATTTTTTGCAACTTTACGTCGTACACTCAAACCGAGAGTTCCGTGCCTACGCGGTTGGTTTCTACGAGTCACATTAGTCCCGTCCGAGGTGTTCGTGACTCTTACGGGACCGTTTTGGGTTTGTTTTATGTTTTCACCCTTCAATGGCATGTTTTTATGCTTAAGTTTATTTTTTTGTAAATTTACGTCTTACACTCCAACCTGGAGCCTCGGGACTACGACGTCTGTTCTTACGAGTCACATTGGTCCCGTGTGAGGTGTTCATGGCTATTACGGGACCGTTTTAAGGCTGTTTTACATTTTCACCATTTGATGGCATGTTTTTATGCTTAAGGCTAAGTTTTTGCAACTTTACGTCGTACACTCAAACCGGGAGTCCCGTGCCTACGCGGTCGGTTCCTACGAGTCACATTGGTCCCGTACGAGGTGATCGTGACTCTTACGGGACCATTTTGGGTTTGTTTTGCATTTTCACCCTTCGATGGCATGTTTTTATGCTTAAGTTTATTTTTTTTACAAATTTACGTCGTACACTCCAACTGGGAGCCTCGGGACTACGTCGTCTGTTCTGACGAGTCACATTGGTCCAGTACGAGGTGTTCGTGGCCCTTACGGGACCGTTTTAAGGCTTTTTACGTTTTCACCATTCGATGGCTTGTTTTTATGCTTAAGGCTGATTTTTTCCAACTTTACATTGTACACTTAAATCGGGAGTCCCGTGCCTACGCGATCGGTTCATACGAGTCACATTGGTCCAGTGCGAGGTGTTCGTGACTCTAATGGATCCGTTTTAAGGCTGTTTTACATTTTCACCTTTGATGGCATGTTTTTATGCATAAGTTTATTTTTTTGCAAATTTACGTCGTACACTCCAACCGGGAGCCTCGGGACCACGACGTCTCTTCTTACGAGTCACATTGGTCCCGTGCGAGGTGTTCGCGGTTCTTACGGGACCGTTTTAAGGCTGTTTTACATTTTCACCATTCGATGGCATGTTTTTATGCTTAAGGCTAATTTTTTTACAACTTTATGTCGTACACTCAAACTGGGAGTCCCGTGCCTACGCGGTCGGTTCCTACGAGTCACATTGGTCCCGTCCCAGGTGTTCGTGACTCTAACGGGACCGTTTTGGGTTTGTTTTACGTTTTTACCCTTCGATGGCATGTTTTTATGCTTAAGATTTTTTTTTTGCAAATTTAGTCGTACACTCCAACCGGGAGCCTCGGGACTACGCCGTCTGTTCTTACGAGTCACATTGGTCCCGTGCGAGGTGTTCGTGGCTCTTACAGGACCGTTTTAAGGCTGTTTTATGTTTTCACCATTCGATGGCATGTTTTTATGCTTAAGGCTAATTTTTCTCAACTTTACGTCGTACACTCAAACCGAGAGTCCCGTGCCTATGCGATCGGTTCATACGAGTCACATTGGTTCCGTCTGAGGTGTTCGTGACTCTTACGGGACCGTTTTAGGTTTGTTTTACCTTTTAACCCTTCGATGACATGTTTTTATGCTATAAGTCTATTTTTTACAACTTTACGTCGTACACTCAAACTGGGAGTCCCGTGCCTACGCGGTCGGTTCCTACGAGTCACATTGGTCCCGTCCCAGGTGTTCGTGACTCTTACGGGACCGTTTTGGGTTTGTTTTACGTTTTCACCCTTCGATGGCATATTTTTATGCTTAAGTTTATTTTTTTGCAAATTTAGTCGTACACTCCAACCGGGAGCCTCGGGACAACGCCGTCTGTTCTTACGAGTCACATTGGTCCCGTGCGAGGTGTTCGTGGCTCTTACGGTACCGTTTTAAGCTTGTTTTATGTTTTCACAATTCGATGGTCTGTTTTTATGCTTAAGGAGAATTTTTTTCAACTTTATGCCGTACAATCAAATCGGGAGTTCCGTGCCTACGCGATCGATTCCTACGAGTCACATTGGTCCCGTCCGAGGTGTTCGTGACTCTTACGGGACCTTTTTTGATTTGGTTTACATTTTTACCCTTCGATGGCATGTTTTTATGCTTAAGTTTATTTTTTTGCAAATTTACGTCGTACAGTCCAATCGGGAGCCTCGGGACTATGCTGTCTGTTCTTACGAGTCACATTGGTCCCGTGCGAGGTGTTCGTGGCTTTTACGGGACCGTTTTAAGTCTGTTTTACGTTTTCACCATTAAATGGCATGTTTTTATTCTTAAGGCTAAGTTTTTGCAACTTTAAGTCGTATACTCAAACCTGGGAGTCCAGAGCCTACGCGGTCGATTCCTACGAGACACATTGGTCCCGTGCGAGGTGATCGTGACTCTTACGGGACCGCTTTGGGTTTGTTTTACATTTTCACCCTTCGATGTCGTGTTTTTATGCTTAAGTTTATTTTTTTGCACATTTACGTCGTACACTCCAACCGGGAGCCTCGGGACTACGCCGTCTGTTCTTACGAGTCACATTGGTCCCGTGCGAGGTGTTCGTGGCTCTTACGGGATCGTTTTAAGGCTGTTTTACGTTTTCACCATTCGATGACATGTTTTTATGCTAAAGGCTAATTTTTTGCAACTTTATGTCGTACACTCAAACCGGGAGTCCCGTGCCTACGCGATCGGTTCATACGAGTCACATTGGTCCAGTGCGAGGTGTTCGTGACTCTTACGGAACCGTTTTAAGGCTGTTTTACATTTTCACCCTTCGATGGCATGTTTTTATGCATAAGTTTATTTTTTTTGCAAATTTACGTCATACACTCTAACCGGGAGCCTCGGGACTACGACGTCTGTTCTTACGAGTCATATTGGTCCCGTTCGAGGTGTTCGTGGCTCTTACGGGACCGTTTTAAGGCTGTTTTACGTTTTCACAATTCGATGGCATGTTTTTATGCTTAAGGCTAATTTTTTGTAACTTTACGTCGTACACTCAAACCGGGAGTTCCTTGCCTACGCGGTCGGTTCCTACGACTCACATTGGTCCCGTCCGAGGTGTTCGTGACTCTTACGGGACCGTTTTGGGTTTGTTTTACGTTTTAACCCTTCGATGACATGTTTTTATGCTTTAAGTCTATTTGTTGCAAATTTACGTCGTACACTCAAACCGGGAGTCCCGTGCCTACGCGATCGGTTCCGACGAGTCACATTGGTCCCGTGCCAGGTGTTCGTAACTCTTACGGAACCGTTTTAAGGCTGTTTAACATTTTCACACTTCAATGGCATGTCTTTATGCTTAAGTTTATTTTTTTACAAATTTACGTCATACACTCCAACCGGGAGCCTCGGGACTACGCCGTCTGTTCTTACGAGTCACATTGGTCCCGTGCGAGGTGTTCGTGGCGCTTACGGGACCGTTTTAAGGCTGTTTTACGTTTTCACTATTCGATGGCATGTTTTTGTTCTTAAGGCTAATTTTTTGCAACTTTACGTCGTACACTCAAACCGGGAGTCCCGTGCCTACGCGGTCGGTTCCTACGAGTCACATTGGTCCCGTGCGAGGTGATCGTGACTCTTACGGGACCATTTTGGGTTCGTTTTATGTTTTCACCCTTCGATGGCATGTTTTTATGCTTAAGTTTATTTTTTTGCAAATTTACGTCGTACACTCTAATCGGGAGCCTAGGGACTACGCCGTCTGTTCTTACGAGTCACATTGGCCCCGTGCGAGGTGTTCATGGCTCTTACGGGACCGTTTTAAGGCTGTTTTACATTTTCACCATTCGATGGCATGTTTTTATGCTTAAGGCTAATTTTTTGCAACTCTACGTCGTACACTCAAACCGGGAGTCCCGTGCCTACGCGGTCGGTTGCTACGAGTCACATTGGTCCCGTGCGAGGTGATCGTAACTCTTACGGGACCGTTTTGGGTTTGTTTTATGTTTTCACCCTTTCATGGCATATTTTTATGCTTAAGTTTATTTTTTTGTAAATTTACGACGTACACTCCAACCGGGAGCCTCGGGACTACGTCGTCTGTTCTTACGAGTCACATTGGTCCCGTGCGAGGTGTTCGTGGCCCTTATGGGACCGTTTTATGGCTGTTTTACGTTTTCACCATTCGATGGCATGTTTTTATGCATAAGGCTAATTTTTTGCAACTTTATGTCGTACACTCTAACCGGGAGTCCTGTGCCTACGCGATGGGTTCATACGAGTCACATTGGTCCAGTGCGAGGTGTTCGTGACTCTTACGGGACCGTTTAATGGCTGTTTTACGTTTTCATAATTCGATGGCATGTTTTTATGCTTAAGGCTAATTTTTTGCAACTTTACGTCGTACACTCAAACCGGGAGTCCCGTGCCTACGCGGTCGGTTCTTACCAGTCACATTGGTCTCGTCCGAGGTGTTCGTGACTCTTACGTGACCGTTTTGGATTTTTTTCACATTTTCACCCTTCGATGGCATGTTTTTATGCTTAAGTTTATTTTTTTACAAATTTACGTCGTACACTCCAACCGAGAGCCTCGGGACTACGCCGTCTGTTCTTACGAGTCACATTGGTCCCGTACGAGGTGTTCGTGGCCCTTACGGGACCGTTTTAAGGCTGTTTTACGTTTTCACCATTCGGTGGCATGTTTTTATGCTTAAGGCTAATTTTTCTCAACTTTACGTCGTACACCCAAACCGGGAGTCCCGTGCCTACGCGATCGGTTCATACGAGTCACATTGGTCCCGTTCGAGGTGTTCGTGACTCTTACGGGACGGTTTTAGGTTTGTTTTTCGTTTTAACCCTTCGATGACATGTTTTTATGCTATAAGTCTATTTTTTGCAAATTTACGTCGTACACTCAAACCGGGAGTCCCGTGACTACGCGATCGGTTCCTACGAGTCACATGGGTCCCGTGCGAGGTTTTCGTGACTCTTACGGGACCGTTTTAAGGCTGTTTTACGTTTTCACAATTCGATGGCATGTTTTAATGCATAATTTTATTTTTTTGCAAATTTATGTCGTACACTCCAAATGGGAGCCTCGGGACTACGCCGTCTGTTCTTACGAGTCACATTGGTCCCATGCGAGGTGTTCGTGTCTCTTACGGTACCGTTTTAAGGTTGTTTTATGTTTTCACAATTCAATGGCATGTTTTTATGCTTAAGGCTAATTTTTTTTCAACTTTATGTCGTACACTCAAACCGGGAGTTCCGTGCCTACGCGGTCGATTCCTACGAGTCACATTGGTCCCGTCCGAGGTGTTCGTGACTCTTTCGGAACCGTTTTAAGGCTGTTTTACATTTTCACCCTTCAATGTCATGTTTTTATGCTTAAGTTTATTTTTTTTGTAAATTTACGTCGTACACTCCAACCTGTAGGCTCGGGACTACGCCGTCTGTTCTTACGAGTCACATTGGTCTTGTGTGAGGTGTTCGTGGCTCTTACGGGACCGTTTTAAGGCTGTTTTACGTTTTCACCATTCGATGGCATGTGTTTATGCTAAAGGCTAATTTTTTACAACTTTATGTCGTACACTCAAACCGGGAGTCCCGTGCCTACGCGATCAGTTCATACGAGTCACATTGGTCCCGTGCGAGGTGATCGTGACTCTTACGGGATCATTTTGGGTTTGTTTTACGTTTTCACCATTCGATGGCATGTTTTTATGCTTAAGTTTATTTTTTTGCAAATTTACGTCGTACACTCGAATCGGGAGCCTCGGGACTACGCCATCTGTTCTTACGAGTCACATTGGTCCCGTGCGAGGTGTTCGTGGCTCTTACGGGACCGTTTTAAGTCTGTTTTACATTTTCACCATTCAATGGCATGTTTTTATTCTTAAGGCTAAGTTTTTGCAACTTTAAGTCGTATAATCAAACCGGGAGTACTGTGCCTACGCGGTCGGTTCCTATCAGTCACATTGGTCCCGTGCGAGGTGATCGTGACTCTTACGGGACCGCTTTGGGTTTGTTTTACGTTTTCAACCTTCGATGTCATGATTTTATGCTTAAGTTTATTTTTTTGCAAATTTACGTCGTACACTCCAATCGGGAGCCTCGGGACTACGCCGTCTGTTCTTACGAGTCACATTGGTCCCGTGCGAGGTGTTCGTGGCTCTTACGGGACCGTTTTAAGGCTGTTTTACGTTTTCACCATTTGATGGCATGTTTTTATGCTGAATGCTAATTTTTTGCAAATTTATGTTGTACACTCAAACCGGGAGTCCCGTGCCTACGCAATCGGTTCATACGAGTCACATTGGTTCAGTGCGAGGTGTTCGTGACTCTTATGGAACCGTTTTAAGGCTGTTTTACATTTTCACCATTCGATGGCATGTTTTTATGCGTAAGTTTATTTTTTTGCAAATTTACGTCATACACTCCAACCGGGAGCCTCGGGACTACGACGTCTATTCTTACGAGTCACATTGGTCCCGTGCGAGGTGTTCGTGGCTCTTACGGGACCGTTTTAAGGCTGTTTTACGTTTTCACAATTCGATGGCTTGTTTTTATGCTTAAGGCTAATTTTTTGCAACTTTACGTCGTACACTCAAACCGGGAGTTCCGTGACTACGCGGTCGGTTCCTACAAGTCACATTGGTCCCGTCCGAGGTGTTCGTGATTCTTACGGAACCGGGTTGGGTGTGTTTTACGTTTTAACCCTTCGATGGCACGTTTTTATGCATAAGTTTATTTTTTAGCAAATTTACGTCGTACACTCACACCGGGAGTCCCGTGCCTACGCGATCGGTTCCGACGAGTCACATTGGTCCCGTGCGAGGTGTTCGTAACTCTTACGGAACCGTTTTAAGGCTGTTTTATGTTTTCACCATTCGATGGCATGTTTTTATACATATGTTTATTTTTTTGCAAATTTACGTCGTACACTCCAACCGGGAGCCTCAGGACTACGCCGTCTGTTCTTACGAGTCTCATTGGTCCCGTGCGAGGTGTTCGTGGCTCTTACGGGACCGTTTTAAGGCTGTTTTACGTTTTCACCATTCGATGGCATGTTTTTGTTCTTAAGGCTAATTTTTTGCAACTTTACGTCGTACACTCAAACCGGGAGTCCCGTGCCTACGCGGTCGGTTCCTACGAGTCACATTGGTCCCGTCCGAGGTGTTCGTGACTCTTACGGGACCTTTTTTGATTTGGTTTACATTTTTACCCTTCGATGGCATGTTTTTATGCTTAAGTTTATTTTTTTGCAAATTTACGTCGTACAGTCCAATCGGGAGCCTCGGGACTATGCTGTCTGTTCTTACGAGTCACATTGGTCCCGTGCGAGGTGTTCGTGGCTTTTACGGGACCGTTTTAAGTCTGTTTTACGTTTTCACCATTAAATGGCATGTTTTTATTCTTAAGGCTAAGTTTTTGCAACTTTAAGTCGTATACTCAAACCTGGGAGTCCAGAGCCTACGCGGTCGATTCCTACGAGACACATTGGTCCCGTGCGAGGTGATCGTGACTCTTACGGGACCGCTTTGGGTTTGTTTTACATTTTCACCCTTCGATGTCGTGTTTTTATGCTTAAGTTTATTTTTTTGCACATTTACGTCGTACACTCCAACCGGGAGCCTCGGGACTACGCCGTCTGTTCTTACGAGTCACATTGGTCCCGTGCGAGGTGTTCGTGGCTCTTACGGGATCGTTTTAAGGCTGTTTTACGTTTTCACTATTCGATGGCATGTTTTTGTTCTTAAGGCTAATTTTTTGCAACTTTACGTCGTACACTCAAACCGGGAGTCCCGTGCCTACGCGGTCGGTTCCTACGAGTCACATTGGTCCCGTGCGAGGTGATCGTGACTCTTACGGGACCATTTTGGGTTTGTTTTATGTTTTCACCCTTCGATGGCATGTTTTTATGCTTAAGTTTATTTTTTTGCAAATTTACGTCGTACACTCTAATCGGGAGCCTCGGGACTACGCCGTTTGTTCTTACGAGTCACATTGGCCCCGTGCGAGGCGTTCATGGCTCTTACGGGGATCGTTTTAAGGCTGTTTTACGTTTTCACCATTCGATGGCATGTTTTTATGCTTAAGGCTAATTTTTTGCAACTCTACGTCGTACACTCAAACCGGGAGTCCCGTGCCTACGCGGTCGGTTCCTACGAGTCACATTGGTCCCGTGCGAGGTGATCGTAACTCTTACGGGACCGTTTTGGGTTTGTTTTATGTTTTCACCGTTTGATGGCATGTTTTTATGCTTAAGTTTATTTTTTTGCAAATTTACGACGTACACTCCAACCGGGAGCCTCGGGACTACGCCGTCTGTTCTTAAGAGTCACATTGGTCCCGTGCGAGGTGTTCGTGGCCCTTACGGGACCGTTTTATGGCTGTTTAACGTTTTCACCATTCGATGGCATGTTTTTATGCTTAAGGCTAATTTTTTGCAACTTTACGTCGTACACTCTAACCGGGAGTCCCGTGCCTACGCGATGGCTTCATACGAGTCACATTCGTCCAGTGCGAGGTGTTCGTGACTCTTACGGAACCGTTTTAAGGCTGTTTTACATTTTCACCCTTCGATGGCAAGTTTTTATGCATAAGTTTATTTTTTTATAAATTTACGTCATACACTCCAACCGGGAGCCTCGGGACCACGACGTCTGTTCTTACGAGTCATATTGGTCCCGTTCGAGGTGTTCGTGGCTCTTACGGGACCGTTTAAAGGCTGTTTTACGTTTTCATAATTCGATGGCATGTTTTTATGCTTAAGGCTAATTTTTTGCAACTTTACGTCATACACTCAAACCGGGAGTCCGGTGCCTACACGGTCGGTTCCTACGAGTCACATTGGTCCCATCCGAGGTGTTTGTGACTCTTACGTGACCGTTTTGGGTTTGTTTCACGTTTTAACCCTTCGATGACATGTTTTTATGCTTTAAGTCTATTTTTTGCAAATTTACGTCGTACACTCAAACCGGGAGTCCCGTGCCTACGCGATCGGGTCCTACGAGTCACATTTGTCCCGTGCGAGGTGTTCGTGACTCTTACGGGACCGTTATAAGGCTGTTTTACATTTTTACAATTCGATGGCATGATTTTTTGCATAAGTTTATTTTTTTGCAAATTTATGTCGTACATTCCAACCGGGAGCCTCAGGACTACGCCGTCTGTTCTTACGAGTCACATTGGTCCCGTGCGAGGTGTTCGTGGCTCTTACGGGACCATTTTAAGGCTGTTTTACGTTTTCACAATTTGATGGCTTGTTTTTATGCTTAAGGCTAATTTTTTACAACTTTACGTCGTACACTCAAACCGAGAGTCCCGTGCCTACGCGGTCGGTTCCTACAAGTCACATTGGTCCCATCCGAGGTGTTCCTGACTCTTACGGGACCGTTTTGGGTTTGTTTTACGTTTTAACCCTTCGATGACATGTTTTTATGCTTTAAGTCTATTTTTTGCAAATTTATGTCGCACACTCAAACTGAGAGTCTCGTGCCAACTCGATCGATTCCGACGAGTCACATTGGTCCCGTGCGAGGTGTTCGTGACTCTTACGGGACCGTTTTGGGTTTGATTTACGTTTTCACCCTTCGATGGCATGTTTTTATGCTTAAGTTTATTTTTTTGCAAATTTACGTCGTACACTCGAATCGGGAGCCTCGGGACTACGCCGTCTGTTCTTACGAGTCACATTGGTCCCGTGCGAGGTGATCGTGGCTCTTACGGGACCGTTTTAAGTCTGTTTTACATTTTCACCATTCAATGGCATGTTTTTATTCTTAAGGCTAAGTTTTTGCAACTTTAAGTCGTATAATCAAACCGGGAGTACTGTGCCTACGCGGTCGGTTCCTATGAGTCACATTGGTCCCGTGCGAGGTGATCGTGACTCTTACGGGACCGCTTTGGGTTTGTTTTACGTTTTCAACCTTCGATGTCATGATTTTATGCTTAAGTTTATTTTTTTGCAAATTTACGTCGTACACTCCAATCGGGAGCCTCGGGACTACGACGTCTATTCTTACGAGTCACATTGGCCCCGTGCGAGGTGTTCATGGCTCTTACGGGACCGTTTTAAGGCTGTTTTACGTTTTCACCATTCGATGGCATGTTTTTATGCTTAAGGCTAATTTTTTGCAACTCTACGTCGTACACTCAAACCGGGAGTCCCGTGCCTACGCGGTCGGTTGCTACGAGTCACATTGGTCCCGTGCGAGGTGATCGTAACTCTTACGGGACCGTTTTGGGTTTGTTTTATGTTTTCACCCTTTCATGGCATATTTTTATGCTTAAGTTTATTTTTTTGTAAATTTACGACGTACACTCCAACCGGGAGCCTCGGGACTACGCCGTCTGTTCTTACGAGTCACATTGGTCCCGTGCGAGGTGTTCGTGGCCCTTATGGGACCGTTTTATGGCTGTTTTACGTTTTCACCATTCGATGGCATGTTTTTATGCATAAGGCTAATTTTTTGCAACTTTATGTCGTACACTCTAACCGGGAGTCCTGTGCCTACGCGATGGGTTCATACGAGTCACATTGGTCCAGTGCGAGGTGTTCGTGACTCTTACGGGACCGTTTAATGGCTGTTTTACGTTTTCATAATTCGATGGCATGTTTTTATGCTTAAGGCTAATTTTTTGCAACTGTACGTCGTACACTCAAACCGGGAGTCCCGTGCCTACGCGGTCGGTTCTTACGAGTCACATTGGTCCCGTCCGAGGTGTTCGTGACTCTTACGTGACCGTTTTGGATTCTTTTCACATTTTCACCCTTCGATGGCATGTTTTTATGCTTAAGTTTATTTTTTTACAAATTTACGTCGTACACTCCATCCGAGAGCCTCGGGACTACGCCGTCTGTTCTTACGAGTCACATTGGTCCCGTACGAGGTGTTCGTGGCCCTTACGGGACCGTTTTAAGGCTGTTTTACGTTTTCACCATTCGGTGGCATGTTTTTATGCTTAAGGCTAATTTTTCTCAACTTTACGTCGTACACTCAAACCGGGAGTCCCGTGCCTACGCGATCGGTTCATACGAGTCACATTGGTCCCGTCCGAGGTGTTCGTGACTCTTACGGGACGGTTTTAGGTTTGTTTTACGTTTTAACCCTTCGATGACATGTTTTTATGCTATAAGTCTATTTTTTGCAAATTTACGTCGTACACTCAAACCGGGAGTCCCGTGACTACGCGATCGGTTCCTACGAGTCACATGGGTCCCGTGCGAGGTTTTCGTGACTCTTACGGGACCGTTTTAAGGCTGTTTTACGTTTTCACAATTCGATGGCATGTTTTTATGCATAAGTTTATTTTTTTGCAAATTTATGTCGTACACTCCAAATGGGAGCCTCGGGACTATGCCGTCTGTTCTTACGAGTCACATTGGTCCTATGCGTGGTGTTCGTGGCTCTTACGGTACCGTTTTAAGGTTGTTTTATGTTTTCACAATTCAATGGCATGTTTTTATGCTTAAGGCTAATTTTTTTCAACTTTATGTCGTACACTCAAACCGGGAGTTTCGTGCCTACGCGGTCGATTCCTACGAGTCACATTGGTCCCGTCCGAGGTGTTCGTGACTCTTTCGGAACCGTTTTAAGGCTGTTTTACATTTTCACCCTTCAATGTCATGTTTTTATGCTTAAGTTTATTTTTTTTGCAAATTTACGTCGTACACTCCAACCTGTAGGCTCGGGACTACGCCGTCTGTTCTTACGAGTCACATTGGTCTTGTGTGAGGTGTTCGTGGCTCTTACGGGACCGTTTTAAGGCTGTTTTACGTTTTTACCATTCGATGGCATGTGTTTATGCTAAAGGCTAATTTTTTACAACTTTATGTCGTACACTAAAACCGGGAGTCCCGTGCCTACGCGATCAGTTCATACGAGTCACATTGGTCCCGTGCGAGGTGATCGTGACTCTTACAGGATCATTTTGGGTTTGTTTTACGTTTTCACCATTCGATGGCATGTTTTTATGCTTAAGTTTATTTTTTTGCAAATTTACGTCGTACACTCGAATCGGGAGCCTCGGGACTACGCCGTCTGTTCTTACGAGTCACATTGGTCCCGTGCGAGGTGTTCGTGGCTCTTACGGGACCGTTTTAAGTCTGTTTTACATTTTCACCATTCAATGGCATGTTTTTATTCTTAAGGCTAAGTTTTTGCAACTTTAAGTCGTATAATCAAACCGGGAGTACTGTGCCTACGCGGTCGGTTCCTATGAGTCACATTGGTCCCGTGCGAGGTGATCGTGACTCTTACGGGACCGCTTTGGGTTTGTTTTACGTTTTCAACCTTCGATGTCATGATTTTATGCTTAAGTTTATTTTTTTGCAAATTTACGTCGTACACTCCAATCGGGAGCCTCGGGACTACGCCGTCTGTTCTTACGAGTCACATTGGTCCCGTGCGAGGTGTTCGTGGCTCTTACGGGACCGTTTTAAGGCTGTTTTACGTTTTCACCATTTGATGGCATGTTTTTATGCTGAATGCTAATTTTTTGCAACTTTATGTTGTACACTCAAACCGGGAGTCCCGTGCCTACGCGATCGGTTCATACGAGTCACATTGGTCCAGTGCGAGGTGTTCGTGACTCTTACGGAACCGTTTTAAGGCTGTTTTACATTTTCACCCTTCGATGGCATGTTTTTATGCATAAGTTTATTTTTTTGCAAATTTACGTCATACACTCCAACCGGGAGCCTCGGGACTACGACGTCTATTCTTACGAGTCACATTGGTCCCGTGCGAGGTGTTCGTGGCTCTTACGGGACCGTTTTAAGGCTGTTTTACGTTTTCACAATTCGATGGCTTGTTTTTATGCTTAAGGCTAATTTTTTGCAACTTTACGTCGTACACTCAAACCGGGAGTTCCGTGACTACGCGGTCGGTTCCTACAAGTCACATTGGTCCCGTCCGAGGTGTTCGTGATTCTTACGGAACCGGGTTGGGTGTGTTTTACGTTTTAACCCTTCGATGGCATGTTTTTATGCATAAGTTTATTTTTTAGCAAATTTACGTCGTACACTCACACCGGGAGTCCCGTGCCTACGCGATCGGTTCCGACGAGTCACATTGGTCCCGTGCGAGGTGTTCGTAACTCTTACGGAACCGTTTTAAGGCTGTTTTACATTTTCACACTTCAATGGCATGTTTTTATGCTTAAGTTTATTTTTTTACAAATTTACGTCGTACACTCCAACCGGGAGCCTCGGGACTACGCCGTGTGTCCTTACGAGTCACATTGGTCCCGTGCGAGGTGTTCGTTGCTCTTACGGGACCGTTTTAAGGCTGTTTTACGTTTTCACTATTCGATGGCATGTTTTTGTGCTTAAGGCTAATTTTTTGCAACTTTACGTCGTACACTCAAACCGGGAGTCCCGTGCCTACGCGGTCGGTTCCTACGAGTCACATTGGTCCCGTGCGAGGTGATCGTGACTCTTACGGGACCATTTTGGGTTTGTTTTATGTTTTCACCCTTCGATGGCATGTTTTTATGCTTAAGTTTATTTTTTTGCAAATTTACGTCGTACACTCTAATCGGGAGCCTCGGGACTACGCCGTTTGTTCTTACGAGTCACATTGGCCCCGTGCGAGGCGTTCATGGCTCTTACGGGGATCGTTTTAAGGCTGTTTTACGTTTTCACCATTCGATGGCATGTTTTTATGCTTAAGGCTAATTTTTTGCAACTCTACGTCGTACACTCAAACCGGGAGTCCCGTGCCTACGCGGTCGGTTCCTACGAGTCACATTGGTCCCGTGCGAGGTGATCGTAACTCTTACGGGACCGTTTTGGGTTTGTTTTATGTTTTCACCGTTTGATGGCATGTTTTTATGCTTAAGTTTATTTTTTTGCAAATTTACGACGTACACTCCAACCGGGAGCCTCGGGACTACGCCGTCTGTTCTTAAGAGTCACATTGGTCCCGTGCGAGGTGTTCGTGGCCCTTACGGGACCGTTTTATGGCTGTTTAACATTTTCACCATTCGATGGCATGTTTTTATGCTTAAGGCTAATTTTTTGCAACTTTACGTCGTACACTCTAACCGGGAGTCCCGTGCCTACGCGATGGCTTCATACGAGTCACATTGGTCCAGTGCGAGGTGTTCGTGACTCTTACGGAACCGTTTTAAGGCTGTTTTACATTTTCACCCTTCGATGGCAAGTTTTTATGCATAAGTTTATTTTTTTGTAAATTTACGTCACACACTCCAACCGGGAGCCTCGGGACCACGACGTCTGTTCTTACGAGTCATATTGGTCCCGTTCGAGGTGTTCGTGGCTCTTACGGGACCGTTTAAAGGCTGTTTTACGTTTTCATAATTCGATGGCATGTTTTTATGCTTAAGGCTAATTTTTTGCAACTTTACGTCATACACTCAAACCGGGAGTCCGGTGCCTACGCGGTCGGTTCCTACGAGTCACATAGGTCCCATCCGAGGTGTTTGTGACTCTTACGTGACTGTTTTGGGTTTGTTTCACGTTTTAACCCTTCGATGACATGTTTTTATGCTTTAAGTCTATTTTTTGCAAATTTAGGTCGTACACTCAAACCGGGAGTCCCGTGCCTACGCGATCGGTTCCTACGAGTCACATTTGTCCCGTGCGAGGTGTTCGTGACTCTTACGAGACCGTTATAAGGCTGTTTTACATTTTTACAATTCGATGGCATGATTTTTTGCATAAGTTTATTTTTTTGCAAATTTATGTCGTACATTCCAACCGGGAGCCTCAGGACTACGCCGTCTGTTCTTACGAGTCACATTGGTCCCGTGCGAGGTGTTCGTGGCTCTTACGGGACCATTTTAAGGCTGTTTTACGTATTCACAATTTGATGGCTTGTTTTTATGCTTAAGGCTAATTTTTTACAACTTTACGTCGTACACTCAAACCGAGAGTCCCGTGCCTACGCGGTCGGTTCCTACAAGTCACATTGGTCCCATCCGAGGTGTTCCTGACTCTTACGGGACCGTTTTGGGTTTGTTTTACGTTTTAACCCTTCGATGACATGTTTTTATGCTTTAAGTCTATTTTTTGCAAATTTATGTCGCACACTCAAACTGAGAGTCTCGTGCCAACTCGATCGATTCCGACGAGTCACATTGGTCCCGTGCGAGGTGTTCGTGACTCTTACGGGACCGTTTTGGGTTTGTTTTACGTTTTCACCCTTCGATGGCATGTTTTTATGCTTAAGTTTATTTTTTTGCAAATTTACGTCGTACACTCGAATCGGGAGCCTCGGGACTACGCCGTCTGTTCTTACGAGTCACATTGGTCCCGTGCGAGGTGTTCGTGGCTCTTACGGGACCGTTTTAAGTCTGTTTTACATTTTCACCATTCAATGGCATGTTTTTATTCTTAAGGCTAAGTTTTTGCAACTTTAAGTCGTATAATCAAACCGGGAGTACTGTGCCTACGCGGTCGGTTCCTATGAGTCACATTTGTCCCGTGCGAGGTGATCGTGACTCTTACGGGACCGCTTTGGGTTTGTTTTACGTTTTCAACCTTCGATGTCATGATTTTATGCTTAAGTTTATTTTTTTGCAAATTTACGTCGTACACTCCAATCGGGAGCCTCGGGACTACGACGTCTATTCTTACGAGTCACATTGGCCCCGTGCGAGGTGTTCATGGCTCTTACGGGACCGTTTTAAGGCTGTTTTACGTTTTCACCATTCGATGGCATGTTTTTATGCTTAAGTTTATTTTTTTGCAAATTTACGTCGTACACTCCAACCGGGAGCCTCGGGACTACGCCGTTTGTTCTTACAAGTCACATTGGTCCCGTACGAGGTGTTCCTGACTCTTACTGTACCGTTGTAAGATTGTTTTACGTTTTCACCCTTCGATGGCATATTTTTATGCTTAAGTCTAATTTTTTGCAACTTTACGACGTACACTCAAACCGGGAGCCCCGTGACTATGTCGTTTGTTCTTACGAGTCAGATTGGTCCCGTGCGAGGTGTTCGTGACTCTTACGGGACCGTTTTAAGGCAGTTTTACGTTTTAACCCTTCGATGCCATGTTTTTATGCTTTAAGTCTATTTTTTGCAAATTTACGTCGTACACTCAAACCGGGATCCCCGTGACTACGCGGTCGGTTCCTACGTGTTACATTGGTCCCGTGCGAGTTGTTCGTGACTCTTACGGGACCATTTTGAGGTTGTTTTACATATTCACCCATCGATGGCATGTTTTTATGCTTATGTACTCCCCCCCCCCCCCCTCCCCCCACACACACACACACATAGAGGAAGTGATAAGAAACAAATGCGCCAATTTTCTTTGTACAATTTAGTATTCCTATCCAAAATAATTTCTTTCAGATTATTGGATAACGATGAGAAATGAGGATACCTGTTCCCTACAGATGAACATTGGAAGTACTCGGGGAATAATCTGGTGGTATTTGGAATCCAACATTTTGTATCATACGAAACAATTTTTTGGTGGTCTCTTTCAACTCTTGAATCTCTTCACGATGACGAGTCTATCCCTCCTCAATCCTCTTTTGCAACCTTTCGATCTCGCTCTCATAAAAGTGACAAGGCATGGACCTTACAGATGGCGGTCGAATACTAACTCCCCTACATAATGCACGTACATGTCCATCACGACCAATGACATCCTCAAAGATTTTATCTCTCACTTTTGGATCATTCTGTTGTTCTTCTTCTATCGCATTCAACTGTCTTTGTATACTTTCCTACAAATTACGAAAAGAGTTTTAAACAGTGTGCAATAACATAAAACATTTATTGCAATATTTTTTACATTAGGTAACAAGGATGGACATTAAAATATAATACCTCTATACCATCCGCTCCATCCTCCATATTATACGTCTTATCCTTCAACCTTCGAGTCTCTCTATACACACTAAACTTGTCGATAGGCAAGTCGGCTGTTTTCATCTATTATTTTTTAAGTAAGATAAGAAAAAAAACATATTACGTTCATAATAGTAATGATGAAATTCAACATTATCGTCCTCAAACTAAAAGCATAAAAGAATATGTAAGGAATATAAAATATGATGTTAACCTTTTCTACAACTTGAGGAATTGACGTCCTCCCAATCCTAGGGTGGGCACAAAGGTGTGCCCTATTTTCGGCGTTTTTGGCCGCCACTTGATATATAAAGAGTTAAATCATGTTACAATTTTGATACATATAAACAATCAACAAAAATAAATAGAAAGTAATTCTACATATGTCATACCACGGTTTCTTTTTCACCCCAATAAGACACTAATTTAGGCCAAATATTGGGATCAACTTGGAGAGGTACATTTTCAAGTCGATCTGTGTCATTGTCATATGCCTCATAATAGTCTTTTTTTATACGATACTTAAAGCGCCTCCAAGCATTGTCCAGCATTTGAAAACAAGTTGGCTTAAATCCTTCAGGGGCATTTGTATTGCGCTACAAACAAAAGAATATAAATAAATTATAAATAGATCATTTGATTGACGTACTAACTGAGCATTTTAAAATATTCAAATTTATATTCGCAATGATAGACAAGTACCGTCACACTATCCCAAACTATATTGAGATTTTCCTTCAATACTCTTCTCCAATCGTCCACATCCAAAGGAAATAACGATCCTTGTCTAGCGAAATATCCCAACTGACTCGCAAGCTTCTTCCCGTTGGGTTCGATTGGCTGGCAGTCGTTATTCCACCCAATTATCAACTTTTGACCATTATCCCATTCTTTCCATGGTTTCGAAAACCCTCTACGCTTCACACTAGTAGCGGGACCATTTTGAGTTGGTAATGGTGTACCCTCAGCACTACCTGATAAAAATTCAAAAGAAAATATGACATGAATAATTATAAAAGTAAAATATTTGTTGCAGAATTTTACAATTATCTACTATATAGGTAAACAC
This sequence comes from Sambucus nigra, assembly GCA_949130495.1. Lineage (NCBI taxonomy): Eukaryota > Viridiplantae > Streptophyta > Magnoliopsida > Dipsacales > Adoxaceae > Sambucus > Sambucus nigra. The sequence continues at coordinate 44,076,437 of OX422209.1, forward strand.
ATACCTCCACCCATATTATCTGAGGGTTGGCATATCATTGGCTGAGATGACTCTGGTTGAGACCGATGTGATCCTATAGACGTCTGAGCACATAGGGGGGTCATTTTTGCTTGAGAATCCGATGACCTTCATACTCCCATGGAATGATAAGGGTTTTTAGTTGGCATGATACATCTGTATAAAAAAACATATATGTAAAAATAAATATGAATAAACGTTATACATGAAACACAAAATGAAAACTTATAATACATCGTATTTCCTTTGATAGTATGCATTTTCAATACCTTTCTATTTCTTCCAAAAAATCTGCCAAATCCCTCATATTGAGCTAACCACATTTTATCATTTTAATAATAGATGAAATTGGCCAAGTGGGTGGAAGCATACTCACAATCGCATGCACGAGAATAATTATGTTAGGACAAAAGTCTCTCCTCTTTAAAATGTTGTATATTCTTTCTTTGTTATGGATATGATCTCGCACATTTAAATTTGGGCTCATTTTATGTTGCTCAAATTCTATCCATAAAGGATGAAACTCTCGTTCTTCCTCCTCTAGTATCTCTACTAATTTCTCTCCACGTGTTGGATTATGCTTTTGAAATATCTTTTCTTTTGCTTGATCCCAACATGGTGGTAGCTTCTGGAGTATTTTTTTCAAACAAATATTGTTCTGATATTTGTTTCCCACATTTTTGCAAGTAACGACATAATTCAATTTTACGAAATCCATACAAAGTAATTGGAGTGCCCTCTTTAAAAGATGAATGTTCAAATTCTTCTAATGCATTCTTAATATTATCATTAAAATTTACAGAAGACCGCATTGTTTCCTGTCACAATATCAAAAAACATTTAAGCACATCATTTATAACATAACCGTTAATATTAAAAAATAAAAGGCAACACACGTGAATACGAGAACAAAGATTTAATAAAACATCCATTTCAATCATCATTTTGTAATTCTGATATGTTCTCACTAACGTAATACAGGGTTAAAAAAGTTCAAGCATTTCAACCACCATCCCTTCATTCCTCAATAACTTCATCCCTTTCTTCCTCCGTGCCATCGTCGTCATCAAGAACGGTGTGTCAATTATGGACCCATCTATCCCTTGCCTCGTCCAAGATACATTTTGATCTTGATCTAGTTGTTGCATGATAAATGGCTCAACTTCATGGACATCTAAGTCTTCATTGGCTAAATATCCATCAAATTTGTCTCTTGTTGTCATCGAAACAACAACATGCCAGTCTGATTCAAACGGGTCTTCCACATACCAAACTTGTTCTGCTTGAGATGCTAGGATAAAAGGTTCATCACCAACTCGGGTATCTTTGTATAACAAATAGTTGAAGTTAACGAGCGTAAAGTTAAATTCATCTAATTTTTTACCCATACGGTTATCTATCCAATCACATTTGAATAAGACAAATTTCATGCCGTTAAGGTAACGAATCTCAATGATATTTGTAACCTGTCCATAGAAAGTAACATCCCCTAAAAGAGGATTTTTGTCTCTACGTCTAGAATAAATCATCTGTGCAGCTTTTAGAACCACCCCACTATTTTGATTTTTTCTACGTTGATCAACTGCCTTTGTCCGAAATCAAAAGCCACGAACAATATAAGAGTGGAATCTAAAAGCATCCTTTAGAGGGCCTAAAGACAAACTCCTAATTTCATCGGGTAGTTGGGCGTTATTTGTCAAACTGCGCACCTGATATTTGCCAAACAAAAAAGGTAATCAAAATTTTATATAGCAAATATACTAGAGCACTATTAAGATTAACAAGGAATAAACCGACTTACATGATTCTTAAACCATGTGCTGAATTTTTCGTTATGAAGGCGTTGAATATGGTGCTGTGAAAGTTGAGGATACTCTTTTGAAAGTTCCACAAGATGTTTTCTATAAAAAAGCACACATGTCAATTTCGTAATGAATGTATCAAAACCTACAAGTAACAAAGTTGTGCAAGTTGTTAAGGCAAAAACCTAACTTACTCGATGAACGGTGCCACTGAATCAGTGTTAAAAAGCACATAACGATGAGCTTGAACCAATTTTTCTTCATCAAGCTGAATTTGAACTTTTTTCCCAACAGCGCGACCAGAGTCATTACCTTTGTCATCTGTTCTAATAGGTCGACTAGACTTGGTTTCCACGTTATCACCCAAATACCTCGAGCAAAAGGTCATGCACTCTTCTAAAAGGACAGACTTAGCAATTGAGGCCTCAGGATGAGCACGATTTCGCACATAGAGTTTCAATGTGTGTAGATACCTTTCCATTGGATACATCCAACGATAAAGCACTGACCCGGCAATTAATAGTTCATCAGTCAAATGCATGGGCAAATGTTCCATCACATCAAAAAATCCTGGAGGGAATATCTTCTCTAGACTGCATAAAGTAAGAGCCATGCGGTCTTCAAATTTCTCCAAGTCAGCTAAAGTATTTACACTTGAGCATAGTATCGCAAAGCAATTACTTAATTCAATTAAAGCTTTGACAACATTCTTTGGCAATACCCTACGTACAACTATCGGGAGTAGTTGTTGCATTAGAATGTGATTGTCATGACTCTTAAGTCCCCAAATGCTTCTCTCTTGAGGGTGCACACATCGTGAAATATTCGAAGAATAACCATCTGGAACTTTGATATTCAACAACACTTTCAAGAATATATCTTTCTCTTTATTGCTCATTGTAAAATCTGTTGGGGCCACATACTGTTGATTTGCTCCTCAAGGTTGAGGATGTAGCACGCGCCTAATACTCATCTCTTTGAGGTCTTTATGAGCATTTAAATTATCCTTTGTTTTCCCTTTGATTCCCAACAATGTAAAAAGAATATTGTTCCAAAAATTCTTCTCAATATGCATGACATCAAGATTATGGCGAATCAAATTATGCTCCCAATATTGCAATTAAAAAAAGATACTTTTCTTCCTCCAATTCAGCCTTTTTTTCGGGATATTACCTTTAGTTTTTTTTGCAAGCTCAATTTCCTTTTGGTCTCTTATCATTCTTTTTAGCACGTCTTCTTTCTTATATTCAGTTACAACGTCAAGCTCATTTAATTGTTGCAGAACTTGTGATCCAGTTAGTTTCAATGGTGGTGGCCTCATATCAACATTGCCATTAAATGTAACTTTTTCTTTCTGAAATTTATGTCGCATTGGTAAGAATCGACGATGACCCCAATAACAGTACTTACGACCGTTATTCAATCGTATAGTTTGATGGTCCTTATTGCAACAAGGACAAGCAAATTCACCTTTTGTGCTCCATCCTGATAACATGGCATAACCAGGAAAATCGCTAATTGTCCTTAACAACGTCGTATGTAACTGAAAAAACTGTTTCACTGATTCATCATAAGTACGTACCCCATTAGCCCATAACTCTTTCAACTCATCAATTGGTGGTTGTAAATATACATCAATTTTATCACCGGGCCCTTTTGGTCCGTCAATAAGAACATACAAAATTAAGTGGGGCTGTTTCATACACAACCATGGGGGCAAGTTTAATATCATTAGCACAATAGGCCAAGTATTGTGAGCAATGCTCATATTACCAAACGGATTGAATCCATCAGTTGCTAGTTCAAGTCTAACATTGCGGCAATCACTTGCAAAAGATGGATTTCGCTCATCAAATGTCTTCCATGCAAGGGAGTCAGCAGGATGCCTCAACACGCCATCATCGATTCGTTCATCAGCATGCCATTTCATTAGTGGAGCAGTATGCGATGACCAATACAATCGTTGTAATCTCGGTTTCAAAGGAAAATACCTTACCTTTTTCGTTGCTACTTTTGTACCCTCACCACTATCAAATTCATTTTTGAACCTAGGTTCCCCACAAATTTTTCATTTCTCAAGATTCTCGCTCTCATTTCGAAACAACATACAACTCTTAGGACATGCATCCTACGTTTTATACTTAAATCCTAAATCTTTTGTCAATTTATTAGCTTGATAAAAGGATTTTGGAATCTTGGCTTTCGGGAACACCTTATGCAAGAATAACATCAACATCGTAAAAGAACGATTTGTCCATCCATTTAGTTGTTTCAAGTGCAATAATTCAACAACAAATGACAACTCGGTAATGTCCTTAGGACAATTCTCATACAAATCACTTTGTGCCTCTTTTAAAAGTCTAAAATATTCTGGGAGGTCTGCGTCGGGCACGTCATGATCTTCGATGTTAGGTTCTTCATCATTGCCCATATTTTCCTCTCTACATGGAATCCCCCTTCCTTCTTCAACCATTGCAATCATGCTTGCCCCCGAGTTCAAATCAGCTAATACATCATCAACAACCATACCATCGCTCTAACTATTTACGTTGATATTAAAATCACCCAATGATTCCCCATGATAAATCCAATTCTTATAACTCTTTTCAAAACCATACATCTCTATGTGATTCCTCACAGTTTGTGAGTTATAGTAGACACGATTAACACAAGTACTACATGGGCAATTGATGCTAGAAGTAAGAATATCCTTATTTCTATATGCAAAATCAATAAAGATTTGAACTCCATCGGCGTTTGCCTTTGTGGTCCTATCTCCTCCGATCCAACTCTTATCCATATGGATCTTATTGAACCCCTATTACAAATTGAAAAAAAGATTTATAAATATATACAAAATTGCATTTGAATATCATTTGTTCGTGTCAATGTTCTAAAAGTGTCCGTATCAATGTTATAAACATGAATTCCTAATTAAACATGGATGGAGTACAAAGCAACAATAAACTGGGAAAAAATGAAATCCTTCGTTCTCATTTGGCACATGGGATTTAGAAAATTATAAAAACTATAAATTTTGTAGCTAGAATCCGTTTGACATTTTCGGATTCGGACGGGATCCGATAGTCAGACACGGATCAATACATTGTCAACCGAATCCGAATTTGTTAACAATCCGGTAGTCCGATCCGATAATCCAATCTGATTTTTGTTTTTTATTTTTTAAATCTGGTTTGTTATAAATAATTAAAAATCTGTTTTACACTTATTGATGTTAAATGCATAAAAATCCCTAACTAGTATGTTAAAATATGTAAAGAGATCACTAAACAAAACTGTAAAAAAATGCCTAAACTACTATGATAACAATCTAAACAAATCCCTAGCAATTGTCTAAACAAATCAATACAGATAATGTATATGTGTGTGTGTCTATATATATATATATATATATATATATATATTGCAGAAGGGATTAATACCTGTGCGCAGGGGAGAGGAGGAGGCGGAGGGGTGGAGCGGGGGTAAGGCAGGGGAGAGGCGGAGGCTCAGGATCTGAGCAGGGGGAGAGGCGGAGGGTTAGGGATGCGCAGCGGAGGGTAGGGAGCAACGGCGGAGGGTTAGGGATGCGCAGCACGGAGGCGAAGGGGGTAGGGAGCAGCGGCGGCGGGCAGAGGAGCGGAGTGAGCGAGAGAGAGTGTGAGAGCACACAGAGAGAGCGGGAGTCCAAAACATAGAATTAGGCCAATTTTTGGAATAAGTGGGGGAAAATTAGGGAAAACGTTAAAAGGGTCGGATGTAACCGTCCCTTTTGCCCAAAAAAGTGGGGGGAAAATAAAAAATAATTTATACCAAAAGAGACGGATTTTAAAACCGTCTTTTTTGGTATCTTAAAAGGGACGGTTAAAACAATCCGTTTAAATACTCATTTGGAAAAAATAAAAATTAATTTTTATTAACTGGGACGGAATTTAAAACCGTCCCTTTTGCTATATCAAAAGGGACGGAATTTACAAACCGTCCCTTTTGCTATATCAAAAGGGACGGTTTTAAATTCCGTCCCTTAAAATAACCCGGGAAAAATTAGCGCTAAAAAATCGTATATGCTTTAAGGGACGGTTTTAATTACCGTCCTTTTTGAGAAATACCAAAAGGGACGGTTTTTTAAAAACTGTCCCTTTTGTTACTATAAAAAAGGATGGTAATTAAAATCGTCCCTTCTTGTATAGTATTAGGGACAAAAGGACACGTCCGTCCCTAATACTCCCGTCCCTAATATTCATTTTTCTTGTAGTGACACCAAACACCCATCATGGATCTTAGATGCATACATCTATATAAATGTGAACCTTAGAGTTCCTCTTCTTCATGTAGCTAACTGAAGGAAGCCTCTAATTTTCACATCATTGAGGGTTTATTTGTTGCTATATGGGTGGTTTTTTTTTCATCATCTCCTAGTAGTTGTTTTCGATTTTCTTTTTATGTTTTATGCAAATTGGTCGTGTATGATACGTGCCATGACTTGCCAGCATTAAGCCAAGTGGCAGTATTAGAGAGATGTCATACCAAACTTGTAAGTCGGACAAAAGAAAACATGGATGTTCCTTTTATAAGATGTAATAGATATGGTACTAGTTTTCACTTTCCTTTCATGTTGTTTTTTCACCACTACATCCAAATTTCTTTAAAAAACTAGCATTGTGAAAATATTTACTTCAGATGGTGAGTGATGATTTTCTATTTTCAGACCCCCGATGACAATAGCAACTGAAATGATGTTGTTCCATTGATTTCATATGCACCAGTCTCATGAAAATAATGATTGGCAGGCTTGAGTCATATTCAAGACTTGCTTATACTTCGTTTTCCAATTCATTGTTTGGCAAACGCTGCCACTGCTGATATGGATTTTGTTAAGTGAGATGGAAAACTTGCAGAAGATGAATTATGTTTGAAGACATGTTTCATGAAGGATGTATTTATGATATTCTTTGTTCTTTTGTATTAGCTTATAATTCATTCAGTGGCATTGATGGGACAGTGTCGCTGATGTCCCGGAGTGGGGGTGTATCTCAATTTAGTTTTTGGAATAACTCAAAAGCGGCTGTAAAACAGGGGTTAAACTTCTATTCGCAACAGTTGCTTTTGATTTAAATATTCAACACCCTTATAAACCACTTGTTGCAGCTCTTAAGAGATTAGATATTTCACAAAAAAGATCTTGTAAAAGTAGCGTGGAATTTTGTAAATGATTGGTATGTATTTTTTTATTTTTCTTGATTGTTTCTGTTCTTTGAGTTTTCCCCTTCTGTTATTGTTACCTCTTTATGAAGAGGTGAACCTTTTCATACATGGGATCTGTAGGTTGTGAACCACATTTTGTTAGCAATACAAACCACATTATATTGTCGCAGTTTCTATATTTCTGGTTGCCAAATTTCAGAAAGTGAAACTGCCTACCGTGAATAAAAAGATTTTATGGATGCAGTTTGACGTTTCACATGAACCGTTGGAAGGTACGATAATGTATATCCACCATACATATATGGTAAATTGCACTTTACCTTACTTGGTTTTGGGTGAATTGAACAAATTTCTTTGTGTAAATATTGCCACATAACCTCCTTGTGGTCTTTATTAGAGTATCTAGTCCTAGTAGTATCAGTAGTATATGGTTAAATCACAGTTCTACCATTTACAGGGCTTATATTTGTATGGCCTTAGGCTCTTGTTTAATTAAGAGATTTTCTTTATGTAATTAAGAGATTTTCTTTGTGTATTTAAATCATTAGCTTTATATAATTAAGAGATTTTGCATTTATGTATTTCTCAATAAAAAGTTTCATTATTCTCTCCTCCCTATTTCATTAGGAAAAGTTAACGTGATATTAGGGCCTTAATACCATTCATATTTAATGCACCTTAATTCGTCCTTTTGTTCCATTTTCTTCAACATCCAGTCATCATCATCACCTACGCATCAACTATCCCAAATTGCCAAAATAGATTCCCTAAACCTTCCCTTTTTTTTTTTTTTCGGAGGTATTGGAACCCCAAAACACTATCATGAAGTACTAAAAATTCTTAACATTTTCATAGAAGTTACAGTTCTAATTCATTGCAGGGCCACTGTTCTGTTTTTTTTTAAATCTCCTTTATGTATGCCCTAAAGAATTGCTTAGGTATGTGAAGTAGTATGAATTATATAGTCTTATCACCATCTCAATCCTCGTATGAATGAACCTACTACTAATTTGCTTTGTTCTTTTTTTGAAATATTGGATGGTCGATAGGGATATGGAAACAGTTTATTTGACAAGGAAAATGGTAATGATGAACTTTCCTTCAAATCCATAACTTAATTTGAATCTACAACCTGTACAACTCTCTAACTTCTTCCCCAAAACATTAATTTGAATTTAACATTAAGAAAAAACGTTTATTGTGCCAACTGCATCGGAGCAAATATATTATATGTATTAGTCACTCTTTTCTTGTTCTCTAAGCTTGTTTTTGTGGTTTGGGCGCAATTTATCATCAAATGTAGTAAAATATAGCTCAGGACAGTTATTTGAGTGCGATTTGTAGAAAATTATAGCTTAGGAATATAATTCACCTGAAGGGTCTTGAACAGGACGAACGATCCGTGTGATGGAGAACCCCTATGATGTGTTGGCCGAACAAATGAAGAAATCAACCTAGTGTCTAAAGTTATTGACAATTTTTACTATCAAGGATGATAAACCGTTCTTTGTAGACCATTCTACTACCGTTCCCATCACTATAGTTTAGGTATAGCTATTGACAATTTATCTAGTGTCTAAAGTTAGTTTACACACTTTGATTTTGGATTGAGGGCTCCAGCCCTTTGAGAGAACCTGACTTCTGGTCTTTTAAAGGGAGAGGAGCTAAGGAATCTAATCGAGGCTTCTATTTATGTTGAATTTAGTTCAAAAACCAAGAAGGTGATATATTTTATAATTTTTATAATGCCATTATTCATCTTAATTGAGAATTATTCTATAATGACATATCATTGATGGTATATTTGGAAATTCTCCTTCTGAATTGCAGAACGTGAAGGCAGTTTTTGATGCTGCCATTAAGGTGGTTCTACAACCACCAAAGCAGAAGCAAAAGAGGAGAAAGAGATAAAAAGCATGCACTATATTATGATTGGCGAAAAAATTAGAGAGCAGAGAAAATATTATCTATTTGGTGCCACCCTATGAATCTCTGATAGGCTGCTGTTTTCTTTTCCCGACGAGGAAGAAGCTTGCTTGTTGTAGTAGTTTAGAGCTCTCTTAAAGCATCCAGTGATTAGGTTGCGACGTTTGATTGTAACATGATATATATATATATATTAGTGATGAAGACTATTTGTTTGGTATTTTGCATAACTCTATTTCATTGAGGATAATGTTATGCACATAGATTGTGGATGATCTTGTTTACAACAATATTACGGTTTCTTCTTATTAAAGCTTATTTAGTATACTGCAAGATGTGCTAATATTTTATGGTTGTGTGTAATAGTTTTGACATGAAAACCTTGTGATTTTCTTTCTGCCAAGTCATATCCTTCCTGTGGTTTGTAATTTATTTTTCATTTGCTAAAGCTAGGTGATCAGATTCGTAAATAATTTGTGAAACTACTAATAAGGGGAATGTGAAAAGAAAAATAATATTATTCTCTACTATTTACAATTTTTTTGTACTGACCATCATACTTTCATCTTTCTGTATTCACATTCTTAAATGATTCTGTAGATTTGAGGACCTGTGATGCTTCCACATCTACTGCCAAATGAAGTGGCCTCTGATTCGCTTCAAATAGATGGTTGTCTAAGGATGGATATCTCTTGCAGAAAAGTGAGTTGTATATGTTTGTTAATTCCGTATACTCCCCACTTGGGGTTGTAGGCAACACAGAGGTAAATTCTCTCTTATCATGATTGTAAATTTGTTTTATTCTTTTCATATCTGTTCTTATAATTCTGAGTTTAAAATTAAGATAACATATCATGGAAAGTATTATGACACATATATTAATTTGTTTAGGATGGATTAAGAGCATATAATGATACATAGTGTGCATTTTATCGTTTTACTCACAAAAAATATGGGGTTATATCGTTCTGCAATTTCTTGCTTTTCACCCAATATATGCTTTGTCCCAGTAGAAATTGACATTCGAACCTTAGCCCTGGATTAGTAGTTTGTTGAAGAAGGTTAAGTAACTAGATAAATCTTTTCTTGGTGTTTATGCTAGAAATTTCCCAACTACTCTTCACACCATCCGACCTTAGGATGATCCCAACGATCCTAGATAGAATCCTAAGTTTCATTCTTTCACTTGTTTTGCTCCACAACTCCCAGAGTTCATAGTACCTTTAGGTATTGAGGATATAGACCACCATTATGATGGTGTGGGATTAGCTAACACAATTTCAGGATTTTTCATCATAAATTTAGAGGTCTTAGTCCAAGAAGTGATTGCTTAAAGACCTAACTCCTCAACTTCCCCAGTTATTGTGGAACCTAAAGAGGAGAGCAGTTATAGTGATTCTTATGATGTTTTCAATTCTAAGGCTAGGTACCATGAGTGAGAAATTATTAAAGCTGAGTTTGTCAACCTTAGATACCTTTATTTCCTTCCCATTGGCATTTTTGTCAGACTGCGTTATTGTGATGAGAGGGTTTATAATCGAAATTATGCGGACCAGATCTGCTTCCCAATCTGGGGATTTCAAGTTAGGGTTAATCTCCCCCTTCACCCCATTATTCGATCTATCATTAAGGGTTATGTTGTTGCTCTGATCTAACTCCACCCAATGTGTATTCAACAATGTTAGGGTCAATAGTATACTTGTAGAACCACAATGGCTATGTTATGACTCGAGATATCTTAGGGACATTTATGGGATCAAAGACAATGCTAAATACCCATGCTATTATTACTTATCACCTAAGAAATCCCAATTAAAATTGCTGAGGGTAGTCTAGGCGAGCAACTACTCCTAGAAAATAAAGCTTGTATACTTGTCTGGTGTGTGGGAGTTCATCCTAAAGGAGGATAACCGAAATGATGCAGCGCCCCGTGACTGGTTTGGGCCGAAAAGAATTTTATTCATTCTGACTTCTTTATGGACTTGTTTACATATTACTGATGAACTGTGCTAACACTTTGTATGAACTTTTTCAGTTATGATTGCTTTGGAATTAGCTAGACCTTTAAGGTAATTGGTGGAGAGGATCTTCACTATAAACACCCATGATTTTAAGAAAATGCCTTCCTTTGCCAATTTTATTAAATTGGTTATTACACACCTATAAACATCGCTCTTGCAGGTGAGGCATCATGAGCAAAATCAGTGGCATTTGAGGCTGAAGACCAGCTCAACCAGGAGGCAGCTGAAGCTATGAAAATTTTTCCATGTGTTGATCATCTTCATTATGTTGTATTTGTTAAATTATTTATTGATTATGGGTTTCCCAACAATTTTCAGGCCATAGAGATGTTATCCAAAACCCGCAATTCCATCCCTATTATTTTCCTCAACACATATGGGGTTGGTGAAGATGAGAGATACATTCCGAAATATAGTGGATCATGCATCATCTATGAATAACAAGCTTATCTCATTGTGTTATCTTACAAATCGAACAATTGACATAGTAACTTTCCACCGTTTTTATGATTTAATTTAAAAGGTTAGGGATGTGATGCTTAATCAGGAATCGATAAGAGAAGAACGTGAATTAGTTTTGACTACTTTTGATTAGTTAAACTAATATTAATCATAAGTTTAAAATTAATTCAAGGATCCAGGTCTCGTATGCCTATTTCTAAATATGCATATCTCATATCTCATAAACTTTGTGACGTTACAGTAAGTATAATAGATAGAACACAATGAAATGAAGACAATATATACAAGTACATATTATTGTCCTGCTCACTGATAACAACTCATAAGCTTCTCGTATGCATATCGCTGAATATGAATATTTCATATCTCACTGATAACAATGATGGAACAAACTGAAAAGAAGACAATATATACAAATACATTATTGGATGTATAGTTATGGTAATCAACACATTGTTTTTCGTTTTAGTCTATTTCATTTATTTTGCTTGCATATTTTTCATTTTAGTGTATTTCATTTATTTTTCTTGCACTGTAGCTATGTTTCTGTTTCATGTATTGTAGGAATGAGCTTGATATGAAAGAATTGAAGATTCAAGTCAGTTGCATAAGGCCATCTTTCTTGTTCAAAAAATCTTGTCTTTGTAAGTTTAATTTTCATACAAATTTGACAATGCCAGTCTTGTTTTCATTCTTAGTTCCTGTTTGACAAAATTCATGTGAAACCTTAAAATGGATAAATTTGGCAAGTTGGGTTACCGTACACATGCATCATTAGCTTTTATATACACCCTTTCACTACTCAGTATGGTTAAATTGGTTCTTGCAATACTACCTTCTTTGCTTTTTTCACGTAACTCATAATTTTGAATGCTAACGAGATAAATCAACATGTTCAATGACTTTTGCCATCTAACAACAGGGGGATGGAGGAAATAATGGAAAGTCTTATTATGGTTGTCTAAAAGAAAGGATGGAAGCAATTATTTTCAGGGTTGAGAATCAATTACCTAAAGGTGAGGATAGTCTTATTTAACTCTTTTTAATGTGAAACACGACAGAAATATCAATGTGTCAATGATTTATTTTTCCTATTAGTTACTAAAATAATATCTGAATTTGTTTGATAAATTGGGTCTCTTTAAATATTGTTGAAGTTTTTTTTATTTATTTCTTAAACAGGGCGGATAGTCCTATAAACAAAGGAAACTCTGCCCAATTTTTTAAAACTGTTTACAATTATTTGTGTTCTCTAAAAAATCATTTTGACTTACATTATGCATGACGTAATACTTTTAAAAAATTGAATTTATATGTTGTGTTTTACGTTGCACTAGAGATTTATATATGTTGTTTTGAACTTATGCAGGAGCATTTAATTAGAGGCATGTGAAAGGCGTATCATTGCTAGATTAGAGGCATGTGATTGAATTCTTATATTATTTGTAGAGTATACAATCATAATCAATTCATTGTGGGAGTTTTGTGTTGTGTGCCTAATTTCTTATATTTTATTTTATAATTGGGATAAAAAATATACATGGAGATGCATTTGATGAGGATGATAGGTCTCTAATGTGGATAATCGCCCGACAATCGAGAAATAGAGAATATCAAGACAATGAAACCAAGGAAGTTGGTGAAAAAAATGTGAGTTTTTTTTTCAAAATTTAAGTAAACATAATTTTTTATACAATCTTTATAAATTTGGACATATACATAAGAGGTTTACAAGAATATGATTTAACAACACTCTTGATAATTTGCTTTATTGTAGGACGCTTTGAAGAAGCAAGTCCAAGATGGAAGCTTATTCAGGCTTATATTATATGATTTGGAGCTTTTGATGTGTCGACACAATTTCGCGAAAGCCAAAAGAAGACTGCGCATTTATGAGTGATTTTTTTATGTAAATTTTTTTGGAGATTTTTTTTAATGATGTACATAGTGGGTATATTTACTCATGAGACATGTAGTAGGTCATTATTTTTTTGTGAATAATGTAGATGGTAAGTATATTTATTTGTGCCCCACTATTTTTTTTATATCGACAAATGGCTTGGGTTGGCACATTTTAGATTGTATGTGATTTGGAATACAAAACATTTCAAGGTTGTTTTTATATTACAATGAATTATGATTTGTGTTTTAATTTATTTGTCAACTATGACTTTAATATTGGTTATTATATTTTTTAATTGTATGTTTAATTAATGACTATTTATCAGGTGATGAAATATTTTATATGACCTTTTTAAGTATTTGAAATTTTTTTATCATGACGATTTTTAAATAAAATATGATGGCTTGTAGTGTATATTATGACACTTTTTTGTAGCAGATATGAAAATTTTGAAAAAAAAGTCATATATAATCGTTACCTAATATGACCTTTTTATGGATATCAATTATGACACCCAAACTTATGACGCTTTTTATTGAAAAATAAAGCGTCATAAAATGCATTTTATGACACTTAAAAAATGTCATAAAAGGCTTTTTCCTTGTAGTGATGTATATATATATATATATATATATATATAGGAACACCGTGAAATAATAGGCATACTTTGCTATCAGTCCAAGTACCTCTCCTACTAAATGGGAACTATTGGTTCGTTATGTCTCCTCAAACCCAAAAGCAAATATCAAAAGGTGGAGGCGAACATAGTTATAAGCATTTGGTCTACGCACATACGTAACGTACCCAAATGACACATCGGTCTCAGTAATACACGTCACATAGAGACCCGCCCTAAGTTCTATGTTCTGGGGCACCAATCCATACCTCACTATATCGTCAAGGTGGGATCATCCACTGCGCCAGAACCTCCAGTGATAGCAAGAAGCGTAGTCATGCTAACTCATAACATCAATCATATTGGAACACGCGCAACCTATATACATACATAGTCAGTAGGTATTAACACAACCTAATTATCATCGTCCATACGTAGTACAATTCACAAACATTCTCCCTGTACTTATTATTTTACGATTTAACTCACTATCGTATTATTCTCTACTCTAAGGGTCCTAGTTACCCCTTACTATATTTCAGAAGCTATGTCTATCTTGCCCTACTGGTTCATGCCATAAGATCACTCACGCTTTCCCGTAATTACACTCTCATTCTTGCGAATTAATTACTTCGTCGTTAAATTCGATTTAATCACCGTCTTAATTCTCTCGATACGACTAAACTCCCATAACCCTATCATGGACTACTACAATATAAAAGATCCCTCATTATATTTTAACAATCTCCCAAAAGTTTTTCCAACAACAATTTAGGAGTTCTAGTAAAAAAAAGGAGATTTTACATTTTTCTGAGAACCGAATTGGTTCGCCTCTGATCCGAAGCGGTTCACCCCTCTGAATTTCATCTTCTTCGTTTCGTACATTCTTTTTTCACCATTAATACAGCTATAACTTCGATGTTTATCCACCAAACTCCAAACCAATTGTCCCAAATCCTTCTCATATGTATTAGAAAAGTTTCTAACGTAATTTTTGCATCAAAACATTACTAATAACATTAAAGAATGGATTTAAATATCTAATCATCTAGAACCCTATGTTTTCATGTTCATCCTCTATTATTCATCAAAACCCAGATTTAATTCGTGGATAATAATACAAAATATATACTTTATTATCCTCTATAGACATAAAATCTTTCTACATGCAATTGCTTCCTAAACATGCATTTAAGTCAATCTTTTCTTCCAAAAATCATCAAAATAATCAATCTAATTGAAACCCTAGTCACATGGGTATTACAACTTCATACTGATTGTAATGAACACTTACCCTAGTACTGTAGAGTCCAATTTCATGAATTTGAAGTTAAGTGGACTATTTTTCTCCAATCTTCCTTCCATAGTGTTTGTGGTGCAAGACTGCTCTGAATTTCTCAATAAGCCTTCCTTAAGCTCCAAGATTTATCTTTAATGGTTTCACTGTGTTTTATAACCTCTAAACCCTATCCACCAATCCTCATAAGTGGATTAAGAGTTCTAGAATTCATGGATATCTAAACCCCATAATTTAAAATGACCAAAATACCCTCGTATGGTCTCGGTTTAACTTCAAATTGACCTGTGATTCAATCTACATCCTCGAGCATACTATTTTGACTAATTCAACCCTTCCGGACTCATCAGTGACCTCACAATCATCATTTGATTCACTCTCAATAAATATCCTATCTTGACCCCAAGTTATTCTACACGTAACTCTCGGTTAAGATAAATTCCAATTACGTCCATATCACTCGCTATGACGTGGTATTAAAATAGGCTAGTGACTCCATCTCTTCATATCACCCCACCTCGATGATGGACAAAGTGCTCCTATAAAAAAGGGATCAAGAACTTCTCTCCCTCTCTAAGTGTGAATACGTGAGTGGTGGGAACCCCTCGAGACGAGAGGCAAGAGCCAAGGACGGATGGCCGCAGTGGTGAATCTGCTAGGGAACTATACTTAAGAGGGTTAGACTCTGTTTGCATAGGTGTTATCCTTTTTTTGCTTGTATATGTATAAAGATATCTGTATGTTTACTTATCCCCTATATTACTTCTTGTATATATCTGCCTCATGTTTATATCAACTCTCACTGACGTTTCACTTCACTCACTTGTAAATGCTCCCCATGTAAACCCCACATGACTTACACATAGGATCACTTGTACCCACATATTGAACACACCAGTTAGAATACCCATGCTTAAGTGTCATTAGAACACACCTCCACTAATCACACTTGTATATATATACATCACACACCACTTTTAGTTGATCCATGAATAGGTTTAGTACTACACTCACTTATAGACATTCAAACAACACATTGTCACATATCCACGTTTAGTGTAATTTTCACGCTCCATGCTATATTTACTTTTTTGTACAGCCTTCTTTATTAGTATAATGCTCAACAGTCCAAATAAAATACTCTCTCCGTAATATACTAATCAAGAATTATGCATTTTTAACACTACATCACCAAAGAGCATGACTATTGACCAAATTTTGTCTCATAACTGGGGGGTCAATTTGTGATGGGCGATGGTCAGGAAGTTCGTAGTTATCCTAAGAAATATGACTCTTATCTTCCATTGTCCAAGTACCTTCGACGTATATCGAATGGTTCCCCCCGTATCGTACCGCTTGACGGAAATCACGACGAGAAGCATATAGCAGGGAACTCGTTCACGTGCGTCAAATATATCGAATTCGCTATCACACATATTTTCCGCACGAGGTATATAGTGAGGTAATACACCTATATTCAGGTGTATCAAATGTCTTGTCCACTCGTACCGATTTCCCAAAAAATAAAGATGTATATCATGAAATACATGCTAAAGGGGGGAACCTTGCCGCTGACCCAAAACTCTACCGAAATGCTGGGTCGGCATGCGACCTAAATTTTCGTGCGATTTTGTCTTTTTCCAAAACGGGACACTGTCCATGATCCTGGTAACAAGTCAAACCACGTCTTACATATTTTTCAAGCACAATTTTTCCCAGTCTTGAGTCCCGTCTGGCATTTCTTTTTGCATTTAGGTAAACATAATACAGGTGAAAACATAAACATAAATAATAATTATGCTGAGTCCCTTCTCTTATTTATCCTCCTTACCAAAAGTGTTAAAAACATTTTTTCCCCTTTTATCAAAATACTAAAAACATTTACCTTTCTTTTATCATAAATGCCCAAAGGAATTTTTTTGTAAAAAATATACAAAAAATATTGTGTCTTCCACTGACAAAAAAAATATCAAAAACATTTTCCTCCTTTTAATATAATAAAAGTTTTTCCTCCTCTCTTTTAAAAATAAATTCGAATTATTTTCCATCTCAGGCCGATCGCATTCCCGACCCTTGGCCTGACTCCCTATTGTCTTTGGTCTTCCGTTTAATAGCCCTAAAGCTCCGTTAGTTCTCCCACTACTTCCTTTGAGTTAGGAATTCACCCTCACCATTATCCATGGAGAAAACAGACCAGTGCCGAATGTGCAACCTAATTTGATGATGATCCTAGTCTAACATACCGCCAAGATTGACATCCTTCAAGTCAAGGTTCATGAGATGCATCCAAATCGAATCCCTATTCCGGAAGAGACCGATGATGCCTTACCTCGCACTATGGGTCCCCTCGCACCTGAGCTTATTTGGGTCTTGGAAGAGTATCAACACAGTCCACATGACCCTCCCACTAATGGGCCACCACCAACTTATCTCCCTATGCCGATTCTTTCCCACCTAGGGCTAACTTGCCAATACCTATTGATATGAAGGAAGAAGAGTTGAACAAGGTCAATAGGGATCTTGAGTTATTTACCAAGAAGTTTGACCAAGTTAGAATCTCCAGGAGCTACATAGATTACACCTATATGTCTCCTTACCATAAATCAAGGCAACCAAAAAAGATTAAGATGCCCAACATTGATAAGTTTGAGGGTAACGGGCCCCCAATTATTCATCATCAAAGTTACCACCGAGTTATCACTCTCCTAGGTGCCTCCGAGAAAATAATGGCCCAGATGTTCCAACAGACTTTAAAGGACAATGCTCTTCCCTAGTTCTTATCCCCCGAGGAATCCAAAATTCAAAATTAAGAAGATGATTCCCGTGAATTCATGTCATTGAACTAATACAGTATGGAATTATAGATTTCACGTCGTGATTTAAAACTTCTAAAGTAGAATCCAAGGGGAAGTGTTAGCAATTTCATAGCAAGGTGGAGGGAGAAAGTGGCCACTATGGACAACCGACCTTTCGAATGGTAGCAAGTCACAACTTTTAAGAAATTTTTTTTACCATATGTCTGAGCGATCATTAGAGGACTTTATTAACCCCATTTCTGAGTCGTTCAGGAAGTAGTAGTGGAGATCAAAATTAGTCTCATGAGGTGGAAATTGAGAAAAAAAGTATCCAGACAGTTCAGTACCAAAAAGTATGAGAAGCCTACCAATATCACTATTTCAACCATCAATAACATCTCTTTGCCTGCCACGCTAGGGGCACCAAAAAGTTTACTTAACCTAGTAAAAAATGAAAATATTGAGCTTCATGTTTCCGGGGATGTTCAATTTAGGACAAAATCCGGATGGAGTGGTGGCTGATCACACTATGGTTAGCGATGACGAGATTACGTGGTGGCCTCAACTAAGGAGAAGGCTGTGGGACTGGGAGCTTGAGGAGGCAGACTTGTTCGTAGAGTGGTTGAAAGTGGCTCCTAGTCTGACGCTTAGGGAAGATTCACTGAGGTGGAAGGGGAGAAGGATGGGAGGGTTTTCGGTTCATTGCTTTTATGGTTATTTGATGGGAAGTGAGAACTCCATGGATCGCTTCCCCTAGAAGAAGATTTTGAAAGTTAAAGCACTGCCTAAGGTAAGGTTTTTCGTTTGGATGGCGGCAAGATAGGCCATTCTGACGCTAGAGGGTTTGCAGAAGAGAAGTGATCGTCTGGCTAGCCGATGTTGGTTATGCTATGAGGAAGAGGAGAAGACTAATCATCTGCTATTACACTGTAGGGTGGAGGGAGATTTATGGGACACCTTCCTCGCTTTGATTAGGACGGTTTGGGTCATGCCGATGTCTGTGAGGGCTCTTTTAGATATGTGGAGATCTCCCCATGGCTGGTTGGGTGACAAACGGATATGGAACATGGTTCCGCACTTCATCTTTTGGACGATTTGGTTGGAAAGGAACTCGTGGTGTTTTGATGGCATTGTGACACCACCATCGAGACTTCGCTATTCCTTTTTGAGTACACTGCTTAGTTGGTCCATGGATAGGATCACTGTTACGATGCAAGATTTTTTGGATTTGGTGGAAGAGATTCAATCAACTATGTATTTGTGAGTTTGTTTATTGTGGTTCATTTGTAGTTCTTTTTATTCTTTTTGTACAATCCCTGTATACGGGTTCACTCTCAAAGCGTTGGTTTCTATACAATCTTTTATTTATCTAAATAAAATATTTTAGTAATTGAACATTCTAAATTTTTTTAAATTGACTTGCATAACTGGGGATTAGGCATTAATCATACACAAATACAATTATAGCCATTCATGTTTGCTCATTACATTAATTTCATTCAAAATACTTTGCCCTATTTGAAATTCTGATGATAAATGAGGAATTGAAATACTTTAAATGGGTATTCAAAATGTTTCTCCAAAGGTCCTTATCCTTCTCGAGGAACAAATTAAAATTTAACATATATTAAAAAACACGATGGCAACATTCAGTATTGGACGAGGGTTGCCATAACGCTTTTCAAAGATATTAGTTTAAATTTCTTTACATGGAAGCGAGAGTGTTATGGCCTAGCCAAAGCAAAATTAAGCATAGAGAAGAAGAGAAAAATAGTGAAGAAATTTCGTGCAAGGGGCCTCAATCTTGCAGTCATTCAAAAAGGCAAATGAGAAAAAACATCCGACAAATAACATTTACGAAAAGAAAATGATAACTCCAAGGAGTAACATTATCAAAGTTAACTATGATATTATGACCTCAAAGAAGTTGGGTTATATATTGGCACTAGAGTAGTTATTTGTGGTCATAATGGATTGTTTTTGCTAGGTTTTAAAAGAATATAAAAGCTCCACTATAGTCTGAATCAACAAAAGCTATAACACTGGTGGGAGCTATGAGGTTTATTGCAAATAATTTAATGAGATTGTTTTAATGTTGTATAGGTTCTTTGACTGGAAGGTGACATTGATTCACACAATGGTAATTGTATATACCAAGCTAGGGATATGACACACAATTTTTCGGAATCTATCTTTCCATTAAACAAGGGAGCACATGTTTTAGCCAAGAAATCAAAATCTATAAATGCTTTATTAGTCTGGATAGAAGAGTTCTACAAAATTCTCTTCAAACTATTGTTTGTTATTTAGTTTAATGTCATATCTAGTCTAAAAAAAGTCCAATGTATACTCGATATTAGCATTCATAAAGACTGACGCAAAAAACCAGGTATCATTTTTACTTTCCCTAAACGTTATATATTTATAGGGTATGACTAAATGCACTTCAAATGAGTATTCTAGAGCTCCAAAATGATATATCGTAATACGTTTTAATATATTTTTGTGGAACTTTTAAAGTTTTTTCTAAAAAACTTTTTGGAGTTCATCACTACTTACGTGGAGGGTATTTAACGATGCCCATATTTATATTGGGACTCTAACACTTTTTAATAGTTAAAGGTAGGTTGTCCTATATAAGTTAATATAAAAATGAAATTAAGACCATATAAAATTAGAAATGACAATAAGGTCATCACAATTCTTTTCCTTTTTATGGCATCAATGTTATATTGCAAAATAAATATAATTAATCAGAAGTCAGCAATAATTAGACCTTTTGGGTACATAAATGATCTATGTCCCTATAAACAAGCCATTTGGGCACAAGAAAGTTTTTGTAAGGTATAATGTAATTTACCACTATGCAAAACATGTTTGAGGAAATTTTTTTAACTTAAACTAAAAAATTATAGTTACATATATGCAATAAATGCAATTCCAAATATAATTAACCATGTGAAATCTCCACCCATGATTGCATTTTGTTTGTATTTTATTAGTATTAAGAACATACTACATTGCCTTTGAATCATTAGTAGGGAACACCATTCAACTTAGAAAATAGGCTTCTAAATCTGACATAATGGACATAAGTGACTCATTTCCAACCATGGAACAATACATTCTTCTTGGAAAACATGAGAACAAGGTGAAAAGGATGTCCGAGTAATTTTTTATCTAATAAAAACGCTTCAAACCATACCCCACGTGTCTCTTCGCTATCAAGCCTCACCATCTCTATTGTTTCAATGGAAGATTTAGTGGAAGGAATGGTCAATGACACATTATCTTCCCTCGAAAAAACAATCCTCATCTGAGACTATGTAGTAATAATGGCAGTGAATAAGAGCAAACACAATCCCGATGATAACATTACAACCATATGTTTTTTCCACCACGAAAATCGTGAAAGCATTAATAATTTATATTAGCCAAAGGGTTTAGAATATCGACCGTAAGAAACATCTCAACGATGGCCATCAGTGCATCTTGTTTTGACGTCCGAATGTAATTGATTGTACGTGCGCCCACTCTTGTGTTTTGATTTTTTTCAAGGAATCATTTTGGTAATAATAGTCCATTGTCTTCTCTAAACCATTAAACTGAATGAGAAATTCATTCAAAGCTACCAATGTCTTGTCCTTATGGGGATTATAACGTTCCTCCGCCACTTGAAATATATAAGGCTGGCATTTGAAAGTGGTTGGAATCGTACTAGTATAATTGAGAACCTGAAGACTAACTAGAATCTATTAGTAGATGAAATTCTTAGTATGAATCAGTTTTCATTTTGACCCTCCGATTACAAGTTAAATTTGTTTCACAAATCTGACTATAAATTGCAAAAATAAATTTCGTAGAAACTCAGGTAACAAAATGTCCACAATAATGATAAGTTTCAAGTTCCATGTTTGGAGGACCTCAAACCTCTGCCAATTTTTACTCAAGTATCCACTAAAAAAGGAACTATCTCCCCCCGGGTGGATGAAGACAACTTTGTTGACCCTCGTATTTATGTGGGAAAATTATAATCCATTCATCAATAGAGATTTGTCATGTGAAATTAGTTATTTCATACACATAACTTTTTTTATATTTATCGTGTATGTGTCAAGTAAAATCCCCAGACTTAAAAATCGGACCAATTTAATTTTTCAATGGTTCATGCAACTTATATATGAAATATATCCACTGAAACCTTTAACTTTTAATAAAAAAGGACTAACCTTAAAACCTATTGTCGAAAACTCTAAAACCTAGAACCTTTCACCGAAAATTGGTCCTTAACATCGCTTAGTCATGCAAGGATTCTATTTAGCCACAAAAGTCGCTATTATTTATATTTTTCATCACAAAAATATTTACTTAAATGCGAGTAATGAAAAAATAACTAAAGGTGAATATTGTATCCTGAGGAACCTAAGTTAGTTAAAAGAAATATCTATAGACCTCTCTCGAGTCTCTCTCTCTAGGTAACCCCAGTTCGCTTCTTCCATAGCCTTTATGGAAACCTTAAACCCTCTGAAACCAATACCAAAACCCCCTGCCATTGAAGGAGATAAATCCAAAAGTTTTGCTTCTATTCTTTAGAGCTCTCCATCTGACCATATCATAAATGCCAAAGGTTATGAAAGTTTTAAAGGTGAACCCATGATTACATTCACATAAGAAGAAAATATTAGACTTGCCAATGCATATAAATTCTCCCTAATTGGATGATTTGCCTTTGGCAGGCCATCCATGGAATCCATCTGTAAAGCCTTCCTTAATTTCTCACTCAAAGCAGCGTTCTCCATAGGCCTTCTAGATGACAAGAATATTCTCATAAAGCTTTTTTGTGAAGAAGATTATAGGAGATTATGGATAAGAGATCAATGGTACATCTTCAAATATCCAATGAAAATCATGAAATGGACTTTTTATTTTACTCCAAGTTAGGACAACTCAATACTGCCTATTTGGTTATCTCTTCCTCAATTTCCTGTTCACTTATTTGCTAAACCAACCTTATTTGCTAGTGCTAAATTAATTGGTAATCCACTCAAGGTCGATGAAGCCACTGCAAATGTTACAAGACCTAGTCAGGATAGACAATGTGTTGAGGTTGATAATGCCAAAAAGCTTCCTTCAAGACTGTGTATGTGTTGTGGCAATAAGAGTTTCTGGCAAAAAATAGTTTATGAGAATCTTTCTTTGTACTGCGTTAATTGTTTAAAGATTAGCCATGTAGATGCTGGTTGCGTTGTTGATAATGTTGTTAGAGGTAATGCTCAAGGGCCACCAATAAACAATAAGCAAGAGGATGTGGTATCGTTTAAACAACAAACTGGAAAAGCTATACCAGTTCATTACCCTAAACCACTAGGTGTCTGGAATGAAAAACCAGCTAATAAATATGCTCTATTGCGAAATAAGACAGATAAGGAGACTAGAATCAGTGATAAAGGAAATATTCCATTGCTGATCCAAGAAATTACTGATCATGGACTTGCGTTAACCTCGATTACTGGAATGCTCATAAAGTCCAGAAATGAATTGGGAAAAATAGTTGCGACTTGTTGGAAATTAAATAAAGAGAAAAACACTCTTCAACTCACTATTTTGCTACAACTTTGATTCACACACAAGAAGAAGAGAAACTTATTTCTTCATGCATAACTCTCTTGCTTGATATCTAACACTTACCAGGTTTCTCCATTCATACTAAAATAGAATGAACACACACCATATTATATTGAGGCAATTTAATCGTAAATCACACACTTAAAGTCTAGCTAGTTGTAGTAGGAGTCACCCAATATCTTCTTGCTAAAATGGATGATGAGTCATTTCCATTATTGAGTTCCTTCAACTAACTTAGAAGGTTCAATACGTTTGGGCTCCAAAGAACTAGGTTGGACTTCCCTCTAATGGATTTGGGCTTTAAAAACAAGTTTACAAATCAACATTCCCTTTTAAACTTGTTTTACAACACCAAGCAAATTTCTTAAATTCGCAAAGTCTTCAATCCTGAGGGGCTTAGTGAAAATATCAGCAATTTGATCTTGAGACTTCACGTACTCGACTTGAATATCCTTTTTTTTGTGATGGGTGATAGCGAATATCGATGTGTTTGCTTCGATCATGGAATGCTAGATTCTTTGCTAAGGCAATGACTGACTTGCTGTCGATAAAAACCTTAGTGGGCTCTTCTTGTGTTAAGCATATCTCCTTCAATAGATTTCTAAGCCAAATTGCATGAAAAACACATGAGGTAGCAGCAACATATTCTGCTTCACAGGAGGATAATCTGACAATCGATTGTTTCTTCGATTTTCATGTGAAAGAAGTATGTCCCATGAAAAACACAAACCCAGTAGAGATCCTTCGATTATCTATGTATCCACCCCAATCACTGTCGCTATATCCAATAAGTTTGTAATCATTAGAAGCTGAATAGAACAGGCCAAAGTCAATTGTACATTTCAGATAGCGAAGAATTCTCTTTGCTGCTTTGAAATGGGTGGTTGTTGGAGATTCCATGTAGCGGTTAACCAATCCGACTGCATGAAGTATATCACGCCTCGTACAGGTCAGGTAGCGTAGACTTCCCACTAAACTCTTGAAGAAAGTTGTATCTATGCTTTCGCCTTCGTCAATCTTTGATAGCAAAGCTCCGCTCTCCACTGGTGTGTTAATTGGCTTGCAGTCATTCATCTTGAACTTCTTGAGGATATTCTTTGTGTAGCCTTCCTGTGATATGAAAATTCCATCTTCTTGTTGTTTAACTTCAATGCCAAGATAGTATGCCATTAGCCCCATATCTGCCATCTCGAACTCTTGCATCATTGATTTATTGAAGTCATTGAACATCTTTGGGCTGCTTCCGGTAAAAATCAAATCATCCACGTACAGGCACACGATCAAAATATCTCCATCTTTGATCTTGATATATAAAGTGTGCTCGTATGGACGTTTGCTGAAGCCATTCTCTTGAAAGTACTTGTCGATATGACTATTCCACGCCCTTGGTGCTTGCTTTAACTCGTAGAGAGCTTTCTTCAGCTTCAAAACTTTGTCGTTGTGTCCCTTTACTACATATCCCAAAAATTGCTCGATGTAGACTTCTTCTTCAAGTATTCCATTTAGAAATGCAGACTTTACGTCCAACTGATGAATCTTCCACCTGTTTTGAGCTGCTAGGAAGATAATTAATCTCACAGTTTCTAAGCGGGCAACAGGAGCAAATACCTCATTGTAGCCAATTATAGGTCTTTGACTATATCCTTTTGCGACTGGCCTTGACTTATGTCTTTATCTTTCACCCATAGCATTCCTCTTCATTTTGTATGCCCATTTGACACCGATAGCCTGATGACCTTTTGGAAGTGAAGCGAGTTCCCAAGTGTCATTCTTCTCAATGTCCCTGATTTCTACATTCATCACGTCTCCCCACTCTTCTGTCTCTTTGCCAATTGTGAACCAGTAAAGTTGACCCTCCGAGTTTAATGGAAGAGGAATAGACGAGAGGGGAAGAATCCCTGAAATGAAAGAAACCATTTCGATTGACTCAGATGATTCGGTTGTTACGGACAATAAATTTGATTTATTATTAATGGATGCTAAAAATAAGGAGGAAGGTGAGCTATTTCCAGATATTGAAAGTCTTGTAGAAAGAAAGTCCACTTGTTTTAATAAAAAATCCTACAACCCTCTCATTTTAAATATCTACTATTCTAACTGGAAACCGTTATGGAAATATGATGATGATATCCCAGTTGTGGACCCAGATAGCACAGTTCCTATTCTTAAGGAAGAATTTAAAAAATTCTCAGATCAGCTGGCCAAAAAATGTTCTTGCTTCCCAAAAATAAACTTCACTCTCAAAACTCTTTTGATTCAATATATGCAGCTCCAACATCAACATCTTTTAGAATTCCTAATAACTCAAAAAATGGATCCATTGAAATCATTCTGCCAGTGGAAAAACCAAAAGATGTTGTTAAACCTACAGTAAAGTCAGGCGGATGTAGTAAGTAATCCAAATAAATGAATAAGCATAAAAAAGCCAATATTTTCAACTCAGGCATTCAAATGAGAGCTGGTGGTCTTGCCAAAAAAAATTCAATCTTCGAAACCCATTAATGATTAAAATTCATTTTTGGAACATTCGTGGAGTTAGTAATAACTCGTCAATTAGAAGACTTAAATGGATCATCAAGAAGCACTCCATTGTTGTGGTAACCATTCAGGTGCCAAAAATTGATAAATACAACCTCCAGGAGCTTTGTCGTAAGTTGAATTTTGAGGGGGAAGTTTCTAATCTCAATAGAAAAATATGGATTCTATGGAAATATTCATGTGACATTACAAAAGTTCGTGATAATACTTAGAAGACTTGCAGGGTGGAAGAATGGGTTTCTTTTAAAAGGGGGGAGGCTGACATTGAATAAGAGCACTCTGTCTAGCCTTCCCACCTACTTCATGTCCATTTTTCCTTTGCCTGTCTCTGTCAATAGAAAAATGGAGAAGCTAATGAGATACTTTCTGTGGAGAGGCTCCGAGGTTAGTTTTAAACATTTCCTTATTTCATGGGAGGAGGTCTGCAAGCCCATTAAGGAGGGGGAGAGAGGGTGAAAAATTTGGCTATCTTTAATATAGCTTTGTTAGGGAAGTGGTTTTGGAGGTTTCCACGGGAGGAGCATAGGTTTTTGAGAATAATTGTTGGAGAAAGAGGAGGTAGTACTCAACAAGGGTGGAGGTCGGGGGTGGTGACTTATGCACATGTCATAGGTTTGTGGAAGCATATTGCTAGGATGTGGGTGGATTTTCCAGTCACATAGAGTTTATTTTGGGCAGAGGTGATAGGATTAGATTTTGGAAGGATATGTGGGGTTATCGAGGTTCCCTTCAGGAGCACTATCCCAGTATGTTTAACTCAGGTGGTAATCGGGATGGGCTGGTGGTTGACCATATGACTCTTACAGGGGAAGATTTGACTTGGAATCCGTAGCTCCAAAGAAGGATATGGTATTGGGAGCATCAGGAAGCGAACATGTTCAATGAGTGGTTGGGTTCGCCCCCCCGTCCGACAGTTAGGGAGGATTCAGTGCGGTGGACGGGTTGTGGTTCTGGGGGGTTCTTAGTTAAAGGTTACTATTCGATTTTGAGCAAAAGTGGGATTTCCACTGCCCGATTCCCCTATAAGAATATTTGGAAGGTTAAAACGCCTCTAGAGGTCAGATTCTTTGTGTGAACGGCGGCTAGATAGTCCATCCAGACGCTCAAGGTCCTTTAGTAGAGAAATTATCATCTGGCTAGTCGGTGTTGGTTTTCAAAGGAGGAGGAAGAGAAGACCGATCAACTTCTTCTACATTGCATGGTTACCACAGTCTTGTGGGACATATTCCTAGATCTCACTACGACCACGTGGGTTATGCCTGGATCTGTGAGGGAGCTCTTAGAGGGCTGTATACCTCCATGGGGGTGGAAGGGAGCTAGGTGTGTGTGCCGGTTGGTTCTCCACTGTATTTTTTGGACGATTTGGAAGGAAAGGAATGCGAGATGCTTTGATGGTAATGAGACTGCGCCCACGAGAATTCGTTTCCTATTCCTGATCAGTCTTATTAGCTGGTATAAGGTGAGGATTGTCATCACTGCTCAGGAGCTTCTTTAGTTCGTTGAGGATCTTCACTCTGCTCTGTAGTGTTTTTTTTCTTTTTGGCCGGGGTTTGTTTTTTTATTCCTTTCTGTTGGTTTGTTGCTCTGTATACTCCCTGTATACGGGTTCGATCCCTCAGCGGTAGTTTTATTATATCATTTACTTTAAAAAAAATAAACTTCCCATGTCTGAGTGAAAAGGTTCATTTTACATCAATATATGCTAAGTGTAATAAAGAGGAAAGAAAAGAGTTATGGGTGGATATAAATTTGTTGGCTGTCTTAAATTTTTATAAATGGATTTTAGGAGGGGATTTACACATCATATCTTCTCCAGAAGAAAAAATGTGGAGTTAATCTGGTGGACCATCAAGATATTTTAGATTTCATTTCATCAATCTTACAAGGTGGTTTAATGGAAGTAGCGCATAATGGGTCAGACTTTACATGGTATAACAATCGAGTTGGAAGTGAGAGAATTTAGGCCAAATTGGATCGAATATTGGGAAATTAAGGTTGGTTCAAAGCTAATTTTTTGTCCTCTATGAAACATTTTAATCGAGCAAATTCTGATCATGCCCCTTTGCTGCTGAAACTGAGTTTTCCAGTGATAATAAACCAAACTAATTCAGGTTCTAAACTATGTGGACAACCCATAGTTCTTTTTTATCAGTGTTTTCTAATGTTTTGAATAACCATGTGGAGGGTAAACCTATGAAAGCCTTCTCTGAGAAACTAAATCCTGTCAAGAAGGCATTGCAATCATCGAATGAAGATGAGTTTACAAATATTTTTCTTAGAGTTCAAAAAGTTGAAGAGGACCTCATAATCAAGGAAGCTATGTATAACAAAAATCCACCAGAGGAGAATCGAGAAGATTGGAAAAAGGCAGCACCTATGTTCAACTACGAACTTAAAATTGAAGAAATACATTGGAAACAAAAGGCGAATTTCAAGTGGATGCTTCATGGTGATCAAAAATCCTCTTACTTTCATTCACTGGTTAAAAAAAATTCAATTATCTAACCATTCACAAAATTAAAAAATAATCAAGAGAATGGTTAGATAAAGAAGTCGATATTGAAAATAAAATAAAAAATCACTTTCAATCTCCACTTGGCAATATTACCCCTAACATTCTTGATAATTCTATTTTTGATTACATCCGTAAGGTTATGAATGAGGAAAAAAGTTTTTATGCTTTCGAATGTCCCATCAGAATTAGAAATCAAAAATGCAATTTTTTCTCTGGGGAAAACTATTGCAGCGGGTCCAGATGGGTTTAATGGGGCATTGTTCCAAACTTTGTTGGAATATCATCAAGAAGGAGTTATATTGGCTATTTAATCTTTTTTTCTTGGCCATGAAATTCCAACTAGTTGGTTGGATACTAACATCATTTTGATTGCAAAAATCCTAAATCCAATTTTTTGTAAAGATTTTAGACCCATTAGTCTAAGCAAATTTTCAAATAAAATCATTTTAAAAATTCTTGCTAATAGAATTGGGAGTGTCCTACCCAATATTATATCTCCTTCCCAAGCAGGTTTTATTAAAGGGTGATCTATCTCGGAAAATATTTTTTTGGCCTAAGAATTATTATCATCCTTCAATAATCAAGTTCGTGGTGGTAACTTGGTTGTTAAACTTGATATGGCAAAAGCTTATGATCGTATTTCTTGGCATTTCATTCTCAAAGGGCTTGGAGCATTTAGATTCTCTGAAACCTGGATTGACATGATATGGAACTCAATTTCAAATTGTTGGTGTTCAGTTTTAATCAATGGAAAACCATGTGGATTCTCTAAATCACACCATGGAGTACGTCAAGGTGATCCTCTTTCCCCGGTACTTTTGTCATTTCTAGTGACGTTCTTACATGTGGCATTCAACAATTGTCTTTACTGAATAAAATCAAGAATTTTCAATCCCAACTAGGTGTCCTCTTATCTCATCTCTCTCATTTGATGATGATATTCTAATTTTCCTAAATGTACACAAAACTTCAATTAGTAATTTCATGAACTACTTAGATTATTATAAACATCATTCGAGTTAACTTGTAAACAAGGGAAAAGGATGCTTTATCATTCCATCTAAATGCGGTGTCTCTCGGGCAGATAGAATAAAGGAGATGACTGGATTCCAACAAAATTATTTTACCATTAATTATCTTGGGGTTCCTCTCTTCTCTCGTAGAAAACTCAATAATATTTTTTCTCCCACTCTTGGGAAAGCTACAGTCAGAATTATAAAGTGGAATATAAAATTCTTATCTCATGCAGGTAGAATAGTGTTAATTAAGTCTATCTTATAGATGATTGGGCTCTATATACTTGCAGCTATCAAACCAACTGAGTGTTTTACTCGTGAGCTGGACAAACTTAGTGCCATCTTCTTTTGGGGTCAACAGAAGGAAAATCACACATCACTGGATATCGTGGAGGAAAATCTGCTTTCCAAAGATATAAGGAGGATTGGGTTTAAAAGATACCTGGGATGTCTGCAAAACATATACCTGTAAGCTTTGAGTTAAGTTTATCCAAAAATAATCTCTTTGGGCATAATTAATGAATAGGAAATACAAAAAATTGGCCTCCTAGAATTTTAAAGGTACTATCTTAGCTTCCAGCCCTACATGGAAAAGAATGCAAGAATTTTGGCTTCTCACAAACTCTAGTGAGGTTTGTAAATTTATTCATTCTTGGGTGGACAAAGGTTTCGTTTTCAAAATCGATTGGGGTCATATTCGAAGAAGCGACTGTACTCTATTCTCTACGGCTATGGTATGGGATGCTCATCTTGTCCCTAAAGTTTCAATTTTTTATGTGGCGTCTTATTCACAATGGTCTTTCATTGGATCAAAACCTGAAAGACATTAAAATTTCTTTGGCTTCCAAATGCAGATGCTGCTCAAAATGTCTATAAGAAAATCAAGATAACTTATTTAAGGATGGTGAAATGGCTAGCCATGTCTAGAAATATTTTGAGGGAATTATTTGGTATTCTACTACACCAACAAGCCTTAGATCAAGAATTATGTCATGGTTGATCTCAACCCGAGGAAAAAACATCAAAGCCATCTTATGTAAAATTATTCCTAGATTAATTTTCTGGTAAATAAGGTGTGCTAGGAATATATGTGTTTTTGAAGGAGTCAAGATGGTTTCTAGACGTATAATTAGGGAGGTTCATAATGATGTTTGGCTGATTTTTAAAGTTAAACCTTATAAGGGTCGTCTTTATAAATTTCCCAAATATTTCATAGATTGTTTTTCCATATCCTGATTGTAATTGTATGCTACCGAAGAAGGGCTATTCTTCTTCCATTTAATAATATTTGATTTCTTCAAAGAAAAAGAACCTAATTTATTTTGTAATGAAATAATGCACGAGCCAAGGACGGATGGCCGCAGTGCTGACTTTGCTGGGGAACTATAGTTAAGTGGGTTAGACTCTGTTTGCGTAGGTGTTATCCTTTTTTTGCTTGTATATGTATGAAGATATCCGTATGTTCCCTTATCCTCTCTATTACTTCTTGTATATATCTGCCTCATGTTTAGATCACCTCTCACTCACGTTTCACTTCACTCACTTGTAAATGCTCTCCGTGTAAACCCCACATGACTTACACATGGGATCACTTGTACCCACATATTGAACACACCAGTTAGAATACCCATGCTTAAGTGTCAATATCACACACCTCGACTGATCACACTTGTATATATATACATCACACACCAATTTTAGTTGATCCATGATTAGGTTCAGTACTACACACTCACTTATAGACATTCAGAAAACACACACTCTCACACATCCACGCCTAGTTTAATTTTCATGCTCCATGCTATGATTACTTTTTTGTACAGTCTTATTTATTAGTATAATTCTCGGCATTCCAAATAAAATACTCTCTTCGTAATGTATTAATCAAGAATTATGCATTTTTCACACTACATCACCAAAGAGCATGACTATTGTCCAAATTTTATCGCATAACTGCGGGGTCAATCTGTGATGGGCGATGGTCAGGAAGGTCGTAGTTATCCTAAGAAATATGACTCTCATTTTCCATTATCCAATTACCTTCGACGTATATCGAATGGTTCCCCCCGTATCATACCGCTTGACCGAAATCACGACGGGAACCATTGAGTAGGGAACTCGTTCACGTGCGTCGAATATATCGAATTCGCTATCACAGATACTGTCCCCACGAGGTATATAGTGAGGTAAGTCACGTATATTCAGGTATATCAAATGGCTTCTCCACACACACCGATTTTCCTAAAAAGAAAGATGTATATAATGAAATTCATGCAAAAGGGGGGAACCTTGCCACTGACCCAAAACTCTACCGAAATGCTGGGTCGGCATGCAACCTAAAGTTTCGTACGATTTTGTCTTTTTCCAAAATGGGACACTGTCCATGAGCCTGGTAACAAGTCAAAACACGTCTTACATATTTTCCAAAAACAATTTTTTCCAGGCTCGAGTCCCGTCTGGCATTTCATCTTGCATTTAGGTAAACCTGATACAGGTGAAAACATAAACATAAATAATAATTATGCTGAGTCCCTTCTCTCAATTATCCTCCTTACTTTGATCATAAATGCGAAAAGGCATTTTTTTGTAAAAAATATACAAAAAATATTTTGTGTTCCACTGGAAAAAAAATATCAAAAACATTTTCCTCCTTTTTCAATAATAATTTTTTTTGCTCCTCTCTTTTAAAAATAAATTCGAATTATTTTCCATCTCAGGTCGATCGCATACCCGACCCTTGGCCTGGTTCCCTATTGCCTTTGGTCTTCCATTGAATAGACCTAAAGCTCTGTTAGTTCTCCCACTACTTCCTTTGAGTCAGGAATTCACCCTCACCGCTTTCCATGGAGAAAACAGACCAGTGCCGAATGTGCAACCTGATTTGATGATGGTCCTAGTCTATCATACCGCCAAGATTGACATCCTTCAAATCGAGGTTCATGATATGCAACCAAATCTAATCCCTATTCCTGAAGAGACCGATGATGCCTTACCTCGCACCATGGGTCCGCTCGCACCTGAGTTTATTTACACTCCACATGACCCTCTTACCAATGAGCCACCACCAACTTACATCCCTATGCCGATTCTTTCCAACCCAAGTCTAACTTGTCAATACCTATTGATACGAAGGAAGAATAGTTGAACAAGGTCAAGAGGGACCTTGAGTTGTTTACCAAGAAGTTTGACCAAGTCCGAATCTCTAGGAGCTACATAGATTACACCTATATGTCTCCTTACCCTAAAGCAAGGTTACCCAAAAAGATTAAGATGCCCAACATTGATAAGTTTGAGGGTAACGGGGCCCCAAATGTTCATCTTCAAAGTTACCACCGAGTTATCACTCTCCTATGTGCCTCCGAGGAAATAATGGCCCAAATGTTCCTACAGTCTTTAAAGGACAATGCTCTTCGCTAGTTCTTATCCCCCGAGGAATCGAAAATTCACAATTGAGAAGATGTTCCCCATGAATTCATGTCATTGTCCTAATACAATATGTAATTATAGGTTTCATGCCATGATTTAGAACTTCTAAAGTAGAATCCAGCGGGAAGGGTTAGCACTTTCATAGCAAGGTGGAGGGAGAAAGTGGTCACTATGGACAACCGACCTTCCGAATGGTAGCAAGTCAGTACTATGAAGACAAATTTCTTACCATATGTCCGAGCGATGATTAGAGGACATTATTAACCTCATTTCTGAGACGTTCAAGAAGTAGTAGTGGAGATCGAAGAAAGTCTTGTGAGGTAGAAATTGAGAAAAAAAAGTATCTAGAAAGTTCAGTACCAAAAAGTATGAGAAGCCTACCAATATCACTGTTTCAACATCAATAGCATCTCTTTGCCTGTCACTTTAGGGGCGCCATAAAGTTGCCTTAACCCAGTAAAAAATGAAAATATCGAGTTCATGTTTTCGGGGATGTTCAACTTAAGACAAAATTCGGATGAAGTTTTGGCTGATCACGTTATGGTTAGCGATGACGAGATTACGTGGTGGCCTTAACCGAGGAGAAGGCTGTGGGACTGGGAGCTTCAGGAGGCAGACTTGTTCATGGAGTGGTTGAAATTGGCTCCTAGTACGACGCTTACGGAAGATTCACGGAGGTGGAAGGGGGGGGGGGAGCGATGGGAGTGTTTTTGGTTCGCAGCTTCTTTGGTTATTTGATGGGCAGTGAGAAGTCCATGGATCGCTTCCCTTGGAAGAAGATTTGGAAAGTTAAAGTGCCGCCTAAGGTCAAGTGTTTCGTTTGGACGGCGGAAAGACATGCCATTCTGACGCTAGAGGGTTTGCAGAAGAAAAGTTATCGTCTTCCTAGCCGATGTTGGTTGTGCTACGAGGAAGAGGAGAAAACTAATCATCGGCTATTACGCTGTAGGGTGGCGAGAGATTTATGGGACACCTTCCTCGCTTTGACTAGGATGGTTTGGGTCATGACGATGTCTGTGAGGGCTATTTTAGAATTTGGAGATCTCCTCGGGGTTGGTTGGGTGACAAATGGATATGGAGCATGGTTCCGCACTGCATATTTTGGACGATTTGGTTGGAAAGGAGATCGAGGTGTTTTAATGGCATTGTGACACCACCATCGAGACTTCGCTATTCCTTTTTGAGTACATTGCTTAGTTGGTCCAAGGAGAGGATCACTGTTATGAGACAATATTTTTTGGATTTCGTGGAAGAGATTCAATCAGCTATGTATTTGTGAGTTTGTTTATTGTTGTTCATTTGTAGTTTTTTTTATTCTTTTTTGTATACTCCCTGTATACGAGTTCTCTCTCTAAGCGTTGGTTTCTATACAATCTTTGATTTATCTAAATAAAATATTTTAGTAATGGAACATTCTAATTTTTTTTTTAAATTGACTTGTATAACTGGGGATTAGGCATTAATCATACACAAATACAAATATAGCCATACATGTTTGCTAATTACAAACCAATCCATGTTTTAATTTCATTCAAAATACTTCTCCTTATTTGAAATTATGATGATAAATAAGGAATTGAAATACTTTACATGGGTATTCAAAATGTTTCCACTAAGGTCCTTCTCCTCCTCGAGGAACAAATTAAAATTCAACATATATTAAAAAACACGATGGCCACATTTAGTATTGGATGAGGATTGCCATAATGCTTCACAAACATATTAGTTTAAATTTCTTTACTTGGAAGCGAGAGTGTTATGGCCTAACCAAAACAAAATTAAGCATAGAGAAGAAGAGAAAAATAGTGAAGAAATTATCGTGCAAGGGGCCTCAATCTTGCAGTCATTCAAAAAGGAAAATGAGAAAAACCATCAGACCAATAATATTGGCGAAAAGAAAATGATAACCCCAATGAGTAACATTATCAAAGTTAACAATGATATGGCGACCTCAAAGAAGTTTGGTTATATATTGGCACTAGAGCAGTTATTTGTGGTCACAATGGCTTGGTTTTGGTAGGTTTTAAAATAATATAAAAGCTCCACTCAAGTCTGAATCAATTAAAGCTATAACACTTGTGGAAGCTATGAGGTTTACTGCAAATAATTTAATGAGATTGTTTTAATTTTGTTCAGGAGATTTGACTGGAAGGTGACATTGATTCACACAATGGTAATTGTATATACTAAGCTAGGGAATTGACACACAATTTTTTGGAATCTATGTTTCTATTAAACAAGGGAGCACATGTTTTATCCAAAAAATCAAAATCTATAAATGCTTTATTAGTCTGGATATAAGAGTTCTAGAAAATTCTCTTCAAACTATTGTTTGTTATTTGGTTTAATGTCATATCTAGTCTAAAAAAAGTCCAATGTATACTAGATATTAACATTCATAAAGACTGACGCATAAAAACCAAGTATCATTTTAAAATTCCCTAAACGTTATATATTTATAGGGTATGACTAAATGCACTTCAAATGAGTATTAGAGAGCTCCAAAATGATATATCGTAATACGTTTTAATATATCTTTGTGGAACTTTAAAGTTTTTACTAAAAAACTTTTTGGAGTGCGTTAGTACTTACGTGGAGTGTATTTAACCATGCCCATATTTATATTGGGACTCTAACACTTTTTAATATTTAAAGGTAGGTTCTCCTATATAAGTTAGTATAAAACTGAAACTAAGACCATATAAAATTAGAAATGAAAATAAGGTCATCACGATTCTTTTCCTTTTTATGGCATCAATGCTATATTGCAAAATATATTTAATTAATCAGAAATCGGCAATAATTAGACCTTTTGGTGACATAAAATATCTGTGTCCCTATAAACAAGCCATTTGGGAACACAAAAGTTTTTTGTATGGTATAATGTAATTTACCACTATGTAAAACATGTCTGAGGCATTTTTTTAACTTAAACTAAAATATTATAGTTACATATATGCAATAAATGCAATTCCAAATATAATTAACCATATGAAATCTCCACTCATGATTACATGTTGTTTGTATTTTATTAGTATTAAGAAGATATTACATTGCCTTTGAATCATTAATAGGGAACACTATTCAACTTAGAAAATAGGCATCTAGAACGGACATAATGGACATAAGTGACGCTTCTCCAACCATGGAACAATACATTCTTCTTGGAAAACATGAGAACAAGGTGAAAAGGACGTATGAGTAATTTTTTATCCAATAAAAACTCTTCAAACCATACCCCACATGTCTCTTCGCTATCAAGCCTCACCATCTCTATTGTTTCAATGGAAGATTTCATGGCAGGAATGGTCAATGACACATTATCTTCCCTCGAAAAAAAATTCTCATCTGAGACTATGCAGTAATAATGGCAGTGAATAAGAGAAAACACAATCTCGATCTTAACCTTGCAACCATATGTTTTTTCCACCACGAAAATCGTGAAAGCATTAATCCTTTATATTACCCAAAGGGTTTAAATTATCGACCGTAAGAAGCATCTGAACGATGGCCATCACTGCATCTTCTTTTGATGTCCGAATGTGAATGATTGTATGTTTGCCCTCTCTTGCGTTTTGATTTTTTTTGAGGAATCATTTTGGTAATAATAGTCCATTGTCATCTCTAAACCATTAAACTGAATGAGAAATTCATTCAAAGCTACCAATGTCTTGTCCTTATGGGGATTATAATGTTCCCCCGTCACTTCATATATATAAGGTTAGCGTTTCAATGTGGTTGGAATCGTACTAGTATAATTGAGAACCTGAAGACTAACCATAATCCATTAGTAGATGAAATTCTTAGTATGGATCAGTTTGAATTTTGACCCTCCGATTACAAGTGAAATTAGTTTAAAAAATCCGACTATAAATTGAAAAAATAAATTTCGTAGAAACTCCGGTAACAGAATGTCCACAATAATGATAAGTTTCAAGTTCCATGTTTGGAGGACCTCGAACCTCTGCCAATTTTTACTCAAGTATCCACTAAAAAAAGAACTCTCTCCCCCCGGGTGGATGAAGACAATTTTTTTTACCCGCGTATTTATGTGGGAAAATTATAATCCATTCACCAATATAGATTTTCATGTGAAATTAGTAATTTCATACACATAACTTTTTTATATTTATCGTGTATGTATCAAATCAAATCCCCAGACTTAAAAATAGGACCAATTTAATTTTTCAATGGTTCATGCAACTTGTATATGAAATATATCCAATGAAAATCTTTAACTTCTAATAAAAAATGACTAACCTTAAAATGTATTGCCGAAAACTCTAAAACCTAGAACCTTTCACCAGAAATTGGTCATTAACATCGCTTAGTCATGCATGGATTCTATTTAGCCACGAAAGTCGCTATTATTTATGATTTTCGTCACAAAAATATTTACTTAAATGCGAGTAATGAAAAAATAACTACAGGTGAGTATTTTATCTCGAGGAACCTAAGTTAGTTAAAAGAAATATCTATAGACCTCTCTCGAGTCTCTCTCTCTAGGTAACCTCAGTTCGTCATCTTCCATAGCCTTTATGGAAACCTTAAACCCTCTGAAATTGATACCAAACCCTCCTGCCATTGATAGAGATAAAGCCAAAAGTTTTGCTTCTATTCTTTACAGCTCTCCATCTGACCATATCATAAATGCCAAAGCTTATAAAAGTTTTAATGGTGAACCCATGACTACTTTCACATAAGAAGAAAATATTAGACTTGCGAATCCATATAAATTCTCCCTCATTGGAAGATTTACCTTTGGCAGGCCATTCATGGAATCCATCCGTAAAGCCTTCCTAAATTTCTCACTCAAAGCAGCGTTCTCCATAGGTCTTCTAGATGACAAGCATATTCTCATAAAGCTTTTTTGTTAAGAAGATTATATGAGATTATAGATAAGAGATCAATGGTACATCTTCAAATATCCAATGAAAATTATGAAATGGACTTTTGATTTTACTCCAAATTAGGACAACTCAATACTACCTATTTGGTTATCTCTTCCTCAATTGCCTGTTCACTTATTTGCTAAACCAGACTTTTTTGCTATTGCCAAATTAATTGGTAATCCACTCAAGGTTGACGAAGCCACTGCAAATGTTACAAGACCTAGTCAAGACAGACTATGTGTTGAGGTTGATATTGCCAAAAATCTTCCTTCTAGACCGCGTATGTGTTGTGGCAATAAGAGTTTCTGGAAAAAATAGTTTATGAGAATCTTTCGTTGTAGTGTGATAAATGTGTAAAGATTAGCCATGTAGAAGCTGGTTGCGTTGTTTTTAGTGTTATTGGAGGTAATACTCAAGGGCCACCAATAAACGATAAGCAAGAGGATGTGATATCATTTAAACAACAAACTGGGAAAGCTATACCAGTTCATTACCCTAAATGACAAGTTGTTTGGATTGAAAAACCAGCTAATAAAGATGCTCTATTGTGAAACAAGACAGATAAGGAAACTTGAACCAGTGATAAAGGAAATATGCCATTGCTGATCCAAGAAATTACTGATCATGGACTTGCGTCAACCTCGATTACTGGAATGCTCATAAAGCCAAAAATTAACTGGGAAAAATAGTTGTAGCTTGTTGGAAATTTAATAAAGAGGAAAACACTCTTTAACTCGCTACTTTGCTACAACTTTGATTCACACACAAGAAGAAGAGAAACATGTTTCTTCATTGATAACTCTCTTGCTTGATATCTAACACTTACAAGGCTTCTCCATTTATACTAAAATAGAATGAACACACACCATATTATATTAAGGAATTTAATCATAAATCACACACTTAAAGTCTAGCCAGTTGTAGGAGGAGTCACCCATTATCTTCTTGATGAAATGGATGATGAGTCATTTCCATTATTGTGTTCCTTCACCTAACTTAGAAGGTTTAATGGGTTGGACCTCCAAAGAACTAGGTTGTACTTCCCTCTAATGGATTTGGGCATGAAAAACTTGTTTTACAACACCAAGTAAATTTCTTAAATTCGCAAAGTCTTCAATCCTGAGGGGCTTAGTGAAAATATCAGCAATTTGATCTTGAGACTTCTCGTACTCGACTTGAACGTCCTTTTTTGTGATGCACTCCCTTATGTAGTGATAGAAAATATCGATGTGTTTGCTTCGATCATGGAATATTAGATTCTTTGCTAAGGCAATGACTGACTTCCTGTCGATAAAAACCTTGGTGGGATTTTCTTGTGTTAAGCATATCTCCTTCAATAGATTTCTAAGACAAATTGCATGACAAACAAATGAGGTAGCAGCAACATATTCTGGTTCAGAAGTGGATAATGTGATAATCGTTTGTTTCTTCGATGTTCATGTGAAAGAAGTATGTCCTATGAAAAATATAAACCCAGTAGTGCTCCTTCATTTATCTATGTCTCCACCCCAATCATTGTCGATATATCCAACAAGTTTGTAATCATTAGAAACTCAATAGAACATGCCAAAGTCAATTGTACCTTTTCGATAGCGAAGAATTCTCTTTGTTGCTTTGAAATGAGTGGTTGTTGGAGATTCCATGTAGCGGTTAACCAATCCGACTACAAGAAGGATATCATGCCTTGTGCAGGTCAGGTAGCGTAGACTTCCCACCAAAATGTTGAATAAAGTTGGATCTACGCTTTCTCCTTCGTCATTCTTTGATAGCATAGCTCCTCACTCCACTGGTGTGTTAATTGGATTTCAGTCATTCATCTTGAACTTCTTGAGGATCTCCTTTGTGTAGCCTTCCTGTGAGATGAAAAGTACATATTTTTGTTGTTTAACTTCAATGCCAAGATAGTACGCCATTAGCCCAATATCTGTCATCTCGAACTCTTTCATCATTTTTTTGTTGAGGTCATTGAACATCTTTGGACTGCTTCCGATAAAAATCAGATC
Source organism: Sambucus nigra (assembly GCA_949130495.1). NCBI lineage: Eukaryota > Viridiplantae > Streptophyta > Magnoliopsida > Dipsacales > Adoxaceae > Sambucus > Sambucus nigra. The sequence goes on from OX422209.1 coordinate 44,116,497, forward strand.
ATCCACATACAGGCACACGATCAAAATATCTCCATCTTTGATCTTGATATATAAAGCGTGCTCGTATGGACATTTGCTGAAGCCATTCTCTTGAAAGTACTTGTCGATACGGCTATTCCACGCCCTTGGTGCTTGCTTTAACCCGTAAAGAGCTTTCTTCAGCTTCAAAACTTTGTCTTCGTGTCCCTTTACTACATATTCCAATGGTTGCTCGACGTAGACTTCTTCTTCAAGTATTTCATTTAGAAAGGCAGACTTTACATCCAACTGATGAATCTTCCACCTATTTTGAGCTGTTAGGGAGATAATTAATCTCACACTTTCTAAGCGGGCAACAGGAGAAAATACCTCATCGTAGTCAATTCCAGCTCTTTGACTATATCATTTTGCAACTAGCCTCGTCTTACGAAAAACCTCTAGGAGGTTTGTCGTAAGTTGAATTTTGAGGGGGGATTTTCTAATCTCAACAGAAAAATATGGATTCTGTGGAAATATTCATGTGACGTTACAAAAGTTCGTGAAAATGCTTAGAAGACTTGCAGGGTGAAGAATGGGTTTCTTTCGAAAGGGGGGAGGATGACATTGAATAAGAGCACTCTGTCTAGCCTTCCCACCTACTTCATTTCCATTTTTCCTTTACCTGTCTCTGTCAATAGAAAAATGGAGAAGCTAATGACAGACTTTCTATGGAGAGGCGCCGAGGTTAGTTTTGAACATTGCCTTATTGCTTGGGAGGAGGCCTGTAAGCCCATTAAGGAGGGGGAGCGGGGGAGATAAATTTGGCTATCTTTAATATATCTTTGTTAGGGAAGTGGTTTTGGAGGTTTCCCTGGGAGGAGCATAGGTTGTTGAGAAGAATTGTTGGAGAAAGAGGAGGTAGTGCTCAACAAGGGTGGAGGTCGGGGGTGGAGACTTATGCGCATATCATAGGTTTATGGAAGCATATTGCTAGGATGTGGATGGATTTTCCAGTCACACAGAGTTTATTTTAGGCAGATGTGATAGGATTATATTTTGGAAGGATAGGTGGAGTTATCGAGGTTCCCTTCAGAAGCTCTTTCCCAGTATGTTTAACTCAGGTGGGAATCGGGATGGGCTGGTGGTTGACCATATGACTCTTACTGGGGAAGAATTGACTTGGAATCCACAGCTCCGAAGAAGGTTATGGTATTGGGAGCTTCGGGAAGCAGACATGTTAAATGGGTGGTTGGGTTCGGCCCCCCGTCCGACAGTTAGGGAGGATTCAGTGCGGTGGACGGGTTGTGGGTCTGGGGTGTTCTCAGTTAAAGGTTACTACTCGATTTTGAGCAAAAGTGGGATTTCCACTGCCCACTTACCCTATAAGAATATTTGAAAGGTTAAAACGACTCTGGAGGTCAGATTGTTTGTGTGAACAGCGGCTAGATAGTCCATCCAGACGCTCAAGGTCCTTTAGTAGAGAAATTATCATCTGGCTAGTCGGTGTTGGTTTTCAAAGGAGGAGGAAGAGAAGACCGATCAACTTCTTCTACATTGCATGGTGACCACAGTCTTGTGGGACATATTCCTAGATCTCACTAAGACCACGTGGGTTATGCCTGGATCTGTGAGGGAGCTCTTAGAGGGCTGTATACCTCCATGGGGGTGTAAGGGAGCTAGGTGTGTGTGCCGGTTGGTTCTCCACTGTATTTTTTGGACGATTTGGAAGGAAAGGAATGCGAGATGCTTTGATGGTAATGAGACTGCGCCCACGAGAATTTGTTTCCTGTTCCTGATCAGTCTTATTAGCTGGTATAAGGTGAGGATTGTCATCACTGCTCAGGAGCTTCTTGAGTTCGTTGAGGATCTTCACTCTGCTCTGTAGTGTTTTTTTTCTTTTTGGCCGGGGTTTGTTTTTTTATTCCTTTCTGTTGGTTTCTTGCTCTGTATACTCCCTGTATACGGGTTCGATCCCTCAGCGGTAGTTTTATTATATCATTTACTTTTAAAAAAATAAACTTCCCATGTCTGAGTGAAAAGGTTCATTTTACATCAGTATATGCTAAGTGTAATAAAGAGGAAAGAAAAGAGTTATGGGAGGATATAAATTTGTTGGCTGTCTTTAATTTTAAGAAATGGATTTTAGGAGGGGATTTCAACATCATAGCTTCTCCAGAAGGAAAATGTGGAGGTAATCTGGTGGACCATCAAGCTATTTTAGTTTCATTTCAGCAATATTACAAGGTGGTTTAATGGAAGTAGCGCATAATGGGTCCGACTTTAGATGGTATAACAATCGAGTTGGAGGTGAGAGAATTTAGGCCAAATTGGATCGAATATTGGGAAATGAAGGTTGGTTCAAAGCTAATTTTTTGTCCTCTATGGAACATTTTAATCGAGCAAATTCTGATCATGCCCCTTTGCTAATGAAATTGAGTTTTCCTAGTGATAATAAACCAAACGAATTCAGGTTCTAAACTACGTGGACAACCCATAGTTCTTTTTCATCAGTGGTTTCGAATGTTTTGAATAACCATGTGGAGGGTAAATTTATGAAAGCATTCCCTGAGAAAGTAAATGCTGTCAAGAAGGCATTACAATCATCGAACGAAGAAGACTTTACAAATATTTTACTTAGAGTTCAAAAAGTTGAAGAGGACCTTATGATCAAGGAAGCTATGTATGACACAAATCCATTAGAGGAGAATCGAGAAGATTGGAAAAAGGCAGCACCTAAGTTCAACTACGAACTTGAAATTGAAGAAATACATTGGAAACAAAAGTCAAATTTCAAGTGGATGCTTCATGGTGATCAAAACTCCTCTTATTTTCATTCACGGGTTAAAAAAAATTCAATTATCAAACCATTCACAAAATTAAAAAAGAATCAAGAGAATGGTTAGATAAAGAAATGGATATTGAAGATGAAATAAAAAATCACTTTTAATCTCTACTTGGCAATATTACCCCTAACATTCTTGATAATTCTATTTTTGATTATGTCCTTAAGGTTATAAATGAGGAATCTAATTTTTATGCTTTCGAATGTCCCATCTGAATTAGAAACCAAAATTGCAATTTTTTCTCTGGGGAAAAATACTGCAGCGGGTCCGGATGGGTTTAATGCGGCCTTCTTCCAAACTTGTTGGAATATCATCAAGAAGGAGCTTATATTAGCTATTTAATCTTTTTTTCTTGGCGATTAAATTCCAACTATTTGGTCGGATACTAACATCATTTTGATTGCAAAAATCGTAAATCAAATTTTTTTCAAAGATTTTAGACCGGTTAGTCTTTGCAAATTTTCAAATAAAATCATTTAAAAAATTCTTGCTAATAGAATTGGGAGTGTCCTACCCAATATTATCTCTCCTTCCTAAGGAGGTTTTATTAAAGGGTTATCTATCTCGGATAATATTTTGTTGGCCTAAGAATTATTATCTTCCTTCAATTATCAAGTTCGTGGTGGTAACCTGGTGGTTAAACTTGATATGGCAAAAGCTTATGATCGTATTTCTTTGCATTTTATTCTCAAAGTTCTTGGAGCATTTGGATTCTCTGAAACCTAGATTAACATAATATGGCACTCAATTTCAAATTGTTGGTGTTCAGTTTTAATCAATGGAAAACCATGTGGATTCTTTAAATCACAGCATGGAGTACGTCAAGGTGATCCTCTTTCCCCGAAACGTTTTGTCATTGCTAGTGAAGTTCTTACATGTGGCATTCAACAATTGTCTTTACTGAATAAAATCAAGAATTTTCAATCCAACTGGGTGTCCTCTTATCACATCTCTCTCATTTGATGATGATATTCTAGTTTTCCTAAATGGCCACAAAACTTCAATTAATAATTTCATGAACTACTTAGATTTATATGAACATCATTCGGGCTAACTTGTAAACAGCGGAAATGGTTGCTTTATCATTCCATTTAAACGCGGTGTCTCTCGGGAAGATAAAATAAAGGAGATGACTGGATTCCAACAAAATTCTTTTACCATTAATTATCTTGGGGTTCCTCTCTTCACTGGTAGAAAACTCAATAATATTTTTTCTCCCACTCTTGGGAAAGCTACAATCAGAATTACAAAGTGGAATAACAAAATCTTATCTCATGTAGGTAGAAAAGTGTTAATTAAGTCTATCTTATAGATGATGGGGCTCCATATACTTGTAGCTATCAACCCAACTGAATGATTTACTCGTGAGCTGGACAAACTTAGTGCCAACTTCTTTTGGGGTCAACAGGAGGAAAATCACAAACATCACTAGATATCGTGAAGGAAAATATGCTTTCCAAAGATATAAGGAGGATTGGGTTTAAGAGATACCTGCGAGGTCTGCAAAACATATATATGTAAGCTTTGGGTTAATTTTATCCAAAAATAATCTCTTTGGGCATAATTTATGAATAGGAAATACAAAAAATTGGCCTCCTAGAATTTTAAAGGTACTATCATAGCTTCCAGCCCTACTTCAAAAAGAATGCAAGAAGTCTGGCTTCTCCCAACTCTAGTGATGTTTTTAAATTTATTCATTTTTGGGTGGACAAAGGTTTCGTTTTCAAAATAGCTTGGGGTCATATTCGAAGAAGCAACTGTACTCTATTATCTACGGTTATGGTATGGGATGCTCATCTTGTCCCTAAAGTTTCAATTATTACGTGGCGTCTTATTCACGATGGTCTTCCACTTGATCAAAACCTGAAAGACATTAAAATTTCCTTGGCTTCCAATTGCAGATGCTGCTCAAAATGTCTAGAAGAAAATCAAGATAACTTATTGAAGGATGGTGAAATAGCTAGCCATGTCTGGAAATATTTTGAGGGAATTATGGGGTATTCTACTACATCAATAAGCCTTAGAAAAAAAAATATGTCATGGTGGATCTCAACCCAAGGAAAAAACATCAAAGCCATCTTATGTAAAATTATTCCTAGATTAATTTGCTGGAAAATAAGGTGTGCTTGGAATAAATGTGTTTTTGAAGGAGTCAAGATGGTTTCTAGGCGTTTAATTAGGGAGGTTCATAATGATGTTAGGCTTATTTTTAAAGTTAAACCTTATAAGGGTCCTCTTTTTAGATTTAGCAAATATTTCATAGATTTTTTTTCCATATCATGTTTGTAATTGTATGCTGCCGAAGAAGGGCTATTCTTCTTCCATTTAATAATATTTGATTTCTTCAATGAAAAGGAACCTAAAGTTATTTTGTATTGACATAATGCACTACAAAAAATATTTATTTACTCATTACGTAAATTTTTATTTTTTCTACGAATCTACGATTGCAATCTTTATAAGTTTAGCGCCAACCATAGGGTTCTTTTGCCAAAAATTAAAGCATCAAGTAAACATAGTACAACATTTACACTAAAAAAATAATTGCAATAATGAAACTATTGTATTATTTCTAATTGTTTCATGGGATGAACATACACTATATTAATAAAGGTACGTCAACTAAACTACTTCCATAAATCCTAAAACTACTTTGAACGTGGCTACTACCATTCATGCATTCACCCATAGAAAAATTCATAGGAATAAGTTTAGGAGATTAGTTACATATTGACTTGGTCTTTATAATATTAAATAACTAACCATTGACCCATTCCTCCATTAGAATAATGATACTTAATACTCCCCCTCAAGCGGAAGGAGGGTTGGACGGGACACACCGAGCTTGAATAATAGATTCAAAAATTTCCGAGTTAATGAAGATTTGATTATGAGTGTGTTTGAACCAAGTGAGAAGATCTCAACTATCACAAAAAAACCTTGAGAATAAACAAAACCTATATGAATTCTACCATTATAGAGGCAACGTCGCGTAATTCAGCTTCATAAAAAATAAAGTCTCTTAAACTAGAATTAGCTGGATGAAAAATTGATTTAGAGGCTTAATTATCGGCTTTGTCTATACCGAGAAGTGTAATGGGATTCTTGGGTTAAAATGAGCTTGATCAGAATAGATTCAAAGGATCCTTGATTCTTAGGCTTGATCACGTTGGATTCAGGAGCTCGTTAAGCTGTGGAATTATGCGCCATGGTACATAATAGGACCTTCAATGTTAAAAAAATCATCTGCCATCTTGTAGTTCTCGTTATTTTGTTTTTGCATTACATTCTTTTATTCAAGCATGCAAAGGTTTGAGTGAAATCTGACCAATTCTTCCAAAAAATATTTAATGATTCTATTTATTTATTTTTAAACTCCTTAATGTAGGTGAAAATTTGGACATTGTGTTTCGTATTTCAGACTATTTTGTTCACGTTTGGAGAGGAGAGAAAATCTAGTGCTCTTGGATTATGACCGAATCTGGCCGCTACATTTTAAAAGCATACAAACACTGCAGTATGGGATAGACCCCAACATCGACTCAGATGTTATCAGTGAGACTGTGATAACAATTTCAGTAGCATACATCGTCTATTATACCTCCAAGAAAGTTGTAATAAATGGTGGCTACCACCACAGGAGTAATGGTATACCTGTGTGTACTATAAGGATTAAGATAACTCCCTAGATTTTTACGGATCTAATGCCATACAAAATTGTAAATAGTTTAGGAGAGCACAAAAACAACTTTGAAACAAATGAAAAATATTTTGTTATTTCTCATCTTTGGACATGAAGAATACATTTTATGCTTGTGACACCCCGCACAATAAAATACCAGGTGATTTGTCCTATATCAAATTAAAACAATAATCTCATTTGATTCATTCATAGCATCACTGCCGAAAAACATTTTAAAACATACTAACCACCTTGTATAAAAAAAGCTGGTGTCTAATTTTTTCTTTATTAATCGAAGACAAAATTAGTTTGGAGTTAAAATAAACATCACATACTGATAGAGTCAACTCATCTCATCGAATAACTAAAACAAAGTCTGGACGAATAAACCATTGGCTTAATCCAAACCAAAATAAATTAGTAGAGAGTAATAAATCCCACACAATCTGAAATGAAATAACTGAATAAAATTGTCAGCAACATGCTTGAGATAAAAAGGAGATAACATTCCTAATACCAAAATAAAATAAGAGAAGCGTTTATCCAAATTCTACAACATCTACACATTCTGCAGCTGCGAGTCCGCGAGATGAATTCAAGCCTCGCGTCCCTGTGGATGGACACCTAAAAGGTTTTGAAAATATTTGATAGCGAGGGTTAGAACCCAAAATATTTTGAAAATATTTATCAAGTGATTAAATTACAATAATTTAAAATGCATGAATGGTATTTATATTTAAGATAATGTCACACTCTTTTACGGATAATCTCACCCCTCAACTAATGTGCACACCTAATGCTTTCTTTATATCGCACCTACTCCTCTACCCTGTAACTAGATCTAGATAAAATTCTTCCCTGACACACTACTCTAACCCGACTATGTTTAAAATATGATCTATAAGTTATTTACCACTATAATCATCTTTCTTTTTAGTCCATATAACATTCACACTAGTTGTATAACAAATACAATTTTTTCTCCATCTATTAGGTTACCCGTATATAATTATTTATCCAATTATATATATAACACTATATTACAACATTCACACATATGTTGAATATATATATATAATACATCCTCTGGAGCAATACCTCACTAGATGTATTATCTAAAGTGCTATCAACCCAAGCTACCCTGTCCCACCGGGAGTTCCGAGATGACTACGGTCTGCAGAATCAGAACGTAAATAATAAACGTAATGGATGAAGTCATATTCCCTCGAGTATGAGGACATGTTCCCAATGCCCCACGTGTGAAATTGGACGCTACGACTTGGGGATATACTCGCCCTACTCCTCAAGCTAGGGCATTCACCCACATCGCGCAACCTCCCTTGATAGCACTCAAGTATATAATTTAAACAAATATCTAGTCACTGGTATTTATAAGCGCACACACACACACACACACACACACATATATATATATATATATATATATATATATATATATGTATGTATACATATAGTATCACACACCGTGATTAAAATCTCGGCTTTACCATGCACAAAAATTCATAGCACTAGGCTATATTTTCACCGAGTCTATGGTTCGACTCTAATTTAATTCATTTACTCATTAATTAATTTATTAACATCCCGAGTCTATGGTCTGACTCTAATTTAATTAGTTTACTAATTAATTTATTAACATCACGAGTCTATGGTCTAACTCCAATTTAATTAATTTACTCATAAATTAATTTTTTTCCTTGGTGTCACTCAACCAATATACTCGGACTCGCTTACATGACCCGTATCTTAATATTATCCTAGTTTATATCCCGACTCCAAATTAATATATTTTTCTTAATAATTAATTTAATACTTTGGCTTCACTCAACCAATATACCCGGATTCGCTCACTTGGCTCGTATCTTAATATCCAGAAGTAAATGCCCAAATTCCCTTACTAAGTTTGACATACACTTATTAGTGAAATTAACTTTAAATGAATCTCTCTCTCATTTACTTCAAAGTCCACCCATACTGTTTTTCCCCTTGAAGTCCTCAAACAAACCCAACACTTAATCATAAGGACTTACTCTATGAAATTTATCCCCAAATTAAAGTTCACCCCATACAGTATAAGCCACCGAAAAGTCTTGTCGTTCGAACGACGTGTCCTATCGTTGGAACGACTGTAAGCATCGCTCGAACCATAGCCAAGGTCATTCCTTGGACTTTCTCTCTCCTCTATTTCTGCATCAGTTCAATGCCATGGACAGTTCTTGATGATGCTAAGATTCAGCACCACCAGATAAGAGGTGATAAGCTCAAACAGTGTTAACAATGGCATCAATAGAGTTATGTATGTGTATAAGTGTATAGAAGGGGATGAGTATAAGAGGAATGAAGACAATGATGTATAGTGGTTCAACGAATTAGGCCTGCATCCACTGTGAGTGTGTGATCCACTAAATATGGGAACTAATGGCCTTGGATACAATGCTTATAAGCTCATTCCCTTTCCTTACTATGTGCACAAGCAGAGTTTTCGCTAGGGTTACAAAATATTGATCCCTTTACAAGGTTGAAGATGATAGGTATATATAGGGCTTGGTGGTGTAGTGTACCCCCCCAAGCATGTATTGAGCATCTGAGTAACGATCTAACCAATTCTCTGCTGACACCTGGATATGCCACTTGTGATTAATGATAACATATTATTCCCTCACGTAAGGGAATGATATTATTATAACAGTCTAGTCCACGTGCTATATGAGTCCCACGCTCACTGTCCCACGTATCTCCCAGATCACGCGCTGTGATGATGTCACCCTCGACTTCTGATGTTAGGCCGAGGGTAAGGTTCCTGCTGGTAGTAAGTCAGGCTGGCTGTGGGCCTCGTACTATCGTCCCCTTACAGGGTCATCTGGCCAACTATGAAGGGTCATCCCATGATATGTCATCTTCACCATGATAAAGGGTCGAACCATGATGTGTCGTCTTCCCCATGATGAGGGAACAACCCCTTGAGGTGTCGTCTTATCCATGATGAGGGGTAGTCCCCTTCATGTGTCCCCTTATCCATGATGAGGGGTCGACCCCTTGGGGTGTCGTCTTATCCATGATGAGGATCCAACCCCTTGAGGTGTCGTCTTCTCTCGGATGACGGGTCGTCTTATCCGACCATTCCTATGATGGAACCTTGGTATAAATGGTCTCTCGTCCTGGACTTGAGCCCTCGTCTTAGATGGGGATACCCTTGGCTTGACCGAGGGTGTATATTGGTATATCAATCATACCCTAGCCCTTAGTCATCGATGCTGTTGAGATGGATGAGGGATAATGTTGCCTTTGAATGCCTATTGTGTGGTTAGTTTGATGAGTGACATTTTAAAGTTAATTTACATCTTGTCAGGTATCCATAATCATTTATGTTTCCCAGGTGTAATGGTTGCACACCACTCTTAGGTCTTTGTGCCCTAATGATGCCTCTCCTCATGGGTTGTGCCTTGCATTGAATACTGGGCCCACTAGTAATAAGGTATTTAAATGATTTTTTAAAAAATCCTTCTTTTCTTCTTCTTCTTCTTCTTCGCGTGCAAGCTCTCTCTCTCTCTCTCTCTCTCTCTCTCTCTCTCTCTCTCTCTCTCTCTCTAGTTCCTTAATAGTTCAAACTCCCATTTCTGCGATTTTTGTGTCTCAAGATTCATTCAGTCTTCGTCTCCATCCTCAGGTACCGTTTCTGCTCTAACTCCCTCTTTATCTTCCATTTTTTGTTTTCTTTCTTCCTTTGGGTTTCTTTCCCAGTTTTTCTTGGTAGTTTTTATTCTTCCGGCATGGAGGCCCACCTTGTTGTGGTGGTTATAAGATTGATCATTAGATTTTAGGTACCTTAGGGTTCTTTCCCCACCTTTTAGTGGTGGTTTAGTGCCTCTTTGTGGAATTTCTAGGGTTTTCTTGTGTTCTCCAGTGAATCATGTTCATTTTGTTCTTCAGTGTTCATCCACAAAAACCTTTATTTCCTTAGGTTTGATTCAAAAGTCAACTTGGTCAAACTATAAACTTGTGGGTAGTTACTTTGAATAAATTCCTCAAGTGTAGGGTCTTCCACTTAATGGTCAAGAGACCTTATAGTTTATCCTAGGACTTCCAAATCTTGAGGGAGAAATTCCTTGCTGAGATTAGACGAATAGAGGAAGAAAATGAGTGAATATGAAGGGACAAAACTAATTGGGTACAACCCATCTTCCCCATTCCTTGGCCATAATTATACCATCTGTGCCCTTTGGGTCTTCCTGTCATCCAGCCAAGTGTCAGACACGAGAGAGTGAAATGAACGAAATAACATCGTCACCAATAGGTGTTGGGCCTTTTGGGAGAGGAGAGACGTCAACTCTTAGCCCAAGCCGAGAGGCAAAGGGAATAATTCATTACGAGGATATCCCTGTGACAGCCCTGTCCCCTGTTTCTTTCCAGATGACCTTTCCAGGTGGCCCACCGATAGGCAACGAGGGCGAGAGACCTGGGGACGAGAGAGATGAGGACGATAATGAGAATTCTGATGCTGACCAAGTTGATAATTCTAGTGCCTCATCTTACCTCTCGTTTGTTAGGGACTGTGACCTCTTACTGTGGAGGCACGTATTTGGTCTACAACCCAATATATCTATGAGGGTTCCAAATGCAGATGAGAGGGTGGTCCGGGGGAACGAGGGGGAAGTTGTTGTTTATGAGCAGATACTCAGGGTAGGCATTAGGTTCCCTTTGCACACTATAATAGTTAACATACTATCTGCCCTTGGGGTTTCTCGTTCTCAGCTTCCTCCCAACTCATGAAGGACTATGCTTGGCTATGTATCCCTTTGGAAGAATACTTTCACCGATGAGCCCTCGGGCGATTTATTCCTAGCCTGCTATAATATCACTTCCTCGTCCAAGCAGCCTGGGTATTTTCATCTAGGGGAAAGGAAGTCAGATAAAAAACTTCTTCACATGGCACAAACCTCCAACCATGATTGGAAGAAGAGGTTTTTCTTTATCTCTAGGTTTTGGGAATTCCCATCCGGGGTAGATCCTTTAGAATACAGTTCGAGGGATATAAGGTTTTGGTCAAACCCTAATTGAGAGCACGGTTAGTCCCCGGACTCAGCTTGGATGAGAGGGATGTTATTGACTATCTGAGTGAACAAGGGAGAGAGAGTCAACTTGACAAATTTGAATACTTGATGACCCCTCGTTTCCTCAAAGAGGGTGGTCTGAGGGTTGGCCCCCTGACACAATTATGTGACTTGATATTTTCTTCATTTTATTTTTTAAGTGTTTCCTCTTCGCTATTGTTTATTTCTTTATGTATCGTCTCTTTTTTAGGTCGGCCTACAAACATCTATGATGAAATTTAGGAGATGACTGCCCCCAGCTTGATGTCTGACCTGGGAAAGAAGAAAGGTAAAGAGCCTCAGCAACCTCTGAGAAAGACAAAGGCCATGGGGCCAACACAAGTGGAGCCGACCGCCGATAGTCACAGACGGAAGGAGCTTGAAGTCTTTGGTGGATATCGGCCTGACTCACAGATAAGGGCGAGGATAGAGGTCCCTCAGAAACACACTGAGGGTACCATATCCTCTTCCAGCATAGGTGCCTACTAATCTCAGAATCTGACTTTCCTAAAGGATGAACTCTCCTCCCTCATAGCCATCCTGAGGGCAGCTAAAGCCTCCACATTTTCTATACCCTCGGACGCAGATTATCAATTTCTATCAAAGATGCCCCTCGCTAAAGTTTATGACTATGGTATGCATACACTGGCTCATGTATTTCTTTCAACTTACTTTTTGATTCACCATTTTATTAATTGTTCGCTCGGCCCTTTACTATGTGCTTGTCATTATGGATTCAATATGTGCCTTCACCTATGACACGAAGTGGATGGCTGTAAACCAGTAAAAGTTCCATGAGGTTGAGAGAGCTATTCAGCATGAGATTGATCTGAAGATCAAACTTGAGACTACGAGGGTAGAGTTGGAGAGTGTAAGGATCGAGCATGCAAGGGTCTTGAATGTGTTGGTGAAGCAGCTCGAGGCCGACTTGAAAGTGAAGGACTCCCTCATAAAATAAAAGGAAGAGGCATTGACCAATAAAGGGGTCCAATTTAGGACTAAACTTGATGAGGCGGTGAAGAAGGTCGAGGCCGATTCATTAGAGACTTACAAACTCTCAGATAATTTGCAAGGCTTCGGCCTTGAGTAGTTGGAGAGGGGAATCAAGATTGCTTGTCGATGGGTCGCCTTGAAGTTTGCTGATGCCGTGTCATATCTCCACCCCTCTTTGTAAGCAGTGGAGTTAGACAACCCCATTATTGCCAAGGCCCTAGCCCATGTAGAGTCCCAGGTGCATGTCGAAGGTACCGACACATATGAGGATCGACCCCTTGTCTTGGTCAACGAAGAGATGCCTATTATTGATGTTGAAGCCCTACCTTTTGACGTTGCTCAATGGGGTGGCCAACTGTGGCCCATACCCTCTAGATGTAAAGATTATGTACTTTTTTTTGGACAAACATTTGTAACATTTAAATTTTGTAATGGAATCATTCTCTTCATGTCTTCTATGTTTGCCTCTTTCATGATTTGTGTCTTGGTTATGATATTTATGTTAAGCATCTTAAGTCCTCCCTCATCTTTCTTGAGAGTGAATGGAGGGTCGTCCCTACCATTCACCCTTATTATAGCCGAGGGTGCCTACCACCAAACTAATGATGTTTTAAATTTCAAGTCCCCCTCGTATTTCTTGAGAGTGAATGGAGGATCGTCCCTACCACTCATCCTCATCCTAGCCGAGGGTGGTTCTCACTGAACTAATGATTTTTTAATTTCCAGTCCCCCTCATCTTTCTTGAGAGTGAATGGAGGGTCATCCCTACTACTCACCCTCATTATAGACAAGTGTGTCTACCACTAAACTAATGATGTTTTTAAATTATAACCCCCCCTCGTCCTTCTTGAGGGAGAAAGGAGGGTCTTCCCTACCATTTACCCTTATCATAGAAGAGGGTGGTCCTCACTAAACTAATGATGTTTTAATTTCAAGTCCCCTCTCTTCTTTCTTGAGAGTGAATGGAGGGTCATCCCTACCACTCACCCTCATTATAGCCGAGGGTGGCTACAACCAAACTAATGACGTTTTAAATTTTAAGTCCCCCCTCGTCTTTCTGGAGAGTGAACCGAGGGTCGTCCCTACCACTCACCCTAATTATAGTTGAGGGTGGCTACCACCAAACTAATGATGTTTTAAATTTCAAGTCCCCCCTCTTCTTTCTTGAGAGTGAATGGGGGGTTATCCCTACCACTCACCCTCATTATAACCGAGGGTGGATACCACCAAAATATTGATGTTTTAAATTATAATTCCCCATCGTCCTTCTTGAGGGCGAAAGGAGGGTCGTCCCCACGATTTACCCTCATACTAGCCGAGGGGATTTATCAAGAATTACCCCAATCATACAGAAATTAACAAACACAAGATGAGGGGTCAATATAATATTATCATTAACATCAAGTGTTCTGTTGGAACAACACATTCATTACAGTTGTGGTCCGATAATACATTACAACATTATTGATAGTACTTCATCAAACGATATGCATTCCAGGGGTTCAAAAAGGGTTCCCCTTCAAGGTTCTCTCGTCTCTAGGTTCTGGGGACAACTTCATCAATTTCCCTATATGGGACATGCCAGTTTGGGTAGAGCTTGTTAGGTTTCTGCGATGTCTTCTTCAGGACTAAGTCCCCCACAACGATTGGCCTTTGCTTCACCCTCTAGTTATAAAACCTGGCAGTCCTCTGCGTATAGGCTGCTTGCCTTATCTCAGTGTCATCTCTTCTCTCCTCAATAAAGTCTAAATCAAGTCTCCTTTCTTCGATATTTCTCTGGGGGTCATACATTTGGACTCTGTGAGTAGGAAACCCAATTTCAGTGGGGATGAAGGCTTCTGAGACATATGCTAACATAAAAGGGGTTTCCCTGGTAGGAGTCTTTGTCGTCGTTCTGTAGGCTCACAGTACAACGTATACCTCCTCAACCCATCTTCCTTTTGCCTACTCGAGTTTTTTCTTGATCCTGTCTAGGATTATTTTATTTATAACCCAGTTTTCCCATTTGCCTGAGGTCGGCCTAGGGTAGAGAAGAATTGTTTAACACCCACTCTTTCACAGTATTTCTCCAGGGTACATACTTGAATTGAGTCCCGTTATCTGAGATGAGGGTGTTGGGGAGACCATATCTGCATATAATATTTTTCCAGATAAACTGGAAGGTCTTCTACTCGGTGATCGTGACCATCGGCTCTGCCTCTACCCACTTTGATAAGTAGTCAATTGCTACTATCAAGTATCGATAGTTAATGACAGCCCAAGGCAAGGATTCTACTAAATCAATTCCCCATACTGCGAATGGCCATGGGTAAGTGATGGAGGTAAGAGGCTGATGGGGCTTGTGAGGGATGGTGTTGAACCTTTGACATTTATCGCACATCTTTATATATGCCGTAGCATCCTTCCCCAAGGCCGTCCACAAGTATCCTTGGGTGACTATCCTCTTTGCTAGTGACGTGCCCCAATATGGCTTGCACAAGACCCCTCATGTGAAATGCTGTTACTAAATCCATTTAATATAAAATTAAACTATTTAAGTAACTCCGAACTATTTTTTGAGCAAACACTTTTCTTAAAATCAAATCAAATTAATCACAAGATGTGTTTAACAAAAATATGTACGAGATCTGTTCAAGATTGGTTACCATGTTTAAAAAATTTAAACTCAGCACAACCAAAAATTAGATGAGGAGATGTAGAAAGATGAAGAACAAGGATTTTGAACGTGGTAAAACCGCACCCAACTAAGGAAACATCCACGACTCCCTCTACGGAGTAAACCAAAAATTCTACTAAAAAAATTATAACAGTTACAAACTATAAAACACATATGCACACAAATCAGACCTATACAAGTTTAGGAATTACCTAATGGTGTCCTTATAACTTCTCTGCAGTTCTGTTTATTGATGTTGTCTTCCAGTTTGCTAACTTCCAATTTGTTTAAGTTCTTTACGCCGACTCTTGTTCTTGAGATCTTGTTACCAACACTTTAGTGTGGTAGGGTATAGTGTTTGTGAAGGTGCTTTCTAATACATGCATGCAGACACTCACGACGATTTATACAAACAGTCCTAACAAATTACATATAAGATCTATATGCTGTGATTTTCTATTTCTCTCTTCTTATAAAACTTAACCTTATTTGACCTTTATAATAATCCCAGAATCCACGGCTATATTGATCGAAAGAGGTATGAAGATTTTAATCAATCTCAGGTTTTGAAAATATTTTTGAGATTTAAAATCACCAAGTGCGATTCCAACTAGGTCGAAGGTCTTGTTTCAAAAGAACTATAAATGAAAAATGTTTTTGTTGATTTCGTAGATATAAACATTTACAGAAACAAATCAACAAATATTTTCTCAAGATGAGAAATGAAATATGCAGATCTATGTGAAATATAACATGCATGACTTAGATATAATATTTCTATAATAGTATAAACATAGATCTAAATAGATGTTTAAGTTGATAACAAGATCTGAGAACGAAGAGGTTACAACAACAAAAGTAACAAACCAATCACTAAAAATCTCTCAAACACTAAAGGTTGTGTTTTGTATACACTATTTATGAAGGAGGTTATGTTTTGAATATAGATTTGGACGATTATTGGTTAGGGTTTCCTAACTCTGTTTTCTCTCTCTCTCTCTCTCTTCTCTCTTCTCTCTATTTTCTCTCTTCTCTCTTTCTCACACTAATGAACAAAGTGGCAAAAGTCTCAGATGGCTGAGGGTGGGGCTCCTTTTATAGGAGGCTGAGAAGATTCGAGAATACAGACCAAAATCAATGGCTTCGATCTGGTCTTGGAGGATTGACTTTGATCCATTGGTTTAAACAAAGGCGGTGATTAAAATGCTTCTGATTGGCTCAAATTGGTTTCATCAGGATTGTATAAGAATGCATGCAGGTCATCGATTAAATCTAATCCAAGGGTTGAAATAACACACAACAATCATCTCACACAGAAAACACAATTTGGAACGATTATAGCTCGACAAGTGTAGGCATGAGATTGGATGATATATGTTTGTCTAAAAATAATTACACAACATGCCTTATAGTCACTGGTGCTTTCAAATTCTACCCAAGTGAACTTTTAGCCAATAAAACCAATAAACCAAAATAGCAGATTGGCCCCAAAACTTTTAAAACCAAATTATAATTAATAAAAACCTTATTTTAAAAGTTTATAAAATTCCCAAAAAAATATTAAGAATGAATTTTCGGGATATAAACACACTCAACATGTATACACACAGTTATATGGAATATGAAATGTATGAATGCAATTCTAATGTGTGTGAGTGTTGGTAAATATACTTAGATCAATCAATCAAGAGGAATAATTTGGAAACCAATCTCCGAGGTTCTTTGGTTTCTAGGAAAGAAATAATTTTATCACTATTTCCAAACTAGATGAACACTTATACAATACAGACTCAAGTGAGTCAAGGTTATAAGGTTCTTCAATCTTCCCCTTTAGAAATATGAGACAAAATCTCCTTTGAGTCATCTAGGACTCGTAGGGCAACAAAAATAAGATAAACCTATTCCTATAAAATTCTATCTACCCATTTCCTAGAAAACAAAAGTACATAACTCAACTAATTACAATTGAATACCCTATTACAAATTCCAACTGTTGAGAATAGCTGTACAGAATCCTGCAATGAATCACTAATATCAAGATTTTTAGAATATGTAAAAAAATTCAGAGGACTCAAATTTCTCCCCTATTTTGCCTCAAATAGACAAAGGGAAAACATGTTTAGAGACCAAAGAGATTAATCAGCACACACCATACCTAATTATTTATGCAAAGAAATAAATCTATTGTAATCTAAAGGTTTGGTAAACATATCTGCGAGTTGCAAATCAGTAGGAAGATAATTGATTTCTAATTCCTTAGTTTCAAACAATTCGCGTATAAAGTGATGTCTTATTTTTATGTGTTTTGTTCACGAGTGTTGAATAGGATTTTTAGAGATATTAATCGCGCTTTGATTATCACAATAGAGATGCAATTGGTTTTCTTGAATACCATAATCACTTAGAATTTGTTTAAGCCAATGTAATTGACCACTGCAGCTACTAGCGGCTATGTATTCAGATTCAACTATTGATAGAGAAGTGTAGTTATGTTTCTTACTACTCCATCCTACTTTATTATTACCTATATAATAACATGCTCCTGATGTGCTTTTACTATCATCAGTACACCCAGCCCAATCAGCATCAGTGTACCCAATTATTGTGCTAGATGTATCACTAGTGTACCAAACTCCTAGATTCAGAGTGCCTTTTACATACTTAATAATTCTTTTAACAGAAGATAAATGGCTCTCTTTAGGTTTTTTTTTATAACGAGCGCATACACTAACATCATACATTATATCAGGATGCGAGGCAGTAAGAGCAAGGTTCCTATCATACTACGATATAGATTTAGATCTATAGATTTCTAGTTTCACCTTTAGATAGTTTGATCGTAGTACTCATGGGAGTTTTTGCATATTTAGCCCTCTCAAGGATGAATTTTTTGACAATCTCTAATGTGTATTTAGATTGCGAAACAAATAATCCTTCTGAATTTTGTTTGACTTGAAGACCTAAGAAAAATTACAACTCACCCATAAGAGACATTTGAAACTCTTTATGCATAATGTCCAAAAAAGATTTTACTTCTGAGGGAGAAGTTGATCCAAAGATGATATCGTCAACATATACTTGAGCTATAATGATGTGTTTGTCAAAATGTTTAACAAATAAGGTTTGATCATTTCCACCTCTCTTAAAACCTTTATCAGGAGAAAGATGGAAAGACGTTCATACCAGGCTTTAGGTGCTTGTTTTAGGCCATAGAGAGCCTTTTTAAGACGAAATATATGATTTGGATATTGAGGGTCAATGAACCCTTTTGGTTGTTCTTGATATGTTTCTTCAGTCAATATTCCATTAAGGAATACAGATTTGACATCCATTTGGTAAAGTGTAAAGTGCAAGTGGCAAGCTATGGCGAAGAGAAGACAAACAGATTCTAAATGAGTAACAGGATCAAAAGTTTCGTTAAAATCTATTCCTTCAATTTGACAATATCCTTGAGCAACTAATCTAGCTTTGTTTTTAATGATTATCCCACTTTCATTAGATTTATTTTTAAATATCCAATGTGTGCCAATAACCTTTTAGTGATTAGGCATAGGTACAAGATACCAAACATCATGAATGACAAATTAAAGAAGTTCTTACTGCATATCAAAAATCCAGTGAGAGTCATTCAATGCCTCATTTACATTCTTTGGTTCCACACGGGAAACAAAACATGCATAGTGAGCATAATTTCTTAATTGAGATCTTATACGCACAGGCTCACTAGGATTACCAACAACGTTATCTATGGGATGGTCTTTAGAAACCCAGTAAGGTACGTCAGGTGTCTCAATTGGGAATGAATCATTTATTTCTGGAGAGTCATTTTCTAAAACATTTGTAGGCTCTTCCATAATAGTTGATTCACCAGTCTTACTTTCTACAATAGTGTCACTTACAATTACTTTTATGAATTCCATCATGGTCTTAGTGCAAAGATTATAAACACGGTAGGCTCTACTGTTAGGCGAGTATCCTAGAAAAATAGCTTTATCTCCCCGACTCTCAAATTTGGATAAGTGTTCGCTGTCTTTTCATACATAACAAGTACTACCAAAGGTTGTAAGGTATTTAAGATTGGGTTTTTTCTTATACCTAAGATCGTAAGGAGTTTGTTTAGAATTCTTTCTAAGATAGACCCTATTGATAATGTGACATGCAATACAAATAGATTCTACCCAAAAATATTTAGGTAAACTCTTGGCATGTAACATAACACGTTCAATCTCTTGAAGAGTACGATTCTTTCTCTCGGCAATACCATTTTGTTGAGGAGTCTTAGGATCACTAAACTCATGTTTGTAACCATTATAGTCACAATACTCTATTATACCGGTGTCTTTGAATTATCCACCTCTATCATTACGAATTCTATTTACTTGAGAGTCCTTCTCATTTTTAATTTGAAGAAGTATTTTTAAGAAGGTTTGAAAAGTGTCAGACTTTTGTTTTAAGAAGGCTAACCAAGTAAATCTAGTGTAGTCATCAACTATAACAAGAATGTAACTGTGTCCACAGAGACTAACAGTTTGAGTGGGACCCATTAGGTCCATATGGATGAACTCTAAGGGGTTAGAGGTAAGAATATCTTTGACTTTCTTATGAGGTGCCTTAACAATTTTTCTTTCCTGACTGGAACCAAAGACAATATTAGAAATGGGTTTGATTTTTGGAACTCCTCTAACTATTTCTTGAGAAGTCAATCTACTAAGATTATCATAATTTATGTGACCCATCTTGTTATGCCATATCTCATTGTCATCCATTATTGAAACATTGCAGATTTCATAACTATTCATGACAGTATAACAATTGTCAGGAGTCCTGAATCTTGTAATTTTGCAATCACCATTTTCATTTAAAATTTTGTAATTGTTCTTTGAAAAGGTAACAGTATGATCTGAGTCAAAAAATTGCGAGATACTAAGTAGATTGGCCTTAAGACCTTTAACTAGAAGAACGTTTTCAAGAATAGGAAGTCCTTTCTCTTGGAGTGTTCCCTTACCTATGATTTGAGATAATACTCCCTCACCAAATAATCTTTTCCTCCAGCAAAGCTGGTTTTGTTCAGCCATGTGTTTTGAACATCCAGAATCTAAATACCAGCCAGAAGATGTGTGTTCAGCTTTTAAAGCAGTAATAACAATGTTACACTTCATTTGGGGTAATATATCATCTTTTCTAACCCAAATCGCTCTAGTTTTCATTTTGTGCCTATTTTCTCTCAATTGATAAAATTTGCGAGCATTCGATTTTTGTTTAAAAATGTTTTGCGCATGATTTTTAATTTTATTAAAGACATGAGCATTTGGTTTAGGGAAGTGTTTAGGAATCCTTCTAGGGAATGTTCTTTTAGGTTTGGTCTTTCTCTCCCTATAGTTAGAGTTTTTTTCTGGTTGTCTAGGCAGAACATAATTGTTACGACTTCTCCTAGAATTCTTAAAGGTTTCACAGATAAGAGGATTATAGATATGTTTAACTAGTCTTCTAGCATAGCATCTATCAAAAGAATGACCGTATATATCACAGTAGGAGCAATAAATATTGCTCAAAGTTGGAGTCACCTTAGGAAAGTCTTTAAACATAGGGTTTAAGGAGTTTTGAGGTTGAACCCTATTCCTAGATAGAACAGTTTGAAAGTAGATTCACTCTTCCTAATAGAGGGGCAAACATATTTATCCTTAGGTGAACTTTCATGTTTGGAGTAACTTGATTCCCCAATATCAAACTTTTGATGTTTTGAATCAAACTCAATTTTTAGAGAATGAAAGTCTGGGATGGTCTCAATAGGTCTTTTGCCTCCTGACACAAACTTGATAGGTTCAAAAGATTTTATTTGTGTATTTAAATTGGGGCAAAACCCTATTCCAGTTTGATCATCGGAATTGGTTTTGATTCAGCAACAAATCCATCAAAACAGTTTGAGTTATTTTCAAATTTTGAATTTTTTTTTAAAACAGTTGCTATCTTTTCTTTAGTCTGTTCAAATTCCAACAATGTCCCTTTGTATTTTTTCTCTAGAGTTTCATTTGTTTCAGTCAAATTTTTTAGTTTTTGATTAAACATTTTGATTTCACTTTCATGAGTAAGACATTGGGTAGTATACTCTTCGGCATTAAGTTTGACTATCAGACTTAGATCTTCTAGTTTCTTAGTGAGATCTTTCACTATCTTCTCTAGTCTAGTTCTTTTCTTGAGAGTTTTTGCATAAAGTGTGTGAATATCAGGGAGGTCTTCATTGTACGAGTCACTAAGTGTAGTGTGTGAAGTGACCCCTAAGGCTTCATTTCTTGAACTCACACACCCATGGACATCGTCATTATCGCATTCCCTTTGACTCACACACCCCGTGGTTGAGTTAACAATATTCTCAGAAAGTAAAGCATCTAAACCAGTAGTAACATGATTCACAATAGCAGGAGAAGTGATACTATCATCATTCTCATACATAGTTATATCATCATTGTAAATTATCTTAGCAAAGAAAGACATGCAAGGATCAAAAGCATTAGATGACTCAGGTTCCTCATTTTCAGAGTCGCTTGAATCATCCCATGTCTTGCAATTATTGGCCCTTGTGTGTTTATTGTGAGTGTTCAAATTAACTCTACAATCTTCTGCAATGTGTCCTAGTTTTCAACATCTAAAGCATTCAATCTTCTTAAGGTCTTTGTTAGGTCTAGCATGAATGTCCTTGTGATGTTTTTCTTGACCATTCTCATGAGGTTTGTGATTAGAGTGAGATGGATAATTGGACTTGCCTTGTTTGTTTGCCATGATATTTCTAAACTTTATAATTTTATTAAACTATTTTCACATTAAGGCAATCTGATTGTCCAAACTCTCTATGTCACATTCCTCATCAGAGTCATAATTAAGGATGTTAAGCTCAGGCTTAATCATCTTAGAAGAAAAACTCAGATTGAAACTAGTCTGTTTCCTATGGGACTGGGTCAATTGTTTCTTAAATTTTAATTCCATTTCCACAGTTCTAAATTTACTACTGAGTAATTCAGGAGTGAGATTTTAGTCACTCATTTCCTCAATAGCATATCTTTTGTTGTCAAATTTTTGTGGTAATGATCTTCGAATTTTAGATACAATTTCATGTCTGTCATATGTTATACCATTGGCATGCAGTTTGGTCACAATATCAGTCAAATTCATATAAAAGTCATCAAATGACTCAGAATCAGACATAATTAAAGAGTTATACTGTTGAATGTGCATTAATGTTTTAGCAGCCTTAACTCTAGTGTCAGCTTCATGAGTAGTAACCAAAGTGTCCCAAGCTTCCTTATAAGTGGTACAGGATGACATTATTTTGAACTCATGTTCATTTATGGACATAAATATGGCATTCTTTGCTTTGTTATTGGTGCGATAAACTTGCTTCTCTTCTTGTGTGAACTCACTTAATACTTTCTTAACCCTCTCATTACTTCCTTCAGTGGATGGTTTAGTAGGATAAATGTATCCATTTTCAACAATGTCTCAGACATCATCTCCCAAAGTTCCTTGAATGAAGGAAATCATCCTTACTTTCCAGTAAGCAAAATTGGTTCCATCAAAGATAGGAGGTATGGTCAAGTTACCAAATCTTTCATTTTTCTCGTCCATGTTCGATTTCAGAAAATAATTTCACAAACACATGATCTTTTAAAAGAAGTTTACAAAGCTTTGATACCAATTGAAATGCTGTTACTAAATCCGTTTAATATAAAATTAAAATATTTAAGTAAATCCGAACTGTTTTTTGAGGAAACTCTTTTCTTAAAATCAAATCAAATTAATCACAAGATGTGTTTAACAAAAATATGTACGAGATCTATTCAAGATTGGTTAACATGTTTAATAAATCAGTTTAAAAAATTTAATCTTAGCACAACCAAGAATTAGATGAGAAGATGTAGAAAGATGAAGAACAAGGATTTTTAACGTGGTAAAACCTCACCCAACTAAGGAAACATCCACGACTGCCTCTACGGAGTAAACCAAAAATTCTACTGAAAAAATTATAACAGTTACAAACTATATAACACATATGCACACAAATCAGACCTATACAAGTTTAGGAATGTACCCAGTGGTGTCCTTATAACTTCTCTGCAGTTCTGTTTATTGATGTTGTCTTCCAGTTTGCTAACTTCCAATTTGTTCAAGTTCTTTACGCCGACTCTTGTTCTTGAGATCTTGTTACCAACACTTTAGTGTAGGGTATAGTGTTTGTGAAGGTGCTTTCTAATACATGCATGCACACACTCACGACGATTTATACAAACAATCCTATCAAATTACATATAAGATCTATATGCTGTGATTTTTTATTTCTCTCTTCTTATAAAACATAACCTTATTTGACCTTTATAATAATCCCAAAATCCACGGCTATCTTGCTCGAAAGAGGTATGAAGATTTTAATCAATCTCAGGTTTTGAAAATATTTTTGAGATTGAAATTCACCAAGTGCGATTCCAACTAGGTCGAAGGTCTTATTTCAAAAGAACTAGAAACATAACATGTTTTTGTTGATTTCATAGCTAATAACATTTACAGAAACAAATGAACAAATATTTTCTGAAGATCAGAAACTAAATATGCAGATCTATGTGGAATATAACATGCAATGACTTAGATCTAAGATTTCTATAAAAGTAGAAACATAGATCTAAATAGATGTTTAAGTTGATAACAAGATCTGAGAACGAAGAGGTTATAGTAACAAAACTAACAAACTAATCACTCAAAATCTCTCAAACACTAAAGGTTGTGTTTGGTATACATTGTTTATGAAGGAGGTTATCATTTGAATATAGATTTGGATGATTGAGGGTTGGGGTTTCCTAACTCTGTTTTCTCTCTCTCTATCTCTCTTCTCTCTTTCTCACACTAATGACCAAAGTGGCAAAAGTCTCAGATAGCTGAGGGTAGGGCTCCTTTTATAGGAGGCTGAGAATATTCGAGAACACAGACCAAAATCAAGGGCTACGATCTGGTCTTGGAGGATTGACTTTGATCCAATGGTTTAAACAAAGGCGGTGATTAAAACGATTCTGATTGGATCAAATTGGTTTCACCAGGATTGTGTAAGAACGCATGCAGGTCATCGATTAAATCTAATCCAAGGGTTGAAATAACACACAACAATCGTCTCACACAAAAAACACAATTTGGAACAATTATAGCTCGACGGGTGTGGGCATGAGATTGGATGATATACGCGTGTCTAAAAATAATTACACATCAAGCCTTATAGTCTCTGGCGCTTTCGGATTCTACGCAAGTGAACTTTTAGCCAATAAAACCAATAAACCAAAATAGCAAATTGGCCCCAAAACTTTTAAAACCAAATTATAATTAATAAAAACCTTATTTTAAAAGTTTATAAAATTCCCAAAAAATATATTAAGAATCAATTTTAGGGATATAAACACACTCAACATGTATACACAAGTTTATATGAAATATGAAATGTATGAATGCAATTCTAATGTGTGTGACTGTTGGTAAATATACCTAGATCAATCAATCAAGAGGAATAATTTGGAAACCAATCTCCGAGGTTCTTTCGTTTCTAGGAAGGACATAATTTTGTCGCTATTTCTAAACTAGATGAACACTTATACAATACAGACTCAAGTGAGTCAAGGGTATAAGGTGCTTCATCAGGCACATTTTTCAAGATGTGAGGGACCTCAAACGGGTGCACACAATTGAGCAAAGGGAGCAAGAATCCCTTTTTGTATAAGGTGTCTCCGAGGATAGTGAACTTCACAGTTTTGTACCTCAACTTCTTCCTTTCTTATTTTGCTTCTGGCATCTCCCCCTCTTTAATGTATATGACTAGGTGTAAATCCATGAAGCTTCCCTATTGATATTTAAACAAGAACCAAGTGTTCCATCCGCCTCTTCAATCGTTGGTCCTAGCAAAATTTCCACTGGGACAGTCCTCCTAATATTCGTCCTAGTTGCTGAGGCGAGCCTACCAAGTGCATCGACTCGATCATTATCAAGCCTAGGTATCCTCTTCAACTTAACTTCTCTGAAGATCTCCAATAAGGACTTCACCCTTTTAAGATATTTGGCCATTCTATCATCCTTAGCCTCGTATGATCTTAGTTTCTGATTCACCACCAGTATTGAATCACTATGGACTAAGATCTGGACGACACGAAGAGATCTGGCCAAGGAGAGGCCTTCTATGAGGGCCTCATATTCAGACTCATTGTTGGAGGCTTTGAATTTGAACCTCAGGGCGTACCCAATGTCTGTGCCATCAGTCACTGATACTATTAATCCATCCCCCCTTTCGCTCTCGTAAGAGGACCCATCGATGAAGAGATTCCACATGACGTATTCCTCTGAAAAATTTCGCTCGATGAGGAATACTTATCTAAATCGATATCTTCCCTCCTCATTCTCGATAACTTTTCCTCTAGCGGTGCTTGTGTCAGGCTTATCTGTGGATGGGTCAACAACTTTACAATGTTGAGTATCTGTCTTCTCGATGCTCTCATCTCCAGCCTCCTCATCTTCCTAAGTAAATTCAGGTACAAAATCTTCCAATTTTTTGCCCTTAATGTCCATCTAGGTTGATACACAATGTCGAACTCCCCTAGATCTGTAGCCCAGGCCATAAGCTTCCCCAATTTTTTTGGCTTGTGTATGACCTGCCTAAGGGGAGAGTCAGTGAGGACGACCATTGTATGGGGCTGGAAGTACAGATTCATCTTTCTTGATGCATTGATCAGGTCATAGGTTAACTTCTCCATCCTAGGTTATCTTTGCTCCGCCCCTTGGAGTGCCTTACTATTGAAATACATAAGCTTCAACACCTCGTCCTCTTCTCTCATAATGGTTGCGCTGATTACTAATTCTGAGTCGGTCAGGATCACATATAATCTATCACCCCACACTGGTCGTGACAACAACATGGGAGACCTTATGTATGACTTTATTTCTTTAAAAGCCTGGTCACACTACTCATTCCATTCGAAGGCCTTTATGAGAATTTTGAAGAACGGTAGACATTTATCTGTGGCCTTCGATATGAACCTATTCAAAGAAACCACTCTCCCTGTGAGCCTCTGAATGTCTTTAATGGTCCTCGGGGTCTCATTTCTAGTAGGTCCATTATCTTCTCAGGATTAGCCTCGATATCTCTTTGATTGACGATGAACCCTAAGGACTTCCCTGCTCCGACTCCAAAGACTCATTTAGCTGGGTTGAGCTTCATTAGATATTTGTCCATCGTGTTAAAAGTCCTCTCGAGGTCAGCCACATCATCCTCAGCCTTTAAAATCTTAGTCAACATGTCATCTACATAGACCTCCATAGACTTCCAGATTTAGTATTTAAACATTTTATTCACAAGGCATTGATACGTTGCCCTCACATTCTTTAGGCTAAAGGGCAT
Source organism: Sambucus nigra (assembly GCA_949130495.1). Taxonomy (NCBI): domain Eukaryota; kingdom Viridiplantae; phylum Streptophyta; class Magnoliopsida; order Dipsacales; family Adoxaceae; genus Sambucus; species Sambucus nigra. The sequence goes on from OX422209.1 coordinate 44,143,156, forward strand.
GACCCTATAACAGTATGTCCCATTATCGGTAATGAAAGACATTTTTTCTGAGTCTTCAGTGTTCATAAATATCTGGTTATAGCCTGAATAGGCTTCCATAAAGCTCATTAGCTCATGGCATGCGGTAACGCCTACCATCTGATTAATGCGAGGGAGAGGGAAACTGTCTTTGGACAATATTTGTTGAGGTTGGTGAAGTCTACACACATCCTCCATTTCTCGTTCGCTTTGGGGACTATGACTGTGTTGGACATCCATTCGAGATAGTTGAACTCCCTGATAAACCCATCGTCTTCAAGCTTCTTGACCTCATCCCTTATGACTTCATATTTTTCTCAAGAATAAATTCTCCTCTTCTACTTTACCGGCTTTATGCCTTCTACCACGTTGAGCTTGTGGCACATGATTTCGGGGTCAATCCCCGGCATATCTGCACGACTCCATGCAAAGACACTCTGTCTTCTCCTTAGTAGCTTGTTGAGGTCTTCTTTCATGTCTGTCTTTAGAGCTTTGCCAACTTGGATGGTTTTTTCCAGCTCATCCTCATTGAGGATAATAGATTATACCTCTTTCGTGGCTTCTCCTCTCTTCAGTCTTGCCTCATCCCTGGGGTTAATAGTATCAATATTGTAAGTAGTGGTTGCCTTCCTATGCACCTCTCTTTCCTCGGTAGAGTTGAAGTAGCACTGCCTTGCCGTCGTCTGGTCTCCCTGAACTTCCCCTAACCCGTAAAGGGTCGGAAATTTTATCATCTGGTGAACCATAGAGGGCACTGTAATACCCCGTATTTTTGTGATATTTATTTATGGTATTATTTGAATTAAATGTGTATTAATTGGGAATTAATCCGGATAAAATACTAACGAGATGTGAGTTGGTATTTGATTATAATGTGTACATACGACGTTATATGAATATTGAAATTATTAAATTTGTCGTGAGATTTATATACGGGAATTTGGAAAATTTTGTTGAGACGCGTGTGACAGTCGCTTCAGGAAAGTAATTATTTAATTAAAAAGTGAATTTTATTTCTATTAACCGTATGGTCGTTTTGAGTGCGCCAACGTGTCCGGAAGGGTCGAAATAGTCAGAAAACACTACCCGGGGGTTTAGTTTGGGTCCCGGGGCATTTTTGGGCCATACCGGCAACTTAAAAGGGTATTTTGGTAATTTTGGAATTTTGGGAATTAAAACCTACGAAAATTAGAGTTTAATTATGATTATTAATTAAACCCACCAACCCATTATCATCACTAAACTAAGTAGTGGGCTACAGGAGAAGTTTAGAATAGAAGTTAAGGGTCCAAAAATAAACCCCCACCTCCATTGTCATCATCTTTAAAGAAGAACTTGTAGAGAGAGAGAGAAAAGAGAATTCTGCAGAGAGAGAGAGAACAATTCAACCTTCAAGATTCAACATCAAATTCAGAGAAATATTAGAGGCAAGTGGTTTAATTACATTATTTGCAAAGAATGTTTCTTCCATGCGTATGAAAAAGTATATAATTGTTTTGTTCTTTGAGAATGATAAAGACCCATTGAATTGGAATTAGAAAATTACATTTTGATGAGGAGATTGCATGTAGAATTGTGTTAGGTTGATTATTCTGATAGTAATACATCTTATATATCACCAAAAATGGATTTTAATTATGTCTATGGATGACTTTAATTTTCTAGGGTTCATCTTCATGGGATTGGGGGAAAATTGGGGAGATTTGATGATTAAATGTGATTTAGAATGATTTTATCCCATATTTATGTTAATATACGACCTAAGTATGTTTAGGAATGATTAGGAACCTTAAAACACTGTTGGGTTAATGTTGGGATGAGTTTTGGGAAGAGAAAGTTGGAGGAAAAACGAATTTAGGATTTCTGGGCTCGAAACTGTCACCTCGTTAGAAGACCTGCCCAGGTCGTATGAACGAGCTTGTTCGAACGAGCTTCTAACGAGTTGACAGTTTGACTTCTAACGAGTGGGATTTTTTTTTGATGCCTTTCGTTCGAACGAGATCTCGTTAGAATGCCACTTCGTTCGAACGGACTCTCGTTCGAACAGCCTCGTTCGAACGAGACTTCTAACGAGTTGACAGTTTGGCCTTTTTAGCCTCATTTGAACTCTAGTGTTCCGTAACCTTGTTTAATTGTAGAGATGACAATTCCTTAATGACTAATGGATATAGTTGGGACATTTGGGATATATTGAGGAGTAAAACATAGAAGTGTGGTTTGAACCAAATGATATTTATGGGTTAGAACGTGAGTAACCAATTACGACGTGAGGATAATGAATGATGTGTATATATAAACCGGGGACACGTGTGTTGGTATAAGAATGAGAAATATACCACTAATAAAATATGTTAAGTACTAAGATGTGTGCATGCTTAGTATACGTATAAGATTTTATGTGTATGACATACCTACCATACTTGCTATCACGGGAGGTTTACGTTCGCTTAGGGCCATCTACTCCTTGTGTGCCTGGATTTAGATTGGTGCCTAGAGGACATAGTTCAAGAGAATGACTTATTTTTGAGTTAATAAGTCAGCTGACTATGGAGCATAGGTATGTACGTGACCATGGATATGTTGAATTATGTTCGCCTCCATTTTTGTATGTTGAGCTTATTCTAACAATTCCTGAGAGATTCGGAATTTGTAATCCTTATGTACGCGATGTACCGGGATGGATAGCAGAGTATGTGTGCACCGCAGCTTAGCCTCGGGGTGCTTGTATTATATATCTATGATGTGAATAATATACGGTTAAATGAAAAGAATTGTTATGTTTGAATGTGAGAATCACTATAGTAACGCATTGAGAATATAAAATGGGAGATAACCTTTGGTAAATTGTACTACTAATACTTTGATATTTGAGAATTTAAGTAAAGCTCTCTATTAAATTGATAACATTGGGACTTATAGTATGAATCGAGTAGAAAGTACAGTATTTGTTTTGGTCTAGTTAGATATGAGAAACACTTGTATGGGTACGGTACGTTAGGAGTGCACAAATAGCCGAGAGGTGAGTATTTCATGTGAGAGCACGTCCTAACATGTACTTGGCATTCATTGTTTTAATGTTATTAAAACACTTGCTATTTTTAAAATACTCTCCACTTTCGGGCTCTGACCTGTTTGCTTTCAAATCTACTTTTTGTAAAAACCTTTTTAGGTGCCTAGCCACAAGGCCACCATGCATAATATTTCCAGTCAGGTGACTAGCTGTAGCTGTTGTGGAAGTTACAGAGCCTTGCTAGTAGACGCTTCATTTGCCTTGACTCTATATTCAGATTTCATCAGTTGTAGGGCATGTCGCCCATTTCTTTTAGAGACATTTCATTTATTTCAGTTATTCAGACTTTTGGCATGTAATTAATTCAGGATGCAGACTTGTTTTATTTCTTTCCATATTGGGATTGTTGTGAGGAGTATTTCCTCTAGACTCATTTTTACTTATTGATTTATTATAGTTGGACTTTATTGTGAATGGTTATGTTATCCTTTACATTTCACTTATTGCATGTTAATCAGAGTTAACTTAAAATTTGGCAACTCACTTTTTAAATACTAGGTGGTTAGTAATCGTTAAAATATTTTCGACAGTGATGCTATTAACTGAACCAACTTGGCATTTTGTATTAATTTAATAAAGGAGTAGCTACCCGGTATTTAATTAGTCGGGGTGTCAGAGGCACAAGCTCAACTTCTTTGAGGGTCACTCTCCCCAATATGATTTTGTAAGATGACAAGATGTGTTCGTCCATCACAAAAAAGTTAACCTTCTTGGTAATCCATTTTGACCACTCGTCCCCCATTCTAACATCGACCTCATACACTCATAGGGGTGAAATTTTTCCCTGCTAAAACCAATCAAGGGGTGGTGGTATGGGATGAGCCTAGCTTGGCTAAGCCTTAAGGCTTTGAAGCACGGATAAAACATCACATCTGCTAAGCTGCCCCCATACACTAAGATCCTCGGCACCTCACATTTGTACATCCTGGTGGTGATGACCAGAGGGTTATCATGTGGGGATAACATGCCCTTGAAGTGCATTCTTGAGAAACCCACTATCAGAGTGTCCATATCAACTTTCTTCCTTTTTTCTGGCTTGGTTTCAATAGATGTTGAGAGCACAGTTTTTATTACTGCCTTGGCTGCAACCACATGAGCCTTCCTATCTGCAACCTTTGATCTTCCTCCTAATAGTCCTCCAAAGATCATTCCAACACCGAATGAGATCATATTGAGCCTTTTCATAGGGTCATCGTCATCTCTCGGTGGGAGGTTAGGGTCGTCCTCATCATCTTAAGTGCCATACCTTCGGTTTGGAGGATCTTCTATGCACGTATCACCTCTCTTCTTCCTAGGGTCATCCAATCGGCCCCTCTTAAAGGTACCCTTGTCCACGTATTTCCTTAACTTCCCTTCTTTTAATATTTTTTCTATTTCATCCTTCAGGGAAAAGAACTTATCAGTTAGATGCCCATGGTCTTGTTGAAACTCAGACCATAGGTTTTTGTTCCTCTTATGAGGAGGAGTACTCAACTTCTCAATCCATTTTAAAGATTGATCACTCTTTATCTCATTCAAAATGTGTTCACAACTGACCGTCAGAGGGGTGTAATCAGCAAACTTATCATCTTCTAGCCGCTTCTTCCCCTCTTTATTCATTTTTTGGTACTTACCCCCACTAGTACTTCCTTTTTCATCCTCGTATTTGGCTTCCATAGCCTCTTCGGCATTTATCACTTTCCCTGCAGTGCCCAGCAGTTGTGCCATTATCTTAGGGGGGTCTTCAACAAGTTTCCCCAGTAAATTTCCCTTTTGGAGGCCTCCAATGAGGGCTGTCATGGCTATGCTTTCCTTATAGTCTTTGACCTATAACTTTTCTTTGTTAAATCTAGCTATGTAGTCTCTTAGGCTCTCGTTCTTCCACTGCTTAACATAGAGCAAGTGTGTGGTCTTCTTCTATGGCCTCACTCTAAAGAAAAAGTTATGGATAAACCGGTATGCTAACTGCTTAAAGATTTTAATGGAGTTCTTTGGAATATACATATACCAGACATGTGCGGCACCAGTCAGAGTGCTAAAAAAGGAACGATACCTCATCTCATATGAGATAGAGTATATGTCTATAGTTGATTGGTACATCTCGATATAATGTACGGGGTTGGTACTCCCGTCATACCTTGGGGTGACCATAGGTGGTTTAAACTTGGATGGCGTTGAGAAGTGAACTATCTCTGCCACAAAGGGTGAGCCTATGTAGTATCCTCTCTAAAGAGGGTCCCGACTCTTCATGATTTCATCGATTTTATCCTCCAACCTTTGGATCGAGTCATTATAGGGCCTCGTAGGGTCGACTTGGCCGATGTTATCCCCTGCCGCCTCTTTGGGGTGAACTGGGGGTTCTACTATAACGGGTATGTGTTGATTGTTTACTTCGCACTGACCTTTATCCCGTCCGTGGGGTCGGCCCCTATGGGGTCGGCTATCTGCTGCCTCCCTTATAGACCTCGTAATACTCCTCAATCTCGATAATTTTTCCCTTAGGTTATTTATTGGATCCAGCCTCTCAATGGCTGACCATCTTCTTAGTCAATCGAAAGATGAGCCTCTAGGGTGATCATTGGGATTCTGCCTCCCGCACTTCCCTATGCTCTCCTGGAGGGGTCGCACGATATTGTTGGGGACCTCGAACGGCTCCCAACATTCTATGGGGGGCTCTTCTTCCACCTCCACATCATTATACCTATCTTTTGGGAACGGGTTTCCTTACCTCCCCAGGCATAGACGCTGGGGTCAGTAACATCCCTCCTCCGTTATTTAGGTGGCAAGTCATTGCATGATGCCTGGGGTAGTCCCCTGGCTTCGTGTTTCCCTGGTGCAGCTGCCGGAGTAATCATCTCTGGTGAGACTCCAGGTGGTCTCAATATTTTTTGGCTAAAATCTTCAAACTTCTCCTGCATAATCATCTAGCTTCCTACTAGGGACTTTCGGGCAGCAGCCACGTCAGCCATCTCATACTGTGGTGGCACTGGACTAGAACTAGGTCCTACACCACGCAAAGGGGGTAGAACTAGTTCACCACCAGAGTTACTAATGAGGTCAAGCTGTATGAAGGAAGATATAGCTTTTCGTTCCCACATACGACACTAAACTGATGATGCTAAGATTTCACACCACCAGATAATAGGTGATAAGCTCAAACAGTGATAACAATGGCACCAATAGAGTTATGTATATAAGTGTATAGAATGGGATGAGTATAAGAGGAATGAATAGATGGTGTATAGTGGTTCAACCAATTAGGCCTACATCCACTGTGAGTGTGTGATCCACTAAAGATGGGCACTAACGTCCTTGGATACAATGCTCATAAGCTAACTCTCTCTCCTTACTATGTGCACAAGCAGAGTTTTAGCTAGGGTTACATAATATCGATCCATTAATAAGGTTGAAGATGACATGTATATATAGGGCTCGGGTGGTGTAGTGTAACCCCTAAGCATGCATTGAGCATGTGAATAACGATCTAGCCAATTCCCTGCTGACACCTGGATGTGCAACTTGTGATTAATAATGACATAGTATTCCCTCACGCGAAGGGATGATATTATTATAACGATCTAGTCTACGTGCTATATGAGTCCCACGCGTCTCCCAGATTATGCATTGTGATGATGTCACCCTCGACTTCTGATGTTACGCAGAGTATAAGGTTCCTACTGGTAGTGACTCTCAATAGCCGTGGGCCTCGTATTGTCGTCCCGTCATAGGGTCATTTGGACTTCTATAAAGGGTCGGCCCATCATGTGTCGTCTTATCCATGATGAGGGGTCGGCCACTTGAGGTGTCATCATATCCATGATGAGGGGTCGTCCCCTTGAGGTGTCATTTTATCCATGATGAGGGGTCGTCCCCTTGAGGTGTCGTCTTATCCATGACGAGGGGTCGGCCCCTTGAGATGTCATTTTCTCTAGGATGATGGGTCGTCTTAGCCGACCCTTCCTGTGATGGAACCTTGGTACAGCTGGTTCTTCATCCTGGACTTTGTCCCTCGTCTTAGATGGGGATACCCTCGGCCTAGTCGATGGTGTATATTGGTATATCAGTTCTCATGCCCTTCTTTTTCCTAGAATTTCATACTGTAAACATTTTTCAATAAATCCCAACTCAACCACTTCCAGTCTCATCATTCCCACACTCAGCAACAAAATTTCAATATTAAACTGGTTTCTCCTAAATTCCTTATAGTACATCAATTGTTCTAATATAAATTAAAATCCTAAATCAACGCATATGGAAAAATGATCACCATTAAAACATAATTTATTCATAAATTCCCAGAAATTGAAAACCCAATTTATGTGTCAATCGCAACCCAAAATCACCAGTTTAACACCCACCTTGATATGAATTGAAAAATGCAATTAGTTTAAAAGCAAGTTGAACCACTTGCCTTAGGATTCGTGGAGTTTGTTTGATCCTTTGTTGTAGAGATGGTTTATCAAAGAACACCTCCATTGTTATTCCTTTTTCGCTACCAAGAGTTCTCCCTCTTCGTTCCTCTACATTCTCAGATTTCTCCCAATTGTGTTATGGCTACCCAAAGCTCCATATATTTTTATCTCCTCATCCCATTTTTTGTCATACGGGCTTAATTAAAATGGCCTAAATACCCCCCATATGGGCTCGATTAAGCCCAAAAATACCCCGTCACCCATTTACCACCCCCGGGTACACTTTTTCAACTTGTACAACCCATTCAGACTCAATCGCGCACTCAGATTTGACATCTGAAATACTTTATAACATTCTCTAATTTTTAGACCTCAAAATGCGACATTAAAATAATCCGAATAATTAATGCTTTATTGTGCAAATTAAATAAATCCTCTGATTAAAATTAATTCTCTAAATATTAAATTTAAATTTCACCAAATAAATTTGATTTTTATTTCTCCCAAAATAATTAATTTCAATGTCCTAGAATTTACGTGGTGTTACATACTCCCCATACAAAGGAATTTCGTCCTCGAAATTAAGGTAAACCTAGTACTCCAAATTTTAACTAGCTCCCATGTTACCTACCCTTAAGATCATTACTCGCATCTCTCCCACATGTAATCGTGAATTGTTTTAAAATTTCAATTAATTTACTCGGGTTCCCATTCACCCTGTACTGGTGCTCAACCGCATAAACAAGACCTGACTTTTTCCAGCCTAAAATCATAATCTAACTTCGATGTCCAGTCATAACCACATACATATAAAATAATCGAGGTACCCAACCCATGTACTAATGACCAAACATCTCTCCACTTCCAATGTTGAGCTAAGCTTCAAGCGTGGGATGTCTCGCAAATGAGAAATCCAAATAAGGAACCCCCGTATACACTACAACCTAACATTGTAGGTCATTGAGATCCCTTCGGGCCCCAGTCCTTAGCACGTACCCCCAAATACTCGTCTACTGACACAAAAGCATACACGCCCAGTCTTATGCTACAAAAAACATCATATAATACCTCGCCCTTACTATCACTAGTTTCCTTGCGCGAAATGAACCCCGAGTTATATCTCCCTGCTTGAAAGTAAGCATATTCACCCAGAATCACGTTAGTAAACATACCTACTTTTCAGGATAAAATATAACAACACCATACATTATTATGCGCCTATTATACCACACAATATAACACATGTGCTCACATAGACATTTATATTTAGGCTAGACTCCCTCTCAGATGACACCTACTAGAAATCATCCATGTCCGGGCAAAGAGAATACTAAGAATTACTATCATTTTCCACTATAGTTGAAATCCATCGTTAACCACACAAAACATAAGGAAAAATCATCTACCCTACTCCCAAAGGGCTCAAAAGTAGTAACCTCTCACAAAATTCCATCACCCTTTTAGTGTACTTCTCCCCCACTCTCTCTCGTGGTTAACACTAAGGAACTTCTCTACCCTACGGTAATTTTATATAGAAACCATAATAACACTAATGATATAGCCACTAGATCCGTCTCCCACACGAATATAGTGTTATTTGAAAATTTAGTGTGAGTCACTCATATCACACGAAATTTATCCCATTTACCCGAGGATAAAACTTATACTTACACTCATCAATACACCGGCGATTAAAATTATTCATGGACACAATACTCTCGTCCAAATTGAACCAAAAATCCTATAAGTGTTGCCCTTTTCGGGAATCCCACCCCTTTACTTACCAAACTACGAACAGGGTTTGTATGTATGTTCCCACTCTTTACACATTACACACATCTCTGTGTCATTCCGATTTACCTTGCCCCACTAGCCATGTCTGAATTGTCCTTCCCACGGATCTAGTAGTCTTGACCCTGATTGCTACCCCTTATCCCTTTGTCTTCACTGGCCCTATGGGACTCGTTACCAACCTTAATAGCATTGGTTGAATCCACCATCACTTGGTAGAAATTCTACTAACCTTAATCATTAAAATGGATACTTTACTAGGTATTCCCCCCGATGGTGTCACACAAGAAATGTTAAATCTAGTTCTTCCCTTTGGATAGTTTCCCTAACATTCTTGGCTCCTCTTTTAGGGAATAGTTAATGTAAACTCGTAATCATATGACTCCTAACAATAATCGGCACTAGCCGTCCTGGTCGGATTTTCCATCTATGCATGTATATTTTATCCATGAGTCCATTATCCACTTATGGACTCCATTATATTCTTGGTACTCTTCGTCGGGCATAAAGTTTGCAAAATTATTCAACTTATCTACTATGATAGGCCATTATCTTGCCCTCTTGTGATAAGTTTCAAAATTTCATTTGCATCTTTGTCTAAACAGCATACGGAAGGTCACTTGTTCAGACCGCGCCTAAATTTTTTGTTCCACTCCATACATATTTCTCTATTTGTGGTGACTGTTGCTTATCAATCAATGCTGCTCTTATGATCAAAAGCTTTGCCTGAATTTAATATTGGGTGTCGCTACACTCCACCCTACATGATTACCATTGGGTTCTCTTTTTTCCGTTGGCTCCTCACACTTCCTCTCTTCCTAGGATTCCTACAATAGCTTTCCAAACGATTCCCTCTGAATCCCCCTCATTTTTTGACTTCGTGGGGGTGAGTCTAATATACGCCATCATTATCTACAATGTTGTTTAAGAGGCTACTATTCCTGGCGATTATGTCTATCACCTCCCTAAACAATAATCAGAGTGACCCTTATCACGATCACCATTTCTAGAATACTCCACGTCTTTTGTTGATCGCCTCAACTTGTAATCCTTCTAACGGCCCTTGCTGGTCCTTCCACGATGTTAGGTTTACGAAGCCCAACCGAACTCGTATATGAACACATCAACTATACTTAATAGCAGGATAATGTAAATGCACGTACCTAAAGGAATACATCAATCCTATCATAAGTCTCTATATCAAAGAACGCTAAGCTGAAACGTAAAAAGTCACACAAATCCTAAGGACACTAAAACCTAATGCTCTGATACCATCTATCACACCCCACCTAATAAAATACCAGGTGATCAGTCATATATCAAATTAAAATAGGAATCTCATTTGGTTCATTCTTAGCATCACTATCGAAAAACTTTTTAAAACTTACTACCCACCTAGTATTCAAAGAAGTCGGTGTCAAATTTTATCTTTATTGATCAAAGACAAAATAAGTGCGGAATTAAAATAAACATCACATATTGATAGAGTCAAATCATCTCATCAAATAACTAAAATAAAGTCTTTCTGAATAAACCATTGGCTAAATCCAAACTTAAATAAATTAACAGAGAGTAATAAATCCCTTACAATCTCAAATGAAATAACTGTATAAAATCGTGAGCGACATGCTTGAGATAAACATAGATAACCTTACTAATCTGGGAATAAAATAAGATAATCATCTATCCAAATTCTGCAACATCCACACATGTTGCAGCTGCGAGTCCCAAGAATGAATTCAAGCCTGGCGTCCGTGTGCCTGGACACCTAAAAGATTTTGAAAATATTTGATAGCAAGGGTTAGAACCCAAAACATTTTGAAAATATTTAGCAAGTGATTAAATTTCAATAACTTAAAATGCATGAATGCTCTTTATATTCAAGTCCGTGTCGCACTCTTTTGAGGACAGACTCATCCCTCAATTAATGTGCCCACCAAACTCTTTCTTTATATCCCACCTAGTCCTCTACCCTGTAACTAACTCTTGATAAAATTATTCCTTGACACACTACTCTAACCCGAGAATGTTTAAAATATGATTTATAATTTATTTACCACTATAACTTAAATAATCATTTTTCCTTTAAGTCCTTATAACACTCACACTAGTTATATAACAAACACAATTTTTTGTCCATGTATGTGATTACCAGTATATAATTATTTCTCCCATTATATATATAACACTATATTAAACGTTCCAACATATGTTGAAGATATATATAATCCATCCTCCCGAGAAATACCTCATTGGATGTATTCTCTAAAGTGCTATCAACCCAAGCTACTCAGTCCCACTGTGACACCCCGCCTAATAAATTACCGGGTGATCAGTCCAATACCAAATTAAAAAAAGAATCCTAGTTGGTTCCTTCTTAGCATCACTATCGAAAAACTTTTTAAAAATTACTAACCACCTAGTATTCTAAAAAGCTGGTGCCAAATTTTAACTTTTTAATTAAACAAAATAGTACATGCGGAAATAAATATAAACCATTCACACAACTGAATTAAATCAACTGAACAAATGATTTAACTACTTGCCGAATAAACCATCGACCACTAAAATAAAATAGTCCAACAACAATCATCCAACAACTGAATAGATAAATTTGAAAACTACAACTGAAAAATCTAGGCGACATGCCCTAAGTAATATGAAACTGATAGATGATTCCTACTCTAGAAAAGAATGAACAATGCATCTGATCCAAGCTCCTACTAGCATCCACATATGCCGCAGCTCCGTGTACCTGGAATAGAATATCAATCCTGGTGTCCCTGTGGCTAGACACTTAAAAGGTTTTAAAAATTGTTTTATAGCAAGGGTTAGAACCCAAAATATTGTGAACATATTTAGCAAGTGAATTAACTGCAGTAAATAAAATGTATTAATGTGCTTCATATTTAAGTTAGTGTCGCACTCTCTTGAGGACATGCTCACCCCTCCACTAATGTGCACACCTAACGGTTACCTTAACCCCACCTAGTTGTACTACCCTATCTAACTAGTCCTGGTGTAATCTCCATTTTCCATACTACTCTAACCCGAGTATAATTATTCATGGGATATAATTTACCTCACCAATTAACTTAATTAATTCTTTTTTAAATAATATCTTTGTGGTTTATCACTACCAACTACGATATGAGATTTATGCTTAAAAAGAAAGTAAGTAAACACTTGTCCCGTGGATAAAATCCGATGACCTTGAGTCGAATCCCACGGAGTTAGGTCGGAGTCTCCTTTTCCTCTCCCTCTCTTCTTCCTCTCTCCTCTTCTCTTTATTTATTTCTTTCTCCCACTCTCTCTTTCCTTATATAGGGGAGAGTAAGGGTTTATCCCCTTAAAACCAAAAAATGACTCGTTTACTCAATTACGAGTCCTTATTACCCCAAAACCCCCCAGAGCCTATGCAATACCCCCGGATACTCTTATCTGACTATCTCGACCATTCTAAAACCAACCGCACACTCGAAATCCCAATTCGAGTTCTTAACTACAATTTAATAATTAAAGCCAACGCCTCCCAATACGAATTTACCAATTAAAATATTATCCTTTGTCTCGTTACCCAACTGCCACATGTAATTAAAATACTCCTACTCATTTACTTAATCTCAAAAGTAAATGAGACACACATCGAAAATCATCTTGCCCGCATAAACTCCAAAAATTATTTTTTGCAAAAAATTTCCCAAATTTCCAATTTATACCCATTTATGAAATTTAAATTATCCATAAAAGTACAGGGTATTACATACTCCCTCCCTTACAATGGAATTTTGCCCATGAAATTAGGATACAACTGGTACTACCAACCTGGGATCTCTAATCTCACCTCGACCATACACTCGTTCAGTACCCACCTGTCTCAAGGCTCATACTCTCTTGCACTTGTTTACCCAAAAACATAGCTAAATATCTACCTCAGTAATAAGGGTGCCTCTAACTTTACATCCCACTCATCATTTCTAGTAACACATGTAGAGAAAACGAGCCCAGAGTTGCCGCTCTAACGTCTAAATCTCACCGTAGAATCACGATTCTGAGCATCCGCTCATATACATCAGGATATTTAATTTCTCAAAAAAAGAAGTTACTCTCACGCTTGAATATTCCCATAGTCTCATTGCTTATCTTGGGCATACAACCCCTTAAAAATAATTTCATTTCATCCAACACACTCCAAAACCATTTATGACTGCCTGAGGGCATAATCTTTTATTTTATACATTACGCCCCTTGGATTTCAGGCGGTATATAAAACCAACTTAGTAGGGTGCCCATACACTTTGACCCGTGCTTCTCTTCACAACCACTGTAAACGTCCGACACGTATAATTTCTCTAAATAATGAGCCCTATTTCCTCGGTGTAATACTCATACATGGGTTTTCCAACCTGCAAAATTCCATTCTTTCTATACATGGAAATCCCATCCTTCTCAAGGTTAACCAACTAATCTTTTTGTGGTTATCTGATTTTAATTTTCCTATATTGGCGCCACTAACTCTACCTAATAATCCTATGATCGATGTGTTTCCCTACCCACATATAAAGAATACTATCCTAAATTGTGTCCCTAATGCCCAACACCATTCTCAACTCCCGACATTTGCTTGGTTTCATGCGTGGGACGTCTCGAAAAGTGAAATCTAGACAAGGAACCCTCCCGTTACACTACTTCCTCGCATCGTCAGTCATCGAGATATAACGGCCTAAGGCACACCAACGGGACGTCCTAAATCCTACATTACTAACCTAATAACGCTCTTCTACTACTATTCCCTTCCATCTTAGAGAAATGGAAATTCTAACTAATCAAGGCGCCTATGCCCTTTTAAATTTTTCGAACATCATACCCACAACACATTACCTCCAAAATTTCCCTTCTGAACAAGGCCTGGCCCTAAGCCTCAAATTGATTTCCTTTACCTTACCTCACCCATAGGCTCGCGATGAGAGAACCATTTCAGTGCTTTTCCATAGGACTTCCATCTCCATAAGCATGCAATCATTTCACGACTCTCAGTCCGCAGTGTTTTCTCTACAGTAGGTGACTGACCATCAAAACCAACATCCTTGCATCTCATAACATCTCTCCACTCCCGATGTCATTAAGGTTCATGCATGGGCGTCTCACAAGTGAAATCCAAACAAGGAATCCTTCCAATACACTACTACTTAACTTTGTACGTCATGGAGGTCTATTAGTTTCCAATATGCCACTAGTAAAATAATATCCCACCTAACAATAAAAAAATGTGTTTAGAACTCCTATTTATTTATGGGAATTACACCACCAAGCACTCGTACTGACACTAAGTCCTTTGCACAAACAACAATGAGCTCAACTCACAGCTTAGTACTAAACCTTGCACACCTTAAATCATCTACATAAGGTTGCCACGCTGGAATTGAGAAAATGAAGCATATACTCATCGAGGTTCCATCTAAACATATATTTAAATGCAAGCTCAACCTGTATCCAGGTAAGATATCGCAACAATAACATGTTCCACCCAGGAACCGCAGACACGATAGTCTTACAATCAATAGCCTGCTATCGCTCCAAACAATGAAGAACATATTACTTAAAATAAAATCATATTCGTATAACACATATAGAACGAGCAATGCAAACCAAATATAAATTCAAAATAGAAACCCTCTATTGCGGAAAGACATATAGACATTCACTATATAATATTACCAATATCGCCACAAATGTCAAATTACACACACGAATCTAGGGCCAACGAAATACCGTGACTCTATCTAGCCACGTGAAGTATGCCTCCATCAACAGAGGTGAAACTCATAACAACCTTCTTGCCAATTACGTTGGCTACTCCAAATGGTTCCCAGACTTGGTACACTTGCCCTAACTGAACTAAAATTACTTAACTCAATGCCCATCTGAGCACCCTACTTTTCTTCCTTTAAGTCCTCCTATCGGGAAAGTACTAACCTCAACACTCCACATCACCCCATCTCCATCTCTGGCCTTCCTAGCCATGTTAAATTTATCAGTATCATTAGACTCTATAGACTCGATCCGGATAATCACCTTCATAATCCCCTTAATTTCCTCGTTAACCGTCTTCAACATCCCCGTTTTTATGAATTCCCCGGGTGGATGTCCACCAATGGGGTTCCAAAAACACACATTCTCAATCTTTACCCTTAGACTTGATTCTTTAACTCCTCTAGGCCCACTCTCCCAGAAGCAAATTTACATTCCTTGTATAAGAGGTACAACATTGCCTTTACATATATAAGAAGTACAGGTAAAATTTCTCCAAACATTAGCAACACTTATGAGTGAGCCTATCATTCCACTGAAGGACTCTCTCTTTATTGTACCTTCTCTATTCGGCAAAAAGTTCACTTATCCCTATCAATCTTTATTCACTACCGGCCTCTGACCGATCCTTACGTGAATAATTTTCAAAATTGTGTTCTTTTCATTTAAGATAAATCATGGTAACTCATGGTTAAAACCATCCATAAGATCCCTTTATGATCAAAATATTCGTCTCTCTTAAACATGGTGATTACCGTTTCCACCATTTCAATATTGCTCCCACGAGTGAAAAATTTTCCTCAAATTTTCACATATGGGTATTTCCATACCCTTCTCTGAGCCAAAGCTTCTGAGCCTTCTACTTCGACTGAGTAAAGCTACATGAACTTAGTATAACTTAAACCTCAACGTATGGCCCTTATGAAAGACCTCTCGAATCCTTTCCCAATTTAACTTTACTCTCTAATTCAAGTTTAGCACCACTCTCTACTACAGCGGTACTTCGATACTCATAACTACTGTACTTTAGTAGTCGTTGTAACAATCCTCGATAATGGCACAAAGGGAGTGACCTCTATTGCGGTCATCATCCCATACTTCAACTTACATCTCCTACTAAGCCCCGCCTCCTGTCGCCCTCATCACGGCCTTCCATATTCTACCTTCTGCGATCAGCACTCGAACCTCAAATGAGCGCGCAAAAATATTTACTATAATCTTACATAATAGTGGGAGAACAAACTCTCACAAAAGAAATCAACAATCCTAATCATAAGGCTCTATATGAAATTAAGAGCAACGCTGAAAGCGTAGTATGCCCGCATAGATTCCTAAGGACACTAGAGCATGATGCTTTGATATTATCTGTGACACCCTGCCTATTAAAATATCGGCGATCACTTATGTACCAAATTAAAACAGGAGTCTCATATTTTTCATTCTTAGCATCACTGTCGAAACAAAATTAATTACTAATAACCTATTAGGATGACGTCAAAATTTTATTTTACTAATCTTTTTAAACAAACCATTCAAATTAAAACATTCAAAAAAACTTATATATAGAACTTATATGAAATAAAATAACCGAACACTCGGTTTAACATCATACAACCAAATCGAAAGCTTCATCAAAAGGCGGTAAAAGAAGAAATAATTGCAGCTGGGTTATTAGCCTGAATGTTTATACAATACCTCCTATCTAGATTACAAGGATAGAAACATCTACAATAACCTGCATGCATCCATAGCTGCTACAGCTAATGTCTGACTCAAAGGAACCATCATCTAGGCGTCCCTGTGTCTATATATATATATATATATATATATATATATATATAGATAGATAGATAGATAGATAGCAAAAGAGAGGAAAAATAGATAAACGAGCCAGATCCCGAGTTTTGAAAATATTTTGCAAGTGCATAAATGTTATATTTAAAAATATATTTTATCTCATATTTAAATTGGTATCGCACTCCCATGAGATACCCCTCACCTATCTTCTAATAGTGCACACCTAACGTATGTCTATTGTTAAGCTAACCTGCCTGACCAACCCGATCCCAAAACTTTAAAAACCCTAATTAACCCAAGTACTAATGGCTAAACTTCCCCCCAGTCTCAACACTATGCCATGTTCGTGCGTGGGTTATCTCGTGAAGAGAAATCCAAACAAGGAACCCCCCGATACAATACTACTTAGCAGCATCGACCATCGATATCCATTAGGCCCTTAGTACATAACGTATGTATATAAAACATCATATATAATTTTATAAATCTATCTATGACCTCTAATTCATAATCATATAGATCTGGATATACATCTCTACCGGAAAAGGAATAATATTTCTTATTAGTCTTTTCACTTTATATACATATGTTTACTTTGTACGATATCTCATCTTCTCATAAAATTAATATACTATACACAAAAGTATAATCATACCTATCACAACATAAGTAGAATAACCATCCCTAAGAGCTATAACTCGAGGGTGCAATCTCGTAGTGCCTATCCAAGTCCGAGTTTACTCACTGTACCACGGTACCAAGCCAGACTTACTCATGGTCATGGTAAAATACACAATGATCCCCGCTCTATTTTTAGGAACCCCAAACCTTTAAATTTTTAAACCATTTATTTTCTTCGAAAATATATTTTTAGTGCCACAAAATCTTAGCTCCCTCCTAGCCCCTATAGATATCCTCCAATGGCTAGATGTTAATTCCCTAAATGAATCTTTATATCCTCAATTAAATAAACTAGAATTAATTAAATTTCAAATTTATCCCATATAATTAACCCTAGCCAAAATTACCAAAAATCATGGGCCATCGACCATCGATCGATCGATCAACCCGAACAGATTCTTCTCCGAGAAGTTATTTCGGCCATTGAAGCTTCTCCCAAGATGTTTACTCCACTACTACCCTCTTCCAACCTGAATCAACGACATATACACACATAAAAAGTGTTCTAAACATCCTAGAACCCATAACCTATAACTAATTTTGATTAAAACCTTATATATTTTTTATTTGGATATTTTCTGGGGTTAACCTGTTAAACTTTCTGAAAAACCATTTTGATTTAAGAAAATCCATCTCGAAAATCTTTGTGGTTTATTACTACCAACTGTGATATGAGATTTATTCTTAAAAAAAGAAAGCAATTAAACACTTGCCTCATGGATAAAATCTGACGACCTCGAGTCAAATCCCACGGAGTTTGGCCGGAGTCTCCTTTTCTTCTCCCTCTCCTCTTTCCTCTCTCGCCTTCTCTCTTTTTCTTTCTTTCTCCCACTCTCTTTTTCCTTTTATAGGGGAGAGTAAGGGTTTATCCCCTTAAAACCCAAAAATGGCTCGTTTACTCTATTGCGAGTCCCTATGAGCCCAAAAACCCTCAGAGCCTAAGCAATACCCTCGGATACTCTATTATGACTATCTCGACCATTCTAAAACCAACCGTACACTTAAAATCTCTATCCGAGTCACTTAACTATGATTTACTAATTAAAGCCAACGCCTCCCAATATGGATTTACCAATTAAAATATTATCCTTTGTCGCGTTACCCAACTGCGACATGTAATTAAAATACTCCAACTCATTTACTTAATCTCCAAAGTAAATGAGACACACATTGAAAATCAACTTGCCCGTATAAACTCCAAAAATTATTTTTCTCAGAAATTTAACAAATTTCCAATTTACACCCATTTATGAAATTTAAATTATCCATAAAAACACGGGGAATTCCATTACATTGGTCCCATGAGAGGTGTTCGTGTCTCTAACGGGGTCATTTTGTTGATAATTTATGTGTTCACCCTTGGACTGCATGTTTTAAAGCCTAAGTCTAAACGTTTGCAAATTTTGGATGTGACCTCAAATCGGATGTCCCTTAACTGGGCGATCGGTTACTACGGTTTACATTGGGCCCATATGAGGTGTTTGTGCAACCAACGGGGCAATTTGTGGCTATTTTAGGTTTTCAAACTTTGATGATAAGTTTTAAAGCATAAACTTTGATATTTTGCAAATTTTGGTTGTGCCCTCAAATTGAGGGACCCCTGACTACACGATCGGTTCTTATGTGTTACTTTGCTCCCGTGTGAGGTGTTTGTGGCTCGTACGGGACCATTTTTTGGACATTTTATGTTTTCATCCTTTGACGGCATGTTTTTAAGATTAAGTCTAACAAAATGCAAATATTATTCAGGCCCTTAAACTAGTGGTTTCGTGACTAAGTGATCATTTTTGATGAGTTACATTTTTGTCGTGCGAGGTGTTCGTGCCTTTTACTAGGCCATTTTGTGGCTATTTTACGTTTTCACCCTTTGATGACACATTTTTAAACCTCATTCTAACAGTTTTCAAATTTTGGGCTTGCCCTTCAACTAGGAGACCCATGACTACCCAATCGATTCCTCTAATTTACATTTGTCCCGTGTGAGGTGTTTGTTTCTCATACGTGATCCTTTTGTGGTGGTTTTATATTTTCACCTTTTGACGTCATGTTTTCATGCCTAAGTCTAACTGTTTGCAAATTTTGGCCAGGCCCTCAAACTGAACCTCCCATAACTACGTGGTCCGTGCCTACAGGCTATATTGGTCCGGAGCGAGGTGTTCGGGCCTCTTACATGTTCATTTTATGGATGTTTTACATTTTCACCATTTGATGGGATGTTTTCTAAAGACTGATAAAATCTAAATTTTGGTTATTCCCTCAAACTATGGGTCCCATGACTATACGATCGGTTCCTACTTGTTACATTGGTCCCGTGTGAAGTGTTTGTTCCTCTTATGGGTTGTTTTGTTGTTGTTTTTTGATTTCACCCTTTGAAGACATATTTTTAAGCCTAAGTCAAACAATATGAAAATTTTGGTCGTGCCTTCCAACCGGGGGTCCCATGGATACACCGTCGATCCCTGTGGGTTACATTTGTCCCGTCTGAGGTGTTTATGCATCCTACGGGGTCGTTTTATATATTATTTATGTTTTCATCCTTTGATGACATATTTTAAATCCCAAGTCTAACAAAAAACAAAATTTTGTCATTCCCTCAAACGGGGGGGGGGGGGTTCGGTGACCACACGGTTAGTTTCTGTGGGTTACATTGGTCTTGTGCGAGATTTTTCGTTCCTCTTATGGTGTCGTTTTATGTATGTTTTACTAATTAATCCTTCGATGGAATGTCTTTAAAACTAAGTCTAACAATTTGCAAATTTTAATCATGCACTCAAACTGGGGGTCCGGTGAATATATGGTCGTTTCCTGCGAGTTACATTGGTCCCACGAGAGGTGTTCATTCCCCGTAAGGGGCCGTTTTGAGGATGTTTTATATTTTCACCCTTTGATGGCATGTTTTTAAGACACAGGGTTGGTTTTACGTTTTCACCACTTAACGAGATGTTTTTATACCTAAGTATAAATAAATGTAAGTTTTGTTCCTGCCCTGAAATTATAGGTCCCGTGACTATGCGATTTGTTCTTACTAGTTACATTGATCTCGTATTAGGTGTTTGTACCTCTTACGGGGCCATTTGGTGGATGTTTTCAGATTTCACCCTTTGATGACATGTTTTTAATCCAAAGTCCAACAAAATGTAAATATTGGTCGTGCCCTCAAACTAAGGGTCCCGTGACTGTACGGTCCGTTCCTACGGGTTACATTAGTTCTATGAGAGGTGTTAATGCCTCTAACAAGGTCGTTTTGTGGTTGTTTCTTGTCTTCACCCTTTGATGGCATGTTTTAAAGCCTAAGTCTGAACCTTTACAAATTTTGGTCCTTCCCTCTAATCGGGGGTCCCGTGACTACGTGGTCCCCGTGAGTTACATTAGTCCCATACGAGGTGTTTGTGACTTTTATGGGGCTATTTTGTGGCTATTTTACGTTTTCACACTTTGACGATAAGTTTTTAATCCTAAGTTTATATATTTGGCTAATTTTGGTCGTGCACTCAAACAGAGGGGACCATGACTATACGATATGTTCTTTCATGTTACATTTGTCCCGTACGAGGTGCCCGTGCCTCTTAGGGGACTATTTTTGGCCCTTTTACGTTTTCACCCTTTGATGTCATGTTTTTAAGCCTAAGTGTAACAATATGCAAATATTGTTCTGGCCCTCAAACTGGGGGTCTTCTCACAATGCATTCACTTCTAATGGGCGACATTAGTCCTTTGCGAGCTGTTCGTGCTTCTTACGGAACCGTTTTGTGCGTATTTTACATTTTCACCCTTTGACAGCATGTTTTTAATCCTAAGTCTAATAGTTTTCAAATTTGGGTCATTCCCTCAAACTAGGAGACCCGTGAGTATGCGGTCGGTTCCTACATGTTAGATTTTTTCCTTGCGAGGTGTTCATGTCTCATATGCAGTCGTTTTGTGGTTATTTTAGATTTTTACACTTTGATATCATTTTTTATGCCTAAGTCTAAATCTTTGCAAATTTTGGTTAGGTCCCAAACCGGGCCTGCCTTGACTACGCAATCGGTTCCTACATGTTACATTGGTCCATACGTATCCGTGCCTCTTACGGGCCCATTTTCTGGTTATTTTATTTTTTCACCCTTTGATGACATGTCAAACAGTGTGAAAATTTTGATCGTGCCCTCAAATTGGGGTCCTGTGACTACGTGGTCAGTTCTAACGAGTTACATTGGTCCCATGCGAGGTGTTTGTGCATCTAATAGGGACTTCTTGTTGCTCATTCACGCTTTCAACCTTTGACGACTTATTTTTAAGCCAAGTCTAATAAATGCAAATTTTGGTCGTGCCGTCAAATTAGGGGTCCCATGAATAGGCGATCGGTTAATACTGGTTACATTGGTCCCATTCGAGGTGTCCATGCCTCTTAAGGGGCCTTTTTGTGGTTATTTCACATTTTCACTTGTTGACAACATATTTTTCTGCCTAAGTGTAACAAAATGCAAATTTTAGTCATGTCCTCAAATCGGGAGACCCGAATTATGCAACCGGTTCTTATAAGGAACATTGATCCCATGCAAGGTGTTCGTGACTCTTATGGGGACATTTTGTTGTTGTTTTATGTCTTTACCCTTTGGAGACATATTTTCAACCCTAAGTTTAGATATTTTTGCAATTTTTGGTTGTGCCTTCAAATCGGATGTCCAATAACTACGGGATTGATTCCTGCGAGTTACATTGGTCTAGTGCATGATGTTCATGCCTCTGATAGGGCCTTTTTATTCCTCAAATCATTGTTCCTTTTACTATACAATCAGTTCCTACTGGTTGCATATGTCTTGTGCGAGGTGTTCGTCCCTCCTAGGAGGTTCTTTTAGGGTTGTTTTACGATTTCATCCTTTCCTGACCTATTTTTAAGCTTATGCCTAAGAAATTGAAAATTTTACTTGTTCCTTCCAACCATGGGTCCCTTGACAACACGGTCAATCCGTACGGGTTTTATTAGTCCTGGGCAAGTTATTCGTGCCTCTTACGAGGTTATTTTGTAGATGTTTTATTTTTTCACCCTTCGATGGCATATTTTTATGCCTATGTCTAACAGTTTATAATTTTTTCTCGTTCCCTTGAATCGGGGTTCCATGACTACGTGATCGGTTTGTAAGGATTACATTAGTCCCATACAAGGTGTCCGTGCCTCTTACGAGGTCATTTTATGGCTGTTTTTTGTTTTCACCCTTCGACGACATATTTTTAATCCGAAGTATAACAAAATACGAATTTTGGTTATGCCCTCAAATCGGAGTCCGATGACTCCATCGTTAGTTCCTGCATGTTACATTGGTCCCGTGAGAGGCTTTTTATGCCTCTTACGGGGTCTTTTTGTCACTTTTTTTTATGTCTTGACCATTTGATGGAAAGTTTTTAAGGCTAAGTGTCACATTTTGAAATTTTTGGTAATTCCCTCAAACCGAGGGTCCCATGACTATGCAGTCAATTCTTCCTAGCTATATTGGTCCCGTACGAGGTGTTTTTACCTTTTCGGCGCCATTTTGTGTCTGTTTTATGTTTTCACCCTTTGATGGCATGTTTTTTAGCCTAAGTTTAGTTATTTTGTAAATTTTGTTCGTGCCCTCAAATCGGGGGTCACGTAACTACATGGATGGTTCTAGCAGGTTACATTCATTACCTACGAGGTGTTCATGCCACTTATAGGGTGGTTTTATGGATATTTTAGGTTTTCACCCTTTGACGACATGTTTTTAATCCTAAGTTTACCAAAATGAAAATTTTGGTCACGAACTCAAACCAGGGGTCCCGTGATATTACGATCAGTTCCTGCGGGTTACATTGTCCCGTGCAAGGTGTTTGTACCTCTTAGGGGGTTATTTTGTGGTTGTTTTACATTTTCACCCATTGCGATGTTTTGTTAAGCCTAAGTTTAATTGTTTCAAATTTTATTCGCGCCCTAAAGCAAGGGGTCCTGTGACTACGCAATCAGTTCTTGTTGGATATAATGGTTCTGTATGTGGTGTTCGTGACTCTTGTCGGGTCATTTTGTCGCTATTTCAAGTTTTCAATCTTTGATGACATGTTTTTAACCCTAAGTCTAAAAAATTTCAAATTTTTGTCGTGCCCTCAAATCGGGGGTCACGTGACTAAACGATCGATTCCTTTGAGTTACATTGGATGTTTTGTGGATGTTTGACATTTTCACCCTTTGATGGCATGTTTTGAGGCCTGAGTTTATATATTTTGCAAATTTTGATAATGCCCTCAAATCAGGAGTCACGCGACTATGCGATTGGTTCGTGTTGGTTACATTGGTCCTATATGAAGTGTTTGTGACTCTTATGGTATTATTTCGTGGATGTATTATGTTTTCCCTCTTTGACGAAATTTTTTTAATCCTAAGTCTAATAGTTTACAATTTTTGGTCATACCCTCAAACGATGGGGCCCGTGACTACGCGATCGATTTTTACGAGTTACATTGGTCTCGTGTGAGGTTTATCTGCCTCTTACGGCTCCGTTTTGGGGTTGTTTTACATTTTCACCCTTTGATAACATTTTTTAATCCTAATATTAGATATGTTGCAAATTCTAATGGTTCCCTTAACCCGGGAGTAACATGACTACATGGTTGGTTCTTGTAGGTTACATTGGTCCCGTGCGAGGGGTTCGTGCCTCTTACGGGTCTATTTTGTGGATTGTTTACATTTTCACCATTTGAAGACATCTTTTTAAGTCCAAGTCTACCTATTTGCCAATTGTGGTTATGCCCTCAAACCAGGGGTTCTGTGGCTATGTGGTCGGTTCTTGCGAGATGGATCGATCCCATACGAGGTGTATGTGCCTCGCATAATGTCATTTTGTGGCTGCTTTACATTTTCAATTATTGATGACATGTTTTTAAGTCTTACACTAACAATTTACAAATTTCAATCGTGCCCTCAAATCGGAGGTCATCTGACTACATGATCGATTACCGTGGGTTACATTGGTCCTATATGAAGTATTCTTGCCCCCCACGAGGCCATTTTGTGGTTGTTTTACATTTTAACCCTTTAACGAAATGTTTTTAAGACTAAGTTTAGATATTTTGCAAATTTTTATTTTTCCTTCAAATGGTTGTCACATGACTACATGGTTAGTTCCTACAAGTAACTTTGGTCCCGTGCGAGGTGTTCGTGCCTCTTATGGGGTGATTTTCTGGTTGTTTTACATTTTCATGAAATGGCGGATTATTCTTAAATATAAGTCTAATAGTTTACAAGTTATTTTTGTACCCTCAAATTAGGGGTCCCGTGACTACGCTATGCATTCTTATTGGTTACATTATTCCCGTGTGTGGTGTTCGTGCCTCTTGTGGGGCTATTTTTTCATGTTTCATGTTGTCACCCTTTGATAGAATATTTTAAGCCAAACTTTAGATATTTTTGAAATTTTGATCCTGCCTTCAAACCTGGAGTCACGTGACTACTCAGTTGGTTCATGCAGGTTACTTCGGTCCCGTGTGAGGTGTTTGTACCTCTTACGGGGTTATTTTGTGGCTATTTTACATTTTCAACCTTTGACGACATGCTTTGAACCCTAAGACTACTAGTTTGCAAATTTTGGTCTTGCCCAAAAATAAAGAGACCCTTGACTACATGATCGGTGCCTCCGAGTTACATTGGTCCCGTTCGAGGTTCTCGTGTTTGGTTATTTTATGTTGTTTTTAAGCCTAAGTCTAAGAGTTTGCAAATTTCAATTAGGCCCTCCAATTGGGGGTCCCCTGACTACGCGATCGGTACCTGTAGGTTACGTTGGTCCCGAGTGAGATGTTCGTTCCTCTTACGAGTTCATTTTGTGGATGTTTTACATTGTCGCCATTTATCGGCATGTTTTCACGCCTATGTCAAACTGTGAGAAATTTTGGCCATGCCCTCAAACCGGGCATCCCTTGACTATGTGGTTGATTCCTGCCATTTACATTGGTCCAGTGTGAGGTGTTTGTACCTCTTACGGGTCTGCTTTGTTGCAATTTTATGTTTTATCCTTTTGATGACATGTTTTCAAGCCTAAGTCAAACCATGTGAAAATTTTATTCATCCCCTCAAACTCGGGAACCCGTGACTACGTGGTTGATTCTTGCAGGTTACATTTTTACCGTGCGAGTTGTTCATGCCTCTTACGAGTATCTTTTGTTACTATTTTATGTTTTCACCCTTTGACGGCTTTTTTAAGCCTAAGTTAAACAAAATGAAATTTTTTGGTCGTGCCACAAATTGAGGGTTCCATTACTACACGATCAGTTCATGCGAGTTACGTAAGTCCCAATTGAGGTTTTCGTGCCTCTTACGTTGTCAATTTGTCATTGTTTTATGTTTTCACCCTTTAACGGAATGTTTTTAACCCTAAGTGCAACAATTTGTAAATTTTTCTCGTACCCTCAAATCGGGGGTCCTGTTACTACGTGGTCGATTCCTACTGGTTACATTAGTCCCGTGAGAGGTGTTTATACCACTTACGGGGCCATTTTGTGGCTATTTTACATTTTCATCCTCTTACGGCATGTTTTTAAGACAAATTGTAGGTATTTTGAAAATTTTGGTCGTGCCCTCAAACATGAGATTCCTGCAGGTCACATTCATCCCGTCCAAGGTGTCCGTACCTCTTACGGGGCCATTTTATGGCCTTTTTTTTATTCCACCCTTTAACGACTTGTTGTTAAGCCCATGTCTAACAAAATGCAAATTTTGGTTATGAACTCAACTCGGGGGGTTTGTGTCTATGCGGTCGGTTATTGTGAGTTTCATTAGTTCCGCGTGAGGTAGTGGCGCCTCTTTCAGAGTCATTTTATGGTTGTTTATTGTTTTCACACTTTGACGTTATGTTTTAAAGCGAAACTGTAACATTTTGTAAATTTTATCCATGCCCTTAAATAGGGTATTTTGTTACTACACGATCAGTTCCTGGAGGTTACTTTGGTGCCTTGTCAGGTGTTCATGCCTCTTATGGGACTGTTTTGTGGTTGCATTATGATTTCGCCTTTTTACGGTATCTTTTTAAGCCTAAGTCTAATAAAAACAAATATAGGTCGAGCCCATAAACCGGGGGTGTCGTGATTATGTGGTCAGTTCCTATGGGTAACATTGCAACCACACGATGTGTTCATCCCTCTTACGAGTTCATTTTGTTGTTTACCATTTTCACCGTTTGACACCAAGTTTTGAAGCCTAAGTCTAACATTTTGAATATTTTACTCATGCCCTCAAACTGGGTGTTCCGTGACTACGCGATGAGTTCTTGCAGGTTACATATGTCCCGTGCAAGGTGTTCATGCATCTTACAGGGCTATTTTGTGGACATTTTATGATTTCACCCTTTGACAATTTATTTTTAAGCCCAAGTCTAATAAAATGAAAATTTTGGTCATTCCCTCAGACCATGGGTCCAGTGGCTATGTTGTCGATTTCTGTGGGTTACATTGGTCCCGTATGAGGTGTTCGAACCTCTTGTAGGGTCATTTTGTGGTTGTTTTACATTTGCACCATTTAACAGAATGTTTGTAAGCCTGTGTCTAACAATTTGCAAAGTTTGGTTATGCCCGCAATCGAGTTTTTCATGACTACGCGATTCATTCCTTTCGGTTACATTCGTCCCCTTCAAGGTGTTAGCGCCTCTTACATGGCCGTTTTGTGGCTCTAACGGAACGATTTTAGGTATAAGTTTAAAAAATGTAAATATTAGTCGAGCCCTTAAATCGCGGGTACCGTGATTATACGGTCAATTTGTACGGGTTACATTGGTCTCGTGTGAGTTTTTTTGTGTTTATTATGGGGTCATTTTGTGGTTGTTTTATGTTTTCATCCTCTAACACCATGTTTTTAACCGTAAATCTAACTATCTGTAAATTTTGGTCGTGCCCTCAAACTAGGGGTCCCGCGACTACTCAGTAGGTTCATGTGGGTTACATTGGTCCCATACGAGGTGTTCATGCCTCTTACGGGGTCATTTTGTGGTTGTTTAACATTTTAACACTTTGACGGTATGTTTTTAAACCTAATTCTAACAGTTTATAAATTTTGGTCGTGCTTTCAAAAGAGGTATTTTTTTACTACGCGATCAGTTCTGGAAAGTTACATTAGTCTCTGGCGAGCTGCTAGTACCTCTTATGTGGTCATTTTATGGCTATTTTATGACTTCTCCCTTTGACGACATTTTTTAAGACTATGTCTGATAATATGAAAATATTGTCTCGTGCGAGGTGTTCGTACCCTCAAATTGGGGGTCACGTGACCATGCGATCGATTCTTGCAGGTTACATTTGTCTCGTACGAGGTGTTCGTACATCTTACGGGGTCGTTTTGTAATTATTTTACGTTTTCACCCTTTGACTACATGTTTTTAAACCTAAGTCTAGTAGTTTGCAATTTTTGGTCGTACTGTCAAATTAAGGGTCTCGTAACTACCCAATCGGTTCTTGTGGGGAACATTGTTCTCGTGCGAGATGTTCGTACCTCTTACAGGGTCATTTTGTGGTTGTTTTATGTCTTCACCCTTTGATGGCATGTTTTTCATCCAAAGTCTAACAATTTGCAAATTTTGGCCACACCCTTAAATCAGGTTTTTCGTGACTGTGCGATCAGTTCCTGTCGGTTACATCGGTCCTGTGCAAGGTGTTCGTGATTCTTACGAGGCCATTTTATGGCTATTTTTTTCACCCTCTGATGGCATGTCTTTAAGCCTAAGTCTAACAAAATACAAATATTGGTCGAGTCCTCAAATCGGGGGAGCCGTGACTATTCAGTCGGTTCCCACCGATTACATTGGTCATGTACGAGGTCATCATACCCCTTACAGGGTAATTTCGTGGTTGTTTAACATTTTTGCCCTTTGACATCACATTTTTAAGCCTAACTCTAACAATTTGCAAACTTTTTCATGCCTTCAAAATAGGTGTTTCGTGACAATGTCATTAGTTCTAACAGGGTATGTTGGTCCCATGATAGGTGTTTGTGCCTCTTATGGGGCCGTTTATGTCTATTTTACATTTTCACCCTTTGACGACATTTTTTAACCCTATGTCTAACAGTGTTCATTTTATTTGTGCCCTCAAACTAGGGGACTCGTGACTACGCGATCAGTTCTTACGGGTTACGTTGGTCCCGTGCGAGGTGTTCATGCCTCTTACCAGGTCATTTTGTCGCTATTTAATGTTTTTAAGCCTAAGCCTGACAATTTAGAAATTTTAGTGATGCCCTCAAAACTGGTGTTTTGGAACTACCTCGTTAGTTCTAGCTGGTTATTTTGGTCCCTTGCGAGGTGTTCGTGCCTCTTACGAGGCCACTATCTGGCTATTATATGTTTCCTCCCTTTGACAGCATTTTTTAAGCCCAACAATGTTCAAATTTTGATCGTGCCCTCAAACAAGGGGAGTTATAACTAGCAGTCAAATCCTGTGGGTTACATTACCCCCATGAGAGGTGTTCGTGCCTCAGATGCGGTCATTTTAAGGTTGTTTTATGTTTTCACCCTTCAATGGCTTGTCTTTAAGACTAAGTCTAACAGTTTACAATTTTCAATTGGGCCCTGAAATGAGGGACCCGTGACTATGATGTCGGTTCCAACATGTTATATTGATCACGTGTGTGGGGTTCATGCCTCTTATGGGTCCGTTTTGTGGCTATTTTATGTTTTCACCCTTTGACGGTATATTTTCAAGTCTAGGTCAAATAATGTGAAAATCTTTAGTCATGCCCTCAAACCGGGTATCTCGTGACTACGCAGTGAGTTCATGTGGTTTACAATGGTCTCGTGCGAGCTGTTTGTGCCTCTTACGGGGCCATTTTATTTCTATTTCATATTTTCACCCTTTAACGGCTTATTTTTACGTCTTAGTCTAATAAAATAATTTTTTTATTGGTGCCCTCAAATCGTAGGTCCAATGACTATTTGGTTAGTTTATTCGGGTTACTTTGTGGGTACTTTAAACTTTAAAACTTTGACGATAAGTTTTTAAGCCTATGTTTAGATGTTTGGCAAATTTTGGTCGGACCCCTAATTCGAGGGTCCCGTGACAACACGATTAGTTCCTGCATGTTATTTTGGTCCCGTGCGAGGTCTTCGTATCTCTTACGAGGCCATTGTTTCACTATCTTACGTTTGCACCCTTTGATGGCATGTTTTTAAGCCTAACTTTAACAAAATGAAAACATTGTTTGGGCCAAAATAGGGGTCCCCGTGACTATTCGGTTAGTTTTTACGGGTTACGTTTGTCCTGTGCGAGGTGTTCATGCCTCTTACGGGGGCATTTTGTTGCTAATTTACATTTTCACCCTTTGACGGCATTTTTTATACGTAAGTCTAACAGTTTCCAAATTTTGGTATTGTCCTCAAACCTGGAGACCCATGACTACGCAACTAGTTCCTCCAGGTTACATTTGCCCCGTGTGAGGTGTTTGTGTCTTATACGTGGTTATTTTTTTGGCTGTTTTATGTCTTCACCCTTTGACGTCATGTTTTTATGCCTAAGTCTAATTGTTTGTAAATTATAATCGGGCCCTCAAATCGGGGGTCCTTTGACAACATGGTTTATTCCTATAGGTTATATTGGTCCCGCGCAAGGTGTTCGTTCTTTTTACGGGTCATTTTGTCGACTTTTACATTTACACCATTTGATAGGTTATTTTCAAGCCTAAGTCAAAAAGTGTGAAAATTTTGGTCGTGCACTAAAAATGGGGTCCCGTGACTACGTGGTCGATTCATGCGGGTTATATTCATCCCTTACGAGGTGCCTGGGCCCCGTATGGGGCTGTTTTATCGCTATTTCACAATTTCGCCCGTTGACGGCATGTTTTTAATCCTAAGTGTAACAAAATGCAAATTTTAGTCGTTCCCCCAAACCGGGGGTCCCGTGACTCCATGACCGATTGCTGCGACTTACATTGATCCCATGCGAGGTGCTTATGAGTCTTACATGGACGTTTGGTGGTTGTTTTATGTTTTCACCCTTTGTCAACATATTTTTAAATCCTAAGTTAGATATTTTTGCAATTTTGGGTCATGCCCTCAAACTGGGGTCTAGTGACTACGCGATCGGTTCTTGCGAGTAACATTGGTCCAGTATGAGGTGTTCGTGCCTCTGACCGAGCCGCTTTGTGGATGTTCTATGTCTTCACTCTTTTATGGCATGTTTTCCCAAGTCTAACAAAATGCAAATTTTGGTTGCTCCCTCAAACCTTGGGTTTCGTTACTATGCGATCCGTTCCAACTGGTTACATTGGTCCAGTGCGAGGTATTCGTGCCTCTTACGCGGTTATTTTGTGATTATTTTTTTATTTCACCCTTTGACGACATGTTTTTAAGCCAAAGTCTATTAAAATGCAAATTTTGGTCCTACCCTCTAGCTAGGCATCTAGTTACCACACGGTCACTTTTGGCGGGTTACATTGGTACCGTGTGAGGTTTTTCGTGCCTCTAACGGGATTGTTTTTTGGATTTTTTATGTGTTCACACTTTGATGGCATGTATTTAAGGCTAATTCTAACAGTTTGTAAATTTTGGTCATAACCTAAAATTGGTGGTCCCGTGACTATGCTGTTAAATCTTGTTGGTTACAGTGGTCTTGTGTGAGGTGTTCGTGCCTTGTACGGGGCCGATTTGTGCTTATTTTTAATTTCACCCTTTAACGACATGTTTTTAAGCCTAAGTTGAAGCCTAAATTTTCACCCTCAAATCGGGGGTCACATGACTATGAAGTTGGTTCCTACATGTTACATTGGTTCCCTACGAGGTGTTCATGCAACTTACAGGGTGGTTTTGTGGTTGTTTTATGTTTACACAATTTGACAACGCATTTTTAATCCTAAGTTTAATAAATTGCAATTTTTGGTTATGCCCTCAAATCGAGGATCCCGGGATAATTCGATCAATTCCTACTGGTTACGTGGGTAACGTGCGAGGTGTTTGTTCCTCTCATGTGGTCATTTATTGGATGTTTTACGTTTTCACCCATTGTCGACATGATTTCAAGCGTAAGTCTAACTGTTTGTGAATTTTAGTCATGCCCTTAAACCAGGGGTCCCGTGAGTACGCGGTTAGTTCTTGTTGGATACATTGATCTCGTATGAGGTGGCTAATACTTGAATGGGGTCATTTTAAGATTGTTTTACAATTTTTACATTTGACGACATGTTTTTAAGCCTAAGTCTAACAGTTCGCAAATTTTGGTCGTGCCCTCAAACATGGGGTCATCTGACTGCCTGATCGATTCCTGTGGGCAACATTGGTCCTGTGCGAGGAGTTCGTGCCTCTTACGGGGCATTTTCTGGATGATTTACATTTTCACCCATTGATGACATGTTTTTAAGAATAAGTTTAGATATTTTGCAAATTTTGATAGTGCCCTCAAATCGGGAGTCACGTAACTACACAGTTAGAAAACGGATAGGACCCCCAATTTATTTATTTTACAAAAAGTAATCTCCTTTTAGACGTGGAATAAAGATGGTTCAACTAAACAATTACATAAACCAAATTTTAATTTCTTCTAAATTAAAATTAAATTAAACAACAAATTGATTTTCACTTAAACAACTTAATTCAACCCAAGTCCTAAAATTTGCCTAACAAATAATTAAGTCAATTTTGTAAATTTAGGCCAAAGCAAATTTTATCAAATGAATGTAAAGACTTGAATTAAATTAATTTTTACCCAAGTAGAATTTGCACCGAATTAACTTTACCAATTTTATCTTTTTACTTAAGCATGCAACTAATGTGATATTGCAAAAGATAAAATAAGTAAACAACCACTACGCCGCGATGCGCGAGGATAAACCCACAACGGAAAAAAATCTCGGACGACCTTAGCCTCATATCCACTAAGTAGGATTTTAGAAATACAAGACAAAAAGACTTACAACACCTGACTTGACTCCGTCCAAGCCCCGACGCTCCTTCTTGTACACACCTCCACCTAGCGAATAACCACGGAGGTCCACTTCGGTCTCGAAATCCACCGATCGGACTTTTTTTGGTCACTGCCACCCGAACATGGAGCCTTTCTCCAAGTGGGTATGTCACATCAAACAAACTTCTTTTTTGTAGGATGTAGAAGTAAACCCAAACTTCTCTTCTTTGAGGTGTAGAGAAAAACCTGGTGCCAAACACTTGAAGCAGGGATATGTATATCAAGAACTTATAATAAACAAACTATTGGGTGTGTATGTGTTTTTGATGATTTTAATCCATAAAAAACAAACACAAAAACATGGAACTTTTGCTTGAATAAATTTTCTCTCTAAAGTCTCTTAGAATGTAAAAAAGTTAAATACAAAAATTTGGTTTCCGCACTTGATAAGTCTATGAAAAAGTAGTGGGGAAAACATAATGGGAACATGGAAAAAATTGCTAAAAATTGCCAAAAAACGGTTCCCTCCAAAGTCGTTCAAACGACATTCTCGTTCGAAGGAAACTCATTAGAAGGAACGACAGTTGGTTCCTTTGGGTTACATTAGTCCTATGTGAGGCAATCATGCCTCCAATGGTTTTGTTTTGTGAATGTCTTACGTTTTCACCGTTTGATGGAATATTTTTCATCCTAAGTCTAAGAGTTTACAATTTTTCATCGTGCCCTCAAATCGGGGAGCTCGTGACTACACGGTCGATTCTTCCATGTTACATTGTTAATGTGCGAGGTGTTCGTGCCTCTTAAGGACCGTTTTGTGGATGTTTTACGTTTTCATCATTTGATGGCATGTTTTTAAGCCTTAGTGTAGGTGTTTTTAAATTTTTCATTGATCCATCAAACAAGGAGTTTTCGGACAATGCGTTCGGTTCGTGGGGGTTATATTGGCCCTCTGCGAGGTGTTAATGCTAATTACGGGGTGGTTTTATGATTGTTTTACATTTTTAACCTTTGACGGCATGTTATTAAGCCTAAGTCTAGGAGTTTGTAAATTTTGTTCGTTTGATCAAATCAGGGGTCACGTGACTTTGTGATCAATTCCTCGGGTTACATTGGTCCCGTGTGAGGTGTTCGTGCCTCTTACGGGGCCTTTTTGTGGTTGTTTTATGCTTTAACCCTTTGATAGCATATTTTTTAGTCTATGTTTGGTATTTTACAAATTTTTATTATGCCCTCAACCAGGAGTCATATGAGTACGTCGTTTGTTCCTTGAGGTTACTTTGGTCACATGTTACGTATTCGTTCTTCTTACCAGGTCATTTTTTGGTTCTTTTAGGTTTTCATGCTTTGACGGCATGTTCTTAAAACCTAAGTAAAATAGTTTACAAATTTTTGACATGCCCTAAAACTAGGGGTCCAGTGACTACGCTATCGATTCTTGAGGGTTACATTGATCCCGTGTGTGATGTTAGTGCCTCTTAAAGGGCCTTTTATGACTGTTTTACGTTGTCACCCTTTTGACGACGTGTTTTAAGATAAGTTTAGATATTTTGCAAATTTTGATCGTGACCTCAATCCTGGAGTCACGTGACCATGCTGTTGGTTCCTGCAGGTTTCATAGCTCCCGTACGAGGTGCTCATACCTCTTACGGGGTCGTTTTGTGGATGTTTTATGTTTTGACCTTTAGGTGGCATGTTTTTAATCCTAAGTCAAAAAAACTGCAAATTTTGGTCCTGATCTAAAACTAGTTTACCCACGATAATGTGGTCGGTTCCTGTGGGTTACATTGGTCCCGGGTGAGGTGTTTGTGTCTCTTTCAGGGTATTTTCGTGGCTATTTTACGTTTTTACCATTTATCAACTTGTTTTTAAGCCTATGTCTAACAGTTTACAGATTTTTGTTAGGCCCTCAAACTGAGGATCCCTTGACTACACGCCCAGTTGCTATAGGTTACATTTGTCCCGAGCGAGGTGTTTGTACCTCTTAAAGGTCCAATTTGTTGTTATTTTATGTTTTCACCCTTTGACGACTTATTTTAATGCCCAAGACAAACAGTGATAAAATTTTTGTTATGCCCTCAAACCGGGGGATGCGTGACTATGCAGTCGGTTCCTGTAGGTCACACTAGTCCCGTGTGAGGTGCTCATGCCTCCTACAAGGACTTTTTGTTGCTATTTCACATTTTCACACGTTGGCGGCTTCTTTTGAAGCCTAAGTCTAATAAAACGCAAATATTGGTCATGCCCTCAAATCAGGGGTCCTGTTATAATGCGATCGGTTCTTGCAAGTTACATAAGTCATGTGCAAGGTGTCTGTCCCTCTTACACTTTCATTTTGTTGTTGTTTTACGTCAAAGTCTAACAAATTGCAATCTTTATTGTAAAAACTTATATTTGATATTGATTTAAACGGATTCACAAGTTTCAACCATGAACTTATTTCATCAAAGTCAATTTATGAATTAAATACATTCATCCCTTAAACACAATCAACTACGTGCATGCATGTGTCAAACCAACATAAGTAAAATATGCGCCATAAATTTCAGGAAAAATTCCCCTCAGGGAAAAACTATGTTATTTAACTATAATTGTAAATCGCAACTTAAATGGTCATTAAGATATACAAAAAAAATTTACACTCAAATACCCACAGGCGTCGGTCGATGTCGTTATCAATAAGTCCAAACGTAGTGAACCTACATGAACCGCAACCCAGTCTTCAACCCAGGAACACATCAGCACTCTTTTGTGACACGCAATTAGTCTTCAATCTAGTATCCCCAATAGCACTTAGATCAAAAAAAAAAATTCAACAAACTATGTTTTGGGTTCCACAAAATATCTCGCAAAAAAGAAATTATGATTGTGAATTATAAAACAAAAGTTATTAACCCTCAAATGGATGGAGAAAAGTATAAAAACGAATTTTGTGAAAACTATTTTTTCTCCACACAAAAATCCGAAGTCCGACACCCTATATATAATAGAATTTAAGGTGGTGACGTGTCAGCATAAACAACCTGTCATTTGAACGAGAGATGACGTCGTTAGAGCGAGACAAGATCTCGTTTGAACAAGAATGTTTTCGTTTGAACGACAGTCACTGATCCCTAAAAACTTTAAACTTTTAAATAACTTGAAAACCTCAAAACTTAAAATTGTTCCCGGAATCAGGAAACATTTATCCCAAACTTTTATGATAAAATGTTTTTGAAAAATAAAAAGCATATATAAAAATTAAAAAAAAAACCATTTTTCATAAATTGAAAAATATTTTATCTTTCACTAAAATATCCCTACACTTTTAATGTAAAATGTAAATGGAAATTAAACATATTTTACCAAATTCATCCTTCTTAGCTTGAATGTTGGATACCTCTTGAAATTTGGATCGTCTTGTGTAGATGTTACCTTCTCAGTCCTTTAATGACTTGTAGCGGTATATTACATAAATAAATGCGAAGGACAATATCCTTACAAATCTCCCCATATGCCTATGCCGGTACAAAATAAAAATATCTAAACTATTAACTTATTATGACATATACAAATGTACCCTGCCAAAACCAAATGTGGAAAGATAAAATGACAAGTCTTCAAACGTTTCTTCAACAATAAACTTTTCAAAACTTCAAGAATTTCTCATCGGGGTGTGCAATTTAAAATCTTCAATTGGAAGTACACACTTGAGACAAAGAGAATACCTCGTGACGTATCGAGTTTGCAATTATATAAAGCATGAACATTAACGCATAATCAATTCTCCCCCATACATAAACTCCCCCATAAAATCATAATTCGTTCTCCCCCTTTTTATTTGTTCAAAATAGAGAAGGAAAAGAAAAAATCAAATAACACAAATCGGTTTGTCACGAAAAAAAAAGGTAAACAAACAATTTTGTATTTTTAAGGTTTTTCGTACAAAAAAGGGAAAAATGATGTTACAAAAATCACACATAATGAATTTGTACTAAAATAACCAAGTCATGGATACTAAAATGAATGGGTGTTAACAAATTCGATAGGAAAATCGACTCAATCATGACATGTGTGCAGGATGAATATGTGTACTCCTAATGAATGAACATTAAAATAGTCCTTTGGTGTAAAAATTGTTGAATTTATATTACATCATCTAAATCATATCAACAAATCAAAGTAAAAATAATTTCCACACGACTAACATCCAAAACTATGTAACGCTTTTTCATGACTTTTAAGGACGTGCAAACCGATGAAAATTCCATTCAAACTCCCTCATTAAAGGTAATTCTTTTTATTTTTTTTTCTTATGAGGTGATGAAACTAAAATCTATTGGCCCATTTTGGCATAATTTTCTTTTTGTTGCCTTCTAATTTTTTCGGCCTCATTTAAACCTCATTTGACCCCGAATAATTTTCAATTCCTCACTTTTTTGGGTCCATTTAAATAGTAGATTATTCGCAAAGGAAAAATGAGTACCTCTCGTAGTTCGTACCCGTTTTCAAATATAAATCACACAAACTCACAAACTGTTTATATCATGCACTACTTTTTGTCAAGTTTTATCGCATTTGGTTAGTTGTATAGAAAGAATTGAGATGGAAACACTCAACCAGTATATGATAGATAAGAACAAAAGTCAAAAAATTATGTGCATGCATGCCATAAAGGAAAAAGGAGTCAAACATGTATGAATAAACACTATATCACCTCAAAGACTCCAAACTTTGTAAAGCACATGAATGACACAACATATTGTCTCAAAACACTATCAAATAATGACATGGGTATGGAATGACATTGTGACAAAGTCATCCTATGTGTGCATTCATTTATGGTGTAAACAAAATAAAAAACTCTTTTTGGATTTTTTTCAAAAATTTATCAAAATAAAATATTTTTGTATTTTTTCGAACACTGTTCAGAAAATAACCCAACTTTACCAAATATTATATCAGTATGAACCATAGGACTACAAGTAGAGAATTAATTTCAACGGTCATTCGATAGAGATTCCTTGTCATTTGAATGATAGAGGATATCGCGAGAAGGCTTCGCGTGAGATGAGTTCTTGTTAGAACGAGAAAAGCAAAAATTCCCATATTACTCCTAATGTCATGCAGTTTTGTCCAGTGAGAAAATTTCGTAAAAACAGTTCCTCAGATGGGCAAACAGATCCAAAGCAGTGCAAAAAAAGAGTACCAAAAATAATAAAATCAAACAAAAATTCTAACAAAATGTAAAACAAATGGTACATACTATACATAAGCATAAGATAACATCATGAAAATCAACCTATGTTAGCAAACATTTCTTGACCTCAATCGATAGGTGCGATGGAGTTTTCCAATGGCGATGACATCTTTTGAAACAACTTTGTCAAATCATGGGAAGTCTTGACCAAAAATATTACTTTCTCTCAAATATGTGCAAACTCTCTAACATTATGTGCAACAAAAGTATCATCGGTGGGTGAATCTATGGGAACATGTGTAGTAGCATAACGTGCACGTTACCTAGTTTAAAGCAAAAATTCCTAAGGTGTCCTCTCTTTTTGAAATGGGAGAAAACATAAACTAGACTAGGTACACCTCTCTTAAAAACTCTAGGACATGCTCTCCTATATGGTATGGGATGCCAACGTGGGTTGGGTCGAGTCACTAATGTGGGAACCGGATCGAGTGCAACAAAAGAAGTAGATGCACCATTATGACTTATTCCTAAACTCTCCTCATTCCCCAAAAACAGATTGAGAACCATCTTTACCTCCTTCTTAGATGAATTCTCCAAAGTGACTTTAGCCTCCCGTACGTTGTTAAGATTTGTCTCTAATTGTGATACGCGGTCTATAAGCTCACTCATTTCCCTATTCAAATCAATCAACTACTCACTCAAAAAAACCTTCACTTTCTCGAGTTGACCTGCTTTTGCCTCAAACTACTTCATAGTCTCAATGTCTCTCTCCAAATCTTTCACCATGAAACCCAAAGTTTTTTTCATTTTTTTGGCCTTTAAGGTCTCGATGTATAACTCCAAAAACGCAATCTAGAGCTCACTCTCATCCTCACTAGCGCACCCGCTCCCAGACTTGCTAGAAACACTCAAAACCTCATTAGATGTATCATGCGCATAGGTGTCCTCATCGTCATGGGACAAAAGTGGTTGTGCTCTCATGACTATCTAAAAAGGCAACACATATACCATGGGCCTTTTCATCACTGGTATCATCTACCTCATCCTCACTATCACTCAGGGTGGTTGGCATAACAAATATCTTGCCCTCTTTCCTGAGTCTAGTGGGACATTCAAATGACTTGTACCCTCTCCCCTCACACTCAAAAAATTTCACATTTTCCAAAATTTCTTAACCTTCTTCTCTTTCTCACGTCTTTCTTTGGCCTTGTCTTTCTTTTTGTTTTTTCCTAAAATATTTTATAGGAAGAATTTTGTTTCGAAAATTGGAGAATTTTTTTAAAATTCTTTGCAAGCAGGGCCATGTCAACATCAGACTTGTCTTCAGACTCGGGCTCACAAAAACTCACTTTCTTTTTCTTATATTGGGATTTAATCTATATCCCTCTATCCATTGGGTTGATAGTGTTGGGAAACATGTCAATTTCTTACGTCTATAGGTCCCCTAACAACTCTTTTAATTTTAGGCAATTCAAATTTCCTAAGGTATTCAAAATAGTCACTTTAGGGATAAAATAATTAGGAAACAGTCTTAAAATCTTTTTAGCCACTCGCTCATCAAGTGTAGGCTCACCCAAGTTAAAACTAGTGTTGATAATTTCAGAAAAACGTGCATAAAACTCGTCACAACACTTAGTCTCAAACATAGTGATTGTATCAAATTGAGTGGTCAACTTTTGAATTTTAGACTCCTTGACAACGTTAGTTGCCTCGTGGGTGAGTTGCAAAATATCGCATGTTTCTTTAGACGTGGTGCACGTCATAATACATCAAAACTCATTGAGGGTGACATGTATGGAAATTTCACTAAGACTTCGTGAATTGTAAGTGCTCCACCTAAACTCTTCGTCGGTCCAGTCTGACACGGGTTTTAAATTTGCGACATTATTTGAGGATGACAGTGGGAGGATTCTGGCCTCTTTCAAAAATTAACCACACCCTCTCATCGATTGCTTTTAAATGAGATTTCATACGGGGTTTTCAGTAAGCATAAATAGACCCATCAAAAATTGGCAATCGACTATATAAGTTTTCATTTGAACACATTGCGAAAAACTTGAAAAAATCAGATTTTTCAAAAGAATCA
The DNA here is from genome assembly GCA_949130495.1 of Sambucus nigra. Lineage (NCBI taxonomy): Eukaryota > Viridiplantae > Streptophyta > Magnoliopsida > Dipsacales > Adoxaceae > Sambucus > Sambucus nigra. The sequence continues at coordinate 44,182,833 of OX422209.1, forward strand.
ATATCACACAATTTTTGCGAAAAATGGGAATATTCGATAAATTAGCATAACCTGTTATGATAAAAATTTATAAAACCTTATTTGTAATACTGGTTCGAATAGATTTGCAAGTTTCAATCATAAACTTATTTAATCAAAGTAAATTTATGAATTAAATCAATCCATCCTTTAAACATAATCAACTACCTGCGTGCATGTGTCAAACTAACATAAGTAAAATATGCGACACAAACATCTAACAAAAAATCCACCCAGGGCAAAAACTTTTTATTTCACTATAATTGTAAATCGCAACTTACTCAATTACAATGAAATACAAAAGTTTTTGACACTAGAATACCCGCAGGTGTCGGCTGATGTCGTCAGTAATAAGTCCACACACAACGAACCTACATGAACCGCAGCCTAGTCTTCAACCTAGGAACACCTCAGTACTCCTTTGTGACACGCAGTCGATTTTCCATGAAATCCATAAAACTATGTTTTGGGTTCCACAAAACAACTCACACAAAAGAAATTTGGATTATAAATTGTAAAACAAAAGTTCTGAACCCTCAAATGGTTGGAGAATAGTATAGAAACATATTTTGTGAGAACTAATTTTTCTCCACACGAATATCAGTAGTCTGACACCCTATATATAATAGAATTTAAGGCGGTGGCATGTCAGCATAAACATCATGTCATTTGAATGAGAGACGCCGTCGTTCGAGCTAGATAGGATCTCATTTGAATGACAATGTTGTCGTTTGAACGATAGTCACTGATCCCCAATATCTTTATAATTTTTAATAACTCGGAAACCTCAAAACTTAAAACTGTACACGAGATCAGGAAACATTGATCCAAAACTTTTATGATAATATATTTTTGAAAAATAAAAAACATGTATAAATATTTCAAAAACCCATTTTTCATAAATAGAAAAAAATTTATCTTTCACAAAAATATCCCAACACTTTTACTGTAAAATGTAAATGGAACATAAACATATTCTACCAAATTCATCCTTTTTGGACTTCAATGTTGAAGACCTCTTGAAATTCGGATCGTCTAGTGTAGATGTGACCTTCTCAATCCTTTCATGATTTGTAGAGGTATACGATATAAATAATTGTGACAGGCATTATCCTTAGTCTTACCCTCAAATAGGCGGTCCCATGACTATGTGGTCGAAACCTGCAAGTTACATTAGTCCCGTGAGAGGTTTTGTGCCTCTTACGGGGATGTTTTATGGATATTTTACATTTTCATCCTCTAACGGCATGATTTTAAGATAAATTTTAGTTATTTTGCAAATTTTTGTGATGCCCTCAAAACAGGGGTCCCAGGACTTTACAGCCATTTCCTACAAGTTATGTTGGTCCATGCTAGGTGTTCGTGTCTCTTACTGGGTTGTTTTGTGGCTATTTTACATTTTCACCCATTGACGACATGGTTTTAAGCATAAGTCTAACTATTTGAAAATTTTGGTCTTGCCCTCAAACCAAGGGTCTCGTGACGATGCGATCAGTTCTTGAGGTATACATTAGTCCCGTAAATGCTTTTCGTGTCTCGTACGAGGTCATTTTGTGGCTGTTTTAAGTTTTCAACCTTTAACGGTATGTTTTTAAGCCTAAGTCTAACAGTTTGAAAATTTTGGTTGCACCCTTAAATCGGGGGACACGTGACTTCACGATTGAGTCCTACGGGTTACATTGGTCCCTTGCAAGGTGTTTGTGCCTCTTACTGGGGCATTTTCTGGTTGTTTTACAATTTAACCCTTTAACGTCATGTTTATAAGACTAAGTCTAGGTATTTTGCAAATTTTTATCGTGCCATAAACCAGGAGTCATGTGAGTACGTTGTTGGTTCATGCAGGTTACATTGATCCCGTGTGAGGTGTTCGGGACTCTAACGGGGTCATTTTGTGGTTGTTTTATGGTTTTACGCTTTGATGACATGTTCATAAACCTATGTCTAATAGTTTATAATTTTTTTTCGTGCCATCAAACTGGGGGGGCCTTACTATGCAATCAATTCTTGAGGGTTACATTAGTCTCGGGCATGGTGTTCGTGCCTCTTATGGGGCTGTTCGTGCATGTTTTACGTTATCATCCTTTAATGGCATGTTTTTAAGACAAGGTTTAGATATTTTGAAAATTTTGATCATGCCTCAAGCCTGGTGTCCCGTGACTACGTGGTTAGTTCTTGTAGGTTATATTGGTCCCGTGCGAGATGTTCATGCCTCTTACAGGCTCGTTTTGTGATTGTTTTATGTTTTGACCCTTTGTAGCATATTTTTAATCTTGAGTCTAACGGTTTGCAAATATTAGTCTTTCCCCCAAACTAGGAAACCCTTGAATACGCGGTGTGTTATTATGGGTTACGTTGGTCCCGTGCAAGGTGTTCGTGTCTCATGTGGTCATTTTGTGTTTGTGTTATGTTTTCACCGTTTGATGGCTTGATTTTGAGTGTAAGTCTAACAGTTTGAAAATTTTGGTCAGGGCCTCAAACGGGGTCACCGTGACTATGCGATCATTTCCTGTAGGTCACATTGGTCCCGTGAGAGGTTTTATTCCTCTTACGGCATCTTTTTATTGCTATATCACATTTTCACTATTTCACGGATAATTTTTAAGCATAACACTAATAAAATGGAAATTTTGGATGTGCCCTAAAACCGAGGGTCCCGTTACAACGCAGTTTATTCATGCGAGTTACATAAGTCCCATGCGAGGTGTTAATACCTCTAACGCTATCATTTTATCGGTATATTATGGTGGAATTTTTTTAAGCCTAAGTCTAACAGTTTGCAAATTTTTGTCTTACGCTCAACCTGGGGATCCGTGACTTCATGGTTCGTTCCTGCAAGTTACATTGGTCCCATGATAGGTGTTACTGCCTCTTACGGGGCTGTTTTGTGGTTGTTTTACATTTTCGCCGTTTGACAACATGTTTTAAAGACACATTCTAGATATTTTGAAAATTTTGGTCGGGTCCTCAAACCGGTGGTCCCATGACTCTGCATTCATTTCCTTTAGGTTACATTGCTCCTGTGTGGTGCTCGTGCCACTTACGGGACTATTTTGTGGTCATTTTAAAGACAAATTCTAGATATTTTGCAAATTTTGGCCATGCCCTAGAACTGAGGGTCTGTGAATACCTAGTCGGTTGTTGCATATTACATTGGTCCCATACGAGGTGTTCATGCCTCTTGCGGGGCCATTTTTTGGCGGTTTTACGTGTTCACCCTTTGACGACATGCTTTTAAGCCTAAGTCTAACAAAATGAAAATATTGGTGGGCCCTCAAATCAATTATCCCGTGACTACGTGGTTGGTTCATGCGGGTTACATTGGTCACTTGTGAGGCATTCGTATCTTTTACGGGGTCATTTTGCCACGATTTTTTGTTTTCACACTTAGATGGCATGTTTTAAAGCCTAAGTCTAAAAGTTTTCAAATTTTGGTCGTGCCCTCAAACCAAGGACCCATGACTACATGGTAAATTCTTTCGGGTTACACAGGTCCCATGCGAGGTGCTCGTGTCTCATACGGTTTTATTATTGTTTCTTTACGTTTTCACCCTTTGACGACATTTTCTAAGCCTAAGTCTGACAGTTTGCAAATTTTGGTCAGCCCCTTAATCCGGGGGTCCCATGACTACGAGATCGGTTCCTACCACTTACTTTGGTCCCATGTCGGTTGTTCGTTCCTATTACGGTTCCATTTTATGGCTATTTTATTTTTTCACCCTTTGACGACATGTTTTCAAGCCTAAGTCAAATGGTGTGAAAATTTTGTTCGTGCCCTCAAATCGGGGGTCCCGTGAATATACGATTGGTTCCTACAGGTTACATTGGTCTCATGCAAGGTGTTCATGCCTCTTATGAGGCCTATTCTTTCTATTTCGTATTTTCTCTTCTTGACGATTTGTATTTAAGCCTATGTCTAACAAAATGCAAATTTTGGTCATGCCCTCAAATCGGGGGTCTTAAGACAATGTGATTAGGTCATGCGAGTTACATTAGTCTTGTGCCAGGAGTCCGTGCCACTTACATTGGTATTTTCTCATTGTTTTATGGTTTCACCCTTTGAGGGCATGTTTTTAAGCCTAAGTCTAACAATTTGCAAATTTTAGTCGTACCCTCAAAATCGAGTTTCTCGTGACTACGTGGTCGGTTCCTTCATGTTACATTGGTCCCATGAGAGTCGTTCATGCTTCTTACGAGGATGTTTTGTGGATGTTTTACATTTTCACCTTTTGACATCATGGTTTGAAAACTAAGTTTTGATATTACAAAATTTTGTTCATGCCCTCAAAACGGGTGTATTGTGGTTATGCTGTCAGTTCTAGTAAGTTACATTGGTACCATGTGAGGTGTTCATGCATATTACGGGGGTGTTTTGTGTCCGTTTGATGATTTCACCTTTTGACGGCTTGTTTTTAAGCCTATGTATATCAAAATGTAAATTATGATCATGCCCTCAAGCCAGGGGTCCTATGACTATGCGGTCGGTTCCTGCGGGTTACATTGGTCTCGTTCGAGGTCTTTGTTCCTCTTATAAGACCATTTTGTGTTTGTTTTATGTTTTCACCATTTGATGGTATGTTTTCAGCCTAAGTCTAACAGTTTACAAAACATGGTCATGCCGTCAAACCAGGGGTTCAGTGACTACGTGGTCAATTCTTACGAGTTACATTGATACCTACGAGGTGTTCACTTATCTTATGGGGTTATTTTGTGGATGTTTAATATTTCACCCTTTAACGGCGTCTTTTAAAGCCTAAGTCTAACAACCGGTAAATTTTCTTCATTCCCTCAGATCGGGTGTTCTGTGACTATGAGATCGGTTCCTACATGTTACATTGGTCACGTGTGAGGTGTTCGTGCCCCTCACTGGGCCATTTTGTGTCTATTTGACATTTTTCACCTTTTGACGGCATCTTTTTAAGACTAAGTCTAAAAAACAAAAATTTAGTTCATCCCCTGAAACCGGGGGTCCTATGACTATGAGATCAGATCCTCAAAGTTACATTAGTGTCGTGCGAGGTGTTCATGCCTTTTACGCTGTGATTTTTTTGTTATTTTACATTTTCACCCTTTGACGACATGTTTTTAAGCCTAAGCATAAGAGTTTTCAAATTTTGGTCGTACCATCAAATCGGGGTCATGTGACAACGTGGTCGATTCCTGGGAGTTACAATGTTCCCTTGAGTGGTGTTCGTGCTTCTTATGGGTCCATATTATGGTCGTTTTACATTTTCCCTTGACGGCATGTTTTTAAGACAAAGTTGAGATATTTTGTAAATTTTGTTCTTGCCCTTAAACTGGGGGTCTTGTGACTATGAGGTGAGAACTGGTAGGTAACATTGGTCCATTACAAGATGTTCATGCCTGTTATAGGTCCGTATCTGTCCGTTTTATGATTTCACCTTTTGACGACTTATTTTTAAGCCTAAGTCGAAAATTTTTGTCATCCCCTCTAAACGTGGGTCTCGTTAGTACGCAGTCGGTTCCTGTGGGTTACACTAGTCCCGTGCAAAGCGTTGGTGACTCTTAAGGGGTAATTTTGTTTTATTTTTTTATTTTCACCCTTTGACGATAAGTTTTCAATCATATGTCCAACAGGTTGCTAATTTTGGTCATGCCCTCAAACAGGGTGTTTTGTGACCACACGGTCAACTACTGAGGGGTTACATTGGTCCCGTGCTAGTGTTCATTCCTATTATAGGGACGTTATGTGGATCCTTTATGATTTCACCCCTTGGTGGCATGCTTTTAAGCCTAAGTGTGACAAAAGGTAAATATTGGTAAAGCCCTCAAACTGGGGGTTCCTTGACTATGCGGTCAGTTCCTTTGGGTTCATTGGCCATGTGTGTGGTGTTCATGCCACTTACGAGGTCATTTTATGGTTGTTTAACATTTTCACCCTTCGATAGCATGTTTTTAAGCCTAAGTCTAACAGTTTGAAAATTTTGCTCATGCCGTCAAATCGGGTGTTTCTTGGCTAAGCGATCAGTTCCTGTGGGTTACATTGGTCTCGTGTGAGGTGCTCGTTATGGGTCCGTTTCATGTCCGTTTTATGATTTCACCCCATGGCAACTTCCTTTTAACCCTAAGTCTAACAAAATGCAAAATTTGGTAATGTACTCAAATTGCGGGTCAAATGATAATGCCGTCAGTTCCTATGGGTTACATTGGTCCCATGCGAGGTATTCATCTCTCTTACAGGGTCATTTTGTTGTTGTTTTAAGTTTTCACCCTTTGACGACACATTTTTAAGCCTAATTCTAGCAGCTTGCAAATTTTGTTGACGCCCTCAAACCTAGTTTTCCATGACTATGTGGCCAGTTCCTGAGGGTTACATTGGTCCCATGCGAGGTGTTTGTTCCGCTTACGAAGCCATTTTATGGTTTTTTTATGATTTCACACTTTGAAGGCATGTTTAAAGCTTAGGTCTAACAAAATGCTAATGTTGATCGACTCCTCAAATCGAGGGTCCCGTGACCATGCAGTCAGATCCTATGGGTTAAATTGGTCCTATGCGAGGTGTTCGTGCCTCTTACGGGGCCGTTTTATGGTTGTTTACATTTTCACTCATTGACGGCATCTTTCTAAGCCTATGTCTAACAGCTTATAAATTCTGGCCATGCCCTAAATCGAGGGAGACCATGACTATGTGGTCAGTTATTGCGGATCACATGGGTCTCGTTGGGGTGTTCATGCCTCTTACGGGGTCATTTTGTGGTTGTTTTACATTTAAACACTTTGATGGCATGTTTTAAAACCTAATTTTAGATATTCTGAGAATTTTGGTCATGCCCTCAAACTAAAGGTCCTAAGACTACACGGTCGATCCCTACATGTTACATTAGTCCTGTACAAGGCGTTTCTGCCTCTTACGTGGCCTTTTTTTGCTGTTTTATGTTTTCCTCCTTTGACGGATTGTTTTTAAGCCTAAGTCTAAGAAAATGCAAATATTGGTTGGGCCCTCAAATCGAGAGTCCCGTGACTACATAGTCGATTCTTGCGGGTTACATTGGTCCCGTGGGAGGTGTTCGTTCCTCATACGTGGTCATTTTGTGTCTATTTTATGTTTTTGCCCTTAGACGTTATATTTTTAAGACTAAGTCTAACAGTCTTCAAATTTTGGTCGTTCCCTCTAATCGGGGTACCTACGACAACGCGAACGGTTCCTGTGGCTACACTGGTATCGTTCAAGGTGTTCATGTCTCATATAGGATCCTTTGTTGATGTTTTATGTTTTCATCCTTTGACGGTATGTTTTTAATCATATGTGTGACAGTTTTCCAATTTTTGATGGGCTCTTAAATCGGGTGTCCCGTGACTACGTGATCGGTTCTTATAGGCTAGATTGGTCCTATACGAGGTGCCCCTAACTCTTACGGGTCGTTTTGTGGTTGTTTTATGTTTTCACCCTTTGATGGTATGTTTTAAAGCCTATGTCTAATAACATGTGAATTTTGATCATGCCCTAAGATCGGGTGTACCGTCACTATACAATCGGTTCCTACATGTTACCTCGGTCCCGTACGAGGTGTTCGTACCTCTTACGGGGCCGTTTTATGGTTGTTTAACATTTCCCCTCTTGATGACATGTTTTTAAGACAAATTTAAGAGATTTCACAAATGTTGTTCGTGTCCTCAAATTGGGTGTCCTGTGGCTGTGATGTCAGGTCCTGTAGGTTACATTCATCACGTGTGAGGTGTTTATGCCTCTTACGGGTCTGTTTCATTTCCGTTTTATGATTTCCCCCTTTGACGGCTTGATTTTAAGCCTATGTCTAATAAAACCAAAATTTTGTTCATGCCTTTGTACTGGGAGTCTCGTGACTACGCGGTTAGTTCATGTGGGTTACATTGGTCCCGTGCGAGGTGTTAATGCCTCTTAGGGGCTCATTTTGTGGTTGTTTTACATTTTCCCCCATTGATGGCATGTTTTTAAGACTAACCCTGACAGTTTGCAAATTTTAGTCATGCCCTCAAAAAGGTTGTTCCTTGAATACGTGGTCAGTTCCTGCAGATTACATTGGTCCCGTGCGAGTGTTCGTGCCTATTATAGGGACATTTTGTGGCTACTTTATGATTTCACCCTCTGACGAAATGTTTTTTTTCTAAGTGCAACAAAATGCAAATATTAGTCGGGCCCTCAAACCGGGGGTCCTCTGACTATGCTGTCGATTCCTGCTGGTTACATTGCTCCCGTGCAAGGTTTCATGCCTCTTACGAGGACATTTTATGGCCATTTAACTATTTCACCATTCAAGAGCATGTTTTTAATCCTAAGTCTAACAGTTTGCAAATTTTTCTTATGCCCTCAAACCGGGTATTTTGTGACTACGAGGGGAGTTCTTGTAGGTTACATTAGTCCCCTATGAGGTGTTTGTGACTCTTACAGGGCTGTTTCATGGACGTTTTATAAAATCATCCATTGGTGACTTGTTTTTAAGCGTAAGTCTAACGAAATGCAAATTTTGGTCATGCCCACAAATCGGGGTTCCCCTGACAACGCGGTCGGTTCCTGTGGGTGACATTGGTCCCATGAGAAGTTTTTGTGCCTCTTACATGGTTGTTTTGTGGATGTTTTACATTTCCACCCTTTGACGGCATGTTTTTAAGACTAATTCTAACATTTTTCAAATTTTGGTCATCGCCTTATACCTGATTTTTTGTCCATATGCAGTCACTTCCTACAGATTACATTGGTCGCGTATGAGGTGTTCGTTCCCCTTACGGGGCCGTTTTGTGGTTATTTTATGATTTCACAGTTTTACGGCATGTTTTTCAGCCTAAATCCAACAAAATACAAATATTGTTCGAGTCCTCAAACCAAGAGTCCCGTGACTATGCATCTTGTTCTCGTACGAGGAGGTCGTGCCTCTTACGGGGCCGTTTTGTTATTTGTCTTACATTTTTTCGCTTCAATGGCATGTTTTTAAGCCTAAGTCTAAAAGTTTGTAAATTTTCATCTTTCCCTGAAACCAGGGGTCCCATGACTATGTGGTCAGTTCTTGTAGGTCACATTGGTTCCATGCGAGCTTTTCATGCCTCTTACGGGGTCATTTTGTTGTTGTTTTACGTTTACAGACTTGGACGGCAAGTTTTTAAGACTAATTTTAGATATTCAGCCCTCAAACTAAAGGTACCGTGACCACATGATCGATTCGTAAAGGTAATATTGGTCACGTGCGAGGTGTACATGCCTCTTATAAGACCCTTTTTAGCTACTTTACGTTTTCACCCTTTGATGACATGTTTGTAAGAGGCATGTACACCTCAAATCGAGGTGAACATGTGAGGGTCTTGTGACTACACGATCAGTTCCTATGGGATATATTGGTCCCATGTGATGTGTTTGTACCTCTTACGGGGTCCTTTTGTAAATATTTTAGGTTTTCACCCTTAAACGACATGTTTTCAAGCCCAAGTCTAATAGTTTTCAAATTTGGATCGTTCCCTCAAACCAGGGAACCCATGACTGCATGGTCAGTTCCTACGGGTTACATTGGTCTTGTGCAAGGTGTTCATGTCTCATACGTGGTCCTTTTGTTGATGTTTTACATTTTCATCCTTTGATGGCATGTTTTTAAGCCTAAGCCTGACAGTTTGCAAACTTTGGTCGGGACCTTAAATCGGGGGGGGGGGGGGGGGGGGCGTGACTATACGTGGTCCTATAGGTTACATTTTCCTCCCTCTGGGTTGGTCATCCCTCTTACGGATTCGTTTTGTGCTTGTTTTATTTTTTTCATCCATTGACGACATGTTTTGAAGGCTAAGCCAAACAGTGGGAGAATTTTGGTTGTGCCCTCAAATCGGGGGTTCTGTGACTGCGCGATCGATTCCTGGGGGTTACATTGGTCCAGTGCAAGGTGTCCGTGCCTCTTACGGGGCCTTTTTTTTCTATTTCATATTTTCACCCTTTGACAGCTTGTTTTTAAGCCTAAGTCTAACAAAATGCAAATTTTTGTCATGTCCGTAAATCGAGGGTCCCATGACTACGGGATCAGTTCTTGTGAGTTACATTAGTCCCGTACGAGGAGTTCATGCCTCTTACGTTATAATTTTATTGTTGTACGTTTTCACCCTTTGATGACAAGTTTTTAAGCCTAAGTCTAATGACTTGCAAATTTTGGTCGTACCCTCAAATCGAGTGTCCAGTGACTGCATGGTCGATTCCTTCGAGTTACATAGGTCCTATGAGAGGTGTTCGTGCCTCAAACTAGGCCGTTTTATGGGTGCTTTATATTTTCACCCTTTGACGTCGTGTTTTTAAGACTATGTTTTGATATTTTACAAATTTTATTTATGCCCTCAAACTGGAGGTGTTGTGACCATGAAGTCAGCTCCTACATCTTACATTGGTCCCGTGCGAGGTGTTCATGCCTCTTAAGGGGCCGTTTCATGATTTCATCCATTGATGACTTATTTTTCAGCCTAAGTCTAACATAATGCATATTTTGGTCATGACATCAAATTGGGAGTCTCGTGACTAAGTGGTGTCGATTCCTATAGGTTACAGCGGTCTCCTGAGAGGTGTTGGTGCCTTTAGGGGGTTGTTTTGTGGTTGTTTTACATTTTCACCCATTTAAGGCATGTTTTTAAGCCTAAGCCTAACAGTTTAAAAAATTTGGGCATGCCCTCAAATGGGTTATTCTGTCACTACACGGTCAGTTCCTCCAGGTTACATTAGTCTCGTGCAAGGTGTTCGTGCCTCTTACGGATCCGTTTTGTGGCTCCTTAATAATTTCACCTTTAAACGCATGTTTTTAAGCCTAAGTCTAACAGAATGAAAAAAAATTGATTGAGCCCTCAAACCAGGGGTTCCGTGACTACGTGCTCGATTCATATGGGTTACATTGGTCCCGTGCGAGGTGTTCTTACCTCTTACAAGGTCATTCTTTGGTTGTTTAACATTTTCACCCTTTGAAGGCAAGTTTCTAAGCCGAAGTCAAACAGTTTGCAAATTTTTCTCATGCCCTCAAACCAGCTATTTCGTGACTATGCGGTTAGATCCTCCAGGTACATTCGTCTCGTGCGAGGTGTTCGTGCCTCTTATGGGGTCATTTTGTGTCCGTTTTATGATTTCACCATTTGCCGGCTAGTTTTTAAGCCTAAGTCTAATAAAATGTAAATTTTGGTCACTACCTCAAACGGGAGGTCTCGTGACTACATAGTCGGTTCCTGTGGGTTACATTGGTCTCGTGCGAGGTGTTCATGCCTCTTACGAGCTCGTTTTGTGGTTGTTTTACGTTTACACCCTTTAATGGCCTATTTTTAACTATAAGTCTAATAGTCTATGTATTTTTATTTTTTCCTCTAACCAGGTTTTCTGTGACTGTACAGTTACTTCCTTCTAGTGAAATTTGTCCCATGCGAGGTGTTTGTATCACTTATGAGGCAATTTTGTGGCTATTTTATGATTTCACCCTTTGACGGCATGTTTTTAAGCCTAACTCTAACAAAATGCAGATTTTGGTCATGCCATCAAATCGTTGGTCCCGTGACTATGTGATTGGTTCCTATGGGTTAGATTGGTCCCTGCATGTTGTTCTTGCCTCTTATGGGGCTATTTTGTGTTTGTTTTCCGTTTTCACCCTTTGACGGCATGTTTTAAGCCTTTGTCTAATAGTTTGCAAAATTTGGCCATGCTCTCAAACTTGGGGTGTGACTTCGCAGTCGATTCCTGGGTGTTAGATTAGTCCGTGCGAGGTGTTTAATTCTCTTACGGGGTTATTTTATGATTTTTTGACATTTTCACCCTTTAAAAATGTGGTTTTAATCATAGGTCTAACTGTTTGCCAATTTTGGTCATGCACTCAAAACGGATATTCTGTGACTACGAGGTGAGTTCTAAAATCTTACATTGGCCCGTATGAGGTGTTTGTAGCTCTTACGGAGCTATTTTATGATTGCATCCTTTGATTACATTTTTAAGCCTAAGTGTAGCAAAATGAATATATTGGTAGAGCCATCAAACTGAGGATCCCCTGACTCTATGCTAGGTTCCTATGGGTTACATTGGTCCCTTGTGAGGTGTTCGTGCCTCTTACGGTACCGTTTTGTGGTTATTTTATATTTTCACCCATTAACGACATGTTTTTCAAGACTAAGTGTAACATTTTGCTAATTTTGGTTGTGCCCTCAAACCAGGGGTCCCGTGACTACGCGGTCAGTTCCTGCGAGTTACGTTGGTCCTGCATGAGGTGTTTATGCCTCTTACGGGTTCATTTTTTAGTTGTTTAACATTTTCACCCTTTAATGGCACGTTTTCAAGCCTAAGTCTAAGAGCCTATAAATTTTTGTCATGCCCTCAGACTGGGTGTTCTGTGACTATACGATCAGTTACTGCGTGTTACATTGGTCCCATTCGATGTGGTCGTGCATCTTATGGGGCCATTTTGTGTTTATTTCATATTTTCACCATTTGACGACATATTTGTAAGAATAAGTCTAACAAAATATAAATTTTCGTCATGCTCTCAAATTGGGGTCTGGTGACTTTCCATCGGTTCCTGCGAGTTAAATTAGTCCCATGCGACGTCTTCGTGCTTCTTCCGATGTGCTTTTGTCACTGTTTTACTTTTTCACCCCTTGATGACATATTTTTAAGACTAAGTCTAACAATTTGCAAATTTTGGTTGTACCCTCAAATCGAGTGTCCAGTGTTTGTGTGGTCGGTTCCTTCGAGTTACATAGGTCCCATGAGAGGTGTTCGTGACTCTTACCTGGCCGTTTTGTGGGTGTTTTATATTTTCACCCTTTGACGGCATGCTTTTAATACTAAGTTTAGATATTTTGCAAATTTTGTTCGTGCCCTCAAACTGGGGATCCTGTGATTATGCGGTCAGTTCCTGCAGGTTACATTGGTCTGGTGCGAGGTGTTGTGCCTTTTAAGGGTCCGTTCTGTGGTTGTTTGATGAATTCACATTTTGGCAGCTTATCTTTAATCTTAGTTCTAATAAAATGCAAATTTTTTTCATGCCCTCAAACTCGAGGTCTCTTGACTATGCGGTCGATTACTGTGGGTTACATTGGTCGCATGTGAGGTGTTGGTGCCTCTTAGGGGGTCATTTTAGGGCTGTTTTACATTTTCACCCTTTAAGGACCTTTTTTAAGCCTAACTCTAATAGTTTGCAAATTTTGGTCCTGCCATCAAACAGGGTGTTCCATGACTATGCTGTCAATTACCGTAGGTTACAGTGGTCCCGTGTGAATGTTCGTGGCTATTATAGGATCATTTTGGGGCCGATTTATGATTTCACCCTTTGACGGAATGTTTTTAAGCCTAAGTCTAACAAAATATAAATATTGTTCAAGCCCTCAAATTGGTGGTCCCGTGACTATGCAAATGATTCAAGCGGGTTCGATTGGCCCTGTGCAATGTGTTCACTCCTCGTACGAGGTCATTTTATGTCTATTTAATGTTTTCACCCTTTGACAACATGTTGTTAAGCCTAAGTCTAACAGTTTGAAAATTCTGTTCATACCCTCAAATCGGATGTTTTGTGACTGCATGGTCTGTTTTGTTAGGTTACATTAGTCCCGTGTGAGGTGTCCGTGCCTCTTATGGGGTCGTTTTATGGTTTTTTTACGTTTCACCCTTTGACGACATGTTTTCAAGCTATAGTCTCACAAAATGAAAATTTTGGTCATGCCCTCAAATTGTGTGTCCCGTGATAATGCGGTCAGTTCTCGTTGGCTACATTGGTCCCGTGCGAGATAGTCATGCCTTTTACGGGGTCATTTTGTGGCTATTTTACATTTTCACCGTTTGAAGGCATGTATTTAAGCCTGTAATTGTATGAGTTTGGAAAGTTTGGTCACGCTATCAAACCTGGTTTTCCATGGCTATGTGATGAGTTCCTACGAGTCACATTGGACTCGTACGAGGTGTTCATGCCACTAACGAGGCCATTTTATGGTTGTTTTAAGAATTTACACCTCGACGACATGTTTTTAAGCCTAAGTATAACAAAATGAAAATATTAGTCGAGTCCTCAAATGGAGGGTCTCGTGACTATGCAGTCTGTTCTCGCAGGTTACATTAGTACCGTGCGAGGTGTTCATGGATATTACGGGGGTGTTTGTTTTATATTTTTACCCTTTGATGGCTTGTTTCTAAGTTTAAATCCAACAGTTTATAAAGTTTGGTCTTGCCATCAAAACAAGGTTCCCGTGACTATGCGGTCGATTCCTGTGGGTTACATTAGTCCCGTGCAAGGTGTTAAATTCTCCTACAGGGTCATTTTGTGGATGTTTAACGTTTTCACCCTGTGACAGCATATTTTTAGGCCAAAATCCAACAGTTTGCAAATTTTAGTCATGCCCTCAAAATAGGTGTTCCGTGACTACGCGATCAGATCTAGGAGACTACATTAGTCCCGTGCATGCTGTTCGTTCCACTTATGGGTTCATTTTGTGGTTATTTATTGTTTTCACCCCTTCATGGCATGTTTATAATCCTAAGTCTAGTAGTTTGTAAATTTTGGTCATGCCCTCAAATCGGGTGATCCATGACTACGTCGTCGGTTCTTACATATTACATTTATCTCGTGCAAGGTGTTAATGCCACTTATGGGGCTGCTTTATGTCTGTTTCATGTTTTCAACCATTGATGGCATGTTTTTATGACTAAGTCTAACAAAATGAAAATTTTGGTCGTGCCCTCAAGTCGGGGGGTCCCGTGACTATGTGATCAGTTCCTACAAGTTACATTGGTTTCGTGTGAAGTGGTCGTGCTTCTTACAGGGTCGTTTTATGGTTGTTTTACATTTTCACTCATAGATGTTTGTTTTTAAGACTAAGATGAGATAATTTGCACATATTGATCGTGCCCCATACCGGGGATTACGCGGTCAGTTCTTGTCGATTACATTGTTCCCATGCGAGTTGTTTGTGCCTCGTATGAGGCTGTTGTGTGACTGTTTTATGATTTCACCCCTTGATGACCTATTCTTAAGCTTAAGTCTTACAAAAGGAAAATTTTGTTCATGTCCTCAAACCATGGGTCCCGTGACTATGCGTTATGTTCATGCGTGTTACATTGGTCTCGTGCTAGGTGTCAGTTCCTCTGATGGGGCCGTTTTGTGCTTGTTTTACATTTTCACCCTTTGACATGCTCTTTTTAAGACTAAGCTTAGATATTTTGAAATTTTTTATCATGCCCTCAATTGGAGGGTCTCGTCACTATGTGGTCAGTTCCTATGAGTTACGTTAGTCCCGTGCAAGGTGTTTGCGCCTCTTACGTGGCCGTTTTGGGGCCATTTTACAATTCTACCCTTTAACGATATGTTTTTAAGCCAAAGTTCAACAAAATGAAAATTTGGTCATCCCCTCTAATTGGGGGTCCCGTGACTACACGCCCATTTCCTTCAATTAACATTTGTCTCAGGCGAGGTATTTGTGTCTCTTACGGGGTCGATTTATTCCTAACTTACATCTTCACCCTTTAACAACATATTTTTAAGCCTATATCTTAAAGGTTATTAATTTCGGCTGAGCCCTCAAATTGGGGGTCTTGTGACTACGCGGTGGGTTCCTGGGGGTTTCGTTGGTCGCGTGTGAGGTGATTATGCCTCTTATGAGACTGTTTTGTAGTTGTTTTATGTTTATACCCTTTGATTACTTATTTTGAATCCTAAATTTTGATATTTTTCAAATTTTGGTTGTTCCCTCAAACTAGGGGTCCCGTGACTATGCGATCGGTTCTTACGAGTTACATTGGTTCCGTGTGAGGTTTTTATGCTTCTGGATGGGTCACTTTGTGACTGTTTTGTGTTTTCACCCTTTGACAACATGCTTTTAAGCCTCAGTCTAACAAAAGCAAATTTTGTCCATGCCCTCAATCGTGGGTCCCGTAACTACGGATCGGTTCCTATAAGCTACATTGGTCACGTGTGAGATCTCCGTGCCTCTTATGGAGCCGTTTGGTCTCTCTTTTCTGTTTTCACCCTTTGACGACATGTTTGTAAGCCTAAGTCTATTAGTTTCCAAATTTTGGTCGTGCCCTAAATTCGGGGGTCTCATGATTATGTGGTTGGTTCTTACGGGTTACATTAGTCCCATGCGAGGTGTTTGTGCCTCTTACGGGGACATTTTATGGTTATTTTACGTTTTTACCCTTTAACATCATGTTGTTAATACTAAGTTTTGCTATTTGGCAAATTTTGATCTTGCCCTCAAATCGGGAGTCTTGTGATTACGCGATTGGTTACTGCGGGTTACGGTGGTCCCGTGCAAGGTGTTCGTGCCTCTTATAGGGTCGTTTTGGGGACGTTTTAGGTTTTCGCGCTTTGACAGCATGCTTTTAAAACTAAGTCTAACAATTTCAAAATTTTAGTTGTGCCCTCAAATCAATGGTCCCATGACTATGTGGTCGATTCTTGTTGATTACATTGGTCCCGCATGAGGGTTCCATCTCTCTTAAAGGACCGTTTTGTGGCTAATTCATCCTTTCACCCTTAGAATACATGTTTTAAGCGCAAGTTTAGATATTTAAAAATTTTATTATGCGTTAAAAATGGGAGTCACGGGACTTTACCATTGGTTTTTACTAGTTACATTGATCTTGTATTAGGTTTTTATGCTGCGTACAGGGTGCCTAGTGGCTATTTTACATTTTCACCCTTTGACGACATGTTTTTAAGCCTAAGTTTAATAGTTTGCAAATTTTGGCCGTGACCTCAAAATGTGGTTCTCCTGACTACACGGTTTGTTCCTGCGGCTTACATTTGTCCCGTGTGAGGTGTTCATCCCTCTTACGGGGCCGTTTTGTGGCATCTTTATATTTTCACCCTTTAACGACATGTTTTTAAGAATAAGTTTCGATATTTTTCAAATTTTGATCATGTAGTCATGTCGAGTGTCTCGTGACTAGGCGGTCAGTTCCTACGAGTTTCATTGGTCCTGTGTGAGGTGTTCGTGCCTCTTACGGGGACATTTTGTGACTATTTTATGATTTCACTTATTGATAGGACGTTTTAAGCTTAAGTCTAACAAAATGATAATTTGGTTTGTACCTTAAATAGGGGGTCCAGTGACAACATTGTCGGTGCCTACGGATTACATTAGTCCCGCGCGAGGTGTTTGTGCCTCTTACGGGGACATTTTATGGTTATTTTACGTTTTTACCCTTTAACATCATGTTGTTAATACTAAGTTTTGCTATTTGGCAAATTTTGATCTTGCCCTCAAATCGGGAGTCTTGTGATTACGCGATTGGTTACTGCGGGTTACGTTGGTCCCGTGCAAGGTGTTCGTGCCTCTTATAGGGTCGTTTTGGGGACGTTTTAGGTTTTCGCGCTTTGACAGCATGCTTTTAAAACTAAGTCTAACAATTTCAAAATTTTAGTTGTGCCCTCAAATCAATGGTCTATGTGGTCGATTCTTGTTGATTACATTGGTCCCGCATGAGGGTTCCATCTCTCTTAAAGGGTCGTTTTGTGGCTAATTCATCCTTTCACCCTTAGAGGACATGTTTTAAGCGCAAGTTTAGATATTTTACAAATTTTATTTTGCGTTAAAAATGGGAGTCACGGGACTTTACCATTGGTTTTTACTAGTTACATTGATCTTGTATTAGGTTTTTATGCTGCGTACAGGGTGCCTAGTGGCTATTTTACATTTTCACCCTTTGACGACATGTTTTTAAGCCTAAGTTTAATAGTTTGCAAATTTTGGCCGTGACCTCAAAATGTGGTTCTCCTGACTACACGGTTTGTTCCTGCGGATTACATTTGCCCCGTGTGAGGTGTTCATCCCTCTTACGTGGCCGTTTTGTGGCATCTTTATATTTTTACCCTTTAACGACATGTTTTTAAGAATAAGTTTCGATATTTTTCAAATTTTGATCATGTAGTCATGTCGAGTGTCTCGTGACTAGGCGGTCAGTTCCTACGAGTTTCATTGGTCCTGTGTGAGGTGTTCGTGCCTCTTACGGGGACATTTTGTGACTATTTTATGATTTCACTTATTGATAGGACGTTTTAAGCTTAAGTCTAACAAAATGATAATTTGGTTTGTACCTTAAATAGGGGGTCCAGTGACAACATTGTCGGTGCCTACGGATTACATTAGTCCCGTGCGAGGTGTTTGTGCCTCTTATACAGTCATTTTGTTCCTATTTTACGTTTTCACACTTTAACGACATGTTTTTAAGACTAAGTCTAATTGTTTTAAAATTTTGGTCGTGCCCTGAAACTGGAGGTCCCATGATTACACGATTGGTTCCTTTGGGTTACGTTAGTCCCATGCGAGCTATTTGAGCCTCTTGTAAGGCCATTTTTTGGTTTTTTTACATTTACACCCTTTAACATCAATTTTTTTTATCCTAAGTTTAGGTATTTTACACATTTTGGTCATGCCCACAAACTGGGGGTTCCGTGACTACGAGTTCAGTTCCCTCAAATGACAATTCTTTTAGGTGATCGTTCCTATTATGGGGCCATTTTATGGCTGTTTTACATTATCACCCTTTGAAGGGTTGTTTTTAAGCCTAAGTCTAACAAAAAACAAATTTTGGTTGGGACCTGAAATTGGGGTCCCGTGACTATTCAGTTTGTTCCTATCGGTGACATTTAATCCAGTGCGAGGTGTTTGCGCCTCTTCCATGGCCATTTTATGGATGTTTTATATTTTAACCCTTTGATGACATGTTTTTCAGACTAATTCTAATGGTTTGTAAATTTTGGTCATGCCCTTAAATTGGGGGTCCCGTGACTACGCGGTCAATTCTTGTGGGTTCTATTAGTCCCGTGTGACGTGTTCGTGTCTCTTATGAGGCCATTTTGTGGATGTTTTTCATTTTCACCTTTGACGGCATATTTTTAATCCTAATTTTAAATATTTTATAATTTCCCTAAAATTGGGGGTAACGGGACTACATGGTCAGTTCCCATGACTTACATTTGTCGTATGCAAGGTGTTCATGTCGATTACAGGGCCACTTCATGTCTATTTTACGTTTTCACCCTTTGACGACATGTTTTTAAGCCCAAGTCTAAAAAAGTACAAATTTTTGTCATTCCTTTGAAACTGTGGGTCCCTTGACTATGCAGACAATTCCTGCGAGTTATAATGGTCCCGTACGAGCTTTCCGTAACTCTTAAAGGCCCATTTGATGTCTATTTCTCATTTTCAACCTTTGCGGACATGTTTCTAAGCCTCCCTCAAACCTGGGGTGCCGTGACTATACGATCATTTCGTGCGAGTTACATTGGTCCCATGCAAGGTGTCCGTGCCTCGTATGAGGTCATTTTGGGATTGGTTGACATTTTCACCCTTTGAGGGAATTTTTTGAGCCTGTCTAATAGTATCAAATTTTAGTCATGCCCTCAAACCGTGGGTCCTGTGACTTTGTGGTCGGATCCTACGGGTTATATTGGTCCCATACGAGTTGTTCATAACTCATATAGGGCCTTTTTATATTTGTTCTACATTTTTACCCATTCATGACATGTTTTTAAGCCTAAGTCTAACATTGCAAATTTTGGTAGGGCCCTTAAACAGGGGGTCCCTTGACTACGGGGTCAGTTCGTGCAGGTTACATTGATCCCATTCAAGGTATCCATGCCTCTTACATGGACGTTTTGTTGCTGTTTTATGTTTTTACCCTTTGATGACATGTTTTTAAGCCTATGTCTAATGGTTTGAAAATTTTGGTCGTGCCATAAAATTGGGGGTTCCATCACTATGCGATCGACTCCTCTGGGTTACATTGGATCCGTGCGAGGTATTTGCGTTTTTTACGTGGAAATTTTGTGGCTATTTTGGGTTTTCACCCTTTGAATACATATTTTTAATCCTAAGTTGAAATATTTGGTAAACTTTAGTTGTGCCTTGAAACTGTAGGTCCCGTGACTACACGATCAGTTCCCACGAATTAGATTGGTCATGTGTGAAGTGTTCATGCCTATTATGGGGCCATTTTCTACATGTTTTATGTTTTCACCCATATGACGACATATTTTTAAGCCAAAGTCTCTCAAAAAAGAAAATATTGGCTGTCCCCTCAAACTAGCAATGGAAGCGGTACGAGTTTTTACCGTACTGTAACATTTTGGTCCGAAAAGAAATGGTTTTGGTTTCATATATTAAAATAGCAGAAACCAGTCTTACCGAAATCGAAATTACCGCAAAAAAAGTAGGTTGGTTTTGGTTTTAATATTTAAAAAACCGATTTACCGAAATTACCGTACTGAAGTTCCTGAAACCAGAAAAAATGTACCGAAATTACCATATCGTACCGAATTTACCGAAACCCCGTACTGTACCGAATTTACCAAAATTACCATACCAAATTTACCAAAACTAGAAAAAAGTTGGTTTTGGTTTTGGTTTTAATATTTAAAAAAGTTGGTTGGTTTTGTTTTTAATTTTTTGGGACTTTTAGTGTTGTTTACCGAAACCAGAAAAAATTGAAACTAGAAACCAGAAAAAACCAGAATTTACCGAAACAAAAAAAAAACAGAAGAAAACAGAAAAAACCAGAATTTATCGAAACCAGAAAAAAACCGAAATTTCCAAAAAAATCGAAATACCAGCCGGTTTGGTTTTGGTATAGATTTTAGTGTACCAGGTGGTAAACTGGTACGGTTTGGTTTTACCATCTAGAGTTTGGTTTTGGTATTGGTATCTACTATTTATCGACCAAACCGTACCGCTTACACTCCTACCTCAAACCGTGCGTCCGTTAACTATGCCATCAGTTCCTACGGGTGACATTGGTCCTGTGCGAGGTGTTCGTGCTTCTTAAGTGGACATTTTATGTATGTTATACGCTTTCAAATTTTTAAAAAATATTTTTAAGCCTAAGTCTAATAGTTTGCAAATTTTGATCATGCCCACAAACTTGGGGTATCGTGACATTACAGTCGGTTTGTGTGGGTTACATTGGTCTCGTGCGAGATGTTCGTGCCTCGTACGGGGTCATTTTGAGGTTGTTTTATGTTTTCACCCGTTCACAGAATGTTTTTACACCTAAGTCTAATAGTTTGCAAGTTTTGTTTTTGACCTCAAATCAAGGGTCCCATGATCGCACGGTTAGTTCATGCAGGTTACATTAGTCCGTGCCTCTAACGGGACATTTTGTGGCCTTCTTTTATTTCACCCTTTAACGACATGTATTTAAGACTGAGTGTAATAGAATGAAAAGTTTTGTCCTACCCTAAAACATGGGTCCCATGACTTTACAGTCAGTTCTTGCATGTTACATTGGTTCCATGCGAGGTCCTCGTGCCGCTTATTGGGTCGTTTTGTTGTTGTTCTATGTTTTCACCATTTATTAGTATTATTTAACGACTAAGTCTAGCTATTTGTGAATTTTGGTCTTACCCTCAAATCGAGGGTACCGTCTTTATGCGGTCGGTTCCTGTGCGTTACATTTGTCCCATGCGAGACGTTCATGCCTCTTACGAGACTGTTTTGTGGCTTTTATACATTTTCACCCTTTTAAGACATATTTTCAATCCTGAGTTTAGATACTTTGCAAATTTTGGTCGTACCCTCAAACGGGGGTGTCGTGAATACGCAGTCGGTTCCTGCGAGTTAGATTATCCTCGTTCAACGTGTTCGTGATTCTTACGATCCATTTAGTGGCTACTTTATGTTTTCACCCTTTGATGCCATACTTTAAAGCCTAAGTCCAACAAAATGCAAATTTTTGTAGCCCTCAAACTGTGGGTACCATGACTATGTGGTCGGTTTCTACGGGTGAAAGTGGTCCCATGACAGGTGTTTATGCTTTTCGTAGGGCCATTTTACTATTGTTTTACATTTTCACCCATTAACGACATGTTTTTAAGCCTAGATCTAACAGTTTTTAATTTTTTCTTATGGCCTCAAACTTGGGGTGTCGTGTTTATACGGTCTCTACGAGCGGGTTACATTGGTCCCATATGAGGTGTCCATGCCTCGTACGAGGTCGTTTTGTGGTAGTTTTACATTTTCACCCTTTTATGGAATGTTTTCAAGCCTTAGTCTAATAGTTTGTAACTTTTTCTCGTGCCTTCAAACTGGGGGTATTGTGACTGTACGGTCGGTTCCTGTGGGTTACATTGGTCCCGTGCTAGGTGTTTGTGCATTTTATGGGGTCGTTTTGTGGTTGTTTTATGTTTTCACCCTTTACCAACATGTTTTTATGTCTAAGTTTAGATATTTTCCAAGATTTTGATCGGGCCCTCAAACCGGGAGTCAGGTGACTATGTTCTTGGCTCCTAGGGATTACATTTGTTCCGTGTGAGGTGTTAGTTCCTCTTACGAAATTGTTTTGTTATTGTTTAACGTTTTCACCTTTTGATGACAACTTTTTAAGACTAAGGCTAATCTTTTGAAAATTTTGGTCCTGCCCTCAAAATGGGGGTCCGGTGACTACGCGGTCTGTTCTTGTAGGTAACATTGGTCTCGTACGAGGTGTTCATGCCTCTTCTGGGGACGTTTTCTAGTAGTTTTATGTTTTCACCCTTTGATGGAGTAGAAAGTGCTTGAAATTAATCC
Source organism: Sambucus nigra (assembly GCA_949130495.1). Lineage (NCBI taxonomy): Eukaryota > Viridiplantae > Streptophyta > Magnoliopsida > Dipsacales > Adoxaceae > Sambucus > Sambucus nigra. The sequence goes on from OX422209.1 coordinate 44,205,330, forward strand.
TGAGATTAAGGATAATTCCCTAATTAGCAAACATTGTTTGGGATTAAGAAACTGAGGCGGCTTAGCATGGCAACTCATACTTTAGCTTGTTGTGTTACTCATAATGTATCTTTCTTTATATTGACTATGAGCTATAATAGTTGTAATGATGTAACGAGAATAATAATGAGTTTTAGTGTGAAGTCAAACGATACTCGTAAGAGACCAGGCTTAGCAGGGCCTGGGAGAGCATTCATTCTCTATAGAATGACCTCGCCGTGGAAACTTTAGAGGGACTTTGTTTAGTGGATTGGTAAGTGAAGCACCATTGGAGCTTGTCCTATCCATCTTAGATACACCAGGTAAAGCACCGAAGGACCCTGACCGTGGAACCTCAGGTGGAGAAGCTTGGAGTTCCATCGGGCGTTGAGTTAAAAGAACAAATAACCCTGTACTTAATGTCACATCTACTTTATCTGATGTCACTATCCAGCTAGGCAATGCCAGACCTGTACTTGAGCAAACCACCATGGTATTTGGGACTGTCAGACAGCTGGTGAGCCACCTGTGTGATGACAGCCCCCAAACACATAGTGGTTAGGCAAAAGGCATGTCTTACCATTTAATGTCTATGACGTGGAGCTAACTAGTGCATCAGGCATTTAATGTTGTGACATAAAGTACGAGGGAGGTCTTTCATAGTATTTAATGACTGAGTTACCTTGGGGGTGGTGTGGGGGGCTATTTAAGGACTCCAACCACCTTTGAGGGGAGGATCTTTTTTTAAAGTTCAGAAGTTATGACTAGAGAGAATAGACATTAAAGAGAGTTATTACAAACCAGAGTTTTTACTCACTCATCATCGTCATTTATTGCGAAGCTATTAATACTTGATAGAGATTCTTGAGGGTGTTTGGTGTGCTTGACTGCCTACCAAGGTGTATCTAGTGTGCTTACTCCTCTCTCCCTTTAGCTGAGTTACTTCTAAGTTCATTACTCCCTTCTAGGTTATACACAAGAGATTTGTGAGTTTAAACTGAGTCTATCTTCATTAAGTTTGTGTTTGCATATCCTATCATTAATCCAAGGTTTTTCTAGTTAACTTACCATTACCATACTCAAAATAGGTTACGCTTCCATCTTATCTAAACAACCCTCTGACAGATGGCATGCTTTTCAGGCAAGGTTTAGATATTTTGAAAATTTTGATCATACCATCAACATCGGGGTCCTCGTGACTAGCAGTCACTTCTTAGTTGTTACATTGGTCCCATGCGAGGTGTTCGTGCCTCTTACGGCGTTATTTTGTGTTTGTTTTACAATTTTACCCTTTTATGGCATGTTTTTAAGACTAATTGTAGATATTTTTCAAATTTTGATTGTGCCCTTGAACGGGGGGTCCCGTGAATTTACACTCAGTTCCACTGCGTTACAATTTTCCCGTGCGAGATGTTCGTGCTTCTTTATGGGGGAATTTTTTGAATATTTTTTGACTTCACCCTTTGATTTCATGCTCTTAAGCCTAAGTCTAACAAAATATATATTTTGGTAGTTCTCCCAAATTGGGGGTCCTGTTACTATACGGTTGGTTCCTGCGGGCCCCGTGCAAGGTGTCCGTGCCTCTTATGGGGTTACTTTGTGGTTGTTTTAAATATTCATCCTTTGATGTCCCGTTTTTAAGCCTAAGTCTAACAGTTTGATAATTTTGGTTATGCCCTTAAATCAGTGGTCCGTGACTACGCAGTTGGTTCCTTCGGATTACATTGGCCCTACATGATGTGTTTGTGCCTCTTACGAGTCCGTTTGTTGGCGATTTGCCATTTCCACCCTTTGATGGTATATTTTCAATCCGAATTTTAGATATTTTTTAAATTTTGGTCGTGCCCTCAATTCCAAGGTCCCAGACTACACGATTGGTTCCTACGAGTTGCATTGGTCCCATGTGAGGTGTCCATTCCTCTTACAGAGACATTTTTTGATTATTTTACGTTTTCACCATTTTACGACATTTTTTTATGCCTAAGTATAATAGTTTGGAAATTTTGTTCTTCCCCTAAAAGATGGGGTCCCGTTACTAATAGTTGTTTCTTGTGGGTTACATTGGTTCCGTACATGGAGTTATTGCCACATATGATGTTGTTTTATGCCTTTTTTTATATTTTCACCCTTTAACGGCACGTTTTTAAGAGTAAGTCTAATGATTTTCAAATTTTTGTCGTTTCCCCAAATTGGGGGGTCCCGTCACTGCGCGGTTGATTCCTGCGGGTTGCATTTTCACCCTTTAACTGCATGTTCTAAAGCCTAAGTTTGGATACTTTGAAAATTTTGATCGTGACCTGAAACTGGGAGTCACATGACAATGTTGTTGGTTCTTGTAGGTTACATTGATCTCGTACGAGGTGTTCGTGCCTCTTACAGGGTCGTTTCATGCTATTTTACGTTTTCCCCCTTTGATGGAATGTTTTTAAGACTAAGTCTAACAATTTACAAATTTTGGTTGTGCCCTCAAACTGCTGATCCCGTCACTACGCGGTTAGTTCTTACGGTTTACATTGGTCCAGTGGGAGATGTTCATTCATCTTACGGAGTCATTTTATGGCATTTTAGGTTGTCACCCATATGGTATGTTTTCAAATCTATGTTTTGATATTTTGCAAGTTTTAGTCATGCCCTCAAACTAGGGTCTTGTGACTATACAATCGCTTCTTATGGGTTATATTGGTCCCGTTTAAGGTGTTGGTGCCTCTAACGGGGCCATTTTGTGGCTGTTCTATTTTTTCTCCCTTTGACCGCATGTTTTTAAACCTAAGTCTAGCAAAATGTAATGTTTGTCGTGCCCACAAACCTGAGGTTTCGTGACTACACGTCCGATTTGTGTGGGTAACATTAGTCTTATACGAGATGTGCTTGCCTCGTACGTGATCATTTTGTGGTTGTTTTACGTTTTTACCCTTTGATAGAATATTTTTGAGCCTAAGTTTATTTGTTTATAAAGTTTGGTCATGCCATCAAATAGCGGTTACCATAACTACGCGATCGGTTCCTATGAGTTTGGTTTCGTGTGAGGTGTCCGTGCCACTTATTTGGCCCTTTTGTGGCTATTTGATGTTTTCACCCTTTGACGACATATTTTTAAGTCTATGTCTAACAGTTAGATAGTTTGCAAATTATCTAACAACTAAAATCTAATAATTAACCCGTACTTCTTCTAACATACTATCCAACCACAAGCCAATAACTAATAATTATCCAATCACAAACTCAAATGACTATATTCTTAAACTGAGCATCTTGTGAAAGTAACTAAACATTCGACTGAACATAACATGTTATCAAAATTTGACTTTCATAAATCATATTAAATGTTCGTAAAAGTAACTAAGGATTTATATATCAAACTATAGCTCTAATACATTGCCGATATCATAGTAGGTTACAAATAAGAATGATAAGGGTAAAATAATATTTGAATACTCAATCTTCCTTTAAATCATCTAAAAGATCCTTCAAATTAGGGTTGCCCTCAAGAGCTGACTGGGACTCTTTTAGATCCTTTAATGCATCCACTTGAGTAGTCATACCCTTTGGTGAATTCACAACAATAGATCAATTGCCATTGTTTATGCACTTCGAGTATAATACCTTCGTTACTTTTTAAAAGGCTCATCGACTATGCGATATTTATTCTTCGTCTTTGATAAATCTACCATAATAAGTTTGGAGTCAGGTTTAAGTTTGCAAGAATTCGTAGTGTCCTTCACCTTTACCCAATTACAATAGAATATAATTTTTAGAATTTTTTTTTTCCGATTATCCATATTAGGTTAGCAGCGTATTCTTTGGATTTTTATTGATTTTGCTAGCGATACAGGTGGTCAAGGTAGAATTTGATATTCTTCTATTTTGCATCAAAAGATTTTCCTCATATGGATATGAAATGAAATCAATACCATTGGTGCACAATTTCTTTAAATATTTCAAACTAAAACTAGTGCCTTTTCCTAGGCATGAAAGCCTAGAAGAAACATAGCCTCTTTTTAGTAGATACATTTATTAATGAATTTGTATTATTGCACATTTATATCAAACATGAATAAATAACCGCACACATAAGATGTGAAATTTACCCTTTTTGATACAATTTCCCTAAAATTAATTGTCATGCTATTTCTCCTTTGATTTTAGGAAATTTTATTTTCGTAGTTCATATGTGTAAATTGAAGAGTTTAGATCATAAAATATAAAATACTTATAATAATAGTAGAAGAATTCAGTAGATACTCACCATCTCCAGTCTTCGACTTCATCTTGCGATTCGAAGACATTACGAGTTACTTGCTCGTATTGTATATTTCTGAGTTTCACCTCTTGGGGGTTCCCAAATGGTATTTCTTCCTCAAAATTGTCAGGTTCGTCGATCACTCCTCCTCCATCAGGTTTGAACCTACTCACTTCTTGTTCTAGAAAATTTTCCCTAGCGTATAAATGATTCAACAGTTACATATTCTTCAACAATTGACCCTCCAATATACCGTGTATTCATTATGTAATCTTTAAAGGTTTTCATCAAGTGATCAAAAGGATAAATCCAACGATACCTAACGGGACCATAGAATAAAGCTTCATCACATAAATGCACAAGCAAGTGGATGCTAATATCGAAGAACGACAGAGGAAAATATTTCTCTTATACACGAAATGCCTTGGCTAAAGTTGATTTCGTAGCTTTAATGTGCCTTATATTTACAACTTTTGCACAAAGTATGGTAAAACATTAACTAATTTACGTAATTGCCCGGCGAAGATATTTTATGTTCAGATAAGCAATGTCGAATAACAGAGGGATTAATTGGATGATTACATCCTAGTTATGAGACATACACTATTTTAAGTCATTTTCTTGGTAGCTTAATACTCTACCTGAATAATCATAATAATCCGTTGGAGTCTTCAAGTTGAATAACGTGTCTAAAAGAAACTTCATCTTACTAGTAGCGAAAGTGAAAGCTGCCGAAGGGGTAGAAATTCTTCCAGTTGTAGGATCATTTTTTAACCAGAGTTTCTTCTTTATCTTCATATCTTGTAGATCTCAGCGGGATCGCTCTCTAACTTTGGAATGAGATCCAAACAAACATGTTTCTATCACATATTCTACAATATTATTCTTTGTGTGCATCACATCGTTACATGCCTTACCCAATGATCTTTCCAATATGGCAAATCAAACAATATTAATCGATTGGATCATGGCTTGTATTTACTAGGGTCGCTAGGATCTCCCCTTGCTTTATGCTTTAGGTTTACAAACTTATGGTGTTTGCATACGTACCTATTCCCCACAGTCGCAACCATCGCCTTCTCTTCGAACTATTGATTAGAAAGCTGAGTGGGTGGCATCCGTTGCTCCTGGACAATAGGATAAAAGGTAGACTTGTTATTCCTGAAAGTGTGACTGGTTGACAAAAATCTACGATGACCCATGTAACTCATCTTATTACTATATTCTAGGAAAGTTGCTTCAGTTTCCATAACACATATGGGACATCCATAATAACCATGAACATTATGACCAGAAAAGGTCCCAAAAGAAGGAAGGTCGTGGAGCTCCCACATCATCATTACTTTAAGTGTGAACTCTTCACCCCTGTGAGAGTCGAACGCCGTCAAGCCTTTATCCCATAACTTCTTAAGTTCTTCGATTAATGGGGCTAAGAATATACCAATATCATCGCATGGAGCCTTCATCTCAGGTATCAATAAAGATAATAATGTGAACTCATTTCTCATGCACAGTGTTGGAGGGAGACTTAAAGGCATCATGAGATTAACCAATAACTCCTACTTGTACTTCAATTACAGAAAGGGTTAAACACATCGGTTGAGATTGCAATATGGACATTGCATAGTTCGTTTGCAAATTCATGGTGACATGCATTTGAAATTTTTTAGATGAGTTAATCAACCGGATGACGCATCAGATTCCCACCCACCTCGCATCGAGCATTACATGTCATGGACTCTGCTGTCTATAGTAGAGTAAAAACCCATTTTAATCGTGGACCAAATGAAAAAAACTTCAAAACCTTTTATGGGACTTGCATACACATTTGATATTTTTCATGTTTGTCCATTACCTTCTCACCAACAACATATATAGTCTCACTGCATACTAGACATCCATCATTATCTTTGTGCTCATTATGGTACAATGTGAAATCACACTTGCATGCATGAATAAATTTTTATTTCAATCCAAAACCCTTTAAGCTCTTCTTTATGGTAGGATAATTATATGGTAATGTGTTATCTTCTGGGAGAATTTCTTTACCCCACTTAAAAATTCTGGTTATGAAGTTCCAAGAAAAACCAAAATGTCTCTTCAAAATATGCAAACAATTCTGTACATATAATAAAGAGTGATCTTCATCGTAATCTTTATACAACGGTCTAGCCACTTCATTTGTCAACCATATATATTATCGATCTCCTGATAGTTCAGTATCAAATTGTTCATTGAGCGCATTATTTGTCTCCATAGGTTGGTGATTTTGGTCGTGGTGGACTCCGTAAGCATCGTCAATTAGGTCGGTCAATGGATGATGTGTTGGCATATCATTTACCACTTTCACTCGTTAGTGTTCTGTTACGTGGTTGGTTACAGATATTTATTCGTGAACATACGGTACATATTTTTCATCATGGTATGTCCATTTGTTATAATCTTGAGAAATTCCCCACTTTATTAAATGTAACTCAACATCTTGTAAAGATTTAGATTTTTCGTTCATACAATGGGTGCACGAACACGAAATCTTCTCAATTTTAAGGTTCTTAAAAGTGTAGCAAATAAATTCTTGAACGTCTCTAACACAACTATTAGTTATTCGGCCAGTCTCTGCATCCACTCTTTGTATTGTGGAAAATCCATTTAATAATATTCAAATTGGATTCATGTGTTAACATGATAAAATGAATATCATGTTTCATAAATATCATTTTTCAAAGCAAAGCATTAATATAGTGTCAAAGAAAATCAATAATATAGTGTCAACAATGCACCAATCAATCAAACTATGCAATAACTTTAATACAACAACACATCAAAAAACGACACTGCACAACCACTTAAACTCAAATTAGATAAATAGGTCAGGTGATATTATTATAACATAAGGAAAATATTACTACATATTTATCAAATGATAAACTAGCCAGGTGGTAAAAGAGTTAAATAATTTTTTAACCCATTCCCTTCTCCATTGTCGACGTGCACTGGAGTATCTTCGCAATCGTCAGCAATCGACATATACTTTATTAACCACTATCTGACGATTGCCTTCCTACAAAGACCAATTATACTAAAGTTACCATTTGAGTGGAGATGAGCGTACACACCCCAATGACAATTTTACCACTTAGGTCCTTCATATAGTATTTCTCACCATAGTCATCATAGGTTGTTGACAACGATCCAAGACCTTTGACAAGTTGAGGATATGAGAAGGAGAATGTTTAAGTAGGAACCGACATTTATGAGGGGAATGTAGATGGGTGGAAATTTTCAGGAGGTAAAGGGAAACCGGGATACATTGGGGGTTGTGGGGACATACGATCGCTTATAGGGGACACAATTTGTGAAAGTTTCCCATTCATGCCTCCCAAATCATTTCAAAGCCCCATTTCATCCCCTTAGTTACTAAAATCAAGTTCATTATTGGATGAGAAACTCTTATTAACACAATAAAGCTCATCCATGAGACATGCTATGTGTTTGAATCTTGTTTATGACATATGTGACCCTAAACCTCTCGTCCTCCCTTTATAGTCCTTTCCTAAGGTCTGTGTAATGGAAATATAACCAAGGTCCTCAAACGGGCTTGACGCTGACTGACTACTCATAGACTCTATTGATTCTAGAGTCTTAGCCAAGTGAGGAGGGAATTTATTATTTTTGCCTCGTCTTCCATGCATGTATAAGTTATCCCAATTCAGTATATTTCCTTCATCTAGGATGCCTTTTACCTTGCTCGACCACTCGTTCTTGAAATTTTCATAAGATTTTGAGCCAATGCAGTGGACATAAGTTTTTTTGGCCCTATTCTTCCTCTTTTTCTCCCTTTGCAGCATTTTCGAGTCCTTCAACTCATTTTCCATAAATTCATTCCAATGACCAGCTGGCATCTCAACATTCGAACGGACTTTATCTATGAGCACCAAAATGTTGGTTCTTGATGCTTCCTTAGGAAAATGCTTATGCCTAAGGTTTTTTTCGTTTTATTCGGAGTTGTTCAGATACTCGAGAAAGAACTTTATTTTTTGAGTTTGCGAAAAATGAAAGTTATTTGTTGAGTTTTTCGTAGATGTCATCTTTAATAGCTTTATCTAAGAGGTTCCAATTATCAACTCCTCCCACTCCCACATTCATTTTTGTCAAGGGAAAACACTAGGCTTTAAAATGTTAAATGTGATTCTTATCCCTTATGGGGTTATTTCCCATATGGAGAACCAAATGGCTTCTTCTCAATTGACCCAGGAGTTTCAGGAGCATTGGGTGTGTTTGTTGGATTGGGAGTACCTTGACTACTGCAAATTGGAGTAGTTGAGTGAACCATTGGTGTATTTAAGTATTGCTCATCAATTGGTGATGAAAATTATCCTCTTGGTGGTGTCACGTCCTTAGTTTTGAGCGTTATTTCCATTACTGCCCGACATTATCCACAACAATAATAAAAGTTCAATTTGTATCTATAATAATAAATGCATAATTTTGAAGTTCAATATGAAATTATAACAAACAAAATAATTTTTTTAACCATATATTATAATCTACCTATTCATGGTAAGACTTTAATGAATGTGTAACACCCCGCGCAATCAAATGAACGAGGTGGCTAGCTGACGCCACTATTTTACGTCAGGTGTTAACTAAATAAGTAATCTTTCTTAGCATGTGACAGATATAAGACATTTAAATTTCATTCCATAATATAATAATTAAAAACCAATCCAGCAATAATAACCATCAATGCGATAAAGAAAATTCATCTATATTCTAAACTCCAAATAATCGAATCTCCAATAATATAAAACTGAATTAAATGATCCAATGGAAATAGAATGTAAATAACGGTAAATAACTGCGGAACCAAATGGCCCACCCATTTTGACTTATGAGTTTGGTGGTTTCAGGTTAACACAACTCTTTAAAATTGAGTTTTTCATTGTTAGTTTGACTATAACTTGTAATTTGGAGTGTTTCTATTACAAGTCATGACTATTATATCTTCGGTGTAATTTTGTTTAGGATTATATATCTTGTAATAATTGAATTACAAATCAATTTGGATAAAGTTTTCAATTTCAAATTATTATAATTCAAAATTTAAAAGCATGGGTTAAATACAAATTATTACTAAAATACTATTTAAATACAAAAATATAATATTATAATATATAACCAAAAGGCACCGTTAGTAGCTCTGGGTTTATTCGTCAAAATTTTGATTCATAGTGTATTTCCTAATTGGTAGGATGGGACAATTATCTCTAGGATAGTTTAAGAAAAAAATAATGTAGTCTTCAACAAATGGTCTAAGAATATACAGAATCGAAGACCATTTATAAGATATTGTAAGCATCAATGAAAATTTTCAATTTTGGCTTCATTATATCATTGGTTATTTGTTTGATTGGTGTTAACTGAGGATAAGATATTTGTTTATATATTCCCATTTCTCTTGAAAGTTGATTGACTAACAGTTCCTATACTTCAGGAAGTTCCCACGTGAATATAAACAACCAAAAATGACTGCCTACATATTTCGAAGACTAAGTCGAGTCTTCTGCCCCTGCTCCTGCTTATATTCTAATAATCTTAGAATTAATTTTATTATAATGTTTGAATTCTCTTCACCGGCTAATAGTCATTCGTCCTTGTAATACAAGTTATTTACATGAACCCTAAGATTGTGAACATCATGATAATCACCTAATATGTATGTGAAAAAAGGGATAACGTAATACCTCCTTTCATCGCCATGAATATGATGTCGCTGTTTGTCGTCGCTGAATGACGTTGTTTGTTGCCACTGATTACCAACACTCGATCACTTTAGCAGTGTTTCAATGGATGATTTTGTCTCGTCTCTCATTGCCTATAAACCTTCATATGTGTATTTCGTGGTTACATTTTAGATGTAAGAAAGGCATTTATTTATAGGTCGAGACGGGGCCTAAATTTCAAAGGTCAATTGATATCAACCGTCCATCAAGGTAGAGATTTAATTAAAATTTTAACTCCTTTTAATATCCATTTTATTGAGGAATATGAACCATTTTATTAGGAAATAACATAATCTAATTAAAAATTAGAATACCAATGACCAAATTTAGGGGAAGGAATTAAAACTATTAAGGAACCCAAACGTTAATTAATAACTTCGTTACAATCTCCCATTTATTGTTAGGAGAATATATTCCTGTTATTAATTAGGAATCACAAGGCTAGAATTATATGTTAAATCCTTAAATAATTGGTTTTCATAAGCACCGTAGCCTGTCAAGTAGTCAATGGGGTTTATGGCTGTCTCATATTATTATGTAACATGATTCCTTCCATGTACTGCGTCATTGATAACCTTCTTAACTAGGCCATAATCAAGAGTTTCTGAAATGGCCCCACAATGTAATAACCCCCATTTTGTCATGTAAAGGCCGTCCAAGCTCAGTATCCCAAAGATGGGGCTTATCAACAATCCATACCATTCTCAGCACTGAAGAGAATAAAAATTTCTTTATTTTATATCAAAATTCACAATGAATAAAAACATCTGAATAAAATTGATTTAACACATGAATAATAAAAACTGAAACAACATAAAATTTCTGACATGTAAAGATAAGTACAACTGATATAAATAAACTCTTGGGCTTATGTTCGTACAAATCCCAGTATCAAATATAATGACCAAATTTTGAAAAATAACCAATACTAGATTTAATGGAGCGAAATCCGCTACGTCCAATGAAACTGCAAGTTTGATTCATCACCACTTTTTTTATCCATGTCATTAAGAATACACCGGGGGAAACATTTATAATATGGGTCAGAGTCCTAGAGTTGCAAGGATTCTTCACCAATAAAAATTCAAAATGTTACTAAATCATACTTCACGTCTCTCCATCGACACTCACATGTAACGAGTACATCTAGAAATAGTTCTACTCGTATCCTCAAATAATAATGCCAATTGTAACTTCCATTGTGTAATATAACATGTAATGAATAAGCCATCAAGCTATGCGTTAACGAAAAGTGGGGATTTATACTTAACACTCTATCCCCTGAATGGATTTCATAACTTGGATACTCATTTGATATAAACTCAGGGTTTATTTTCACCACATATAATATTCCATAACCTTAGTCTACCTCTGAAGATTATTTGATAATTAATTCAAACTTCTCATAATCCACCCTATTAGTTTTAGGTTGCATTCTCTTTGTCTACCAAATTATTAATATCATTAATAATTTTCTACGACGTTATTTATTCTCTTTAATTTCTGTCTATACTCTTAGACTGCCCCATTATTAATATCATTAATAATTTTATACCACATTATTCATTAAGACTCATCTTAGTCCTTAATTATCCGGATCATTTTATTAGGGGAACTTTATTATTAATAAGAATTGTCTAAATCCTTGGAATAGGAGGGCACATTACTATATGAGGAACACCACATTATGTAAAGAGATGATTATATATATATATATATATGAGACACACAGAGGTAGCTACCCTTGGTATCTCGTACGTACTCTATCGGCAAGTCTTAAGGAGTCTCTTATCCTAAGCAAACACCACAAAACACACATAAGTTAAGGGCGGTCCCCACGTAGGATACCAATTCACAGACCATACCCGGCGGTGACAGAGTTTGGGTCAACATAAACACCTACCTCCTTGTCGATGGCGCCTCCATGTAGTAACTATATGACCTACACAATCACCAAGCCCACCTATGTCGGCTTGAGGTACCCGATCTGGACGCACGAGCTAATAGGACACTCCACGACCATTGGTATGTCCACACAAATACGTACATCCAATATGTATGAGTATTTATTCAATAACTACTTTAATCAAAAGAAATATCGATCAATATAAAATATAGTCTTCTTGGCTTAACTATAACATTTTAGACAATTTCCACATAACTCATTTTTAAGACGTTATCTTAGGACTACTTCCCGATGAAACGTTATATCTCATACAATTCTTTTTGGACTTAAATCACATTTAGTTAATCATTTATTTCCCTTAATATACAGGTACCATTATTACCAAACTAACCTTATCAATAAAACCATAGGTATAGCTATCCCCATACTAACTTTATCAATACAATTATACATGTAATTACTCCCAACTACCCTTACCAACCCAAATTTGTGGTATAGTTATCCCCAACTAACCTTACCAATATAATTACTGATTTTAGCATATTGTTCTCCTGACTTAGGCTTAGATCATTCTCAACTAAGCCTTATATGTACGTATGTACGTATATAAGGAGCAACTATAATGAATAAAGGTTATACGTACATATACAAGGAATCCTCCAATATGGATAAGTAGTGTCACCCCAAACTACTATCACAATCGACGTTTACCATTTAGACTTAGCCCACTAGGCTTAGGATGCATTGCTACTTATCATTCTTACAAGGTAAAAATTTGAGGTAAATAACCATTAATTATATTCTCAAGGATTTGACTTATCTCGAATAAGTGTTTCCTTTTATTTAAACTTTCCTTGAATTCATTCTAATATTTTTATCCTATCTTTTAAGGTCTTATCCTCTATGTGCCCCTACCAAAATTTCCCCAATCTTCTATGTACATTTCGACCATTAAATATATTTATTTCATATAGCTTTATCCAATAATCCCACGTAATTCATCTTCTTCATATAGTAAACTTCTACTTTAAGTTATCACCATATAATGAACCCATCCCGGTTTAATTGTGTTTGTAAGTTCATAACGATATTATTAATATCTTGGAATAAGTCCATATCCCTCACATGAATAAAAATGGTCTCATACACCCTTTCATAGAAAAATCATAACTAATTCAAAAAAATCCGAAAAATACACGATCGGTGCATACATAATCGTAGTGAAATTTTTCATAAGAAGGCATTTTGAATCGATTCGATAGGACAATGAATCGATTGGGTTTACCCAGTAAGCCGAGAGCAAATCTTTCTATGACGGGCTTTGTTCAAAAATACCTAAGTTTATCAAACATCGTTTTCATTATTCAACAGCCTAAAATAATATATAGGTATGTGTTCTAACATGAAATGGAAACGTTCTAAACATGATTTGTTCTCTTTTTTTTCTAATAATAATTTATTTATAGGGAGGAGAAAAAGCCTCTCCTTGGGCACTTACAAGCATTAAATCAAAGAAAACATCAAAAAAATTAACGAAAACTAGAACGAGTAATGGGTCGCCTTAAATTGCGTTTTAGATCCGATTTCTCTTCAGCACTTGAATACGATAAAGGACCTTTTTTCTCTTTTTTATTTTGGTTAATTCCTTCTACCTCAAGATTATTTGAGTCTTCCATATTCCCTAAAACCTCAAAAGAATTTCTAATTTGAGTTTTGTGCATTTGGTGTCCCCATTTTTTGCCAACCGAGTCTTCAATAAATGCCAGAGCTTTTGTATAACTATTTAACATTCCAAGATCAAATTTAGGAATTTCCACGAATAAATTAATTTCATGGTCATCCTTTCCTCGTAAACAATCATTTGTGATATTGGACAAATTTGCAATTTCCTCTAGGGGAGGCATATCTCCATAAGAATCTTCACTTTCTGAATTATCCTCTGCTGAAATTTTTTGAATATTGTTTTGGTCCATTTGTTTTCCTGTTGCAGTAGAATCATTAATTAAATCTGATATTTGACGATCCTTTTGTTCGATCACGAGAAAATTATTACTATCCTTCTTCTTTTTAAAACCAACATATTTGACATATTTGATCCCATTCTTTTTCAAGAAACGCACATGATCTGGGGGTAAAATCTTGCTAGATAAATCAGTGGGCCCTGTTGCTCACCCAACTAACTTACTCACATCAATAGCTGATGTGATCAATTTTGAACCATTTAAACAGTCAAATTCCTGTGCACTAGAGAGGACTTGATTTGTTTTACCCGTATCTTTCACGTGAATATATTTATCCACGTGATAAATGGTCTTGCTATTATGTAGCTCCTCATTTATATGAACCACTTGAGGAATATCTAGTTCCCCTGGGCACAAAGACTTTTTCAAATTGGTCGCTTCTGAAACTAAAATATGACCAGATTGGGTGGTTAACTTCTCCGATATTATTGGAGCACTTATGTAATTTGCAGCTTCACCAGGAGTCATGTTTAGATCTTCAATCCGATTTGGAACAACTTTTGAAGGCACCCTCTCAATAGCAGGACTATTTGTTTTACTGCTGTTAGAAACCATTGGGAATTTTCCAAATGCTTCCTTCCCATGTTTCTTTGTATTATTCATGATGTTTGACAAGTGGAAAATAGGGTTGTTGTGGGTCTCATCGTTGGTAGCCGAAATCAAAGAACCATCTTTCAAAGTTGCATGCGTGTTGGAAACAATCACAACCAAATTTTGCGACTTATTTTTCACCACATGACAAGGAATTTTATAAACTTATTTTTGAAGATTTCGATACTCAGAAACTGAATGACCAAAATTTTAACAAAAATTGCAAAAAGAAGGTAGAGATTCATTAACAACTTGGACATAAAAGCTACCTTCATTTTTTTCCACCAAAAGACGTTCAGGTTGTTTTTTTTAAGATCCACTTCCAGCAATACCCTAGAAAAACTTCCATATGTTCTATCTAATGTAGCCTTATCAATTCTTAAAGGTAGAGCCACACCCTTTGCAATTTGGAGAAGAAGTCTTGGGTGCCAATACTCTAGACAAAGCCCATTAAAACGAATCCAAACAGTAGCAGTAGACTGAACAAGAAATTCTGGTTGAAAATAAAGAACCCAATGAAAAAGTTTGAAAAAACCATTTGAGAGGTTTGAACTTCTTAATGACTAGAACTTACTAAGTTCATCAACACATGAAAAACATAGATTATAGTAACCTTTACATATGTGTGTGAGTGTCCAGTGGGGCTGAATCTTCCATAGATTATTTAGAGTAATCTTGATATCATCAACCTTCCATGGTTTGGCACCTTTGGATAGAACAAATTTTCCTATGAGGTTAGAAGAACATCAATATTTAATAACTTCATTATAAGCATCTTCATTGAGCCTTACAGCAAGTGTATCTCCAATAAAATATGGTTCGCTAAAATAAGGAAGACATGGTGATGGATGGACACTTTATTTGTTAACCATAAGAGGGTTTTTGACAGTGTTTTTATTAGAGAGTACATCCGCAAAAGATGGTTCCTGAATAGTGATATCGTGAGATGATTTAGGGGCCAAAGATGGAGGATAAACATTGGAAGCATCAAATGGGTTTGGATCCAAGTCCAAACAAAAGGTTGACCTTGAATCCATAAAAAATTTATAACTACGAGTGTAAAAGGAAGCTACAAGTTTAGAGAGATGGAGGAGGGTCTCTCTCTAGAAAACCCCATTTTTTTCTCTAAATCATCCTTAAATATAAATAATGAAATCAAGAATTTTCAAGAAACTTGAATACAAGTACCATATCATCTTTAACCTCAAAAAATAATTTTCCAGATTTGTTTAGAGGGTTCTATCATATGTTACTTACAATAAATTTCCAAATTAAATCACATGAATACACATTTAATATGAGGGTTCACAGATCTGAGCATGGGTCATACGATTATCATCAATTTCTACACAATTCAAAAGGTCTTTAAATATGCAGTCCCAACACATAAGTAAACCTTATTTTAAGTATGGTAACATTCCAAAATTTTCGATTTTCTAAACAAACCTCTCTTCCTTTACAAGAGTTATGCCAAACTCCTTTAGAGTCAATTGACCCTACCATGATCAACATTTAAATCACCATAACCTAGGTGGAACATCTTCCTCCCATATTTAATATGTATTTAATCAGGTCTACCATCACTAATAATGTCATGATAGAAATATTAAACATGATCACATGAAATCTCAATAATCGAAGTTATCACCAGCCTTACTTCTACTTTATTACATCTACTCGCTAAGGCAACACAATCCTAAAGTATACCATTACGTTATCTTGCAACGCTTTCCCACACTTAAAGAACCCTTGCGTTAACTTTAGCATAGCCTGATTTATCCCAAAATTTTGAGTTTATTCACACGCATCTACCTCCTTGTGTTATTCAAGATTCTAAATCACACTCACATGTGGCTTCCCTAAGCATACTCAAATTTCTAAAGGTCCTCATATGACTTAAGTTCCCATCAAAATTCGTTGTTTCAAAACTAGGCTCACTCATAAATAATTCTCATAATAATCCTCACAACTACCATGAACACCCATTTCTAATCAATCTTGTCTTTTAGACATGACCAAAACTCTAGCGGTCCATATCATATTAACATATGCTAAGTAACTATAATTACATTCCTACAAAAAATATCACACATTGACATAGCTAACAAATTGGACTAAAATACACACAAGCCTCCCAGTAAACATGTCTACGTATTCATACACCATTGAAATAATATTCCTCCTCACCCATGGCGGTCATTATACATCACTCTCTTAAATAAAAAGTCTATTATGTTAAAAGGTATTAATGAAACTCATGTGAAACTAACTCCCAATATCAAATAAAACATATCCCACATACTCCAAAGTAGGAAAAACACCAAATTTACCACTGACACTATCACTAGTCTCTTTTTCCACAAATAATCTCATCTATAATTCGATGCCCATCTTGGTGTGGGTCATAGTTTACAAGAACTAACCTCTGTAGATTCATTAGTTCAGATTACCATATACCCAAATTTTCTAAATGTCTTCCCTTAAATTACCAGGCACCAAATTGCCCAACTTCTCGCAATTGTAGCAAGTGACCCACACGAAGGTCTCTATGGCGCTCTCTCCAAAACTAACCCTTTGCCTGAATAGGTAGTAACCAATTGCAAAGAATACAATGATTCCTAATCAAAGGGCTCTACATCAAAGGATGAAATGCAGAACGTAACGAGCTCAAACACAGATCCTAATGACACTATAACTATTCTCTAATACCAATTGTAACAATCCCCATTTTCTCACGTAAAGGATGGCCAGGTTCAGTATTCCAAAGATGGGCCTTCTCAACAATTCATACCATTCTCATCACTGAAGAGAATAAAAATATCTTTACTTTATATCAAAATCTACCAAGAATAAGTCCATCGGAATAAAATTTATTTAACACATGAATGATAAAAACTGATATAGATTAACGCTTGGGCTTATGCCCGTAAAAATCCCAGTATGAAATATAATGGCCAAATGCCGAAATAGAACCTATATTAGAATCAATGGAGCGAAATCAGCTAAGTCCAATGTAACTGCAAGTCTGATCCATCATCACTCCTGATATCATTGTCATTAAGAATACCTTAGGGGTAAAACATTTATAATTTAGGTCAAAGCCCTAGAGTTGCAAGGATTCTTCATCAATAAATATGAAAAAAAAATGTTACTAACTCATACTTCACATCTATCCATCGAAGATCACACGTAACGAGTACCTCACCACTCCTCTAGAAGCAGTCTTACTCATATCCTCAAATAATAATGCCAATTATAACTTCCATTGTTTAATGTGACATGTAAATAATAAGCCATCTAGATATGCATTAACTAAAAGTGGGGATTTATTATTAACACTCTAGATCCTGAATGGATATCATAATGTGGCTTCTCATTTGATATAAATTCAATGCTTATATTCACCTCATATAATATTCCATAACCTTAGTCTATCTCTTCATTTTTTTTATATTTCATTCATACTTCGCATAATCTACCCTATTACATTTTAGGTTGCGTACGGAGGCTATAAATTATAAATATCACTAATAATTTTCTACCACATTATTTATTCTCTTTAATTTATATCTATACTCTTTGAACCCAATTATTGTTCTCATTAATAATTGTCTAGGACATTATTCATTAAGACTCATCTTAGTACCTAATTATCCACATCATTTTACTAGCCCAACTTTATTATCATTAGCCATTGGCTATATCTTTAGACTAATATGGCATATTCCCATATAAGGCACACCATAATGTGTTAAGAGATAATTATCTCTCTCTCTCTCTCTTTTTCTCTATGTGTGTGTGTGTGCGTGTGTGTGTGTATATATATATATATATATATATATATATATATATATATATATATATATATATATATATATATATATATATATATATATGAGACACACAGAGGCGGCTACCACTGGTGTCTTGTCCGTACTCTATCGACAATTCCGGATGAATCTCTTATCCTATGCGGACACCACAAAACACACAAAAGTTAGGGGCGGTCCCCATGTAGGATACCTATTCCCGACCCATACCCAGTGGTAACATTGGTTGGGACAGCGTTAACACCTACCTACTTGTATATGGAGCTTGCATGTAGTACATATATGAGCTACACAATCCCCAAGCCCACCCGTGTTTGTGTGTGGTACCTGGTCCGAACGCACAAACCCCAAAATCGATAATATAATCCATAAACATTGGTATGTCCAAACAAATACATATAAGTACATATTATTATCCAATATGTATGAGTAGCTACTCTACAACTACTTTAATCCAAAGAAATCTTGATCCATATAAAATACAGCCTTCTTAGCTTAACTCTAACATTTTAGTTAATATTCACATAGCTAATTTTTAAGTCGTTATCCTACGACTACTTCGCTATTAAATGTTAAGTCTCATACAATTCTTTTTGCACTTAAATCACATTTACTTCATCATTTATTTATCTTAAAATATACAGGTACAGTTATTCTCAAACCGAATTTATCAATAAAATCATAGGTATAGTTATTCCCAAACTAACCTTGTCAATACAATTATAGGTGTAATTACTCCCAACTACCCTTACGAGCACGAATTTTAGGTATAGTTATCACCAACTAACCTTACCAATATAATTACTAATTTTAGCATATTATCCTCCTGACTTAGACTTAAATCATTCTCAATTAGTCCTAGTTATTCATTTCATCCGACCTTTTCAATAAGGCTTATATGTACATATATAAGGATTAAACTATGGTGAATAAAGGTTATATGTACATATATAAGGAATACTTCAATATGGATAAGTAGTGTCACCCGAAACTACTATCATAATCGACATTAACCATTTTATCTTCGACCACTAGGCTTAGGATACGTTACTACTTATTATTGTTGCACGGTAAAAAATTGAGGGAAATAACCATTAATTATAATCTCAAGCATTTGACTTATTTCGAATAAGTGTTACTTTTTATGTAAATTATTCCCTAATTGATTATAATATTTTCATCGTATGTTTTATGTTCTTATCCTCTATGTGCCCCTACCAAAATTTCCCAAATCATCTACGTACATCCGGACCTTTTAATACATTTATTTCATATAACTTTATTCAAGAATCCCACAAAATTCATCTTGTTCATATAGTTAACTTGTACTTTAAGTTTTCGTCATATCACGAACCCATCCCAGTTTAATTGCGATTATAAGTTCATAACAATATCATTAATATCTTGGAATAAGTATATATCCCTCACTTATATAAAAATGATCTCGTGCACCATTTCGTCAAGAAATAATAACTAATTAAAAAATCAAAAAATCTACACTCAGCGCCGACGCGATCGTAATGAAAATTTTACAAGAAGATATTTCAAATTGATTCTGGGAGAGATATAATCGATTTTATTTGTCCAGTAAGCCGAGAGCCGGTCTTTCCAAGATGGGATTTTTCCAGAAATTTCTAAGTTTATCAAACATTATTTTCATCGTTCAACAACCTCAAATAAGATATAGGTATATGTTCTAACATGAAACGGAAACATTCTAAACATGACTTGTTCTCCAAATCATCCTTAAATATTAATAAGTAAATCATGAATTTTTAAGAAAATTAAAGCATACAAGTCTCATATGATCTTTAACCTCTGGAAATATTTTTTCATATTTGTTTGAAGGGTTTTACTATACGTTCCTTACAATAAATCTCCAATTTAAATCACATGAATACAAATTTAATATGAGGGTTTACATATCTAAGAATGGATCATACGATTATCATCAACTTCTACATAATTCAAAAGTTCTTTAAATATGCAGTCCCAACACATAGTTAAACCTCATTCTTAACATGGTATCAACATTAATATAAGATTAGCACAAATTGAATAAGAATGGAAAGAGAATCCATGCCCGAAATTGGGTTGAGGAGCGTCTCTTCCTCCTCCTAGGGTGTCCTTCCTCCTCCTCCTCTTGGGTGGTTATGTCTAGAGTCATTGATTGTAACGGATTATCTCTAATTAAATAAAGTTAATCTTCAATTCCTGAGTTCGGATTTATGTCCCAACCTTTCAATCCCATGAGCTTGAATACATAATCTAATTATCCCGATAACTATCCAACTCACACACACACAGACACACACACACACACACACACACACACACACACACATATATATATATATATATATATATATATATATATATATATATATATATATATATATATCCCTGGACCATTCCTAAGGGTCTAAAACGTACGAACGAGCCTGTAATACCTCTCAATTATAAAAAAAATAATTGTGTGTGTGTATATATATATCCCTGGACCATTCCTAAGGGTCTAAAACGTACGAACGAGCCTGTAATACCTCTCAATTATAAAAAAAATAATGTGACACAAGCAAATTCTTTTAATTCAAAATAAAATCCCTTTTGATTTATTCTAAATCTTTAAAGTCCAACTCTAAAATTTATAATTAATACTGAGTCTAATTACTCCCAACTATGATTAGTTAATTTCACCTAATTAAATTAATCCTTATTAAATTTTTATTTTTTTCCAAAATTATATAGGCTATTGCAGATAATGTCTTGTAGAAGACAATTTTCTACTATAATTCAGCCATTAATAATATGTGTACACAGTGAAAAACAGAATAGAATAGATGTAGAATTTTTATCAGTAGCTCAGCAAATATCAAATACATGCCTAATAAATTACATAAAATAAATAACTAAGATCTATCTTTAAGTCCCATGTTTCTAGTATCTCTTTAAAATGTCTTTGGAGGTAGTCCTTTCGTAAAAATATTTGTAACCATGAAATCTGTGACAGTATGTTCAATGAAAACTTTTCCTCGAGATATTTAAGATCCATGTGTTTTGATCCCTTAGATATCATGTCATGCTTGAAGAAAGAGACTTCGGCTTGATTATTACCGTAACTAGTTAAGGGCTTAAAAATGAAACATAAAACTACGAACTCAGACACAAAACTCTACAACCAGGCTCCTTGGTTTGAATTCTCTTAACATGCCACAAATTTAGCCTCTATAATAGATGTGTAGATCAATTTGGACTTCTAGATTTCCCATGATATTCCAGCTCTAGCTAGGTGATACACATAGCCAAGAGTATGATGTCTATTAGGAAATACAAAAAAATATGAATCTGAAAACCCCACCATATGTAGATGAGATGATTTTCTATATATGAGGATGTGATTCCTTATTCCCTTTAAGTATCTCAATACTTTCATTGCAGCTTTTCAATGAGAGATTCCTCAGTTACTACGAAATCTTCCCATCATGCCAACATAATGGATAGTGTCAGCTCTGGTGTAAACCTATGCATGCTTTAAACTTCCCACAAGGGAGGCATGAGGATAATTTTTTATTTCTTTACGTTCCAAGTCATTCCGCGGACATTGCCTAAGATCAAGCTTGTCTCCTTTCTATTGTGGAACAATACTGGAAGAATATCCCGGCATGACAAATCTCTCTAGAACATTGTCAATATACGATTTATCAGACATTCCCAACATTCCATGTAAACTATTATGTAATATTTTAATTCCTATGACATAGGAAGCATCGCCCATATATTACATTTCAAAATTCTTAGATAGATTATTCATATTCTCATGTAATAGACTAATATCGCTGCTATTTAGTAATATGTCATCAACATATAGTAGAAAATATATGAACATACTACCATTGATCTTCACATATATACATGGATGATCAACAAAGTTTTCTTTGAAATAAAAATTCGTAAGCATTTCATCAAACTTTAGGTACGATTTCCTCGAAGTTTGTTTTAGTCCATATATTGATTTCTTAAGTTTGCAAACCATGTCTCCTTGACCTTTGATTATGAAGCCTTTAGGTTGACGGATATACACTTCCTCTTATAAGTCTCCATTAAGAATGACTATTTTCCCATTCATTTGATGTAACTCGAGGACATAATATGCTACTAATTCCATGATAATTCTAAGAGAATCCCAACTAGACAGAAGGGAAAAAGTCTCAGTATAGACGATACCTTCTTTTTTATTAAAACATGTGGCTACAAGTCAATCTTTATGTAATTCAATATTGCCATTGCAGTCATGCTTAGTCTAAAAGACCCACTTACACCCATTGGTTTGTGTCTAGTTGTCAATCTAAAAACCTTCCAAACTTGATTTTCAACCATAGATTTTAGGTCATCCTTCATGGCATCAATCCATTTTCTAAAACTAACATCTTTAATGGCTTGTGAATATAAAATCAAATATTTAGTTATCCCAACATAAAATTCTACTTGGCAAATCACATAATCATCAAAAAAAGCATATCACCTCTAGTGATGAGATCTCCTTAATGTTGGTTCCTCAGGTGCTTTATACATATGTTCATTGACGATAATATCATTATGGAGTTTTTCATCATTTATTGGGTGTTCCTCATTTCCTAAACGTTCAACAATGGGGGTATTCCCAACAACTCACGAAAATGAGGGTAAAGGGATATTTCCCTAATTCTTGAATGATAACATCATTAAGTTTAGTACTTCTATTGATTTCGACATCCTCATAGAATTTAGCCTTATCCATTTCAACAATTCTCGTACAATGGTTAGGATAATAAAGCCTACATCCTTTGGACCTCTCTGTGTAATCTATAAAGTAAACATTTACTTCTTTGACATCTAATTTTGTTTCACGTGGGTTATAAATTCTAATCTCAACTAGGCATCCCTAAATTTGGAGATGTTTTAAACTAGGTTTCCAACCTTTGCACAGTTTAAAGGGTTTATTTGAAACTACCTTAATATTAACCTAGATTAATATATAAGCAATTGTGTGTAGAGAATTTATCCACAAGGATGTATGTAAATTAGCATGACTCATCATAGACCTAAAAAAATACATATATATACGAGTTTGACTTTCTGTTATACCATTCTGCCATGGAGAACAAGACGTTGTGTATTGTGCAACAATTCCAATATTTTGAAGAAGTTTCGCAAAAGATCCAAGATATGGTTCTATTTGTTCATACCTTCCACAAAACTCATGACCTCTATCTGACCTTATGATATTCACTTTTCTATCTTGTTGCCTTTCGAATTTAGTGATGAACACATGTACAACATCCACAAACTGAGATTTATCATGTAACAAGTATAAATAACAATAATGAGAATAAGCATCTATAAAACTAATGAATTACTTCTCCCTTCCAAAGGTTGGAACGTTAAAAGGTCCATAAATATTTGTATGCATGATTTTAAATTCCTTATGGCTATTTTCTTTGTGTGTTTTGTTGTTTTTCCTTTAATAAAATCCACAAACACTTTATGATTGGTAAAATCAAGGCTTGGAAGAATTCCATCTTTTACCAATCACTGGATATATGTCCCGGATTTTTACTCCACAAGAAATAAGAGTCTATTTCAAAAGACTTGTGTTTTCTTTCAACATTAGAATGTAGTGTGAGATGAGTTTCAGCAAATTGACTATCAAGATGAAATTTATAAAGATCGTCAATTAAAATTCCAAAACCAATACGATTTGATTTCAAAAATAAATTAAAATAACCATCTCCATGATGAATCGAATAACCAGCTTGATCAAGTTTACTAATTGAAACTAAATTATGGGAAAATAGAAGGAACAAAAAGAGCGCTGATACCACATGTAAAATAGTTTGTTTACATGAATAGTAAGACCATGAACATCACGATAATCACCGAATATGTATATGAAAAGAGGGATAATTTAATACCTCATTTCAGTGTCATTGTTATGATGTCATTATTCGTCACCACGGATTGCCGCCGTTTGTAATGCCCCCGACCGATCACCATAGTAGTAATTCAACGGAGAATTTTGTCTTCTCTTTGCTCACATATAAACCTTTATATGTGTATTTATTGGATACCTTTTAGATAGGAGAAAGGCATCTATTTATAAGGGGAGAGAGGTCCTTAATTGAAAATGTAAATTAATCTCAATCGTCCATCAAGGTAGATATTTAATTAGAATTTTAACTCCTTTTAATATCCATTTCGTTTTGGAATATGAACCATTTTATTAGGAAATGACATATTCTAATTAAAAATCAAAAAACCAATGACCATGTTTCGGGGAAAGAAGAAAAACTATTAAAGAACCCAAAGGTTAATTAATAATTTCCTAATAGTCCCTTGAAACATAAACTCACTCACTAACTATTCCATTCGAAGAACCCAAATGTTGCAACTTATTCAGTCTTTAAAAGTGACTCATATTCTCTATGCTAAGACACCTATGCATCCTACTAATGGAATAAATAAAGAAGTAGACACAAAATTTTCTTCATATACCAATTGGGAAGAAAAAGATTGACTTTTGAGGAGATGGATTTTAGAAACTATGAGTGATGAATCTATGTATTTAATAGTGGGTTGCAATATTGCAAAAGAAAAATGGCAGACTCTTGAAGATCAATATCTTCAGGTTTCTAAAGATAAACAATTTTCTCTAAAAGAACAATTGCGCAACATATCAATGAAAGGAAATACCATTGATGAATATAATAAAGAATTCAAAGATATTTGTGATGGCTTAATGGCCATTAACAAACATATGGATGGTGCTCAAAGGTTATTAGTTTTGTCCGAGGGTTATAGGAAAAATATAAAACTTGCGTACTGATGATATGATTGGAAAACCTCCTTATACAACCCATGGATAACTGATAACATCCTTGATGGGATTTGACATGTGAGAAGAAAATGAATCTACTCCCACACCATAAACAACCACTGGCATGAATTTCTCATTTGCCTTTGTGGCACAAAGAGGAGGAGATAAAGGATTTTCTAGAGGAAGAGGAAGGAAAAATAGTGGTAGAGTCTATAAAAGAAATTTTGGAGAAAACTATAACTCAAGAAGTCGAGGTTTTAGACTAGTAAGTTTTTACCTTAACACCAATTCTTTTTTAATCAAAATGGAAGGTATGACAACAATAATTATGGTAACTGTTAACGCAAAAATTCTCCATCTACGAGGACCAATCAAAAAAGGACACATGTCATCCTACGTGGCAATATTCGACACCCGAGGAGAGTTAGTCAGCACTCGAGGAGTGTTTGTCGGCACCCGAGGAGAGTTGGTCGGCACCCGAGGAGAGTTAGTCGGCATACCAACCAGGAAGATCAAAGGATAACTATGCATTTAATGTGCATTAATGAAGATGACAGTGCATTTAATGAGCCTTAACGTACATTTATATTGTATTCATAGATGACAACACATAGCATACCAAGCAATTCAACAATTAGATTCGTTGAATGTAGACATAAATGTCTACATACAATGAATCTATATATCTCACATCACTATAAATACATGTATTCCCTTAGCCAAAAGGGGGAGATTCAGGAGACAACTAAGAAACACCATACACAAGATACACATCCTTTCTCCCTCTACACCATATTGTGCTATTGTAAACCCCTGGGAATAAAATAGCAGTGGACGTAGGATTTATTCATAGCCTAACCACTTTAAAAACCTTTGTCTCTTATATGTTTGATGTGAATGTTTATATTCATCTTCAATCTCATCCATATCATTTATCTGCTAATCTGTTGATGCAAAAAACTGGACCGAATCCCATTTTTATGATCAAAGATAAATAGATGAAAGCAATCCAATCAAGCACATAAGATACAAATATTTTTAAAGTGTTTTGGCTATGAATAAAGCCTACGTCCATTGTTATTTTATTCCCAGGGGTTTACAATAGCACCATAGGGTGTAGAGAGAGAAAGGATGTGTATATTGTGTATGGGGTTTCTAGGTTCTCTTGGATCTCCCCCTTTTGGCTAAGGGAATACATGTATTATAGTGATGGGAGATAAAGAGATTCATTGTATGTAGACATTTATGTCTACATTCAACCAATCTAATTGTTGAATTGCTTGGTATGCTATGTGTTGTCATCTATTAATACACTATAAATGTACATTAAGGCTCATTAAATGTGATGTCATCTTCATTAATG